>OX104117.1:93129845-94417734 GCA_944474755.1 Limnoperna fortunei | reverse complement strand
GGCGGCGTGGCAGCCGTTTGGAGGGGTGGTCTCAACTGATAAATTCCTAATTGGTTTGTATTTATTTTTTTGTAATGTTATCTTCAAAATTTATCGGTGGCCGTTAAACCTTTTAAAATCTATTTAATTGCAATTATTGAAACTACAATGCTTTTGTTTTCTTATTTACAATTAAGTAGCCATTGAATGTTACAAAATGAACAAATAGACTATTTCTGTAATAGTGTGTCTTTGTAATAAGCAAAACTTCTGCAAACAAAGTTTACTCTGCTTTCCAAATGTATTTGCTTACAATTCTGAAAGATGTTACAATTTTCTTTGTATATGTTCTCCCTTTTTTATGTGCATTTCTCACATTTAATGTTTATTGGTTCAAAACGTTTCTACATGTTTTTATATATCTTACAATGAAACCTTTGTTTTATTTTCTGAGCACGCCGTTTCTTTCATCCATTTCTTTTATGTCCACATATCTCTGACCGCAATTAAACTATATAATCCACTAATGACACAAGTAACAAGACATGGTAGTATAAATTATTATACAACCAGCGATACAGCATACATAACGTCTGGTTTTGCAACAAATGTTTGTTTCTTGCTATGTGCTTATATGACTTTAAACTGATATGACTTTTTAGCATACAAAAAGATCACATTCCTGTTGTTATATTAAGTAAAGAAAGACAATTTCCTTGTCTATGTGGTTATCTTACACACTAATGAATTTTGTGCTTTTTTCAAAATAATACAATTTGTAGGTTTCGTACGGTTTCGAAAAATGTTCAATTTTTTTATTTTGTTCACAATTTTGTCCGGAAAGCGTATATAATAATTATTTCCAAATATTTTGTTACAGCACTTTATCTACAATAAAAATTTAAATCGTCTTTGATTAGCATCTGCTAACCGATATCATATGTCAATGATTAGGGTATTAAGCAAACTGACGAATCGTATAACTCATCAATTTTATTTTATTTCATCGAAAAAACTCTACTCAAAGTTGACAAATATATTAATGGTAGGACTATTGATAGTCACGCATAGGTGAAGTTTATTAGTTTTTGATCCTTTCTTTGTGGTTAGGTCTGATAAAGAACAATGTATAGAATGGGATAAAAGCGACATTTTCAATCATCCGAGGTGATGCAAAGCTGCCTCGTGTTTTCATATATGTGTAACATATTTACATCAAACTTTAACCTACAACAGTGACATTCATACGATAAAGAACGCACAGTAAAATGTTTATGTAAACGTACGAACATGTTTATTTTGCATTTTGTGTTCGGATATTACGCAATTTATTTATGTACTAAAACAATTCCTTATCTTCAAAGAGTAACACAATTGTAAACGTTCTAAAGAACAACCTTTGTTCCCCAAACTGAGGAATACTTCGATTATCGTAAATGGCAAACTAAAATTTGTTTCCAGGTTTGTTTCATATAATGTCAGTACTAAAATACGATGTCTACACATAGTTGCCCTCGATAAACTGTAATAAATTGTACTGAATGTGGCATACAATAAAATCAATTACATATGTTGATCATCTGTGATTTGTATAGTTTATATTTCCTCCTTTGCATTTCATTTGGCTCCAGTCATTAAAAAAGCACACATTTTTTATTATAATTCGTTTTTACTATCATTCAAAAATATTTTAATAAATACACAGTTCTGACATTGATATGTGTGATTAGATTTTAAAAAAAATTGATACATGTGGCTTCAAACAAATTGATTGCGAAAATACTGATCATACAAAAAAGAGAATCCAACATGATAATCGCTACAATAAATAACACACCTACACAATTTTGGTTTTGAACATACATGTATAACCAACAATATACTGTTCTGAAAATACTAATGCAATTGTGACTATAGTTGTACATATTCACCCGAAGAATTTATGTAACAGTGAAACATAAGACTTACACTACTTGATGTTTTAGTTCCTAAATATTATACTAGATAAACATGATTTATTATGTATTGTATATTGCTATAGCGAAAACATATTTTAGACTGCGATGTTGTTAAAAATAGTATTCCCTATAAGTGAAATGGTATTTTCATTAACCTCCCTTCTTTTGACTCTTTATATTATGAAATTTTATGTTATGTTCTGAATGCACTTTCTAATAACAACCCTTTTTAACACAATTATTTCTTGCTATGAATAGTTTTCAATATGTTAAAAAGGCATTTTTCGTTGCAAAAATGCGTATATTGTTAATACATTTTGAGGCTTTTCACTGCTATCGTTTTTAAAATCGTGTATCGTATCCATGATGTTTCCCTATTTCTACTATCTTTCCTTTTCTATCCCTTTTTATATGAAATACATTCTTTTTTGTTTTTTAATTCTTTTTTCATACACTTTAAATTGAACTAAGAACAAAAAAAAATACATCATCAGTTGGTTTATTTCAAATTAAATTTATAAAGGAGACCCAATTTAGATGGTACAATACAATATCCATAGTTTTTGACTGTTCATCTGTCTGTTATTATTAGAATATTTTTCTATTTGGTTGCAAGAAAGATGTATGTGTGCAGTCATTCGGAATACGGGGAAACAACTCTTATTCTGTAAGATGGTATATTATTTAACCCACATTTGTCTTTCTGTCCCGTTATTGTTCTAAGTTTATTTCCGTGCAAAACAACTGATTGTACACATTTCGTCCCGAATTAATTACTTTTCTCTATGTTATAAGAGTAATTTGTTATGATGATTTACTATACTATTTTTTTTAATCATGACTCGTATCAAGTTTTTGCATAGATTTCTACTATATATGTTTTATATCCATGTTTTATATAAGAAGTACGTTTATTTAATTGTTTGTTTGTTTAAATGGTATTTAACGGCTCTTTCGGCAATTATTCAGCTATATTTTTGCGTCCAGTTTTTATTGAGGGAGGAAGTCGCAGTATTTAGAGAAAACTCCGACCTGTGGTAGGAAAACTGTCAAGTAAGTATATAATTGTTGTATTAAATTTTTAATTTTATAAATTTTTAATTGTTAGTAATAACTATAGTTGACACACGTGACCCTATTGTAAAATGTAAGTGTATTGGACAGAAATATTAGTGCTGGGATCTAGAATTGGTTGAATAGATTATAATGCATTTCTACTTTATTGCAATTTTCTTCATGTAAGAAATACGTTATTATTGTACGTTACTACAAGCAAAGCAAACAATAAATTACAAAAAATAATTGTGTATATTAATTATAGTTGGCACATATTACCGGTTTTTTTTAGTGTAATGCATCACACAGTTATATCTACTTTCGACAGTTAATCTAACTGTATTTTTCAAGTTGTTTGGAAGTAAGAATGTTAGTGGTTTTAAAGTAAATTTTTTAACATGTCCTCCTAAGAAAGTTAATAACTTTTCGTTATGGTTGACTTTGTGTTGCAAAATTAATTCTTTTTAGGCATTCATCAACCATTTTTTTTCAAAATCATGACTCGTATTGATGATTTGTTCGCATAGATTAGAATGCATTTCTAGTAAATTACAAATTCTTTTTGAAAGGAATTATGTTTATAGTTATTGTTTTACATTTAAATTCTAAGTAAAAAAGAAGAAATTAAATTTTAAAAAATAGTTGTTTATATTAAGTATAGTTATCTTTCTTGTAAAGTTTTTTCCTGAAACTGAACCTAATGGTTACTAAAATTTGTTGTTATAAATGATATAAAATAGTAATATTAAACAATCAAAATTATTTTAACACGATAATAGTGAATAAAAACGTATAATTTGTTTTTTATCGTTATGTACAGAGCTTAGTGGCAGCACTTTTGACGCACTTCTATTCATTCGCTTTTAAATTAAGTATTTGTATGAACACATTAAAGCCCACCCATAGTTATCTGTCAAACTTTTTATAGTGCTTTGTTGTCAAAAGAATAGATGAAGAGATATTTACGGGTTAACTATGTTATTGTCCATATCATCGTCATTAAACGCCTGTATAGATATTAAATTTTTCATTTAAATAAATGTCCATTTAGTGTTTTTTTTTTTAAATATAGATATCCTCCCTTTATTGCAGGAGGATTATTATACGTACATTAAATTTACCTGACCATTGCGCAAAATTACCTTTTGAGAAAAATTTATCTAGATAAAACGAAAGATTTATTTGTCGTGGTAAATATATGTTTTTAAAAGAAAGTCTTATTTTCTATGCATAATAAGAAGCGCTTAAGTTTCAAAGGAATAAATGAAGTGGTACTTACAGATTACCCTTATTTGAAAACGGCGCAAAATAAAAGTTTATTTTTACTGAATGGGTGTTGATGTAAAAAAAAAAATAATATTATATATGTCACTGCAGTTTCTTATCATTAAAAATAGTTTACTAAACACTAAAACGCAGTGAAGTGCGTATTTTTGACAGGTAGTAAATGTGCGACAAAGACGTTACATTGATGATAAATTTATTCATTCTTTTACAAATTAGGTTAAAAATATCACAATCAAGTTTTGTATATTCTACAAAGAAAGAGAATGTAGAGTGATTGATTTTACACTTAAAGAATAGCATGATATATTTTGTTTATACTGCTTGTTTTGTAAACATCGTATAATAATAACTTCTAAATATAGACAAATTTAATTCCTGGACAGGTGAAATTTATGAAGTGTATGCAATTTTGTTACAACTGAAATGTGCGGGAAATTATAAATCAATATTTGATGGACAGATGGTGTACACATTTATTTTTAACGTGCGATTTTCAAACATTATGACTAGAGATTTAAAAATAGATACTGATATCATTTCTGAACGACTTTTGGTGCAAGTTATAGAAAACGATGAGTTGCATCATCTTTTTTAAACAACAAAAAAAATTCTGCTGGTGATAGCGTAATATTCATTCCTTTGGACAATTGCGGTGATGACGTATTTTGCACTTGTTATTCTCTCAAATGGCTTAAGTTTTATTTATAGATATAATGGTATAAGCAGATGGAACGTCTTCCTGACTTTAATTATTATGATAACTTAAAATAGCTTTTATGGTGTTTCCAAAAGAACAAAAAACAAAATGTCCATTTTCAGTAGTATTAAATAAATATGTTAATTACCCATTTCCTCTTTTTCAAATATACACACGTTTACCATCCTTTCCACACGAGGATTATAATAGATCGAAAGTTAATTTTTGAATAGCAGATGCTCCAAAATTTAATTGACTACACTTTTCTCATTTTTGTAACACTTTGTCGTCTTCTGATTTTACTTTAAAAGATATTAACGACATGTTGAAAACAATTTTAATGAATTTAACTATACAAATTGAAATTATTCGCTACTTATAAATGTTTTACAAATACATATTTAAAGAGATTTTTTTAAATGTAAGGAAATAAATCAATGCCTGTTGTATAATATGAAGTACGTTTTTTTTTCTCATGGCGCGGAAAATATATAATTATTTTTTTATTTTTATTATTTTTCTATCAAATGACTTCAGTTTTAAATATAAATAAATGATGTCATTGCAGATGTTTGTAACGAAAAAGTTTGTTTTTAGTGTAAAATAGAGAAGTCGCGCTTAATTAAAAAAAAACAACATCTGCGTGTGATTGAGCAATCTTTTAGATTGTAAAAACATTGCTTTTCTGAGCCTTTCTCGTTAACTCAACTTTTAGACCACTTTGTTGTCATCCTATTCTCAGTTATATTTGCTTATGACACGTAAGAAAATTGTTGGTTAATAAAAATAGTATTTATTGTATACGGTTTTTTTTCATGGGAAGGAAATTATACAATATTTTTTTTAATTGATAGATGTGAAGACATTTATTTATTTTTTTTATTTTTTTATGATGATACAAAATACAGTTAAGAAGTTACTTTTACAAAATTGATGATTGTGGAATCTATTGGATTGTGACGACGTTGCTTTCTATCAAATGACTTTAGTCATAATTATAAATTAATGATGTCATAGCAGATGTTTTGTAAACGAAAAAAAGTTTTGTCTTTTTAGTGTAAAAATAGAGAATTTGCGCTTAATTTAAAGTAAAAACAACATTTGCGTGTGATGGAGTAAGTTTCTATGACTCTAGTTTTAAAAATAAATAAATGATGTCATTGCAGATGTTTGTCAAAGAAAATGTTTTATTTTTTAGTGTAAGAATAGAGAATTTGCGCTTTAAAAAAAATATCTGCGTGTGATCGAGTCATCTTTTGAATTGTGAAGACGTAGATTTCTATGACTATAGTTTTTTAATTTAAACAACTGATGTCATTGCAGATGTTTGCAAAACCAAAAAATGATTTTTGTTTTTAGTTTAAGAATAAGAAAGTTGAGCTTAAGTTATAAAACCATCTGCGTGTGAATGAGCCATCTTTTGGAATGGGACGACGTAAGTTTCTATGACTCAAGTCTTAAATATAAATAAATGATGTCATTGCAGATGTTTGCAAACGAATTTTATTTTTCTTCTTTTTTTCTTTTTTTTAAGAAAAAAGTAGCTACGATATATTTGTTAAAACATCTGCTTGTGATTGTGCAATATTCTAAAGTCAGTAAAATTGTACATCTGCTTATGACACATATTTCTTAAAATATCTTTTTCTGCTATTATATAAAGAGACAAAAACACATACATTTTTATACTAACCAAAAATGTTTTACTATAATTAACTGAAAATGGCGGAAGCTTGGTTTGATTTATGGTAAGTTGTTTTCACTCTTTTCGTAATTGGATTTTAAAATATTTTATTAACTTTGAGTTATAATGGAATGCAAAGATTATTTGCTTGTATGTTAATTGTGTATTTTTCTTTTATAGTGACAAGGAAAATGAAGAATTTGAGTACTTGGTTCATAAAATGTTAGCAGAATGTGATTCTGAACAGAGGTATTGTTTGATTTTAATAACATTAGTCTGAATGTAAAATAAACATGTATTGCTTTATTCATAGGCTTTTTACATAATATTTTTTATAACAGTATGTGTAATATCTCCATTGTTTAGAGAAAATTAAGATGAATAATGTGAATCACTTTTGGAGACGGTGAGATAAGATCTTTAGATTGTCACATACATTGAACAAAGGGATTTTTTTCTTTTTAAATTGTGGCAACGGAAAATTATTTCTTGTAACAAGCATTATAACTGTGTCCATTTTGTTTATATAAATTTTTAGTTTGATTTTTTAATTGCTTGTGTTCTGTAGGTTGACAGTATTGAAGACAATATAATGGTTTTTCTGCTTAAGGAAATTATTAGGAAAAAATAGTTGTTGGATTGAAAACTGTATGTGCATATTGATATTCATACTTTAAGTGTAATTATAATATGTTGAAGATATTATTTCAACTAACGGTTTATTTTATATCTTTTTAAGGTTGACTAAAGTTCAAAAATTGGAAAAAAGATTATGCAATACAAGTGGAAGAAAGGACATCAGTAATATAATTTATGATATGAACAAAAAACATTTTCAAATACTTAAGGACCTCAAAGATGTGTGCGAATATATGAAGCAATTGAAGGAACTTTGTTTAAGAAGGATACCATTGATTACTTTAAATAAATAAAAAAGATGTTTTCACTTAATTTTAGAACTTGTTTTATTTATTATTTTTTTTCGTTAGAAAGTATGTTTGACATCGTCTTGTATTTTTTTAATTATGATTACAGAAATACCAGATGTGAAGTATGTAGATATGACGTATGAGGTTGAAGTTTCTTACGTAATACATTGAGTTTTATAACCATCCACTAAAAGATGGCTGAGGGTATTTGTTATGAAGTATGAGGTTGAAGTTTGTTGTGTAATACATTGAAATTTATGACCCCACTTTAGGGTCGTAGATATGACGTATGTTGTTGTGCAATACCTTGAAATTTATGACCCCCAATTTAAGGTTGTAGATATGACGTATGTTGTTGTGCAATACCTTGAAATTTATGACCCTACTTTAGGGTCGTTGAGGGCATTATGACGTATGAGGTTGTGCAATACCTTGAAATTTATGACCCCCACTGGGGTTTGGGGTATTGCATCATATTGTGCAATACATGGTATCATGGTATTATAGTGACCATACTACTGGGGTTTGGGGTATTGCATCATATTGTGCAATACATGGTATCATGGTATCATAGTGACCATACTACTGGGGTTTGGGGTATTGCATCATATTGTGCAATACATGGTATCATGGTATCATAGTACCATTACTCTACTGTAAGAATATATTCGGAAAGCGTAATTTCTAAATAATATTCATTTAGTTAAACGACAAAATTCAAATTTTCGAAAAGTTGGGGCATTGAAATGTTCATTAATACACAACTATTTTGTTTAAAACAATTTATATGGCTTTACAAGTTAAATTAGGGTCAATGCATCATCATTATTTTAACGAAAGAGACCGTGACGTAGTTCACAAGGAAATTTACGTGTTGGCCATTTTCCATTCAATCTTGATGTTGAAACATTACCAGCATTGATCGAGATTGTTGGGATTTGAATAAGTACATTAAAGTGAAAAAAAAATTGAAAGTAAAACGGTTTTGGAAATATTTAATGCAGCTAAATGTAAATTCTGAAAATTCATCGCTAGCATTGGATCTGCATAAACGGAGGGGGGACTAAACTCATCTCTCCCGGCATGTGTACGCATGTTTATCTGTGGCAGATCCATATAAAAAGTGAACACATATGGTAGCATGAATATTTTACATGTTTTATTGTCTTGCCACATTCGACTGTCTTGCAATAATTATATGAGAAATTAAAATCTCTTTCTGCTGTTTGATACACACACCAAACAAACAAAATGAACAAACAACAAACATAAGCAAACAAAACCCAAAATATTAGTTTAATTTAATTAGTATACTCGTGCACTTAGTATTTCAATAATGGCACAATTAATACCGTAAAATTAATACTGACTGGTCACGGAATAAATATTCACTTTAAGGAATACGAAAGGTTGCCACTACTTGGCCGTTTATTATAAAGTTTAGTTTATTAACACATTTATACCCCAAGGGGTTGATGGCAATACAGTTACACAATTATACACAAACAATAAACAGATCTAAATTTTTTAAGACATTATAAACTAAAATAAAATCCAAATCATGCAGTAACAGAGTCCACTTTCCTCAGTACTAACGACTTTTTTATAAATAGTGCAACATACTGCAAATGACTTGAAGAGGACATTAATTTTACATATGTTTCAAATTCATTTCTTATACAAATATCTTTGAATAATTCTTTTCTTATTTCGTTGTATTTAGGGCAATGGAAAAAGTAGTGGATTTCATCTTCAACGACATTCATGCTGCACATTTGAGTGTAGGACAAAATCCCCCCCGGACAAAATCCCTTCCGTGTAATTTAGCATAGGCGGACAAAATCCCCCTCGTTAAATTTACAAGGCGGACAAAATCCCCCCCTGTAAAATTATCAAGGCGGACAAAATCCCTCCCGAATATAATTTTTTAAAATGCTTGTTTTTTAAATGTTCACACCGTACCGTCTCGTACATATATAGACAAATCTTAAAAAATGACCTTATATTTTACTCAAAAATACCCCAGATTTTTAATAACTTAACAATAATAATTGTTTGTCTCATTTGCAGTGCTTAATTGGTGGCTTGTTAATTAATATGTTTATGATCAAACGAATATCGCTTACTTGAGCAAAACATTCTCTATATCTTATAGAAAATTGAAACGGGTATGGCTTTTAACAAGTTAAAATTTAGTAAAATAATGGTATAATTTAGTTCAATAACTTGAATTGTTTTTTTCGGTAAGTAATAATGAAAGGGATCAAATGGCGCGGTTCCTTTATTAACACATGTCTTACAACACAAACCATATCGTCTCCATGCGTTTCAGTGAAAAAAATAATAACCATGTTTTAATCTTTGTCTCATTCATCATTTTAAGTACCAAGTAAAAAACTATAAAACACGATGCACAATACTTATCGATATTACCATAATCCGATTCGGGAGGGATTTTGTCCGCCTTGAAAAATTTTCAGGGGGGATTTTGTCCGCCTTGTAAATTTAATGAGGGGGATTTTGTCCGCCTATGCTAAAATACACGGAAGGGATTTTGTCCGGGGGGGATTTTGTCCGTCCCCCATGTCGAGTCACATTTGACATAACCTCTCATTTCGTTTTAGTTTTTTATAACGACCTCTTTCTATTTCAAGAAAGTGATCGCTAATTTTCATTTTACAAATATTTTTTCTATTTTCAAAGTTAGTTTTTAATAAATAATCATTAATTTCATAACTTGTTTTTATTTTGCTGTATAGATATATTGTATTATTTTCAGTTACGTAGTTTGTTCATTATAGCTAAAGTCTATATCCTTAGAGAACCGTGATACATGTATAGTACATGTAAACAAAAAGGACACCATAATACCAAAAAACCAAGAGAATGGAAAAGGTCTAATTCCATCGGCAAATTACCTTCTCTCCTTCAAAATATCAATTTCCCAAAAACCATACCGTCTCTCGAGCAAAAAGGGGGAGGATGTTAATCAGATAATCAAATTAAAATTTGTGTTCTTTTTAATCCGACTGAGTGAAAAAATATCTTTACCTCCACGACGATGACTATTTCTTTATCAACTGTCACCGTTGTGGAGGTAATGAGATGTTATACTTCTTTATTATCTGTCATCATCGTGGCAGTAAGTTTTACAAATATATATTTTTAAAAAGACAAAGGGAAAACTGAGCCTTCTATCAATATATTTATAGCATGCACACGTATTAATTATTTCATTTCAGTGTTAACACGTTTTGTACTGGTCAATGTGAACTATGAATATAAAAAAGGTACCCATGACATTTGTATAAGTTCTGCATCGATAAATGATATAAATGATATGTCATTTATAGTGATTTATGGAAATCACGACATCTTGATTTATTGGACGTCCACACCTTCAAGGTAAATAATTTGCAGCATTTTTCTTTGTCGATGTTTAACCAATCAATCAATTTTTTTGTCCATGTAATTTTTATAATTGTTATATTTTACTCTGCTGCTAGTATAACAACAAAGATGTCTACACAGACAACATATGGTAATTCAAATATTAGTTTTAGAACATTTTATAAGTAAGCTTATAATTAACTACTGTCAGACGCGGGAAATTGTTCTTAGTTAATTATTCTTGCAATGATTTATTATCTAAATTTTAAATTTTTACGTCTGCTGTTGGCATCAATACACGTTATTTACATGTACTTAAACGGAAACCATATCGCAAATGGCAATTTTATACATGTTATAGAACAAGCATTTCTATAGCGTGTATAGATATGCTATTATTTAGCACGTATTAAAAAGTGACCTTCTTTTAGTTGTGACTCCATATACATGTACTTTAGTTGTATAGCTTCTGTGTCTTATGTGTTTTAATATTATGTACGATAAAGTGGCTGTGTGTAATGAACTTCTGTCCAGAGTATTAGAGCTCGTTGTCTGTTACTCTTTAGCTAAAAAAACTTTTTGCCCTTTTGCATGATGCAACAAGATCAAGAAGCACCACGTATACAATATAATATAATAATAAACCCTATAAATGTAATACGAAAACGGATACAAAAATCACATCATCGTCACCTAAAAATGTTTTATCTATCAAACGGCTTTTACAAATAACATGCGATTTATACAATGTTTTCACTATTCTAAATATTTGCGTTAGATATGATGTTGTATTATTTATTCTTTTCACTCGATAAAGGTGCATGTAAGTTATATTTAACACAAGTAACACACCAACACTGATATCTCCGACTGGTTTACATCCTATTAAAGTGTTAGCATCGTACGTTTAATCATCAACCTTATCTTAACGGGGCCAGTTGTTTATGTCAATAACTATGACGTTCAGTCACAAGCCAGGAGTGTTTACTATTTTGAAATACAATTTAGGTTTTTTGCTTTTTGTATAAAAAGGCAATGCAATGGATGATACCTACATATTAACCCGAGCTCCTCATTTAACATGTCAAGGCACAATTTCGTATGTATACAGTCACATTCTTTTGCACTCATCAACATTTAAAAGCAGTTAACACTTTAGCCTGAAATTTAGGCCTATTGGTGAATAATTATGTTTGTTTGTTTGTTTGAATGTTGTTTAACACCAGTTTAAGTAATTTGTCATCTATATCATGGCATCTGGTTTTTATTTTCACCCTGAGAAAACTGGCAATCCTTGTCAATTAAATTAGAGTCGAGCACACCCTGCCCCCAGTGAGACTGGAACCTGCAGTCTCAGTGTGGACAGACCATGTAATCAATAGTAGACGCAGTACTTTAACCAATCCGCCAAGGAGGCCCCATTGGTGAACAATGAGAACATATAATATATAATTCAATAGGCCTTACAGATATATATCTGTACATGTTTTAAACTATAACTATATATATATATAGTGTAATTTAAAGTTATTTTAATAGTAAATCCTTTAGAAGCTTTAATTGTGCAATTTTAGCCTGTATAGTAGCTAAAAAGTATTTGACCCTTTTTGAAGAGCATTACAAATAGTTACTCACTGATTTTCTTTTAGGTGCAAATAATTCGTGTTCTGTATATACACTGTATATTTGGATAATATACATTTAATCTCATTACTTCCAAATTTAGCCAAAAACCATGTTGTCAAGTTTTTGCCATCTAATTTCGTGTCCATCAACTATCCATTTGTCTCAGTTTGTAAAATGAAATACATTTTGAAATGTTGGCCTTTGAAATCACTTGGCCAATTAAAATTCATACTTGGTACGATGATTCTTGGAAGGTCTGTTATGAACCTTATATCAGGTAGTAGCCCCATGCACTAAAGGCTACTATAAATAAACACTGCATACTTTAATAGGATGATTTCAGTGATTAAAATGGATTAGTTTAACATTTGTTGCTTTATCTAAGAAAAAAAAGAAGAATATTTTTGCAGATTTTGATTTGTTTCATATGTAGTTCAGGACAGCTAGATCAAGCCTGGAAGCTTCTGGTTTGATTAGTCACATGTAGTTCAGGATGGCCTGAGCCCGGAAGCTTCTAGTTTGATTTCTCACATGCAGTTCTGGACAGTCCAAGCCTGGAAGTCTCTAGTTTGATTTGTCAAATATAGTTCAGGATAGCCAGCTTAGCCTGGAAGCCTATGGTTATTATTACATTTTGTAATTGTTTGTTACATATTAAATCTGTAGTTTCTGCAACCTAAGATTTTTATTAAGTTAGTAATAATGGAATAATAGTTAAGTTGTATAGTTGTTTAAGGTTCAGGAGATAGGGTGGGGGTGATTTGAGATGGCAAGCCTCTTGGGTTCTTTCAGGAAACAGCAAACCAGTAATTCTAATGGAAAGCCTGGTTTAACTTTTTCCTTGCTTGATTATAATAAATATTTAAATGATGATCCTTATGCATACAGATTTAAATCCTATTTGGGTTTTAAATGCCAATTGCAAAAGATTTTGTTCCAGACCTTGCTCTAGATTTTGTATTTCATTTATTACTGGTCATGGTGGTGATCGGTATTTGCAGTTTTTAATTTTTTTTTACAGACATTTCTTTTTAATTCACTGATTTCATCATGATAGTTTGAACAGCATTTCTGCTAGTTGGTTAAATTTGGCTATACTACTGCAGTATAATAGTTAACAAGAAAACAAAGCAACAGGTAAGTTGGAAAACTTAATTAAAGACTATAAAGATTTAATCATTTTCATTGAACATTTTATCTGAAATTTAATGAAATCAGAAAAATAAATATTTACATTCAGCACCTGAATTTACAACTTTTCCCAATGCATGCATTATCAGTTACTGTACAAGTACATCAATCTAAACCTGTTGTATGTCAGTTAAAATTTAGACATGAAACAGATGGCATCATTATTAGTCGTATTTCTTAATCATGCAATTTAGTTACATATTATAGATAGTCATTATGATTTTGTTGGAACATTCTGTATTTAATATTTTTTAAATACATGTAGCTTATTTTTCCATAGAAAATGGCAACATTTACAGAGCAGTTCAAAATTTTGATGTGGAAAAATATCCAGTTGAAAAAGAGGAAAAAGAGAGAGTTAATACAGGTATAATTACCAGAATTTGCATACAAAAAATGTATTTGTTAACAGACAACGACATACTCAGAAATGTATTTGTAAACAGACTTTGACATACCAATACCCAGAAATGTATTTGTGAACAGACATTGACATACCAATACTCAGAAATGTATTTGTGGACAGACATGAATACACTCAAAACTGTATTTGTGAATGGACATTGACATACTCAGAAATGTATTTGTGAACAGACACTGACATACATGTACTCTGAATTCATTGTGAACAGACATTGACATACTCAGAAATCTATTTGTGAACAGTCAATTTCATACTCAGAAATGTATTTGTGAAAAGGCATTGACACACCCAGAAATGTATGTGTGAACAGACAATGACATACATGTACTCAGAATGCATTGTGAACAACAGACTTTGACATACACAGAAATGTATTTGTAAAAGACATTGACACACTCAGAAATGTATTTGTGAACAGACATTGACACACCCAGAAATGTATTTGTGAACAGACAATGGCATACATGTACTCAGAATGCATTGTGAACAACAGACTTTGACATACACAGAAATGTATTTGTGAAAAGTCATTGACACACTCAGAAATGTATTTGTGAACAGACATTGACACACCCAGAAATGTATTTGTGAACAGACAATGACATACATGTACTCAGAATGCATTGTGAACAACAGACTTTGACATACACAGAAATGTATTTGTAAAAGACATTGACACACTCAGAAATGTATTTGTGAACAGACATTGACACACCCAGAAATGTATTTGTGAACAGACAATGACATACATGTACTCAGAATGCATTGTGAACAACAGACATTGACACACCCAGAAATGTATTTGTGAACAGACATTGACACACTCAGAAATGTATTTGTGAAAAGTCATTGACACACTCAGAAATGTATTTGTGAACAGACAATGACATACATGTACTCAGAATGCAGTGTGAACAACAGACATTGACACACTCAGAAATGTATTTGTGAAAAGACATTGACACACCCAGAAATGTATTTGTGAACAGACAATGACATACATGTACTCAGAATGCATTGTGAACAACAGACTTTGACATACACAGAAATGTATTTGTAAAAGACATTGACACACTCAGAAATGTATTTGTGAACAGACATTGACACACCCAGAAATGTATTTGTGAACAGACAATGACATACATGTACTCAGAATGCATTGTGAACAACAGACATTGACACACCCAGAAATGTATTTGTGAACAGACATTGACACAACCAGAAATGTATTTGTGAACAGACAATGACATACATGTACTCAGAATGCATTGTGAACAACAGACATTGACACACTCAGAAATGTATTTGTGAACAGACATTGACACACCCAGAAATGTATGTGTGAACAGACAATGACATACATGTACTCAGAATGCATTGTGAACAACAGACTTTGACATACACAGAAATGTATTTGTGAACAGACATTGACACACCCAGAAATGTATTTGTGAACAGACATTGACACAACCAGAAATGTATTTGTGAACAGACAATGACATACATGTACTCAGAATGCATTGTGAACAACAGACATTGACACACTCAGAAATGTATTTGTGAAAAGACATTGACACACCCAGAAATGTATTTGTGAACAGACAATGACATACATGTACTCAGAATGCATTGTGAACAACAGACTTTGACATACACAGAAATGTATTTGTAAAAGACATTGACACACTCAGAAATGTATTTGTGAACAGACATTGACACACCCAGAAATGTATTTGTGAACAGACAATGACATACATGTACTCAGAATGCATTGTGAACAACAGACATTGACACACCCAGAAATGTATTTGTGAACAGACATTGACACACTCAGAAATGTATTTGTGAAAAGTCATTGACACACTCAGAAATGTATTTGTGAACAGACAATGACATACATGTACTCAGAATGCAGTGTGAACAACAGACATTGACACACTCAGAAATGTATTTGTGAAAAGACATTGACACACCCAGAAATGTATTTGTGAACAGACAATGACATACATGTACTCAGAATGCATTGTGAACAACAGACTTTGACATACACAGAAATGTATTTGTAAAAGACATTGACACACTCAGAAATGTATTTGTGAACAGACATTGACACACCCAGAAATGTATTTGTGAACAGACAATGACATACATGTACTCAGAATGCATTGTGAACAACAGACATTGACACACCCAGAAATGTATTTGTGAACAGACAATGACACAACCAGAAATGTATTTGTGAACAGACAATGACATACATGTACTCAGAATGCATTGTGAACAACAGACATTGACACACTCAGAAATGTATTTGTGAACAGACATTGACACACCCAGAAATGTATGTGTGAACAGACAATGACATACATGTACTCAGAATGCATTGTGAACAACAGACTTTGACATACACAGAAATGTATTTGTAAAAGACATTGACACACTCAGAAATGTATTTGTGAACAGACATTGACACACCCAGAAATGTATTTGTGAACAGACAATGACATACATGTACTCAGAATGCATTGTGAACAACAGACTTTGACATACACAGAAATGTATTTGTGAAAAGTCATTGACACACTCAGAAATGTATTTGTGAAGAGACAATGACAAACATGTATTCAGAATGCATTGTGAACAACAGACTTTGACATACACAGAAATGTATTTGTAAAAGACATTGACACACTCAGAAATGTATTTGTGAACAGACATTGACACACCCAGAAATGTATTTGTGAACAGACAATGACATACATGTACTCGGAATGCATTGTGAACAACAGACATTGACACACCCAGAAATGTATTTGTGAACAGACATTGACACACTCAGAAATGTATTTGTGAAAAGTCATTGACACACTCAGAAATGTATTTGTGAACAGACAATGACATACATGTACTCAGAATGCATTGTGAACAACAGACTTTGACATACACAGAAATGTATTTGTAAAAGACATTGACACACTCAGAAATGTATTTGTGAACAGACATTGACACACCCAGAAATGTATTTGTGAACAGACAATGGCATACATGTACTCAGAATGCATTGTGAACAACAGACTTTGACATACACAGAAATGTATTTGTGAAAAGTCATTGACACACTCAGAAATGTATTTGTGAACAGACATTGACACACCCAGAAATGTATTTGTGAACAGACAATGACATACATGTACTCAGAATGCATTGTGAACAACAGACTTTGACATACACAGAAATGTATTTGTAAAAGACATTGACACACTCAGAAATGTATTTGTGAACAGACATTGACACACCCAGAAATGTATTTGTGAACAGACAATGACATACATGTACTCAGAATGCATTGTGAACAACAGACATTGACACACCCAGAAATGTATTTGTGAACAGACATTGACACACTCAGAAATGTATTTGTGAAAAGTCATTGACACACTCAGAAATGTATTTGTGAACAGACAATGACATACATGTACTCAGAATGCAGTGTGAACAACAGACATTTACACACTCAGAAATGTATTTGTGAAAAGACATTGACACACCCAGAAATGTATTTGTGAACAGACAATGACATACATGTACTCAGAATGCATTGTGAACAACAGACTTTGACATACACAGAAATGTATTTGTAAAAGACATTGACACACTCAGAAATGTATTTGTGAACAGACATTGACACACCCAGAAATGTATTTGTGAACAGACAATGACATACATGTACTCAGAATGCATTGTGAACAACAGACATTGACACACCCAGAAATGTATTTGTGAACAGACATTGACACAACCAGAAATGTATTTGTGAACAGACAATGACATACATGTACTCAGAATGCATTGTGAACAACAGACATTGACACACTCAGAAATGTATTTGTGAAAAGACATTGACACACCCAGAAATGTATTTGTGAACAGACAATGACATACATGTACTCAGAATGCATTGTGAACAACAGACTTTGACATACACAGAAATGTATTTGTAAAAGACATTGACACACTCAGAAATGTATTTGTGAACAGACATTGACACACCCAGAAATGTATTTGTGAACAGACAATGACATACATGTACTCAGAATGCATTGTGAACAACAGACATTGACATACACAGAAATGTATTTGTGAAAAGTCATTGACATACTCAGAAATTTATTTCTGAACAGCATTAAAAAAATAGGGACTGGCAAACACACTATGAAATGAAATACAATTTCCTGATTGTTGATGCAATTAATAAACCTTGAAATTAAGTATCCTTATCTCAGACCACATAATTAAACCTAATTTGAAAAAACAATACAGTGTTTAGAAAAAACTTATTTGATCAAATTGGACTTAGGGGTCGTCCATAATTTTCATAAGTGTGCAAACTGCACACTTAAGGTAGGGGGTTAAAAATTTCAACGTTTTTGCGTACACTTTGTTTTATCTTCAGAAATTTTTAGTTTCTGTGGAGTTTGGTTTTTATATTAGTTTAATGGTTGATGTACACTTTTTGATGCGGGGTGGGGTGTCTCAAAAAGTGTGCTTTTTGCACACTTGTGAAAATGGTTGACAATTATGGACGACCCTTTACAACAGTGCTGACATTCCGTGATTTATTTGAACATTTCCAGGGATGTAGCAATACATGGTTGATTATACTTGTATAATATGTAAAAAAACACTACTTTGATGCAAGGATGATGTATATAGACTTGGACATGTTACTTAACAGCATTAATTGGTACATTGTGTATGAAATAATTAATTTCACCCTTGCCATATTACATGTACATTTCTTTATATTTGGTTTGTAAACTCTGAGATAAAGAGTGAAAATTTTTTCACAGGAGATTCTTTATCCAATTTACTTCGTACTGATCCTGATTATGATCAAAGCATTTAACAAGGGAACGGAACAACCACGGATTACAGACTTTCCAACATACTCTATTACAAATCCCTCGTTTGTGAAGCAGCTCAACAATTTCACTGGAAGACAAATTCTTGTATCACCAGATACAACAAAATATCGGACAATTACTAACGATTCATTAAAAATCTTCAAAGAAGTTATGGGCCTTGGTTCCGAGGGTGGACCAGATGCAGTGTTTTTTGTTGACAAGACTACGATGGATGATTACTATGTTAGTAATACTGCAAGTGTTGGAGCTGGAATTATCTTTGAGTACTCTGGAGGAAACAACTATTCCTATGCATTGAGATTTCCAACAGCTAGTGTTCCCGGAACAACGTCATGGTATTCTAGTAGCAGTAAGTGTATATATAGTTTATACAATTATAGCCTTTTGATGAGGTCAATAAAAATATGTATTGACCAAAAGTCAAAAGGCTATAATTGTTTTACTATAATTTTCTTATCATAAATATTACTATTAGTATGTTGGAGTTTGTTGTATTCTGACAACCTTTTATATTGTAATTGTTTTTACAAGAATTAAGGTATAAGAAAAGTATGACATGAATTGTTTTACGGATAAACACAGCTTTAAATTACACAATTACAGTCAAAACTAATATTTTCTGTTAAAAAAATTGCCTTTCAGTCTGTTAATTGCATATTTATGTTAAACACATAGTTTTCTCTGACAAATTGGTTATGCAGTTAAGAGGAATCCACTGTAATTGTACAGGGTCAGAAGAATAAAGTTTATTGTACTCTTTGTGAAATGTTTCGGAAATTGTTATATAAGACTCACATTTCTACCTGTTTCTATACTTCGTCATTTTCCATTTTTTTATGCAGGTCAATGTCGGTCAGGGAGAGGATTGGACAATTCTGACTGTGATGGGAACAAGTATTTAGATTCAGGGTTTGCAATCCTACAGCTGGCTATAGACACAGCATTGATTAGGGTTTGTTATTATAATGTATTACATTTTCACATTGTTCTAATGCCAATGACATCAGGGTCAAAAGAAACACCACTGAGTTAAAATGGTCAATTTTGTTTAAAATCCATGTTATCTGGACACCAAGGTGGTAATTGAATGATCAAATCAGTTGTTCAGGTTTTACCACTAAATCAATTTACATTTATAGATAAAAAGCATCAAAAACAAAACCACACTTTTTAGCAGAATTGTATCTAAGTGCTTGGCTTATGGTTTTCTAAATAAAATTAATATTCTTTTCAGCTTAACTATCCATCCTATCCGATCCCAGATGTATCAGTCGAGATGTTACCCAAACCAAGCTTCAAGCCAGACACAACATATATTCAAGTAATATCGGCTCTGTACTTTGTCTTGGCATACTCTCCATTCATTATGTTTTTGTGTGTTAACCTGGTCGCAGAGAAGGAGAAAAAGATAAAAGAAGGGATGAAAATGATGGGACTGAGGAGTTTAGCATTTTGGTAAATTTATAAAAACATTGTAAAGTTCTATTTGTTTGTTTTTTGGCTGAGGTTTTGCTCCGCTTTAGTCAATTTTTAACAAAGTGGTTAGGGTAGTTAGTCACCTACTGTAGGGGGGTTCTAAAAAGGTATTCTGGCTTCAACCCCATTAAAACTTTGATGCCATGATATGTAGCTGAAATTGGCATTAAACCTCATTTACACAATCAATTCATGTACATGTTTAAAACCCAGAAGTAAGAAACATAACCACTAATTTCAGTAAAACTAGTTTTTTCATTGATACTCACAAGTTTTCTGAAAATAACGTCAAATTAAAAAAAAGTATTGAAATTATAAATTAGAATTTAATTTAAAAAAAATTCAATTAAAGGTTTATTCTAGGAAAATCCTATGTCGTTGGCATTTATGGTACATGTTTGTAACACAAATTTTTTAAAATTCATTTTAGGTTGTCATGGGGAGTGCTATACTTGGTTTACATCCTTATTGTAACCGTGGTAACAGTTGTTCTAGCGGCTGTCAGTGGTTTCTTCATCAACAGTAATGTTTTCCTGTTCTTCTTAATTTTACTGTTTTATGGACTGTCAATCATCTCTTTAGCATTTGTTATAACACCTTTTTTTGACAAGGCACAGACAGCTGGAGGAATGGCCAGCATGATGACCATGCTTTTCAGTATACTGTATCTTGCAATTAGTTTGACCAGGGAGATAAAGGAAGATGGAACCGTGACATATTCTATTCCACCCATTGGAAGAGGATTTATGTGCTTGCTCTCACCATGTGCTATTGCACAAGCTATAGACCAGGTAAGTTTATAAACATGTGTGATGGTAGAGCCTCACAGTTCTACCTGTTTCTACGTACAGGTTGTACAAATAAACTGTACAATATTTCTGACAATGTACAAATATTGTATATATATTGTGTACATGTATTTTTATCATACTTTTATTTTGTATTGAAGGCTACCTTCCTAGACATCACTGTTGGCATGAACTTTAAGACTGCAGGAGACGGAGACTTTCCTCTCTATATACCACTGTTCATGTTGTTGTTAGACAGTGTTGTCTACTTTTTTCTGGCAATCTACCTGGACAATGTCATACCAGGTATGTTGAATTTTCTTTATTGTTCTTATTTTATTATCAAACATACACATGTTTCCTCTACATGTAGAATTTACCATATGTTCTTCATTAGATTTCAAATGGAGTCTTCATTGCTAAGGGGGTTAGATAGATAGCCATTTACTTGTGATCACTGATATGTCAACACTGTGAGTTCAAGCTCAACTTTGGGCTACTTTATTTGACAAGGATATGCAGTCTTTTTGTCAAAGGCTAGGAGTTCTCACCAGGTGATTCAGCCACCTTATTTGACAAGGATTTGCAGTCTTTCTGCCAATGGCTATGTGTTCTCTCCAGGTGATTCAGCCACCTCATTAGTAACAATTGGATGCCATGATATGCATGTAACTGAAAAATTGCAAAAAATAGAGAAAAACCACAATTTAAATAGAAACAAAATTTATTGCACACCTCAATATAAGACATTTATAATGTTTGTTATTCTTTTTGAATTTTCAAAACTCTGGTTTGATTTACAAGATTTTTCCTTAATTGTAGTTTTTTCAAACTTAAAAACTCCTCCTAAATAAATTGGACATGTAGAATTTCCCTTATTGCTGCATTCTTCAAACCTCTAAAGTAGTAGATACAATGGAGTTAACCCTTACTGGCTATTTTGTAAATGAAAATGTACTGTATTTGATAAACAGTAAAAATATATAGTTTTTCTCCCTGTACAAATTTTAGATGTTTAAATTTTTCTTTGAAAGATGAGCATGGTTCCAGAAAACCTCCCTATTTTATCTTCATGAAGTCATATTGGTTCCCAAACACCAGAAGGGAAACATTTGAAGAAGAGGCTGATAATTATGATGCTTTGTTTGGTAATGATGTTGAAAAAGTTACTGCAGAACAGAGAGAAAAAACTGGAGTCAGGTAAATGCAACCTTAAAAATTCTGTAGATTTTATAAACTGCTTAGAATAGGTAATGCTGCATTTTCCTGTGGTCTAAAACTAAAATAGAGTATGATCTAAAGCAGATGTGCATGATATGGATGATGCCATTCCTATTTTCCAACATGACGTGCCATTTTTCTTGATGTGATAAACAGAGTTTTATTTCTTAGTTGTATATCTTAAATATAGGATCTTACATTAGTATTAGTACCGATAGATTATTGGATTTCTCCAATTGAGATGGTTTAATTATAGAATTCTTTCACTGGGAGTGCCAAATTAACCAAAATAACCTGATTTTAGGTATTACATAAAAATTGGAGCGAGTTGAGCTCCATAGATTGATTTTTGTGGTGTTTGTGTGCATTGCTTATATATTCAAGCTAATTTGATTAACATTTTTTTCGCAAAGCATATGTTTTGCTTACTTACTGTTATTTAAGTAATTCTGAATATTAATGATATCAAAGTCTGCTATGAGAGGACAAGGTTTTAATTTAGAGATGTCAAAACATTTGAGATATATATAGAAATTAACTTCATCAGACACATTGTTTTAAAATGATTTTATTCTATTTAGAATTTTAAACTTAACAAAACAGTTTGATAAGAAAGAAGAAACTGTGATTGCAGTTAACAGTAAGTTATAAAATTGTAAATATTAGTCTGACATTTCACTTTGTATTCAGCTGCTGATATGGCCATTTGTCACATCGCTCATTGACCTCATGACATATATGTGTTCTTGATATAATTTTCAATATGGCAGAGTGGTTGTGTTAGTTAGTCATCTACATGTACTACTGATTACTACTGCAGGTCGGGGGTTTTCTCTGGGTACTCCGGCTTCCTCCCCCAATAAAAACTGGATGCCATGATATAGCTGAAAAATTGCTGAAAGTGGTGTTAAACACCATCAAACAAACAAACAAAACTACTGATTATTGTCACATCAATACTGAGATTGTGTTTTCAGTTTTACTCAAGGTAGAATATTCCTGACTCTAACTTACCATTATTGACAATGAGTGCCTGCTGAAGATCAGAATTCTTGTCACTGCATGCACTAGGTACTCCAGCTATGATATTGCTGAAACTCTAATTAAACCCCATTTCGAGCAAAAAAAAACAAAACAAAAAACACTTAATAGTTGCCATCCATTCTTACAATGAAAGCTATTTGACATCTCTGTTCTTTATTAATAGTTTTATCATATATCTCTTGACTGAATTCCATTAATGATTTTTTCAGACCTGTCCCTGGAGATGTACAAAGATCAGATAACTTGCTTGTTGGGACATAATGGTGCAGGGAAGACAACTCTGATCAATATGCTGTCAGGTTTGGTGATGCCCACCAGTGGAACAGCAAGAGTGTTAGGAATGGTAAGCTTTAGCTCAGTGATATCTTCCTTGTTGATATTTTTTTCTTTAATGATCACTTTATCATACCAATATAGCATGAATAATATTTGTAGTGATGCTATCCAATGAAGTCAAATGAAATCCATACATTATTTATTTATCATAAATTTGTCGTGCTTTTTTAGCTCACCTGGGTCATGTGAGCTATTGTTATCACTTTGCGTCCGTCGTCGTCGTCGGCGGGGGCGGTGGCGTGTGTAAACTTTTTACATTTTAATCTTCTTCTCTGAAACCACTTAGCCAATTGAAACCAAACTTGGCCATAATGTTCATTGGATGGACCTTTACAAAGTTTGTGTTTTTTATTTTGATTGGTAAACCAATATGGCCGCCACCTCAAGACTTAGTTTAACATAGGACCCTATGGGAAAAAAGTTTAAAACAGCTTCTTATCTGAAACCGTTTAACCAATCAAAACAAAACTTACTAGCAATATTGTTTTGATGGACCTCTATAAAGTTTGTGTTTTTTATGGCAATTGGAAATTCAAAATGGCTGCCACGGCAGGACTTAATTTAACATTGGACCCTATGGGAAAAAGTTTAAAAGGCTTCTTCTCTGAAACCGGTCAACCAATGGAAACAAAACTTACTAGCAATATTGTTTGGATGGTCCTCTATAAATTGTGTGTTTTTTATCCCTATAGGAAATTCAAAATGGCCACCACCCCAGGACTTTGTTTAACATTGAACCCTATGGGAAAAAAGTTTAAAATGGCTTCTTCTCTGAAACCAGTTAACCAATCGAATCAAAACTTACTACCAATATTGTTTGAATGGTCCTTTATAAAGTTAAGGTTTTTTTTATGCCTATTGGAAAATCAAAATGGATGCCCCCGAAGGACTTAGTTTAACATAGGACCCTATGGGGAAAAGTTAAAAAAGGCATCTTATCTGAAACCAGTTAACCAATGTAAACAATACTTACTACCAATATTGTTTGGATGGTCCTCTATAAAGGTTATGTTTTTTATGACAATTGGAAATTCAAAATGGCCACCAATGCAGGACGTAGTTTGACATAGAACCCTATGGGAAAGAAGTTAAGAAGGCTTCTTTTCTGAAATCGGTTAACCAATTGAAACAAAACTTACTAGCAATATTGTTTGGATGGTCCTCTATACAGTTCAAGTTTTTTATCCCAATCGGAAATTCAAAATGGCCGCCACCGCAGGACTTGGTTTAACATTGGACTCTATGAGAAAAAAGTTTAAAAGGGCTTCTTCTCTGAAACCGTTTAACCAATCAAAACGAAACTTACTAGCAATATTGTTTGGATGGTCCTCTATAAAGTATGTGTTTTTTATGGCAATTGGAAATTCAAAATGGCCGCTACTGCAGGACTTAGTTTAACATAGAATCCTATGGGAAATTTTTTTTAAAGGCTTCTTCTCTGAAACCGGTTAATCAATGGAAACAAAAACTTACTAGCAATATTGTTTGGATGGTCCTCTATAAATTTTATGTTTTTTATGGCAATTGGAAATTCAAAATGGCCACCACCGCGCAGGACCTAGTTTAACATTGGACCCTATGGGCAAATAAAAAAAATCTTCTCTATACAACCGGTTAACCAATGGAAACAAAGCTTTCTAGTAATGTTGTTTGGATGGTCCCATTTAAAGTTTATTGAAAATTACAGGACTTACTTTAACATCAGGGAAATGCCATCTTCATTGCCTATAAAATCAGGTGAGCGATACAGGCTCTTAAGAGCCTCTGGTTAAGATTGCAGAATAAAAATTATACTGGGGCAATGTTGACACATTATAGGTATTTGGTGTAAAACTGGTGGAAGATGCTCAGCAGAACTCCACATTTTCTCCTATTTCAAGACACATAGTGCCTATAAGCATCACCAATGCACCAGTAGTGTAAACTAACAGTTGGAGTCATGTGATGTTTCAATCATTCAACCACAACATATGCATCACCAATGCTCTATGTTGTGAATACTAACAGTCGTAGTCATGTGATGTGACAATCATCCAATCACATGAACTTATAATAAGCAAAAATATTACTTGATTTTGTATTAAAAATAGGGATTAACGTTTTAAGGAATATTGAATTAGTCAGTCATTTACATCTATTTTAGGACATCTCAAACCCAGGTGATATGGAAAAGATACGTGCAAGAACTGGAGTATGCCCACAGCACAACATCCTGTTTGATACACTTACAGTTGTGGAACATCTCAAACTGTTTGCTGGTATAAAGGGACTGAAAACTGACAACTTGTCTTTGTCGGTAATATTTGCATACTATGAATTTATTGTTATTCTTCAGATACTTATTATAATGAATATCATCATGGCCTCCAATTTTTATTGAGGTAAGGAGTGCGATTTGAAGTCGAGCACACCTTACCCAGGATTGACATTAACCAGTGTTGACAATGAAAATTGATAGTCACATTTAATCAATCCACAGTACTTGGTTTCATTTTTAACTTTTCTTTCTTGCTTGAAATATAGAAATTTAGACTTAGCAGTAATGATAAAATTAAACATATATGACTCAGATTTTAAAAACCAATGTTTGCAATAGTTGCTTTTAATTTTAAATTTTACCTGATTAAATTTTGTTTTGCCTTAATGTGAAACAGTACATGTACCTGAAGTAGCATGACAAATATTTGACTTCAGATTAAACAGATACTGAAGGATGTAGGATTGACAGATCAAGACGAAACATTTGCTAAAAATCTTAGTGGTGGACAAAAAAGGAAATTGTCTGTAGCCATTGCTCTTATTGGAGATCCTAAGGTAGTATCAATAGCCTCCATTTATATCTGTGATTCTATCTGTTTCAATCAAAGGTCAGGAAATAGTCAAATTTGTCAGGCAAGACTTAAATTTTGAAGAATAATGCCAGATCCAACCATTCGGACATTAAAATTTCATTCATTTTTTTGACAGTCATTTTGTTATTGTAATACCTTTATTTTGTGCTAAAGTAATTACGAGAACAGTTTCATGTTCCTTTTTTTTTCATTTTTGTAAATCGTGTGCTGAAAAACATGGACTCAATAACTATTGTTTTATAAGTGTTAACAGCAATGGTTTGTATTAGTTGTCGCTTTATGCATAAGTCTGATACTTGACTGTTAAATGAAGGATTCACACATCATAGTTATATCCCTTGGCATGTATTGGTATAAAGGCTTAATTGTTTTCAAAATGGCCAATGATGCAATGGAAACATATTTCCATACAATACTTGTCAAACACATTTCTCATGTACTTATGATTTAAAGTTTATGTTACCTCGTTCAAATATGTTTTCTTTTTTTCTTTCCAAATTTCTATCATTGAATTGCAACACTTTTCTAAAAGACTGGTACAAGATTTATGAAACTTCAGAATTACGTACAGTGGATTCCTCTTAATTGCATGACCAATTTGTCAGAGAAAAATATGATATTAACAGGAATATGCAATTAACAGAAAGGCAATATTTTAACATAAAATATACTTTTCATTTCAATTGTCTAATTAAAAGCTGTGTTTATAAATAAAATAGCTCAGTTGACTCTTTTCTTATGCCTTAATTCCTGTGAAAACAATTACAATATAAACGAAAGGTTGTCAAGACATGCTTTGATAATTCCAATCGTTACACTGTAATTAACTTAGGAAAATGTCAGTTTTTGACAAGTAGTAAGTCCATTTCTGGATAATTTGATGCAATAAACAGGAATTTTTGAATTTCTTTCATTCAATTAACAGAAATTTTGTACATGGAGAGTATAGGAAATAATTTGGTGTTTTAAAGTCATATGCAATTAAGAGAAATATGCAAAAAACAGGTATAAAATTAAGTGGAGTCCACTTTATAAAGATATGCATTATATATATATTCATTTTCAAAAATAAGCATGGATGCAGTAAAAGCAAATTATAATTGTCTGTATTTTTTAGATTATTTTTCTGGATGAACCTACAGCTGGCATTGATCCATACTCCAGACGACACTTGTGGTCTGTTCTGAAGGAGAAGAAGAAAGGACGCATTATTTTGTTAACAACACATTTTATGGATGAAGCTGATATTTTAGCAGGTAAATGTACAGATTCGTTATAAATTTTAATGCAACACTGGATGTAATTTTAAAATTTTGATTGGACGATGTCAAGGATTTCATTGGAATTGTGGAATGTATGCAGTCAATGCTAGAGCAGATACAGTTATTTTTTATTAAATAAATGTTAGACAATGGTATGTAGATAACATCGTTATAACAACAATGCTTCACTGCTGGCAGTTCTTATGCCTTGATCCATGTTTAGTTTTTGTTGAACTTTGTTTTTATTTAAAAGAAATATGTACAAAGTATTGTGAGGATTATAAGATATACTAAGTTGTGTATTATTTATTTTGCAGACAGAAAGGCTTTTATAAGTAAAGGACAGCTTAGATGTTGTGGATCTTCTCTCTTCCTCAAGAGTAGATTTGGAATAGGATACCATCTCAAGTATGTTTTGTCATTCTGCATAACTTACAGTTTTTGGCGATGTGTCAGTATTATTGCACGAATGTAAAACAAAACACTAAGAAATTGATTACTTGCATTCCTTTACAGTTGAAAGGCTCAACCTTTAAAAATGTAAATATGGCAAGTTAGAACAATAACAAATAAATTATTTGTCCTCAGGATATTTATTTCTTGTACATGTGCTGTCAAAAATGAGATAAGATCACAATAGAAATACAATCTTATAACAAATCGTCTAAACTACACACAAGTCTGTCCATCTGTCTGTCTTGCATTTTCTCACAAACTTATAAGTGTAATATATCAATGTTATGTAAAAAAACTATGAATAATTAGTTTATTTACCTTTATTTAGATAGCATACAGAAGGCAAAATATATTTGTATTTATATTTTTTAAAATTGTTGTAAAAGCATATTTTTATTGAATATCAACCCTTACTCTTTTGATATTCTTCTTCTTTAAGTATTGTGCTTTGTTGTAGTATGGTTGTATCAAAAGTGAGTGACCCTGAGAGAATTACAAGTCTTGTACAAGAACATGTGGAAGGGGCAAAGTTCAGGAGAACACATGGCAAGGAATTGGCATATACATTACCTTTAGAAGAAGTTTCTGAGTTTAAAAGTGAGTAATAATCTCTTGGTATTTGTCAATAGGCATTTTCATTTCAGAATCTTTAAGGGGAATATTTCCCAATGCAGACATAAATATTTGTTCAGCTTAAACCACCTATTATTATTTTAAAATTTGTTCTGATTCTCTCCCTGTAAGTGTATGTTTAATTCAAAATCAGTTCTGATTTTTTCCCTGTAAGTGTATGCTCAATTTAAAATCAGTTCTGATCTTCTCCCAGTAAGTGTATGTTAAATCCCAATAGTTATATCAGTTAGAAGTCTTATACCAAAGGTATGTTTAATCCCAATAGTTATAAGTTATATCAGTTAAAAGTCTGATACGAAGGGGCTTATAATCCAATCAAAATAATTTACACTGTAAAGTTTAAATTTGTGCTTACATGTATAGTCATAGGTACTTCATAGTAAGTGTAATCAGGGTGTACAATTTATTTGCTAAACTGGATATTAACTTGACATCCTTTTTATAGGGACACACAAAGTTCTAATAAAACTGTCTTTATTATGCTGCTGTTTCAGTTTAATTACTTCATTTTTCATTTACTATTGATATTATAAGATAACTTTGCCAAAAGATCATTCATAAAAGTACCAAAATTCTATGAAGATAAGAACAATTAAATTTTTTTCCCTATTTGGTAAAAGGTTGGCTTCTAATTACTTTTTGTGTGTAGGTCTTTAACCGTTCCACTTTTCTAGAATTTTACATCTTATGCCCTCTATTTCAGATTTGTTTGCAGCCTTAGAGGGCAAAAACACTGATGTATCAACAGTTGCTGAAGCTCTAGGAATCAAAAGTTATGGTGTTTCCATGACAACACTGGAAGAGGTTTTTCTGAAGCTAGGTAAACATATGTATTGTTTCTGCATTTTAGGATGTTCTATGGTCCTGTTTCTGAAAATCTCATCTGTTTTTTCCCTTTTAAAACATTATTTTTTGGTCCATTGACCCAAACTTCCTTTTTATAATTATATTAAATACTTCTTAAGAGCTATAGTACAAGTCAGCATGTTTCGGTGGAAGTTTTTGTCCTCACAAATATAAACTGCTTACTGCGTATGGCAGAGATGAGATTATGCTCCTTTTGTAGATGCAGAATATTAAATTTTGGAATCAGCAATTATTTTCTCAAAATATTCAGTGTTTTGAAATGTGGGAGTTTTCTTCATTTTGATAGGGTGATTTTCCTTAGTAAATTTTGACCTTAATAAGAACGGAACTGTACCCTAGGTGCAGTTGATTTTGTCTGTTGGAAACCTTTTGGGCCTTGTCGTTTGCAGTTGATGCAGGAAAAGTCTGGTGGTTTGTCTGAATACCATTGTATGTCACGAAAGCACACAAGCAGGAAAAGTCTGGTGGTTTGTCTGAATACCATTGTATGTCACAAAAGCACACAAGCATCTGTAAACAATATTAGATCCCTGTAGAAACAAAAATTGCTGACTTACAATGTAAAATTTCTGTAGCAAAAGTCAGAGGAAAATTTGTGACATGTAAACAACAGAGGCATAGTATTAAATATGGACACGTTATTGTGGATACATTTTTTCTACTGGATTTTCATTATAAAAGATACAATATGGAATTGTTAATAAATGCAGGCAAAAAGAGGCACTTCACAGGGTTTGACTTTTAGTATAATTATTTCTTCATAGGTTAAGAAAGGCAAAACATGTTAATAAAAATTTAAGAAAAGTAATACAATGGAATGTACTAACTGTAAAAAAAAACGGATTTTACACAAGACCAATAACTTGAACAAAAGACATTGCAGTTTTATGCATGCATTACCGCACATGCTTTTTGTCTCGCCTGCAATGATAGGAGGCGAGATATATATATATATACCGGTATATATATATATATGGAAATGTGGCTGATTCGTTGGCATCAACTCTTGACATTTTGCTTTATATCTTTGTAAGCTTAAGCCCTAGGTCCATAAAATTTTGTCCAATGGTAGCTTAAGATGAGTACTTGCCATTCAATTACCTAACACCTGACCTTGACCTCAATTTCATGGTCCAGCAACTATGTTACATTTTCTGGATTTATGCAGTTTCTCTGTAACAATGCATGCTAGGATGACAATAGTTGGTATATTGGTTGCTGATATTTGTCTAGATATATTCTATGTTGCATTATTGTTGCTTATAATAAATTCTGTCCAATATTAATTGACATGGATTGCCAGTTTTCCTACCGAAGGTCTGGGTTTTTTTACGGGTATTCCGGTTTTATCCCCAATAAAAACTAGATGCCATGATATAGCTTCTTCAAAAAGTGACATTAAACAACATCCAAACCAACAAACAGACAAGCAGCACAAGATAATATAATGTAAAGTGGTATGTAGTCACTGATAATTGTATCAAAAGTTCAAATAGACCAACAACCTACATTTATTGGCTATATTCAGTGGGGTTACAATTGATATGACCTACATGTACGACCCATCTCAGGTGGTCAATCAAGATTCAAACAAACCTTTCCCAAGTCATGCTCAAATTCAGATCTCCCGGGTATAGTTTTAGGCAGTTTGTTTACCATTTTAGAGGAGGATGACAGCTCGATGGACATCAAGGACGTGATCAAACTTGGCAGACATGAAGGTACTCATACTCTGGATGACACACATTACGCTGAACCACTGAGTAAAAGTACAGTCAACATAATGGAGGCTGCTGAAGATTCACCTCTAGTAACAAAATCAGAAAATTTGAAGTCTCAGCAATTTTGGGCCCTTTGCAGAATCCGATTTCTCCGATCTATTCGGGCACCTGTTCAGCTCTTCATGAACTTAATATTGCCAGTTATCTTTGTAATTATTGGAATGGTAATCAGTAAAAACTCCACATCATCATCCAAAATGTCTGCACCCGGTCCTTTAAATCTGACATATGGACCAGGAGTGTATGCTAATTATAGTGCCTCACCTTTGTCAGCAGGATCTCCACCATTACTGATCAAGGATTCAGTAGGTTAGTATTGGTTATAGTGCCTCGCCTTTGTCAGCAGGATCTCCGCCATTACTGATCAAGGATTCAGTAGGTTAGTATTGGTTATAGTGCCTCGCCTTTGTCAGCAGGATCTCCGCCATTACTGATCAAGGATTCAGTAGGTTAGTATTGGTTATAGTGCCTCGCCTTTGTCAGCAGGATCTCCGCCATTACTGATCAAGGATTCAGTAGGTTAGTACTTTGTCAGCAGGATCTTCGCCATTACTGATCAAGGATTCAGTAGGTTAGTACTTTGTCAGCAGGATCTCCACCATTACTGATCAAGGATTCAGTAGGTTAGTATTGGTTATAGTGCCTCGCCTTTGTCAGCAGGATCTCCGCCATTACTGATCAAGGATTCAGTAGGTTAGTACTTTGTCAGCAGGATCTCCACCATTACTGATCAAGGATTCCATAAAATTTTGTCCAATGGTAGCTTAAGATGAGTACTTGCCATTCAATTACCTAACACCTGACCTTGACCTCAATTTCATGGTCCAGCAACTATGTTACATTTTCTGGATTTATGCAGTTTCTCTGTAACAATGCATGCTAGGATGACAATAGTTGGTATATTGGTTGCTGATATTTGTCTAGATATATTCTATGTTGCATTATTGTTGCTTATAATAAATTCTGTCCAATATTAATTGACATGGATTGCCAGTTTTCCTACCGAAGGTCTGGGTTTTTTTACGGGTATTCCGGTTTTATCCCCAATAAAAACTAGATGCCATGATATAGCTTCTTCAAAAAGTGACATTAAACAACATCCAAACCAACAAACAGACAAGCAGCACAAGATAATATAATGTAAAGTGGTATGTAGTCACTGATAATTGTATCAAAAGTTCAAATAGACCAACAACCTACATTTATTGGCTATATTCAGTGGGGTTACAATTGATATGACCTACATGTACGACCCATGTAGGAGTGTATGCTAATTATAGTGCCTCACCTTTGTCAGCAGGATCTCCACCATTACTGATCAAGGATTCAGTAGGTTAGTATTGGTTATAGTGCCTCGCCTTTGTCAGCAGGATCTCCGCCATTACTGATCAAGGATTCAGTAGGTTAGTATTGGTTATAGTGCCTCGCCTTTGTCAGCAGGATCTCCGCCATTACTGATCAAGGATTCAGTAGGTTAGTATTGGTTATAGTGCCTCGCCTTTGTCAGCAGGATCTCCGCCATTACTGATCAAGGATTCAGTAGGTTAGTACTTTGTCAGCAGGATCTTCGCCATTACTGATCAAGGATTCAGTAGGTTAGTACTTTGTCAGCAGGATCTCCACCATTACTGATCAAGGATTCAGTAGGTTAGTATTGGTTATAGTGCCTCGCCTTTGTCAGCAGGATCTCCGCCATTACTGATCAAGGATTCAGTAGGTTAGTACTTTGTCAGCAGGATCTCCACCATTACTGATCAAGGATTCAGTAGGTTAGTACTTTGTCAGCAGGATCTCCACCATTACTGATCAAGGATTCAGTAGGTTAGTATTGGTTATAGTGCCTCGCCTTTGTCAGCAGGATCTCCACCATTACTGATCAAGGATTCAGTAGGTTAGTATTGGTTATAGTGCCTCGCCTTTGTCAGCAGGATCTCTGCCATTACTGATCAAGGATTCAGTAGGTTAGTACTTTGTCAGCAGGATCTCCGCCATTACTGATCAAGGATTCAGTAGGTTAGTACTTTGTCAGCAGGATCTCCACCATTACTGATCTAGGATTCAGTAGGTTAGTACTTTGTCAGAAGGATCTCCACCATTACTGATCAAGGATTCAGTAGGTTAGTATTGGTCTTTACAGTTTGATGTGTCTAATGCTTAAATCTAATTCTTCTAATTACTTGTAGGCCATTTTTTATTGTTCATGTTTTGGTTATCAAATCAATCTAGTCAAGAGGTACATGTGGGCTAAAACAATAAGTGTCTACCAAGTCTTAGATTCCCCTTGCTATTGGGGATGGAAAGATAATTTGTTAAACAGTTTAAAAAAATAATGCAAGAGAATAGTTTACACAATAAATTGTGCAGAGTGAATATATACACGTTTAATATGAATGCATTTTGGCATGGGTGATCATTTTTTCAATATTCACAATGCCTTATTGACTATTTTGTATATTACATTGACAAATATTTAATATGTCGCCGAAAACTTGCAGGTACTTTGTTTCAAATGTTCTTGCATGTCAATGTTTACTAGGGATGTCAATGTTTACTAGGGATGTCAATGTTTACTAGGGATGTCGTTATGGACATTCATTGTGAGTCACTTCTAGGGAGTGAAAGAACTCAATTTATTTCACATGTGATTTACCAGAATTTCTTTCACCAAGAAATCTCAGTATTACATCATTGTCAATATGTAATAAAGATTATAAAAGTTGTTTCAGTACTTGTATTACTTAACTTACTGCTATTAAAATGCTATTCTGTTAAAAAATGAATATGAAGGTAGCACAGAAGTTAAAAATAGAGCAACCAATGAACTTTTCAAAATTGTTTTTTATTTATCTAATCGGCTTTTGACTATAACTGACCCAAATTTTAAAATTAACTTCATATCTCATTATAGACTTGAATTAAATAGCAAACATAATGACTGATTTTGTACCAGAACCTAATATAGGCAAATAAAAGTTTGCAATATATTTTGAAAACTTTACTGACATCTTGTTTTTCCTGTAAGTTTCTATTGGCCGATGCAGTGTAGAGAAATGTTGGAATTCTCTGTATTTAAACTTTGGAAAAAGATTATCCCCATTGCAGTCTATGTCATGGAGTGAAGAAAGTTTAGCCTGTCACATTGGTAATACTCGTTGTAGGTTATGGTGTGGTATAAGACCCTCTGGGAAAATAGGAGTATTTCTCGGGTATACCTCTAAGGGCTGTTTCCATGGAAACATAAGGCACCTCTGGGAAACACTTATTAATTGCTGCAGTAGGCAAACTGTTAAAAAAATGTACAAATGTGTAGAAAAAACTGGTACCCCAGTTTTAATCTGTGTTTCCAGAGTACCAGTTGTTTTAATGGAAGTTCCCTTATAGAAGATTGTTTCAGTTATAGTTACACCCACTAACAATGGGACTAACAGTCTAACACAATTTCAAGTATTACATCTTAAAATTTGCTGACATTAGTTGGTCAATTAACTGAGGAAAATTGAATTTCTTTCCGTTGATTATTGAGGCTAGCCATTAAGGCATCCTTGATACAATAATATCTGTTTACAACTTTTCAAGTAATTTTTCGTTTTGGTTGTTTTATAGTTTATGGTACAATTCTGCTTTCAGCATTTTTATGCCCCTGCAACCACATGTCCTGGGGCATTAAGTATTACTCATGTCCGTTAGTCGTACAAATTTTTGTCAATAAGGAACATTTTGAAATTTGGCAGGGTGGTTCAGTATCACAAGTTGTACGTCCTAAGCGACCTTCAGACCTGTTGGATAACTACTTCCTGTTTGGGACTGGGCCGATATGAAAATGTGTCAACATGAGTATAAAAAGTTTCGTCAAGCTTTTCTCAGAAACCGTACAAGAGAACAATTTGAAATTTGGCAGGGGGGTTCAGTATCACAAGTTGAACATCCTAAACGACTTTCAGACCTGTAGGACAACTACTTCTTGTTTGGGACTTCATTTAGCAGGGGCATCTGTGTCCCATGGACACATTCTTCTATTTTTTTTTACTACAATGTATTCATGTATTTTTACTGTGGGGGGGGGGGGATGTGGCACAGTACCCAGAGAGAACCCAGCTCTGTGGATTACATCTGTTTGAATTGTGTTACAAAAGTTTAACTGTGGTTGAAAATTTTCTATATGTAATGAAGTTCTCTGTATCATTATTCATGATAATGGTGCTTGTAACTAACACATCCTGCAGTTCAAATCTAATAATTCTGCATGCATTTTTACAACTAACATGGTAATTTAATTTTAAAAGCTGTTGTATGGCTATATGAATAAATTGTTGTAGAAGTCTGACTGATTAGCTAGAAAATATTTTTCATCAGAGAAGAAAAAAATCACCATAAAGGAAACATGCTCCTCTCTGGAACTAATTTTAATCAATCAATTTTAGCGATAATGTCACAATTATAAAGTTAAATTAAATTTATGAGTTTATTCCAATGTTTGAATTAATTTAAATCCATTGAGAGATAAACATTTCTGTTGTGCACATTTATACTTAATAAAGAACACACAACAGAAATTTTGTTATCCTTCAAAGGATAAAATATTTGTGTAGTACATCCTTGTTTTGCTTGTTGGTTGGAAATATTAGGTATTTTTCAGCTAAATCTGGACCTCCATTTTTTATTTTGTTAGGAATGGGAAATGGGGGAGGGGGTGGTGATGATGGAGTACGTATTAAAATTGTTTCTCTTTAATAATTCTGAATAGTACTGTGTATAATGTAAATGCTATAAATATCATATAATGATAAAACATCACATTATATATTTGTAAATTTAAACAAATGACCCATGTTAAAATTACATCAAATTTATGGCTTCGTTCAATCAATTTGAGTCTTGTCTTTTATAACAATAATGTTAAATTGGCAGAGAGCTAAATCCTAAAGGGAATAGGTACAATATGAAGACAGTTTAAAGTTCTGTCAAATGATTCATTTTCATTTATTAATGTATATTTTCTGTACATTTTTTCAATAATCTTACAGTAAAACGGGAAGAATTACTGTAAAGACATACTAGGAATTTAATGATAAAAGTTGGACACATGTTTGACTTATTTACAGGATCTACCACTGGAACTATTTTCCTGGATTATATCAAGTCATATTTTAATACAAAGACCTTTAACAATACATCAGAAATAGTTGATACAACTTCATATATAGGCATGGAGTTAAGGAATCTATCAGTGACAGGCAGTGTGGTAGGTAGTATATGATGATATGACATTATTATTGCTTTAACAAAAATACATCACTTTTTGCTAGATATCAGCAGATTTCAGAGTTTCAGCAGGTTGCTAGATTTCAGCAGATATTAAGGTTCCAGCAGTTTGCTAGATTTCAGCAGTTTCTTCATGTTAAACTGTGGATGTTTTATTTCTATAGATAACATGTTTTAGATGAAATATTACTGGAAGTGGAACAATTCCCTATTTAAACAAACACTCTTTGGTGACTGGATCCTGGGCAAAGGTATTGGCTTTAGCAGATAATATATCCTATGCAGCTAGAATTCACATGATATCATTGCCCTTCAACATAGGTAAACAGGACCAATTAAAAAAATTCCTATTTAAGTACCAATGCATGTAAAAATCATGTGATATGTGATAAATATACAATACAAACATTATGTGTAGGTACAACTACCTGTATCACATTGAGACAGTTGTGTACATTCGTATCAATACGAGTCGCGCAGCATCAAGTTGTGATGCGGAATGTATGCAATTGTTGAGACGTTATACAGGTAGTTGTACCTACATCTAAATGTATGTAATAAGTTTATCTAAAATTAAGAAGTTTACAAAAAGCAGAACAAAACTGAATGTTTAGAATTGGAAATTAAACATTCAACCAAGCATTAGTTTATAAAATATAGTATCTAACGGCACACATCATTCTTCGAATCATTGATTATACTATTCATTGTGACGTCAAAAAGTATTTCCGACTAAATTACATTTTGTATCACATATATAGATGATACAAGGTTTTTATCACACAGGTTGTATCCATCGCTAATTTTTCAGATTATGATGAAATACATACTTAATTTTAGATGAAAGAAAGGAAGGCTTGAATTGGTGTTTTTACAAAAATAACACTATATGACAAAGTAAGAAAATCTTTATGGAAAACCACCACTAAAAGCAGATTTTTAGGTTTGGAATTTACCTATTAATTTTATAGATATCTTCAGTTGTACTTTTTATTTCAGTTAAATAGAATTGGATATAGTGCCTTATATAACAGCAAGGCCACACACGGAATTCCGTCCATGATTGGGTTAATGAGCAACAGTCTCCTAAACATGTTGGCAGGATTGGTGAATGGTACATCACATATCATAGCTGCTTCCAATCTACCTTTTTTTCAAGCCATCAGACAAGCTGCAATATAATCAAGGAGTATTCTCATCTGTAATATTGGTGGGAATGGCCTTCATAACTATACCACCAGGATTTGGTGTTGACCTTGTGAAGGACAGACAGGTATGTATGCATGTATCTAGACAACACTAATGCTTTGTCCATGCATAAACTTACAATGTATATGAGGCTTAGAAACATCTCTGCTGAGCATTATCATTGTTTCTACTAATTACACATACCTCCTTTAACATGTGGTGACAATACACAGTATTTGTTTAAGGTAGTTTGTATATTAACTATCACATGGTCTGTCAACACTGAGATTTGGGGTTCCATTCTAACTGCAGGCTTGTACTTGACTCCAATCTTAATAGACAATGATTGCACATTTTTCTACCACAGGTCTGGGGTTTTCTCTGGGTACTCCGGCTTCCTCCCCCAATAAAGACTGGATGCCATAATATATCTGAAAAATTGCTGACAGTGGTGTTAAACACCATTCAAACGAAAAACCAATCATTATTAGAATTATAAACAACAAAAAAACAACAAATTCACCACATAGTTCAATGTCATTGATTTATGCCATAGAGCAAATTTAAACAAATATTTGTTCTGCACTTTCGGTATGTTAAAATAATGATTGCAACATTTTGTTAAGTTTTTGCTGTCTTTGTATAATTTTGTCTTTAAATTATTACACCCCGCTTCCCATAAGAGATACTAAAGGTATACAGTTTTTGGTCTGTGTGTTCGTGTGTATGGGTCTGTCCATAAAATTTTTTGGTCACATTTTTCTCAGCAATTGTAAATTATAAAATACTGAACTTTTGTTCATAGCTTTATAAGATCATGCTATTGTGGAATTTATTTCAGACCTCTCTGAGGTTTATAGAGTGTGGTATCACCAAGGAGCATTATCTCACACTAACTTGTTTATATTGTTAAGACCCAAAAAGTAGATCATTAAAAGAATAATAACATGTGCCTTAGCCTGGTAAAAACTAATATTTATGTTGTATGTTTAGACTAGAAATATGTATTACATGAGATTTTAAATGTTCATGTCAAAACATTTTTAATATATGTAAGCTTGGTTCTTGGAGAACAACATGTTATTTCACAAACCAAACTCCTGGATCTATTATTTTTATTACTTTTCCTTTTTTTCTATTACAAAGTTTTTTGCTTATAGGCAAATATGTATAAAGTTTCAATTACAGCATTTTTTTGCAGTTTAAAATCAGAAGTCAACTGAGAACTGCTGGAGTACCATTCAGTATTTATTGGGGATCAAACTACTTTGTTGATCTTGTTAAGTTTTGTATACCAGTCATTCCCTGTGTGATTCTGATATTTGCTATGCAGGTATGTACAATAATATAACTCATCCTTCATTATTTTTATTTATTATGTTAAGAAATAAGAAAAAACTCTTATCAAAGAATTTACCATTTTCTTGAAGTCTATTTAATTGTACAGTTGATTTTTGCTGGTACATGTAGTTTGTTGTCATAAAATATTTCAAATAAATTACTTTTTGGGATCTTTTTAATTGAAACTGACATTATAGTAACTTTTAAAAAATCACAAAATTTGGGTGGTGTATTGATATAGGTCAATTAAGGTAAAAGAAAATGCATTTTATTCTCCCAAAAAGGTATTGATATCTATTAACCTTCCACCAATAAAAAAAAAGATTTATTTGACATATTAGACAATGTATGGACCAAATATAGCAAATTAAACAGAGAAATAAAAAGTTAAAGTAATATTTCACGTACATGTAATACCCAGAAAATTTACACGACTCCATGCTGTTTTTGTCATCTTGGCAGCAGAAGAAATTACATTTTTCTTTCCATGAATCATCATTGTGATAAGATCTGTTGATTCCAAAACAGACTAAACGTTAAACTGCCTCAACTTTAATTTTCCTATACTAAAACTTATGTTGGTTATTTTTTAGTTAGCTTACTCGGCCAAAAAAGCATCATCACTTTTGCGACAATCATCATATTTGGCTTCGTCATCTGTAAACATTTACATTTCATTCTTATTATTGGAAATCACTGTGCCAATTATAACAACTTGAAGTTTCAATTTTTATTGAATGATCCTTAACAAAGTTTGAGTTTTTTTATTATGAACAAAAACAAAAAAGTCAGTCACAGCACAACATATTATTACATAGGATCCTATTAAAGTTTGTTTATTTGATTAGAAATCCAAGATTGATGCCATTACATCAATTTATTTTACATAGCACGCCATCGGAAAATGTCTATGATGGCTTTTTATCTGAAACCAAATTCATTGGATTGTTGTCTGCAAAGTTAATGCTGTTTATGCTAGTCGAAAATTAAAAAATCACAGGACTTAGTTTGACATGCTGAAAATGCCATCTTCATGGCCTTGAAAACCTGTGGTGTCACATGACTGTAGTGGACTGCCACTAGTATCCACTTTTGTGAAAATAGTAAACATAAATCTGCTTTCTTCAATGTGTCGATGATAAAACAAACAGAAATAAATTTTCTCACACTATGAACAGAGTTATTGATCTTTTTCACTAAAAGTAACTCAATAAAACCATAAGTTTTACTGATGATTTTAGAAAAAGAATTAAAAAAAAATGTCAGTACAAGATTTAGAATATGTAAGACACCATCAAATTAGAATAGATGCCTAACATGGACAGAGCTTTGTCAGGGACTTGGTCAAATCTTACCTGTAGGTGTCACAGATTTCTTTTCTTGTAGTTTTACTGGTGTTAAATTCTGTATGTCTACTTAAATGTGTGGTCAGTGTAGACAAGCTGGAAGTTTTGTCGACCTTGAGCCAACTTCCATGCATGGAACCTGAGCTATAACATACCATAAATCTTGTTTTTTTGTTCATAAAAAAACCAGCAGTTAATTTTGTCTTAATCTCCCTTATTTTTCAATAAGACAATATACAAATGCAAAGAAAATGTGAAAATACTTGATCGTCTGTTTCATGTCAGTACACAAGCATGTTTTTTTTTGTAGGTAGACAGTTTTCAGGCAACAGGAGCAATTGTGTCCTTCGTCATGCTTCTTGTAACCTTTATGACATCAAACACCCTGTTTTCCTACATGTTTGCCTTTATCTTCTCAAACTTTGAAACATGTCAGTCGGCCATGACTACCTTGTATTTCCTTGTAAGTATATAAAATGTTTCCAGATCAAAATATTGTTTAGGATAATTTTTAGCCAGAAGATAACCATTGACAATAATCATCATTAGGTTCTGTCACACGCAATCTAATTAAAATTAAATCTTTCACTTGCTCCCACCTTTTTGCTATGGTGGCTGTATTGTTACACGCAGCGACCATAGCAAAAAGGGGGGAGCAAGTGAAAGATTTAATTTTAATTAGATTGTTTCACACGAGCTTTCAAGTCATGGACAGGACTACTGACACTAATGTGTGAGCAGGACTATTATTCAGTTATATATGATATTTTCAGTTAAAATTTTCGCATTTTGAAGTAGAACATATTCATTCATTTTGTCCTTTGTTTATATCAAGGAATATGAGATCTTTGATTTGAGATAATAAAATATCTATATGTTGAAGTGCCACTTACTTATCAGTTAACTAATGAGTGAGTTTAGTATATACATAAAATTCTTCAATGATAATAAGCAAATTCTAGTCATTTCAAACTGGTAATTTTCCAGTAAACAAAACCATCAAATGCATTGTCTTGTCAGATAGGACTGTTAGGGTTCCAGTTTACAAATCTTTTGTCCATATGCTGATGAGGCTTACATAGATACCAGTTTAAAAGCAGTACATATAATTGTATAGTTAAATTGTTACAGATATCTTTTCTGCCATATTTAGCAGTCAGTTTGGTAGACATGATTTCAGGAGAATTTCCAGCTAGGGTAATGCACTACATATTTTCTGTAATTTTCCCGCCATACCAAGTCTTTGGTGGTATATATTACATAGATAGGGTAAGTATTAGTTGTTTAACCATATTTTTAGCATCTTCCATCTTTTGTTTCCAGATTCTATCTGTTCTTTACATTCACTGTAGGATTCTCACTGCAGGCAGGGTGTACTCGACTCCAATCTTAATTGACAAGGATTGCCAGTTTTCCTACCGCAGGTCGTGGGTTTTCTCCGGGTACTCCGGCTTCCTCCCCCAATAAAAACTGGACGCCATGATATAGCTGAAAAATTGCTGAAAGTGGCGTTAAACATCATCAAACAAACATTCACTGTAGTTTATTTCATGAAATGAAGATTTTTTCTGTTGGAATAATACTAACAATTTATTGCAACGTCATTAACATTTTAATCTATAGGTAATATAATGGATCTCCCAGCACTCCATTTATAATATTGCCTGCTTGTCAAAGCTGATAAACATCATTATTAATTACTATAATATTCACTTAGATAACATTAAGACTGTCCATATACACTACCAGTCCGATATCTATTATATTTTTATTTGACCAACTCTGACCTGTATTGGCCTGATTGTTTTGGCCTAGTTATCGTTATCTGATGATTTCTGTATTCACTTAGAAATTATCACATAATAATATCATAATATTTCTCGAATATATACTTTAGTATTTGGTATATTTTATGTATCTTCAATCTTAATTGACAATGATTGCAGTTTTCCTACCAAAGGTCAAGGGTTTTCTCCTGGTAATATGGCTTTCTCCCCCCAAAAAAAATGAACGCCATGATATTTATAGATTATTTAAGTTTTATGAAAAGAGATGCATTTTATCGTCCCTATCTCATCGAAGGGCGACAGCCCTGAGATGAGATGATAAGAAAATGCATCGAGTTTCATAAAACATAAATGACCTGTTTATCGCTGTTTAGTAAACATTGTGATGTCACAGTGTTTACTCAATGACGTCTTGACAGCGAGGTGAGATGGGCCCATCTCACGCTAATCGAGTGAAAATACTACAAAATAGTGATAAAACTGACTAATTGCTGAATGTGGCGTTAAACATAATTAAAACCAACAAACAAAAATCCTGGAAAAGGTTGGAGTTTCACAGAGTGGTCTGAATTTCTCCCCAAAAAATTATGGATGCCATGATATAGCAGAAAAATTGCAGAAAGTGCAATGAACTACTATTCAAAACATTGATCCATGAATCACCTTATACATGATTCTTAGATTGATTTGCACTTTAAAAGGGTATGTTCTAAGCTTTGCATTATGTATCTCCATTTCGTGTTTATGCTCACAGTAAAGGTACTTATCAGAGTTAAAAATATTCAGTTTCATTAGCATCATCATCTTTTGACATTTAGTAGACACACTTCATTTGCAGTATTTATGACATGTTTTTCACGTGTTTTCAGCTTTATCGTAAGAGTCAGCTGGCAGGTGGAACACCTGTAGTTTTTGGAGACTATTTCCAATGGGATAACTTGGTATTTGTTCCTGTTCTTGTAGTAAGTATTAAAATAAATAGTTCTCTGTTACTATGGAAACAATTTCTAATGGGATAACATGATATTGTTCCTGTTCTTGTATAAGAGTTTTCTGTTACCATGGAAACTATTACCAATGGGATAACATGATTTGTTAGTGATCCTTTAATACATGTTAAAATAAAAAAGTTCTCTGTTCCCATGGAATCTATACCAATGGGATAACATGATATTTGTTCCTGTTTTTGAATTAAGTGTGAAAATACATTGTTTTCTGCAACCATATGTAGATTTGGTAATTTGTTTAGGTGTTACATTTTTTGATAATTTGAAAGCATAAGAGCATGTGGACTTGTGCTTAGAATGTTTGATTTTAATAATATTTGCACAGAAGAAAACAAATTAGATTAGAAATTAATTGGCTTTACTGCTGAACTTGGTAATTAAAAAAGGAGCTTATACTGAGAGGTTGGAAACATACATTGCTTTCACCATGCTAGCATTTGTGCTTATGCAGTTACCCTTTATCTCAATACTAATATACAATGTTTTTAGCATACCATCATTTGTGCTTGTTTGGCTAAATTTTACCTCAGTACTTACATATATGCACTAAATTGTCAAGCTAATGTGGTTTGACTAGTTGACAGTGTAATACCGGCAATTTAAATTGTTCATGATATGACATATCATTTACAGGTATTTCACTGATTGCTGTGGAATCTTCTACCCATTTACATGTAACCTGCTCTGCTTTGAAAAAAATAATCTCTTCCTATCACATTATTGTATGTATTGTAGGCGGCGCTTCAGCTTCCTCTGTTTCTGCTGTTTCTGAGAATGCTTGATATTCGTAACACTGGAGGAGATCTCAAGGATACAGTACCATGTATTAATAATAAAGTCAGAGATGATACAAATGATGAAAATGATGATGTCATAGAGGATGAAGATGAAGATGTTAGAGAGGAAAGGAGAAGAGTGACTGCTCTGCAGACACGACAGTTAGATGAGGTAACGTAACAGTAATTTACCAAGTCTACCTGTGCAAGCTTGTCCATAATAATAAGATATAATGAGACTCCTCAAACAATATATATTTAACTAATTAAGTCATTGTTTTGCCTGATTGTTATAAGCTCTAGCTTATAAATATATGTTTTTATTATGGCCTCCGAATACATACAGTATTGCATTAAGGATCAGGGTAGAATTGTTATTATTATACCGCCATCCATGGTAAAATATCCAACAGATCATAGATACCAAAAATTATAATAAAGGTTGTATGAAAAGTAGCTCATACGGTTTAGAATTTTAAGATGGAAGGGCATATAAGGTTATGTTGTTACATAAAAAAGTTTGATGTATTGTTTGTTTTTTTGTGTTGATTCTGCTCTAGACTATTCTGAAGGCTAGCCTTGATATTTCTGGCAGTGTAAACTTAAGACATGTTAGCTCATTTGGATACATCAACTTGTAAAGTATCTTCATGTTGTTTGTTTGATGGTGTAAAACGACACTTTCAGCAATTTTTTTAGGCTATATTATGGCGTCCAGTTTTTATTGGGGAGGAAGCAGGGGTACCCAGAGAAACCCCAACATGCGGTAGGAAAACTGGCAATCCTTGTCAATTAAGATTGGATTTGAGTACACCCTGCCTGCAGTGAGAATCGAACCCGCAATCTCAGTGTTGACAAACCACGTGATCAATAGTAGACGAACTACCTTAACCACTCGGCCACTGAGGCCCCTAAAGTATCTTCAGAAAGATCATATATAATATTGGATTGTTTCTCAGCAACCATTTCTGCCTTAGAGGCATTGAGAATGGTTCCATGAAAATATATATTTGTTATTAGCTTGTCAAAACATTTTGCATGCAGGTAGTATTTGCGACAGACACACATATCTCTTTTGCATTATTAATCTAAAAATGACATCTGATGTAATTTGTGCATATAACAGTGAATAATTGCTAAATCCCCATGCAAAAATGTCAACATTTACAGTATTATATGGATAATTATGAAACCATACCTGTATTTACTAAGAGTGTTCGATTTGATAACATTTACATTTTTAATAATTTGCATATTTTTACATTTGACATTTTATTAGCATTCCCCGTTTGTCTTTGGAGTAAGTTTATTAAAATTGTTTATTTGTGTTTAGCCTTGGTTGTTAAATGTTTGCTTTTATGATAACACCTTATACTTACTTATTTTGTCTTTGAAACAAGGTGGATATGTATGTAGAATTTAACAATCATATATTATTAATGACATCTCTAGTAGGTATGATAGTTTCTTTTTTCATTGTAACACTAACAATCTTTAACACACAATCTTTTATTCGAATATATTTCAAATTGTATATATTTTACATACATATATTATTGTGTGCATGCACGGTTCAATATTTTTTTGCTAAAAAGTTTGTTGTTGTCAGGAAACAGTTAATGTCACTGAAATTCTACCCAACTATCACAAGAATTATTTTTCTGTGTCTCCCATTTCTTTTTTAATTGTTCTTGAACATTTTTTAGCACACACAATATTCAGACCAAGTAAGTTTCTGTTCATTTTATTTTTCTTTTTTACCTCAAGGATCCATTTTTCATATGCAATAAAACGCTTGATGCTTTTTGCAATCCAATAAAATATAGGATAGTTGTCAATAGCATTCACCTGGTCAAATTATTTACTTTTGAAAAGAAAAGTATTTGAAATTGTACATGTAGCATAAAAATTACAAAGTTTTGCTCTATCGTTCCTATAAGTGTTTTTTTTTTAAATTGTTAAAACTAATGCTTATTTTTTGATGTTGTTTATATTCCAGTATTGTATTACAGCACTTTATATCTTAAGATAGTTTAATAAGAGAACAAAGGTCTTGTGGTTTATATGATTGCATAACTTTAGATTTACCAACAGCTTTACTGCAATATGCATATTAAACTGTACAGTAATCCCTCTCACCAGAGGCCACACCTCACCAGAGGCCACACCTCCCCAAAGGCCACACAACATTTCTTGATGTATCCACATTAATAACTCGCCCTCACCATAAGCCCCCATAAGGCCTTATGTAGAAGGTGTGGCTATTTTAGAGAGGGAAGGCTGTACACAAACATGCTCTTTCTTGCACATACACACACATACTAGTAATATATTTGATGAATCCAAATGTTTTTGATGTAATTTTACATGTATTGCTGGTTTAATATACAATTAGCTATAGTATTACAGTGTATATTCAAAATGGAAAATGAGTACGGTCAAGACTTCATTTGACTTAACATTTATTACACACATTCTAATACTCGAAGACTAGAAATGCAGCCACATTTGTGATGAAGAGCAGGGGAGATGACTGTGACATAGTTTACTATATTATCACTATGCACTGGTTTTGGTGCATTTTGCCTACCCTTCAAGCTGTGCAATTGAAGTTTGGATATGTTCGTTAGCTTTCCTGTCAAAGTTTACGAGACCTTATACTTGTAATATTTACCTAGCATACACCTACAGTATATGAATTCAATGTCAGCATACATTTGATTAGATCGTTGTAAGTCTTTAAAATTGAATTAACTACCATGAGGATTTCTTTCAACCTGTAAAATAATCATGAGAATATTTGCTTTGAATTCATTAAATTTTAAGTTGAACACTAGTTGCCCTACATACATTGTGATACTCATTTTTTTATAACCTTCAAGAAAGGAAAAGATTGTAAGTACTGTATTCAACATTCAAATTTTTAATATGATTTCAGTATCCTGTTGTCTTAATTGAAAACTTGAGGAAGGAATTTGAAAAGAGAGGACAATCAAAATGGGAGGGATGTAAAAAGATTCAGACTGAAAGCAAAGTGAAGGTGGTAGTAAGGAATTCATCTTTTGCTGTAGAGAGTGGAGAAGTCTTAGGATTACTGGGTCCAAATGGAGCTGGAAAAACAACCACATTAAACATGATGATAGCGGAAGTGGCACCAACAAAAGGAAAGGTAAGAAATGTACAGAAAGTTGACTTTATATCTTCATGAAACTTGGTACACAGTTACAGTATGGTAATATCTCTTCACTGGCAAATTTTTAGACCTTTGTCAAATATTTCATGGCTGAGTGAACTTAGAAAAAGGGGAGTGTTTACCTTTATGTGCCAAGCAGGACATCAGTTGCAGAGACAAATTTTTTTGTTTGTTTGGTAGAGAATTTAAAACATAAAAAACACATTGTAAACCAATTAATTGTGCAATTATGAAATATGACAAATAAACCTACATTATCATGACTATAATTCATTTGTAGAAGGCAGATAAAACAGTCAAATTATAAGCGAAAGTATTTTCATCGCTTTCAGTTTTATAGTTAGTTGGGGCTTTACATTATGCTTTGCTTTAAATTGCTAAAGGTTGCATTTAAATTTTAAAATATAGTTAATCTTTGATCTGCCTTCTAAAGTAACATTCAGGTTTAACATGAATTTAAGGTACATATAGGAGGATATGATGTCAAGTCCAGTGTATCAGAAGCATTCCAAGCACTTGGATACTGTCCCCAGCATGATGCATTGTGGGATACCATCAAACTGGATGAACACATTAGAGCATATGCTGCAATTAGAGGAATTCCTAACAATGATATAGAAAAGACAGTCAATTTGTGAGTTATCTTTACTTGAATTTATAATTTATCTTACTAAGTTTTGGTTGGTGATGTAAACTTATGGTTTCAAACTATGTGTGTGTTATTAGAAGGAAATACAGCTATATTTTCGTATTGTTCTATGGATTTTTCATGTTTCACATTAGATGGCAGAATAAAATTCAAATCTCTAAGCCTCTAAACAGATATATCATGTCTGGGAGGGGTATTTGTGAAAAATACCAGTCGAGAGATGAAAAATTTGATTCTCGAGACTGGTATTTTTCACAAATACCCCTCCCAGACATGATTTATCTGTTTAATTACACCGAATATCATGATTTCAAAGAGCGGTGATACTAGACCACTTGCGTGCTGTTTATTGACTCTTTACTATTGGAACATTTCCGATTTTCAAAATCGATTACTCATGTTACATTTACTTTCAGGTAAAAGTCAAAACTTCCGAATGAATATTTCCGGGATAATAATATGCGAGGGTTATTTTTAAGCAAATACCACGGCACAGAGGGTAATTTTTTGCCGAATACTCCGGTGATGACGAAATCGATGCAAAATCAGGAAATGTGCAAAAAATACACTGTCTATTGACCAATCAAAAGCCAGCATTTTTAAATGAGCTGTAATTATATCACATATTACTCTCATGCATCTTAAATGCACCAGTATTGTAGATATACGTTAGATATTGGTTAAGGTGGAGAAATATGGAATATATCTGTATACAGTTATCATGTTCAAACTGAAGGAAATAAAACATAGCAGTTAATTTCTTATAAACTATCATTTTAAGGTTACATATTTTAATGTAAATTTTTTATGATAAGTTATTGAAAATAAATTGTTTGACTGTTCTGTATAAGAAACCTGGTTTCACTAATGGAAAATTTCCTAAATTTTCTCCAATTGGTTGTAAGTAGATATTTGAAACATCTTAATAAAGTACAATACATTGGAAATAAATGTTATTAAATTTGTTTTATGTGACTATTAATTTTATCTTATTGGTTTTAGTTTTATAAAGAACCTAAAATTACAAGAACATGAAGACAAACAAGCTAAAAAGTTATCTGGGGGAACAAAAAGAAAGGTTTGTATACTGAAAAAAAATAACTTTATTTGAAACTGCTGTCAGAAATATTTACAAATTGTTTTCATTTAAAGGCAGAAATATTTATCAATTTTGAAATAAAATTGGAAAAAGGGATCAAAATCATTGTGCAACTTACGAAGATTTTATAACTAATTTACATTAAAGTATACCAATCTCATCAAAGACACAAAGTTATCACTATAGGGCATGTTTCTTCTAACCATGACACATCAATAGTTCTGAAACCAAAAATATTAAGTTCATGTAATATTGTCATTCCATACATTCAAATTTTTACAATAGAAGTTACTGTATATTATTATTACAGTATTGTGTACATGCATAAACATGATTGGATTGTGTAAAATGTTGGATCTTATCTCCAGTGTGCTAGTGTGGTGACTGTCAACCAATTGTACTGAAACTAACAAATAAAATACAACTGTGTGTTACAAACACATGAATGTATGATATCTGTTATCTGTTAGTGTGATATTGCTGAAATAAAAGCCTACTTCCTCTACTTCCTCTATATTAACTCAATACATGGTACAGAATGCTTTTTCTTTGTTATACCACCCACTTTAGGAGGGGGGGGGGATATATATATTGATTGGGTGTCCGTCCATTACACTTTCTCAACTCCTCCTAGAATACTGAATGGATTTTTATGAAACTTGCACAGAACCTTTGTCACATAATGTCATTGTGCACCTGATATTTAACATTTTGATCGGAATGATATTTGGGTTTCCCGTAAAAAAACATGGACTGAAATTCTTTTGGAAGCCGGGGGTATCAACTAGTGAGCATTGCTCACAGTTTTTCTAGTTTGTATTATATGATTGTATGATATATTACTTTGTTATGGCTAAACAATGCATACTTGTGGTTTAACAAACCAAAAATAAGTAAATTACTCATTTAATGAATTTGATTATTTTTGTAGTTAAGTTATATAATCAGTATGCTTGGTAAACCTAAAGTTGTCTTAATGGATGAACCCTCAACAGGAATGGATCCTCAATCAAAACGATTCTTGTGGTTTGTATTATTATTTAATTTTAATGTATCATATTATCAAGGTCAAGATTATTTCTAAGTGATTCTGAAGTATTGGGCTTACTTTTACTTAGAAAACAATTCTGGCATGACTTTTGACCAAAAATGTTAATAATTTGGACCTGATAGGAAAGCTGTAATTGAAAAGTATTATGTAGCATGTTTGAAGGAAAAAAAGCTAAAGATATTTTGGAGGTAAATTATTTGCCAGTTCAATAATTAGCAAGGAACTGATAATGGGTCTTATTTTGTACATTTTGATTGCAATGCTTTTTGTCCTAATTACAGGGACACAATAACACAGAGTTTTAGTGGAACAGAGAGAGGTGCCATTTTAACAACACATTATATGGAAGAAGCAGACGCTTTATGTACAAGGGTCGCTATCATGATCAATGGACAACTTGAGTGAGTTTATTTTGCATCGTTTAAAAAATATTCTGTACAATAAGATATTGCCTGTTTGTTTACAGCCTATTTGCATTGCATCGAAGGCAATTTAAGATAACTGCTTAGAATGTGTTAAATAAGATTTCATAACCAGTTTAATAGTATGGTGAAGTCACGCGAGCCAACAATGGAGTAAAATGGGATACTATTTTTGTGTTGTCAGCTTCTCCTACAGTTTTCAGACCAGATCCCTGAAACAAAATTGCGCAAATTGAAGTTTTGCATCTACAATTATGGAATTGTCTGAAGAATTTTTTCCTTCCTCTTTTTAGACAGAATATTTTACAAAAGATGTTGTACAACTGGTATAATGGAATTGTTATGAAGATTTTTTTTCTATTTTTCTAGCAAATTGTACAGAATACACTTAATTTTTTGTCACCTACATTTTAAACCATTCCTCATAACTTAATGCATGTCATATTTATTGAGACTTTGACACCCACCCATTGCAGACTTTTGCCCTATTGTATTTTGTATTGGGGAGGTTGTAAAAGGTTTTTGGCTTTGCATTGTTTGCGAATAATCTCCATATCATCAGTGAGGAAGTCTTGCTGAATATACTAACTTGAATCAAATCGGGCTAAGATGATTGGTCTAATAGCCTTAAGATTGTAGGCATTTTAGAGTGTTTAACATCAATGTAATGTAAAGATTATATCTTTTGTAACTTGTTCACAGGTGCATAGGATCAACACAACATTTAAAGAACAAATTCAGCAGTGGATATGTCTTAGAAGTAAAACTAAAGATATTTAACATTTCTGAGGATGAGCAGTCTCGAAAATTAGATCAGTTAGAGGAGTATGTCATGTCTCTGTTTCCAAATGCTTCTACATTAGAGAAGTTTGGAACTTACGCCCAGTTTAAGGTCCCAAAGAATGATGTACCTTCCTTGGCTAATGTATTTGCTTCTCTAGAAGAAGGTAAGTCAAGGATGACAGAACGTTAGATATCATTGTAGTTAAAGGATTGTTGTATTACTAATGTGTAATAGATTTCTAATAATACAGTAATGAAAGGAGTGCCATATGTGTTTGCCTGAATGTGTGTAGTATTTAATGAACACTTTAATAAATAATATTTATATTGCACAAGTTGTATTGTCTATAAGGATAAATGATCATTACTTAGGTAAATACTCATCCAAATAATTTCATATATGTTTCATAATTTAATGTTCATTATAGAAATATAGATTAATGTTGTTTTGTTTCCAATGTCAAAATTATTCCTTCAACCACATTCAGTGAGATGAACAATGAGATCGATGAAATTAAATAAACAGTAATCTTTTTATCCTTGTGATGTCACAGTGTACTTAGAAACTGAGGGTAATAATATATATATCCATATTATGATTGTAGAGTGATATGGGATTTTCTCAGCTTCCACAATTAAAGAATCACTGAACAATATAGTGACAATTTATATACGTTCTAAGTTTTGGATTGCTTTATAAGGATATATTATATTATATTTATAAGGATATTATACATTTATTGACTTTGATATAGGTTAATACCTGGTTTTATCAACCCTGAAAAAATTATATCCACGGAGCCAACTGCGAGTGTGGATATTATTTTTGAGGGTTGATAAAACCAGGTATTAACCTAAATAAAAGTCGATGAATGTTTTATTATATGACTATTTTTACTTTTACACTGGAAGTCTTTAATAAAAAAGGATAACAATAAAAATTTATTTCAACAATAACAAAAAGTAAGCTATCACATTTTAAATTGAAATATTCACATTTTCCAATTAAAATTTATAGTAATATTATAGCAATTAGGAAAAATTGGCAAAAACAGTTCCAGTTCATTGACAGTTGCAAAACTTGTCTGCTGCTCGTCAACCATTTTGAACCAATGTCAACAAATATAATGTTTTCAAAGAAAGATTTTGATTGGCTGATGTTTTTAATTCAACCAATCAAATTAATGCTTGTTTCCCATTGTTGAATTCTATTTTTAACAACTGAAAAGTGATAAATATTCTATTTTTAGCTATTCAAAAGTCAAAACTTTTATATTAGTCTATTTTTATCTACTTTGAGGTTAACACACTGTCTGCATAATACTTTTCATGATACCCTGGGCCAATCAAAATTAAGATAAATGTTAGTCATATAATAAATTATATTATATTTATAAGGATATATAAGGTGTTACATAATATAAATAATCTGTTGTAATGTCTTGTTTATTTTTAACCTTTTTTAGTTTCATTTGAAGTATAAAGAATTTGTACTTTTTGATGTTATATACAAAAAGATACTAAAAACAAATTATATTTTAGGTAAATCAAGTCATGGTATGGAGGAATACAGCTTTAGTCAGTCTACACTGGAACAGGTAAATATAAAATGCATTGTATATTTATGTGTTGTTGGGTAATTTGTCTTTTATAGAGGCAAACGTACCTTATTTCTCTCTGCTCTGCTAAAGTGGAGATTACAGGCCTTAGTTTCATAAAACTTCTCAAATTGAGATTTTCCTCAAATCCTTGAGTTTTTCCTCAAATTTGAATTTTCTAGCAATTTGATTGGTCAATATTTGAGTTGAGAATGAGTTGAGGAAATCCTCAAATTTGCGATATTTTATGAAACCGGGCCCAGGTTAATCTCTGTGTGTGAGTCCTTCAATCCTTCCCCAGAATTGTTTGTTCTTCTTTCACACTACTTACGGATTCATTAAAAAATAATATACCCCAACAATATCAGATTGGGATTTTAGTTCGATATTTATTTGTATTGTAAATACATTTTCATCTTTTGTTCACCAGATCTCTGTATAATAATATCCACTCTTTATAACTCCAGTATTTGTTTTTATGGAGATTCTATCACAATTTTCTCAGCAACTGGGCATCATTTTTAGCTCACCTGACCCAAAGGGTCATGTGAGCTATTGCCATCACTTGGCGTCCGTCGTCGTCCGTCGTCGTCGTCGTCATTAACTTTTCTTCAATAATCTTCTCCTCCAAAACCCCTGAAGGGATTGCTTTGAAACTTTGCACACATCATCAGTAAAATGTCCTCTACCAAGTTTGCACAAATCATGGCCTCAGACCAACCAACATGGCCGCCATTGCTAAAAATAGAACAGGGGGTCAAAATACAGTTTTTTGCTTATAGTTCAAAAAGTATAACAGATACAGGAAAACCGAAGTGACATTCCTTCTTCAGCATCTAAAGCTCTACAAAACAACCCATTGGGTCAAAGTTGTATGATAACTCCTTGTAGGAGTTATTGCCCTTTAATTGTCAAAATTGATGATTTTTGCCATTTTTGCCTCAAAATCTTGAAAATTATTAGAACTAGAGAAACAGTTAGCATTGCTTAATTGTTCTGCTCTATGAGGGCTACAAAAATGACTAAAGGGTCAAGATTGTCTGATTAACCGTCTAAGAGTTATTCCCCTTGAACTGTTTTTTTTAATCGGTTTTAATTGATTTTTTAAAATCTTCTCCTCTGAAACAACTGAAAGTGATGCTTTGAAACTTTATACACATCATCCGTCAAATGTCCTCAACCAAGTTTGCACCAACCATGGCTGCAGATTAACCAGCATGGTCACCATGGCTAAAAATAGGATGGAAAGGGGGGGGGGTAAAATACAGTTTTTGGCTTATATTTAAAAAAGTGTAACAGATACAGGAAAACCGAAGAGACATGCCTTCATCTGCATCAAAAGCTCTATGAAACACTCCATTGGGTTGAAGTTGTATGATGACTCCTTATAGGAGTTATTGCCCTTTAATTGTCGAAATTGATTATTTTTGACATTTTTGCCTCAAAATCTTGAAAATTATTAGAACTAGAGAAAAAGTTAGCATTGCTTAATTGTTCTGCTCTATGAGGGCTACAAAAATGACTTAAGGGTCAAGATTGTCTGATGAACCGTTTAGGAATTATTCTCCTTGAACATTTTTTTAAACAATTTTACTTGATTTTAAAAAATATTCTCCTCTTTAACCAATGAAAGGACTGCTGTGAAACATTGCACACATCATCTTTAGGAAGTCCTCTACCAAAATTGTGCAAATCATGACACCTGACTACCTACATAGCTACGTTGCCTTAAAATAGAAAAAATGAAAAAGGGGGGGGGGGGAGTTGAGAGAGTTTTCGACTGATAGTTAAAAAAGTATAATAGGTACAGCAAATTTGAAGTGAACCTCCCTTCTCCCTCTAAGCATCAAAAGCTCCTTCTTATAGGAGTTAATTCCCTTAAAAGGTCAAAATTAATGATTTTTGCAGAAGTGTTGGGCAATTCCTTATAGCAAAGAAAAGCGGGATAAAAAGGGGTTGTTTGGTTTCAGGTTCAGGTGAGCGATACAGGCTCCTGTGAGCCTCTAGTTTATTATACCGCCCGCAAACTTGTTTGGGGGGTATATAGGAATCACCCTGTCTGTCTGTCTGTCCGTCTGTCCACATCCCTTGTAAGCGCTTCTCCTCCTAAACCGCTTGACAGATTTTGATGAAACTTTAAATGAAGGAAGTACATCATATGTAGATGTGCATGAAGAATTTTCATCGCTGTCTAATATTATTCAGGGGAGAGATAATTTGACTTTGACTTTTTAATATTAGTAAAAATAAAAGGGAGATAATTGGACTTGAAGTGAAGCGGGGGGGGGGGGGGTATCCCTTTGTGAACGTGCTCACAGTCCACACTTGTTTAAATTATTGTCCATTTAGTTGTTAGGTTTTATATTTTACGGCATAGTTGTAAGTTAGCATTATTGTAAACTGTTATCATTTCAGGGTTAAACCATATATGTATGTTCTCTGAATCTAAAAGGAGGGCTATTATAGCTCATTAAGTATTTCATATTTCAAAGATAAGCCAGTTAACTGTGAAATTAACTTTTATTTACAAATTATATGGTGTTATATCATCCAATTACAATGATGAAATTAGGACCAGAGGCTCTAGTCCTTCAAGAATATATATATATATTTTTAGGTTTTCATAGAATTTGCCAAACGACAAGTTGATGAAAGTGATGCCAATGGTAAATCACCAAAGAGACAGCTGTCTGTAGTTGTGTGAAGAATGACCTTTTTAATATCCTTGTAGAACAATTTCTTTTCTATTGTATTATGTATGGATCTAGTGTACCATGAAATTTTCCAACAAAATATTGATATTTTAGAACATTCATTCACTATTTTGTATTTAAGGTTTAACCTTATGCGTTTTGTGGGTATATCTTATCTTTATACATATATACAAAAATATTGATGTACAATCACTAGAAGTATAGATATCATATTCTCTAATTTTGACATTATATTTCAACCGCTTGACCGGTGTGGAAAAAATATTTCTCGTCACTAGTGAATTTGTTGTTCTCAGCATTTGATTGGTTAAAAATAATAACGTCACAATAAGAACTCATGACGTCATAAACAAACACCTTCAATTTACCGTGTATTCACGTCATGAACGAAAAATTGGGGTTGGGAGAATTTGTACTTCGTTTCGCAAATTTAGTTATTTTTAAAATTAGAGAAACAGAATCTTACATTAGTACTCTTGGATAATCAGATTTCTCCAATCTCGATTGGAGAAATCGGTTAATCCACTCGTACCAATGTAAGATCCTATATTTATGAGCCCTGCCAATGATAATAACTAGTGTGACATGCATGGCCCTTAAAACTGGTCAGAATATTATTTTATCATAAAATAAAAAGGAACTCATAAAACAGTATTTAATACTTGTAAAGAAGTTATGTCAGTGAATGTTATTAACAGTCAAATTTATAGCCAGTATAACTAATATATATACTTGTGGACATGAACAAATTTGTATGACGATCATTTTATACAACATAGGTATACAAAAACCTCTTCTCGACAGGTAATTATACCAATACATTTGTATTTTACTATATCAGTAAATGACAATAGGCAAAATCTTGCATACATTTACAATAAAATATTTGCTGTCTTCGCTGTCTCTGTTCACTTAGGCCAATTTTTGCATTAAAGTGACATTGTTAGATAAAATACAGTATAAAATTTGTGTCAGAAAATTTTATGATTATTTTGTTTAAATTGTTACATTTTGTATATTTTTATTGTATATTTTTCCTTACAATATGCATATATTGTATACATAAAATCAAAAATATCATTGACAATTTACAATATAACATCTTAAACAAATGTTAAAGGTGTTGATTTAATTGGAGCCATGTTAATGTGGACCCAATTTGGATTTTAAAACAGTATCATTTATATTATGGAACAAATTTTAGTCTTGCCAAATCAATATGTGTTCTGGTTCTACAGAAGCCAATATTTTTGTTTGATATTAGTTGCAGATCACTATCACCCTTTTTTGTTATGTCATTAATTTCTTTTAACCTGCAGTTACTCTTCATCCATTTAAAGGTTAAGGAATTAATCTTGATCAAACTCTTATTATAATTGGCTGTTTTGTAATTTCGTTTTGATATTGTACCCCAAATAATGTTGCTACCTTTTATCAGCATCATGTACAAAACGCTAAGAGGGTTTTAAAGCAAGCTTTCATCAAAGAGACTTCCAGCAATTTCATATCACAAATTTTAATGTGAAAACAGTCCTTTTTTACTTGATTTGACATTGAACCAAAAAGGATAGTGCCATCTCTGCAGCTTCTCATATACCTAGTAATGAATTATACTAAACAAGTACATGTTAGTTTCTTCAAATATATGCGTACAGTATATATCTTTGTTCTGAACATATGATTCTTGTTTGGAGGCATTCTATCCTTGCATAGAAGTTGTGAATTAAGATTTTGATCAATTGTATTATCCTTGTATGTTGTATCATGTTTATTTCGTGTTTAAAATTCTGTACTGGAACACTAATACAATCAACTGTGATTAAAATAATTAAATCAAAATGGTGCATGATTGATAATGATTTGCATTTTTAGTGCCAAGATATATTTTACTATTATATATGTATTTATTTATTTTTTGTATATTTAATCATGAATTTATTATATTATGCTTAAGAAAGCAGCCATATTTTAATTGGAAAGTTTAAAAGGTCAGGGTATGTAGTTATATAATACATCTTAATCTAATCTTTATCTATGTTAAGAGTGAATTAGTTACAAAATAATGCCCATTGTTTAAATGAAATAACAGAAATATGTAATTGCTATTTTATATACTTTGTTTTATTTAATTATTTAAAATATAGCATAAAATTGACAAACCGGTGCATTTAGTTTACATTTTGTTCTCAAACTTTTGTTTTGCCAACAGTCTGTGCTATATCTACACTTTAATCATATTGCACTACTTAAAAAGTGTTATACTCAAAAATAAAAGAGTCATGGACAGAGAGTAACTACTTACTATGGGTAATCACAACTTTATCCTCACGTAAAGTCAATAAAATATATTCAAAAATAAATTCTGTTAACTTATTTTTGTTGCCAGTAATTATTTGCAAAAAAATAGTGCTTATAACTTTCTAATATTTGTATAATGATAGTTTAAAAGATACAATATGTATAACAGTTCATGACACATGGGTTGCAGTTAATACTAGTACGATAAAATTTGGGTGTATTGTTTTGAAAAGATCTCCATTTAGCAATAACAATCTATACTACTAAAATTATAGACCCCTTTTTTTAAGCACGCATCACAAAACAGAGAAATAGCGCAGTATTAACCCATATAAGGTTACATGCAGTTAATGTTGCATATGAAAAATATTTAATTTTTATATCGATTATTGTTTTAAATAATTAGCAATTAATGATTAATTACGAACGCAAATTTGTACCAGATACTGTCCTCCTTTATATTTAAAAATTTATTTCTGGGGCAAGGAAAACCCATGAGGGGTGTACAAGACAAACATACGCATACACAACTGGCAACTTTTAAATTAGAAGGCATTTATTACGAAGTAAATTTGTAATCAGTGAAATCGTAACTTTAAGTCTTTTTTAATGTCATATTAGTCCTGATCACAGTGAAAACAAAATTTGTAGGACCTACCAGACATGAAAATCCCTTCGATTCGAATCGCTTTATTGAAAGGAGCTGGCTGAATTTAAACAAGAACCAGCTGTTCGCTTGCTTCACATGACGGAAGTCTATAGCTGTAGTTCGTACTACAATATGTATAAAGTTACATGCAGTTGATGTTGCACATTAAAAATATTGAATGTTTATATCGATAAAGTCGATTAATTATTTCTCTGTGTTTTGTGTTGCACGCTTAAAAAGGGGGTCTATAATTTTAGCGGTATAGATGATGAACATTTTGGTAAATTTCTGAGAGACAACGACCGCAAATTCAACCCATCCGAATGCTAGTCGATCCGTCCCCAAACCAATCCGTCCCCTAGTCGATCCGTCCCCAAGTCGATACGTCCCCGGTCGATTCGTCCCCTGGTCGTTCCGTCCCCAGGTCGATCCGGCCCCAGTAAAATCAAAGTTAGGTAAAATAAATAAAGAAGGTAGGTAAAATATAAAAAAAACAACATTCATAAGTAGTATTTCGAAGTATGGTAAATATGGTATTACACGGGAATTCACTATTTTGAATGCCGAGTATGCATGCGAATGCGAATTTTGTGACCATGATACAGATAATGGTTGCTTTAATTTAAAGCCTTCTGGGGAATATTATAAAGACTTTTTTCATTATGTGGACATGTAATTGTAGAACCAAAGGTAGGTAAAATAAATAAAGCAGGTAGGTATAAATATATAGAAAAGTCGTATTTTTAATTATGCCGATTGTGCATGCGAATATGTTAACATGATTTAGGATGATTTTTTCTTTATTTTTATGTATTGTAACTTCTTCAACTACAGTAATTGACGTATTCATGTATCAAAAAACTAATTGACGTATTCATGTATCAAAAAACTAATTGACGCCGGTATTCATGTATCAAATAACTTATTGACGTACATGTATAACTAATAATGTCTAATACTATCAGATACTATATTCTTAAAGACAAACCTTTACTGTATATGCATAACCGTCACTACTGACTAACTTCTTAAAGCGACGCTTGGAGCCGTGTTCCACCACCTCAAATGTCACAGGACGGTCTGGTAGTATGTGTTCCGGTAGCTCTGGATCTTCAATATCGCTCTCAACAACAGGCTCTTCTTGCTCAATTGCAGCTGTAATGTTGAATGAGAAATCAGCTGGTTGTGGCTCCTGCACTGGGTCCAGTTCTGGCTCCGCTACTGGGTCTAGTTCTGGCTCCGGTACTGGGTCTAGTTCTGGCTCCTGTACTGGGTCTGCTTGTGGCTCGGGCTCATTTAGATCATCTAGGTTAACTGGCTCGGCACATTCACAACAGTGAAATGTATAGTCGTAATCTTCTCTACAGATTTCCCTGTATATAAACTGGGTAATCCCCGTGTTACAAGTCCTATGTTGCCACTTGTGACAAATGTCACACTCAAGGGCTTGCTGTCGTCGTGTAACCTCTCTCGAACAAAACTGGCATGGATACTCCATTTTCAGAATGAACAGAGATTTTGCAAACCATTTTATATATCCAACGATATGGAGTCCCAATTAATATTTTCTCTTTGAGAAATTCATTGAGCTCAATGAATGTTTTCTTTAAAATTTTTGATGTTCAGCATCAATAAATTGTCGTATTTTGTGTAACCTTTGATGTTAAAGTCAGCTTGGATGCAGAGTAAATCATACAAAGCATAGCCTACAGTTGTTATGCAAACAATTTAAAATAATCAAAGGGTAGAGAGAACATAATAAATGTAATAATAATTGCCGGAAACATTTACAAAGACTCCGTACAAATTTTGTTTCACCCACTTTCCATTAGTTAGTGTAAGTAGTTTAACATAAAATATATAATGATATAATATTTAACTTAAATTTGTAAGGGGCCTCGGTGGACGAATGGTTAAGGTAGGCCTCGATGGCCGAGTGGTTAAGGTAATTCATCTACTATTGATCACGTGGTCTGTAAACGCCGAGTTTGTGGGTTCAATTCTCACTGCGGTTTTATCTGGGTACTCCGTGTCCCCCAAAGTAAACACTGGGTGCCATGATATAGCTGAAAAATTGCTGTTTATGGCGTGTAACAACAATGCAATTGGTAAAACATAATGCCAATGATTACATTTTATTTGTAGCATTATTTGGTAAAAACATGAATTTCAAATAATAAAACAGCTGTAACAAGTAATTAAAATCAAATTGATTACATTGTTCGAATTACAAATATTGTTAAATAATACAAACTGAAAACAAACGTTACCTAAGTATGTTTTTTACAGATATTGAAATAATAGTTAATATAAATCACAAATCATTACTTCTCAAAATTCATTTCATTTGTCATATCATAAGCCCAAATGGAGACACTTTATAATATTTAATTCAGAAAATTAGTTTAAAGTAAATAAGCCGACAGAACTAAAGGAACAATTAATTACAAATACCATTTGAGAGGAAGACTTAACCAGAGACACCAATTTCAAGGATGATAGTGGTCGAAGGGTGAATACGGCTAATGTACTGGAATTTTGGCATATGTTATACTCTTTGTCAAATTATACAGGTTGTAGTCTTGTGTATAGGACGATATGAAGTTTAGTGGACCAAAGAAAGCAACTCGTTTGATTTCTTGCGTCGATTCACCCTCGTATCGACTTTACTAAAAAAAATATTACATAAAGATTTTGTATGGTTAGAATTGATACTGACTGGTCGATGTTGATTCTTAAAATGGAAAGTTAAAGTGAGTCAATATTGATTTTAAATTGGAAAAAGAAAGTAAAAGACAGTCATGAAATCTTTTCTGAACAAAATCATATATGACATAATTGCAACAAATGGTTTTTTAACCAATAATTAAAAAAAATAAATAAATCATTAAATATTTTAATTGTAACATGAATTTTATTAAATAGTTAAATTTATTATGTTATAAATATTGATATTTGATATAATATAAGTTCCGAATATGGTTGTGAGACAGGGTTTGTGATAAAGGTTTGCGACAACTATAAATACACCACCAATACATTTAGGTCGGCCTCTTACTCAGACCTACTTCTAGAAATAGACTCGGAATACAACAAGCTAGACTACGACAAACGTGATGACTTCAACTGTGACGAGTTCAACTTTCCAATTGTCAACATCTCGTTTATCGAGAGCAACATTCTAGGCTAGGGATAATGGTGTGTAAATGTCACAACTTATACGTTATGCGAGATCCTGCGATCGGTATTATGATTTTCTAGACCGGTCACTGCTGTTGACTATAAAGCTACTCAAACAACACACAAGGGTCTGTTGTACCTTGGTTGATGTTATCACTTCAGATATTCTATGGTCGTCCCCATGACTTAATGGATCGTTATGGGAATTTAATCTCTCAAAAACTCGTCCGGAGCACACGAGTGCACCAGTGGTTTTAATCAGGATCGAGTTAATTACTTTCTGCCAAATTTGTGTTTTGACTTTGTTTTGTGTTGTTTATGTTTGTCTAAATACGGATTTGCAATTGTCTTCGGACATTCGGATCTTGTTGTTCGGTCGGTTTCCTTGCTATTATTCATGCTAACTGTTGTTTCTTAGTCTGTATCAATATACATGTTAAATATCTTTATGAATGAAAAATAAGGTAATCTATCAATTTCACATATTAAATCGCACGAACATTTACACAATTATTCAATAGATTATGATTATCGTCTTAGTTAATTGCTTCCATATATCTAAAAATACTATGTGAAATCAACATATTCAGTAATTGCAGTCTTTATATAAATATATGCATTAACAGTTTTCTAGTATATTTCTATATAAATAAACCGGTTAAAAGAAAAAAATTTCCTCTACTTTATACGAAACTAAACAATAATTAAAAGCTATTATTCGCTTAAACTATGCTCACGCAATCATTAATAATTAATTCTAAAAATTAGCTTATTAAGATTACATTTTAAAACTGGATAACAATACTTAATAAAAAACATTAGATGGTAGTACATATATAACATTTACATTTTTTTTTAGTTTTTCTTTATATGATATATGTATATACTTTGAATATAATTATAAATGTAAACAAACTACAAAATAGATAAAATAAAATTTCGTTCATGATCTATTGTTTTATATTTCAATTAAAAAGATATGTAATAACAATAGTTTGGGGATTTTTGTTGATACTCATAGTTAGTAATTTGCATAGTCATATTTTCTATCTTATTTACTTTTATTTTTGATTCAGGATCAATTTCACATAAAAGACTTTAACCTATAATTTAACAGTTATGTAGATTAAATGCAATTATGTTTTCAATTTTCCTTTGCGATGGCAGTCTATAGATGTATATTTGTATTTGTAAACATTCGTTAACAATGTTAAAATGATAAAATATAAGCTTTAAATGGCGTAGCAGAGTAATGTCCTGAAGCTCTGAAAGTATAACAGAGTTATATAATACTATTACATTCCAATCCTTTGGCCCAGGTGTGTCATCAAAGTATCAGCCAAATTCTTTAAACCTGTCTTGAAGGTATATTTTCGGGCTGTTGTTTTTATAATAATCCAGTATTTACCTACAATAAAAAATGTGTAAAAATAAAGAGTAAATCGTAATGAACGAACGTATTATATATTTTATATAAATAAAGTTTAGTATAAAAATATTAATCGTAAATTAGACAATCAAATTGATCATTATCCTGCAAAAATTTCTTTTGCTATTCTGTAAAAGAATACCGATATTTGTCTGGCTAGTTTATTTAATGTGCGTATAACAAGTCATCTACTGGTAGGCTACTCGTATTCATAATTAATTTATTGCAATAGAGAAATAAATACACCATAAATACACAATATGGTGTGGTGTCCTCTTCTAGTTTCTTTTTATGTTGAAAAATGGTAACAATCTTTAGCGTCTTATAACTTTGCAAGATGAAAAATCGACACACGTACATTGTCGGAAAATGTCGATTTATTTAAATTAGCAACATGTAAATTTTATAATGTAAAAATAATTTTCTGATAATGTATATACACTGTACATCCATACATACTATTAATTTCTGCTTTATCCACTGTTATTATACGTGAACAAGGAAGAGATCTTGAAAGCTTTGATTTGTTAGAGCCCCACATTAAAGCTGGTTCCGAATCATGTTGTTCACATTCTTTTATGACTAAGTATATTTGATGATCCCATCCTCTTGAAGTCTGTTTCATGAAAGTCCCTGTAATTTTTAAATACAGACGATAGAATGTATCAACTGGCATCATTAAATTTGAATGCGGTATGCATATTGTGTAGCTTTGTCATGCTGATACAACGCTTGTCGAAGCGGATCAATTGACACCATCATCAGTTATGATTGTACACATTTACTAGGCTTTAAAGCGATAGCCAGTTTGTAGTCCCCAAGATACCAGGTATTTCTTGAGACAAGGCTGAGGTAAATACACAAACGTGGGTAAATAGTAACTATTGATATGATAACAAACCTGTCATTACCCGAAAAGTAAATGTTATATTACTGATTAAATGAAGTGATCACAAACTCAATAAAGAGCAAAATAAAGAATACGAATTGAAAATTCTCACATTCAGTCTAACATTGTAACACCCCTTTCCCACTTTAAAATCTTTCATTGATTCCGTGTTCTATCAATTCATTAACCCCGAAATTATTTGTGATTATTCCTTGTTTACATATGTATACTATTTTTAAATTAATTTTTATTTCGACAGTTTATTTCAGACCATGATAACCGCGTGAAGTTCAAAGAAATGCATTGAATTTAAACAATGCGTTAGTTATAATAAATAACCAGGTAAGGATACTAATATGTCAAAAGGATCACAACCTTGGATTTACATTTAAAGTTGCTTCTTACCTCTTTTTCTTAAATTAAGATTATGAATTACCATGTTGCTTAATAAAATAGTACTATATCTAACACAAGTTTTATGCCCAAGCAAGAATATTGAACAAAGATTATTAATTTAGAAACGAATTAAATACCTCTAAAATATTGTTTGTTGACACCATTTATTTCATCCGTTAGGATAATTTCATCTCTAGACCGATGGTTTTGATTTTCCTCATCTTTCCGTTCATTTCTAGTGGAGGTTAATACTGAAACTCTGTTTGTTTCAATATCTGCATGACAACCCATGTATATCGTTTTCTCTGGTTTTGTATGATTTTTGCTGCTTGAACTTGTGTATTGTTGTGGTATGTTAGCAACGTCACTCTGCTGGACAGCGCAAGGCCTAGAATTCGGACTTACTAAATTGCCAATACGTATGTTTCTATCCTTTGATAAAATCTTTATAAAATTTATTGCTTGATTTAGTAAGTTATAGGCTTTATCTTGTGACAATACTATGGTACTGTAACCGAGCTCAAGTTTTAGTTTGTTAATATTCTTATCGTGCCAGATCAAAAACATGGTTTCGTTGTCGGAATTTGTGGTAGTGAACCGCTTTACGCTAACATTGAATCTGTCATCAACATTAAGTAGGCCCACGTTTGATGTTTCTTCCATTATTAGCAAATGTCGTCGAAGTTCAAAAGGATCACAACCTTGGACAAACTTGGAAATCTCTGTCATTGGAAAAATGCATTTATCTAGTGACATAGATAGACTAGTTTTATTTCTCTGCAGAAATTGCTTCATTGTCATAGACCTGTTTTCAAACGAAGCTATAAGTGGTATTTGGTTTGTAAACCTACAGACTTGGTTAACGATTTCTGGAAAATGGAGTCTCAGATCTACAGTCGTCGCTATGGAAACGAATGGTACTGTCAGAGTAGTGTATAGTAAAAGTTGATAGATACTTGCCATAAAGTCGAAAAGTTTCAAGCCTTCACTTTTTAAGACAGATTGTATGTCACATATTATTTCAGCAGAAAGTTCAACACTAACGTGTCTGAATTCATTGGCACGTAATTTCTTGCTAGGGATGACGCCTAATGACATTGATCTAAGCTTGCGTGGTATCTTTGACCTCCAAAAAGTTGTTAACTTTTTAAATTCATGTTGCAAACGGGTTTCAAATGTCACTGCAATATCTATGACTCTGTTGGATTCTACATGTTTTTGGTCGTTGTACCCGATCGCAGTTTTTAGGTCTTTCATTACGGTCCAAATAGATGATAGGTCAAAACAAATGTGACTGAAGACAAATCGTATTATACATTGGTCTTCCTTGACTGAAAACAAAGTTCTAAGTGGAAGGTCCTTACTCGGATCAAAAACATATTTTGCAGTATCTTTTGGAAGTCGTTCTATATGCATCAGTTCAACCATTTCCACTATTTTAAAATCCACCTCAAAATCATCAATGCTCAGAACTTTTTTCTGTATGCCATATCGGATATTGTTTTCTGTAGGTACAAAGAGGGTTCGAAGTGAAGGATGTTTTCTGTGAACTTTTCTTAACAAATCTTTCCAAATCTGAGGATTAGCCATATTCGTGGATACTTCAATATCTGCAAACAAGTATAACGCAGGATTTGACGGATCTTCTTTATATGCGTCGAAACATCTTTTTTCCATTATTGTCATAGAATTTATAATAGAATTGTCAAATGACTGTTCTGGCTTTAGGCTTTTATTACCTTTATTTGAAAGTTTGCTTGCGTAAGTTTGTGTGATTTTCTGTAAAGTTGTATTTTCTGCTAAAAGCTGTATAACTGGCATCCTGTAATTTAAATGTTCATTCATCCGATTAACGAACGTCATTGCCTGCATTGAATCTATTCCTAAATCAGAAATTAATGTTTCATCGGAATAAACTTTAGTACCTGTTTGAAAAACCTCTTCTGCAGTTTTAAATACAATCTTTCGAACTAGTTCCTCTCTTTCTGCGCCTGTCGTGTTAGAAAAGTCGATTCCATCCTGTTCTGGCAGAGCTCTGTCTTCAACATCGATGATCGAGCCAATAGTAACTTTTAAAACAGACTGAAACTTGCTGATTATGCTTTTGTTGTCAGCAGATGATAAAATGTTTCCAACCGATTTCCAGTCAAACAAGCCGCAAATAATTTGAGTCCGGTTGTTGTTGAGACAATTTAGAAGACATTTTCTTATGTCGTCTATACTTAAAGCATAGTATCCAAGAGTTTTTAAATAGCTCTCTACATTTGGATCATTAGCCGCCATTCCCACAGTTAGTGGGCCCCAGTTAATACTTTGCCCACATAAACCAACAGAACGCCGATAATAAGCCAATGTATCCATAAATGCGTTTGCCGCTCCATAGTTACTTTGCCCTTGATTGCCAAAGACCGACGTCATGGACGAATGCATAACAAAATAATCCAATGGATGCTTTTGCGATACAACGTGAAGATTCCATGTTCCTAGGACTTTTGGAATAAGTACGTCACCAAAATGCTTTTCGTCCATTTTCGCAAATAGACTGTCCATTAAAATACCAGCCCCTTGAAAAATCCCTTTAATTGGTTTTCGAACTGTGATTTCTATCTGATGAAAAGACTGGTTTACATCATCAATCTTTGATATATCAGTAGAAAAGGAATGTATTATACAACCCGTGTCATGCGATATACTGTTCATCTCATCAGTCTGGGCTTGGTCTGCCAATCTTCTGGATAAAATTACTACATATCCGGCGCCATTGTCAGCCAAACACCTTACAATCTCCTTTCCTAGTCCCGTTAATCCACCAACAACTATATAGCAACCATCTCGTCTGAAAGGTTTATCATCTTCAACTTTTAGTTCCATTTGCGTGGACAAAGACGCTATGTTTAATGACACTGAGGGACAAGGAACAGGCAGTACTTCAGACATATTTTCATTAGACCTATATTTAAAGGCGGATAACTTTAACAAATGCTCTTGCAACCATGCAAAAACCTTTGGAACAAGTATCCCAATTTTTGGTTTGCTGAATATTTCATTTGGATCTACAACATGGATTACGGTATCTCCTTTTAATGAAATCCATCGCAAGTTTTCAACTTTAATGAAGCTTCTCAGACAAACAATTTTCTTGTAATATCCTCCTACGTCAATAAATTCTTTCATAATTTTGATGAAGTTGGCATCTATCTGTAACAGTGGTATAAGAACATTATTTGGTGAACATGCATATTCGTCTTGGGTAATCTCTACCGCGCAACCTTTTATGGATGTTATCATTAACTGCAGAAGGCTTGCTGGAAATTCCGTACTTTCATGATAAAGAACAACAATGTCGTCCAAAGTATCAATTTCGTCAACCAATGCCATAAGTAATGACGCTGTCGTGATAAGGCCGGGTTGATACCAAGGTAAAGAATTTACTTTAAAAACGCATGACTCTGGAACGGTCACGGTACTAGCAGCTGCCATTGGATAACATGCGACATACGCTTGGTTTTCTGATTGACTCTCTTGGTGTTGTGTTCCAGTCTCCTGCTTTTTATATATTTTTCCTGTTACTTCCACGGTAAGAATTTGAAATCCCTCCTCAGCATCTTGTGGCCATATCTCGTCACTATTATTTTTCGTCTTAACAACAATTGGACAAATGTCAGGATGATGTTGACACATTATGTCAACATTTAGTGTAATACAATTTTTCAAATGTAAAACTTTCTCTTGTAATATACAAAAAAGATTGCTTATATTCCGACTGCTTAAACTTCGAAGTTCTACCATGCAATGATTATCGAATGTCGCTGTTCGGTATCGTCTATTGACAGCTTCATTTTGAATGATTTGAAGACTATTCGTCCAAATATTTTCTTTTGTGATAATTAATTCTCCATATGTCATCAACTCGCCTGTTTCATCCATGACAACTTTCTTTAATAGGAATTCTGCCTCTTTCAGAGGTATTTGCACATCTACAAGTTTAATTGGCAAAGATGTTTCCCAAACTGTTGATCGGACTTGACCCCATAATTCTCCACCCAAGTAATGCACCGATTGATCACGACGGCATTCATTAAATGCTTGCGTTTGCTCCGTTATAACGTACATCTGAAATGTATTCTCCAATTTCGAAATACTTTGCAAAATTGCGAGAAATGCTATGCAAGATTGCTGAACGTCTTCAAAAATTTTCTGGCCATTAAAACTCTGATTTAACTTCATGCCTGGGATGTAGCATAATTTACTCACCGGAGCCTTAAGTACTTCCTGTATCTGTTTCTTTAGTTCTGACAGACTCCTTCCCATCAACTGGTGGATTGTTGTGTTCTTGCCACGGAAAATCTTCTTAAAAGTGAGAAGAACGTCTAAATCAAATGAGAAGACAAGTATGTGATCTGCGTTACTTCGTTCCTTTTCCTTGTGTTGACTGCTCTCTTCTCTCATCTCTATAGTATTCCAACTAAGACTATACATCAACCCTTTAACACCGTTGACTCCCACCTTTTGTATTTGAAAATTTATAAGTTCAGCAATGACAAGGCCTTCCTTAGTCAACAGTAGCATATTATAGGCTATAAATGATTCTGTAGTTCTGATTTGTCTTGCATAACCATACATTGATTTCTCTGGAACACCACTCAAAGTCAGTCTTTCAATGCTTTTAGGCATCAGCGTACGATTATCTGAGTCATCAATGGAGTCAAGAATTCCAAGCATCTGCAAAAGACCATCTAATATTCCAGGGTGGAAGTGTGTTTTTGCTATATCTTTCCAGATTTCTTTAGAGGGTGACATTTCTACCAAGCATTCATCTTCAGCTTTCATTACATCTTTCAGTATCTGCAAATCTTTTCCATAGGAAAATCCAAGGAATGCAAGTGTGTTGTAAATTTCTTCAGAAGACTGTAATTCTGTACATGTTTGACGAATTCTTGCTAGATCAATAAATGAAGGAGCCGTTTGCGAACTTTTTAGACGAACCTTAAAATCTGAGAGGATTGCGTTTTCCTTTCTTATTTCGCCATGATAACTGTTGTCAGCTTTTATTTGTTTAACTATAACTTCGGTACTACTTGGTTTTCCCGATATCAAGGTTAATGGATGTAAAAAATTTATACTCAGTTCAAGATCCTGAGGCCTCGCATTAAACATGTTTTTTCCTACTTCCAATGCAACTTCAGCATAGAATGCTCCCGGAACAACGATAGTGTCTGACACAAAATGTTCGTACACAAACTTTGTAGTAGATGGGTCTATAGAGACTTTGAATTTGTTACCAGAGATATCAGTTTTGCTTACAAAGAGATGCAGGGAAGCATTCGTTATATCCATTCCATTATTTTTCATACGTCTTTGTTCTGGTTCAAATAGGCGTTTTGTACAGTTAAATGTGTATTGGGGTATATCAACTAGAAACCCATGCTCACCTAAAATATGTTTCCAATTTAGTGCAATACCTTTTATAAACAGTTCTTTAATTGAACATTTCAAAGTTTCTACTTCTTTGTATTCTTTCATAGAAGGTACGCAACAACCATCATCTGCGTTGTAACTATCTTTGAGATGAACATTTAGCACAGGTTTAGGCCCGATTTCTAGGAAAATATTATGATTTCCTTTTTTCCCTGCTGATAGGATAGCATGCTTAAACAACACAGGTTTTTGCACGTTTTCCCTCCAGTACTTGGGAGATAATAGTAGAGAGGATTCTACTTCGTTCCCTGTCACGGATGAAATCATCGGTATGTTCCCTTTGCCACCATTTAAATCAACGAGAAAATGTTCAAGTTCAATTCCAGCATTGTGTGTACTTTTGCTATGATATGCACATTGAACGATAAGGTCTCTAATGAACACTGTATCTCCAAATTGTCGTAGTTTTAGCTGTATCTGATTTAATATGTTCTCATCGCATGCGACAGTACAAAATGTAGAACTACTATATACAGCAATGCAGGCCTTTTCTTGGAAGTGACTGCATATATCCTCAACATGACTGACATTGACATTTCCAACTACGAACATTCGACCCCCATTTACTTTTGATAAAGCTAAGGAGCGGTAATAAATCAATCGCACTGCCATTGAAAGAGAGATTACACCGGAAGCGAAAGCTGCAGCCACTTCTCCTACTGATTGACCAACAACTGCATCTACTTGAATACCCCAGTATTCCCAAAGACGCCATAAAGATACCTGGCAAGTAAATATTGCGATGTGGTTGACGAATGGATCCTTAAGAATTTGTTTCCTTTCAATTACCTTCCGGATAGAAATATGTGTCAGCGGCTTTAATAAAATATCAACTTCTTCGACTGTTTTCTTAAAAACATCTTCTTTTCTAAAAAGTTCAGACCCCATACCTTCCCATGCAGTACCAACACCGCAAAATACAGCGACTACACGTGGCGGATTGGTATTTTTTCGTTTTTCTTTATTCAAGGTCAACAGGAGGTCTGTGCACTTAATTTTGAGATCTTCTCCATCACCTACCTCTACAGCTTCTCTGTACAAAAAATGATCCCTTCTACAAGCAGAAGTGTATGCCAGATCTTCAACCGAATAGTTTTTACCATGAAGACTGTTCATAAACCTTTGAATGTTCAAAATTAACCCTGTTTGGTCAGTGGCACTAAATAGTATCAAATGTGATGTTTTATCAGGCACAACTGTGTTTAGTGGATAACTAATACAAAGGAATTCTTTCACGATTGCATGACTGTTGGTACCACCAAATCCAAACGAATTGACACAAGCACTTCTTGTTCCTTTTATTGGACACTTCCATTCCAATGGCTGTAGTGGAACCTGAAAGTTAAAGTCAGAAAAGTTGATTTTGGGATTAGAATTTTTGAAATGAAGTGATGGTACGATCGTTCTATTTCTCATCATCAATAAAACCTTGATCAAACCGGCAGCTCCAGCTGCTGATTCTGTATGCCCGATGTTTGTTTTTACTGATCCAATGAAAATAGGACTGCCACCATTTGAGAGGTTTCCGAAGAATTTGCCTAAAGCGTTGGCTTCAATTGGATCCCCTACAGGTGTTCCTGTACCTATAAATGATAAAAAATATTTTAATTTGACGTTGACCTTTCAACAACACTACTCTGCTATCTTTCTCAGATGAAATTATTAAACTCATTTCATATTGCAGCTATATGTTAATCCCTTTCAATAAAATGTTCAGGATTAATGTTGATTGAAATAGTGTATGTAATATGGAGTAGGCATTGCCAATATACGAGAATGTCGTTTCAGTCCTTATTTATGTTTTTATAAGTTTTGCTCACAACTACAACATTTCACTTTCATGTGTACATGTAATTATAGATAAGAAGTAATTATAAGTCAAATAATTAATCTATCTTAAGTTTTACAAGAATTTTTGTGCATATACTTGTAGGTCATACAGAACCTAAAAACATTTTTTGACAGATTGTCACCATCCCTTTCCTTTGCTGTTGAAAAATGCGCCTCCTTTTATCGAGTTATCCCATTTTGGTAAGCGTTGCTATCCTAATCTCCATGAACCCCTTTTCAAACGACCATTGAAAATTAAGGACCATGACGTTGACATGTTTCCATTGGCGGAAAATATTCAAAATATGTTAATGTGTTATATTTGGATGTGTTATGTGTGTCTGATTAGAATTTCGTCTATGGACCATTTTAGTAAGGATTCGTTTATTTTTATGGATCAGTCACATTTAGATGTTTTATGTTGGCGGCCATATTCATATGTGACATTTGGGAATATTTGTAAGTGTTACAGTTTTAGTTTAATTGTTATTGTTTGTTTGTATTGTGTTTTAAAATAACGCAAAATAATTTATTAAACACAGTACATGTCGTTGAGAAGTGTTAAGTAGCTGCAGAACCGTTGTATTACGCTTCTTTAATGTTTAAAATAGGAATGAAAACAGCTTGCAACACTTTTGTAACCACAATATTATTTTCTTTGCAAAAGGACTTTAAAGTATTTATTTATAATATTCACACCATGCCCATTTAATACTTGACGCTACTTCCTAACACCTATAATAGTGCCTCTCAATTCAAGTGGTCAAGAGACGTCTTTCTAAGTAATGGTGACCTCAAATCTCAAATGACTGTCAGTTTTTAACAGAGGGATTTAGAGATTGCAAAAAAATTGTATGAAATGTTTGTTGATAAAAAAATTGTATCTATTATCGATGTACCTTTAAAATAATTTCAGTGCTCTTCTTCAATCCCTTTGTGACAGTTTTTTTGACGATATCAACATCTGGACGAACAAAAAATCAGTATCAAGATAAAGAAGATTTTGATAACGTGATTTGATTTGACACATAATTGCCGTAGAGCTCATCGCTCTTCCGGGCAGCTTCGCTACCCGCTGCGAGATGTGCCTCGCTTATACAAGTAAGCATAATTACATTGCTCCTAATATTTAATTATGTTACAGTCGATTTATTGGTCCTTGTAAAACGTATACGATACCATGTGCTTCAATGACGTTGATATTTGCGGGATCCACTTTGTGTTCTTTATAAACAGTTTCCAACAGTTGTGTTTGTTGATGTCCAGATGGGGCAGTAATAGGTGAAGTAGTTCGTCCATCTTGGTTACAACCAGTGGCTACCAACGCCCATATTTTGTTTTTGTCTTTTAATGCCTGTCAAAGACAAAGACAAATACCACTTATAAAAAACCTGCGTATAATCCTACCCTCCGTGTAGTTTTAGTATGGAAATTAATGATAAACAGCTAGTAAATTATAAGGTGACAATTTCGCAATTTATCAGCTATTTCAGAACTTTGCAAACTTTGCCAAATTTATGTTGATGAAGAGAGGGATCAGCAATGAGCACATCTAGTAAATGAGCCCACATTTATTATGTTCATTAAGTCGTCCTCGTATACGCACAGCATATGATTTCTCCAACTATTAGTATAATTTTATTCAGACTACTGTACGTCAATACTACTTAGAGGGAACAATCGTTAATTGAATACTTGAGTGTCAACGATGTCAGTTACATTAATTATGTAACATGTGATACCAGCAGATGGATGTAAGCAGATTGGTAACTGTCCTACTATGAAAGTAATTTAACTCGTAGGACTCGTATAATTTTAATGACATTCGCTCTGTACTCTTTACGCTAAATTGTAGGTTTGGACGGTTTGGAAGAAGAGATATGGTGAGTGGGATGGATTTTTCCAGGGGACTCCATTTTACCTAATGTTTAAATAAGCTTCTGTAATCTCATCAAATTAGTTCTTACCTGATCTAGTCTTTTCATAATAACAATTCCACATCCCTCGCCTCTTGCATAACCATCTGCATTTTCAGAAAAAGCTTGAGATTGTCCTGTTGCCGAAACCATTCTTGCTCTACTCAGGCCGACAAACATCTCTGGATTCAGGATTGAATTGACACCTCCAGCAACTACCATTTTGCACCTTCCTATATATATATATATTGGCCCACAGAAAAGAACGAAGCAAAAAAATAGTATTACACTGTGTAAATTTATGTAGAATTATTATCAATTTCCCATTATGTGTTATTATTCTGATCATGTTGATTGATAAGCAGAACTTTTATAATTTGTCAAGCACATATAGTATTTAATTAACGATAGATAATATAAAATAAGTAAGGCGTCTATTCTCGCCATATTTTCAGGACATATGTTGAGATGTTTAACTGGAGATTACCCATTGTTCTGTTCTGTTGATTTAAGTTTTGAAGATTAATTAAATTTGTACAATATTTAAGAAACCAAAATTATGTCACAAACCACTCTTTAAAGATTGTATGGCCACATCTACAGCGACAAGTGCGGATGAACATGCTGTATCTATTGTCATTGATGGTCCTAGTAAGTTATAGATGTACGAAACCCGTGCTGCGATGATACTTGGAGATGTGCCAGTCAAAGAATAGGTTGTAAATGAGTCTAGACCATCATTAATGGATGACCTGTAGTCATCATTCATACAACCTGTGAGGACCAAACAGTGTATAAGTAAAAGTTGTATATTCACAGAAGACGAAATTCAATTACAAATCCGCATTATATTATATTAATATTGCTTAATTATAGAATATTTAAAAAATAATACCGTTTTAAACAAAAAAAGGAATACGAAAATTTTAGAAAGGAGATTGAGTTATATAAATTTGATATACCTGTGCAATATTCCAGTATTTGTTAAATTAGAAGTAATAATGTGCCTCTAAAAATTATTTCGTTTTTATATTTAAAACAATTTGACATATATCAAAATATAATTTAAAGATATCATAAAAATTTATTATTATGATCCAAAACTTGTTATATATCTAAAAAATGAGATTTATATATTGAAATAATTTTAATTTGATTTGCGGACATCGCATCATGGAACGTAGTTTATACTGTACAAAACTGCTTGGACATCCCCTTTTAACAACAGTTAACGAGATTTCCCCTGCAATCACGAAATTCTGACGCTTATGTTTATGAATCGAACGAATTAATTTCAGGAATCATTAGTCCTGATATAAGTTGAGGCGTAATTTTATTTTTGAAAATTTAATACAATATAACATGTTTAAAAATGAAATTGTTCCGATAAATATTTTTTTATATAATACTTTATTATATAATTATTAATATTCATATTATAATATATACGCATATTTAAATCTTTATAAAGCATTATAAAAGACTCTTTATGTTTATGTTTACATTTCAGATACAAAAGTATCCTACCATTTATTTCTTATCAATACAACAGTTATAAAACATGCTAATCCTATGGTATTATAGATGTTTTGGTATTTAAAACAGACTATACCAAGAAAAATCTTATTTAATTAGATTGTACCTAAACGTGATAACAACATCTCTAAAACAATTTACCTGGCCTAAATGTGAAGAAATATGTATAGTTGAGAGAGACAAATTACCTATATAAACCCCAGTGTCAGATCCATTGATATCATCACGTACAATTCCACCATCTTCTAATGCCATGTGGACACAATCCAAGACATATCTCTGCTGTGGATCCATCTTTTCAGCTTCAAGGTCACTAATTCCAAATAATTTGTTGTCCCATACATCATGGCTAAAATTATTTGACTCAAAAATATATTTAGTTTAAGCTACCTTTTTATGTTATTTATTACTTGTTTTTTTTTGTTTTTTGTCATCATTATTCGTACTGAATAAGAACATAAAGGTCATATTTAAAGAAGCAAAATCGGTGCATCCATGCATACTGGTTGCCAATTTATATTTTTAAGTTTCTTCGTGCTTTGTATGTAGTGTAAATTTAATTGGGTATATATTTATCTTACTTGTTAATAACGCTTGTAAACAACTTTTGGATGAACCCAATTTTCTTGTTGCAAATCGAATAATGAAAAAAGCTTAAAAACATAACCCCGCAAAATATAATTATTGTTTTATCGTGTGTTCCGCTAAATACTGCGTACGTATAAACCTGAATTATAATGAGATTGTCCAAATGCCATAAATAGTTGGCGAGATAAGGGTAACCTATTTATGTAACATTGTGTATTTTAATGTAATAAATCAACAAAATACTATCCACGGCAATGGCATACTTACCGTTAGTTTAATATAATTTAAATTTCGTTCAAGATACATGTCATTTCCACCGCTATGTGATAGTATCTATTACCTAATAAAGTTCAACGATAGACTTCATTATTTTTTGTTATCTAGTAAGATTCATAGGAAGTGAAAATATATATTTGTTTTAATAAATTCTAATTTCATTTTCCTTTGAAATCATATGCTGTTGTTTTTTAAGTTAGATAAAGCGTCAAATGAGTTTTTATGGTTAATTTAATACCCACTTACTTTTTTAGTAAACCTGCCCTGCGAACATACGTTTTCCCCTTGTCGTCTTTATCTTCGCTGTAAAATGCGTCAACATTCCATCTATCAGGTGTTATTTCGTTTACATGATTCTCGCCATTGAGGAGGACGCGCCAAAATTCCTCCAAGTTGTCAGCTCCTGGATATTTACACCCAACACCAACAATTGCGATTGCGTCATCACCTTCCATGTCACATTGTTATGCGACCAAAGCCTTTAATTTTTGCAGGAAAACAGGCGCATCAAAAGAAATTTGATATTTTATATATGTGCATATTTTTCGAAATTTAAAAAATGTGATACAAAATAAATCCGACATGATGCTTAAATATTTAAATGTTTTTTAAGTACCATGCATTGTGTATGTTTTTACTTGACACATTGTAACATTGTTGAAAATCAGCATTATGTTGCATTTCATTTCTATGCCGCAATAAAAATATAAAAGAAGAAAAAAACCGAAATTCGATTTGTTGGTGTTTGGTTCCTCTGATAAAGCACTTAATAATCCATTTCTTGAAATTATTTTTTAAAAGTGTATTTTGTAAATACGTTTTACATGTTCTGTGTTAATGATTTGCAAAATACAATATTTACTGTTAACAGAATCAGAACATGAACATAAATTATTTTATACAGAGCAACGTTAAATTAAAGTATATTTTAATGTTTTCATCAGTTAGCTTAATGTGTTTTTGCCTTTGAAACAACTTGCAGTTAAAATTGACTGAATATTTACATCGAACTTACCACTAGGATAACCATTTTTGGTCATTTAAAAAAAGTGAAATTTCATTCTTCTTTAATACTACGCTCAAAAGGGGTGTATCCTTTGAAACGCCCCTTTTCTCCACATATCATGATATATTAAAAGTACACATTTCAACAACTTTTTCTTGTAATTTCAAAAATCAATGATATCATCAAGGAAGTAAGGTCTGTATACAATATCAGTAATGGATTCCAAGTATTTGTTATATCTGTATACTTGATAAACTTTATTCTTTTAAAAAATAGTCAGCATGCACTTAATAACGTAACCTTTTTCCAAATTTCTTAGGATGTGTTTTTATACTTGGTTTAAAGACTAAGTTTTTGTATGTAGCTTTAGGGTTTGTCTTATTGTGGTATATTTATTTTATAATTAAAAGCATTTTTAAACCTGCAACTAGCTATTCTTTTTTGTGTACCTGTATGCTGGCTTTACACTTTTCCAGTTTTACCTGCTGTTATGTTTTTTATTTGTATATAAATAGGGTTTATATTTTGTGTCGGTACATATCCTTTCCCAGCTTTTCATTTTTACTATAAATCTTCACTTTACTTGTCCAAATTAAGACAACAAAACACATTTCAGTGAAAACTAATAGTAATAAACGCCTGCTATAATAATTAGACAACGGTTGAATTAATCAAAACAAATCCAAAACCAGAAAGATTACATTTGATTTAGAAAAACTTGTCTGGCCCCATTTCACAAAAAAGTCGAATCACCTTTGATATTTCGTATCTTGTACAATTTGTAGAAGTTTTACGACCGGTCATAAGTCGTACAACTTTTTGTGAAACGGGAACTAAATGGATTTCAATGATCAATTATGTCATGGGGACGGCCATAGCAACCAACTTAAACATATTTATTGGTACCATGAACACAATATAACATATATTAAAAACATTAAAATTAAGTGCAAACTAATTAGAAAATTAACCTTCTACCTCATAGTGTTGTCTTAAATTATTTTATTGAAAGAGAAATGTTAAATAAATAATTCTGCAAGTTTGAAAAACTGCAATATCATACCCCAAATATGCTCGTATGTATAAACAAATAATTCAACATACACACATTAATTGACTTGTTCAGTTGCTCTGTTGTGACTAACAATTATCACGGTTTATTCGTAAAGCTTCAGAACTGGTAGAGCAAAATTGATAACCATATGATGTCTGCAGACATCAACAACAATGCAAAAAAATATAGACCTGTGTTCTGTTACATGTCAAAGGGTAAGTTACAAATACTATTTTATTTTATATATTAACTCTATATTGCCGGATATATGTTAACACTGTAGTAGTTCATTGCCTTCAATTGGCATGTCTTTGTGCCGTCCTTTTCATATCAGCAAGTGATGAGATAAAACATTTTTTTATTTTCTACGTAATTTGACTTAAGCATTCAGAAATTAACGATTTCCTATTTATCATTGTAGATTGACTTCTTGTTTCATTTCAGTAGGTAATTTAATGTGAAGAGGAAACGAAAATAGTTTTGCTTTGCAGTAAATATATATATTATACAAATATTTCAGTATAATAATTTATTTCTTTAATAGTAGGATGTTACTTTACAGTACGATACCAGTATTAATGCCGTTATTGCAGCATTTCAGTTTGTTTGTTCTTAAATTGCCATTGATTATTAGTTCAAACTGGATAACTAACAGAACTTTTATCTCAAATATCATTTATGGTTACTATTCGTGGAAAAAAATCACATTTCCAATAAACTGTTCCTCGTTCTTAGAATTTATATATCACTACGACTACTTTAAATATAATGAATCGAAATTTTTATTTGATTAAACCTGACTAAAACGATCAATAAACTATAAAACATAATATTTATGGCTAATTTCAGCAGAAGTGCAAATACATCTTATCGTTTATTTGTGTAAGTGAAGTCACCAGTGCACATGACCAGGTACATCATACAAGCATTTAAAAGGTAAATCGCCGAACAAATCAGAAGTACTTGGATGTATTTATTTATCCTACAGGTTTTGATAAGGTAAGATAACTATAAACACTAAATTTAGAGTGTAATGCATGTTGTATATTACTGTATTATTATTATTATTATTATTTATATTAATGTTATAACCACAATTATAATTGTAATGTAACAGAAGTATTTTAACTTAATTAGAGTGGGCTGTTTTACCTGTTTGGTTTTTTAATCTTTTTATTATTTGTTGGTTGTTGTTGTCGTGATCTTTCTGTTAGCCATGGCTTTATAATTTTGTTCTTTTGATTATGCATCATTATCTTCTGGTTATCATCAATGGATTGATATACAATTAACTGTAATGTCACATATTTAAGCGATGTTTTATTCGACTGTCAAATTTGTGCCTAATAATGACGAATGAAATTATAACACGTGTATTAATACAACTATCAAAGACAATTTTAAATAGTAAAAATGGTAAAAGCAGTTATTTGACTTACCAAGTCGTTTTTGTATGATTCAGAATGGACGCAAACAGAAGGGAATGCAATATGATGTTATTTGCATGGCATATTTATTTGTTTGTGTAAATTATTTTCATATATTGATTCAAGTTGCAAAACAAATAATAATTCTCTTTTTAATTCATGATACTAAAAAAGGTAAAGAAAAGATGAAGTGTCTTGGATGCTATAGAGTGGTTGACGAGGCCATAGGAAAGAAATTTGAACAGTATGGTGGGTTTGTTGCAAGACATCCTTGGAAGTTTATTATTGGATATGTACTTGTGATGGGATTGTTGGGTATCGGACTGATAAATCTTAAGTCAGAGAATGATGTTGAACGGGTTTTCACACCGAAGAATAGCGAAGCAAGCCAGAACAGGGAATTACTTCGAGGTTATTTTAAAGACCTTTCCGGATCAAATTTTTACACTCAAAGTCAGTTAACAGCAGGGCAGTATGGAGACATTATATTCAAAACGAAAAATGGACAAAACATACTAAATTCTACATTTCTCAGAGAAGTAGAGACAATTTTCAACTCAGTAAAAAATTTCCAATTTACAAACACTAGCGGAGAAAGAGCAACCTATCATGATGTTTGCGCAGTGAGATCATCTGACTGTTACATAAGTGGAAGCAACGTATTTTCTCCCGCCTTCAATGCGTCTGTTCAAGCAAATAACATTCCGTATCCCATTGCAAATGGTGTATCAATATCAGGTGTATTCGGCAACATTCAAGCATCAGGCGGACGACTTCATTACGCTTCATCGTTTAGATTAAGATTTTATCTTAGGACAGATACAGCAGACAAGACTGCAAGTGGAGATCTTTGGGTAAAGGCATTTCTTGAACACGTGAAAACCTTGTCACCAACAACTATAGACATTGCTTATGCACATTCAAACTCTTTGAGTGAGGAATTGAACTCAAACATAGGTGGCGACATTGTATTTTTCTCGCTAACTTTTACTTTGATGTGTGTGTACGCAAGCTTTGCAGTTGCAAATTTTAGATGTTTATCTGACAGACAAAACCTTGCAAAAGCAGCAGTACTAGGAACAGCTCTAGCTATTTTAGGTGCACTTGGCTTTGTCTGTGCGTGCGGAGTAGAATTTGTCAGCATCGTTGGAGTAATGCCTTTCCTTATTATAGGTAAACACTTATTTATATAATTATTACTTTTATCACTTAATTAATGGTCTTTGGCGTGATACGTTTAGCGCAATTACTCAGTTATTCAGATTCAGTTAACATTGTGTTAAAGCCAAAGTATGAAATAGCCTTTAGTCTCCATTATGGTTATAAAATAGTGGTAACAATACAAACTCACGTACGTTTATTAATATACCTTTTATGGAATGTCTTACACGTATCCTTGCAGGCATTGGAGTTGATGACATGTTTTTATTACTATCGGGACTGGCTGACACATATGATGAAAAAGGATTAATGGAGCCAGAGGAGAGAGTAAAGAAAACCATGCGATCAAGTGGAGTAGGAATAACTATAACATCCTTAACTGATCTTATAGCTTTTATGGTGGGAATAGCATCTCCTTTCCTTGGTGTCAGGAATTTCTGCATATTCACAAGTAAATTATAATATTCCAGTTGCTGTATATAACTTGATTAATACAATATATTTTTTTTATTAATTTGCATCTATTTAATGAGAAATGCAGTTGTGTTAAATTTGTAATTGTTGTTTAATGTCCGTTCAAGATGTTTCAATGTACAATTGTATTTTCTCGAAAAAAAATCTTGTTAATGTAAACTTTTCATGAATTATGGCTAGTAAATCCAATGAATAACTTTTCCTAAATGTTTGTAATACATACTGTAATCTTTTAGGCGCATTGTATTAATGTTTAGTACTCATGTTTTCATACATAAATATATTCATCTATTGTCTTTATTTCTATTGCAGCAATGGCAGTCCTCTTCTGCTACATAAGTTACGTGACATTTTTTCTTGGTTGTATCACACTGAATGAAAGACGTGTAATGAATGGTCAACACTGCATGACCTGCAGATCAATCAAACAACCAGAAGTTGGAAATAATTTGAAACGCCAACCTCATTCATTTATGTGTACAGGGACAGTGCCTGAAAAGAGATCTGATGTAGAAGGTCCTTTAGAAAAATACCCTCCAATGTTATTATCTAAAGTTGTTTTGTGGACACCAGTGAAAGTTTTTATAATAGTAATTTTTATGGTGTATCTAGGGATATCCATTTGGGGAGCAACTCAATTTCAACAGGGTCTTCTCCTAAGCAATTTGGTAAATGAGGAGTCGTACTATTTTAAGTATAGTAACTTTAATGATGAATTTGCAGATGACGGTTTCCCAATAAGTTTTAACATTATCGCCGATGTGGTATACTCAGATGAACAAACCTGGCTTGCAATTCAAAAGCTAGAAAACACTGCAAAGCAAGATCAATATATACATGCAACAAGTAGAATTAACTGGTTATCTGAATACAGACAATCGTCATCTTTCAACAATGCTTCAGAGAGCAATTTTATCCAAAACCTTCGAAGTATTTTTTTGCCAGCAAATCCGTCCTTCATGAATGATATTGCATTCAATGAGGCAAATACTTCAATTACTGCGTCACGAATTTACGTTTTTGCTGACAATGTACCCGATTCAACCCAGGAAGGAAAACTAATGTTACGAATGAGAGATGTCGCGTCAGCCTCAGGTTTCTTCAAAGTTGTTGCGTATGCACCGGCATTTATATTTTTTGAACAATACGTTGCAATTTTGCCTAATACTCTGCAAACTTTAGGTATTTCAATAGCTGCCATATTTGTTGTAACAGCCATATTTCTTCCACACCCTGTCCTGGTTTTCTTTGTGACAGTTTCACTTACCATGATTATCGTCGGTATGTTAGGGTTCATGCATTTTTGGGACCTTACCTTAAGTTCTGTAACAATGACACACATTATTATGAGTGTTGGGTTTTCTGTGGATTTTAGTGCTCACATTTGTCATGGATTCATGGAAACTGCAGCTACTAATCGCAATGAAGGAGCACGTGGTGCCTTAAAACGATCTGGCGGAGCAATATTTAATGGAGCAGTTTCATCTATTGTCGGTATTATTATGCTAGTGTTTTCGAAATCCTTTATTTTTTTCTCGTTCTTTAAAGTTATGCTTTTAATAATACTGTTTGGTGCTGCCCATGCCCTGTTCTTTTTGCCTGTTGTGTTGTCATTAATTGGACCTAAATTTGATTTTCCACAGGTATCGTCCGATTTTGATTTAAAAAAGAAGTCCGAAGTAACCGATAGCAACAACATGTCTCATTCTAATAAAGCCTTTGATTACTGAACTCTACAGATTGGTTTTGCCATATATGACTTTTTGAATCAAAAGTAATCAAATACACATCATAAAATAATGCAGAGAATTTTAGAAACTTTTTCCTAAATTTCATTTATAATTTATTGTACCTAAAATTGTATTGTTGATTAGGTAACTTGTATAGATTGTTTTGTTTGTATTGTATTGTGTTTAATAATTTCTTATTATCAGTCGTATCTTTAAACAGGCTAAGGTGCACATCCATGTTAAACCATGATATTTTATCATGGGAGATTTCTTGTTCAACTATAGTTTGATTTTTGTTTGGCTTTTTATACACTAAAATGTCTGGTACTAGTTCATTATATGAATTTGTAATTTTGTTTTAATATATTAACATAATACAAATTATAATAATTTAATTTATGGAAAATTGTTTGAAAATATGTCAGATGTGTCATGATATGATTTAAATAAACTTCTAACTATTTGTTTGTGAGTGAGTTGGTCTTGTTGATATACCGATAAATCCATTGAAAACGGTGTTTAATCCTTATAATTCTTTAAAATTGCATTAAGAAATTAATTTATCTAACGTGTTTCTCAACTTCATATTTCTTGTGTATTTGGTAGCGGGATTGACTGAACGTATGAAAATTTTGTTTATTTTTAAACGTACGATTATTTCCATAAACCATTTTCTGATTTTAATAAACACAATTTTTAGTTTTACATCAATCTGTAACCTTATTTTCTGTATCGAACACAAGGAAAGTTTTTAAAAAAAATATCAAAAAATATATTTCGTTAAAAACCTCAACCGGAAGTAATCTAGACCAATCAAATAAACGTATTTCTAAATATGCAAATCATATTAGAATTATTGAGTAATCCACAATGTGGGGTTCGTGTTAATTATTGTGTTTGCTTTACCGTGGTTTGCTTATCGTTTCATTAATAATCCTCTGTATCTTAAATTTCTTGGTTTCTTGTTTGAAGAGCTTGTATTATAAAATGCCTCAAAGTGATGCAAAAGTCGAAAAAGTCATTTTTAAATAGAAAATAATACACTTTGATTTGGAATTTCACTGCGGTGTATTTTATTGACAATATCATTGTATTGACGTCATCACCGAGGTATTATTATTGGGCCGGAAAATCAGTAACATATAATAAAGTATTTTATAAAATCTTTAACAACATTCGTTGTTAAACACACAACTCAAGAATGGTACAATGTACTTCCTTTGTAAGATCTGTGCATTCCAACTTTTTATAAAGACAACAGATTCAAGACAATATAAAATTAAAAATCCCAATCATTGATAATTAGTCGATTGCTTCAGTTTGGATTATGCCATATCATTGAACGATTCGTGTTTGGCTCGCATTTATCCCAATACGCCTTAGAATAAAACAGACAAACATGTAAGACTGTTTCGTATTTAAATCTGTAACTTGAAATCGACAAGAAATGCCTTATAAACACCGACTTATAAAATAGTCATGGCCAGAAAATCGGTACAGTTAATTACTAAACAGAGGATTAGCTTTTCATTAAAAGGCTGAAGAAGCATCGAGTTTTGACAAAAAAATTAGGTCACCCCTATGTAAATGTTATTGTCGTCAATGATGATCGTTTTATCGTTCTGTAGTAGATGTCAATTCAAACATGTTTACTCCTAGGTTCTTTTCTTGAAATTATCATCGTAAATAAGACAACAGGTGACTCAAGTTAAGAAGACTTACTCAACCTTCCGTAACACCTTTAAGTCGTTGCTAACAATCGTTGTGCGAATTTCATAAAAATCTGCCAAGATTATGTCATAAACAGTGGACATAGACTAAGATATGTGATATAAAAATTGTGTAGTGATCGACTTTATCGGAGGACAGCCGTAAAACGTACTGTTTATAATTAATGGACAATTCCTTATCCTTCCCATTCAACAACTTTCAACTGATTTATAAAAGCTATTGATCATAATTGCATGAACGTGTCAATTAATTTATAGATGTAACTAAGATGTTACGTTATTCTGACTTTTTGTTGTAAACTGTAAAAAAGGAAACTAAAACTTTTTTTTTCGTTTCAGTATTAACTTACTTTTAGTACTGCAAAAAAATTACTATGTTTGATTATCATTCAATCATTACCATTATCGTCACATAGATTACATTTTTTTTAAAAATAATTCTTTATATTTAGAAATGATAATTTAAGTATTTTGTCTTGGGAACTATGATTTTCAAATTTACATGACATTTTAAAAAAAGTCAAATTAATAATTCATATTGATGTTACAGAAACATAAACATGGAGCTAGGCAAAATTTAAACTTAAGAGAAAAAAGAAAAACGCCATACAGTTGTCTGTATTTAAAAATGTATTGATACTTTACAAAAGACAAGACAATTAATATCAAGCTAACTATTAGGTAAGCGACATCCTGCTTTTATAAATATCAGTGTGTCTGAAAGTTGACATAAGTACGCTTGATTATTTGGTAAACAAACAGTATCATGGTACTGATATAAAGATTAGTTGTTTAGTATGCCGTTCATCAATTTACGAAAATATTCAACAGTCTTTTAAAATATAACAAGTTTATTTAGTGCAAAACCACTATATATGGCGTTAATAAAAAAATAATAGAACTATTATTATAATAAATAATCTTATTGTCATGTTGTTTCATATGTTAGCTATCGTTTTACCACACATTATTAAAAGGAAACAAAAGTCAAGGGACGAAAACAAATCTGGATTTAAACATATACAACACAAATCTAAAACCAGCCCCCTCCCAAAAAAAATTAAACAACAGATAGTGAGTAACCTTCATGTGCTCCGGACTAGTTCGATGTTTTTGTCTGTAACTAGGTACCGTCTTGTTACTTTTTGATGAAGACTGATGATGCTTTTGCACTCCTTGATCTTCTTAATTGACAAATTATGGGTGTAATATAAGAAATCATTGGAACGTATGTTCGTGAGGAAGGGAAGGTTGGAATATTGAAATTAACAAACTTGTGTTGTAAAATATTACCAATATTGATTGCATCCAATTCTCTGTTAACAAAAGATTAAAAAAAAGAATGGAGATTCCTGTTCATCTCTGTGTGTATCAGTTTATGTCATCTGTGATTTCCAATGTCTAAATGCAGAAAGACATAAATTGGTGTGGTAAATTATTACTCTTAAACTGTCTATTCCCACGAAGGAAAAAGCATATTCGTATGTTCTAAAATTCGTAGATGACAAAAATAAAAAAAACAAAACAAAAAAGACCAGATAGGTGTGCACTCAGAATTTCCGAGGTGCTTGCCTGTGATAAATGCCAACTGCATACAAATAAAAAAAACCTTTTATTCACACAAAACGTCTTATCGTTTTGTATCATGAATTTCCCGTAACAATCAAACAACTCAATCTCGGCTAATAAAATTTTTGTTTATTTCAATATTAAAAGGTAATAAATGATAAAAAGTATGCAAACAATAAGATTGATTGTCAAAAGTTGTAGTAATAGAGGTTGAACACTTGCAGTAAATTATTTAAAATATTGGTTTTCCATTCTCAGGACAATTTAAAAATTTATTACTCATTTAAGATCAGGATCAACAATGTTATACTAGTACTTTTGTTTAATTTAGAACTTTTTCCTGTGTCCAAATGACATATATTTAAGTATTCCGAATATATATTATTTGTAAAAAGCCAATGTAATTATAAATCTGATAACAGGAAACTTGCCGATGACATATTTCGTGTATACTGCATACAACAGCTTATACTCAGATGCACAATAATTTTAATATGACAACAAAACGCTTGGATATGAAGCACAGATGGGTATAGAGAAAAGAAGCATCACATTAATTCATTACCTATATCTCGATAATGATCTACTTAAGGTTATATTATTATGCAAATTTCCTTTCTGAAGAAACTTATAATTGCTGAGCTAAACAGACAACATTGTAGAATCTTGAAATAAAGTACCAATGCTAATTCGGCGCTGAGAAAAGTTGATAAAATTGATTAAAATGTTTTTATATGTTTTAAAATTACATATACTAAACATTCGTGGTTCAGTAAATTATAAATATAAGACGTTAAAATAACGTTGCGCTCACCAATATAAAAAACACACAAATAAACGAAACCACAACAACATAAAATACATATGAAAACATTGGATAGGTCTAGATAGGATGACATAACAACCTCATTTAAACAGGTAAGATACTACTATTTAGTTCATTTGCAGCTACTTCTTACGTAAAAATAGAACGAATTTATGAAGCTTTATTTTTCTATTTTGTCAACTTGGCCGAAAGTGTTTTACTTCGTCAAATTTTACATCCGTGAATGTGTTGTTTTTTTTGAAATCCACAATTATCCAGTGGCAGTGGCAGTGTCCTGCAAATCGGTCTCTCGCTTTGTCCCAACCTACTTTCTGTGTTTAAACATGTGATCATACGAAAAACATACATCTGAAATACTGCCACTAAATATTAAGCAGATACCTCGTTGTTTCTTTTTTAAATAAGGTTGAACGCCACTTTCATCATTTTAAAAGATATGCATATCATGTTTCCAGCTTTTACTGATGCGGTCGGGTTGTAGTTCCGGGTAAAAATATCTACCTGTGACAGAAAACTTTGGATCCCTTCCCAATTAGGGTTAGAGTCGAGCACATTCTGCCTGCAGTAAGGATAGAACACACAATTTTAGTGTAGTCAGGAGAGTGATTAATATTAATGAACTACATTGATCACTAGTCCACTGAGGCCAATAAATACCTAAATATGAAATGAATTTAACTGGATAAAACTGCGATAACCACGTCCTAAATAATGCTAAATAGTTTTGTACCTAATTGTTGACATTTTACGTGAATTTCTTACACATTCATTATCATTGAATTTTAATCACGAACGAAGACACTCACAATAATTTTTGGATTTTTAACATGAGTGGTGTTTAACGCCACTTGCAGCAATTTTTCAGCAATATTGTGTGGAACATTTTAAGGTGGAATCTTGAATACCCGGTGAAAACCCGCGATCTTGGAAAGGAAAACATAAAATTAGAAAAATTTAAGATTGGAGTTAAGCACAACCGGCCCACAGTGAGAATCGAACTCTTAACCGCAGTGATGACAGATACATTATCAATAGTAGATGAATAACTACTTTAACAGGCCCCACGAACAATAAATAAAATATTGAGGTGCGTTCTGTATTGTGAGCGGTATCGAGTGAACAAAATAGTTATGACCCAATAAATTAGTTAATATAGAGCGGTCTTAATATTGATATTCTAGATTAAACAGAAAACGGAATTACGCAAAATACCAGGAATCAACTGATAAACAGTTTAAAATCAATATAAACACGCCATTCAGTAAATTTTATACTAGTCGACAATACATTAAAAGTTTAAAGATTACACAGAATTAAATTGAAAGAAAAAATTAATGACGCAACATACCAAGAATCAACTGATAATTCTTAAAAAAATCAGAAGTTATTTTTATCTCAAGAAAAATAAGGTAAGTGTTCCAGAAACGATTTGATAAAATTTAGCAGCCCTATTACTTATACGGCATACACCAAACTCTTCAAATATCATCTTGAAATCAAGATGTTATCCTAAATCGAGAAAAATTACATCGTACCAATACAAAAATCCGGAGATTAACATGACATGAAAAATTCATGTGAATATCCCCATGATTTCCCTTTCAAAAGTGTACTTTATTGAACTCCCGGCTTACTAAACTGAAAAAAGTACAACAAAACCCAGTGTGGATTTAGACTAAACCATCAAACTTCAGGTAACATATTTATTTAAAAACATTAATAATCAAATATCTACATAGAAATAAAAAATAAGCTATAGCGTGTATGTTTTGTTGACTGCCAAAGAGCATTCGACTATCCTTGACGAAATGATCTTCTATATGAACATGTTAATTATATGGTAGGAAAGCATGTTTTTAAAAACTTAAAAAAGACAATTTAAAGAGACTAATGAGCTGTTAACCATAATATTTTAAATCTAAATTTTTTAACAATGGTCAACGAGGTAAAATAAGCCTTCGCCCTACAGTGTTTTTATGCTATTTTATGAATGATATTAGTGAAATTTTCCTGGAAGAGATTCGCTCATTAGTTTTGTTACTCGAAATTAAACTGAGAAGTCTTCAATTTGCATACAAATACAATTTGATATAAAAAAGTAAATGGCAACTAGTAAATGTTAATACAACAAAGACAATTGAAAAAAAACCAAACACATTACATTTTAGGAAGCCATTGGCTTAATATAACAATCAATCGCTCAAAAACTAAAATAATATTAATTTTTGGTTTGCATGATATAACATAATTTACGGTACTTTTTTATTACCTCCATTCAATCAGAATACACTTCAGCAATTACTGCTGGATAACAAAACACTGAAATGAATAATCAATACCCATAACAATAAATATGGCTCCAGTTAAAAAATGCCAGGCGCAATTCACGATAAAAATGATCTTTTAATATGAACTTGCCAAAAAAGGAATCATGCGATACAAGTGTCTTTATACCAATATTTATTAATACTTTATTGAAGTTCACTGTTAAGTAAGCGACATCGACATCATGTTCTAGTGTGTTGCGTTTTATTTTTTGTAACACTTCTTAGTGTCAGGTCAGGTGTGATTAATTGCAGCATAGATGTATTGTTTTTCTCGTGATGTGTGTTGTCCTTGCTATGAATAAGCGTTGGTCAGTGATGCGCGATTCTTCCGCAATTTGTTCGCACATGACAAATGACCAACAGCTGACAATTTCTACTATCAAAAGTCGGTGTTCTACTGAGCTTTGATACAAATATTATTGGTATTGAAGATCAAAGGAAATTGTAACAAATTACCGATAATAATATTTAGACAACTTATAACTTGTATTAACAGCCGATATTTTCATAAAATAGTTAGAGGTACGGAATTAGCATTGCTTTATCAATTTCGGTATAAACGGAATAACTGACATGCAAACCAAGTTTGTCAGTGAATGAAATCGCAATCAGAATCATTTTCTGCATTGAAGAAACATTAATATAGTTTTCAAACATAATAACCTTCCTCTTTTAACTTTTTGTAACGCTAAAATTGGTTTCAGGTTGACATTTCCTCTCGATTCATCTGAAGGTCTCTCCGTGCAGCCAGTTCAATCGTCATGTAGCTTTGAATGAATGAGGTAGTAACGTCATGTCAGACCGTATTACGCATAAAAATTGTAGAAAAAAATAGTGCACAGATTCTTACCGTAAAAGCAGCACAATTACAAACCAAAATAAGTGAAAAATGTAAAAAAAAACGAAAACAAAATAAAAAAGGCTGTATTTAAAATGAGAAATCATCGATAAAAAATTATTATTTTTTTTTTTGCTCGACAAAGATCAACAGATACACATGTATGTGTGTGTGTCTTGGAAATTATTCTCCATATTCCTGAAAAAAAATGTGTATACGAGAACTTTGAAGATGTTATTTTTATAGAAATAAAGTGTTACTTCTTACAGAATATTTAGTCACAGGATTCTAATGCTCAATATTTCAAACTTCTTACATTAAAAATCTCAAAATACGTTCCATTACCATACCACAATGTTTTGATATAAAATTCAGTGAGTATTGAAGTATTATATTTCTTATTCATCTATTGATAATAATTCAATACGGTTCCTCTTATTTTGTTATCCGCCATCTTGGAACGATTCAATAACTTTATTTAAAAGAGTCAAAACTGACAGTATTTCTAGTACTTTAATAGAATAACACACAACAACATGTTCTTGAGGTAACGTCGTTTCATTTACAAAGGTGTTGAGAATGAACAAAACACATTTGCATTCAAAGTAAAAGTTAGATGCCGTAAAAAAATTTAAAATTAAACCATAAAGAAATAATGTTGCACTGACCAATGTAACAATGTAACGTCAAACAAATCAAAGTTGCAAACATTTGTAATAATTTTAGTTTACACATTAAAACGGCTGAATTGGGTTGAAACAACTTTAAAAGGAGTATTAGTATGTTTATCAATAGAGTCTTCTGCCGTGAAACAGGGACAGTCTATACTAACGGGACATGTCACTCCTAATTAATCCTATATTACAGTTCGATATTTCTGTGCCACGGCTGAAATTTGACGTATCCGCTCCGTTCCGTTTCCGGAATTAACATTCCGCCATTTTATTGTTAGTGTGATTGGAATTTTTTCTCTCTCGAAATTGGTTATTTCACGAAAATATAGTACAATAATAGTAAGTATTTATTTTTTATAGTTTATTATTCACTTATGAATTATGATTTCGTTAAATTACAAGTTGACATTCCACATTTAGCCAGAAAACAATACGAAAATGTTGTTGTCTAACATGTGCGTAATATCGTAGCGGTTTTTTCCTTCAGTCATCCCCATTTGTGAATGGGATAACTTTATCACCCTTTTGTGTGATCACAACAAACCTTGGTTTTTATGAAAATTTATAGATACTCCTGTGTAGTAGACTGCTTAAAGTAGGTTTTAGGTGTTTTTTTGCATGAATTTGGATGATTGGAAATTTGTTTATATTTTGGAACACCGGTCCCCATCCTGGCTACATACACCGACCATACACCCATTTTTGAATGGGATAACTTCATCACCCTTTTGTGTGATCACAACAAACCTTGGTTTTTATGAAAATTTATAGATACTCCTGTGTAGTAGACTGCTTAAAGTAGGTTTTATGTGTTTTTTTGCATGAATTTGGATGATTGGAAATTTGTTTATATTTTAGAACACCGGTCCCCATCTTGGCTACATACACCGACCATACACCCATTTTTGACTGGGATAACTTCATCACCCTTTTGTGTGATCACAACAAACCTTGGTTTTTATGAAAATTTATAGATACTCCTGTGTAATAGACTGCTTAAAGTAGGTTTTGTGTGTTTTTTTGCATGAATTTGGGTGATTGGAAATTTGTTTATATTTTGGAACACCGGTCCCCATCTTGGCTACATACACCGACCATACACCCATTATAGAATGTAACAACTTCATCACCCTTTGGGTGATCACAACAAACCTTGGTTTTTATGAAAATTTATAGATACTCCTGTGTAGTAGACTGCTTAAAGTAGGTTTTATAAGTTTTTTGCATGAATTTGGATGATTGGAAATTCGTTTATATTTTGGAACACCGGTCCCCATCTTGGCTACATACACCCACTTGTACATGTAATAACTTATCACCCTTTGTGTGATCACAACTTACCTTAGTTGGTTTTTATGAATTTATAGATACTCCTGTGCATATCCACCGTGTGCATATCTAATATTAATTATTAATAATTTTTTTGTTTCAGATGCCTTCTCGAAAGAAGTCACGTCACCTAACACAGACAGACAAATTTTTTAATTAGTTTATTACTGTTATAACATCCTGTTATTCCTACTGTGTTTACCTGACAGGTTTATAATTATACATATTGCCTTGGTTGCACCACATGGTGTGAGACAGACAGAAAATTTTATTAATTAGTTGATTAGTTAATTACTGTTTGCAATATCATCCTGTAATTTCTACTGTGTTTACCTGACAGGTGTGTTTACCCGACAGGTTACTAATTATACAGAGTGGCTTGTGTTTTTGTTTATTTTCTTTTTCCTTATCATTATCAAAGAATTGTATTCTTTTTACCTTACAAATAAAGTAATTAAAGATATATGTATGAAAACATTCAAAGCAGAAGAGAAATTCAATAAAATGTTAATTGGGAAAGTTGTTTTAGTTTAATTACACGATTATGGTGAATAAAAATTTATAAAATTTATAATTATAATAATCCGATCTGACATGAAAATTTTTTATTGTATAATATAGATAAACGCACGGAAAAACACTAAAAAATCGTAAATAATGTATTTAAAAAAACGGAAATCATATCATACAGTACCGCACACGATTACATTTTAACAAAGTTCGAAACTAAAGCTAGCCGTATGTGACTCAATTCTAGATACGAAAATTTCCGACCGAAGTGCTAGCTCTGCGTTCGTGTCCTAGAAATTTTGCAGAAAACGCCAGTGACATGTCCCGTTAGTATAGACTGTCCCTGCGTGAAAGTAGTATGATTTCGGACGCCTCGTGTGCCCGTTTTGTCAATTAGGTCAAATAATGTTCGTTGACGGGTTCTACCCACAAAATCCACAAACATGGTGCGCAAAGAAGTCAATTCCAGTACTAATAGTATTTTAGAATAACATGAATAGGAGTTGAATCCAACATTAGCATTGTATACGTTGGGGTGATAATATTAAAATGGTTAGATCAATTGAGGTTTTTATATATATTCATTGTGATATCTATTGTGGATGACGCGTAAATATATTGAGTTGTTTTTACTATGTATAGCACACATTTATACTGCGTCCGAAATAAAATTACATGACCGTATGATGTCGAGTTCAAGGGTTGACACGTTATTATACGTTAAGCCTGGCATTGGAGCATTTTAGGTATTAATTTTATAGAGCTATACGCTCAATGCCAAAGTATTATAACTAAAGCCCCTTTATACGGCCAAAAGTTTCTTCCGCAGACAATTCCACATATTATCTAGTGGAAGCTAACTGTCGTGTCCACACTGATTGTTTGTTAACTTGTTATCATCTTAAATATCTCTGTAACACTGCAGATAAGAAACTATTTAATTAATCATCTCAGTTTACCTCAAAATGAAATACATTCACATTGACTAAACTACCAAAAACATTTTAAAATAATGCTGCAAAATAAAAAATGTATTGACAAATTAATGTTGCTTTGTGTTTCAGCAGTTTTCTTATTGTTTTCATTTTGACAATTTGCCTACACATTTCGATAAGTGTTCTATTTTAAGCACATACGAGGAAATGATCAATAAATAACAAATTTAAAGTAGATTGTGCGGAGACATGTTAAGGGTATTAACTAGAATAAAATCGTTATCGCCCCATAAATTACTAAATATTTGACAAGCAGTCGTAATATTTGTATTCGAGGTTAAACAGTTTAAAATCATTTGACATTTAGTCGAAGAAAGTTCGTTACTAACACTATACATGGCAAAAGTTAGAGGGCGGCATGTTCTTTAAAGCCGGTACAAATCTTATTTTACCTTTATTTGACTAGCTGTTGTTACATATATCTTTTCCCTTTCGACTTAATTTTATAAATGGGATACAAATCGATAACACATATTTTTATACCTTCATTTTAAAAATCAGTTGCAAATTGGTAAAATCTGTATTTTTGTCATCATGTCATAAAACAATTGTATAACAGTTACAGAAATGTTATGCTTTTTTTTATAAAACGGTAACAAATTGGTTATATCTATATATTTTTTTAAAAACGTTACAAATCATTATTTTATAAGAGTTACGAATTGGTTACATCTCTATTTTTCTCTGTTCGTTTTATAAAATGGTTAAAAATCAGTTACAAATATTTTTATATATCCTTTTTATGAAACTTTTAAAATTGATTATATTAATTTTTTTCATTTTATAAAACAGTTACAAATTATTTACAGATACTTTTATGCCGTATTTTAGAACAAAACCGTTACACATTGGTCAGTTTATTTATTTTCTGTCCTCTTTATGAAAGGATTACAAATAAGCTAAAGACGTTGTATGCCTTCATTTTATAAAACGTACACTCTGGCAGTTTATCGATGATAATTAACAAACCTATCAGGAGCTGGGTTTTTGTTGTGGCAGAATTGAGCCTTAATTGTCGGGAAAGTGGTAACAACATTTCCCTAGATTTGTTATCTAGGTACATCCCATAATGAATCTAAATAATATAAACAAAATATATTAATACATTACTGAAGAGTAAAATGATTTTTACGCGAAAATGAAATAGTGATTGTTTGATCAATTGGTTTTCATTAAAACGTTATTTTTCAATAACAATTAGATTTGTTTTTAGTTTTACTAATTTGATGTGAATAACATAGTCTACAACATTGCATGGAATTTGATTAAAATTTCATATAATCCTGTTCACAAAAAGCTATTGTACAGCTGATTTATTAGGTTTTGATCTAAGATATTCGGAGTTTCCTATAGAAAAAAATTTTCCATAAGAAAGCGGTGTGTCAATTACTGAATATTTCTTAAGCTGCTCTAGTTAAAGTATTTCTAATTTCATGGAAAATCCTTATTGTATTTCTTCTGATTATTCTGGTTTTGTTTCGCCACTTTTCGAAAGCCCATTAATTTAAGTTTAACATTTTGGACCATATTTTCTTATGCACACTTATTTCTGTAAGCTGAATACTTTTTCTTTTAGAGTTATCTCCGCTAACACCATCTTGTCATCGAAATATGTCCAGAACCATAAGAGATACCAGATTACTAAAAGTGGGAAATGGTAAGGAACTTTAATTTCACAAGAAATCCGTTTATCACCAAACCTCACAAACCGTAAGTCGAAAACACCTAGGGTCTTCATTATATGTAATCATGTGACATGTTCTTTTTGATGGTCTCAAGGTTAAAGTTCAGTAGTGACCTCGACCTAAGGCCTGTTGTGATTATTACAACACGAAACACGAGTTATGGCCAGTTAATAGGTTTTTGGCTTATTGCTTAAAAACGGTTAGAGATATTATGGTAAACATAAACGATTTCGCATGAACATTAAGTCAGAACTTTCAATTTAAGACCAATGTCAAATGATTATGAGCCATTATTTTCAAGATTACCACCACAACCAACTGGCTTTGAGTAATTTAAACTTTAAAAGAAAATACAGAAAACATGTATACTTAAAGTTATCAGAAGGAAAAGAGCTTTAATGTGAGCCCAAGGTCAAAGACCATGGGTCACAGTCATACCATGGCAATACCGTAACCGTTTTAAAAAATCCTTTGGAAACATATATTTTTAGAATCAGTATGACATAATTTACTGACGCATGTACACAAGCCCTTAACAACCATATATTTTCTGACTCGAGACATAAAATAGTATATTCCGCCTAAAAATGGCATGGGAGAAAAATCACTTAATCTCAGAAATCTGGAATAGACCTAATTAATCTTGAACAATTAGCTCTATCTTATATACTGCTTTGGTTAAAATGTTGGACAAAACAATATTTCAGATATAAAAACAACAACTAACAGTATACTGGCTTTCATATCATGTTAAGGCGATGATAGATTGTCCATGGACATATCATATCCTCTATTATACATCTATTGAATCTTACTTTTTGTAAGGATTATTTCAAGAAATCCAAATTCATAACCTGCATGTGAACTGTTGTATCGGTCATGTCTGTAATTAATATTATGCATTAAAATATGTGTACAGATTTAAAGTGTGAACCATGTGACAAAACACGTACAACATGTCTGAACTGAACAAGAAAACACACTGCGAGATGCAAGTTTCTATGAAACAAATTTGTGCAATTAAGGTTCATAGGGAAGATCAAATTTCAATGGTTCTGTTACAATTGTATACTACTCGAATGTTCGTGGGATAGGTAATTACAAGCCTTGTGATCATTCTTCGATGCCGAGATGAAAGATAATTCATTAATTGTTTGATATGTTATTGAAAAATTATAGAACTGCTATTGCATTTTATTATTTTGCCTTTCATTATGTTGGTTTGGGAGCCAACTACCATTGTAAATTGTATGTTCATTACAATTTGTTCATAAGGCGTGCATGACATTCTCCGTTAAGTTATTGTTGTTTAAATAAATAATTCTGACATAACTTAATTTAGTGTTTCTTCCTTTAAACTTGCGATGTTACATCAAAACTTATTCGGCATTTTTTGTCAACTGCAAAGATATCCTTACGTTCTTACGTGTTCTATAAATAGAGATTTATGTAATTAAGTCAAGAGAAGATTTACAAATCCGATAGAGACAAAAAAAAAACTAACAGAAAAGCTTAACAGAAACAGAATATATATTTTACGTAAATTAATGCAAATTAAAGATTGATATAATATTCTGGCAAATATGAATAGAGTTTAGTTCCAGTACTTAAGCTGGTATCATTTAAATAAAAGTCAGCTAAACACTTGTCAATCAATCAAAATTTATGTGGCGTACAATATTTAAAGAAAATACACACGTTTTCATTGTTAAACAAAAATTATTTGTTTTATTGAGAAAATGTAGATACATGTTCCCCAAATAAAACACCACTTTATTAAAAATAATAATAACAAGAAATTATAATATGAAATTTTACCAGATGTTCAAGTAAAACCTTAACAGTTGAAAGTGCTTTTATAACGTGTCAATAAAAAAATATAATGTGCCCTCCTTCCCTTGTTCTCTATTAGGGTGGTTATTAATTACAAAAATACTCGTTTATAACAGGGTTTGTAAACGTTGTCGCTGATTAATGATCTTATTGTAAGAAATCGCATGACAAATCATGATCATAAAGTGAAAGAACATACGATTTTTTTAAAAGTACAGTAATAAAATTCCTAGGAATTCTCTCAAGTACTGAATACTTAGAAATTTAAAAAGGCTTACTTATGCAGGTATTTCAAGTACAGATAAGACATTCATAAAGTCATTCATCAAGCCGTCATTTATCTGAATTCAATTCAACTACATAAAATTTGAATTTATTATTTTTACTTATAATAATAATAAATGATGAAGAATGCAGGTTACAAAGCTGATGAAATTATATAAAAAAAAATCCCCATTTAACAGAATAGAAAAACTCTGACCATGCTATAATTTTGTATTGTGTAATAGTTTTCATTGTTAAACAAGGTATAAAGTAACACTGACACTTAGTACCAGATTTTGCTAATTATGTGCAAGATATACGAAAAGACAAAAACGTTCATCACATCAATTTAAAAATGTTACCACTATTAAAAATAGATGCATTAAATGAGCAATTGAGGGTAACACACCTTGTCCCAAATAGTTGAAAAATAGAATCACGCTACATCCTTGTTGAATACCAAGAAACCATCGGTACTTCATAAACAGACGACGAAGTTCAAGATATGATAAGAACAATCAATATCCTGCTATACTTGTTTGTAAGTCACGCGACCTTTACTGTTGTCAAACTAACCATTCGAAATTCATGGTGAAAATAATAATGCAGCTTGCATTTAGCCAAAACTGTTCTGTCACCCTGAACGCAACATCATAAAACAGCAAGTATATTCTTTTGTTAAATACATATAAAGATCTTAGATAAGATAATTAATTAATGATTACACGGTGTTCTTGTTTTATTGCTTTAACATCTGAGTTAATTTGCTGAATAAATAGTATTTTATCATCTCATAACAATGCTACTGAAAACAGTAGATAATGACTAAACGTTATAATCTTTCAAAAACCAGAGTTGCTAAAATAACTACACAATATATACAAGAAAACTTTTGATGCAGAGCATCAATTCACTTCCGAATTATTCTACATGTTTGTCTGTAGGGTAATAATTTTACGGACGCATATAAAACATTTTATATCTATGTTGCTGAGGTTATTTTTTGTTTGTTTGTTTAAATGTTGGTTAGCGCCACGTTCAGCAATTTTTCAGCTATAGCATGCCATTCATGTCGTGCAGTTTTTATTGGCGAGGAAGCCGGAGTACCCGGAGAAAACCCGCAACCTTCGATAGGAATACTTGTCAATTGAGTGATTTTATGTTCTGTGCAGTTATAATATATAATGAGTCAAAGAAGCATTAAGTCAATATTTTGTTCAAAACATGTATTAATAACATTTATTTTAGTAGTTCCATTAATAAAACCTCTCATTTCATGTTTATTTTCAACATTTTTTATCGGATATTGATATGTTATGTTTTTAGTGAAATTCGAGGTTTCATCTTTAAACGCATTTTCCTGTGCGCAAATTCCGCAAAAAATCGTGCGGAATGTTTAAGATGAGTTTGATATGAAAAAAGTTTTGACACCCATGCCAACTACGCTAAACTGAAAGAAAAATATCTAAATTTTCTAAAAATTGTCTTACCTTAGAATATCAAGGATGTTTTAAGTCCTGTTTGAAGTTTTATTTGAGATTACCCTTCACTCTCACTACATTTAATGGCAGACACAACTTAAATCTGTATTATCGCTTTGTTTTTGACGAAACGAATTTTTCATTTGTTGCAATTACGAAAAATTGTATTCTTTTCGCACTAAAATACAAACTGATTTCGTAATTTTGATTTACCGTTAAATTCAAAATGTCAGCTCCCGGTAAAATTTTGCCGGAATATTTCAAACATGAATTACTTAATTGAACATAGTTTAATTTATTGAAAACAGGTACAGTCTTTGTCCCATCTTCAAATATACCGAACTTCTGAAAAAAATTTGCTCTGAGAAAGTTCAACTGACTGATAAAACCTCACATTTCAAATGATAATAAAAAAATGTAAAAGTCAGATGAAAATGATAAATATAAACGTGAAATGGGATGTTGTATATTATAGAACTAGTATTTTATGTCAAATAGTGTAATTTGCTGCACTTAACACGCTTGGCGTCGAGGGTGTATTACAATAAAACATTCCGAACCTTTGAATATGTTTTTGTTTCTTTTTGCATATGCTTCAGTGCAAATCTTTCCTACAGAAGATCAGGGTTTTTCTCTGTGTACTGCGGGTTCCCCCTACCCCAAAAAATTTGAAAGCACCTGAAAAATTGCTGATAGCGTTAAAAACCGTTCAAACAAACAAAAACAATCAACGCAAAATACAGATCATCAGGACAATATAGCAGCTATACGCTACAGATAATCTGATATAACAAAATGCATGTGTAGAGGTCCAGATAGGCATAAATAATCGTAGTAGGTTGTTATACTATGGAGTAGGCGTTGCCAAAATGCGAGCACAGACAATATAGTCCTTTATTATCAATATTTAATGTGCATTTCATAATTGACGTTACTTCCGAACACCCTAAAAGTGCCTCTAAATTCCAGTGGTAACGTGACGTCTTTCTTAGTAACTGTGACGTCACATGAAATGTAATTTGAGTGTCAGTTTTTAAATATCGATTTAGAGATTGCAAAAAAAATAGTATGAAATTTCTGTTGTTAAGTATTAGCGAGCACAGCTCGCAGCGGGCAGCTTGGCTGCCCGCGAAGAGCGGTGAGCTCTACGGCAATTACGTGTCAACTTTATTTTCAAGTCTTTCTTAAAATTATTTTTAGTACTTTTCTTCATACACTTTGTTCCAGTTTTTTGACGATATCAACTTCCGGACGATAAAAAAAATCAATATCAGCATAAAGTAGATTTTGATCACGTGATTTCATTTTGATCACATGACACATAATTGCCGTAGAGCTCACCGCTCTTCGAGGGCAGCTTCGCGGCCCGTTGCGATCTGTGCTCGCTATAACATAAAGGCAAGCATCTCGGATTTTAGATCGAAATAAAAACATACTGTTTGTAAGTATTTAAGTATTATCTAAAAAAACATTCGATTAGAATCAGAATAGCAATTTCTAAAAAAGAAGGCATTTGAATTTTTCCCAGTCCTGCAGTAGGGATTAGTTTAAAATACCGATTTCTAAATTTGCGCAAATGTAATCTTTTTCACATATTCAACCATAAATACTAATGTTCATATGATTCAATGAAATAAATTATTGACACAACATTTATTTACTGCATCTTACAAAAGACGGCATACTACTGAAAGGTATACATAATATATCCATTTATTCTTGTTTCATAAAAAAGTCTTTTTATTCGGGTTTTCGATTTTTCAAAGCTACCCTCTACAGCGCTATAAACGAAGACCAAGTACCAGGACAAAAATGGTCTCCCTTTATTATTAACTTCCGACAAAATACCAAAAATATTTATCATTGCATGAAAATTTAATATCACCGAAGCATTTATGCTGTCCAACGTTATACTTTATCTTAATTTTAGCTTGAATGATTGACATCCTTTGCTCAAAATTTATGTTTATATAAGTATAACTCAGTATACTTCAAAAAATGTTCTCCTTTATTCACCCCGAGCAACGAAAGTGACTACAAATATATCATCGTCCAGTAGGCGACGATAATAATAATGACAATAAAATGTTTTGCTAATGACAACTAATCATGCGTTGATGTGGTTTTGAAGTATAATTGAAAATCTGTTGTGAAGTATAACATTTCGGCATAACATCTTTATCAAGGTTACTTTAAACTAGTCTTGGGTAGATTTATACAAATTGCAGTTGCAGTGGTTAAATTTATTATTCTCAAAAATTATTAATACATTTATTTCTTAAGTTGTATACCAAAAATACACGGGGGTTTCTTTAAAATGCTACATTTAAATCTCTGTCTGAACATATTCTTATAAAAACGAACCACAGTGTAATATGTTTCAATATGGGAAATTTCATAAATTATGGGAAATTAGAACTGACGCACGAAAAAAGACGGTATATTGCATTCGGGTACATGTAGCTATACAATCTTCAAAACGGGTCATCGGATGCAGTTAATGTAGGAAGGGTCAAACCAATTATTCTTTTAAATAATAACATATTTAACCTAAAGATTTTGTTGCGTACACTAGTATTTTTTTTCTATATGCAAATGAAGATAATAAAAAATACCAACTACCAAAAGGAATACACAAATCAAAGACCAAGAGACTCAAGAACCAACAACCAGATATGAAGCAGCTACATCAATCGTCCTGAATTCGTACATGTATTTTACAAAAAATTGTTGGTTAAGAGGGTGCAGGACTATGAGTGGCCGTTCATGTCATAATTGCGTTATTTGTATCGCATTACTTTTCTATCGCGTTACTTTTAACAAGTATCGCGATACTTTCAACTTCTATCGCGTTACTTTTAAGAAGTTTCGCGATACTTTTTAAAAGTAACGCGTTACTTTTGTTTTTCATTTCTAACGCGATGCTTTTCAAAATTAACGCGATAGAAGTTGAAAGTATCGCGATACTTTTTAATTTCATCTCTTCAGAAAGAACCAATCAAAATACACCTACCAACGATTGTTGACCGAACGAGATTTCATTCTCTTGTCGAATAAAATGTTTCGGAAGAAATATTTCTATTTTTTTTTATAAGTTGAACTTTGAAACAAAGTAGTATAAATGTGAAATAATAATCTAAATATTTACGCAGGACAATCATCTAGTCATAAGTGCTACCCCAAAATATATATCTCCAGATTTAATGAAATATTACATCTGTAAGGCTTTTTCTGATTGGTTCTTTCTCAAGAGATGAAATTAAAGTATCGCGATACTTTCAACTTCTATCGCGTTACTTTTGAAAAGTATCGCTTTACAAATGAAAAACAAATAAAAAACAATAGTAACGCGTTACTTTTAAAAAGTATCGCGTTACTTTTACGAAGTATCGCGATACATTGAAGAAGTAACGCGATAGAAGTTGAAAGTAACGCGATAGAAAAGTAACGCGATAGAAGTAACGCAATTATGACATGAACGGCCACTCATACAGGACTATCCGCAATTTTTTGTGAAAATTTCAAAATAGATAGAACATTTTCATTATTAATTACTATTAATTATTAACTCTTAATTTCCATAAAATTGAAAATAATAATAAAAGTCTTATAACTATATTATTACTTCAATTTATTAATGGTTCAAATAAAAGTTTTCGCATAAATGAGTTCGGTATTGCCAAAAAAATTTAAATGAAATTTTTAACAAGGGAGGTAATTTTGTCCGAAAATATCATTTTAGCACTTTTTGACCCGTTTTTTCCCAACAATTACTTGCCATTATATTAAAAATTCAGAAAATTTCATTGGACATCAATTCTTTTAATTTTTTATTTTAGTGCGTTTTTTATCCTCTTCTCTGTATAATCAGAAGTAGGATAACTTTTATAAAAAAATAACTATATGGCGAATTTAAAGAAAATTCATTGACAAATTATTTTCATTAAAAGTGTCCTCCATCTTCTTAAATCTCAGTAAGCATGTTGAACAAACAAATGGTCGAATGATGAATACATATTTAGAGTTATGTACGTCTAAAACTTTAAATATCGAGAGTTTTCTGACCGAGCGCATAACACGATTAAGCAGAATAATTCCTGACTAACATATCCTCACAAATTAATCAGCATGTTATACCATCATTCAGTTAGCTTTATACCAGTACTAATTGACTGTATTATACTGAATAATAATTTTTGCTGTCGTACTCTCATTCATTCTTAATTTTATTTTACATTTTAAACAGTTAAAGATGATGCTTTCAAGATCATTTGATGATAAGATTGGCAACATTTTTGAGAAGTATGGACAGTTTATTGCCAGACGACCATGGTACGTTATCGTACTGATTTTGACAGGAAACTGTTTGCTTGGCCTCCATGTCATACGACTGCGGTTTATTTCCGACATGGAAACACTGTATGCACCGACGAACAGTGATGCAGATCGTGAGCGGTCGACAGTAAAATCTCTTTTTCAAGAACAAAGTCGGACACATTTTTATCCAGAGAAAAGCGAAGATCTTGATCTTTATGGAACTCTAATATTATTTCCGCAGAAAGAATCAAATATTCTAAATACATCTTACAAAAGGGAAATTGAAATATTGCACAATTACATCCTAAACATTACAGTGGAATACGGAGGACTAGCGTTCAACTATAGCGATTTGTGTGCAATGCGTGAGGACGAATGTGCCATTGATGGATACGAACTTTTGACGGCATTTTTCTGGGAACAACAATTGAATGGAAATGTTTCGTATCCGTGCTTTGCTTTTCCTTTAAAGGGAAACGTGTGTTTCCACGAAATTCTAGGGGATGTTAGTGAGAAAAACAAAAAACTTGCTTCGGCAAATATTTTGAAATTAAAATACAATCTTAGGAAAGACAGAGAGTTTAAAAAAGTTTCGGTAGAATGGGAAAGAAAATTTGTGACAGAAATGAAATCATTCGGTAACCCGCTAATTCGTGTCGTGTATGCTCACTCGGATTCTTTAATTACAGAAATAAATGATAATACAATTAATGACATACAATATTTTTCGCTAACATTTACTATGATGATCTCATACACTTCCTTTGTAACAGCTGGTGGAAACTGTGTGTCTCAAAGAGGTTGGTTGGGAAGAGCCGGAGTCATCGCGTCTGCCCTATCTATTTTGGCATCATTTGGACTTTCAACATTGTTGAACGTCGATTTTATCAATGTTGTGGGCGTAATGCCTTTTCTCATTTTAGGTATATGTTTAATTTTTAAGTTGAATTCTTTATACAATAGATCTACATTAGCAACATGTATCACATACATTTGTGGTTCAAAATACGAAGAAGATTGTATTCAGTATTTTGCTTGTTTGAATGGAGTTTAACACCATTCTAAGCAAAATTTCAGTTATATTATGGAAAAAACTCCCGATTCGAGATAAAAACTTCCTTGTCATTATAGAGTCGAGCGCACCGTTGTTATCTTAATGTCACCGTTTTAATAGCGTTTGGCTGTTTAAGAATATTACACCAATACACTGGTAATACGGCATGTAACAAAATATTTTATCATATAATACGGGGCGGTGGGGATTGGAGTGTAATTTTAATATTATGCATATAAACAAATAAAATACTTACGTTTTTTCGTTCCGTATAGTTTGTTTGATAGCATTAAAAGTGAACACGTGTAGAGTATCTTCTCATTATATGTAGTGAACATGTGTAGCGTATCTTTTTATTATATGTATTATGCTATGAATATTGAGTTAAAATTAATAATTCATTTTATGCAGGCATAGGTGTAAATGACATGTTTATTTTATTGTCTGGTTTGGCGGATGCTCCTGTGAATGCTGATGTAGAAAAACGCATTGGAATAACGCTTCGAACTTCCGGTTTGGCTGTTACCATCACCTCCTTAACCGACATCATTGCATTTGCTTCTGGTATAACCTCCACATTTATGGTTGTCAGAAATTTCTGCATCTATTCAGGTAATTTTATTTTTTTTTATAACAATAAAAGTCACAGTTTATCATTTAAGATATCCAAATCATGTATTAAGTAATGTATTGTATAACACTTTGAGGTATATAATTTTTATGTTTTTTTATTGGGTTTTTATGACAATTTTCAGCTATTTCAGCGTCTAGATTTTATTGTGGTGGGGAGGGGAAGCAGGTTTTACCGGTGAAATCCCCAACATTTGGCAGTAAAACTGGCAATCTTGCCTGATCAATCGAGCACACCCTGTATGCAGTCCGGGTCAAAACTGATAAATAGCAAATCTGTCTTATCAATTAAGTTTGATTGGAGCGCCGACATACGACTACTTTAAACTTGTTTTTATTATTTTTTTAAAGTTTCTTCGGACAAATACAATCTTGTTAGCACAGAACATTAAATGTAATAAAACATTTTGTGTGAAGAACTATTACAAATTTGATAACATGGTTACTTTTAAAGTTTTTTTACAGTGTTCGCAGTGATATTCTGCTACATGAATATAATGACATTTTTCGTCGCTTGTATGGCGATACACGAGAGACGAGTTGCTGCTAATCGTCATTGCTTAACATGCCAGCCTTTGAAAACTCGTGAAGAAATGAAGAAACTAGGATATGGTTGTTGTATGACGTGTTTTTGCAGTGGTTCGACTCCGGAATCTAGACTAGAACAAGAGAGTCTATTTGAAAAAGTTCCTCGCATAATTATCCCGAAAATTGTTCTTTACAAGCCCATGAAAGTTGCCATCTTGTTAAGTTTTTTGGTCTTGGTAGGCTTTTCCATATGGGGTACGATTAATTTAAAGCAAGGGTTTCTTGGACCGGAATTAGTTTCAGAAGATTCATATTTTATGGATTTTTTGAAAGTAGATCAAAGATATTTTCCCACCACGTTTTATATTTCCGTTGTTTTTAAAGGCAGAATTCCTTATTCATCTTCTACATCGTTTCAACAAATAACAAATCTAGAAAACGATCTAATTTCTGACCCTTTCATTGACAAGACTCAACGTCTCAACTGGTATACAGCGTTTCATAATTTTTCTAATTTTAACCAATTGTCGGAGGAAAATTATACAGAAAGTTTGAAAAACTCTTTTTTGCCAGCAAATCCACGATTTAAAAACGACATTATTTTCAATTCAGATGACGAAATTATAGCATCCCGGATTTATTTGAAAACCACAGATATAAAAAACACATATCATCAGGGACGATTAATGCAAAATCTGCGCAAAAAACTAAAAAAGGCGACGTTAGATGTTTTTGTCTATTCGCCAAATTTCATATACTTTGAACAATACACTGCAGTTCTTCCTGAAATGATTAAAACAGTAAGTACATCAGTTGTGGCAGTCTTTTTGATAACCTGTTTATTTATGTCACACCCTTTAGTAATTTTGTTTGTAACTGGATCCATGGTGATGATATTGATAGGTTTGTTTGGGTTTTTCTACTATTGGAACATCACCTTGACAACAGTTACCATGATACTTATATTAATTGGTGTTGGGTTTTCAGTAGATTTTAGTGCTCATATATGTCATGCATTTATGTCTGTAGACGGTCCTAACAGAAACGTCCGTGTAAATGATGCCATTGTGAGAGCTGGGGGACCTATATTAAATGGCGCTGTAGGAACGATTATCGGGATTTTACTGCTACTTTTTACAAAATCCTACGTATTTACCTCATTCTTCAAAATCATGATCTTAATTGTAGCCTTTGGTCTTGGTCATTCTTTACTACTGTTACCGGTTGTTCTCTCCATTGTTGGCCCACGAAATGAGCATCCAAGGATCATTGAAAGAATATCTAAAGAAGGCCAAGACAATTTGGGATTTGTGGATGCATATTCAGGATCACCTGTTATTTATAATGTAAAATTGTAATGAAATTATCAAGGAAGCAGTTGATATAAAAACGTTTACTCTAGATGATGTTTCAATTGATGATGTATAGTATAGTATAATTAATAGATAATTTTAAATTAGTCTACTATATTTATAAAGTATCAAGAATTATTTCCTTAATCATTGTGTATTTGCTAAACTTTCGTTCTATATAAAAATATATATTTAATTTGTTTGTTATAGTGTAATATTATTTTGAATTAATTAATTGTTTGATAATGATATTATTTTTTTCTCCGTTAGATACACTTCTGATTTGAAATATTTTAAAAAATTTCATTTGCTGTTTTTAATTCTATAACTTAGTATTTAGTTAATGTACATATGTATGTAAATAAATAAATATTCGCCATCACGGTCGCAACAATAATGTTTAATCCGTGATTAGTGCATATCAGTAAACATTCTGCAGAAACTCGATTGGTTTCCTATATCATGTTAATTGAAAAACAAGTCTCAAAAAGAATGTTTTAGATAACGTTCCAATACAATGAAGGTAATAACAAAATACCAAACACCGATAAAACTTAAAAAAAACAATCCACAAATCAAATTCCGAGAAACCTGCAAACTCCAGAACAACCAACATAAAGCAACTACAGCAATGGTCATGACTTGGTACAGACATTTCAAAAGAAAGCATCGAAGCAAGTCAAAGCACCGAACACATCAATTGCCCGTAACTAAAATTTCCGTACCACATGCGTACACAATTCCTATGATTCTAATTAAAAAAAGATGACTTATAGCAAACAAACACTAAAATATATCAAACGAATAAGCAACACGAATCAGTCATCATTTGTCATAGAAGTTAAGTTTGACTACATCCAGCTTCGAGTGTGAATTATGTGCCGAAAAGACTAAACATATTCAAAAATATTCAAAACAAAATACACAAGAAGATAAAAAATGCCTTATATCAGCTGGATGTGGCCCATTCAATACAAAGCTACGAAAAATCACTCGTTGTGTAAGTACATTATTAAGAAATCATTTTTGGAAGCATTACAATTACATATCCGTCATAGCTATAACTAGAGATTCATGGATTGTTAAATTGATTGATTGGTTGATTAAATGGTTGCTGTAAGTTTTAGCGAACAGTATTTTAGCAACATTTAGAAGGAAATTTATACTCTTTAAAGTAAAACATTTCCATAGCTGTACCTTGCATTAAATGTTTAAATTCATTTCATATTCCAGAGTTGTTGACACAATAGGTGCAATTATTTAAGGCATTGCAAATCACTGATTCAGATTGTTGAAACTCACACAAAGAGCCGCATTTCTTTCTATATTTACTCTTCACTAAAAGGCTATCGATTTTGGTATTTCTCGAAAATCACAAATAGGTGTTGGCATCTTTTGGTCTCCATAAAAAGTCGGGCGCAAATATTAATTATGACCACTATTTTAACAGAAACGGGCTTCAAAAATACGGTGACACTTGCTAGTTTACGGGTGGCAAGAATAAAATGTGGATACAAAACATTATAAAGACGTGAGAAACAAATCTGTTAAATGGTAGATTTTGGGATTGACAACAGTTTTGTCATGTTTGAAGGATATGCTTTGCAACAGACTGTTGGTATCAGAATTGGTACTAATTTAGCTCCCCTCCTCTCCGACCGAGTTCCAAGAAGTCCTGCTGAAGAAAAAAGACACTTGCCCAGACCTTTGACTTTCTTCTATATTGATAATGGTTTGTTCCTGAACAACGCTAAATTCCGTGACTATTTGCATTTAACACATAATATATACCTCATGCTAGATGCTGCGATTGTTATTTTCAAGACGATTGGACATTTGCATTGAATCATTGGTAGACATTCACATTTCCAAATTTGACGTTTTTTTGACATGACAATTAGTAACTCAATGGTATTTAATTAGAAGAATTTCTTACTCGTCTGGGAGCATCGATTGTTTTTATCGTGTTCGGTTACTCCCTCTCTGTACTTTGTATTTTGGTTTATGTTTTTGCGTTGTATATGTTTCTTTATAATGTCCCTTTACCTTTGGCTCTCGTTGTTCAGTCGGATTCCTTGATGTTTCTTTCTACAGAATTATTATGAATTCCACATTATGGTGTTTCGTTGTAGCTATTTTTTATACTTGCCAAAATTCTTATTATTGGGCTACGTGTTTAAGGCTTTAAGTATTCTACTATTGATCACGTGCCTGTAAGATATGATGCATCACACTTAGTAATGTATTGAAATTTTATTAAATAAATTAATATTTCTTTTAAAAACTTTAAAATTGGGTCGCCTGCGACAGTTTTATATAAATTAAAATATGTATCTACACTATAGAAACGTTCCCGAAGGTGGGCCACGTCCATCAAGACATGCTTCATGGTGTATGGACTGTTGCATGGCACGCATTCGGGTCGTGGCTCATTATTTAAAATATAACTATGTGTCGTCCTGGTATGACCAAGACGACATCTGGTTAAAACTTGGTCTCTGCGACCTTTAAAACTTTTAAAATTATTTGTGGGCAGTAGTGGCTGGATCTCATTATGTTTATTATGAACTCGGAGATCCCAACCAATCTGCTACAAACTAGAAATATTTTTAAAAAATACTGGTTTAAAATCAGTAAAAGGAATATCATAGTTTATAATATTATGTTTCAAGGCATTCTTTACCTCCTGATCCACGACTGTGTTCCCATTGATTATCACATGACTTGGGATCCAGAAAAACACAATCTCTTTTCTCAAAGCTATTAGAGATTTGTAAATTTCACAAATTTTTAAAATATAAGGGTTTTTAATTTTGAAATTTTGGATAGAAAGTAGACACAAGAGGGAATCCAAGCAAATTATAAATTTGTACTCGTTTGACGAAGCAACTATTTTCATGGGTAGAAGAATAGCTTGCGCCTCAGCAGACGGGAGACGACGAGTTTACACGCTCTCCGAAGAGAGCGGCTGAGGCAACTTTATCATCGTCTTTTGACCCGTCTGTATAAATAGTGCTATAGTCAGGGTACCAGGATTTAATTTCTGCAAAATGTTGTTGTATTAATAAAGGGTTTGTGTGTGACTTTTTATGTTTTCGTAAATCAAAAATAAATACCGGTTTGGGGTTTAACCAAGGTGGATTATTTGGAAGTTCGAGTGCAGCAATTTTATCTAAATTTATACCTACATTTTCTAAGTGAGATTTAATTCGGAGGCCAAAAGGTTGAATTTTGTTTAGATGTTTTTAAAAAAATGTTTGGTAAAGTGGTTTGAAAACACAGCCGTGGGCGGGGTTGCCAGGGTATGCCTTTAATTTGGTTGCATATTGCAAAGCGAGCTTTATTCTTCTTTGATACAAAGAAGGCTTGCCTGCTTCTACATATAAGCTGTCAATGGGTGTGGTTCGAAAGTCTTCAAGGCATAGTCGCAATTCTTGATGGCGAACCATATTAAGGATTTTAACATATGACTTGCGAGCAGAACTATAAATAAAACAATCATAATCCAATTTAGATTGAACCAGTGATCTATATAGATTAAGTAAAACGTTATCTATTATTTTTTTACATTTTGATATGGGGAAGAAAGGTGAGCTTCGAATCGAATATTAAACAAAGAAAAGTTTGACTGGAAATTAAGTTTTGAGGAGTGTGTTGCAAATGTTACGGCCAATATATTTGATATGTCTTACTCTGATGTTAACAAGTCTTGTCCATCCTTTAAATGAGGAATATTTGCTTTACTGTTTTTACCTTTAATTTTACGAATCATGTTCCAAATTTTATTCATAGGGGTATGGTTATTGAATTTAAAAACAAAGTTACGCCAAGAGGTGCGTCGTCTTTGTTTCGTTACCCTGCGTGCTTTCCCTAAAAACATTGGGAATTGGTTAAGATTATTTTGAGTTGGGTGTTTATTAAAGCATCGTTCGGCCTTTCCCGGTCTTTAACATCGTCCTCACAGGCGTAATCGAACCATGGTTTACTATGATGTTTTGGATTAGTCGAGGTCTTAGGAATTGTTTCATCAGCAATTGAAATAAGTGTTTCATTGAATTTTAAAATTGTATCAGAAATAGCTTCAAAAGTATCCGAGTTAAGTCGCTCTATACAGAGTTGTTCAAATAGAGGCCAATTGGCTTTGTTAAATTTATACCGAGCAGCTCGTATTGTGTTGGAACAGTGCAAAGATTCTAATTTAATAGGAAAGTGATCACTGCTACAAAGATCGTCATGGTGGTTGAGAGATCACTCTCTGCTGCATCCATTAGTCCAGTTCAGCTGGTTTCAATTTTCAATACACCACTTTGGCCCTAAATTCAACTAGACAGTCCACGAGAAATCGGGCAACAGAGAAGGATTTGCTATTGTACGATCAATAGACAAATATGATCCATTCCCAGGATTCTTTTTTAAAGAGTTCACAAGCCTTGGAGGAGGACATGTGTGCTTCACCGCAATTGACACTTTGGAGTTTAAGTGCAGGTAAAGTCCTCATGTCCTTCTTCTGCACATTTAAAGCAAACCAGGTGACCTCTGTACTGTCCCTTTCCATGGCCGAACTTTTGACACTTAAAGCAGCGCACAGGGTTGGATATATGTGCACTGACTTTAATTTTGTAGAGAGCAATCTTGATGGACTCGGGGACAGTGGGTGAATTGAAATTCAACAAAAAGGTGTTCAGTTTTACCTGAACACCTTGTCTGTTAGCAATAAATCTTTTCACTTTTGTTACAACCTGAGGCTCTAGTTCTAAACATATTTCATCATATGATAATTCCGAGAGGTCTTCACCTCGATAGCAAATAATTTAAGTAATTTCAGCGACTGGTGTTTTCAACTGCATTCTTTTGGAAAGGAACCGGACTTCACTTTTGTGACGTTTTTAACGTCTCATGCACAACCATTGATAGATTTTTCAATGATGAATGGAGATAATTTTGCCAAAGGTTTAGTTGCGTTTTTACTAAATAATACAATAAATTTTGGCCAACATTCTTCAACAACTAAATCTTCAAGAGGAAAATCGTTTCCTTTTTGGACCTTTTTGTGTTAAAGGGGGTGTTTCGGAAGCCATGATTAGAAAAATGCGGTTCACCACCCTAATCACCTACCCGCCACGTAGTGCCAACATGGGCGATGCCTAGAGTCTGCGGATCTCCAGCAGAAAGCATCAGGGGTTCCAAGGGTGGTAAGAGACGAATTTCTTAATGAACGCATGCCTCGTGCTAGGGGTTACCTGGCGATACAACCGTTCAAAACACTGTCTACTTGATTGACCCATGAGCCACCGCCTTCTTAACAGCCTGTTAGTGAACAATTTTGGTAGTAGGATTCACAAGATACAATCAAGAAGAATGACGGCAAGCCTGTTAAGGGCTCGGCGTGACCAGCCGATTGACCAAATCCGGTCCATCCGCCTCCCGTCTAGTTGAAGTTATTGCCAAAGTGGTTTATTAAAAATCGAAACTAGCTGAACCGCACTAATGGATGCAGCAGAGTGATCTCTCAACCACCAGGATACCTTCCTCCACCATCACGGGTTGCAACACACGGCAAACATGTCGCCTCTATAAAGCTGAGGAAGCTTTGCTATTCAGCCACCGCCTTCTTTGTAAATCCTTAAAGGAAGCTGTCTATCAACTTGTAAATACATTTCATGGAATAGTTTGGAAAGAAATAAAAATAATAGAAAAGCTAAAATGAGAAGGATTCACAAAGGGCAAGACGTGACATGCCAATTCATCGAAGTCAGGGCTAACTCGATTTCCCGTCTAGAAAAAGTAAAGGTTCAATATATTATCGGGACAGTTTACCCGGCCTACTGAAATCCCGTCCTGTAATCAACACGGGTCGCAACACACGGCAAGTGTAGCCTATGTTAGCAGATTCTTACTTCAGGCTGAAGAAGCCGTGGGCCTATTCTCCCGTGCCCCGGGTCCCACACGGGGTTCAATATTAGATTAAGTAACTTAACAATTCGGCCAGCGTTGCCCCCTGTATAACCACATAAGATAAGTTTTCAAGCCTTAAAACCAATTAGAATGGAAAAATATTATAACACAACTTAAAAGTAAATAAATAAAACACTTTCAACGCGGGAATATATAGCGCTATTCTAATATGACGTGCTTTATAGGCTTTGATACCACAACTGTCGTAAAAAATGATTTATCTATGAGCAACACGAGGAGGGCGTGTTTTAAATGTCTGTTCCAATAACAAAACTTTAACTCCCACCGGAAAGCTATTGCGTATGACGTATAAATCTTATAAATGGCGACAGGCGCTATCACGCGCTATCATTATCCGTTGCAATATATTGTGTGTTACATTGACGGAACAGCCAGTTTATGGTGGAAATGATGTTTTCTATAGGTATGAAAATATTATAAATGTACCGTAATTGTCTTATTAGGATAGAAATAATTCACGGAGGCTGTGATTTATCATTGTTTTACAACGGGATCACCATTTTTATACTCGCTGCCTCTCGGGATAAAATAATATGACATAAATGGTCACCCCGTGGTAAAACAATGATAAACCACAGGCTCTGTGAATTATTTCTTAATTTTATTGTGCAGCCAAATGAGTCCTTATATGCGTAAATCTGAATAAAATTTAACCGAAAATCTGTACAATATATGAAGCAAATGTAATACCTTTAAGCACAAATTAAATGACAAAGTTTAATTTACTGCACTCCTTTATAGATATAGCAAATGAATTAATTTCAAGAGATGTCTATATGAGTTTTAAGCTGTGTTTACAAGTTAACCTTGACTGTTCGTGCTACGTTTTTATATCATATCAGTTCCGAATTGCTTTGTTATGCAAAGGGTAGACTCCATTGGCTACAAACTATTAAATTACAATTGTTTACATTGAATATAATGATTTTCTATAATTATTATCAATATAACATTTCAAAATTGTATCTCTAGGCATAAGCGAATGTCAGAGTAATTTTGCATAATGGGTTTAACAATACATCATTACATAATGAAAGAACAAAAAACGAGAGTTACAGAAAAAAAATCTTACAAATCAGACATGCACATCCTAAAACATTGGTAAAACAAACAAACAAAAAACGACAGCAATGTTATTTAATATTATATAATTCAATTTATAAACCGATTTGAAATATGAAACGAAAAAGGCCAACAGCAAAGACATTTGCGATTTTTAGATGGTTTGCCGTTCTCGGAGCAACATTTTCAAGAATACAGTGTGAGTACATATCAGTTTTAAAATGAAGCGTATTTAAGCATTGGCTAGAATTTTATCGTTTCAAACTTTTACGACTAATAGTGTATTGAAGGTAAACATTTGTATTTTTTCAGGTAGTTTTAACACTACGCAATTAATACCCAATGATATACATATCTAAATGAAACTAACAATATAGAAAATGCTAAATTCTAATGAATTTTAAATATCCAAAGCAAAAAAGTGTAAAACAAATATCAAACACAATGCTTATCAGAAATACATCTTTCACATTGTTAGCTAATACAACACCTGACTTCAACAGAACGTTCCTTACTGGGTTTTAGCTTTGTTTTATCATCCAGATGTCTATGGTGTTAGTTACATCAATTCACATTCAAAGGGACGTAACACTTAAAAGGCTTTAACGTAACTTAAACCAACAAAATGCACGAGTCAAGCTCTTCACAAAAAGTAAATTACATTGATCTGGAGTAATTATTCAAATATAAAGTAATACATAGCACGCAGGAGATTTTTTTTTAAAGTATATCGTTATAATTAACAGTAAAAATTGGCTGTTTTTTCAGCGTGATCGAATGACATAAATCTTGTGTTAATACGTTAACTGATTGTAACATTAAAAACACTTGGGTATTTTCTGGCAAGCATGTATTGACAGACCAATATTTTATTGTTGGTTATTTATTAAACATAACGATTAAAAAAAATATTGCAACTTTTCATATTAGTTTGAGGCAATTACGTCTTCATAACATTTCAAAGCAAAGCGTTGTTAATGTACGTGAATAAAATCTAACACACACACAGTACAATTTGGCATGATATACCTTTTTCATTTTAATGCCAATTATTTTATAATTAAATTTAAATTTATAATAAGTAAACATGCTCTAAATTGTTTGAAATTAAGTATTTTTTTTATATAAGTAAAATATTAAATGAATTCAACTCAACAAGCGAAACGTAAAAATAAATATTGTTGTTAACTATCGTTTAGAGACGAGATTTGTGTTTTGTTAATTCGGTGGTAATTACGTTCAGTGCATGTGCTATGCGATGATTGTTGGATACACCTATTAGTGGCTAGTGGTATTCGATACCACATTCTACATTATTGGAAGCGGGAGGTTTGACATGCCATTACACCTGGTTTAACCCACCATTTCTTTTGAAATGGCTGTACCAGGTCAGGACCATTGCTGTAGTTACTATATTTTTGGTTGTTGGTTCTAGAGTTTGCCGTTTTCTCGGACTTTGATTTGTAGAGTTTCATCGGTGTTTGGTATTTTGTTATTACCTTTATTGAAGAGATCTGACTCCAATTTTGTCTGTCTAACTGATCTCTTAAGTTTGTAACATATACGGCATTGTTTCGGCCTGACTTTTGCGCTAATAAAACAAACGGTTCAATCGATCCGTATTCCTGTGATAAATTCCACTAGTTATCCCCGGAATGTAAAAGATTTACAACGAGCATTCCTCTAGAAGGGGTATAAACTGTAGATTTTCGTTATAGTCGGCAAAGTGAAAAATACAATATTTTTCAAAATCTGTGTTAAGGACACGTGAGTGATAATCCCAAAAATATCGTTTGGTAAAAATGTTTTAAAAATATTATAAATGTATTACGTTATTGAAAGTTAATAAAAATTTACAATGGATAAGGGTTATGTTATAAGACATAATCTTATAACTGTTATATTGTTTGCATATTTTGACCTTAGGTATGGGTGATCCGGGCAAAATAATTAATTATTTACTTATTTTTGTTTGTTTGAATGGTGTTTTAACGCCACTTTCAGCAATTTTTCAGCTATTTCATGGCGTCCAGTTTTATTTGGGGGAGGAAGCCGGAGTACCCGGAGAGAACCCCCGACCTGCGGTATGAATTATTTAAACACATGTTTAATACACATGCACTTGAATGAGGGAGAGGTTCTAAACGTATACTTTTTTAACGAAAATGTAAGAGAAACTTTTCCTTTAGAAATATAGAAATGGCAGAAATTAATTTGGGGATTTTCATTTCGAGTATAGGTTTTTTGTATTATACATCATTGTATACAGATATTTAAATTTACACAAAAAACTGTGGTTCGTTATCTCGAGTACTTAAATTATGAAACGAAAGGACATCATTTGAGCTGAAATTAAACGGCAGTTTTGTTGGTCATTCTTCTTTTCATTTGAGACAATCTACATCGTATAAACAGAGAAACAAGTTAGCTAGTAGGGTAGCACAGCTAGTCGCAATAGGTATGCCAACAAAAATCTTCATCACCATACACGACAAATATGTCATTTTCATATCCGGCATTTAGATTTTTTGGCAAAAGCATAGATGGATTTAACTCAGTAGGATTTTTCTCTACGTCTAAGTAAATAGTGGTATCTAAATGTATTCACATATTGATGTTTTAACTTCCTTTCTATTGATGTTCTATAAATATATTGAACCTTTGTAATTCACAACAGATCAATGAACTACTTTAAAGTCAATTATAATATAGAATCTTGCATGTTCAATGTGTATTTATGTAGATTGAACAGTTCTTGAGTTACATTTTTACATTTATAAGACACACTAATAAGTTCACACAAAGTACCGACGATAATACAGAATTCGTAATTAACAGAATCTCTTTCAGTGACAAAGAATAGTCCTCAGTACAAATTAAATTAAAAATGAAAGTAAATTGTAACAGAAACCATAACGTTTCTTATTTTAAGACCCAAATGAAGATATACTGTTTGTGGTTATGGAAAACTGTATTCATTTCGCCTAAAGAGTCTGAAGACTTACCATGCGTGTATTGGATTCCAAAATTATACTAAACGACAAAGAGTCTGAAGACCTACCATAATTGTATTGGATTCCAAAATTTCATAAACCGACAAAAAGTCTGAAGACTTATCACACTTGTAGAAGATTCCAAAATTACATAAACCGACAAAAGTCTGAAGACTTATCACACTAGTCTTGTAGAAGATTCCAAAATTGCATAAACCGACAAAAAGTCTGAAGACTTATCACACTTGTAGAAGATTCCAAAATTGCATAAACCGACAAAAAGTCTGAAGACTTATCACACTTGTAGAAGATTCCAAAATTGCATAAACAATCCTTACAAGCCACATATAAGTGCTATACAAAAGAGTCAAAACTGTTTACTAAGATATTGTCTGCAATGAAAGAAGTACTGCACAAATACTGTGAAACTGTTTATTCTCGAAGTAATATAAATCATATGTGGATTCTTAAAAATTCCCAAGAACTTTTGGAAATTTAAATTAAGATCGACATCTAAAATTTCATCTGTTAGAACCTTTGATTTTTCAACTCTTTATACCACCTTGCCGCAAGAAAAACTAAAATCATGTCTTAATGAGATAATACATAAAGCCTTCGCTTCCACATACATATAGTTACAAATATGTAGTTATGGAATAAGACAACGCTCTTTTTCTATTAAAGTACTAAAAGGCAAAATAATGCAAAAGCGAAGAGCAGGTTTATATATAGTATGCTAGATTTTCTGATCGACAAAACATTTGACACTTTTGAAGGGTGTGTTTGTCAGAAGACAATCAGAATTCCAACTGGTACAAACTGTGCCCCACTCCTTGCCGATTTGTTCCTGTGTTTTTAAGAAACTTAATTTCTTCGACGTCTTATTACCAGCCAAAAAGTTTTTGAGTAATTTCCGTTAATATATCCTTAAAATATGGAAAACACAGAAACAGCTTCATCTCAATCAGTTTTAGACTTACACCTCGAATATGACAACAACACCCATCTTAGCACAATATTTAACGACAAACGAGACAATTTTAATTTCAAAATATTAAAGTTTCCTCACTTATGTAGCGATATTCCAGCTTCTCCTGCATAAGGTGCCTATATTTCTTGCAAGAGTTTGCAGCGAGTATACTGGTTTTTGCAAACGTCACATATTTCTTCGAGATAAACTTATTAACAAAGGTTACAAAATGACTCGTCCGCGTCTTTTGCTATAGATACCACTTCATGGGAGTAAAATATCTCGTTTGAAAATACGGTTGCGGATAGTGTTCCAAATTTTTGATTTTAGTGTATTGTGGATGTGCTACGATAATTGTTGGATACACCTATAACTGACTAGTGGTATATGATACCCATCCATTTTTAATCAACTATCCACCTAGTATATTGGTTATTATTAAATAATCAGATAAGACGTAACCAAAAATATAAAAGAATACAACAGAAAGCACCCAGTCTTACATAAATCTCACGAACAAACAAGAAAAAACATTCATTACTGACAGTAAAACAAATTAGCAAAAACTAACCACTACGAAGAAATGCATAAAATCAGGAATTCCGTCTGGATGAGCATATCCGGCTCTTTAAGTAACAGCCATTGAATAACTTAGGCTAAAATCGCAACAGAGGAAAGACCAGTAAATTACCAACATAATTGATACTTTAAGTAAGACGTAATAAAGCTATTCGTATTACATAACTGCATTAGATTTGTAATATTGATATTAATTATAAACTGTTGCTATAAAACAAAACTTCACAATACAGATATAAATAATGTAATAATTATAAAAATAATATCATATTTGACATTTATTAAGAACTGAAAATGGAATAGTTGGAAATGAAGACCTATGACAGAAATCTTTCGAAGGTAGAAAGTTATTGTTCACGCCATCCGTTAGTAAACATAATAACTGACTGCTTTCAAGTAAGTCAACTGGTCAATGTATTATTTCAATCAACAATGGCACATTAGGAAGTCATCTTTCATTTTCTACAGTCCAAATACATTTCCGACGTTCATTTCTTGCCGTATTTATTATGACAGTCATTAATCATACCACTGAACACACAGATTGACGGTGGAAAAGTCCAAATTATAGAAAAGCGCAGAGAAACGTCAAAATTAAACTTCTAAATTTGATGAAAAATTGATTTCTATCTTGATATTGTATTTTTGCCGATGGATTGATCGATATGCAGTTATATCTATTTTTGAAGACATGTGTTGGTATAACTTGCAGTGGCTTTATCCGTGTATAATAAGTTAGGGAAATGTCCCGACATATAAATGAATAATAAATCAACATTCAGACATTTCTAATCCTTTTCGTTCAGACAGTCATAATAACCTAAAACTCCAATTGATAGTTTGCACTTTAAAAGTTTTTATTAATCAAAATATGGCAGCCTAAATTCAGTCAAATGTAAGACAAATGATCTATAAGTAAACTGAATCCCGTAATATGTCATTTCACTATACCACAAATAAACTTATATAGCTGCAATTAACATTCACAATGTATCACACTATTGCAATAATAAATAAATAAAATATTAACTGTGTTTTTAACTAATTGGAGCAATGCGGACAACACTTGCCTGCTTATCCTAAATGCACTTGATGAAATACTACGATTTATTTGTAAAATGCTATCGGTAAGAAGTGTATAACTCAGTTTAGTCTTTAAACCAAATTATTTTGTTTATTTGGTTTCTTTATTCACACATAAATTTAATTAAAAAATCTCTATCAGAACGACAGTACAAAATGTCTCTTTGGGCATAGTTTGCATTCAATCCATAACTTGGACTTCCTCTTAAATATGATTAATAACAAAAAAATTTCGATATTTGTTGGAAACAAACATTTGGAATTTTGGACAATGCATCTCAAATACCACAAGTAACATTTAAATCGAAACGTAGTCAATATATGCTAGTCTACGTTGATGAAAATTGTGGGTATCACAAACAATAAAAAAAATCGAAGTATTGTATACACAACATATAATTTCCATAAATTTACATATTACTTGTACATACTATAGACAAAAATAAATCCTTTAGCACAGATCATACTAAATTTGTTTTGAAAGTTCTCTGTAAGACTTAATATTTTGTGGTTATTAGTAATGGGGCTTGCCTATTCCCGCAGAAGGTGGAGTACTCAATACAAAAACTGGTAGCCATTGCAGAAAGAAAAAATACAAGAAAACAAACAACTGTATTATCAGAGCTAAATAAATTGGAAGCCAAATTGTGAACCAAGTAGCACTGAATAACAAGCTTGTTTTTGTATATACAATACAAAATATTTATAAACCAACAAAGTACTTTCAATACAATATGCTATTTTATGTTATCAGAGTTTGGGCAACAAACTGGTTGACATGGAGATACTGCTTGTAGCCATCTGGGCCATGTACAAGTTCCAAAATGCCAACATTTGTGTTTAGCTGTTTAGATGGACATAAAATATACCGTTTGGAAAATATACTTGTTTATTTATTATTTAGTATTCGTTTAAAGCGTAATCTTATAAAACGATCATAATTTATTTAAATTTTTATTTATCAAAAGAAAATTCCTGTATGCAATTATACCACTTTTTTCTTGTTTATATGAGTTCATATTAGATTAAAAATAATACGTTTGGATGGTTATGCCAGTCTAAACGATTATTTTTAAATTGTTTTCTATGATCTGATATCTAAGTATGAATCATAACCAATGTGCAGGTTAACATCAGAATTCTTTTCTCCTGAATTTCGACAACTAATTATACGCTATTCTTTCTCTTTTCTTTAGCTCCACTATTTTACAGCTGACAGATGTCATATAACTACTTATGCGCACTATTTTGATTTCCGTTAATGGACAAATGCCCTTCGAACGACCCTGAAATATTCCTCTGTGTTTATATAGCAAGTAAAATATATTAATGGCCCCAACTATTACACTCCAGCGTAAAATAATTTGTTAATTCATTTAAAATACTATATTCGTTGTATAGTCTTTGTGGCAAATCATATCACCTCGGGAACATTACATTAATCGAAATTAAGTATAAATAAATGCAGTGCAACAGACAATAATTCGAGAAAAAATAAATACAAATATTCCTTTTAATTACGTTTCCCACTCTTTGACTCCATAAAAACCTAAAACAAACAAGAACCCTATATGGTTGCAAAAGACCATTTACTGTTTGGTTAATCTGGTAGAATATTATCTTTCATAATTAACTAATTAACTATAAAAGTTTTACTTGAATACAAGTCAGGAGAGAAGAAACAATAAATGTACATAATTATGTAAATATGCGATATGAAAACCTTTAATTAAGTGTATGTACCATTATTAATATAATGTGAACGATAATATATAGAATACACCATAATACATGTTCATGCTGTGTGGGGAAAATTGCTGAAGGGTATCTTTCTGTATTTACTTATTAACATCTGAATCATATCTGTTACCATGATATCATAAACGATAATCTATCAACAGTTACGAATTAGGAGAACATTATCAAGAAGAGCATCGCTACTATGTTGTTGTATTTTATTAATCACTATAGACATGTGTGATGAAAATGTGTGAAATAATAGACAGTTTTGTGTATTCCTTGGTCTATCATTTTGAAGATCTGGATTGTTTAATTCTTTCAGAACAATGTCTGTAAAAAAGGGTGATTCAAAGTTCACAATGTGCCTAAATATAAACAGCTGATAAATGTTTTCTGTTTCACCTTAGTTTTTTATCTAAGAAGCTCTATAATAATTGTATCGTGGTTAATATTGTCTTTATAATTATCAATTATACATACAAAAAATGTCCATAAATTATTTGCCTCAAACTATAAATTATGCACATTAGAAGACGTATACTGCGTGCCAATAATTCTTAGTAACAATGATAATGTTTAAGCGTTATGAGATCTGACATGGAAGTCATTTTTGTTTCGAAATTTTTAATATTTTTATCTAATCCCTAATAGCTTGGGTATCACCCTGAGACAGAGTCTTAGGCTTATTTGGGTCGAGGGGTGATTAGCCCACATATTATTTTTTATTATATGCTTCCGACAATGAAGATACTCTGCTGAAATTAGTACAATTAACAATTTATTATTTTGCAACATTAAACGAATTCCTCTATGCCTCAAACGTCTAAAATCCGTTGAGGCTCGGCCATTGTGAATATTGATGCAGACTTACCGAAAGTAAAGTTCACCAGGAGACCTTATGCTGTATTTTCGCAAGAAATGGTCCTAATATTGGATTATCACACCAGGGTGTTTAAATACATGTTGGGCATTTGCAGTCATATAAATTGTAGAAAATTCTTATATTTAGCCGTTAGTATATTACAAAATATTGTGTTATATCTTTTTCCCATTATACATATGTGATACAAGCAAACGTGCATAGCTGTTATTTGCCCCTTGTATATTTTTGTTATTTAGTTTGTATTGTGATAAACAGATTAATTCATTTCTTTTGCCATATAATAACAATAAGTATCTTTCACAAAACACTTAAAACTTATTACTTTTTGATCTGTAATTTTATATTTTAATAAGGTTTTACTAAGATCATAAGTACACGACCGACAGAGCTACCCAGAGAGTCCACAGGTGGCAGATAGGGGAGTGCCTCCCGTTGGGGCTGTCAGGTCATAATACGTTCGCAGACCGTAGTGAGTGACTGTTTGGAAAATGCCAAGCTCTTTGCATACTAATTAAAAGACCTTTTTTTTGTAGATGTCGATAGCAGTAACCTCGTTGTAACCGCCACAAAAAGCTAAATATTTTGCCCTTCCCAATACTCCATATCTATTCATTGGCTTTTAAAATGATTTGCCTATTTGTCCTGATATTTCCCCGTTGATTTATTGTTGGTTTACTTGTACTAGTATTGTACGTAGCTGAAATAATGCTCTTTGAATGTGAAGCAAACATCCAATCTTTCTTTTATATTCAAACTATTATTATTGTGAACAATGTTTTCAATCACCACGTGTAATAGGACTTCCATAAGGTAGAATTTTAAACTTCGAAATAGAAATAGCAGTCTCTGTATTGAATATTTGTATTGAGATCTGTTTAATAAACACTAAATAAAATGTGATGTCGGAAATAACCTGTGATGTAAAATAATTGACGAACATTCGCCCGATGCATTAAATAATTATTTGGGATGATGTAACATGTGGTAATGTTTATTTAGTTCTTGTTAAAACGAGTATCAGCTTTTATCATGTTTATTTTTTGTATAACAGGTAATAAGAGACCATAATGCTTTCCAGTTCCTTTACACTCACAGCAAAACCAAGTTTTTTTATTAGTAACAGTGTTAATTCCGTCAATAGCTTAAATAACTGAAAACATCTAAATGAACAGCAAGAATACTCGAAGTGTTCCCCCGTCTTTTAGTAAACAATTATAGCTTATTATGGCTGCGAAACGAAAGTTTAAGAGCCATATTGTTTATGCGCCGCTTCCTATTATAATATTAAGTCGCACAAAACAGAGTTTTGACGAATAATTGTTTTGGCACCGTTTCTTATTATTAAGTCGCCCAAAACAGAGTTTTTGCACCTTTTCTTAATAAGTTGCACATAACAGAGTTTTGGCGACTTATTGTATTTGCACAGTTTTTTATTATAATTTTATTTTTCTTATTATTATTAAGCCGCCCAAAACAATAATTGCAATAATAAACGTTTTGCGCGATTTCAAATTTAACTTAATAGAAGGTTTGCAAGTGTTTATGCGGAGGAGGAACCTCACTATGTAGTCCAGCCATCTATTTCACTATAAACAGGACTCCTTGATATAGCTGAACAATAAGCAAAAGCGCCATATAACGCCAATAAAATATTATTGTCTTTATAATCAGAATACGTTTTGTATTATTTGCTATAACAAAATTCATGGCTAAAATACCAATATTTGCAGCCTGTAATTGGAAAAGCATATTTTAAAATAATGCATTTGTGTCTATCATTTGAATCTAATGATCCCACGATATTTACAGACCATCATACATACTACCAAAATGATACGTGCACTTATGTTATCATATTTCTAAAAAAGACATAGTTTTATTGGAAAATTAGAGTTGAATAGCTGCCATGATCAACTTCATAATGCAATGCAAATATTTTGCCAAGGTAATTGTTTATCTAATACAAAGGTTTTATAATAATGTATGTAACATCCATAAGATGTTATGAAAATATCTTTATCCTTATATAACTGGAAAAAGAAAATGAAACCCTGGAGCTGTCTTTATCCTTATATAACTGGAAAAAGAAAATGAACCCCTGACGCTGTCGGCATAAAATGTATTTTAAGTGCTTATTAAACGCATATTTGTCAAGATAAAATGAATTTACATATTATTGTGTTTTATTCATTGCATTTTATTGTCCAAACAGAGAACTCGGGACCCTTCAGGACCCGATTAACAGCCATTTTCGGCACAACAATTTGCGAAGAAATATCAAATTATACTCTGTGTAAACAATAGTTTAAACCTAAATTTCTGTTTATTGACATTTATGTATTATTTACACTCACATTTTTGAGACTTTCCTCCGATGTCTGACAGTATTAACAGCGCTCTCAGCATTTGACATATAACTGTTCTATGCATTAACAAGATAGAACTAACCACCCACAATGTATTAAGTTATGATATATAGATACAGATTGACATATAAGTAGAAAATGTAGGGTAACTGGTGTCTTCAGAAAAGATGTTTTTTATCTGCTGTAAATACGAACCTATTACACCTCTATTGTGCACCAAATACAACAACTAACAATCATTGTATCTGTCTTCACATACTGTTTTCCTACCAATGATGAAGGCGGACACATATTTAATATTTAATATTTCGATTTGCTATTAAGTTACTACATGGTTGTTTATGTATTCTATTGAATACTTCGAGTTAAAGTAGGCAAAATATCCCATTTCATTATTATGGAATCTGTCTTTAAGCCAGTTGTGATGATGTTTTCACGATGTTTTTGGCAGATTAAATGAAGTTTGTTCTGTTGACAGAATTGAAATATAGTATATAGTTAAGTTTTGATAAACTCGTTAGAACATATGTGGATCTATGTAAATAAGACATATCAAGTCGTCCTTGTTTTGTGACAAACAATAACATGCTATGCAAGTATCAGATATAAGATGGACAGACAAGCATTAAAATATCATCAACGATATCGACCGTTTTACAAAAGTTAAAATATTTTAAGTAATGATTATAAAAGGTTTTATATAAATCTAATTTTAAAAATTTAATTTCTAATGACTATTTATAATTTATCAATCTTATATGTTCTTTTTACGTATAAAATCTTCCAGAATATCGGTCAATATGTTTTAATGATTGGATATTTTTTTAAGAAATGATTATAAAAGGTTTTAAATGTAATTATTTCCTAATGTCTCTGTGTAATATAGTTAACTCTGTTGTTTGCTCTATATTTACCTAAAGCTATGATCTCGTTAGTTTTTACGGAAAATAGTGGTAGGCATACAGCACTTTGAAGACGCAACACTTTGAGGAATCCGTCAGCGTTCTGAAATCCGTCAGCAATCAGTTAGTTATTGATCAGTCAAATCGTTCTCAATCCGTCAGATCGTTCTTAATCCGTTTTATCCGTCTATTGATGGATTTAAGAACAATTTGAGGATCTGACTGATTGCTCCAATAGGTTCATTTAACTTCTAGTGACAAATTAGTTGATACAAATACATTTGGAAATTTAAAGATTGTATCACCTTATTTTGTTTATGTATTTATTTATTTGCTTGTTGGTTTATTTATTTATAAGCTCGCTGTCGGGTGATTAAGGTTGGTTTCTCGAAAAAGCAGCCTTTCATAATATCTCTAAGCCCGGATTTAAGCTGAACATAAGGGATGGCCGTGTAGATTTAAAAAAAAACATAGGTTTTTATACTGTTAGATCGAGGAAACAATTCAGATCAGGGTGTCGTTTCATAAAGCGGTCGCTAATTAACGTGCTCGTTATCCCATGCAATTTAAATGGGATAACGTGTACGTTAAGCTAACGATCGTTTTATGAAACGGCACCCTGGTCTTTTTAATATTGTTTTATCCACATTTAATTTATGCCACTCCTTGAGAAGTATGTGTCACTATATTATTAAAGCAATATTTTATTGCTGCTAAAATAGTAGTGAGGAGTTTATATAGAGGTATTTTGTACACTTAAACAGTCCTGCTATTAAACGCCTTTTGTACGAATTTTTGTTAATTTTGGTGTCCAATACAAAGAAAAAGATCATAATCTTTGAATTTATGAAGACCAAAGGATAATCACAGTAACTTTTAAAAAGAAACTTATATGAATATTTATGTGAATGTATCTCCAAGTAAACTGTATTTGCACAAGACCTGAAGTTTTGCAATCCATGTTTATTAAACACTCTATATAAATGTTTCTTGCAGATAAAAATGATTGCATTTATCAACGAAAAGTACAGAAAGGAAGAATTGAGCTTATTGTGGATCTGTTTGTGTGTGTTTGAACAATCCTTGGTTTTCATTGTCTAAACTAATTGCTGCTAATCTGTATATAGTTGAAGAAAGCTCTGTCGCAGATGATTAGAGTACTTCTCTGTAAAGAGAATATAATGCTTTGAGTGGAATATAGTACAATATACCGGAAATAGGAGTCACAAAGTATAATGAGCATTTTATTTGTACATGTCTAATTCATCTATATAAGGTTTCTTGCAAATGAAAATAATATTTTTTTATCTGCTGGCCCAATAACATATTTGTGATTAATGTCGGTCATAGTTTTTGTACCCCCAGTTCTTCTTGTTTTTTTCACAATCTTAGATTTTGATATAGAGGCCGAAACAATGCCTAAACTTATTTGCAATTTTCCAAAGTTTCCTCTTTTAAAAGCATTGTACAGGGTCAGTAGGATATGCAAATATAAATAATTTATTACAAATTATATTAAAAAACGTGACCAATACCGAACAAAATTATTTACATGCTTTGGGGTTCTCTTTTATGAAATAACAAAAAACTAGTTAAAATAAAGAACATTTTTTTAGCTCAATGCAAGTGTGCTTGACAGAAACAAATCAATATTTTCACACCAAAACATAAATGTGCATATAAAGTTCAAGATCAAATTCATGCTTACTATCTAATGTCTGCCTCTTTTAACTGTCGCAAACATCTGTTATTGTTTTCGTTTTTGCTTTTCTGGTATATTTTGTATTACTTTGTATGTTTATATTATTTCCATATTTGCTTTCCTTACGGTTCTGTTATATTACTTTATGTGTTTGTATGGTTGATTTTTGTCCTTCCCTTTTTACTTGCGTTCAATGTATTTTTTAAAAATTAATTTTGCATCTTCGGAAGTGGTTATTTTGTTAGATGTTAGGGTTAAGCGTTTATGAATGTCTGTAATAATAAAGTATATGATCGTTTAAGCAGTTTGATTTTCTAGAATTATAGTTATCAATTGCTTTGTCCGAAAGATGAATTTATTTTGATGCATGTGTTATGCTTTTATAAAGTTCACAGTAATAAAGTTGTGGCGCGTACCCGGGTTGCGGATAGGGAAGGCCTTGTCGTGTAGGATTGCACAGTTATAATACGGAAGATCGCGGACGATAGTTGGGAACGTGATTTTGGTAGTACAAAGCTGCTTCCACAAAAGACTAATTTTCTATGTTAAGAAAAAGTTGGCTCATTTTAACCGCTAGATGTAGCTACATGCCAACTCCTTACCCAAAACCCAAATACCTGTCTAACAGAAGTCGTAATTGTTTACCCTTTTTGTTGTCTTGTTTCCTTGAATTGATTTATATTATTGTTAACTTGTTTAGTCCTGAATGAACATGATTGTTAGGCCCTAAACAACCATGCAATCAACGTATAATGACGAAATTTATTATAAAGTAGTTACAGGTTTCATTGTCCTACATATACATATTCCAAAACTGTTTACAATTCCTAAAATTTCCAGAAATAAACTATAGTTTCCCGACATTTGCTATCATGTAATTGGATTCGAACTCGGTCAGCATGTTTTAATTATTATTTAATTTTTTCTACTCGCTGGGGGAAAAAAATTCTAAAAATGGTAAAGCGTGGTAATCATTTTATAAAATTCCATTTAGATTTAATCGAAATTTAAATCAAACGCAAAGTATTTTTGATCTCCTATGTAGAGCAATTATTAAAAGTTAAGTTAATGGTTGATAGGAAAAATAGCAAAGAAAGCCGACCGAACAACAAGAGCCAAAAGTCAAGGGACAGTTACAAATCCGGATATAGACAAAACGCAACACAAAAACCAAAAACACAAAAAACAGAAAGAGAGTAACTCAAACCCAATAAAAACCATGGGTGCACTCAGGTGCACCGGATGAGTAAGCAGTGCCTGCCTGCATCTAATTAGACACCCGTCGAGTTACTCATTGTCATGTCTAGGGAAAAGTCAAATCCAGGAATAGGAATCACTACTCCGCAAACATGTCAGATCGTATTTTAGACACTGATTTCCCATAACGATCAATTAAGTCATGGTGACGACCATAGAATTTCTGGAGAGATAACATCAACATAGGTGCAACAAACCCTTGTTTGAGTAGTTTAGCTGTCAACAACAGGGATCGGTCTAGAAAATCGGAATACCGATCGCAGGATCTAGAATAACGTATAAGTTGTGAAATGTACACACCATACGCTGGAGCTGCTGGAATGTTGCTGTCGATGAACGGGAAGTTGACAATTGGAAAGTTGAAGTCATCACGTTTGTCGTAGATGAACCGACGGTCATATTTCGTTGTATCACTGCAAAGTCACATTTAATGGTATAGCTGCTATTGTTTTTATGCAGATGTTTGCTGATTGGCACAATAGGAAACAGTTCAGAATTATATTAATTTAAATAAAAAAACTGGAGCATCCATATTCTAAGAAACATACAAATATTTTTTTTTAAAGTTGTTTACTTGATCTGTAGTTTACACAAATTAGATAATTATAAGAACAACAAAGACCACAGTTTTCACGGTGTTAAGGTTCACAATTTCACATATTGCAGCTGGCGAGAACGTTAAACTTGCATCATGCATCTTTTACAACAATCGAACAATGCACATTATAGGTAGCGATCGTTGTATAGATTACCTATAGAAGAAAACACAAATAGGGCAACACTGTACTTTCTCTTAATTGCTCGCGTATTTTGTGTACCTTATAGTCAATGTGATTTATAAATCAAAAATTTTGATCATCTAACAAAATCGTTATTATCCCACTCGCAAGAAAAGTTCTTTTTTCTAACGTTGTCTTTCATCTGTTGATGGATTTATAGCTTGAAACTTCTTCGAGAGAATGTTTTTAATAATGACTTGTTGGTATGTGTTGATAATATAATGTAATATTTTTTTTCTTGACACTATTCGTCGACAAAATACAGTGTATTGTTTACCTAAAATGTCTTTCAATTTTCTGTTATCTTGCCTATAAATTATAGAAAGTATGCATTGTATCACCCACAATGTATTTTAGTAACGACTTATATCATAGCGAAGGTTTTGGAAGACGTTTAAATTGATTTAGTTCATGTTAATGATAGAGGCATGGCTTTCATCAGTGTTACATGAACTTTTTATTCATAAAACAAAACAGACAATATGTTTCCTGTTGTAAATTTAACGAAACACTTTTATGTATTTTCTGATTCTTTTTGTACAGATTCGTCATGAATTTTTATATGTTATATACATGTATTCTAATAAAAATCTCATGTAAGACAAATCTCTTCATATAACATCCCTATTCCCCTCCCCACCCAAAAAATTGAAATTTGAATTCGCTACAAAACCGTGATACGTTCTACGTAAAAAAATTAGTTGATTGATTTGAAAGCTACAATCGTCAATGTATGAAATTTGCAAATCTATAAATTTCGGAATATCTCAATTTTAGAGGCTTTTATATTAATTTTTTAAGGTATAATTTTAATCTTAAGTCAATAATGTTTAGATTTCACCTTTAGGTAACACAGATATGGCAACATATTATATAAAATTAAAACATAGTCAATTTTGTCTGTTTAAAAAAATGTAGATCGCCAGAAATTTTAGTTAATATATCTTTTTAAAATCATCGCTACAAAAAAGTAGTAATTTAAATTTAAAAATTAAATACGTTTAGACCTGTATTATATTTTTGTAATTAATATAGTTTAACTTTAAAATTTTCTTATATTTTTAACCCTTACATCAGAAACAAAAATTGCCAGAGTACATATCAAACAAATCATTAGACTTTTGTAAGATTATGTACATGCAAAAAGGTCCAACAATTTGCATTTTTGTTTAAGTTTGGTTAGACGTTTTAATGTGTGTCAGATTGATTTATAAATTCTCGATTAAAACGTTCGATAATTGTTATTGTTAAAGGATTGTCTGTCGATGTGGATCGTATCTGCAGGAGACTGAACTAAAGTACACATCTTCAGCTAAAAGATCTTTAATTTACATACCATTGAACATCTGACACAGTTAATAATTTTGTTTACCGCTGCTACAATATTTTTGAAAGTCCATGTGAAATAATGACATTATTGTGTTGTCTCCAAAGATTATATGACAAGTAATATGACAGGTATTGAGATAAAAGCAATGGACCACGAAAACTAAAAAATTTAAAGTCATGGAGCTTCACTAAATAAAAAAGTTCGTTACTTTCCTATGGACATCAAGACTAACAGATGAGTAAAAATTGCTTAATCACAGTGTACTATGTTTTAAAGACATATAAAGGGGCTTACATAAGTTGCGTTTTAGACGTTTCTCTTGTATGCTTCACCATTTATATGTTAAATAACCACTATAGCAACAGTAAAATCTTCGATCACTTGTACTTATAAGTAATGAGTATTTGATATAATGAATTGAGTAAACCGTTTATAAGTCAATCAAACAATTGTTTAGTCATATCGGAAACTAGAGAGTGTGACTTCAGCAATTACTGACGCTGGTAATTATAGTTGTAGTTTTTGCAATAGCGTTGTACTTGATGAGAAATTGTAAGTCCCTTTTTAACTAATTTTACAGAAAATGAATTACTATCAATATATAAAATAATAATAACTCGTATGATTGGTCGATTGAATGTTTACATAACATCCAGCAAGCTATATTTCAGCTATAGTTAGGACGACAACAATAAATCAATAGCAAAAAGGACTTGGACTGGAACACAATTCTGACTACCAATAAAAAGGTGTACGCTTTTTCGAAATCTACACTATACAACACGTTTTCAACTAAGGTCAATGGTCAAGATTTTAATGTTATAACCTGGCAAAGCACCTAACGGAATGGCCTTCCTTATCCGCCACCTAGGAAATTGATAGGCAGCTTTGATTGTCAAGCACTGGGAACCCTAAAGAGGGGTTCTAGTATTAAATGAAATAAAAAAGTTTTGCCTTTGGACTTATTGATTTAAAAATGGTTGTTGCGGATATGATAAAATTGTTAACACATATTTTTGACTTCCAAGACTTTTATGATATTTGGATGAATTCAGCCTTATTTACGCATAAGGAAAAAATAACTAAGTACTGTTACAGTATAACACAGATATAGATATTACTTGTTATACTATGTAATTCTTGTTATTTCCTCTAATCCTCTTTGCTGGAGTGTCTGTTGAAAGAAGATGGAAAGGTTCCATTTTAACATATCCAATAGGATAGAAATAAAATTGATTAACTCTCTGATTTATTGACCACTTCGGTGCGATATGTCTCAACTCAATATATCCTACTTGTAATTTACTTGTCTAATTATATGTTATATGTCACTTTTATGTAATCTCTAACTCAGAAAATTGTAAATTCGCGACCAAAAAATATTTGATCTCATACACCCTCTGGCTAATGTACATTATATGTTATTCCGGTCTTGGACAGGGTATATAATGTGACATTATATACCCTGTCTAAGACCGGAATAACTATTATATTAAAGCTCACATCTTAAATTAGGAATATTTTACGGGAAAAACAAATATTTAAGAAAGAACTATGCAGCGTAATTTCTTTTGGATACGGGATCAAGTTATCCGTATTTGTTTTTCAAAAGTGAACGCATAATATTTAAAAAAATGCATTTTTATTAATAGTTTTTATAAAACAAAATTACACTCTGGAATTGGGCAAATTACGTTATTATTGATAAAATCAAAATATATTTAATAAATATTGTCCCTTATGGCACCCCATCATTTCTTTTATGACGCTTACACGATCAAGGCCCATTCGGGATTTATAACCAAAGTTTATATAAAAACAAACTATATTTTTGTTGAACATCAAATTACGGGAAACAATGCTTTATGTATACGGCTGTAGACGTATACATAGCCTGATGTATACGGCTTGCTAACCAATCAGAATGCAAGGTTTTTATGTGAGCTATAATATAAAGGAATACATGTAATGCACAGGTGCACTTTCACAAATAAATGCAGGTATCAAATCTAAACAGTGATTTATAAAAAATATTTACACTCTATTAGGCTATAGAATTTGAGTCATAGATAAAAGTGGAACCAGTTGTAAGTTTAAATAATTCCATACCCAACTAAAGGAGGTTTTAATAGATAATAAAATGATATAGATTTTTTTATTCCTTCCTGCAACCTTTTTAGGAATGTTTTTCATTCATTTGTCGTAAAATTGGAGACTGTCATTAGTATCCTTATGAAGTATGTAACCATATAGTTTTGACATAATGTTTTATTATCTTATATATCTATAAAGTTAGTCTGTACTTTATCCAAAGCCTATTTTAAATTTATAGATATAACTCCCAGTAAAGCTTATTCTAAGGCATGTCTACATTGTATGCAGTAATATTTTTTGCCAGTAAAATGATTAAATCTTAAACTTTGAAATCTTTATTTGCCCGTATTAAATTGTAATTTCTTTTACATCGTATGCGATTTTATTGTGAACAACATGTACCAACCTAAATGTAGTAGCAGCTACAGATAGGAAGAAATATTAAGGTGGTCAAGGAAGGACCTTTATATTAGGAATATATATAATATTTCAGGTCAAAGTATTTTCATTGTTTTATTATCAACTTGCCCTAAATGTAAAGTTATAGCTACAGCAATGCTAATCTTATTGTTTAAAAGGGTGATAATTCTGTCCAATATATAAATGTACAGGGCAGAGATTGAAGATACACATTGGTATAAATGTATGCATTATATCATACCTTCTTTATAAGTTTGAATGACAATGTTTTTAATTAGACATAACTTTTTGTTAAAATACTAACAATATCTATTGAAGTAAATATATTTTTAGTGCCTTCAATGTTTTAGCTAACAGTAAACAAGAAGATATATTATTAATAACATTCTGAAATTAAACTTATTAGTTTTCTTCGTAATTTTTCATGAGCATGATAAAATTCACATAATCGTATGATCATTTGCATAAAAAAATGATTTCTCCTTTTAACACAAGAACAACTTTTATGCCACAATTTGTATTATATTTAAAAATAGCTATTATGCAAGCACGTTAAAAAACGTTTAGAAATAATTATATATTATTATATTGTTTTGTGAATTAATTTATTTTTGTGTGATTTTATGGTAAAAAAATATAAATTAAAAAGCCTTGGCAAAAACTTGATGATTTGTTGTACCGAATATAATTTTCGCATTTGCGTAGACTTATTCAGAACATATTAAGAGTAGTCGAGACATATGTACTCTTTTTAAATATTTTTAAATGGGTCGATATTGTTGAAGACAATATGAGACTTGTCTAGATTGTCGATTTAAGACTGATTTACACAAGTACATTTAAGCCAGATTTGGGCCGGCAATGTAACAGTAAGTATAATTCAGTACAAAAACTAACGTTTTCAGATTTTTACTGTTTTTAGTAATAAAACTAAGAGCACATTACATAAATTGCATATACCAAAACGAGATTATATGGATATCATCTAATCTTATCATGCATTTTTTATTTTTATGTTCACCACAATTTAACCCTTTTTAAAAAATAAATGTCCCACATTTTTAGCTGATCAGATAATTACAGAAATACAATTGAGGCTTAACATGATAAAAAGTGAGATGCCATAAAAGTATTCTAAAGCCACAGTCATCAACCAACGAGACAACAACATGATGCAACACAAAATCGTGTTAACTGACATCTACTCGTTTTGTAGCGTGATCAGAGGCATTATGTTTTTATTCAATTTAGACGGCTGTTTTAATGTTTTAAAAAATTAATATTTTGGTACGTCTAGTGTCAGTAATATTCTTTCTTGAAACTGAAACATATCTGACACTTTTTTCTTTATATACTACTTCAACATGTATGTCTTTAGTTGATAAAGTGCCAACATATATTTTATTTATTTTTTTGAATAGTTTGTTGCACACATTAAAGTGTCATTTAGCTCTGAATGTATTCCTAAATGAAAAAAAACGTTATAACAAAATGTGGTAAAAAAAGACGTATAAGCAATATATGTCCTTACAGCAAGCAAGACACTTACTAGCTAAATTTTATTTTCAAGCACGGAGTTTCTTATAGATTACACATTAATTTGCCTTATAGAGTATTTTGTTACGCCGCAAGCTATTTAATTATAAAAGCATTATTACGATACAGAGGTGTAAGTGCCATGGGAATACAGTGGTCCTTCAAATTAGGTTTACAAAAAGTTTAACAAAATCTGTAACTTTTGTTGTATGGATTAAACGAACAAACTCGTAAAACATAATTGCATCAAATTGGTTCAGAATAACAATGAATGAAACGACTGACACATACAGTGTACATCATTACATTATATATTTCTGTATTGTGAACTATCGTACGCACTACATACCATAATTTATCTAATTTAATTCTTACAGTAAGTGATAGAACAACAGATTATTTTTTTTATTTTACACAGTAATGATAAATACAGAAAACTCAATTATATTTGATTGACAGTACATGAAAAACGTAGCAAGACGGACAAATGATGTTAAAGTGCTAAACAATTAGAAATAGAGTATTTACCATATAAATATTAATAGATAGCTATTAATATTTAGGTAAATCTAGTTCACTTTAAATTTTCTAACTGATATTTGTATTTCTTTTGCAGTATTTCTTTCTACTCATCTAAAGATGAAATGTGTGACTTTCGATAATTGCAGCCATCAAACCAATACGTTATGAGTATGTTTGAAATGTTAAGAACTTTATGGATATCTTTTCAACAGGATAAGTATTACCAATTTACCTTTTTAGATTAAACTCTATTCTATCTAGGCAGAATTTTAATGCCGTTATAATCCAAAGTTAGTTTTGTGATTGTCGGATTAACGTCAGAATTCAGTCCTTTTGCTCGTAATGTAGGAAATAAAATTTTTTAACTTCGGTCTTTTTATACAAAATTCAAACATAATATTCATCTTCTTTACGTTATAAAAGCTTAAGACATAGCGAAACTAACGGGAAACGATTTTTATTGAAGAATTTTTTTTGTCTTTGAAGATGCACGTGGGAAATGCTATGTTGATCATTTTTCCGTATTTGGATAATGTGACCTAATTTTATTATAAACGTGCTAATTTGCATACTATAACAACCATTCCGTAATAAGAAAACATTAATTTACATATGTATTACCCAGAATGCAACACGCCTTTCATTTTCGGGTTTCTCTATGTTTTTCATGTAGTAAACGTAAGAAAAAAGAAACATGAATGTCAATTAATAAACAACTTACAACAGGTTATTAAAAAAACGCCAATAACTATCATCAATTATCAACAATGATCGATTTTAAACGCGAAACTGATAAAAAATATTGCGACACTGTCAAAAGATACCTAGATCGAACACGTCTGATTGTATATGCAACTTCTTTTGGACATCAATTCCCTCCCGCTCTGCTACATTACGAGTAAAAGGACTAAATTCGTACCCTCGCCAAACAAAAGAGCGAGGGTGCGATTATTCGTTCTATATTCCATCATTATGTATTTTGCGTTTATTTGATAATACATTGTACATCAGAATCATCGTCGAGTGTAATCTCAATCTAAACTATGTATTCTATTAGTATGTATTATACTAATCAAATGTTTATATACTTAACATGTAGTAAATAAACATGCATTTCGATATTTTTTTATTTTATATATTAATTAAAACAATTTTGAGTAATTTATTTTTATTATTATCAAAACAGCGACGTCTATTCGACCTTTTAACATTACACCTTACCTTGATTTTTATTCAGATTGACTAACTGGGACCATACTGTGGGGGTTTACAGACCATGCTAGGGGATCTCAAGGCGACGATTAGCTATGTCCTCTCTTTGTTTGACTAAGGGTCACAATACGGAAGGCCTGACCGTGGACCTTAGTACGGATCGTGTTTTGAGAGGGTCACGCTCCTTGCACTATAAGGACCTACTTTGTAGATGTCGATAGGAGTAGTTAAGTTGTAGCCGATACAAAGGGCTACCCATATTTCACATATTTCCAGTGGCATTCAAAATTGGTTGACCCCTTGATCCAAATATGATTTATTGTTTGTTTGCTTGCTCACTTCACGAATATAGCTAAAATACAGTTCGCTAAACGTAAAGCGAAAATACATGTACTATAGTTTAGATTCAGACAGATAACAGAAATCAGAAGATAGCAACACGTTATAAAAATCATCAATTTATACTGAGAGACAAACTAATGTGTAAAATTGAAATAAACAGACAACAACCGGGAACAAAAAGAAAACTAAAGGCACGACGACCCATATTTAACAAAATTGATGTCGAATTCAGTTCCGGTTATAAAGATTTATTGTTTTTAAATGTATGTTTTATGACTATGATAATGGTGTTGGCAGAGTTGTAGAATGGGTTTGGTAACAAATATATATTAAAATAATATAGGACTTTTTTGCGTGCCAGGCATGAATAACGTCAGTTTATTCATTTTAAATGTTCTGTTAACGGACTCGAAAATGGCTACGATAGATAAGAAACTGAATGATTTCATTATTTGTTATCTTTAAATCGCAGAGAATAAACGGATGAACAACACTTGATTCTATTCATTTAAGCCAGATAGAGCCATCATGACATGAAGTGCAAAATAAACAACCACGGCATAATTTAACCTCTTATAAATACAATGCCTTTTACTTTTGATTTGGACATTTTTATCTATGCATGTCGTTCCTAGATTAGCCACAAATAATATACAGCGCATTTTATGTTTCAATGCAATATACAAGATTACGTTGATATATAATTATTCCAACTTTCCCTTGTTAAAAAGTTGTTATAGTTTTGTGAACAATTACGGTTTAATTAGCAACTAGCTTTCAGATCTATAATCCGAAGATATGAAAAGCCACTTAAGACTAAACATTCTTGACGTTTGATTAAATCAATTATTATTTTTAGTAAAATCTATTATTTGTAACAGCTGTTAAAAAATGTTTTTACAATAAAAAAACACCACAGCATCACAATAATTTTTTTTTGCCAAACATTTCTTTACTTTATAATCAATCTTAATTTAGATATACTTTGGGATCTAGAAGTGTTAAAATAGGAATGGACATTTCTGGCTTTAAAAGTAAATCTGTTTGCAGGATTTCAGTGGCTTCGATCATAGCAATTAACAGTCGGTATTTTATTAAGTGTTCGATTTCTTTCTTGCGCATTTTGTCCGTGGCAGTCAAAATGTCCAGCTACTGATTTTATTCTTTACCTTAAACTTTAATATACACGAATTATTTCATTGCTTTTTAACACGTTTTTGTCCTGAATACAGCACAATAATAGGTTTAGAGTAAACCGCTCTAAAAACCATGTGATTTCTGTTTATGAGCGGTTGTAACATACATGTAGCTTGACGTTCTCAACATTGTTTCTTCTTTGGTGTATGTTTGCATCTTTTTCTTGTTGTGTTTCTTTGTTTTCTGTTAGCCATGTTCTATAATTGTGTCCGTTTTTTTTTGTGCTTTTGATTACGTCTTTGTAAACCGACTCATCCAGAATATAACACAAAATATAACCCTTGATAAATTAAACTTTACCAACATTTAAATATGGCGTTTAAAGAATGCTTTAGTCCGTAAACTTGTAAAAATAAAATGGAAATCAGCCTGTATTTAAAGTAAATACACCTAGAATTTAGTTTGTCCATCTTGCGGAAGCACAGCGGCAGACATTTATGTATGATACATTTATGATTTATGAATGTAATATATTATGATAAAATGTGCAGAAAAAAGCTCTCTTCCCGCATTACAACATGTTTTTTAAGCTGGATTGCCGAAATAAACGAGTTTCGGTATTTTTCGACTTTTGATCACAACAAATTTGTATTCCTTGAGAGATTTCCTTTTCCAGTATTTCTTCTAATTGCATCAACTGTTTCTCATTTTCCTCTAAATTTTCACGTGACTCTTCCCTAATAATTCCATTTTGTTGGAACGATCCGAAATTTCGACGATGTTCTACCAAAGTTTGTCGTCTCGGTCCACCAAAGCCTGTCATACTACGACGCAACGTACTTTGACGGCGGAAAACAAAACTATCCTTAGTAGACGAGCTGTTTGAGCGACGTATCATTGTCTTTAAACATGAACAACATGGAAACCACATGTAAAACAAGGTAAATAAATCAGCCTGAAATAAAAACATAAACATGTAACTATTTTTAGGTACAAATTTTAACGTTAGGTCTAACATGTGATTTTGCTATATTTTTATTTTCAATTGTTTCCGGTTTGTAAGATTGGAAATTTTATTAGTTTCCGGTGTGTAAGGATTGACTTTTAAATGTTTCCGGTGTATGCGAATCAATTCTATTCTATTCCATCTTAATGCACTTTTGTTTTGCCGCAGGTGGAAAGCAAACGTACTTTTAAGAAATCGACTTCTTTCAATGGAGATTTCTTTAAAATAGTTATGGAACCAAAATGGCATACATTAATGAAGAACTGCTGAACAAAAAATCACCAATATAAACTCGAGCGACGTGCGATTTTGAGGGTATTTATAGTAAATCTGTATTCATTTCATACAGTAGCCTCAGTGGTCGAGTGTTAAGTTGTCTGTCAACACTGAGGGCAGTGTGTGCTCTTTATTAACAAGGATTGTCAATTTTCCCACAAACGGCCGGGTGTTTAGAATTTGTTATCCGGCATCCACCCAAAAAAAAACTGGCAAAATACAGCTGACAAATTGCTGACAGTGACATTAAGCACCACCCAACAAAGTAAAAAAAAAATTTCATCTACAAACTGAAAAATTAAAACAATACATTTTTGCGTAGAAACAAAACATTGCGAATACACTGTTAATGATTTATCTGATCATTCTTGAAAAAATAGCATGTCGATCTTATATCAATTAGGCCGTATTTTATTACCGTAATAATCCGATGTAAGTTTTGTGGTTAGTAGGATTAACGACAGGGTTTAGTCCCATTTAGCGTAATGTAGCAAAGCAATCTTACTTTGATCTTTTTTTTTACAAAACTTAAGCAGGATATACATCTTGTTTACGTTTTAAAGCTTCAGACATTGCCGAATATACGAATATCAGCTGTGTCTTTGAAAATACAGTTTGGTGCAGCCATGATACAATGAGTCTTTTGTCATTATGCCATATATGGATAATTTTGAAATTATAAAATCGTAAAATCTTAGTAATGACCATTTATGGAACGTATCTACGATACATTTTCAAAATGTAAAACATCATTTGGTGTTTTCAATGTTTTTCATGTAGTAAACGTAACTGAAAAGGGCCGAATGTCAATTATTACGAAACTCACAGCGGGTAGCTAAAAACGACAATAATATGCATCACGTATCAATAATGAACGATCTTAAATACGAAACCGACACAATATGGTGACTCAGTTGATAATATCAAGATTGTACACGACGGATTATACAAGTCATGCAACTGTATTTTGACATCTAGTGCCGCAAGCGATTCACTCCCTGTCTACTTCATTAGTAGTAATTGATTAAATCCAAACCCTCGCCCAAGAAAACTCTATAAAAACATATTTGTTATAGGATATAACAAAACAAACCAATAATACTTTTTTGAGTTTCATTTAATGCATGTGTTTTATCGATTTGATGAGAGTATATCGACCTCGCCCTCAGTCGATATACCTTTTTCAAGTCGATAGATACATATATCGACCTCATCACGTGGCTATAACTGTATTATATGTTCAAATCGACGTTTTATTGTTCGAACAGCAATTTATTCAATTTACAAATAGAAAATAGAGTTTGAGTTAACTTTATTTTTTTTCAAACATTTAAACTACAGGTTGTTATGTAACACTATTTTATTACTTGTATGGCAATCCTCTAAAGAAATTTGTTTTCCGTGCAATTATCTGTAATTTGTTAATTAATTATGTGTAAAATACTGTCTATCATTTAACAAAAACGGAAGCAATTGCATGTTAACAGTTATGCTATTGTTTATATGTATCAGTCTTCAAACGAACTAAAGGAAATTGCAAACAGAATAATTCATACATTGTTTTACAATTGATATGTACAAATAATCGTTATAGTATCAATATTTTTTGTATTTCGTTACTTCAAAGCAACTGATCGTTAATTTGTATTTGTTGTTTATTTTGATAACTTGTTACAGGAAATGTGCGGCATCTGAAATATTAGCAGTTCGATGACTGCAATCGGCTGATTGTGAATATATTTTTATTATTTGTATTTTAGTTTCATAGAATGCTTTTGTATTTATATTTGTATTTCATTCCTGTTTGTCAGTTATTATTCATTGTACAAGCTATACATTTGTTTTATAATATTCCACATATAAAGCCTTAATATATAGTTGACGTAGCAATTAAAGGTTAATCCGTTTACACGCTATTAAAAGGACCTTTCCGTTAAATTATCATTTTTTTTCTATAAAAATTTGAATTTTGCATGTTAATTACTTTAATAAGCTTTCAATTAAACATGTTTTGGCATATCTATTATCAATGTAGTCTCTGTCATTGTTGTTATTATCTCGTAAATTGCACCAGCTTAACGTTATCGTAATTGCTCTTAGAGTTCAGAACTATGTTTTGAATATTATCGAAAAAGTATATTTACTACGAGAGAGCCTCTGTTGCCAATCGGTTAAGGTAGTTCGTCTACTATTGATCACGTGATCTGTCAACACTTATTGACAAGGATAATCAGTTTTCCTACTGAAGGTCAGGGGTTTTCTCTAGGTAATCCGGTTTCCTGTCCCAATAAAAACTGAACCCCATCATAAGCTGAAAATTGCTAAAAAGGGCGTTAAACACCATTCAAACAAAAATATTTACTAAGTGACCATAACTATATAGATAGCTTTATCTTGTTGACATACATGAAATGATAATGTACAAATGTTAAACTCATTACTTGGCCTTAATTATTAAAGCTAAAGCTACTTAACACCAAGTATGTAAATAAACCAACCCTAAAGTTATCATTTGTAAAGCTGTATATAATTGGATTTGCAAAACTGTTTGACATTGCCAACCAATGTACCCCGAGGTATATTCCTAGCATCAATCTCTCGTCTGCTTGTGAATTATAGTCGAGGACTTCCGGTCTGAAATCAATCACCAATGTAAACACATGAAGCGGAAGCCAGCATAATCCAAATATAGTAACAACAATTACCAACATTTTCACCACCTGAAAGAGATTAAAAAACAATACAATAAACATATGTTATGCAACGTAACAAAGATGTGTATATTTAAACAAGCTGTGACGGCTAACATATAAACCCATTATGAATCGAAGTAATTGTTGTTTAATGATTTCATGATTCTGAAGTGGGATATTTGAAACCTGTTTATGTAATTCTACTAAACAGTATGTTATAAAATTCTTTTCGGTCAAGTTGATCTATATTTGCATTTCTGTTTTGGCCCAGTAAACTTCTAAGTATTATTTAAAAATACTTAATGCAAGTCTTTGAAAGCGCATATATTGCAAACGTTAGGTTTCTTCTAAAACAGCCCCGTGCGGGATCAGGGTGGCCAAAAGAATAGACCGCAGTCGCGCTAGCTTGTCGTAAAAGGCGATTAAATAGCGCACAGTACCCTGATCGGCGTGTCAGGTCGGTCTGCCTAAAGACCGATTGGGATGTGTGCCCTAGGTGGTTGAATGGGGTACCCCTGGCAAGCTGGGGTTGTCAAGCCATAATACGGAAAACCTGACCGCAAACCATATTAGTGCACCGTGTTGTGAAAATGCCACGTTCCTCGCACGTTAAAGAACGCTGCTGTAGTATTCGCTATCAGTAGGGATTTCGATCCCGCTACAGGAAGCTAAATTGCCCGACCCTATTCATCCTCCCATTTGTCAGTGGCAATCTAAAATCCGTTACCCCTATTTTTCCTTGTGTCCCATCCCATTTTCATTCATCATCATTTCATGTTCATTTTATCATCCATTTCATGTTCATCGCCTGAATATAGCTGAAATATTGCTGCTCAATCAATCTTCTAAAACATACTTGCCTACCCGCTTAAGTACAAAAGTACACACATTTTGTATATTATTTTTAGTATTAAAGAGTGACATGATTCTTGAAAGAAAGAAGATCACCAAATTGTGTAGATTTCGGGAAAAAACGTGGTGGTCACATTGTAGAGAACATGCAAGCATTGTGACACCTCGTTTCATGTAAATTATCAAAATAAAGGTAAATACACCTACGTAGCACAGGGAAAGGTGGTTACTTAGCAAATATGCTGGAATTAAATAGGTTGAACTATAAATCCTGAATAACTTATTTGTAATTCAATAGTGTCCTTATCAATTGAATTATTTTGTAAACAAATAAGTACTGCATTTAGTAACCAATAAAGATGTTAATTTAAAACGCTTTAAACTGTATGTTTAAAATTCCCATAAGAAAATATGTGTGTTTGTTAATTTGGCAATTACTAAATTAAACACAATCGATAGTTTGTTTAAACAATTAAAAAGGGATTTCGAAATCAAAAAGTTTTATAACTGTTAAAAGTTCAAACAGCTGTAGAGACTAGTTTAATATTATATTTATATTGTATGCTATATATATATCGCAAGCTCCGTGGATGAGACATTAACTCAGTGGTGTAAATTGTCATTCAACTTTAACTATACAGCATCATATTTGCTGCGTTTCAATAATTGGGATGAATCATTTTCCATGTATGAAACTGTAATTTATGCATTAATTTTTCTTAAAAATGACAAAACGATTTGCTGTATCTATAAAAGTTGTATATAATAATGAAAAATGCATTTGTACTTTTCTAAGTAAATTCTACTAAATCATAGTTCATGGAGCTTTTGTGGTATCAACCAGGTCGATAGCTAAAATTCTAATACAACCTAAATCTGCAAGTATACTTCCTGGTTGAAATGATTGGTTTGATCAATGCCCGAATCAAAATGAAATTCTTTTATTAATATCTTTACTGAAAACTCCTATCATAGTTATCATTATAACTATCTTAGTTTGCCTAAATGAGTTATTTAGTCAGATTGGCTAACAGGCCTGCACGTTTTGGAATGTAATGACCACAACACAAAATTATGTTATGCTAATCATTACTATCATTTAGTGTAATTGTTTGTATCAATTTTTGTTTTTAAACATTTGTAAAACATGCGCTAAAAGAAATGCACATTACTATATGCACCCTAACCGCAATGACTCTTTAACAGTTAGGACAAAAAGATTTAGATAACTTTATGTAATAATATACATTGCTATATACACCCTTGCCACATTGCATTTTTGTAAAAATATTTAGATATCCTATTTCACATACAACTCGCGTCGGTCATGATTGCCGAGAGTAATTTTATAGTCGTAATTAACTCTACTGATTTGACATCTTACCTTTTGCCTATGACTTCAGACAGGCTGTTTTCTAAACCTAATTTTATTAGGATTGCCAGTTTTAGTTGGTTTTAATTGACACTTCAGCTGCTCCGCACAATCACACACAAAGAAAACTAAACAAACACAACTGCACAAAATTATATAGTCAAAAAAAAAAGCTTTGAACCCATTCAAAACAACAAAACGCCTATCGGTAAAAATAATAATTTAAGTCCAGTTTACACTGGAATATTGGTTAATATCGTTGACTGTTCACGCAAACTCTTTTCTGTAATTCTGTCAAACTGATATTGTTAGTAATTAATTTTTATGTAAACACTTAAAATTTTGTAATTCCATATTAATCCCCACGTAAGGTTCGGAAGACATGTGCATTATAAAACATTTAACGCTGATATGGATTTTATCGTAAGAGTCTGGGAATGACACTTTGTTTGCTTTTGTCGTAACGTTGTTATGATGTGGACGATATGAAGGAAATATATTTAATCAAGATGGATATAAGTGATTTCTGATTAAATAACAATCTTAAATTAATCTATCAATTTTCAACAACAATGCTTTTTCTGTATGCTAAACAGAAATATGTCATACAACACAATCTTCCATTTTAAAAAAATCTCTCATGTATTTAATATATTAAAACAGCAAAAGCAGTTGAGTAAGGAAATACCTAGCAGTTTGCATAATTTAAATTTGGGAAGCGTACAGATAATTAAGATAAAACGTGTGTCGAGGATAGATTTGGACATGGATTCCCAAGAACTGTAAGTTTACATAGCCCTTCAATTTATCCAGATTTGTTAACATTAAAACTCTGTGTAAACCGTTGCTTATTATCAATATAAGTCAATATAAAGCACCAAGGAGAGCTGTTAACTAGTATTAAAAGCTAAAATTACAAGTATTATTAAGTCGGTCAAATCTCACAGGCCATACAAAATAATAATTCGATAAGAATTTGCTGTGATACGACGCTTCTCTTCTCGTATTGCAATAAGTTTACAATGGCTTTCATTACTCCTTTTTAGCTTTTCATCGGGAAAACAATTTACAAATACTCCATCAATCATGACAGAAAAATAATGATATATTATGTCCTCCCTTTTAACAACATGATAAATTCAGACAGCCTGGTGTTAACATAAAGATGATCAGGAAAAATATATTTATTAATTTACGAAAGAACATTCTTGTCAGTAATTCCAAGAGACACAATTAAAGTTGTTAGATTTTTGTCGACATTTTTTCTAAAACTAGTAACAAAACAAACTAGTCAGATAAATCTTTTTATAATTTGAGTTTTTTTTCTAAACAAAAACCTAAGGTTAATAAGAATAGTTTGAAATAAAACTTGACTTCATAGCTTTACAACTACTTCGAATCAAATGTACATGTTGATTTTCTTTGTCATTGGAATGTGGTCTTTGTTTGATATTTTCATTTGGTACGGACTTGAAAAGTCGTACTTTTCATGTTATTGTGTAAGTTTTATATTAATTGATATATAGTTCACATGTCGAAAAAGCAATTTTTTAGACTTCAAATGTATACGTTGTAAAAAAAAATGTGATTAAAGATACCAAGTTCATAAAATCTACGTCGAAAGTGCATTTCGTCTAATAAAAAATTATGAGTGTTGCTCAAATCCAACTTGTTCAGGTGTTGTTTTTTATCATCAAAATTCCCCCAAAATTATTCCAAATATGGCTAATACCACAGGTTGCGAATAGAAAACACTTATAACTTAATCATCGTTTAAATCTACGTGCAGTAAATGTATTCAATGACAAAGAATGAATGACATTTATGTCAGCACCTTAGTGAAACTTCTGGTCTGGTGATACCCTAGGGTACTAACAATCCACTAGCAGAGGCATCGACAAAGTCGTTGCAAATATAAGATATGTATCAACAAACATCACTAAAACATACTTGTTACAGAAGAATATTAAACGCTTAAGAAGGTAATATACAACAGTTTCTTATAAAGCAGACCTTTTAGGATAATAAACAAAATGAAAACATATTGAAACATGTTTTTTTTAATTCATTTGAATAAGATTAAAGTAAATAGTAAATAAAAGATAAGAACAATAAACCCATAGAACAAGTTGTTGTTTTTAATTATATCTGATTTTTAATATATTTATATTTATATGTCCCGGAACAGGTTTCAAAGAAGACACATAACAAATCCATTAGACTTCTGACGTCAACAAATGAATAGCTGATTTATGATAACAAATAAATTTATTTGTAAAGTGAAAGCATAGATTGACTTTTCTGCTGACCTTGTAGTTTATGTATTCTAACTAATTGTGTAAACAATATATGTGTTACGGCGTGAACTGATTGCTTTGCATGTAACTATAGGAAAAGTGTTAACACGACGAACGTCTCATAAGCAAAGAATCAATGCATATAAATCCAACTGAAAGTAAATTGGACATCCCTATTGCCACAAGAAAAAACGGTAAGCGCTATGAAAATCAACGGAATCTTTAATAGCAGGGGATAAGGAGGAAGAAATAAGACATAAAGATAAACTAAAAATATGTAATGCCAGAGAAAACGGGAGACAAATAAACTACGACAGAAAAGCCAGCATTGAATGCGGTCATCTACGTACCACTCAAGCACATACCATTTAGCAACAAACCAAGTAATCAGATAATCACCCCTAAACACAAGATTTAGCAGTAGTAACAGACACCTTAGAACCAAGCATTCACACTTTACGATTTAGCAGCATCGGTTATGCTATAAACCATCTAACCGCTGTGATCCATTAATAAACAGAACATTTACATGTAGCATTAGGCTAGTCACATATGAACGTAAAAACCTCAACATCTGTTACATTATTAAAGCTTCATATATTATGTTTTGTCTTTAAAATACTGTTTGTTGACGTCATGATAATAGGCGTTTTACCGTGTATGAATAATTGTTACCTAATTGTGGTAAGTCCGTGCTAATCGTCATACTACAACAAACATTCTTTAGTAAAAATGACCATATATGGAACGTTATTTACAAATACGACGCCTTCCCAGTATGTTCTTCGGGTAGAAAACGTAACTAAAGGAATGTCAATTAAGACAAGTAAATTAAGACATATTGTCACTTGACACGAATGTCAATAAGGACAAAACGCATAATTAGAAAATACAATAATAATCATCACGTCTACAACATGAGCGATCTTGAACACCGAACACTGAGGAAACTGTCAAAAAAGACAATCCACAAATCAAAGTTCGAGAACCGGCAAACTCCAGAAACAACAACCAAAATATAGTAACTTCAACAATGGTCCAGACTTGGTATAAGTATTTTAAAAGAAATGTTTGTTAATAAACAGGTTTAAAGGCATGCATAACATAAAAAAACATTTTTGTTATATTGATACACTATTGTATTTATGAAGGAAATAATTAATGAAAATAGTTTAAAATTCCAGAAATGTAGTGCATAGTAATCTTTCTTAATAACTCTTTGTGTTAATTTTTTTAGTAATAATTTAATTAGGAATCATGTACTTATGATTGATCGAACAATAAAGAAATATCGTTTGCAAATTTTGAAAATCACTTTTTTATTCTTTGTAATCGTATTATAAAATCTCAGACAAAGAAAATCGAGCAATCCTCACTTAAATAACAATCGATCAGAGAAAAAATAAATCCATCTCAAGCAAACTTGAAAAAAAATTGCAGGAGAAAAATATGTAACACAAGTTAAGCACTTCAGTAAATGCAAAAATCTATTGGTTTAATAAAACAAAACTAAATAGTTAACGCTATACAACTCATGGAAAATTTAAGTGTTAGGAACTAAATATGAAGTATAAAGTACATACCGTCGACCGCATTTTTGTAAGGAAACCAATAGTGCGCTAGGCATGCAATAATGTTAATGCAGAAGTTTCAATAGCTGCAGTTTCTGTAAATACTATGCTTAAGCAGTATTAAAGTCCTATGACAAGCTGCAGTTGTTTTAAATGTTACAATCACACCCCTTTTCCAGTTAAAACTTATCGCTATTATGGACCCTATAGGTTTAAATTGAATTTAAAATCAGATGGCGTTATTCTTCCTATAATTATAACTTAAGTCTAACAATGCATTTAGTGTGCAATTGTACAATAAATTAGACAACTGCTTTTTGCGGTAGTTTGTAAATATTTTGTGCTTACCAATAATTATTGCGGCACATTTGATTTTTAATTACTCTTATTCCCTACTTGCGGTAAACAAGATTTATCTCCCATTTGCAGAGTTATCTGTTCTTTACATCAGGTACTTTATAGTACCTACTGTGGGTAAAAAGTTGCTTTTCTTCAATATTTGTTTATTCACATATAGCAAAGCATCCGGTAAAATTTATTATGATGTGCAAACTAATTCTGCAGGTTTTTTTAGTTGTACTGGAAGAGTCAGTCCACAGACATAACTTTAAAAAAATAAAAACGTGATTTTCCCCCATCTGTTCAATACTAGATACCTGCTATTATGAAAGACAACTCTTGAAAATGGGAAGTAACTCTTGTATTCCGAAAATAGGGAATATCTAATTCTTCATACGATATTGTGTATTAAGCTGTATGAGATCATTATAAAATACGGAATATTTTTTGCAGGTGCTGATACAATTCTGTAAAAAACAAACGAATTCCTATTGCGACAAATGTTTGTGCTATATTACATAATGTATAGAAAATACATTTAAATTATCCTATTACTCCAGTTATTCTTTGGCAAAAGAAAACAATAAATAATGCATTTGTACTAACACAGAACATCTTATAACATAACTAATATCCCATAATTCGATTAAATCTACGCAATTACATTTATACATCAATTTTAGCTACGGTAGTAATCGAAATATTAAAGAGGGAATTAATATTGGCGTTAAAAGTTAACTCTGATATCTTCATTACAAAAATAATGTGCAATAATTGCACTCTAAAAAATCCAAGCAATGAAATATAATTACATTAAATGTAATGAACTGATAGAAAAACGGAAACAACACAAACTTATAAACAATCTATGATAAAACCTTATAGATAAACCAGTGTTACATGGACGGCTATGATTCGTAAATTAGAGTGTTATGGACCAAAATAGAAAAAACACAATTAAATAAATACATATTTAGATTATGAACAAAATATATTTTTGGAATTCCAGATAGATATCTCATGCACAAAGCTTAAGAAATAAATTTACAATAGCGAAAAAAACAAAACACAGCACACCACACGAACCCTGCGGCAGGAGTGAGATAAGGTGCGTCGATCGGTGTTTCGATTTTCTAGACGGTCATTGCTGTTGACTGCTAAGCTACTCACTCAAACAACGATGTTTTACCTAGGTTGATGTTTAATGGTCATCAACATGACTTAATTAATCGTTATGGAAAATCCATCTCTCAAATACGATGGGAAATTTTCGCTCGGGTTACCGACTCTCTGTTTTTGTGTTTCTGTTTTGTGTCGTATATGTTGGTCTACACCAATTTCTAAATGTCCGTATTTAAAAATTTCCCTGGAATTTCGGCTCTTGTTGTTTGGTCCGTTTCCTTGCCATTTGTTTAGTTCTATATTTGATTACCCATTTCATATTTCTTTGTACTTTCTTAGTGATGGCCTAACTCGTGATGACGGCCGTAAAGTTTACGGAGATACTATTTTAATCTAACTTATGTTAGCTTTTTGCTTATCATCTGAATAAGTCGTGGTAGGCTTTTATATTTTGCCTGAGCACTGCCTATTATTTTTTAAAACGCAAACTAGATTATTGTGCAAATTATTCCACGTACTTTAATGAAACTTTTGAGTCAAACTCAGCAAATTTGGCTTAAATGACTCTAAGGTAGATGTAAAAAAGGCTAATTAAAAATAAACTGCTGACCACTGCAGTCTAGCATGGTGTCGAAAAACAGTCAAAATATTTTTTTAAAATCGTCTTAACATTTATAAAGGGACAATGAAATTAAGTATAGCGATTGCAGTGAAATTGTTGTTTTGAATTAAACTGCTCTCTAATGGCAAATAGTGATTTATGGGCTTTAATGACTAATTTTGAATTCCATCACCTGTGCAATAATCGTAAAACATGCAAATTGCAAAGGATACCAGAACACTCGAGTGCTTAAATGTGCAGTTTAAATTTGTGTTATAAAAATATGAGAACATGTAATGGTTACATTCAAAAGCAAATTCAATATATTATGTAACATAAATGCAACACTTGACAGCTTTTCACAAAAGTGTTATTATTATCATATTTTTAGTTTGATTAATATTTGTGTCGTGCACCTAGAAACCCTTTAGACGTATTTACAGTAAATTTAACAAACACACAGCGTTCTGCCTCAGGATACGCAGTTGTAATGTAATATATCCAAACTACAAGAAATTAGTTCACATTGAATACCAGTTTTTAATATCGAACTAAATCAATTTTCAAAATCTTATAATTAGAAATATTTTTCATTAAACAATTATTTATTACGAGCGAACTATTTGACACCTAGAGAATGTTAAACAAGTTGAAGGACATCATACTATATAACATATTTTAAAATATAATAGAATTTGTTTCGGTTTATAAATTTTTCTAATTGCCTAATATTCGGATTGCAAAAGAGCATCCAGCTTTTCGGCATACTTGTACAAGGATGGTACTTTGTTTCCCATAAGACGCAAAACAATACATTATAAGTGCATAAACAAAGTACCCATCTTAATTTATTCCAACTTTTTTTCCTAAAAAAATAAATGTGAAGGAAGATTATAAGCTAAACTTAAAAATAAAAAATCGTGTGGACGTTCTTGTGAGTATTACTGCAGTGGTCTGACTGTAAAATTGTATATATACTATTTTATGCTGATTACTTGGTTAGTTTTTTCTTGCATGATGCTAAAATTATTCCAGTTGTACACGAATTAGGGCTACAATCAGAAACTTATTATTTGTTTTCTATAATAAATCCGAATTTGCCTATAAGAACTTTTTCTATTTGGGTACTAATATGACTTGTATAAACTGTGTGATAGAAAATACATTGAAATATGTGTATTAAAAGGTACAACGGCTATTACAACGCTGAATTTTTCTATTTTATCATATCGTAATGCATCTTTAAATGAAAAATAACAAACGCCTACCTTTATTTTTGAACGCCACTGCATATAATCACGGAAATGATCCCTATTTCCAGGCGATGTTCTTTTCCAAAGTAAAAATGATACAACAGAATATGTGATGGAAAGAATTATAAACGGAAGACCATAAGTTAGTATAAGAATTAGTATTGTGTATACACGTCTGAAATATGTGTTAGGCCATATCTCGTTGCATACTAGAACTCCTGAGTCTAGGTGCATAGCTCTGGCAACAAATAATTGCACGGAACCAAGTAGTGTGGACCCAATCCATATGGAAACTATCACATATTTATATCTTTGTAATGTAAAACGATGATGTAGTGGGTATGCCACTACCAGAAATCTATCTATGCCAATGGCTACATTTGTAAACACGCTGGCAGCAACTGACAACATTTGAACAAAAAGGACGATCGGACAAATTGGTTCTGAAAATATCCAAGTCCGAAATATCGCGTCCGCAAAGGTGAAAGGCATACAGAACAAAGCCATAAGTAGATCAGCAACTGCAAGGTTAATTAAAAAAGGTCTTAAATCTGTCCTTGACCTTTTTCCCTTTTTAAACACAATAACTACTAAAATGTTACCAACTATAGATAGAAAAGTTGTGAATGTGTACAAGATAATTAATCCAATCAATGGCTGGTTATCAAACTTTGAAGAGAAGATTCGTATATCCTGAGAAAAATTATGAGTGAAATTGATTTCCATAACGTTTCACTTTGAGTTACAGGTCACAATAATTTATCTTTAGTATACTGTACTGACACTATTTGAACATTTGATTCATTTTCTGTAACATTGATCATGTTTTTCAATGCCATAGCTTCGATAGTTATGATTGAATACATTTAATGTCTATTACGTATTTACAGACAAGATTCTTCACGCGCATCTGTATATATTGATCATTGTGTCATATCGTCTGGATTAAAATTGTATCATTTCCTTTTTGTATTCATCGTCAACAATCACATGCCACAAAGACAAACACAATATTACAATTTTGTTAGAGTACAACTTAAGTAACACAATGATACAAATATTTCACAGACAAAAATAATATGTTTATTTCTCAATAACTGTTAATTATCAGTTTATAATGCACCTGCTACAAAAAAGGTTTATATGGAGTTTCGGCAATTAACAAAAACGTCTTCACATTTGCAGTGTTTTCCTCTCAATTTATTTCAATGAATAAGAGTAAGATTGCTACGAAAATAAAATCCACGTAAAACAAATTAATATTCTAATGGTGTTAATCATAAAGTAACATGTTATTTTAAACTATCTTAATCATGTCTGATAGACCAATACCTGTGGTTATAGAATAAAAGTTTAAACAGTAAAAGTATGTGTGGACTATAAAAAGTCATATTCAGAAAACAGAAATTCAGCATATTGCTTAGAAAAATAAATGTCTGATAGCATCTTATAACTATGAAATCGCATGTATAATCACACTTCTATCTTATCTCTTAGCGTTAGTATTTTTAACGAGTGTTCAGAATTAATAATTGGAGAACGTTAGTAGTATGTCTCATTCGTTTGTTGCAGAATAAAGCAACAGGCATACTTAGCGGTTACTTCAGAATAAAAGCGCTGACGATGAAATACATGATGCATTTTGTATTTTACACAAAAACACAATCTAACGTATACAATAAATATTTAGCTGTCTCAAAATTTAGCGGATGCCAACTATGACTATTAATCTGCGTGTATTATCAAAATCTAACAGTGCTTGTTGCTATAGAGGAACGCATATGTACGTTTGCAATTAGTAATGCAATCTTCTTGCCTGAAATACCTTCATTATTTCTGCTTTATTGACACTATGAACTTAAAGTATATGGACCGCTATTTATCACATGATCATGTTTGGTGTCCAGACTGACCATTGTTTTTCAATGGAGCAGACCTCGGTTATGTTCGGCAATCATCTGAAATACTATTTGAGTAACTAACCTTTTCAAAACTGTAGAAATTTACTAAAAGTAAAACAAAATATTTTATTTGTATCATTAATTAACAATACATTGATTTAATAAAGCTGTATTTCTTGGTCGAAAAATAAAATTAAACGGCGACTTCAATTATGGGTCAGATACCTTAATTAAAGTCTTTACCACTTACAGTGGGAAGACCTTATTGTTTTTGTTCGGATTGTTTATCTTTTTTTCCGCCAACTTTCAAACCAGTTTGAAGAGTACGCCACACATGTCTTTCACGACAAGTTTTGGGCACTAAAAGTCTATTCAGAATTTACCCTATGAAACCTAATTTTTTTCTTTACGGAGTTATCTGCCCAAACACAGGCATTATCGCGTAATCTCTGGAACTGTAACAGATACAAGAAAACTGAAAATTGAACAATGTTAAGGAACATTTGGGACAACTTTATGACATATTTTGGCTAACAATGTCTGACTAGCCAAGGTGAGCGGTATCCCTTGAATGTTTCAAGGACTCCGCTTATCACAAAAACTCACAAACTGTAAGTCGAAATCAAGAAATGTCTTCACCATATGTTGTCCTGTGACATGTCCTTAAAGAAAATCTCAAAGTCAAAGTTCAGAATGACCTCGACCTTAGGCCTCCAATCTTGTTATCATTACAACTCAAAAACAATAAAAGATAGATAACAATAAATGGGAAAAATACTCCTCTCATCAAAGCCTTCATTTGATGCATTTGGTTTTAAACCGTTTTCGAGTTCGAGCCCTTTACTCATTTCTGTTAATCAGTTTTTTTTGCCTACAACTAAAGATAATATTATATAGTAAACATATAGGTTTAACATGATCAACAAGTCAAGGCCTTCAATTTAAGTCCAATTTCAAAGGTCACAGGTCAATGTCATACCATGGCAACAAGGTCACCATTACAAAAAGTCCTTAGCAACCATATATTTTTTAAAACAGGATGATGCATCAAACTGAAATATGTCATTTTACAACCAGAAGTCGCATTTTGTCCTTAGCAACAGACAGAAAGTCCTTGACAACCATGTATTGTTTAACTCAGGACCATAGAAATAGTCTCTTTCGCCTAAAAAATGGCCCCGCAACAAATGTAGTCAAGTTCAAAACAACAGATGAAGAAAACATGAATTTTTTACAGGAATCTGGGAAAGACCTATCTAATTGTTCTTGAACAATTAGCCCTATCATTTTAACTTCTTTTTTATCCTTTGCCGTTTGATAACAGACATTCCTTGTGGGTCTGTAACACCTTTTGTGTGTTATGAGATGTAAAAATATCTTTTTCGGAGTTAGGTTTGACTGTTTCCAATTTAAATTTAAAATCCACATGTGAAACATAGTTTACTCACTGTTCAGCCTTTTCAAATCTGCATATGAAGAATGACATAAGAAATCAAACAAGTTTAACTACCATTAATATTTGTGGGCACAGGTCTCTGTAGTGATACATCTTCTCATTTTACATAATAATTTGGAGACAAGGCCCGGGTTCAATATTATCCATTGTGTTTCTTAAACTTATCAGAGCCCTTGTTTCGCCCACATAATTTGCGAGAACTGACATGTTTTTCCATATAGAATTTAAATGTTTTGTATTCTGTAACATTTTTCTAATGTGATCGAGAACACTATTTTTTGTTTCAATCAAAATGTAAAACTCCTTTACTTGTATATTATTTGAAGTTAACGAAAATATTGTCTTGTATAAACTATGGACTCTTGTGAAAAGATGAATGCATGCTTTCAAAGCAAGCAATTGCGTTTAAAAAAAGATAAAAATTAATCATTCATTAAAAACACTCTCGACCTTGTGAACCTGTGTGTAGCTTTACTGATTAAGTACTACGCTGTAATTAACGATATTTTTTTCTTAACTATCGTCAGATGGGATCAAATTGAACACAGCGTGAGTTGTTATATAGAAACATGATACTTTATACAATTGATTTGTTCATCATTGTGAAACAAACGAAATTAAGTAGTAAAACTTTCATTCTGCACCATTTTCATTACTATATCCTATATAGGCCTATACAACAACAACAACAACAACAACAACAACAACAACAACAACAACAACAACAACAACAACAATAATAATAATAATAATAATAATAATAATAATACAAAAATATTATGCAGCGAGTAATTCAATGTTTCCTGGTTATGTTAAAATTGATTATACATCAAAAAAATATTTAAATGCGTATAAAAGTAATCTATATAAAATATATAGACTATAACATGACACTTTGTTATATCAGACGCTTTATACGCCCAAGATCAGGAAATCAACCAAAGAGCTGACAGGCTCAAGGGATGATACATGATTTTTAAGCTGATATTAAGATATAGAGATAACTAACACTGTTGTGTACATTTTTACGCTTTAATTTGCAATTATGGCTTCAAATGATTAACAAAACAAATTTAAAGCACTTAAATATGACGTAAACGTTGGAATAAATAATATAAACAGTTTGACAGGACACTTCATGAAATACAATTCAACTAAATCAAATATGTCACCTGATAAGAATGAATACACTTATTTATTTTTGCTTTATTTTCTTAATAATCCCTAAGGGGTCATACTCAAGTAACAAATGACGCGAAAATTTTATCGTTACAATAATGACTATAACTAAAAAAATGTTGGAATTCTTAATCAATTTATGTTAAAAGATATTCTATTCTAGTTATTCACATATCTATTGCAGTTATATGATTTCAAAGAAATTGTACTAACGGACAAAAGACTGAATGAATAGACATTGACAGGTTAATGCAATATGAAGAAAACTGGTTTGTTCAGTAAACCAGAAAATGTATAGAAGAAAAGATGCCATTGACCAGGACAAGATATTTCGCGCAGAAATTTATTACATGATACTGATTTAATCTTTGACATTTCAGTTAGCCTAATATTAAGTTCCTGTCAAGATTAATGAACAATGTGTTATTATTCAATCGGTAATTCCCACGCTTTCTACTTGGCGACTAAGCGTAAAGTCGAATAAGTGTCTTCAGGTACTATTACCAGGAGTGCCAATCCAATTGTTTGTTTTGGTGTACTAGGATTAGCCCACAGAGCTGTCTGTTAGATTATGTAATTCCGAAATGCTAGTCGGGATAATTGTGGCCAATAGTTTTGGATTGAAGATGTCGACAAAGTAGGCTCGTTGTAAACGGTGTAAATCTTCATCCGTTCCCAACTCTCTATACTTTTCTGGAGCTTTTCAAAAGTTTTGCCAAGTATTTCAATTTTTGCGTTTGATTAGTTGTTTATTAACTTGTTACCGTCCTGAAAATACCTCAAGACCACTTGCCCACGTTAAGGGACCATCAATTAACCAATATCGTCTTTGTTAAGCACAAAACACAGGTAAGAGTCGATACGCAACTATTTAAACTATTTGTTTCCTTCAGGTTTTGCGCTAAACTCATAGCGAGCATTTTATTGTCTCAGTTACCATTTATCAGATTCTGTCAGTTTCTCCACAATGCATGCGTAGTAGAGGAAATGACACAAGATCTATTAATTATCGGGTCGTTTGTTGACTGGCTTTTTCTGTCTTCTTAAAAAGTGATTGTATATCAAAAATCTCGCTTTAAGATAACATTAAGTGTCAGTTAAATGTTAGGCATGTCCAGCAACAAACGCAATATTTTTTTCTAATTTATTATAACATATCTGTTAATGTACAATATTAGTTTGACATAATCAATTTATTATTTTATTTCGTTACTCGTTTTATTTTACTTGCTCATTTCCGACGCTAGATAGATGTATTTGTGCTGCGAATATTGATTATTAATGATATCTTTTGACTGTTATATTCTCATTTGGCCAAACAAATTGTTTTACAACATGATTTAAATTTAATATTTTATGTAATCCGTTTCGACAAAATGGGCCGCAGTTGATGATTGGAATAGGAAAGTATTTATTTACATGTCAAAAAAAGTGAGAAATGAAAAAAAATGGGTTGCAAGTTCCAACCTGACTTTATGCATTGTGCTTGAGTACAGCTTTAGTTGAAAAGGAGTTACAATTTTCCTGCTGACAGTAAAGGATTTCAACTTGTTTCTTCCTTCAAAACATTGGACGTTTTGATAGTACAACATTGCTAAAAATGGCGTCAAACACCATTCAGACGCAGAAACAAATAAATATTTCGAAAGGACAATTGAATAATTCACACGATAAACGATCAAGTTTAAGCAATTATCAACAACCAAAAACGTTATTATTTTTGTTATATTATCTCCTATCTAACTTTTGACACATTTCATGTTTATTGTTCTAAATTGAAAACCTGTACGCTTATACATGTCAAGTTAATAATCAAAAGCAAGTCTTTAATCACTTGTACAATAACATTTTATAGTCGTAGCAAATCCTTCACAGTTTTAAGTGTTCTCAAACGCAAAATGGTTTTCAAACCTTTCCAAACAATCGAATACCATTCGATATTGATGTTGGTTGTAACATCATGTCATTCCTAACATAGAAACAACAAACACAGTTCTAACTGGTCTGTTGTGACTTAACAAAGTCGTAATGATATTACATTTCAGCCTTTACTAATAGCAAAATTCGATATTTTCCCTGGTTATCTCGCACAACAGCCGTTCATGGGTTTTGTGGTACAATAAAATCAAAGCAATCATGACAATTAAGGCATCAATACAATTAAAATAGTGGCAAAATAGATTTCAGACATGAATATAGTTAGTCCATTGAGAACGTTATATCACAACGCAACGAATTAGAGATAGCTATCTTTGTTGTGAAACCAACTGTTTATCAACGCCTACGAATGAACGTTCATTGAGACCTTATTGTGAGTAGTTATGTAACGTAGGATGCAATTAGATCTATTTGCGACTATTATTTAAAAAATCGCCATTTCATCAAGTTATGCAACAATAAATATTAAATGCTAATGTATTTCATTTCAATACATTCAAGCTATTTTTCAAAAATGCTTCTAGTCATAAGACTACTTGCATATTTTATTCACTGTTGGCCATCGACACATTGGGAATAGCAAGTCATGTATTAAAATATCTAATTTCGTGGTTGAAGACAAATTCCTATTTGTAAGCCTAATTATTTTGTGGTTTATAATTGTTTCCTATCACAGGTACCGTAATGATGTTTTTTGTTAATTACTGACATTTTTAGTTTACAATTAATTTTTTACCGAAGCATAGTTAAAATCCGCGGTGTGTCACGCAGCATAATATTATATATTCTAGTGGTCAAACTAATAGAAAATCTTCAGTAATACGGTTGTCATAATATAAGTAAATTATTTCCGTGTTTATCATATTTACTGTATAAAACAGACACACTGTTGGCTCATCTGTTCTTCTGTCATGTTTTAATACATTGACAACAAATAACTGATAAGCTAACATGCACTACTTAACACTCTTTTACCGTTTGTGACGTACAACACCTTCAACTAGGCCACAGATGGATGTTCAGGATATTCAAATGTGAGGGAATATCAGGTTGAGACTGACTTTGATGCAAGGTTCTAAGGTTATTATTGTGTAACTCTTTCTGACCAATAAATAATAAGAATAATAATATAAATAAAATAAACTTTCTATACCAGTTACATTATCTAGATATACTGTTGACACAGACTTAAATAGTAACCGTGCTTTAAAACGGATAATCTGACACCTGTAAACATTTAAAGCAGAACTGTTTCTTAAAAGTACGTTCATTTGCCAAAAGTATTTTTATCTAAAACAATTTTATCAATATTAAAAATACAAACCACAGTCGACAGAAAACAGAATCCTGTTCATAGAAAACTACAAATCGCGTGTCGAATCTGTATTGACCTTATTTGGGTATTGACAAAAGCAAGTGAATCGTTACCAGTTATGATACTTTAATTGAAGCAAAATGTGTGCCCGCTGCCCGTTATACTAAAGTTAGTTTCATAAAATATTCGTTCTTTATCATTCAAAATAAAAATTAAGACAGTCACTTAATTAAATATAACGGTAAAATATATGTACTAATACTATATGGTAGCTTAGGTGGTATAAAAGTAATATTATCCGATACGAAAAGCGAACAATTGCTCCACTCTAAATTTATAGAGCTTTGATATGCAATACTTTGTGCTAAATGATATTGGCATTTGTTTTTGCTAATACGTTACAATAATTTCATCTAAAGCTTTTTTCCATGACATTTTAGTCGTAATTTACTTTGATGTATATTAACAAATAGTTTTAAACACATTAGCCAGTCATTAGCAAAATTAATGCATGACAATTGCTATAAAATATCTATACTGCATGTAACGAATTTCATATCTACGGAAAGATGATTAAAAGCAACAAAATGTACGGCGTATTTTAAACAAATTACATTTACATCAAAATATTTAAAGTAAATCCTAATTGAGTATAGGCATTGAGTATACAAATTGTACGGCGATAAAAGCACTAAAGCTGAGCTGTTATTAAAATTGCTAGACTAAATCATGGATTTATTTTGATGAAAGTTCAAAAGATGTGCACAATGGTTCTTGTATGGGGAGGTTATTTTGAGAGTGACATGACTTTATAAGGAAAAAGATCCCAAGAGGCTTAACATACCTACCATATACTTTTCCTGTTACGTTCGTGGTTGTAGTTTATATTTGTCTTTGGATGTTTTACATCAGTCAATTAAAAACTAAATTCCTAAAAGGTCCCATTTCAAATGTATTTTTGTTTCCATCATAAAGAGTATTATATACACATGCTTCATATTTCTGTGGATGCCAGATAAAGCACGTAACACAGGAATAGACAAATGACTTAATATCCATGCACGGGTACAACCGTTTTGTTCTTAGCTGTTCGATGGTGAACACAATACATACAATGTATATATCGCCCGTCAAGTGGGATGTTTTAATTGCAGAAATCTTCAGATCAGAGAGTGCAGAATTAAACTATATTGTTTTTGTTTCATCCAGTACACTTTCTGATGAAGCTTTTCAGTTCTTTGACTGCACGTGTTTAATACGTATGAATTGGTATCAATATGGTTTGGTAATTTGTTTACCTTTTAGAAAATATCAAACGTATTACTACGTATAAGTAAAGAATTCATAATTTCATTAATATAGACATAACAAACAAAATCAAGAAAATGCCCCCAAAATTATATTTCCATCTTGGATTATTCGTGTCGTCTGCGCACATATATATACTATAATTCAATGAATGAAAATTCAATCAGTCCGCGCTTGCTGATTGTCATTGAATAAACTTGTCAAATGTGTTATGGAAAACGTAGAAACGACAATAATGAAATCTATGGAATCTTAATTACGTAATTAATAAAATATAATAACACAAAAATTAAACTGTTGTTAATAGTTGCAAAAATTTAGATTATTTATTTATGAATAGAAGGTTTGGCGATGGGATCAAAGGGTACTGTTTACATCGTGCTAAACTTTTTTCAAATATATATACTTAAGCAATCATAATAACCTCCCTGTGGTAAACAAAGTTTGATTGCATTTGTTAAGTCAAGAGATCGTATCTTGTGTATTAATTGAAAGAAGCATGTCTATCTTCAGATACTTAACTGCTTATCTTTGATCAAAGGCATTTAATCAGTATTTCATTTTAATGTTTTTGGAGGAGTCAACAAGTGTGGACCAATATGCTTGTGTGTTTAAATTAAATGTATATCGGTATCATTAAATACCTCCAACAATTATGAATCATGCATTACTTAAAGTACAAATTATATCTTTTAGTATTATCGCGATGTACAATATTGTTTTCTAGTTTCCTGTTATTGCTCTGCTATTTTATGGCAGATTTTAATGTTCCAAAGAATTCCAAATACCTTATATCATAAAATAGTAAAGTTTATGTACGTTTTAATATCCACGATGAGTCAAATAAATGTGGCAACTGACACTGTTTTACATTTGACTAGCTGATTGTGCCTCATATCGATCGATGCAGGACAGGACAACCAATAAACGATAATTACATTAATGTAAATATGGTTGCTATGAATTGATTGAAAACTTGATTTTGTTACGTACTATGCAGGTATATGTATCTAAGGTGTTTCGAATTCTTTCTTAGTATTGCCTTATATACATGTATATGTACATTTAAGGTCTTATCGATGTTAAAAAGAAATAAATTGAATTCGATCACACATAAAATTTTTACCGAAAATTGGTAAAACGTTCACGAACAAAAAGTTATTTTGCGATTTGTTATTGCCTGTCAATATCGTTACATAGAAGTTAATGTGAGGTTTTTAACGTCGTCCTAGCAACATCGTTATAAATGCTACAAAACCACTGTTTTTATTTAAATAATACAAGCTTCAAGAAATGTCTTCCTCCTCTAGTCCTTGGAAACAATATCTACTCCTATCTTAATTAAGAAGACCAGACGACAGATTCGGTCACATTTCTAGAATATTTTTTAAAAATTTGATCAGGAATATCGCGTTTTATGTCGTCCATCCATGGTTTTCTTGTTGCCTTATTTTGTTTTGGTTCCTGCATATTTGCAGAAAAAAATATATATAGTAAGGAAACCGACCAAACAACAAGAGCTGAAAGGAACAATTACAAAACCCGGAAAAATATGCACAAAACGAAACAAAAACCAAAACACAAAAACAGAAACTTAACAACCTAAACCCGATGAAAACCATAGGTGCACTGAGGTCCTCTGGGCAGGCAATGAGATATTTGATCGTTTTATGGTATTTTAAATAAAACAAAAATACGCACATAAACAATGTATGTCAAATCTGCATGTAATGCGTTCTTAAGATTTTACAACTCACACAAGCCTTTAGTTGTTTATATAAATATTGTCGAGCTCGTTTATCCATTTAACAACTGGCTTGCAGCACTTGTGTTTCATCTTTGTATGCATGTAAAATGAGTAAATATATATAAACTATTCAGTTAATCTTAGCTGTCGTTGGAATCATGAATTACATCGTAAATAATAACTTTTCTCAACACTTCAATTATTTTGTACTCAATGCATTGACTTTGACCTACAGAGAACCGTTTGTGTTATGTTATTAATGTCCGCGGTAATTGGAAGATCTTATCTGAAGATATATGGTTTAGTATATTAACTGACTATCTATCATCAGGTCTCATACGGATTTACGGGAAATTATTGTTTAATGTCGAGATGCCATGAATTTACATTTGCAAATATAATTGACCTAATTGATCTATCTGTTTAAGTTAATTTTAATATTTATCCTATTTACTAATTACCTATTAAATAATAGATATGTGGGTCTTTAGATATTTCTACATGTCTAACAAACTGTAAAACATTGACATGGAGTCATATTAAGGTTCAAATTTGCCTTGTAATAAACAAGACTGAAACGAATGCTGCCGTATGTCCTATACGTTTGCATGTTTGGAATAAATAATAAAAGAATGATTAATTGTTGTTTAACGAAATTTATATGAGTGATGTTAAATATTGGAAAATATTCAACGTGGGGTAGAATATGATACATCGAACAGAATTTCTGTCACAAGCAATGGCTCGTTTTGACCTTATTATATGGAATATAGAAAGCGTTTCAGGGCCCCTATTCAATGCCCTGGATTTAACGTCTTCGTTTGACGGCCTTTGGTGTTTCTGTATATAATGGACACAACCACGGTCTCACCGACAGGAAGGGTTGTATACCGCATGCATCAGATGATAGATATATTATGGTTTCCCACGGGACAAAAATAAATTCCTTAATTCTATTCTAAGGGTTCTTTAGTCAGTTTGTTCTGCTAAATCAAGTTAAAAAATATGAAGATTTTATTTATAAATAAATGTCAGTATCACGTTACTAGAATTGCAAGTCAATTTGCAAATCTGAATGCGTTTGCTAAAAAAGTATTTATCGATACTGTGGTCGGTATACCATCCATACTTTAACATATACAGTTAAATATTTAAGTCGTAATCTCGTTTTAAAATAATGCTTTTCTATGATCATACAGGTATGACCTCAGTGCCAATACTCCTTCAAACATTTTAGAAGATTAGGAATCTATTTACCGACTTTGAACCAGAGGACAATATTACTTCTATTATATGCTGGTATGGTTATAATAACTTAAAAGAATATCTGACAAAAAGCAATTAATCTGAAATTATTGTAAAACAATCATAAATTTTCTAGTCTGCACATGACCTTACTCCAGTGATATCTGTTAAACGCCTTCTTTGTCTGTCATTTTGCATCCGTGTACACTAATTAACAATGCATTGTCATTTAGCTATCGGTACAATTATTCAAACAAACATCATTAAATTTTATGAAAATCAAGTAATGCATTAATTCATTATACCAGTCATAAAAAATTGAGTGGGTAAATTATATTCCGGGAGAATGCATTTATACAATGTTTTCTTTGTGCATATGAAATTCAATCAAAGATACCATTACTACGCCAAACGCGTGTTACCTCTATAATCAAGTCTCATCAGTGGCGCTCAAACCCTAAACTTTGAAAACCAAATCATTAAGATGTTGAAAGGCATTTATCATCACAATTTTAAAACGTTATACTAATTCCGGAACACCTTGCAAATAAACAAACATTTAAATTTTAATTATTTTCTAATATATGAGGACGTTAAATTTAAACAATGACTATGCCACTATATGAATCAATTATATTTCTGTCGAAACCCGGCCGAACAACAAGAGCCAAAAGTCAAGGGACAGTAAGAAATCTGGATATAGACAAATGCAACACAAAAACTCAAAATACAAAAAAAATTAAAAAAATAAAACAGAAAGAGAGTAACCCCAAACCAATAAAAACCATGGGTGCACTCATGTGCTCCGGACGAGTCAGCAGTGCCTGCCTCAAATTAGACACCCTTCAAGTTACTCATCGACATGTCTAAGGAAAAGTCGAATCCAGGAACAGGAAACACTACTTATGACTCAGCGAAAATGTCAGATCGTATTTGAGACACCGATTTCCCATATTGATCAATCAAGCAATGGTGACGACGACAGAACTTCTGAAGAAATGAAATCAACCTAGGTACAACAAACCCTTGTTTGAGTAGTTTAGCAGTCAACAGCAGTGATCGGTCTAGAAAAAATATCGATCTCAGGAGTTGTGAAATGTACACACCATATGCTGGAGCTGCTGGAATGTTGCTGTCGATGAACGGGAAGTGTCACTACCGGATAAGACTAACGATTCAACAGTAAAGGCATCGCAAAAATTCTCCATATCAGACGCGCGTTTCGTATGGTCATGTATGTCAAGTATAACTGTGTCGAGTTCTTCCTGTCCAGCTAGTAAAATGACGTCGTTCAGACACCCAATAGCGAAAGTGTGCTTCTGAAAGTTTATAATTTAAAAGCTTCCACTTCTAGTGGAAAGTCTACTTGCTATTCTTCTGATAAATATTTTATTTTGCGGGCGCTCTAAATTTTCAAATTTACTAGACGTACTACAGATTGTGCTAACTATGAAAGAGTAATATTTGACATAAAACATTTTTGCCTTATTAATGTCATGTTGTTAAACGGAATGATTGGCTTGAGTGAATAATAGTAGGTGAATGCAATGCTTCTCTCATTTAAAAAACTTAAATCTTAGTTTTATTTATGAATGTTATTTATGTAAACATGCTGTTTCAGTTGCAATCAGTAAATTAGACCACATTTACAATAAGTCACGATGTCAACATTGTTCAACATTGTCGTACGGTTGTCCGCCATCCATGACAATGTCTGACCACAAGTTTACAAATATATAGGTTAACTTAAATTATGATTTTATTTACACTGTGGTTTAACACACAACACCATTAATTTGTCAACATTCCATTTCTTCGCCCGTCTCAAAGATGGTTGAAAGCCTTTCGAATGTTCTTTACATATTTATCAGTGGCAGTCTACAGGATTATATGGCAAATGCATTAAGACAGTTTCTTGTAAGTAACCGTTTGACATGATGCACGAATGATCCGTTCTGCAGTGTGTTCTTTGATGAATGCTGACCAGGAGGATATCCCAACACAGCACGTCTAACAAAGGACCTTATAATTAACCACATTTCAGCAAACAATATATGGGTTTCTTACAGAACTATAAATAAACGTAAACCTTGTTGCCAATCTGATGGAATTGCAGAAGCTAAACGATTGTAACGAAACTAGTTCTTTGGGTTTCGAAAATAAACATTCGTGATTTTTATATATTAAACTATATTGACAGTAAAGGATGAAAATACACTTAGTGACCTGTATCTACAATGTACGATGAAATACCAATTTATCTTGTGATGCCTGATATTACTTCGAACAAAAGGAAGGGAAGGACAATTATATTTTTGAAAAATGGGCCGTTAATAATCCACATTCCAGCAAGTTATTTCATTTGTTTAATTGTTTGCCGAAGTTAACTATTTTCTAGAACTTGCGAATCCTGTATATCAATGGAGTGGTTACGTCCCATGAGTAAAAGTATTCAAACCAAATGTAATTAATGATTTTGTAAATGATTAGTTTCCCGGTAAAACGAGGGACTGTTTATTTATGTTCCATGTAAAACAATATCCATAATACCGTTAGAGGGACATACATTAGGTTTTATTCATTATTCCACTCAATATACGTGATTGTCTTTTTTGCGAAAATGACAAAATATAATCATTTTTTTAATATTGCAGACAGTGTGGTGAAGATTGTAACAGGTTACCGCTGCTTAGAAATAAACAATCCTTTATCCAGCGTATGTACATATACATGTAGATATCGGTTATTTTAAATCGTATTTGTTTTGACCTTTACGCGGATCTAAGGTCAATAAGTTAGAGCAGTTCTGCACCAAAAACAGTTTAACAGAGCAACCACACAGTAACGCAATATCAGAATAATTAAAATCTTATATAATAATCATCTCATCTATTATTGCATTAATAATACATAGTGGAACCTACAGGGAACGATATTTGTGAATTGCGTGAATACTTTCCTTCTGTGCTTATTTAAGCTTGTAGATAGTATCATTACACATCAAAACAATAAAATAGACCTGCTGTTTCGTGTTGGCAAGAAAGAAACAACAATTCATGAACTTTTTTTCCTTCCGTTACTGTCGTAACTAAACATCATTGCCTGATTATATTTGTATTTTGATTGTATTAATTTAACCAAGACGTCCTCTAAACAATTGAAGATAAATACCGACGAACTTGTTTCGCGATAATGTATAATAAATTCATATATTTCTTATGCGTTTCCTACTTAAAAACATAATTAAAACACTTCATTTTCATAAATTGACATTTATTTGATAAGCTTCATTGCCAAAATGTGTTTATGCTGTAATCAATACGTGTATTACATCTGGGACTAGCTTTTAGTCTGTTGATTTATAGGTTCCTGATAACATGTATCATTATAAGCAGGGCTCGTGTGTGGTATACGTAAAACATCTACGAGAACTTTACTGATAGTAATAAAAAGGTGAAGGACAAAAAATGCATGCACGTCACAGTGCTTTTATGCGCGCCTTTAAGGACTTTGTCTAAACAGTAGGAAGTTTTGTTTAATGTTGTTTTTAGTTAATACCAATATTCGTATCTTATTTTGCATTATAGATATTCAATAGTTGTGTATTTGTACTGGTCTCACACATCGGTAGAAACGTAATATTGTCATTTGCGTCAACAGATGGCAGATAGGGATAACCTCCGCTTATTAAGCCTGGGTGTGAATCATAGCTAGTGACGTGTTACGAGATTGGCACGATCCTGGCTCTTTAAATACTCCTATCGTGCATGTACATTTTGGCAAAGTGCACACAGTAGTCGATACAAAAGGCACTGTACTTTGTCACTAACAAACTATTCTCACCTAAATACGGTAATCCGTTTTTGTTCAATTCCGCCCCCCCCCCCCCGAATTTATGTATTTGTCAAATTGTTCTCGTACTAAATTCAGTACATGAATTAATCATTCAAATTTACAATAAATATACACAGTAATCCTACATGAAATACATTTAAAGATGTTCATAAGCTGTAGGTGCATACACATATATTATGGATAGACATATAACGTAAATAAAAGGGACGCTGGATCGTTAAACAATTGTTCAGATACAGCTGTCGCAAAGCAACGAAATTTGCAATCAACTTCAAAACATTTTATCCCTATAAATTTGTTTACGATAAATTTATGAGTGTTCATTTTGAATTAATGTATTTACGTTATTATTAATTGACTCCCATAACCCTCCGATAGAAGAAATTTTAATGAACAAGTTAATTACAATAGTATTTAATCTAAACTGTCATTGTTTATTGCCGATCGCTTACTAAATGAGTAATACGAACGATAAAAAGTATTTAGATAAGGCCAGTAAGGTATACCAATAATAGAACATTTGAGAGCATAGTTTTTTAAAAAACTTTTCTTACATAGATAACAAGGGAATCTTACCTTAATTTTCGATCGCCATTGCAAAAAGTCCCTATAATGATCTCTATTCCCAGGAGTTGTTCTTTTCCATAACAAAAATGCCACAACTGAATATGTTATTGTTAGAATTAATAGAGGAATAACGTATGTAAATAACAGAATAAATATAGTATATATGCGTCTGGATGCCGCTGAAGGCCACATTTCCTCGCATTCGACCACTCCATTTTCAGAATATCTCGCTCGTGCTACAAAAAATTGTACTGATGCTAAAATAGTCGAGCATATCCATATGGAAACTATAACGTACTTGTACCTTTGTTGAGTAAAACGATGCCGGAGAGGATACGTGACAACCAAAAATCTATCAATTCCAATGGCCATATTTGTAAAGACGCTTGCTGCCACTGATAACATTTGAACAAAGAGTACTGCTGGACAAAAATGTAAAGGAAATATCCATGTAGGAAAAATTGCGTCTGCAAATGAAAATGGCATGCAAAATATAGCCATTAGAAGGTCAGCTAAAGCAAGGTTTACCAGAAATGGTCGTAAATCCGTCCTTGACCGCTTCCCTTGTTTGAATACAATCACAACAAAAACATTTCCAACTACAGAAAGAAAAGTTGTAATTGAATATAAGATAATAAGTCCTACCAAAGGTCCGTTTTCAAGCTTTGATGAAGAATACGTTTTGGTAACATTTTCCGTAGTATTTCTATCCATGGTCGAAATATAACGTTCATTGAAAAGTAAATATGGAAAAAAAACTATATGTTAAAGATTGTACTTCCCGATTCCAATAATATCATGCTAAACTTTAGCGAACATTTTAAGTATAGTATTAATATAAACGTCCTTGTACAGAGTCCAATGCGTTTTTAGTTGAGCGAACACTGATAATAATAAACTATTAATGACTTATAATTACTATATCATTTTATTACATAGTAGTAACTGTTAACAATCTAAGGCCAAAACAGGAAGGAATCTTGTTTGATATCAGTAATTCCAATTCATTTCCTATTGGATATTTTCAACAATCCTCCAGCCATCTAAATTGCAGAGCCGTTATCTAATAAATCCCATATAGTAAAGACGTTCATTTACTATACTATCCAAATCAGACATTTTAACATATCTGATGTCATCGTTATTTATTTTAGATCGTCTTGTGTCGGTGCCTTTTTTTTTGTACTATAATGATTTCGGTTTAACAAATCGTTTTAGTCATACTAATGGCCAGGATTTAATGTTAATGAAACTGTACTTACTTTGAAGGTTTTTGTGGCCGTTACATTCATGCTTCAACAACATTGAAAATCACCCCAGAGATCATCTTTATAAATATAATTATATTTTATCTACGCATCACATTGTGTTATTAATATTTATACTAAGTAATTAGGCAGGTAACAATAATTTCCACTGATCTTCATAAATAATAAATAAAACTGATCGACAGGGACTTTTATGTCAAGTAGATTTTTAATGACTAGTGTTTAAGCACTACGTATATAATATAATGTTGTGCTAAAGCGATGGACTACGTCAAGAGTTAACATCACATATACGTAACACGTTTTTTTTTCTCCTCCAAACTTTTCTTTTTTTATTTCCATATGTCTTTGAAAAAACAACTATTAAAAGTATAATACATATGCAGTAACTTTGTGATTCTATCGATGCTTCAGTTTTAGATAAAACTCTTTTAGATGAGAACAAGGAAACGAGTACTTTACAATGCACATATAAAACATCTCAATAATAATTATTCCGCGATCTTTATTAACTTGGTTCCGTGCATATATATACATCCAATAGATTTGTTAAAACGCATATGCAACCAGATTCACGGGACAGATATTATATCTCTTATCAGTCACAAAGTTGGTAATTAATAAAATTGACAGGTCATTTGCAGAAAGGAGTATTTTAAATATGCATCTAGTTTGATTGATTGATAGAAATAATTAATTGTTCATTGATTAAGTCTTGTAAGAAGCTTTAATATTGTAATTTGTAAATCAATTATCAGATACAAGTCAATAAAATGTTATTCTCGCCAATCAATTTAAATACAGTTGCTCACGAGAGGGTCAGACAGGGTAAATATGAAAATTGAAAACATAAAAAATGAATCTAACTGCCTCTTTCTTCACCTGAAAAAAAACCCACACAATAAGCGTTTTCCAACAGTAAAGCCAACAAAGGACATGAATGTAAATAATTGGTGTTAAGTTGTTTGGTCCGTATATGGCCGCATGCAGAGCTAAATTTTCTGTCTTTACCCGTCCTACTCTATTGTCGTCTTTTGCAAACAAAATTTACAGCTTTAACAATTGCAGTCCTGAATTAAAATATTAAAAGGGGGCGCACCAAACAACTTACCGAAATACAGAACAATATAAATCACTGAAGACAGAACAACTAATCAATGAAAGACAGAACAACTAATCACTGAAAGACAGAACAACAAATCACTGAAAGACGGAACAACTAATCACTGAAAGACAGAACAACTAATCAATGACGTCAGAAAACAAATCATTGAAAGACAGAACAACTAATCACTGAAAGACAGAACAACTAATCACTGAAAGACAGAACAACTAATCACTGAAAGACAGAAAAACAAATCATTGAAAGACAGAACAACTAATAACTGAAAGACAGAACAACGAATCACTGAAAGATGGAACAACTTATCACTGAAAGACAGAACAACTAATCACTGAACAACAGAACAACTAATCATTGAAAGACAGAACAACGAATCACTGAAAGATGGAACAACTAATTACTGAAAGACAGAATAACTAATCACTGAAAGACAGAACAACTAATCAATGAAAGACAGAACAACTTATCACTGAAAGACAGAACAACTAATAACTGAAAGACAGAACAACTAATCACTGAAAGACAGAACAATAAATCACTGAAAGACAGAACAACAAATCACTGAAAGACAGAACAACTAATCACTGAAAGACAGAACAACAAATCACTGAAAGACAGAACAACAAATCATTGAGAGACAGAACAACTAATCACTGAAAGACAGAACAACTAATCACTGAAAGACAGAACAACAAATCACTGAAAGACGGAACAACTAATCACTGAAAGACAGAACAACAAATCATTGAAACTTGAAAGACGGAACAACTAATTACTGAAAGACAGAACAACTAATCACTGAAAGACAGAACAACTAATCACTGAAAGACAGAACAACTAATCACTGAAAGACAGAACAACTAATCACTGAAAGACAGAACAACTAATCACTGAAAGACAGAACAACAAATCACTGAAAGACAGAACAAAAAATCATTGAGAGACAGAACAACTAATCACTGAAAGACAGAACAACTAATCACTGAAAGACAGAACAACAAATCACTGAAAGACAGAACAAAAAATCATTGAGAGACAGAACAACTAATCACTGAAAGACAGAACAACAAATCACTGAAAGACAGAACAACAAATCACTGAAAGACAGAACAAAAAATCATTGAGAGACAGAACAACTAATCACTGAAAGACAGAACAACTAATCACTGAAAGACAGAACAACTAATCAATGACGTCAGAAAACAAATCATTGAAAGACAGAACAACTAATCACTGAAAGACAGAACAACTAAACACTGAAAGACAGAACAACTAATCACTGAAAGACAGAACAACTAAACACTGAAAGACAGAACAACTAATCACTGAAAGACAGAACAACTAATCACTGAAAGACAGAACAACTAATCACTGAAAGACAGAACAACTAATCACTGAAAGACAGAACAACTAATCACTGAAAGACAGAACAACTAAACACTGAAAGACAGAACAACTAATCACTGAAAGACAGAACAACTAATCACTGAAAGACAGAACAACTAATCACTGAAAGACAGAACAACTAATCACTGAAAGACAGAACAACTAATCACTGAAAGACAGAACAAAAAATCATTGAGAGACAGAACAACTAATCACTGAAAGACAGAACAACAAATCACTGAAAGACAGAACAACTAATGACTGAAAGACAGAACAAAAAATCATTGAGAGACAGAACAACTTATCACTGAAAGACAGAACAACTAATCACTGAACAACAGAACAACTAATCAATGACGTCAGAAAACAAATCATTGAAAGACAGAACAACTAATCACTGAAAGACAGAACAACTAATCACTGAAAGACAGAACAACAAATCATTGATAGACAGAACAACAAATCACTGAAAGACAGAACAACAAATCATTGAGAGACAGAACAACTTATCACTGAAAGACAGAACAACTAATCACTGAACAACAGAACAACTAATCAATGACGTCAGAAAACAAATCATTGAAAGACAGAACAACTAATCACTGAAAGACAGAACAACTAATCACTGAAAGACAGAACAACTAAACACTGAAAGACAGAACAACTAATCACTGAAAGACAGAACAACAAATCATTGATAGACAGAACAACTAATCACTGAAAGACAGAACAACAAATCACTGAAAGACAGAACAACTAATCACTGAAAGACAGAACAACTAATCACTGAAAGACAGAACAACAAATCACTGAAAGACAGAACAACTAATCACTGAAAGACAGAACAACTAATCATTGAAAGACAGAACAACTAATCATTGAAAGACAGAACAACTAATCACTGAAAGACGAACAACTAATCAATGACGTCAGAAAACAAATCATTGAAAGACAGAAAAAACAATTCATTGAAAGACAAGACAACAAATCATTGAAAGATAGAACAAAATATCACTGAATGACAGCACAACAAATTATTGAAAGACCGAACAACAATTCATTAAAAGACAGAACAGCAAATCACTGAAAGACAGAACAAAAAATCATCGAAAGACAAAAAACAAATATATTTAAAGACAGAACAACAAATAAAAAAATGAGGAAACAAATCGAATATGACAACATTCAGACGCTTTGAAAATAAACAACCGTATTTAAATAGGCAATACAATATGGACGTTTTTATTAACAACATAGTGCGTATGCATTCTTGACCTTCCTCTTCTCTTCCGTCGCCATCTTTCTTCAATGATAAGATCTCAAGTGATGAAACGTACAAGTTCTGTAGTTATTGTTTTGTTGTTGTTGTTAAATTACATTGTTGTAGATGTTTTATTTCTTTTCACATATGCATATTTCTTCCATTTGAAACAAAAAGTTTAGATAATATCTACAATTTTGACGACATACAAAATTAACTTTACAATGGATGATCTTCTTTTTCCTTTGAAGGCTCGAAACTCGTTAGCTCGTAACGAAACGTTAAAGAATAAATTACTTACCCTTATTTACTGAAAACCAAAACAACAAATCAACAAATCACTTCGTTGTTCTGTCTTTCGTGATTTGTTGTTCTGATTTTCAATTATTTGTAGTTCTGTCTTTCAATGAATAAGGGTAGGTAATATATTTTCTAATGTTTTATTACGAGCTAACGACAAAATAACAAATCACTGAAAATGTAGCTATATTGACATTTTATTACCCGTTAAGACGGCATTGTATTGTAACGTTTGTTTTGTAACCCTCTCCCCCATATCTACTATTTATATTACTGTCAAATTTCACTCGTTCTTTACTTTTCCCGTTTATTACTTCATTGTATTATAACGTTGTTGTTTTTGTTATTGACGTTCACATATACATATTCCTGTCATTTGTATATATACATTGAATAAAGTGGTCGTCGAAACGTCGGCCAAATATGGAGTTTTTATTTATATACCCCTATTTAAATAATCAACAAATAAAGGTCGGTCGCGAATTATTTTTTAAATGCCAGTATGGACATATATGGGACTATAAACTACTAGCTGAGAGCAATCATTTAAACAATATGTTGCGGGCATGAACCGTTAAAAGGGATGCATGTATTGTTCTGTAGTTCTATTCCAGAATATATTAGATACCACAAGTTTTTGTTGCAAGGTTGACGGCAAGGTTGACGGCGAGACCAAGAATTTACAAACGTCATTTAAGCAGTACCTTAAGAAATAGAATGATTAAATACCAAATATTTTAAGACGTATAAATTTAAACAATATTATACAACAATTTGACCTTTTTGAATTGACATGCCAGAACACCCACGTGAAATAAATAATAATTGCATGTCAGTGTCAGTCATTTAATTCTTATAGATTGAAACAGATATTAATTGATCAAAACAATGTTACAATAGACAAGTTACGTTGTCAAATTGACGGATTATTACAATCAATTATTTTTAATATAAAATCAGTTATTATTCTACATGTAATATGCCTGATACCACTCGCTTGATCGGAAATGGTCAGCTACTTAACTGTCTATTGGGCAAAACAGATAATTCGATTGAATATTTGTTAAACTAAATACAGTTGGAAAAATTGTGCTTTGTTCTTTATTACTAAACAAACAGATAAAAAATGGTCGGTTTTGGACACATCAAATAATAGCAGTAACGCTATATAGGAATAAACTCAGAAAGTTTGGCTTAGAACCGTTGAGAGATAATACACTTACAAAATCTTCCCATTGTATACTTGTCCGTAATTAAAAATATGTAAAATTTTTCTGCTGCTTTTAAGTGCATAAAGTTTATTCTGTAACTACGTACATGTATAAGTTAGCGTGTTATGTAAAAAAACTCCGGGCTTCATTTTGTTTTTAACTTCCGGTCTAATACTTTGACTTATTCTACACTTTAGTGGTAGATAAAGTGCATAGCGTGCTCATTAAAAAAGGGATAGATGCTATATCTCACCGGAATGTTATTTATTCAGATTCTCTTGTATGAATTTATTTATTTTATAGTTAGACGTATTCAAAGAGTATAACTTAATTTCCTAATGACATTTTTGATACAAGACAAACGTTCGTGATGATACCATATAATAGAATGCATACACCTTTCGACATTTGCAATGACAGTACGTGATTGAAATTTGATTTTGTTAAAGGAAATTACATTATAACATGATACACATACATTTCTTCAATTCAAATTATGTTTTATCTATGTCCAGCAAGCAGTATTGCGGCGCCTAAATTTAGACAAATATGTACTCAGTTTACGAAATTAAAGGGATCGATGGTAAAGTAAGGGAGGATTAGCTAGGGACACATAATGTGGCCATCTGTAGCAGCTAGAATGTGCCTACTATTTTTATAAGATCACATCGAAACTTGGTACTGAGAAAAATATATAGTTCCATCGGTAAATGGGTCTTTTACGTATAAGGAACGTGGCACCCTGTTAACACGTCAGTTACCATTTACCATGGTCGTGGCCAACTGTGTCGTATTTCAACCCCTCCTACTTTTACCCCAAAACACAACCTCTACATGCCAATTAGGAAGCTCTGCGTGACAAGTTACGAAACTGTCTCGTGACCGAGTTTTTGATGTAGTCTTGCTTATTGGATGCTGAAAACAGTTTCTAGAAAATATAAATTTACTGCAGAGTGAAGTAGTTCAATTCAGCATGTGTTAGATTGAACAATAAATGGTTTGGTTTGTGATCCCCTAAATCGGGGATTTATTTTTTATGTGACTGTTCTAAGCTTTTTGAATTTCCACAGAAAAATAATGTTTAAAAATAAAACAAATTATTAAGAATAAATGTTTGGGGTCCATGATTTATTAAATATTTAATCATATGCAAGGCATTGAATACGTTTGGATTAACTTGATTGATAAACATGGTTAAAAGACACAATTATACATTAAAAAGATTTTTTACAACATGTCATTTTCAGCAGCTCCTATTGGTATTGGATTTTTGAATTTAATTTAACATTTAAGAACAAGAAAACAAGAAACGTTCAATCTTCTTAGTAGCACATTTATTTCACGCAGTTGAGATTTCGCTGCACGTTTTAATAGATGATTGAGGCACCACTGACCTTCACCAAGTACAATTATAAAATAATAAGTACAAACACATTTATTTTAGATAGATATTTTGATTATTAAAACACTCATTATACAGCATAGCAAAGGAATATACGTTCAGGATTAAAACAGCTTCTGCTAGTTCATAGTCAGCCGTGATGACATGGAACTCATTTAGTATATTCTTAAACTGGCACAAATTTCGTACTTCACTGACAAAGAAGGATTCGTTAAAACTCGAGACTGTTTCAATTTTGTCAAAACCAACGTGAAGTAGGCAATTTCAATACACTGTTTCTTTTTTATGTGGAAATCAAAACCTGTAAAATTCTTAACAGTTTAGTAACCATGTTTTAACACTTGTTTGCCAACTATTGATAAAAAAATATGCAATGCGGCTGTACGTCAGGAGTAATAAAAATCAAACCAGAGCTGTTTAAATTACATATCAATTCACAGCTGATAAAATTACAAGTCAATCCATGCACAACTGATACAATTACAAATCAACCCACAGCTGATCAAATTATAAATAAATCCAGAGCTCATCAAATTACAAATCAACCCACATCTGATCAAATTACAAATCAACCCAACGCTGATCAAATTACAAATAAATCCACACTGATCAAATTACAAATCAACCCACATCTGGTCAAATTACAAATCAACCCAACGCTGATCAAATTACAAATAAATCCACAGTTGATCAAATTACAAATAAATCCACATCATTTCATTCGAAGACATTAATAATTTGATGCTAAAATTCCTATCTGATGTCTTCTGACAATGATAAGTTACGTAAACGCAAACATTATTTAAGGATATCATATTACAAAATCAGGTGTCAGTAGCAATATAGATAGCGGTTATTGTGTTTCAACATTATCGGCATCAATTACCGGTTTGATTGTCTTGAGAATCGGTTTAAGGTCTCATAATTAAACTTAATTTGCGACAATCAAATCAACGATTAATGCTTGAAATACAATACAATTATCTCCTAATAACATGTATTTATTTATCTAGAAGCAACAAATGCAAAAATAATTGATGCAATGAACGATGATTGAAAACGTCAGGATAAATGAGAAAACTTATTTTTACATGTCAATTAAAACAAACATCCTAAATGCATCTTAGTACTAGATCAACAATCCTCCGTGTTAAATATAGAAAACTGTAGAAACATCAGTTTAGTGTAATAACAGTTCAGTAATTCGGTACTTATTTAGTCGGCGTCTTCGTCTCGTAGATATACATCACTATACTGCTATATGGACATAAAATAAAACACACCAGCGATTACAACTCTTTAGGTTTCTTTTAAAGTCCCTTGGCTTTTCGGCTCGTGTTGTTTGGTCGGTTTACTTGCAATTTTTCTCAATATGAAGACGCACATAAATCGCATTATTAGGAATTAAACTATTTATTTATTGATTAATATTTTTTTTAGTGGTAGATTTATGTTATTATAACACATTCAACTTAAAGCATTACTTTGTTCTACACAAACCCGCCAACACACCCCATGATCTCAGCAAACGCGTGGTAAACTCGTCTCCGTGCTTGAACTGGATCTAAAAATACAGCAGCCATTTTCTCAAAAAATCGTAAAGTTACACTTACGTGTAAAGATAAGATATTCGTAACTTTACGTTTACGTCTACGATTGTTCGTATTCCCGAAAGTAATCGCAGTTTTACACGTAAAAAAAGCAATCGTAAATCTTACGTTTTGCACCTAGCGTCATCACGCATGCTCAGTTACTTCTTTCACTTTGGAAGTAAACGTATTGAAAGAGAAATAACTACCTCAAAGTACTTAAATTATAACAGTTTTTTTTAATTGCATAACCTCATAAATAAATAAATAAATAAATAAATAAATAAATAAATAAATAAATAAATAAATAAATAAATAAATAAATAAATAAATAAATAAATAAATAAATAAATAAATAAATAAATAAATAAATAAATAAATAAATAAATATATTATTTTTGAATAGGTGTCAGAAAAGTAATTTAATTTACCCTTACGTGGAACAAGACCCCTTTTAAGGTTAAGTTCCTTCAGTCTAGATAATTAACGAGTAGTTTCATGTTATAATAATGTAATAAATAACATAAACCATTTTAACACAAATAAAACAGTATGATGTGAAATCGCAAATCATATGGAAAAATTTTTCATTTCCGGAACATTTGTTCATGAATACGGTTGTTGTTTCTTTCTTTTAAAATTATAAATTTTTGTGAGAGTTATTCCCCCTGGGTAAAAAAACATTTTTCAAAATATTTGCAAATTCTTAATGTTTTTTTTGTTGTTGTTCTAAGTCACGTGCAACAAAATCGATGATGCTACTTAGTGAATGTCTTGAAAAATGATTTCTCTTTGCAAAATTATGAGGGAAGCAAGGACTTACGAGCGCTCAGGAGCACGCACAAGTTTACGATCAATTTTACACGTACAACTACGAATCTTTGAGAATATTAAAACAGACGTAAATTTACGATACGTTTAAAATTACGTCTACGATTTTTAGAGAATATGGCTCCTGAACCAGTGTTCGAAATATTGCGATTCTAAATCCGAGCTCCAGTGAATGCAGAGTGCAACGCTCACTAACCTAAAGAACTATGAGAAACAATAATTCGGATCGTTGCGTAGGTGGATGAAGAAATTGTCCGACCCTATTCCTACCAATTGTATTATTTCAGTATGATCCACTTGGCTAAATTCTGACACGGCACATTTAAATATTACTTAATCAAGTAGCAACAATAACGTGCTTGTATAGACGATTTATGATCTAGGCGGAGCTACAAAAGCACACTAGGTAAACGCTGTCCGCGAGAGCAAAGATATTTCGCGTTTTTTCTGTACTGATATTTCATGTTGTCAGGTCTAGTGGCATGGGTGGTTTAATCAACACGTTATTGTGGTGAGTTTTTACCTTTTTAATACCGCTTGTGGTAAAACTGTAAAAGTCAATAAATATTGTTCGTGTACATATTAAGTTTACCTTAAAAAAAAATTGCATAAAACATAAAGAAAAATGAACAATGTAGCATACTTACTAGCAAAACAGTTGAAACACAGTTATTACATATGAAAACATACAATTTTGAATGAAAAAGAAGTGTAAATGCTTTTTAATAAAACCTTTCGTCAGTAAAATTTATAAAATTGGTAATTTAATAGGATATTAATTGAAATACAGCAATCTTTAAAATATCGACTGTACTGTTATTCTGTGTTCATGAAATCACTATGTACTGTTACTTCGTGTATTAATCTTATCGATACTGTACTGTTATTTCGGGTTTGTATATTCTAACTAGCAGAAACCCGTCATTGATACCTGAAGTACTAAGCAGTACGTATAACATGCTTTTGGACGGAAGTTCAAGGAGAAAATGTGTTCCCTAATTTCACTTAAAGATGTTGTCCACCTACAAATAAACAGCTGCACCTAGAGCGCATGACATGTTTCCAACTTTTGCGAGCAAAAATTGTATACTGACATCATACAAGTAGATGCCAGTCACATGTTATTGTATACTATTCATTTTTCAGATTCCATTTATTTGATTTGCCAAAACGGGGTGAAAGACGACCAAAGAGAAAATCGGGAGAGATATCAAAGCCAGGTCTTGCATCAAAAGGAGCTCAGCCAATACGATCCACCCGGTATAAAGTCAACGAGTCTCTAATTCTTCCTCATAAAAAAGTTGGCATAGAGATCGAGTTAGACTGATTGTTTACCATGCATGATTACTCGTTATTAGAACAGCTTATTTTAATTGTTGACACTAAGACATGATATTGTGTTATGCATTTTCACAATTGTGTCTCAAGAACGGTAATATTTTTATTTGTATGGCATAAATTCTTTTAATTTCAAGTTGTATACATTTACAACACTAATTGAAATGTGGGGGTATACATGTATGGCAATATATCCATCCGTATGTTCGTGCGTTCGTTACAACTTAGGGTATCCATCTCATATCTGCAACTCCTCCTAAACCACTCGATGGATTTTCATTTTAAAACTTTCACACAATCTTTAAAATATATGTTTGATTTTGAAAATTGTTGTTTTTAAATAATATGTTAATATTGAATGTTTTGTTTTTTAACCGAGGCCATATCTCATATTGATCAAATATTGAAACACAAGCATACGAATTATTCGTAAAATGTCATACAAGTCTTTGAGAAAAAAACTACATTATGTACATACTCATTTATTTCCACAATTCAACGTAATGCAATGTACGCGTAAACATAATAATAAAAAATAGTCACCCTCCAATGGATATATACAAATACAAAATATCAAAGCAAACTATGGTTATGTCACATTAATATGGTTCAATGAAATGCCTACTTTCGTGGAGTATGCCACCGTTCCTGTACTGACAAACTTGTTTCTTTTCTCACGCCAGAACTTTTAGAAATGCATCTTCCTTCGTGGTAAGATCTAGAAGACCTCCATTTGAAACATTTCCCACAGTTACGACAACGGTGCGGCATCCGCTGCTGATGGAGGGCTTCAGTGTGATCATTAAGGGTCTGTTGGTCTTTCATATTTCAGCCACATGTATTACATTTAAAGGTTTTAATAACTTCAGACTTTTTCCCACAATCCTTTGAATGTCTTTTTAAAGAAAAAGCATGAACAAATTTTGATCCGCACCTGGTACATTTGTGCTTAATGCCAGCATGCTTATCGACGTGGCCTCTGTAGGAAGTGATAGATGTATAGGCCTTGCCACAAATATTGCATTTGTAAGGTATCTTCCTTTTACCATGCTTGCTTAGACCATGGAGCCTTAACCCCCTTTTAGTTGTGAAGTGACGACAGCATTGGTCACACATGAAGTCTCTCGGAATTCCGACCCCATCCCCGTGCTTCACTATCATATGTCGTCTCATGCTTGATTTATAAGTTGTACTAAAAGTACAAATGTAGCAGCTTACAGATGGAGGAGGGGGTTTCTTCTTCGTTTTAGAGGAACTTGCAGTTTCACTTTTAGGCTCAAATTCCATGGAGTTAAAGGATTCTTCCAAGGGATGTAAGGGCAAACTATCCGTTTCACACGCAATGTTAAGCCTAAAACATAAGGTTGATAGTCAAATACTAATGTAAAAAAAACACAAATGGAAAAACAATTCCGTATTTTCTGGCCATACGAGTTATTTTTCTTTGTTATAAAAGACGTACATGATTGTTTATAGACTAGGATAAAATCACACATCTGTATGAGTATATTTTCATTTTAAGTTACATTGTCGTACATGTATATACGACAGTAAGTCAATCTAGCAACTCGAAAAATGCCCTAAAATTCTGTATTTTTTCACTATTTCAGTTTTTAGGAACACAGAATATCAGTACAGTTTTAATAGAAGTAACAGGACAGTAATGTTTTGAAAGGCAAATCGGAACAAGAAATATCAGTACAGAAGGTTCTGGGTTTCGTGCCTTTTCCACTATTTTTAATCAGGAAAAAGGGTGCAAATGCATTTTGTACAAATTATAATACTATTTTGAGATGGTTTAAATCGCGGTTCATTCAAAAAATATTGGGAAAATGGTTAATTAGTCAAAATTAATATCAAATGCATTCTACTGCTAAAAAGATAAAAACTATGGATATAAAGTATCAAATAATTTCTTGAAACTGAAAAAAGATGAAAATATAGTTTTAACAAAGACATAGGACCAGCATATACAATTTCATGGCTATATATTATTATTATACAACCCGATTTGAGTCCGAAGATGTTCAGGTGTCCAATGTAAACAATAACGCGAAATATCAGTACAGAAAAAAACGCGAAATATCTTTGCTCTCGCGGACAGCGTTAACCTAGTGTGAAAAGGGCCAATTGCTCTCGTGAAGGAAGTAAAACGAAAAAGTGGGGGGGGGGGTCTTCATTAAGTGCTATGAAACTGTTTCCATGGTTCGATAAATACTTTTTTTGTTTTTTTCGGCACTCAGAATTTATAAAACGCACAATTTAAACATCTTAACACTCTTTTCGCAATCATACATGTATCATTCTTGACACAAGGAAAAACAAAAGAATAAAAGACAAAAAATAAACCAAATAAACCGTAAGAATGCTTTGTGGTTTCAATACTCGTCACCGAAGAAATAAATAAAACAACAAAATAAATTTGTGTCATTTAAACGCTTTTTGATTTTTCTCATCCATGGCTTGATTACGACTAAGGTGTTCAAATAATCAATTAGGTATTGTGGAAATATCAATTGGGCGGCAGAGAAATAAAATAAAAAGAATAAAACACGGAAACGGTTTAAAAGCCTGTATGTATAAATTCCCGGGGTGTGCATCAATCTCAGGTTGCTCCACAGTGATTAATAAAACCTCTTCCAGCTACTCTGAGTTAAAGAAATCGTAATAGGCGCTTCATTTGTGCGTTCCTGGAATCGTGACACTAGATTTTCATTTGATAACATTTTAACACCCGTATCAATATAAAGCTGTCTTGATGCGACTTAAGCAAATCGACAACAGATAGACTGTAGTGCTGTATGTTAAGTAAATATTTATCCATCGTAACACAAGAGATGTATAAATGTTCTTTAAAAACAGGTTACAAATATAACATTTAGTACTTAACAAACAGTGGAGTCTCCTCCCCCGCATCCTTTCACAAGACAAGTCAACTTCGCTTGTGTAGAATGTTCTACTTGTCATTTAAAAAAATAGTTTGTTCACTTTTTTATCCCGTTGACGGAAAGAAAATGACGTGCACATAAATACCTTCGGCGTTATGATTTACACGCATGTCTTAAATAGACCATTTAAGGAATTTATGTATTTTTTATTTCTATGTCTATAAAACTTTTAGGATTTAACTAAGATCAAGAGGAGCTAGTTTAATTTGCATGTATGAACCCGATTACATTAAGTTACATTTATTTCAAATCAAAGCGTAAGCGGATAAATGAATCTACCATGTCGAGTGCACCGTCAACACCACAAAACTTGACTTTTAATGCGCTACAAAGTGCAAATCATACTTTATATGGACCGCCACCAAACATACCAATAGTCTCATCGCCTTGTGCGTCATACCACCAATTACAACCACCATTCCAAAATATTTATACATCGACACCAATACACAATAACACTAACCAAGCGAATGCACCGCCCACACATAGTCTCGATCACCCAGACGCATATATAATGTCAATAGCGTCTGGGATCACCTTGTTGTAATTTCGCTACCAATAGGTGGAGACAAAACAATGATTCTATTTTTAGGGCCCTATTTTTAAACCAGGAAAACCATGAATACTTATAATATGACGTCACATTCAGATTCACTCTTGATTGTGCACAACAATAATATTTGTTTAATTAATTGATAAAGTTATATTTTATAAAAATATTCAAATGTAAACTTTGGCACAATATGTTATACACTTCTTGATATAAACGGGAGTAATTTTTTAGATAATAAAAATATCATCCAATCAAAAATTACGCCCAGTTTTGGGCGTAATGGTAACGAGTTCAATATAGAGATGAATCCAGACGCACAAATGTAATTAAGCGTCTGGATGATCGAGACTACGCCCACACATAGTTGTCAAGGACAAGGTTATGTTCAACCAACAACAAACGATCCAACCAACAACAAACGATCCATCGATCCTGATAGTTAACCAACATCCTGTTAACAATTTACATTTTATACTTCAAGATATTCAATTTAAATTACAAAAATTCGATTTGTTAGATAACGTTTGTGAGCGTTTGTCAATAATTGAGGCGAAATTTAACGCAGCGGACAAAGACATATCCCAGCTTAAGCAGTCCGTACAAAACCAGGATCAAAAGTTCATTAACAATGATACAGACATGAAACACTTTCACCGCAGAATATCTGAACTAGAATGTGCTAGAAAGGATCTTGAATCCCATACAAACGAATTGCACGAAACAATCCTGGATCAAAAGACACGATCAATGAAATATAATTTAATCTTTGACAATATACATGAAAATTATAATCCAAATCCAGCAATGAGGGAAGACACAGAGTCCGTACTGAAAACCTTTATCAAGGAAGTACTTAATATTGAAGATAATATTCAGTTTCAAAATGTGCACCGCCTCCGTAAACGTAACGATCAAAAACCCAGAGGAATATTAGCTAGATTTGTACACTTTAAAGACAAAGAGAAAGTATTGGTGGCTGCACAAACTAATTTAAAAGACACACCATACAAGGTTGATCCACAATATCCGCAGGAGATTAGTGATAGACGACGGGAACTGGTTCCTATAATGAAGGAGTTTCGTGATCAGGGCAGGCGAGCTAACATAGTTGTAGACAAGTTGTATGTAGATGAGCGAAGATACTTTCCAGAACGTAGTCCGACACCGAACATGGATGGACAAATCAATCGTGATACTGGCGTCAGGTTCTCATAGGACAGGAGGGATAGAGAGTCTCAAGATGTGTACAAAAATAAACTTGAAATTTGTAGTCTGAATGTTTGTGGTCTGAAATCAAAGCTACTGAATCCTGACTTTCATTTATTTATAAAACGTTTTGATATCTTATTGTTACAAGAAACTAAAATTGATGAATATGATAAGCTATACTTACCCGATGGTTATTCATTTAAAGCAAAATATAGAAAAAATGCTATTAGAAAATCTGGTGGTATCAATGTTTTATATAAAAATGAATATATTTCAAATATTGACTTTATAGAATTTGATTGTGATTTCGTACTGTGGCTTAAAATTAAAATTCTATTTACTACAGGTCTGAATAATCTATTTCTAGGGTCAGTATATATCCCCCCTGAGGGTACCAAGTACTCATCTGATGATGCATTTATTGAAATAGAAAATGATCTGGTCAGTTTTAGTCAAAATGGAGATTTTATGTGTCTTATGGGCGATTTTAACGCAAAAACCGGTACCCTACAGGATTTTGTTCAACCTGATGAAGCTTTGCTAGATATGTTTAATTTAAATGATGAAACAGACCTTATAACATACATGTATGATTATGAGAATATACTCCGCGTAAAAATGCCTCTGCATAGAAAAAGTTCTTGTAAAGATAAAGTGAATGCTTTTGGTATATATATAATAAACTACTTGATATTTGTAGAAAAAATAATATTTATATTATGAATTTTAGGGCTGGTATTGACAAATCTATTGGTGAGCGAACATGTAAAGATAAAACTGTAATTGATTATTGCTTATGCTCGTCTAATTTATTGTACTATATATCAAATTTTGAGGTACAGGAGTATTCGCCAATGTTTTCGGATGTCCATAGCCCGCTACGCTTATCTTTGTCAAATTCCGCTTTTGAGAATAAGCAATTACGCGACGAACGCGAAAACGATGCAGCCCTAGAACGTGCAAAACGCTGGGACACCAATAAACGCGACATGTACATACAGCGAATCACTCAAGATGATCGACTTGATGAGATTAGCTTCATGGTAAATGAGCTTGTTTATAATGAGCGCAACTCTAGTTTAGAAACCGACCCTGAAAACGTAAATTCTATTGTTAATCTTATATGTGAATTATTTGACAGCGCGGCAAAATCTTCTTTCGGTACAGTAGTTAAATGTAACAAGTTTAAGAAAAATTGTAAAAAAAACGGTTCATGACCAATGGTTCAATAATGAATGTAAACAGAAAAAAATGCTTTCCATAAGGCAAGAAGGAATGTAAAATCCTGTGTAACAAAAAATGGTCAAAAATCCGAGTTCTTCGCTTGTAACATAGGAGTAACACAAGGTGAGAGCTTGTCTCCTTTCTTGTTCTCCTTGTTTATTAATGATATGGAGCAATACTTAAACCTAAATGGTGTAGAAGATTTAAGTCTGTTTGGTAATATGCCCCCCGAGGAGCAAATTGATATTTACTTGAAAATGTTTCTCTTACTGTACGCTGACGACACAGTTTTGATATCAGAGAGTGTCGAAGGCATGCAAACAATGTTAGATATTTTTCAAGACTATTGTTATACTTGGAAACTTCAAGTTAATGTTGAAAAAACAAAGGTTGTTGTTTTTAAAAAGAGGAGAGTTAATGAAAATGTTGTATTCACTTTTAACAATAATGTTCTAGACGTCTGTGATTCGTATAATTATTTAGGAATTCTTTTTCATTTTAACAATAGTTTTGTAAACGCAAAGAAAAAACTAGTTGAGCAAGCTTTATACTCAGTGTATTATAAAATTAGAAATCTAAATTTGCCAATAGACCTCCAGTTAAAAATTTTTGATACTCTGGTGAAACCTATATTACTTTACTCTTGTGAAGTCACAGGGTCCGATAAAAATGATAACATTGAAAAAGTTCATCTCCAGTTTCTCAAGAGAATACTTAGAGTCCGATCGACTACACCAAACCACATGGTATATGGAGAATTAGGTCGTTACCCGCTGAATATTGACATTAAATGTCGTATGCTTACTTTTTGGAATAGAATTACTTCATCCAGAACTTTATCTTCAAAAATGTATTTACTCTTATATAACCATTTTATGAATGAAGAGAACGGGTTTAAGTGGTTGCAATGTATTAAATCCATTTTAGATGACACTGGGATGTGCTTTCTGTATACTGATAACATACATGTTAGTAACGAGTGGTTGAAGATACATGTAAGGCAGATTTTAAGGGATCAGTTTATTCAAAAATGGAGGTCTGATCTTGCTAACTCATCCAGAGGAACATTTTACCTCTCTTTTAAAGATGAGTTTAAGCTCGAGACTTATCTACTCAGACTAAATCAAGTAAACAGTATGCTTATTACTAAAATACGTCTTTCTAATATTAAAATTCCAATTGAAACCGGACGTTGGCATAATACCAAGAGACAACAGAATATGTCAAAAGTGTAATATCGGAGCAATTGGAGATGAATTTCATTACCTTTTCATTTGTTAGATTTCTTTATTGAGGTGGCCTGGTTACATGAAGTTCCATTTATTGTGGCATTATAACATAAAGTTACATTTTTTCATGTAGTGGCCTGGTTACATTTAGTTACATTTATTTAATATAGTGGCCTGGATACATTAAGTTACATTTATTTATTATAGTGGCCTGGATACATTAAGTTACATTTATTTATTATAGTGGCCTGGTTACATTAAGTTACATTTATTTATTATAGTGGCCTGGTTACATTAAGTTACATTTATTTATTATAGTGGCCTGGATACATTAAGTTACATTTATTTATTATAGTGGCCTGGATACATTAAGTTACATTTATTTATTATAGTGGCCTGGATACATTAAGTTACATTTATTTATTATAGTGGCCTGGTTACATTAAGTTACATTTATTTATTATAGTGGCCTGGTTACATTTAGTTACATTTATTTATTATAGTGGCCTGGATACATTAAGTTACATTTATTTATTATAGTGGCCTGGATACATTAAGTTACATTTATTTATTATAGTGGCCTGGTTACATTTAGTTACATTTATTTATTATAGTGGCCTGGTTACATTAAGTTACATTTATTTATTATAGTGGCCTGGTTACATTTAGTTACATTTATTTATTATAGTGGCCTGGTTACATTTAGTTACATTTATTTATTATAGTGGCCTGGTTACATTAAGTTACATTTATTTATTATAGTGGCCTGGTTACATTAAGTTACATTTATTTATTATAGTGGCCTGGTTACATTTAGTTACATTTATTTATTATAGTGGCCTGGTTACATTAAGTTACATTTATTTATTATAGTGGCCTGGTTACATTAAGTTACATTTATTTATTATAGTGGCCTGGTTACATTAAGTTACATTTATTTATTATAGTGGCATGTTACATTAAGTTACATTTATTTATTATAGTGGCCTGGTTACATTAAGTTACATTTATTTATTATAGTGGCCTGGTTACATTAAGTTACATTTATTTATTATAGTGGCCTGGTTACATTAAGTTACATTTATTGATTATAGTGGCCTGGTTACATTTAGTTACATTTATTTATTATAGTGGCCTGGTTACATTTAGTTACATTTATTTATTATAGTGGCCTGGTTACATTTAGTTACATTTATTTATTATAGTGGCCTGGTTACATTTAGTTACATTTATTTATTATAGTGGCCTGGTTACATTTAGTTACATTTATTTATTATAGTGGCCTGGTTACATTAAGTTACATTTATTTATTATAGTGGCCTGGTTACATTAAGTTACATTTATTTATTATAGTGGCCTGGTTACATTAAGTTACATTTATTTATTATAGTGGCATGTTACATTAAGTTACATTTATTTATTATAGTGGCCTGGTTACATTAAGTTACATTTATTTATTATAGTGGCCTGGTTACATTTAGTTACATTTATTTATTATAGTGGCCTGGTTACATTTAGTTACATTTATTTATTATAGTGGCCTGGTTACATTTAGTTACATTTATTTATTATAGTGGCCTGGTTACATTAAGTTACATTTATTTATTATAGTGGCCTGGTTACATTAAGTTACATTTATTTATTATAGTGGCCTGGTTACATTAAGTTACATTTATTTATTATAGTGGCATGGTTACATTTAGTTACATTTATTTATTATAGTGGCCTGGTTACATTTAGTTACATTTATTTATTATAGTGGCCTGGTTACATTAAGTTACATTTATTTATTATAGTGGCCTGGTTACATTAAGTTACATTTATTTATTATAGTGGCCTGGTTACATTTAGTTACATTTATTTATTATAGTGGCCTGGATACATTAAGTTACATTTATTTATTATAGTGGCCTGGATACATTAAGTTACATTTATTTATTATAGTGGCCTGGTTACATTTAGTTACATTTATTTATTATAGTGGCCTGGTTACATTAAGTTACATTTATTTATTATAGTGGCCTGGTTACATTAAGTTACATTTATTGATTATAGTGGCCTGGTTACATTTAGTTACATTTATTTATTATAGTGGCCTGGTTACATTTAGTTACATTTATTTATTATAGTGGCCTGGTTACATTTAGTTACATTTATTTATTATAGTGGCCTGGTTACATTTAGTTACATTTATTTATTATAGTGGCCTGGTTACATTAAGTTACATTTATTTATTATAGTGGCCTGGTTACATTTAGTTACATTTATTTATTATAGTGGCCTGGTTACATTAAGTTACATTTATTTATTATAGTGGCCTGGTTACATTAAGTTACATTTATTTATTATAGTGGCCTGGTTACATTAAGTTACATTTATTTATTATAGTGGCATGTTACATTAAGTTACATTTATTTATTATAGTGGCCTGGTTACATTAAGTTACATTTATTTATTATAGTGGCCTGGTTACATTTAGTTACATTTATTTATTATAGTGGCCTGGTTACATTTAGTTACATTTATTTATTATAGTGGCCTGGTTACATTTAGTTACATTTATTTATTATAGTGGCCTGGTTACATTAAGTTACATTTATTTATTATAGTGGCATGGTTACATTAAGTTACATTTATTTATTATAGTGGCCTGGTTACATTAAGTTACATTTATTTATTATAGTGGCATGGTTACATTTAGTTACATTTATTTATTATAGTGGCCTGGTTACATTTAGTTACATTTATTTATTATAGTGGCCTGGTTACATTAAGTTACATTTATTTATTATAGTGGCCTGGTTACATTAAGTTACATTTATTTATTATAGTGGCCTGGTTACATTTAGTTACATTTATTTATTATAGTGGCCTGGATACATTAAGTTACATTTATTTATTATAGTGGCCTGGATACATTAAGTTACATTTATTTATTATAGTGGCCTGGTTACATTTAGTTACATTTATTTATTATAGTGGCCTGGTTACATTAAGTTACATTTATTTATTATAGTGGCCTGGATACATTAAGTTACATTTATTTATTATAGTGGCCTGGTTACATTTAGTTACATTTATTTATTATAGTGGCCTGGTTACATTAAGTTACATTTATTTATTATAGTGGCCTGGTTACATTAAGTTACATTTATTTATTATAGTGGCCTGGTTACATTAAGTTACATTTATTTATTATAGTGGCCTGGTTACATTTAGTTACATTTATTTATTAAAGTGGCCTGGTTACATTTAGTTACATTTATTTATTATAGTGGCCTGGTTACATTAAGTTACATTTATTTATTATAGTGGCCTGGTTACATTAAGTTACATTTATTTATTATAGTGGCCTGGTTACATTAAGTTACATTTATTTATTATAGTGGCCTGGTTACATTTAGTTACATTTATTTATTATAGTGGCCTGGTTACATTAAGTTACATTTATTTATTATAGTGGCCTGGCTACATTTAGTTACATTTATTTATTATAGTGGCCTGGTTACATTTAGTTACATTTATTTATTATAGTGGCCTGGATACATTAAGTTACATTTATTTATTATAGTGGCCTGGTTACATTTAGTTACATTTATTTATTATAGTGGCCTGGTTACATTAAGTTACATTTATTTATTATAGTGGCCTGGTTACATTTAGTTACATTTATTTATTATAGTGGCCTGGTTACATTAAGTTACATTTATTTATTATAGTGGCCTGGCTACATTTAGTTACATTTATTTATTATAGTGGCCTGGTTACATTTAGTTACATTTATTTATTATAGTGGCCTGGATACATTAAGTTACATTTATTTATTATAGTGGCCTGGTTACATTTAGTTACATTTATTTATTATAGTGGCCTGGTTACATTAAGTTACATTTATTTATTATAGTGGCCTGGTTACATTAAGTTACATTTATTTATTATAGTGGCCTGGTTACATTTAGTTACATTTATTTATTATAGTGGCCTGGATAAATTAAGTTACATTTATTTATTGGTTGAAATATACCTAAATATTAAAAAGCAACTTTAATAAGCAGAAAGTAGCTTTTAATTTACACTACAGCGATTTCGGTAAGTTTTGCGATTTTGTTAAGTGGATGCGGTTTTTCAGCGGGCGATTTACAGTCGGACAATTTTGGGCATTTTTGACGGGGCGATTGATTTTGCCTGCTCAATATTATAAACGCACTCTTTTATGTGAACGAAAAAAAGAGCGTGATGAAGACAAAGATATACTAATTAAAGTACACAATCCCGCCTTTTGAAAACTCTGTAAGAATCGAAGTCTGTGTCTGTCCTTTCAATTGCCCTGGGTCTTTCCTTAAGATTTTTTTTTTAAATGTTACAATACGGATACGTTCTAATATATTACAAGCAAACCTTAAATTGTAAGAGAGGGGATCTAATTTATAATTTCATTTCTGGCCAATATACAAAAATTACCAAAACGTGATCGTAAATATTTCACACAAATTATATTATTGTTTTATCTGAAAGGTTTCCTGAATGCATGTATATGAAATGTGAAAAAGGAGGTAAAGTAAAAAACAGTAGAACATCTCTGTTTCATTCTATAGTTGCTGTGTGTTATAAGTAAACTTCTTAATAACCCTATCAAAGAATGAAGGAATATTTATACATCGATTAAGTACACTATACTCAGTACTACTATAGTGGGTGATAAAAACACTTAACGTTGTTCATTTATCAAGTATTTGCTGAATAAGTGGTACATAACGACATTGATGGGAGAACTAAAAAAAGACGGAATTGGAAAGATTTCATAGCATCAGTTTCAGCGAGACCTGCAAAACATATATATCTTTGTGATATAAGGAGGATCTGAGTGGCTGACGTAAAGTGAATTTTTAGCACCTACAAAGTGTTTATCGACATACATTCAACTTAAAAGTCACATGCATCGACTGACCTAACCGAATTTGACTTGCGGTGCTTTAATTTGCAAGGACAATAAACGATACAATTAAAAGGACAGAAAAACATAAAACCACCTACATTAATTGATGGAATATTTGCTTAACTCAATATTTTGCTGTATTCAGGACGAGAACAGGTTAACGAACAATTACTTTTTGAAATGAGATAATAATAAACAGAGAACACAGGAAAAGTATAGAGTTTTTCATAGAGATGAAAAATATAAGCCTTTGAAGCTGCTATTATACCTACTATACATTTATAACGTAACAACCCAAAACCGAATGCGCGCCCAAAAGGTACAAGAAACTAAGAGAAATTTGAAATACATATCTATTTCTGCCTGAACTGCAACTATAGAAGTGGACAAGCTGTATATTATATATATATATATATATTTTACAATTATATCAAACAGTTTTTAAACACTTGTTACCTGAACGCTTTAAAGAGCTCAATTTACATATTAGTACCGGAAGCGTGAAGTGAGCATACCATTATTCGACATTTTCTAATGGTTTATAACATGCAAAGAATGTGACGTTCAGAAATGGCACATGTAGTTTACTATTTCGAGAATCATCTGCCATCCAACGCTTTTCTTCTTTTGCGTTGAAAAAAACCTTGGACAGCAGAGAATTCTGGAACTAATAGTGTACATGGTCAGGCTTTCCATATAAAAATCGTCAACACCACCACCCCACGCATGGATTTAAACATTCTTCAATCGCTACCATTGACGAGCTAAGCAAAGGCTTTAGAATCGTCCTTACCCCGATATGTCTGCCACATCTACTACAGACAAACCCTAAGACCAGGTTGTTTAATTAGTTGTTCTACATACCGAAGTCTCCAATATTACGTCTAAAGCCTTGATTTCATTGATTGATTACACTCTTATTGAATTGTTGTTTAACGTCCAGTTCAGATACTGGTATATTCAGGACGTTAACGAGACAAAAAAGCAAAATGGAAGTGGCACATGAGCTTAACAAAAAGTGAGCATAGTACTGACGGAAAATTTAGTCTCTTTGTCGCAACTTTTATACTCCTATTCTTATTGACATCAGCTATGCAAGATGTCTGCCACCGTACAAACACTGACTCGCCACCAAGAGTTAAGTATCATCCATTAAAAGCCATCTGCTGGCGCTATGTGGGTCAAGCCGGTAAGTAAGTATTATATACATATATTATTCCATAGAATGAATAATTAAAGGTTGCTTTCATTTGTAGCAGAAATGTAAGCTCAGTATTGATATAATTGATGATAAACTGCAAGCAATGAGTTATGTGCGTATTAATATGTATGGAATTTTTTATGACGTATTACGAAACATTGAATGTAAATTGTCAATTCCTTACGACTACCAGAGGTAACGTTTCATCCGACGCTTAAATTAGTAATAGCTACAGGGAATAAACTAAAATGACTTGAATTCTCTAGTGAGGCAGATGATTATTGTTTAAAGCGTTAGAATCCACTCAGAAGTCGATCACTGCATGTACTAAATGAGATTTGAACTGTAAAACACGTCTATGAAGACAGGTAACTTCCAAATATAACTAATACACATACATGTAAACGCAACAAAGTTAATCTTTTGACAAAACTGACACAATTACACTTAAAATATAAGATTGTGAAGTCTTTATATACATAAATGTATTACAGTTACAAATACATTTCCGTTGTGTATTGAATGTGTTAGGAAGGTGGCGTTAAACCACCAGTCTTTGGCGAGAAGACACGACCATTGCATCGTGAATAGAAAATCAATTCTTGATGAAAATAATTGATGTTATGTATACTTGTATATACTACTTAATAAATGAAAAACGGTAATCAAGGTGTTCTTGTACCGCAGGTATGGCGTTTTCACCAGGTATTCTAGCTTCCTTCTCTCTCCCAAAAACATATATATTTGAAAAATTGCTGAAAGTTTCGTTAAACAACATTCAAACAAACAAAAAACCTGAAGTGTTTTTTGTTTGTTATTGCATGTTTAAGTACAGGTATTTGTGGTATAGTCCCATGGACCATCAAAACGCAGAAATGTTAGACCATTACATAAATATGAATATTTTGCACGTGAAGTTTGACAGTAAATTCGTCACCGCTACCGCGACTTAATTGATCATTATCAGAAATTAATCTCATTTGAAATGTATGCGTTCAGAACTTTTGGCCGAGTCAGTTATAGGTAGTCTTTTCTTTTAATTGATTAAACGTTTCTCTGACAACGAGAAACTAATTCCAAGCTGTCGGTGCTAACTCATCTGAAGACCTCGTGCTTTTGTTGAATGTGGTTATTTAAGAAAAATTTAAATACCCGGCCCAATATGTCAAATTCAAAAAGTTTTGATTGTCTCTACTGAAAAGCAAATTTTATTTTTGATGATTTCGAATTATGTGTATTACTAAATGAATTAATCTTTGCCAACTTAACGACTAAAGGACACAACATTTTTGTTTTTGCGATTGAACGTTATCCAACATATATTTAGAGTAGTCCAACTGTCCTGTCGTAGATATCGAACACTTCCTACAGCGACTTCTAAAGCAATTAACTGGCAGAATAATCAGATCCAAAGTATAATAACTATTCTAATGAAACGTAGAAAGTTTTGAAAGCTTACAAGCCACAATAATCTCTCTGAACGGTTTAATATGCACAGGTGACGTTTTCTTAAGCAGAGTAAAGCAAGCCTGTGAGGTATAATAGAGATTAAAATCATTGTATTTGAAACGTTAATAAATCCCATAATACTCAATTTTCCTCAAGGGAGTTGACAATTATATAAATACGAATATTTATCCACCAAGTACCACGCATTAATACATACATGTAACTTAGAATATGCAATGCCAAATCATAATTAAAAAACTATGAAACATACTATACTAAAAGTCACATCCCCGTGGAGCGCGTTTTTTTACTGCTTCCACTTTTTCTTTATTCAATATTGTACCTTAAAAAAATTATCCACGATCTATACATTTTAGAGTTTTCATTCTGAACACATACGAGTGCACGTGAGGTGGTAAGACGCAATTTTGTCCACGATAATTATAGTATGCTCATTAGTACGTCCACACTCTCTGTTTATTTTGATTAATGCGTTTTAACTTTTGTTTTCGTTCTTAATGAATGTACCTGAAATATTTTTTCTAGACCAGAAATTGATAGTTATTATTATTGTATCTAAATTTTATTTGTAAGGTCTATCCTGTTATATTTCTATGTAAAGGAACTACCAATTTCGCCATTGATAAAAGTATTTTAAAAAAAAACAAACAAAAAAACTCGTGGTCTTTTTCTATCTTTGCTTTATTCCTTCATGATAATACAAACAGTCTGTCTGGATCAAAGTAAGCAATCTTCAAGTTTCAAAACAGTAGTAAAATAACAGTTCATTATTAAACTCCATGGTCTTTTTATCTTATGGTCTTTATTAAACTCCAGAGTCTATATTTCCTTAAACCGAAATATTTTGTCACTATTAGAACAAATTGCATGGTACCTGAGTTTCGTATCAACGTTTATCCCAGCAACTTCCACACATGACATCAAAGAGTGATCATACAATGTTGTTGTAGCGACACTGTCTCTGGGGATTATCAGATATCTGTACATCTTTGTAACAATATATTATTAGTTAATGGATAGGTAAACTCCCACAATACAACCTGTATAATCGTTATTATTTGCAAAAGCATTTTATTTTTTTTTAATTATTTATTGTTTTTTTTTTAACTGAGATAAATGCCATTCGTAATGCACCAATTTTCACACAAAGAGTGCTCGGTATAGTGATGATTTAATTTTAATCTGCTGCAAAAACATATATTTGATTCCGTTGTCCCTCTTCTGATACTGATACACTGTAGATTGTACTGTAATTGTTGGGATATGAATTACATATTTCTTACCTGTTATCCAATACCCGCTATGATTTATATGATATAAAAAATTAAAAGGCATTTTTTTTAAGATTCATAAAGAAATAACTTATACATGGTCTCTTACCTTTATTTTTGACCGCCACTGAAGGTAATCTCTGTATCTGTCTTTATTTCCTGGAGCTGTTCGTTTCCATAGAAGAAAGGCAACAATTGTGTATGTCACTGCCAGAATTACAAGCGGTACGATGTAGATAAAAAGCAAAACGAATATAGTGTAAATTCTCCTAGATTGAGCATACAACCAACGCTCGTCACATTTCAACACTCCCGAGTCCGAAACTGACGTTCTCGCAACAAAAAGCTGCACAGAACCAAATATTAAGGAAGCGAGCCAGATTGTAGACATAACATATTTATATCGTTGTAGAGTAAATCGGTGGTGTAAAGGGTACATTACCACTAAGAAGCGATCAACTCCAATGGCCATATTTGTAAATACACTTGCAGCAACGGATATCATTTGAACAAATAGAACAATTGGGCATAACTCCTTTGGAAAGATCCATGTTCGGAACACTGCATCTGCAAAAGTAAAAGGCATACAAAACAATGCCATTAACAGATCGGCTACCGCCAAGTTAATTAGAAAAGGTCGCAACTCTGTCCTGCATCTTTTACCATTTTTGAACACAATTATTACAAAAATGTTTCCGAAAATTGCTAATAATGTTGTTAATGAATATAAAACAACTAATCCAGTAAGCGTTGTTAAATCTAACTTTGGATCGAATATATCTTCACCAGCATTTGAACCGTTTACCGAACTATTTCCCTCCATCCTCACGATCGGTAACTGTGTCCTATGATGACAGAAGTAGTTTTCAATCCCTTTATCAAATATCACAATTGCAATTAAATCTGTCATTGTATATAAATAACGCATTTGGTAGCAGTTTCATTTTATACAACTGCTTTGGATTGGTCAAAACGAGTTATGTTTATAATAAGGACAAATTGTTCGCAAAAATGTCTCGCAAAATGTTATAAAGACAAGCAACTCATTAACTTCCAAAAAACTGTATTGGTTCTGTATACTGTTATTTTCCGTTCCGTCTAAAGTGGAAAATAAATATTAAGGAATTGACGGAAGGGATATTTCTGTCGTTCATGTTTATTTAAGCAGTTCATTAGAAGTGATGTCACCCAACATTTTATACGATTCCGCCTGGGATTATCCGATAACATTCTTCTGTTTATAGCTATCTGAACCATTGAATAAACTTTGCATTATCATAAAATCTTCATTTACATTGATTATTACCAATACGCTTTATATTACAATCAGTCAAATGGGATAGTCTTAGAAAAGGTAAAACCTGATTCTAGATCAAGTAGAGAAAACTATTGTTTGGATAGACGAAGAAAATAGTATACCGTTCAAGAAAAAGTTAATTAGATTTTATTTCATGGTTGAATGACAGGAGTTTAATTTTACGATTGGCAATTTTAGCAAAAGTATTCTTCATTGCGAAAACAATAATATATACTTAATGAAAGTGTTTATAGGTAAAATATCTTTGACGTTTTACGTGCGATTGCTTAATAGTTTAGAGGAGTAGATTAGGTTCTAATTTATTATTTAACTGACATAACCATTGTAGTAATACATAACGTTACCATATCTGTTAAAAAAAATTGCGTGTGTCGCGTCGCAGTCTGCATACGCCGTATCAATGATGCTGTTAGTCGGTTTATTGATCATTATATGATATTATTTCTGTCTTCAAGAATGGGGTGTGATTGAAGCTGATTCATGTTGTACGGGGAATGCGAGATTTCCTCTTTTTCGGTGTACCTCGTTCTATAAACGAGTAGGGACAAGTTTGGACTGAATGCAGACCACTAGCCTATAAAAACTTTATTTTGCGTTAAAATATCACGGAAGACGATTGTGGTCTGGATTTATGTTGCTGCAATGTTGTCTTCTGATTTTGGTTTCAGTAATGATTATTGGCAGCGTGAGATTGAAGAATGTAATCGATTATTTGAAAAAAAACATAACGGGCAATTTCACTAATTGATCACTTCGTCAACAAAAACGTATCTTTGAAAATTTCAGCTTGACGTTAGACACAACGACATGTTTCTGACTAATATTGTGAACCTGAACTCATCATCTAAAAGGCCTAAAGTAGTTATTTGTTGCATGTTGTCGACGAGGAGGTGTGAGCTGCGAACCAGTGTGCGGACGTCACAGCCTCATCTAAAAATCCTTTGACAAATGACTGATTGTCATGTACACATGGGACAACCATGAGAAAAGGCAATATCCCTTGTAGGCGTTGCGACAGACTTAAATAGGTTAAAGATATAGACAAGACGTATGCGACGACATAAACTTTAACGATGTAACGCGCGTTTGTCCGCTGTTCGTATAACGTTATTATGCGACCTATCGTTTACAAATGAACTCTAAATTACTGTACGACGTGACGGTGAAATACGTTTGTGACACTGAGGTGAAGCCTTGTCTCAATGATGGAACAGAAACAAACTTCGGCAACTTCCTTTAGTCCTGCTCAAACAAATATAAACTATTTATGTATTATAATTTATCAATTGTAGGAATTTGTAGTTATTTTAGCTATACCACGCCTTCCAATTGCTATTTGGGGGTAGGATGGGGAGGGGGTGGGACGGAATACTCAATGAAAACACTCGACCATCGGCAAGGCAACTGAAAACTATCAGTCATTGTAAATAAAAGGCGGAAATGAGTGTTACATCGAACTCATTGTGCCCGCATTAAGTTCGAAGCCGCAACCTCATTTTTGACAAACGTGCCCAAATGTAGATGACTACCGTAACCACTTGGCCAACAAAGCCTACGAATAGCGGATTGACAAAGAAAATTCATCAATAACGTACAGGTATTTATTTATTTTTTTGGTAGGCCGCGGTGGGTGGGGTGGGGAGGTGGGTTGATACATACAATGTGGTTCGCAGGTCTTCTGTTACAATGTCATCTTTACCTTTTCTTCTAATGTTTTTATAACTTGATAACGTCTTATTCCATAAGATATAACTACAATATAGATAAAAAATTGCAAAGACAACGGTATTATTTAAAGTCGAAGTACTTGTTCCATGACCATAGTGTTTAGTTAGATTAATATATCTGGTTATTGATTAACAAGATCGACACGCCCAACAATTATTTGTACAATCTTGTTAATTACATTGCAAACCGTTAATATGCATGGATAATAAAACATAATATCTTATTATATGACAAAAATAGCATTATAAGCTCTATTGACCTTAGCAGAATAATGGGGTTTTAAAACAATACTAAAAATCCTAAGCAGACACACATAAAGATGTAACTCTGAAACGGTAATACTTAGAATTAAATCAATATTGATATTTTTTTTTAATATTTGAATTTCTATTACAGTATACTATTACAGAGTTTTTCATCGAGATACAAGGGCCCTAGTTGCCTAGCGGTTAAGGTAGTTAGTCGTGTACTATTGATCACGTGGTCTCTCAACACTGAGGGTTGCGGGTTCCAGTCTCACTGCGGGCAGGTGTGGTTGACTCAGTCTTAATTGACAATAATTGTCAGTTTTCGGACCTTACTCCAGGGTTTTCTCCGGCTTCCTTCCTAAAACTGGTCGTCACGATGAAAACATAGCTGAACGTGACATTAAACGTTGATTGATTGATTTAATGTTTTGCTTTACGTCCAGCGAACACAATTTTATATATATTCGGGACAAGAACATGAAACAAAAAATATATCTATATCGGAAAGATTAACTAAAGGGCAACACATTTAAATTCCATTGGAAAAAATAAACGGTAATGGAAAGGGGGGATAATTTAGTCTTTTGCGGTGGCTACAAAGAGCCTACTCTTATCATCTTCATAAGGGGTCTTTATCAAGCATTGAGCGTAGCACTCTCCAAATACGTTACCCACTGTGGTCTGCAGTCAAGCTTTCAGTATAATGATCTGACAAAACCCCAACATCTATACGACACCTAGAGACGCGTTGGGCAGCTCTATATGTCGAGCACTGTGAGCCCTCACAGTGTGGTCCCAGTGGCGTTAAATACAAACAAATAAAATACATAGAAATAAACGAACTTTTCAGAAGATTCCCAGTTAGCGGATACAGAATGCCCTCTCGTTTGATGATTGCCATGTAATAATACCGCGAACAACAGTGAGTTGGATTGCTACGCTCGTTGAACGAAAAAAAAATAGATTTCGGAAGAGTTGACATAATGTATTTGCTATCAAATGGTAAATTTGGTTTATTTGACAAGAATGTCCAATCAGCTTCAAGAGGGATGTTACAGTCAAGAAACTAATTTTGACCATCAGGATACAAATTCGAATGAAGTGTTAAATTCCTCTTTTTGATTTGATTGCATGACTGGATGTTAGCTTTACGTCTAGCGAGCAGTATTTTAGCTACATTCAATACGATAACAAGTTAAAAAACAATAAATGAACGGCGGCGGGTGTGGGATGGGGAATAAGGAACAAAATTGTGACTGTCACTGGAAAAATATGGAGTATTGGGTAGGGACAAAGAATTTAGACTTTTGTAGCGGCTACAATAAGCCTTCTCTTTAATTTACAAAAGGGGTCTTAATAGTGCAATGAGCGTGTCACTCTCCTTACACATTACCCACTAGGGTCCGCCACTATACTTTCCATATAATGACCTGACAACCCCCAACGAGAAGGTCTCCCCTATCCGCTACCCGGAGAAGTGCTTGCTGGTCTGTGGGTCGAGCACTGGCCTCCCCCCAATGTGGTGCCAAACGCTTTTTGATGATTGAAATATAATTTTACATCGTTGTATTAAATGGATCTTCAAATTTGTGGATATTGTTTAATATTTCTAAATATAATACTAGTATTTTAAATGCCGTAGACTACTACGTTTACGTATAATCTTCTCATCAACTCCGACAGCACTCTGAAATGTATCTCCTAATACCACGATTTGAACTTACTATGCGTATCCGATGTTGGAACACATACATAATTAAGCTGGGTCGTAAATGTATCGAGAACTCTCGACAAAAGAAAACACTTTTTACTGCAATATATATCATATACTGGAATCATCCTTGCTCAGAACTCCAGTTTATCATTAGAAATTTCAACATTTATAAAGCTATTCTTCTGGTTAAATAATGATTAAATTTACATCATATAATTCATTAACCGGTTAAAATTTATATTAAACAAGATTAATTTGCATATTATCAATTGGCATGATACCTGGAGACAATTCTCCACGAAATGATTCTGGGTATCCTACGTCAACCACAATAACCTCTGCCACACCATTGGTTGACGCCTTAATAGATATCTCTCATGGCCGATACCCTTCGTGAACAAAACCAATACTTTAAATGTAAAATCGTATCAAAGTGTATAAATAGACTATACAAACATAAATAAGATCTAGTGTATTTTGTTTACAAACATCGGTCTTTGTTTACAAACATCCCAGGCAGATGTAGTCTCGCAGCAAATCTGAATGACGTGTGGCATAAGTAATATCCGAAAACCAGATATGTTCTCTGTGCCGGACTGTGTGTAATTCTATCAAAATAGGAAAAATGAGGTATGTGTTACACAAAGACATTGAACGTTAATGGAATAATTGCTACTAATTGTGTTCAACAGATTCCGTTGCCGGCAAATGTTCTTTTGTATAAACAATTTAAAATTTAAACTTTAAAAGTTAATTCTGAATAAAAAGAGATGGTTTTGTATAACCGTATATATTTGAAGAAACTTATACATGTAAAAAGTCGTTATTATATATAGAATTACAGTTAATGGTTACATGTGATTTGATTCGTGCATGTTTTATCCAATTTGTACACGTATGTTTGTCAAACGATGAAATGTGTTATTTTAAGATGCTTCCATTTTGTCGTTAAGCATGTTCAATTGTATATATTAAAGGATAAATGAATATGTTGTGTCGCCATCTTTCTTCAAAGTTCGTAGAGGGAATTACACGCAATCCCTATTATCTGTATTGTATGTATCCCAAATATGGTTCACATTTAAATTTAACCCTAATCTTATAATACTAATTGGAACTTTATTTCCAAATCTATCTAGCAATAATATAATACATAAAACAATCGTTAGATATGAGGTTCGGGAAGCTGCACATGTACATTAGGTATTATATTAATTATTGAAGATTAACCTGATTTAAGATATCAGAGACAATTTACATTATGTGAGGTAGCGCATACTTTTATTTGCTAAGTATTAGACACTATTTTAATGAATATTCAAAGGGGTTATAAACAACTTTGATTTCATTTCCCGTGTGACCAAACTTAGATCATTCTACGAGGATTGTAAATCTGATATCAACAGCTACTTTTCTCATGAGGGACGTAAATACTTTTCCATTTTGCCCTTATGTGACTAGTTTTCATTGAATTCGCAAGAAAAGTTCAAATAAAATTAGAATTAATGTTACAGCTTCGCCGTTTTATGCATTTTCCTCTAGGAACTTTATTACAACAAGGTGTTATAACAGTAATTTAATGGTTTAAAGAAAATAAATTAGTTGTATTAAACGAGTAACTCATATGATTAGTTCTACACTTTAAAAACGTTATAACACTTTCTATTACACTTCTGCCTTCGACTTGTAACGAATGGACACTATAAACCCATAAAACCCCGAAAAACTCTTTAAACAATGCAAAGAAACGACTATATACTACAATGCAATCTTGTCTAGACAAGTCTTTGTTGGAATAAAGCTATTATTTATAAGTCGCCATTTAGATTACAAGGATAAAACCTACCAAATGAGGAATTTATTATGAAATTGATCGGATCTTTGATTGAAAGAAATGTGATGCCATTAGCTTAATCAGATTGTGTAATTAGGCACTAAATTTATTACAAAAATTAATGCATATACATTTAAGTTAGTCAGTAAGTTTCTATTTGTAGTAATTGTCTCATACGGCCATCCACTGGATTTTAGGACTGTAGTACAGACAAATTATTCTAATGCAGTTCTTGATGTAACGTCAATTCTGATTGGATAACGTGAATAATTTCATGGCATCAATTCCACGATTGATGCCGTCAAATTTTAACGCAAGCGCAGGCGTTATTTCCGGCAAATAGCAAATTCCAATTTTAATCAGTTTATTTAGTTTTTTATTGCCGTAGCATTAGAATGGAGATAACTGTATTGTATTTGAAGATTTGCCGGCATCAATTGGTGATTTGATGGTCGGAAATATCCTTTTACTGGCTCCGCTTACGCGTCGCCAATAAACTCAATTTTCAACCATCAAATCATCAATTGATGCCGGCAAATCTTCAAATACAATACAGTTATCTCCTAAGTAATGTGCTAATATTTGGTTGAACACTAAACTTTAAGCCACAAAAATTTGATAAAATTCAGTAGAAAAAATGTAGATGCTATAACCTGTCCGTGTTTTATAATATGCATAATTCTTTAGTTGCTACAAATCGTCCTTGACGTTTGCTACGAGAATTTAACATATAAGTCAGCCATTTTTGTTTCTAAAGGGACCTTACGATGTTTACAAATGTTCGTCTGCTTTCGTTACGTTCAATGTTATTCGGAAAAACCGCGAGACTTTTCCCGCCTTAACTGCAGACGACATCACCCGAAGGATTTCGAGTAAACAACAACTGATTGTTCCTAAAGTACACTTCCGTAGTAATTGAGGTCAAATTTTAGTATGCAAAATCGCTCTTTCAAAATTTAAAAACATATTTCAAAACGCTGAATATCTCGAGGAAATAATTATTGATTTAAAAAAGTACCCTTCTTTATCTACAAAAGGAGCATAAGCTGAATACGCGGTATGCAGTTTTCATTTTTCACGCAAAAAACCTTCTTCAGAATACCTTAACACTTACTACAGTGTCTTCATTGGACCTACCTACCGACGCTATACTATGCATTTCTAAGGGAACTTGAGGAGTACATGGTATATGTCTCGGACTGCGCCTAAAACAGTAATAAAATAAATTACTAAAATTCATAATCTTGCGTAAAAAATTTAATTTTAGCTTTGCGAAATTCTTAAAACAACAAGTAAATATTGTAAGTGACCATTTTTTATTATTGAGATGCTGTAAATTACATAACACAACCTAATTGTTTTTGGAAAGACGTAGTTAATCATTTCACAGTTGAGTAAGAAGCAGAAGATAATTATTTTGTTGCGCTATACGGTACTAAGAGACTACAAAAGTAAAAAAACCTGCAATTTACGCAGTGACAGAAGCATCGACGATATTACGTTTTGACTCAGGGTTAACACTGGTATGCTCTCAAAGAGAAGTAACTCTACATTTTTCATGCGTAATAAAGTCAATTGGTAAAGTTCATTTGGTAAACTCAGCTGTTTTAGTTATTTTCAATTTGAATATTTCTATCCTGTTTCATTTTCACTCAGTTTCTTGCAAAACAAACAATCACACAGATTGTATTGGTGTTAAATCTGCACCATTGATTAACTCTGTTTTCTTCTGGCTATTTATTTTTCTCTCGTGTTTATTAATTATACCTATGAGATAATTCATAATATAGTTCATATTGATTATGTACTGATATATCTTAGTCTCTGTTCAACTTGATTGACAACTATACATTGCCTTAAACTGAAGTAAGTATAGTTACGTGTGAACAATATACAATTTACTGTTTAAAATCAAAGTAGAATGTAAAATTTTGTAAAAGTGTATTGCATTTATTTTGTTAACTTGCTAATAATTAATTATATACAAGCATGCTATAAAATGACAATGAAAACTAGTAAAAAATGTTATGTGCTTGTTCACTGAAGTTAAGGGGATGCAGGACACCATCCGCCATTTTTTGTAAAAATTTCAAAATAGATGGGTTTCAGGGTAGTCTGCAGGAAACTCCCACTTCTTGGGAGCTAGAATGGTATTTTCATTTTACCAGGTTCGAAGAAAATTTAGATAAACCATACAAAAGCAAATTTGGCGACCTATTAATTTTGATATTGATAATTCAACTATGATTTGCATATTTAGAAATATTTATTTGATCGGTCGAGATAAATTTCGGTAGAGGTTTTGAACAATAGGGTATATCAACAAGACCAACTCACGAACATATCATTAAAGTTCTTGGACTTCTATGTGTTTGTAGTCAAAGCACGTTTAGCTTTGATCGGATTTCAATTCAAAATAACATTTCGGCGAGAGAATACACTTTGTTATTGACTTGCTAATGTATTTAAATTTCCTTTTGAAATCAATATATATAATGTTTGTTTGAGTGGTGTTTAACGCAACTTTCAGCAAATTTTTGCTATATCAAGGTGTATAACGGTAAGTTGTGTACAGGTTATAAGCGGTATTTATTTTTAACTTGAATTTAAATGTGACATCTGAAAATGAATACTTTAAACGATAGGTCGATAAGCATACCTGTATTAAATTCAATGAATAAATCAGAGTATATGTATTGTTAAACTTTCTTTTCCAATTCATTTTGTTTGTAAAATATGGAGTTTTCAGATGATTATCTAACGCAGATTGAACTTGTCATTCATGTCACGCAATGTGTGTCATAATTACCAGTATTTTAAGGATTATTTTTGAACTTTACAAGTAAACATGTCTGTTGGAAGTCGAATATCTAGTTTATACCTCAAGGAAGATTTTTCGGATGTACGTTTTATTTTTACAGACCAAACTGACACAGAAATACCAGGACATAAACTCATAATTGGAACGGCCAGTGATGTTCTAAAAGATATAGTAATGTCAGGTGACACCATACACATTACGAGCTTTACTCCAATGATTTTTAAACAGTTTTTAAGGTAATTATAGATGTTTGAACATGTAAATCGGTTCTTAGTTTCTCTGTACTCAGTTACATGTAAATCGTTCACTGCACAATCTGCACTGGTTGTAAGCCATTGGTTTCTTTAAACTTAAGTTTTATACAACATTAATTTCATCATAAACAACGCTAAAATGAAAGTGTTTTCATTCGATACCTAAACAATTTATTTACACTAGCAAATTAGGCCTCTGGAGAACATATTGAAAAAAATACTTTACATGGGATGCACCTGTTCGGAATTATCATACCTTTTTTAAATCCGACAAATTACAAAACTAAAATCGGATTATTACGGCAGTAAAATTTGGCCTACTCTGTGAGTGATAAACATGAGCAAAAACTATTTTCTGTGCTCTTAAAGTTGAAAATCGGGATATTATGAATAAATCGATAGAAGAATCATTTCAACAGAACTATTTCGCTTGACTTACTGAATTTATTAACTGATACAAAAACAGAGTTTGTCAAGTGAGTTGTCACTATCTAATTTTATTCTAGACTATTCGTGAATAGAACATGTTCTATGAAGCGATACACTTAGTAGTGATTAATAAATATACAATATTAGTACAATGTCAGAAAATATACAGTTTATTTGTACGAGCCTTAGAGACAGGTAGAAATGCGAGGCTATGCCGGGCATTTCTCACCTGTTTTGCGGCGAGTACAAATAAACGTTATATTTTCTGACAATGTACAAATATTGTTTTTATTCTGCAACCAGAAAATACATTTAATACTAATGGAAAACATGAAAAAGTGCACTTCTAGTCAATTTTGTACTTGAAATTTTCGACGCGTATTAGAGTGACAGCCTTACGTCACAAACAAATATCGTATACGACAACATACCGTAAACAGAATACTAAATATATTTATAAGTAAGGACAAGGGTACCAGGAGTGACGTCATTATTTACCAATATAGCTTTGCTTTATTCGTAGGGTCGTATTTGTCTAGTTGAAGCGGTAGTTGCAGAATAAAATCCGTTAAGAAGTAAAATCTTAAAGTACCATACAAAAACTTATGTACACAGTACCTATATAAATAACATACATGTAGATTCTAATTTTTCTAATATATTTAATTATATTTCCTCGTGTTATTTATATTATAGGTTCATATACACTGACAATGTTTCATGGAATGAGGAGTCATTGTTCTCCTTGATGGCTTTATATCAATGTGCGGAAACATATGGAGTAAATGGCCTTAAAGCACAATGCCAAAGTAAACTTATAAAGGTTTTAAATGGTACGGTAGACTACGCTGCAGTGTTCACATATTCAAGGAAGATACAGTTGACCTTTGTTTATGATATTATTTTGGAAAAGATGAGAAAAGATTTTGAATCATTAGTAAAGCAAGACTCTTTTCTTTCTTTAAATGGCGAAGAATTAAAGATTGTGGTTGAAAATGGTGAAGACTTAAACACAGATGAGCTTGCCTTGTTTAAAGCCCTAGATAAATGGGCGTCTGGACGTTGCCATGCAGAGGGAAAATGTCTAACCGGTGAAGAAAAAAGAATACTGTTGGGAGATATTATTTATATTGTGCGGATTGCTTCAATTCCACTCCAGCAGTTTTCTGATGAGATTGTAGGCAGTGGAATTTTAACAACAACAGAGCAGCTAGCATTTTTCAAACACTATTCAGGCGTGTTCAAGTTTGATAATATTTGCGGGTTTCAAACGAGTCCACGTAAAAATGTGCGTAAGAAAAAAACTAAATGTTTGTATTAAGCTTTAAATAGTTAAAACACTTCCCATTAAAGAATTTTTTTAATACTACAAAAAAGGGAACGTTTGATTGTTTACAAAATATATAATTTCAACGAAACATATTCACAATTGAGGATTATTCATTAAAAAAGGATTTCGATATATCTTAAGGAATTCAAAACTGCCTTCAAATAATTTCTTTTTAATAGTATGAAATAAAAATAAACATAAATTAAGTGGATAGAAAACGATTATTTTACTTGTCTGATTTAGTTCCTCTAAGACGATACATTGATTATGAAGAACCTACATATTGCTATTTAAAATACGTAATTCGCGATGTAAGAAATGTCCACAATCAGCTCCCATAGAATCATCGACCACTCGATACAGACAAGTAGTAGTGGTAAAAAGTTATTTAAGTAAATGAATGAATGTTCCTTAACGCCCAGCGAACATAATTTCAGGCTATGTTCTGGACGAAAAAGTTAACGGACAATAAATTAACAAAGAAAGTGATCCACGTATGGGAACACAATTTTAACTGTCGCTAAAATGTGGAGTATTGGGTAGAAACAGACAAATGTGCTATGGTAGCGGCTACAATCAGTCTGTTTCTAAATATACAAAAGGGTCTAAATCGTTCAAAGAGCGTGACACTCTTCAAACACAGCTTTCGCTAAAGTCCGCGGCCAGGCTTTCCATATTATGACCTGACAACCCACACCGAGAGTGTATTCCTATCCGCCTCCTGGTGTACCTTTTCTGTATGGTACCAACATAGATTGGTTGAATATGTACATTTACACAAAAGTTATACGAGTTTCGTTTTTCCTTTTATTTTACCATCAAAGACATAGCTGCCTTTAATCTACGTTATATATTCCATAACATGCATTACATAATTCACAAACTCAATCCCATTATTTCTTATTCTTATAAATTTGGAAGCGTTCATCTGTATTTAAGACAAGAACCAACAGGAACACAATTTTTACTACCACTCAAAAAGCATGGAGTAATAAGTAAGGGCGGAAAATTTAGCCTTTTGTATCGGCTACACTAAGCGTACCTTTTCACAATCTACATTTACCAAAGCGGTGATATACCAAGAGATACAAATAGAGTGACCTATTCTTGTTCTAGTTGTTTTTTAACTGCTAACCTTATATTTTTCTTAAGTAACAGACTTCCTGAATTGGTAAATAGTCAGAATATTATACAATATCTAGACTATTTTTGTTGATGATAAATCAAGAGAGTGTACGACAGAAATGTTCCCTTCTACCTTGATATATACGACATTGTTAGATCCTATATTTACTTCTTTCCATGGCGAAGGTGTGTATTTTTCTATTCCTTCGTAGTTTTCACAATAAAAATACAATTTCTTTTCCTCGCTGTTTTTAACAGCGCACCTTATATTTGTCATTTTTGTTTCGCCTGCAAAAATGTTGAAGTTTGAACCTTCTGTACATTGAATATTTAAACTTTTGTCTGCCAAGTGTTTAGGAATATGAAAACCTGAAACTGCTAAAGAGACAGCGTTAAGAAAAATGGCCTTAGGGGACACCAATGATATGACTTGTACCTTCTGAGCAGTTGTGTTGAAATTTTTTCTTTGTCTTTGAGTATTAGTATTAAATGCATCGTTTTCAATAAAACTGTTCGTTCCATGTTTTTTCATTTCTCCACAAATATTTTGTACAGTTCTTTTCTGGTGTAAATCTGGCAGTTTTACAATAAATGAAGCTCGTTCCCTTGCTTTAGTTTCGAAACCACAAAGATCTGCATGGGATTTTTTTGTCGCGGTTAAAAACTTATATAATCCAAGCTCCTCCGCTTCGCTTAAAATGCCCTTTTTAACAATTATTGCAGCAAAGTTCTCCAATGACAAAAGTGGTATTCGCAGCTCGTAAATTAAAGGACCTAATGCTTTTCGCAAAGTTGTCCCGCACACATTTACTCCTTTTTGAATGCAGTTGTGTTCAGCCCATTTGAGAGCAGCTTGGATTATATCTTCCTCAAAGGTACAAATGTCGTCTCGAGAGAAAATCAGCTGCAGATCCTCAAGAATAAGAGACAAAAATTGTTTTGATTTGAATACATCACTTGCATTCTCTAATATGAAATTAAGCGTCTTGTCCGCGAATGCTGTTAACTCTAAATGCCGAGCCCATCGATACATTAAACACGAGTTATCTACATTTGTATTTTTTTCTAAGAAATCCAGACATTTTCTCAACAGAGATGAAAGTTCGTACTTGTGAGCTGCTGCTAATAAATCAATAGCGTTACCGTCGTTTATCAATTCTTTATCTGTGTATGTCACTGTAATTAAAAATGTTTTAATAATATAATGTAAGAGGGTGATTTATACGGTAAGCTTTGCTTTCAGTTTGCAAAGAATTGCATGGTACGTTGTTCCCTCTGCATATCTCTGATTAAATTTCAAACAGTGGTTTAATAACATTTTGTTTTCTCTCTACAGGTGCGACCATGATGTGATGGTTTCAAACGATATTTGTTTCGCAAGGTCGGTGATCGAGTGTCTCAGTTAGTTAGTCATTTACTTTTAATCACCGCCATATCAACACTTTCCACTTCAATGAAAAGGATTAAGTTCTCCTGCCTGAGGTCGGGGTCTTAATCGGCTTCTTCAGTTTTCACCCCAAATAAAAACAGGACACTATGATATATATGGAAAATTACTGCAAGTAACGCAAATATTTATTAACACAAACAATCTAATTCTTATTCAATAATAATAAGACAATTAACAAGGGTTTTTATGTGAACAACAATAAAATTCAATAACATTGTGTGCTTTTACAAAAATAAACAAATTTGCAGAATAAAATGATGATTTTACAATTCTTACCAGTTATTTGGACTAAATGTGTAACACATGCACCTTTAAGTTCACAATTACCATATATACTTAAAAATAAATCTATTTGCCTACCGGAGCATAGTAGTAAAAGTGTCAAATTCTATGTCCCTTATTTCTACTTCTCTGGATAGGTCAGCTGCTGGTCCATAAAACATAGCTTTAAATACGTTACTCCTCAATGCTAATAAAAGTTTGTGTGCAGGAAGATAGCGGTCCTCATTTTCTAGCTTGAATTTAAATTTCACATCTGAAAATTCATCCTTTAAACAAAGGTTCGATAGACATATCTGCATTGAATCTAGTGAATAAATCAGAGAAGTTGTATTTTGAAAGTTTCTAATCCAATCCATTTTTGTTTATATGATATGTATGGTGTTGTAAGGTGTTTATTGAACGTGATTTTAAATTTTCCTAACATTAAAGTTTAGTTGCTATCATTTTAAAGGTTGTTATTGTCAACATTATACAAGTAAACATGTCTATTTAAAGTTCAACATCTAGTTTATACCTCAAGGACGGTTCGTCTTTTGTATTTTATTTTTTGTCAAACTAACGTTCTAAACAAATAGTAGTCAAATTATCACATACACAATGTTTTCTTATGTTAATTTGAGGGTATTTTAACATGCACATTGTTAAAAAAAATATTCTATGCCATGTAATTGAATCATTACACTAATTTTTACTAAAGATTTATCACATTCTCTAGCTGTATGTTCTATGGAAACGTTTTTGTCAAACGTATAGCTGACCTGTTTTTATTTTGACTAACAAATTAATAATTTAATTTATAACTTTACTCTTCATAAAAAAAGAAACGCATCGCTACGTTTAAATTTATAAAAATGAATTTTTAATACATGTAATTATCAATTATTATTTAAAAAGACAATTGAACCTTTTAAATGTACATGCTATTTTAATGGTTTAGCGTCTTGTCTTCGTTAAGGAATATTGCCACATTACAAATGACACTCCAACTCGTTAAAACATAAAAATTATGTTATGCCGCGGGCTATGGGCCCTATTCAAACAGACCGGTACGAATAATGATCGTCCAAGAGGTGGTAGACCATTCATAACCAGAGCACGTCAAAATACAAGTATTGCAGTCGGGATACCTAGATTGCGAAAAATTGGCTCACAAACTGTCGGAAACCGACTCCGAAAACATGGAATTAGACCTTTTTTGGACCATTTTTCACGGCGTTACATCGACTAGAAACAGTAAGATTTAGCAATAGGTTGAGGTTCTAGACATTCCAAAACTGTCGCAGAATCTGGTTTAGTGACAGGTGGCGGCTCTTGCTACAGAAGCGTGATGGTAGAACACGTGTTAACCGCCAACAAAATGAACGATTCGCAAAGTCATGTGTCCAGAAAGTAGAAACATTCGGCGGAGGTAGCGCCATAATGTTAGCAGTGGTCTCAGATAACAGACAGGCAGAGTTTGTGTATGTACCATACAACTTTACGGATCAGCGGTACAGCGACGACACACTTCATCCACATTATCTTTCAATTACCGACCACCAGTGTGAGTTTTTCCAGCAGGATAATGCTAGGCCGCACACACTCAACTAACTAACTCAAATAAGGACTCTCTTGAGCGGAATAAAATTAAGGTGTTGCCATGGGTTTCAAAATCGCCGGATTTTAATCCCATCGAACATACTATGGGTCCAACTAGACAAACGTGTGAGCCAGGCCAAACATCGCGGCTGACCCTGGATCAACTTCAACAGATACTGAAAAAGAAATGGCAAAGAATTCTAGTACCTTGCAATTATGTTCGTGTTTTGATAGAGCCCATGCCGGGGAGATGCAAAGCAGTGCTGTTTCTCGAGGTGGTCACACGTTACTAACTTGCAATTGACCGGAAACGAATTTGAACAGTGATTCATTGACTGTGATTTGTGTAATTTGTACAGGCAAGGACTGTAAATTTACATACAACAACATTTTATTGCATAACGTTCGTGTACTGATAAAATTTCGATTTGAATTTCGCTTATTAAATTATGTTAAAAGAGTATAAATGTTTTTCAAACTTAAATTGTTATACAGCGAGTCAACATTTTGGTTTATCTGAAAATAAAGCTAATGTAATGTATCCGTCATGATTTGCTTAACAAATTATTTAGGTGCTCTTTTAAAATTAGTATTTATGGAATATATATTTTTTACTAACAAAGATTTCTGAAACGCTTAGCCATACAAAGCTTGCGTGCATATGGCGATCATGACAAAAAATTGGACAATAGAGATTTGAATCGTGTAAAATCTTCTCATTTATTGATTTAAAAAGTATTCTAGACTAGTTGAAATGCTAAATGTACGAACTGGTGATCGAAATCAGAAAAAACTGGTGACGTGAGTTGTCAAGGATGATTTCTAGAAACGAAAACAGTGGTAGTGAATTTTAAGATTTAACTATGATTTAAAGTCCCTTTAATGTGTAACTTACAAACAGCACCATGAACTAACAACGCACGAAAAATGAACATACGGTTTACGCACGATAAACATACGCTGAACACATCATGCACGAAGCGATTTACGATGGAAACGCAAGACAGTTGGTTAAGCGTTTATCGTGATGTACATCGTTTTGTTTTGTATTGTATATTGTATCTGCAGCGTTTTGTTTGTGGTTTACCTTATTAAACCCTACAATACACAGGCTGTGATTTTTATGTTTACAACATGCACTCATCAACTATTATTATATATTATTGGGATTTTACTGTCATTAAACTTAAAGAAAAATATAAGTTGGAAAACTTATATTTAAACGATAAATTTTGCTTACATCAGATTCACACACATTGGTTTATTAATCTAATTGCTTAACATAAGCAAACCAAAATCCAAATTTCAAAGCCTTTAAAATAATCTGACGTCAGCAAAGCTGATATTATCGAAATGAGACTTGTACATTAAAACATTCTGTACCACTAGAAAGAGGAATTTTTTTAACCTGTGGTATTGATTCTGGTGGTTACTTTTATGATACCAATATAAGGAACACAACTGTAGGTTATTATGACAGGGTTGGGTTGCTTTGCATAAATTTGGGGTTGTTGTCTTTTTAAGCGCGCATCACCAAACACATAGAAATAATAATAATCGACTTTATCGATATCAATATTAAATATTTTTAATGTGCAACATCAACTGTATGTAACCTTAAACACATTGAAGTACGAACTACAGCTATAGACTTCGGTCACGTGAAGCAAGCGAACAGTTCGTTTTTATTTAAATTCAACCGGCTCACTTCAAGAAAACGATTGGAATCGAAGGGATTTTCAACAGACATGTCTGGTAGGTCCTACGAATTTTGTTTTCACTGTGATATGGACTATTATGACATTAAAAACGAACTGAAGTTAAGCTTTCAATGATTTCATTTTACCTCGTTATAAATGCCTTCTAATTTAATATTTGCCAGTTGGGTAGGCGTACGTTGATTTTGTGTCCCTCACGGGTTTTCCTTTCCCCGGAAATATATTTTGAAATGTAAAGAAGAACCGTATCCGGTACAAATTTGCGGACGTAATTAATCGTTAATTGCTAATTATTTAGAGCAATAATAGAAATAAAAATTAAATATTTTGCATATGCAACATTAACTGCATGTAACCTTATATAGGTTAATACTGCGCTATTTCTCTGTGTTTTGTGATGCGCGCTTAAAAAAGGGGGTCTATAATTTTAGTAGTATAGATAATAAACAACATTTATACTCAAAATTACAAGTTCCATAACAATCATGGGTGTAATGTATAAGCACAATTATCACAGATTGTTTGCACTTCTATATAAAACATCAGTAAAAATTTGACGACTTTGAAATCCTATACAAAGGGTCTAAGTTCATAATATCAAACCACTTTAAAGCATTATAGTAAATGTTACCAGATGTTGTATCCTTAAGGACGCCATATAAGAATCTTGTGTATAAAATGAACTAAAAATGAGATAAAAATATTTGGTAAAAATAAGGAAAAATGGAACCAAAATGTTCAGTTTAAATTTTGGATAAATTTCTTCTTTAGTTATGGCGTCCCAATAAAAACATTGGCTAATAAACTACATTTTATCACAAATTGCTGCATTTAGCGCCACAATTAAGCACATTAGTAAGAATAATTAAAACAATTTTAACTAACAATTTTCCATTAAATGTTGATAGAATGTCTATAAAGTGATTATTATGTACATGATTTCACAAAACCCGGTCAACTCAAAGTTTATAATAGCAGAATAAGAGTCAAAATATCGAAATAATATTTGAAAACTCACTTCAGTTACTTTAGTAGGGATTTTTATGGCATTAAGTGCTATCATCAGCCTTCAACAGAAATATCGATACGTTCCAATTATTCTCATATAAAAGGTCTGGAACCATACCGAGAGGGATTCCAGTGCTCGACCCAAGGAGCAGCCCAGCGCGTCCCCGAGTGACGGATATGGGAGAGTCTCTCGTGTTTTCGGGTCATAATACGGAAAGGCTGTCGCGGACCGTATAGTGGGTGACGTGCTTAGAGAGTGCCACGCTTCTTTTACGACAAAGAAACATTTACTATATATTAAACAAAGAGTAGGCTCATTGTAGCCGCTACGATAAGCTAAATTCTTTTCCCCCACCCAATATTCCATACTTTTCCAGTGGCAGTCAAAACTGTGTTCCCTGTTACCAATCACACCTACTTTATGTTGATTTATTGTTTGTTAACTTGTTCTTGTCCTGAATATAGCTGAAATACCGCTCGCTGGACGTACAAACTACTGAAGGTATAAAACAGGTTAAATTGAAATTTGTTCATTTATTTGTACTTGTGTAATAAATTTCTTGCCTAATAGAGCGATTTTCTTAATTTAAAGCCACACTTAAAACAATAAGCAATTTATGGACCAACATAGCATAGTTAAAAAATGAGTTGGTAGGCTAGTAATAGTAGAAGCCTCAAGACTAGTGTGCTAGATAAATTGAACTGACCAATAGTATAATGTAAGGGTAAATGAAATAAAAGGCATGTTATATAACTATGATTATACTTATTTAAAAGTGAACGTGCACTGACAATTGTCAAGTATAAGAATTTTTCAAGAACACTTTTAACACTAATAAGTTTTTATTTTATTTCAAATATGACCTGTGTACTTGCTCTAAGAATTTTGGCTTAATTGGCTTTCTTGCATAATTGGTATAGATATACAGGTAGTAAGTGTGTACAAGTATCAGGATCAGATTGCGTACCTGACATTAAGTGCAACAGTAAATATATATATATATATATATATATATATATATATATACGTCTACAAATTAAGCCCAACACTGTTTGAATTAGATTTTTTTTTAACACTGTCAAATTTTTGCTTTCCCTCAGCGGGATTCGAACTCACACCGTTGTGACACTGTGGCACCAATTCGTCTGCACTATGTCCAGCGGTCTAGACCCCTCGGCCAAATCCGCTATATAAAAATATAGCTTCATTAACCGGGTGAATCTTAGACATAGACATAGTACATGTGTACTAGCGTGTGACGATGGAATTTTCGTAACCAATACGTATTAATCTGACAGTAATCTAATTCAGCATTTTTGTATATATTATATAGGATGACAAAGTTACTTGTCATGCAGTCACAGTAAGTAAATTATATACAAACGTCTAAGTATTGTGACAACCATATAATATATCTATCCAGCAGATTTCTGAAACATCAGAAATACAGGGTTAATATCAAATATTTATATATACGTCTACAAATTAAGCCCAACACTGTTTGAATTAGATTTTTTTTTTTGTTTTTTTTTTTAACACTGTCAAATTTTTGCTTTCCCTCAGCGGGATTCGAACTCACACCGTTGTGACACTGTGGCACCAATTCGCCTGCACTATGTCCAGCGGTCTAGACCCCTCGGCCAAACCCGCTATATAAAAATATAGCTTCATTAACCGGGGTGAATCTTAGACATAGACATAGTACATGTGTACTAGCGTGTGACGATGGAATTTTCGTAACCAATACGTATTAATCTGACAGTAATCTAATTCAGCATTTTTGTATATATTATATAGGATGACAAAGTTACTTGTCATGCAGTCACAGTAAGTAAATTATATACAAACGTCTAAGTATTGTGACAACCATATAATATATCTATCCAGCGGATTTCTGAAACATCAGAAAAACAGGGTTAATATCAAATATTTATATATACGTCTACAAATTAAGCCCAACACTGTTTGAATTAGATTTTTTTTTTAACACTGTCAAATTTTTGCTTTCCCTCAGCGGGACTCGAAGTCTAAAGAGTCTACCAACCAGCAAGCTTATTAAGTATCGGATCGATAAACATGACGATACAGCATAAACAAAAAATAATATTCAAGTCTAGAAGATTATGCAACGATACAAATGACGGTGTTTCTTGTCAAAAATTTAGACAAAGACTGACCAACGAATGGCCTTAGTCATTGAATGTCAATATAAATAAATGACGTAAACAAGTCATAACATATTGATCTTAAACTTTCTCATTTCTAACTTAACACAAAATAGTTGCTTCCCAGTCCGCCAGCCGCGGACGTGCCGTGCTGTTACTTTGCTTTGCTCAAATATTCCAACAAGATGTAATTAAATTACCAAGGTGACAAATTCATTACGCCAGACGCGCGTTTCGTCTACTTAAGACTCATCAGTGGCGTTTAACTCTAAATGCTTAAAGTATTTTTTTCATTTGGTGATGGAGTAATAAAAGTCCACTGGGATCGTGTAAAAGCACAATACATGTTGTTCAAAATATTATATAAAAGTCTAAAGAGTCTACCAACCAGCAAGCTTATTAAGTATCGGATCGACAAACATGACGATACAGCATAAACAAAAAATAATATTCAAGTCTAGAAGATTATGCAACGATACAAATGACGGTGTTTCTTGTCAAAAAGTTAGACAAAGACTGACCAACGAATGACCTTAGTCATTGAATGTCAATATAAATAAATGACGTAAACAAGTCATAACATATTGATCTAAAACTTTCTCATTTCCAACTTAACCCAAAATAGTTGCTTCCCAGTCCGCCAGCCGCGGACGTGCCGTGCTGTTACTTGGCTTTGCTCAAATATTCCAACAAGATGTAATCAAAATTACCAAAATGACAAATTCATTACGCCAGACGCGCGTTTCGTCTACTTAAGACTCATCAGTGGCGTTTAACTCTAAATGCTTAAAGTATTTTTTTCATTTGGTGATGGAATAATATAAGTCCACTGGGATCGTGTAAAAGCACAATACATGTAGCTCAAAATATTATATAAAAGTCTAAAGAGTCTACCAACCAGCAAGCTTATTAAGTATCGGATCGACAAACATGACGATACAGCATAAACAAAAAATAATATTCAAGTCTAGAAGATTATGCAACGATACAAATGACGGTGTTTCTTGTCAAAAATTTAGACAAAGACTGAGCAACGAATACCAGCGAATACATACATATATTTTCTAGCCCAGGTGAATTCTGATCAATGGCAAAAACATTTGTCACTGTTTAACTTTAATATTTTGCGTCTGAATTCACAAGCACATAAACTTTTACCTCATTGGTGTGAATGAGCGTTTACTGCTCTTTCGGCACTCTTCAGACGTCCATTTCTTCTAGAAGAAGAAGCCATAGTATACTGGTAAATAAATCACTAGCATGATTCTCCCATAATTTATAAAACATAAAAATCATATAAAAATGTCGTTGTAATTTGATTATCATACATTTTTGTCCCATAAGATTATCTACGTAAAATCGTGTTATGTAAAACATTAATAAAACATATCATTTCCGTGCAAAAATTATTACAGTTTTATTGTTTGCAATGCTACGCGTATTGAAAAAATATTTTGTGTAGTAAGCAGCCCACGAATATCCACACCAGTCGGTACATTAAAGTTTTCCTCCTGAGAATTATAACTGCTACGATGCCAACCACTGCTCCTTATGTCACCGGTTTAAAGAGAATATCAGCCTAGATATTGCGCAACAGGTTACGACGAAATGGAAATCCTCCACGAATACCCAATGTCTAATTAAACGTACATTTTAAACAATACCAGCCACTACTACTCTTCAACAGCACTTGCATCGGAGTCTGAATCACTCTGGTGTAAAATATATCTTCGAAAAACTCGCTCCAATGGTTTACTCCAAATTTATTATTTGAAGTGTTTCGAGATCTATCATAGCTGAGATAGCACAGCTGCTATGTTTGAACACACTCCGACTACTCTAGCTCCGGCGCCGCAACACTTGCAAATCCACGCAGTAACTATTTAGTCGACTCCGTAAATTTGAACCATAATAGATGCTCTTTTGATGAAATATGCCTGCTTTGCATTTTAACCCAGAAGACGCCCGGGTCTTCTTTGAGAATTAAAATATCCCTTTTATCACTTTAATAGTTATGCACATTACTTGGGCTCAACTGATAGGATCCACTTGCAATGTTGTGGAGAGCTTCCGCGCTAAGTGTAGGAAAATCTCCCAAACCAAGCCGTATCCCTCTCCAAAGAATTGTCCGTAAAAAATCTATTCACTTAGGTAGATAGGTGTTTCATCTTTGCACTGAAAACGTCATCTTCTACAGATAAAACAGTTGACAATGGTGTATAGAATTTTTTGCTAATTCACAAACGGTTTTATGTTATCCTGAATGTATGGGACTTGATTTGTTGGTAAAGTGTTTGAGAAATACTGAAATCTTACATACAAATAAATTAAGTCATGCAACAATTAATTACTGAACCATGTCAAAATCGTACTTACCCAGGGTACTAATTTAATAATAAAAATATTCTCGTATAATACAGACTTTTTATTATTGTTATACATCCAAAACAACCAAATAGTATTTACATATCTATGGCAATATGTAAAACATATATCAAGTACTGCATATATATGATAATACTAGTATGCAAAACATATAGCAGTTGTACTCTGGCTTTGAAGCCTTGAAATACTTGTATTTAACGTATGATCTAACTAAATGTAAACATAAAAAGCAAGGAATATATATTTTTGTCTGTGAATAGTTTGTGTCTACGAGGTTTGTTGTGTTTTAAAGATATGACTATATGGAAGTATTGTAATTTAACATCAATGGAAGTTAAACAGCAGAACGTTGTAGAGACAACATTATGACACCACACTTGCTGGCTGCTATCAACCGATCGAGTGAGTTATTTTAGCATGATAATGCTCGGCCACATACAGCACGTGTAACAGCGGATTGTCTTACAAATAGCAATGTCATTGTGTTACCTTGGACCTAGAAGTCGCTAGATTTGAATCCAATCGAGTAAATGAGGGAAGAACTTAAAGGTTTGCGCAGGCGCAACCGCAAACAGTAGTTCAACTAAGTCAAGTCGGAAAAGAAATCAAGAGAAAAATGAAACCAACAATAGAGGAATTCAGGACAGTAATAGCTGCCCGTGGCGGTCATACTAGATACTGCCCTTTAATTTGTGCCACCGGAAACAAAGCAAAATTAAATACCATTTCTACAATCATGATCTATGCGGACAACATACACCCTATTACATTTTTGTGTTAAATTGGTGTCTGTATTATGAAGCAATTCTGTGAAACATTTCTTAGAAGTATGCAAAGTAGAATTTCACGAAACGTATTACGTGTTTCTTTTTTTGGGTTTTGCAGAGTTATAACCTTACGGGATTTTGTTCTTCCTCTTAATTAAAATATTTTCTATGGTTTTGATATGCATTATACATGTAACATATATACCATTTTGTATAGACCATAATATGTCAGAAGGCTAATTATGCCTCTTAGATATGATTTACTCTATATATCAGCAGCGCAGTTAGTCTCCACGAAAACGATCCAGATTAATTATAAATAAAACATGTCATTATATAACAATAACTATTAATTTTTTTAAATTCAACAGGACAAAACTCACCTAACATTCCTGTAAACAAGCCCATTTTAGTATATTAAAACAATTAACCCGGTAAAATGATTTTGGTTTGTAGATAGTATATGTTCATTAATTACAATCTAAGAAAAAATGGGTGACAAAAGATGAATTGTATCTTATACCGTTTCTAGGAAAATCAGCTGAAGAAGAAACAAAAACATATTTCATTCAATTCTAGGAGATGAATAACGCTAGCGGTAAATACCTAGTCATCCAAATATCAAAAACGAGTTGTCTCTCTTTGTATTGGTCTTCAAGAATGTTGCGTTTCTGTAAACGAATATCTATTTCACATCGTTAATAAATTGATAGCTTTGCTGTCTTTGATCGATATGTATGGACTAAAGCTAGCTGTAAATATCGAACCATCTAAATATAAACAACGAGTTGTTTATCTTCGTATTGGTCTTCAAGAATAAATCGAGAGTGTTGTTGTATTTTATCTCCTCCCGTGAAAATTATACCTGTTGTAAGAAGTGTTCAAAGCACCAATGTTACTTTTCTTGGGCATTTTTATTTGCAATTGTTGCTGAAATGTCGCCGTAATGTCATGCATGTGATTATGTATCTAAATATGGAACAAGATTTGAAAAAATAACCTGAATATATTTATGCTATCGTGACTATTTATCTAGCTTTATTGTATTGGGTCGATTTAACAAAAAGTCGTAAGTGTAAAATATTTCGTAAGTGCTGACGTTACAATAAATTTCCTATTGATCTTCCAACATTTACGATAGACTTTACACTTTGGACTTTTTGTGAAATCAACTCCTTCAGGACCTATGTATGCTGTATTACCACTCGACCAATCTCAGTCATAGACTTTGCTGTACAGCATTTTTAAATAATATGTAAAAATCGCTTAGATCACATGCTTTATGTTTTGATTACTTATTTTATATAAAATATTGGCTATCTGGTTTATAACTTTCTTTTAATCCGAAAAGGACTGAAGCTTATTTGGGTCGCTTTTGACACGGTGTTCATTCCATGCATCTCTGACGTGCTTCATTTATCCCACCTCCTTTTCCAAACTCCCATTATCCCATTATCATGTATATTATTGCGTTTTACACACATGGTTTATTCACAAACGTTTTCGTTACAACGATTAGTAAACACATTATGTTACTTTTAAACGCAATAAAAAAATAAGTTTTTTTCCAACAAAGTGGCCCGAATAAGCTTCACTTGAAGGGCAATACTAATGAATAATTGCATTGTATTTTCCATATCGGCCAGATTATCAGCCTAATACTCACATGTCAAGCTTTTTCAGCGGCTACAAGTAGCCTGCTTAATCTTTTTGGGGTTATGCATGATCGTGCTATTATAGTGTATTAGATAACTCAATCCATTTGTTTAGAATTTATCATACTGTAACTAGAATGTGAGCATAGAGCAGCCTAATAATTAAAAATAAAATAAACATCAAAGGTTATATTATTGACACTTCGACACTAGCGTGTAAACATTAAATATCCGATCTTTACTTTACCTGACTGAACACATTAATTGCATGATTTCATTATAATGGTGTATAGATAGAACGCAGAATACAAGTGTGTACTTGTAAGTCGAATATTGAATATAAGTACAAAAGGTATCAAATAAGCCCTTTGCTTTGTATAGATTATATGAATAACTTTTGATACCCAAGGTGGTCGGTATAGTCTAAGTGTGCCTCTCGTTGGCGGAAGTGAGTTTGTCTGGTTATAATACGGATAGTCTGGCAACAGTACCATATTAGTTTAGAGGGTGCAACGCTTCTCGCATGATACATAGTCCCTATGTAGTTTTCGATAAAGTATAGCACAAAGGGTTACATATTCCGCCATCTCCCTAATACTTCTTTTTTTCCATGGGCAGTCAAAAATAGATAACAGTACCCATCTCTGTGGGCATCGCCGACCTTGCTTCAAGGTCAAAAGCCGTCAACCATGGTATGCGACACATCGCCTTGATATTATCTACCCACATACCAAATATCTAAAGCCTACCTCAAAAGATAAAAAAGTTATAGTTCGGACACGATAAGCTTCGGACCTACAGACGGACACATGGACGAATAGACTGATCACTAAAGGGCGTCCGAAACAAAGTGGCGGGCCCTAATTAAATGACCTTTGTAAATCTCATTTTCCGCATTGATTTCTCTTTTATAAGTTCTCATTCTGAATACTAGTATGCTAAATTTTTGCTCGATATATGTTTATTTCATAAACAACCAACCAATCAATCTTCTAACAATGTACAACGTTCAATTGTCCAAGTATTTGTCTTCAATCAACCCAGCTTGATATTAAAAAGACAAGAAAAACCACAAAAAACAACAACAAACAAAAAAAAACAAACAAACAAACAAACAAACAAAACAAAAACAAAAAACAAAACAATACTGTAACAAATATTTAAACAAATAACTATAATTTGATCATTTTTGCCTTTGTGTGTAAATTACATAGCACCCTCCTACTCCTAAAATATTGAGAAAGAATTAACAGTGTCAACGTAGCTAATTACAATTTAAATTTCTTCTAGAAAACTATGAAAGTTAAAATCGTAGTTTATTAATCAATATTTTTTCTTATTTAGTTCTCTTATGATTTTTAGTGATCTTACAGCCCTTGTTTTGTTAAAAATTTGACGTCCTTTACGCTAAAGTTGTCACGGCCGGCATGTTATTAATTTACTGAATAAGAATTGTACCGATTTAATCAATTTTGAACTGAAAATAAAAGAATGTTTAAATTTTGAACAGGATTTACTTTAAAAAAAACTCTTTGAAAAAAGTTTCTTAAATATACTTCCGTGTATATGTATGTGTATAGAGAAACGTTAATGCCGATACAATTTTATTATTTAAGCAATAACGTGCGTGTTTTGACAAGAGGCCATATGTTTCTTTAATACGCTGTTATAATGTCACGTCTTGCTGAGAATATGCCGAGGTACAGATGTTCTGAAAAATTAATAGGCAATCTTTTCATTTTCTGTGATTTTTTTTAATGACATTAATAAAAAATGAAAAGAAATCAATATTTTCTTGTGCGAGACATACGTATTTAGTAGAAATACAACATCTTCTAGATATTTATGCAATAAAATATGGGTTAAAGTGCAAGCACATTTGTCAATTCTACTATCAAAGACTAAATTATCGCAAATTCAAGCATTTTAAAAAAAGATAATTAAGTACATTAGGGAATTTTTTTTAACACTTCAAGAAGTATGATTATATTTTAATTATTCATCAAATTAAAGTCGAATGTATGCATGGAAAGTTTGTGACTGATAAGTTTCCGGAGACAAAAATGAACATTTGGCAGATGTCAGAAATAAAAGAGTTAATTGAGCAAAGTTGAAATTGTTTTCCGTCAAGGATTGACTAAGCTAGCTAATGTTAGATTATGATCTCATTTTAATTCGCTTTAGCATGTTAAAATACCATACATGTTTCAAAGTCATTGAAATCGCGTGCAGTTATTTTACAAGACAAGACAAGACAAGAAACTTTATTTAAATTCGGCTCACAGAAATACATGTATATAACAACATAAGCTTTTTACCGACACACAATTTAGTGCTTTCTACAGACACACAATTTAGAGCTTTCTAACGACACACAAATAAAACATTATATTTAATATTTAAGAAAAATGCAAAATTAACAGGCTATACCTATGGGGTGTTGTTTTACGTCATACTTGTTTGACCTCAGCTTTATTATATATAATTATAGATGATCATTTCTTCCGTAAATGGTTGATTTGGCACAGATAAGCTCAATCGCACTCATCTGTTCTTTTAATTAATTAATAAATCAATCGTCCAATTAAAACGCCTGAAATAATAACATTGCAATGGTAACATAACAACGTTGCTATTACGGGCGTTCTTATTGGATTTCGGATATTAAACAACGGAAAATCTAAAGTAAATCGAAATGTGAAAGTAGTTCTTTTATGGAAAATATAGGTACTTTCACGCGCTTTTGGAAAAGACCGGACGATCCTCCACTCATAATAGTATTTTTTGTCTTTTAGCTCGTTCCGCTGCGCACCAATAGCAAAAATACATTTCTATCACTCAAAGAAGATCACCCAGTCTTTCCCAAAAACATGCGTAAGAATGCTCGACCCACAGAAATGCTCAGCGGGTCCCCAGTTAGCGGATAGGGGATACTCCTTGGTTTGAGGGTCGGGGTGTCAGTTTATAATACGAAAAGTCTGATCGCGGACAATAGTAGGTAACGTTTGCAGGAACCCGGCTGGAAATGCTACTGTCTATGTTTTTCTGGAGTAAAAAAAATTAGTTCATACATCACGGTTTCTCTTAAATATGACAAAATAGACTTACAAATTGTTAAAATGTCTTTTTATTGTCTATAACATAATTCCATTTAGAAGATGGTTGACAATAATTACAAATATACGTTTTCTTTGAGTATCAATTTAATTCAGTTTGATTTAATGGTCTCCCAAGAAACTGCAAAATTTTTTGGTAGATATCTATTGTCCAATCACATATAGATATTCCCGTTCCACAGTTAAAAAGCGCCTTGGTTTGTCTGTACTGAAAATCTTTCAATTTTGATTTGTCAAAACGTAAAATTCGTAATCCATGGATCAAGCCTCTGGTATAATAGTTCCACGCATATGAATATTCTAACTGTTGCGCTATACAATTGTTGTCCATTCGTGTAAACATTTCGTTAGAGTAAACAAAACATTTTTACTCTTTCTCATGTTATTGATGACCGATTCATCAAAATATGACGCGAACACGGAATCTCTGCAGAAAATAAAAGTTGAGAAAGATTGTTCTTCCAAAAAACGTACTAGGTAACTTATAACAAAATCTCTTACGTCGGCATTTTGGTCGTCGCAAGATATATATAAATCATATCTCCACATGTGTTGAGCCGTACGACTGTGTTTTCGTTTTAGAATTGTAAGTTCATAACGGAAGACGTAAAGAATCGATGGTAATAAAACAAAAACGACAATTATTGGTACAAGATATGCTGAATAAATGAAGCCGGGATCATTTGGAACATCACATCCCATAAATTCATTTAACATCTCCTCAACCGTTTTGTTGTAATTGCTGCAATACATGGCATGATTTGCGGATGGTTTCTTCAACGTTCTCCATTGTCCGATCCACTGATTTTCACAAGTACACGGAATTCCTCTCTGTCCAAATTGAAAAACATTAGGATGTAGATGTTGTATCTCTCTAGGCAAATATTTCAAATTATGATGATCGGGTATGATTAACTCAGAAAGCCCATTAAGTTTGCTAACATCCCCACTAATTGTAGAAACAGGATTTTTGGAAAGGTCAATAGTTTTAACTCTATTGAAATAATACTTTATATCTACATCCTCTATGCTGTTATTAGACATATAAAGTAGTATGGTATAATTCTCCTTTAAATTTGGTACGATATCGGGAAACGATTTGCATTTCTGATTAGAACAATCAACGATTAGTGTCTGGCGACTTGGTTGAGATGTACACTGATAATGGCAGCTAACTGTTTTGGAGCAGTTATCAACGATATTACATATCATCTTATCGGCTAAAATAGGATTATCCCAAACTTCTACAACTGAGAATATCTCTAAAGATGGCGGAGTATTACAATAATTTTGCTGCTTGGGTTTACTCCACAAGCGATTAAAAATATCATGTAAAAACTTAAGGAATTCTCCAACCTTGCAATCGCAGTTGTATGCAGAACCGTCAAACCTGTAGTACCCACACGGCATATACTTGAGTTTGTCTGCAGGATTTAAATTCGTAGCCACAAGTGATATAGGATTATCAGACATTGTTACATTAGCATAGTCCACACTTCCACACACAAAGTTTTCGTTGCCAACTAGCTGAAAATTATTTGATTTGTTACTGTAATTGCCCGCTGGTTGTAGGCAAAACTGTTCCAGCACATTGTTTTATTTGGTAAAAAAATATTTGAAACATCGAGTGTTTCAAAGCGATTATTCTAAATTAATAGTTAAAACATGTAAATTCCCAAATATATTATTATCCAATTCCTTTATCCAATTACCCAACAAGTCTACTATCCGCAACGTGAATAGTCCAGCAAATGATGTGTTTGATACAAACTGTATTCGGTTATACTTTAAAATTAAAATATCCAGCTCGACAGTACATGATATATCACCAATTTCTGTCAACAAATTTACGCTGAAATCAATATGTACCAATCTATAATCGCACAGATTCCCAGGAAATTCTTTTAAAAGTCCCTGTGTATGAACTACACCAAAGAACGAGCTAATATTTGATACATTTGACATTCCTTGTGACACAAAACGAGATTTCCGTCCATTGGCAGTGCTTATTTCTACTTGCAAAAGCGAATAGGAAATATTTGGGAACAATGCTAAAAGTTGCCACTGTGGAACTGCAAAACAAGCGCAGCAATAATCGTCATCCGGTTTGAAGTTTTCGGTGGAGCATTCCTTCATTGGACACATAGGTCCTTTATATTATCTGGACTCCAATACTTATAATCCGATCCAAGACTGGACGTACTTCGATAAAATATCATCACGAAGATTAAACAAAACGCGTTGCAAATCATTATTATATTCTAAAGTTTTAATTCAGAATTCAGACCTGTTCTGTAGATTTAAATTCAACTAAAATCCAAAAAACGCTTCAGATGTGCAGTGGTATGAGTGAAAAGTTAATTGCGGCGTGACCAAAATATATACGAATGAAGAATTTCAAGCATTTAAAATGACAATTGCATTGGCTGGTTGTCTCTGGTTTAGATATCTTATTTCCAAAAGTAAATACTTAATCTTAAATAAGAATCTGTTTCTTTACTACGTTCAAAATAACTAACTGTCGCCGTAATATCTCTGTAAAGGTCAAACTATTTAAAACCAAATAAACATAACATGACATCATGGCATGTGGGTTTTACTAATTCGTCATACTAACTAGATTTACAAATAAATTAATTGTAATTGCGCACTTTTAAAATCCGAAGAAATCGGGAATATTATATAATGTTCCTGAAAAAACAGAGAAAATTATTCTATAAAAGTCTTGATTAATATGCATATCTATACCTATATGTCAAGGAAAAGATTTTAATATAATCTGAAAGGGCGGATAAAGGATTTTTGAATGGGGGCGTAAAAAAGGGATATCTGAATAGGAGGGCCAAGAAGTGGTCCTCTCGCGCCTCGCAAAGGCGTGTTTACGGCAGAGGTAGAACCGTTAATGCATTAATTTAAGGCGATGACGAGCGGGGAATACATTTTTACCTTTGGCGCTGGTTGTTACCCTCGCTGTTCTTTTTTTCCTTTCCTTTTTTTAAAGGGGGAGGGGGGCGTACGCCACTTACGCCCCCCCCCCCTGATCCGCCACTGATCTGGTACATTTTCCTTCTTTTTCTATGTTAAGCTATATATAGTATACAAAGTACGCATAATAACTGGTAATTAGCCTTTCCTTTGTGAGACGAATTCCGTATGGAGCTTCGTTGATTACATCGTTGCTTTGTGTTTAGTTGCTAATCGTTGTATAGGGTAAACTTTGAACAGGGAGCAAAACCAAAACCTTTTTTCGGAAACGGACCCCACTCAATCACTGACGACGAAACAAGGTACTTTTACAAAACAAATGAGGATTAGAGGAAGATAGTAAAAACAGTTAATCAAGCGTGACTGACGACCTCGGCAAAGTAAACAAACGTTTTAAGTTTTTGTCATTAAATGTGTGTGGTTTAAAAACCAAATTAAATTATCTTGAATTTAAATGCCTTATATAAGTAGCTTAGATAATGCTGTGAATGGGTATGGTACAAAATTAATTAAGTTTTGTAAGAATAACAATATGTTTATTTTAAATGGTAGATTTGGAAATGATAAAGTTGGTAAACCAACAAGTAAAAAATCTAGTTTTATTGATTATGTACTACTGCACTCATAAGAGTCATGTGCAATTTCAAAGTTTGTGAATTATTTAAGTGAGTTACTTTTGAGATTGAAATAAATTATGCACATAATTTTTCAGCTGTTGATAATAGCAAATGTCTGGATCTGACAAGTAAAATTAAAAAATTGAATAAAAAAAATGATAAGAAAAATGATTTCATTGAAAACTTGAACAAAGATAATATTTCCGACCTCTATTCCAACCTTTTGCATAGAAAATCTGGAACAGTTTGATATAGATAATTATATACATGAATTTTGTTGTATTTTATTAGAATCAGTAGAGCAGACTTTTGGTAGATCAACACCAAATCTCAATAACGGTAATATGACTAAATGTAATCAACGAAAATTATGGTTTAATAATGAGTGCAGAATATCTAGATAGAAATATCGCAAAACAAAAAGATTATATAAAAAGTTTACATGTAGTTACAATATTTTTAAAACCAGACTGAAGGTGGCTGAAAAACATTACAAGAATACTATGGATGTAAATATTTCAAAGTTAACAGAGACACGAGAAGTAAGATGAGAAAAATGAGGTTCAAATATCCTAAAGAATTTTTGAGTATTTTTAGAAATGATAAGAAAAAGGAAAATACAAAAATAATAACGGAAACTTTATTTGTTTTTTTTAAAGATTTAAACACTGACAAACATGTCAATGGTGATATAATTGTTATAGAATCAAATGAGACAATAACTTAAATGATACACTGAATAGTAGAATTACGAAAGATGAGATTGTTAAGGTCATTACAAATGCCCAGAACAACAAATCATCGGGAGATGACACAATTATTAACGAGTATATTTCCTCTTCATTTGATAAGATGAACAGTATTTTTGAACTTTTGTTTAATATTATTTTTGATACGGGCCTTTTGTCTGAATCTTGCCTTACAGGTATTATAATACCAATTTATAAAAACAAGGTAGATAAGCAAGAACAAAAAAAATTATAGACCAGTCACTTTGCTGTCATGTTTGTGTAAAGTATTAACTTCAGTTTTAAATGCAAGGTTGAATAAATATCTTAATGAGGCTCTTGGAACGCATGTCGTGCAAATGAAGGGAATGATTAGGCAGTTAAGCAAAATTTCGACAAATACGTAATATGGTGACGTCACAAATCAGAGAAGCTATCGAGAGCGACTTGTTAATAAATTTAAATACAGAGTACCTCGTCAAATAAATCACGGTGGCTTTGATGCAAACAAATTTCAGGTATGAAAAAACCGGCATTGCGGAGCTATTGGTTGATATATAGGTTCCTGAGCGGAGAACAGCCATTAATAAAAGTGTTTAATAATTATTGTGTTACTCAAACTAAAACAGACGACTCGAATGCTCATCTTCCGAATTATTCATTAGTCCTAATGATAGATCAAAAATTATTACCAAATATCAGATCTAACATTCATCGACATTTTAGATGCCACTCCAACAATATTACTGATATTTGTACTAAGATGTCGAATTATTTTCTGCCGTCAACCATTAAATTGTGGAATAAATCGCCGACAGAAATTTGGAATTGGAGATCGTTAAACATATTCACGATACGGAGCTCGAAATGAAAAACGCCCATTGTTTTACAATGAAGGTAGTAGTCGAAGTAAGATGGATCAAACCTTGCATGCCAGAATAAACATGAATAGCAGCTGTCTGACATGCGTATAGATAGAGTCAAACAGCGTTTTCCTACTTAATTGTCATAAATATTCAGATCTTCGTCGAAGGACAATGCAATAATCATACATTGAATGTTCACTTACAATTTGACTTAAACCACTTTCTGTATATGGGTCAGATGGTCTAACAATGTAACAGAATACTGAAGTTCTTTTTTAATGCAATCTTATATTCTGAACAGTTCACTTTTGTAAATGCATATATATTAAACACATTTCATCAACCTTTTCCTTTTTCTCTTTAACGCTCCTTTCCTTTTCCTATAACATATATATTTTTAACCTATTTCCTTCTTCCTTTAAATCAATATAATTTATCAAACCTGTCATGGCATGTAACTTTACATGTAATAACTGAATTTGTAATAGCTTTTCAGCTTTTTTCTGAATCCTTGTGTAGTATTGACAGTATGTTCAATGATGTATTTATTTATAAGATAAAATATGTTTAAATTAAGGAGATCATAAATGTATTCAAAAAGTCCGCCCATTGACATACCTATACGAAACTAGAAAAAATTTCAAGGATGTGGGTGGTGGGAAAATTTTAATTTCCTTGTCAAACAAAAATATCAAGAATGCAAATAAAGAATACCTCATAGGTTTAAATACTGAACAAATTAAATACTTTAACCAATAAGAAAAATCTCAGTAGATTTCAATACTATCCCCAAAGAACTGGATCAAACTAGTCAAATCATTGAAGTGTGCAAAAATTTGCAGTGCCTGTATATTGATTTTATTTTAAATAAATACATTTATACAGGCTTGAAATGAATAAGTCAAGTCAATAGGTTTATCTGTATTGTCACTCATAATATGTATACATGTATTATATAAACAATTCAAATAATATACAAACAATAATAATAATAAACATCATCATCATTATCATTCTTCCAAAGCAAGTGTCTCAGTTCGCGATCGCTGATATCACCATGATGCTGGAGCTAATGCGGACTTAAAGTCCTTGATTTAGGAGGATAAATAATAATAAATATAAAGCAATAATCAATAATACATCATAAGTATACAAGGAAATAATACAATTTTTGGATAAAAGTCCATCAAGCCTTTAGGCCACAAAAAAATACCAGAACTCTTTATATATTCTTTTTCTCACATCATAATATCACTCTACCAAATAAAAGTCTATATAGACATGGAAAGAGGCAACTAACGACAAACTCAGCATGTTTAAAGATCCTGAGTAGTCAACAAGGTAACCAGCATCAAGTTCAGGATGATTCGTCTCCTACAACGAGAAAAAGAAATATATATAGTAATCATACTATTACAAAAATAATAACAAACAATAAATACAACCTCTACATTACACTTTCATGTTTAATTATGTTTAATACTTTTTTTCCTAAGCAATTTTGTGCTAGACAAAATTTAACTCTAACCCATCAGCCAATTCATATAAAGAAGAATCTGTGAAATTCTTAAAAAGACAACACCTGTATCAATAAAAAAATTATTAATGTCGACGCTTGCATAGATCTTTTAAAACGTCAGTCACCTTATATACCGTTTTTGGTGGTCGCACGTCTAGGTAAAATTGAAATAAAAATAATTTTAGCTGGTTTTACTCTTCAAAGCATTAATTACATCACCGGAATAGGAAATTATAAAATTAACTATCTGATTAAAATCACTAATATTATAAGTCCGTACATATATATTAACACAATCTACTGAATTTAAATTATTCCGTCCCGAAGAAACTAATGCCGTAAATTTCCCAATTGTAGCACCCGTCTATATAATCTTAAAAATATGAGAAGAGATACTATTAGTAACTGTAATCTTAGCAAATATAAATATTTTAAATTACGCTGTAATGCATCACTTTTCCCAATCTAATTAAAATTAAATCTTTAACTTGCCCCCGCTTTTTTGCGTTGTAAGCAGCGAGAATAGCAAATAGCGGGAGCAAGTGAAAGATTTAATTAAATAAATTTTTTCCCCTCTTGAACTTTCAAGAGGCAGGGCTTTCCTCAGTTACATCTACGAATACGAACTAAAGGAATTAAATAAAGAATACTGCAAAAACTGCAAAGGCTATACCACGGGGGAGTGGGGGGACTAAGGTTACTTTGCGGACGGGGATATGAAAACCCACCCTATTCATATATTTTCAGATGTTCGTACATCCCAATTTATAAAAAAGTCCATTAACTATCAAAATGTTTATAAAACAAAATTAAACCGACATCTTAAGACATAACACTTCTATTGTTTTTTTCCTCTATTGGCTGCAAATGACAGAGAATCACACCCTATTCTAACGCCTGTTGTTTATCTAACAACATATACATATAGGCATTATATTTGATCAGGCGATGTAATTGGAGCAATAAATTTGTAAATTCACTGTGGTTTCCATAGGCTTATGATGCATGGATATATACTCACTCAAAAAAGAAACGCGACATCGGGTAAATTTTTTCAAATCATTGTTTTGCGCACAAATAACTTCTAAATATATTCGAATATATATACACAACACATCATTATTACACCTTAATTAAAGGTTTCGAGGTGAAAGCATTTAAGTTCATCCATCCGTGAACGACTGTGGACGAAATCCGGAACACACTATGAATTATGCATTGCTAAAACAGGGTCGACTTTCACGTGAAAATCATGGGTATTTTTTAACTCTTTAACTAAATGAATAACCAACTAGATTCCCGCCTAAAAAATCTACTAAGTCATGTGACCAAAAGAACCAATGAGACAACAAGGAGAAAGTAACAAAACTAGCAGACTACAGATCGGAGTAATAATCAGGCAGATACAAAACTAACTTAATATACTAAATACATATCAAATGACAGATGTAGCTAAATCTGTTCTGATATGAAACTAAAAATAAAAGATATTAAATACAATAATATAAACAATATTATTAAAATGCAGTACTTTCACACAATAACTCCTATAAGGAGTCATTGGACAATTTCAGACTTATATAGTGAATTGTAGGGCTTGTATTGCTGATCATTTTTGCTTATAACAGTTTCACTCTAGCTGTTACAGTTTTTAAGTTACAGGACAAAAACGGAAAATTTCATAAAAAATTGCCATTTATGGGCAATAACTAATATAAGGAGTTATATGACAATTTCATAGCAATCAAGTGAATTGTGGGGCTTTCATTGCTGATTATAGTTTCAATCTAGCTGCTATAGTTTTCAAGTTACAGGACAAAAACGGAAAATTTCATGAAAATTGCCTTTTATGGGCAATAACTCCTATAAGGAGCCATCTGACAATTTCAGACTAATTCAGTGAATTGTAGGGCATGTATTGCTGATCATTTTTGCTATTTACAGTTTTACTCTAGCTGTTATAGTTTTTATGTTACGGGACAAATAGGGAAAATTTCGTAAAAAATTGTCATTAAAGGGCAAAAACTCCTATAAAGAGTCATCTGAGAAATTCAGACCAATTAAGTGAATTGTAGGGCTTTTATTGCTAATCATGTTTGCTTTTTTACAGTCTTACTCTAGCTGTTACAGTATTTAAGTTACAGGACGAAAACAGAAAATTTAATAAAAAATTGCCATTTATGGGCAATAACTAATACAAGGAGTTGTCTGACAATTTCAGACTAATCAAGTGAATTGTAGGGCTTTCATTGCTGATTATAGTTTCAATCTAGCTGCTATAGTTTTCAAGTTACAGGACAAAAACGGAAAATTTCATGAAAATTTGCCATTTATGGGCAATAACTCCTATAAGGAGCCATCTGACAATTTCAGACTAATACAGTGAATTGTAGGGCATGTATTGCTGATCATTTTTGCTATTTACAGTCTTACTCTAGCTGTTACAGTATTTAAGTTACAGGACGAAAACAGAAAATTTCATAAAAAATTGCCATTTATGGGCAATAACTAATACAAGGAGTTGTCTGACAATTTCATAGCAATCAAGTGAATTGTGAGGCTTTCATTGCTGATTATAGTTTCAATCTAGCTGCTATAGTTTTCAAGTTACAGGACAAAAACGGAAAATTTCATGAAAATTTGCCTTTTATGGGCAATAACTCCTATAAGGAGCCATCTGACAATTTCAGACTAATACAGTGAATTGTAGGGCATGTATTGCTGATCATTTTTGCTATTTACAGTTTTACTCTAGCTGTTATAGTTTTTATGTTACGGGACAAATAGGGAAAATTTCGTAAAAAATTGTCATTAAAGGGCAAAAACTCCTATAAGGAGTCATCTGAGAAATTCAGACCAATTAAGTGAATTGTAGGGCTTTTATTGCTAATCATGTTTGCTTTTTAAAGTCTTACTCTAGCTGTTACAGTATTTAAGTTACAGGACGAAAACAGAAAATTTAATAAAAAATTGCCATTTATGGGCAATAACTAATACAAGGAGTTGTCTGACAATTTCAGACTAATCAAGTGAATTGTAGGGCTTTCATTGCTGATTATAGTTTCAATCTAGCTGCTATAGTTTTCAAGTTACAGGACAAAAACGGAAAATTTCATGAAAATTTGCCATTTATGGGGAATAACTCCTTTAAGGAGCCATCTAACAATTTCAGACTAATACAGTGAATTGTAGGGCATGTATTGCTGATCATTTTTGCTATTTACAGTCTTACTCTAGCTGTTACAGTATTTAAGTTACAGGACGAAAACAGAAAATTTCATAAAAAATTGCCATTTACGGGCAATAACTAATACAAGGAGTTGTCTGACAATTTCATAGCAATCAAGTGAATTGTGGGGTTTTCATTGCTGATTATAGTTTCAATCTAGCTGCTATAGTTTTCAAATTACAGGACAAAAACGGAAAATTTCATTAAAATTTGCCATTTATGGGCAATAACTCCTATGGCTCATCTGACAATTTCAGACTAATACAGTGAATTGTAGGGCATGTATTGCTGATCATTTTTGCTATTTACAGTTTTACTCTAGCTGTTATAGTTTTTATGTTACGGGACAAATAGGAAAAATTTCGTAAAAAATTGTCATTTAAGGGCAAAAACTCCTATAAGGAATCATCTGAGAAATTCAGACCAATTAAGTCAATTGTAGGGCTTTTATGGCTTATCATGTTTGCTTTTTACAGTCTTACTCTAGCTGTTACAGTATTTAAGTTACAGGACGAAAACAGAAAATTTCATAAAAAATTGCCATTTATGGGCAATAACTAATACAAGGAGTTGTCTGACAATTTCAGACTAATCAAGTGAATTGTAGGGCCTTTATTGCTGATCATTTGTGCAATTTACAGTTTCAATCTAGCTGTTATAGTTTTCAAGTTACAGGACAAAAACGGAAAATTTTATAAAAAAATGCCATTTTAGGGCCATACTCCTATAAGGAGTCATCTGATAATTTCAAACCAATTAAGTGAATTGTAGGGCTTTTATTGCTGATCATTTTTGCTATTTACAGTTTCACTCTACCTCTTATAGTTTTCAAGTTGTATTGTAAATACCAAAAATTTTGTCAAAAATCGTCAATATAGGGCAATAACTCATACAAGAAGCCAATACACAACTTCACACTAATACCAACTATTGTAGACCTTAATGTGCTGATCAATTTGAAGTAAGGTTTTCTCTATAGCTATTATAACTTTTGAGATAATGATCAAAAACCTTTGTTGACCCCCATTTTCTATTTTTAGTAACAGCGGCCATCTTTGTCTATTGATCAACACCCTGGGTACAAACTTGAAACTAGGAACCCTAAGGATGATTGTGGCCAAGTTTGAAAAAAAATAGGCCTAGTGGTTTCATAGGAGAAGATTTTTGAAAAAGATTACGACGGACGAGAGACGACGGACGACAAGTAATAGCAAAAGCTCACCGAAGGTGCAGATGAGCTAAAACGACGTAAGTGTAAAATATATAGTAAGTGCTGACGTCACAATGAATTTCCCATTGATCTTCCAACATTTACGATAGACTTTACACTTTGGACTTTTTGTGAAATCAACTCCTTCAGGACCTATGTATGCTGTATTACCACTCGACCAATCTCAGTCATAGACTTTGCTGTACAGCATTTTTAAATAATATGTAAAAATCGCTTAGATCACATGCTTTATGTTTTGATTACTTATTTTATATAAAATATTGGCTATCTGGTTTATAACTTTCTTTTAATCCGAAAGGTACTGAAGCTTATTTGGGTCACTTTTTTGGAAAAAAAATAACATACAGTACACGGTGTTCATTCCATAGCGCGCATCTCTGACGTGCTTCATTATCCCACCTCCTTTTCCAAACTACCATTATCCCATTATCATGTATATTATTGCGTTTTAAACACAATAAGTATTGCGTTTATTCACAAACGTTTTCGTTTCAACGATTAGTACACATAATATGTTACTTTTAAACGCAATAAAAAATAAGTTTTTTTTTCCAACAAAGTGGCCCGAATAACCTTCCCTTTAAGGGCAATACTAATGAATTATTGCATTGTATTTTCCATATCGGCCAGATTATCAGCCTAATACTCACATGTCAAGCTTTTTCAGCGGCTACGAGTAGCCTGCTTTATCTTTTTGGGGTTATGCATGATCGTGCTATTATAGTGTATTAGATAACTCAATCCATTTGATTAGAATTTAGCATACTGTAACGAGAATGTGAGCATTGAGCAGTCTAATAATTAAAAATAAAATAAACATCAAAGGTTATGTTATTGACACTTCGACAATAGCGTGTAAACATTAATATCAGATCTTTACTGTACATGACTGAACACATTAATTGCATGATTTCATTATAACCGTGTATAGATAGAACGCAGAATACAAGTGTGTACTTGTAAGTCGAATATTGAATATAAGTACAAAAGGTATCAAATAAGCACATTTGCTTTGTATAGATTATATGAATAACTTTTGATACCCAAGGTGGTCGGTATAGTATAAGTGTGCCTCTCGTTGGCGCAAGTGAGTTTGTCCGGTTATAATACAGATAGTCTGGCAACAGTAGCATAGTTTTTTAGAGGGTGCAACGCTTCTCGCAAGATACATAGTCCCTATGTAGTTTTCGATAAAGTATAGCACAAAGGGTTACGTATTCCTCCATCTTCCCAAAACTGCGTTTTTTCCATTGGCAGTCAAAAATAGATCACAGTGAGATGGTACCCATCTCTGTGGGCATCGCCAACCTTGCGTCAAGGTCAAAAGTCGTCAACCATGGTATGCGACACATCGCCTTGATAGTATCTACCCACATACCAAATATCTAAAGCCTACCTCAAAAGATTAAAAATGCTCTAGTTCGGACACGATAAGCTTCGGACCTACGGACTGACAGACTGATCACTCTAGGGCGTCCGACACAAAGTGGTGGGGCCCTAATTAAATGACCTTTGTAAATCTAATTTTCCGCATCGATTTATCTTTTATAAGTTCTCATTCTGAATACTAGTATGCTAAAGTTTTGCTCGATCTATGTTTATTTTATAAACAACCAACCAATCAATCTTCTAACAATGTACAACGTCATCCCAAGTTATGTAATCCGCGACTATTTTTTAATTGTATTATTTTAGATACAAAATGTGAGGTCTTTCGGTTGAAATGACGCTGTAAGCATAATGAAGTAGTACAATATACGTGTAGTTCATGTTACTTAAATTTAAACATATTTTGTTTGTTAATAACAAAATGGATTGGACACAAATAAATCATACTTATGCAGTCCTCTCCAAAATACAATATTTTCATGTAATATTTATACGAACGAGCATGCAAATAATAATAATAATAATAATAATAATAATAATAATAATAATAATAATAATAATAATAATAATAATAATAATAATAATAAATAATAATAATAATAATAATAAAAATAATGATCATAAAAATAATAATAATAATAAAAATAATAATAATAATAATAATAATAAGCTACACAAAATGAATATGAACAAATATGTTTGACGAAAAGGAGAAATAACACATACACTAGTTATCAAAGTATGAAATAAATATAGCTATGTAGGTGTTGATTATTACGAAGCTACGTTGTTTCTGTTCCTTATATTAAACTAAATTCTAAGGTCGGAAAGGTCGTATGTATTACGTTTTCCCTTTTTAATTTTATCATTTGACAATTATTTTTATCAATCTGACAAAAAGTCCACACTCAGGTTGCGGTTCGAGTGTCACTGCGGGCAGGGTGTGCTCGACTCTTATCAGAATTGACAAGAATTGCCTGTTTTCCTACCGAAGGTGGGGGTCGCTCGAACTCCGACTTCATCTCCAGTAAAAGCAGGATCCCTTGATATAGCTGAAAAATTGCTGAACATCATTCAAACAACAAACAAGTTCAGGTGACCAAGCATTTGTCTTCAATCAACACAGCTTGATATTAAAAAGACAAGAAAAAAAACACACACAAAAACAAACAAACAAACAAAACAAAAACAAAAAACAAAAGAATACTGTAACAATTTTTTTAAAATATAGCTATAACTATAATTGGATCATTTTTGCTTTTGTGTGTAAATAAAAATAAGTCAACCATACATCCCTCCTTCCCATAAAATATTGAGAAAGAATTAACAGTGTCAACCTAGCTTATTAAAATTTAAATTTCGTCGAGAAAATTATGAAAGTTAAAATCGTAGTTTATTAATCAATATTTTTTCTTATTTAGTTCTCTTATGATTTTAAGTGATCATGGCCGGCATGTTATTAAATTTACTAAATAAGAATTGTACTGATTGAATCAATTTTGAACTAAAAATAAAGAAATGTTTAAATTTTGAACAGGATTTACTTAAAAAAAACTCTTTGAAAAATGGTTCTTAAATATACTTCCGTGTATATGTATGTGTATAGAGAAACGTTTATGCCGATACAATTTTATTATTAAATAAGCAATAACGTGCATGTTTTGACAAGATTACTACGCTGTTATGGTGTCACGTCTTGCTGAGAATATGCCGAGGTACAGAAGTTCTGAAAATTTAATAAGCAATCTTTTCATTTTCTGTGATTTTTTTCAATGACATTAATAAAAAAATTAAAAGAAATCAATATTTTCTTGTGCGAGACATACATATATATTAGAAATACAATATCTTCTAGATATTTATGCAATAAAATATAGGTTAAAGTGAAAGCACATTTGTAAATTCTATCAAAAGACTAAATTATCGCAATTTCAAGCGTTTTTAAAAAAAGATAATTAAGTAAATTCGGGAATTTTTTAAATAAATACTTCAAAAAGTATGATTATATTTTAATTATTCATCAAATTAAAGTCGAAGTTATGCATGGAAAGTTTGTGACTGATTAGTTTCCGGACAAAAATGAACATTTGGCAGATGTCAGAAATAAAAGACGTCTGAGTTAAGTGAGCAAAGTTTAAATTGTTTTCCGTCAAGGATTGAGTAAGCTAGCTAATGTTAGATTATGATCTTATTTTAATTCTCTTTAGCATGTTAACATACCATACATGTTTCAAAGTTATTGAAATCGCGTGCAGTTATTTTACAAGACAAGACAAAACAAGAAACTTTATTTAAAGTCGGCTCATATAGGCATATAACAACATAAGCTTTTTACCGAAACACAATTTAGAGCTTTTTGCCGACACACAAACAAAACATTATATTTAAGAAAAATGCAAAATTAACAAGGTATACTTATGGGGAGTTGTTTTACGTCATACTTGTTTGATCTCAGCTTTCTAATATAAAATTAAAGATGATCATTTCTTACGTAAATGGTTGATTTGGCACAGATGACCTCACGCGCACTCATCTGTTTTTTTAATCAATTAATCAATCAATCGTCCAATTAAAACGCCTGAAATAAGAACATTGTAATAGTACCATAACAACGTTGTTATTACGGGCGTTCTTATTGGATTTCGAATATTAAACAATGGAGAATCTATAGTATATCGAAATGTGAAAGTAGTTCTTTTACGGCAAATATAGGTACCTTTGGGAAAGACCGGATGATCCTCCACTCGTAATAGTATTTTTTGTCTTTTTGCTCGTTCCGCTGTGTACCACTAGCAAAAATACATTTCTATCACTCAAAGAAGATCACCCAGTCTTTCCCAAAAATATGCGTAAGAATGATGATTTGAAAATGTCAAACAACGAGTGTAGCAGTTTTACCTATATACTATTCCTCATGTTTACTTGTTGATTAGTGTGACCAAACTGTAAGGGTTCACAGTGCTCGACTCACAGAAATGCTCAGCGGGTCCCCAGTTAGCAGATAGGGGATACTCCTTGGTTTGAGGGTCGGGGTGTCAGTTCATAATACGGAAAGTCTGACCGCGGACAATAGTAGGTAACTTTTGCATGAACCCGGCTGAAAATGCTACTCTCTATATTTTGCTGTAGTAAAAAAATTAGTTCATACATCACGGTTTCTCTTACGAAGTCCGCCTCAAAATATGACAAAATAGACTTACAAATTTGTTAAAATGTCTCTTTATTGTCAATAACATAATTCCATTTAGAAGATGGTAGACAATAATACAAATATAAGTTTTCTTTGAGTATCGATTTAATTCAAAATTGTGGGTCAGTTTGATTTAATGGTCTCCCTAGAAACTGCAAAATTTTTTGGTAGATATCTATTGTCCTATCACAAATAGATATTCCCATTCCACAGTTAAAAAGTGCCTTGGTTTGTCTGTACTGAAAATCTTTCAATTTTGATTTGTCAAAACGTAAAATTCGTAATCCATGGATCAAGCCTCTGGTATAATAGTTCCACGCATATGAATATTCTAACTGTCGCGCTATACAATTGTTGTCCATTCGTGTAAACATTTCGTTAGAGTAAACAATTAAAACATTTTTACTCTTTCTCATGTTATTGATGACCGATTCCTCAATATATGACGCGAACACGGAATCTCTGCAGAAAATAAAAGTTGAGAAAGATTGTTCTTCCAAAAAACGTACTAGGTAACATATTACAAAATCTCTTACGTCGGCATTTTGGTCGTCGCAAGATATATACAAATCATATCTCCACATGTGTTGAGCCGTACGACTGTGTTTTCGTTTTAGAATTGCAAGTTCATAACGGAAGACGTAAAGAATCGATGGTAATAAAACAAAAACGACAATTATTGGTACAAGATATGCTAAATGAATGTAACCGGGATCATTTGGTACATCACATCCCATAAATTCATTTAACATCTCCTCAAACGTTTTGTTGTAATTGCTGCAATACAGTTTATGATTTGCGGATGGTTTCTTCAACGTTCTCCATTGTCCGATCCACTGATTTTCACAAGTACACGGAATTCCTCTCTGTCCAAATTGAAAAACATTAGGATGTAGATATTGTATTTCTCTAGGTAAATATTTCAAATTATGATCGGGTATGATTAACTCAGAAAGCCCATTTAGTTTGCTAACATCCTCACTAATTTTAGAAACCGGGTTTTTGGAAAGGTCAATAGTTTTAACTCTATTGAAATAATACTTTATATCTACATCCTCTATGCTGTTTTTAGACATATTAAGTAGTATGGTATAATTCTCCTTAGAATGTGGTACGATATCGGGAAACGATTTGCATTTCTGATTAGAACAATCAACAATTAGTGTCTGGCGACTTGGTTGAGATGTACACTGACAATGGCAGCTAACTGTTTTGGAGCAGTTATCAACGATATCACATATCATCTTATCGGCTAAAATAGGATTATCCCAAACTTCTACAACTGAGAATGTCTCTAAAGATGGCGGAGTATTACAATAATTTTGCTGCTTGGGTTTACTCCACAAGCGATTAAAAATATCAAGTGAAAACTTAAGGAATTCTCCAACCTTGCAATCGCAGTTGTATGCAGAACCGGAAAACCTGTAGTACCCACACGGCATATACTTGAGTATGTCTGCAGGATTTAAATTCGTAGCCACAAGTGTTATAGGATTATCAGACATTGACGCATTAGCATAGTCCACACTTCCACACACATATTTTTCGTTGCCAACTAGCTGAAAATTATTCTGATTTGTTACTGTAATAGCCCGCTGGTTGTATGCAAAGCTGTTCCAGCACATTGTTTTATTTGGTAAAAAAATATTTGAAACATCGAGTGTTTCTAACCGATTATATGCAAAAATAATATTTAAAACATGTAAATTTCCAAATATATTATTATCCAGTTCCTTTATCCAGTTACCCAACAAGTCTACAATCCGCAACTTGAATAGTCCAGCAAATGATGTATTTGATACAAACTGTATTCGGTTATACTTTAAAATTAAAGTATCCAACTCGACAGTACATGATATATCACCAATTTCTGTCAACAAATTCACGCTTAAATCAATATTTACCAATCTATAATAGCACAGATTCCCAGGAAATTCTTTCAAAAATCCCCGTGTATGAACTACACCAAAGAACGAGCTAATATTTGATATATTTGACATTCCTGGTGACACAAAACGAGATTTCCGTCCATTGGCCGTGATTATTTCCACTTGCAAAAGCGAATAGGAAATATTTGGGAACAATGCTAAAAGTTGCCACTGTGGAACTGCAAAACAAGCGCAGCAATAATCGTAATCCGGGTAATCCGGTTTGAAGTTTTCGGCGGAGCATTCCTTCATTGGACACCATAAGTCCTTTATATTATCTGGACTCCAATACTTATAATCCGATCCAAGACTGGACGTACTTTGATAAAATATCATCACGAAGATTAAACAAAACGCGTTGCAAATCATTATTTAAATTATAAAGTTTTAATTCAGAATTCAGACCTGTAGTGTAGATTTAAATTCAACTAAAATCCAAAAGTATTCAGATGTGCAGTGGTATGAGTGAAAAGTTAATGCGGCGTGACCAAAATATATACGAATGAGGAATTTCCAGCATTTAAAATTACAATTGCATTGGCTGGTTGTCTCTGGTTTAGATATCTTATTTCCCAAAAAGTAAATACTTAATCTTAAATAAGGATCTGTTTCTTTACTACGTTCAAAATAACTAACTGTCGCCTTAATATCTATGTAAAGGTAAAACTATTTAAAACCAAATAAACATAACATGACATCATGGCATGTGGGTTTTACTAATTCGTCATACTAACTAGATTTACAAATAAATTAATTGTAATTGCGCACTTTTAAAATCCGAAGAAATCGGGAATATTATATAATGTTCCTGAAAAAATAGAGAAAATTATTCTATAAAAGTCTTGATTAATATGCATCTCATATACATACGGATAAAGGATTTTTGAAAAGGGGGCGTAAAAAGGGGATATCTGAAAAGGAGGACCAAGAAGTGGTCCTCTCGCGCCTCGCAAAGACGTGTTTACGGCAGAGGTAGAACCGTTAATGCATTAATTTAAGGCGAGGACGAGCGGGGAATACATTTTTGCCTTTGGTGCTGGTTGTTACCCTCCCTGTTCTCTTTTTTTCATTTCCTTTGTTTTTTAAATGGGGGAGGGGGCGTACGCCACTTACGCCCCCCCCCCCCCTGGATCCGCCACTGATCTGGTACATTTTTCTTCTTTTTCTATGTTAAGCTATATATATTATACAAAGTACGCACGATAAGTGGTAATTAGTAATCGGATTAGCCTTTCCTTTGTGAGACGAATTCCGTATGGAGCTTCGTTGATTACATCGTTGCTTTCTGTTTAGTTGCTAATCGTTGTATAGGGTAAACTTTGAACAGGGAGCGAAACCAAAAACTTTTTTCGGAAACGGACCCCACTCAATCGCTGACGACGAAACAAGGTACTTTTAAAACACCAATGACGACTAGAGGAAGATAGTAAAAACAGTTACTCAAGCGTGACTGTCGACCTCGGCAATGTCAACAAACGTTTTAAGTTTTTGTCATTAAATGTGTGTGGTTTAAAAACCAAATTAAATTATCTTGAATTTAAATACCTTATACAAATAGCCAAGATAATGTTGTGAATGGGTATGGTACAAAATTAATTAACTTTTGTAAGAATAACAATATGTTTATTTTAAATGGTAGATTTGGAAATGATAAAGTTGGTAAACCAACAAGTAAAAAATCTAGTGTTATTGATTATGTACTACTGCACTCATAAGAGTCATGTGCAATTTCAAAGTTTGTGAATTATTAAAGTGAGTTACTTTTGAGATTGAAATAAATTATGCACATAATTTTTCAGCTGTTGATAATAGCAAAAGTCTGGATCTGACAAGTAAAATTAAAAAATGGAATCAAAAAATGAAAAGAAAAATGATTTCATTGAAAACTTGAACAAAGATAATATTTCCGACCTCTATTCCAACCTTTTGCATAGAAAATCTGGAACAGTTGGATATAGATAATTATATACATGAATTTTGTTGTATTTTATTAGAATCAGCAGAGCAGACTTTTGGTAGATCAACACCAACTCTCAATAACGGTAATATGACCAAATGTAATCAACGAAAATTATGGTTTAATAATGAGTGCAGAATATCTAGAAAGAAATATCGCAAAACAAAAAGATTATATAAAAAGTTTAGTTACAATATTTTTAAAACCAGACTGAAGGTGGCTGAAAAACATTACAAGAATACTATGGATGTAAATATTTCAAAATTAACAGAGACATGAGAAGTAAGATGAGAAAAATGAGGTTCAAAAATCCTAAAGAATTTTGGAATATTTTTAGAAATGATAAGAAAAAGGAAAATACAAAAATAATAACGGAAACTTTATTTGATTTTTTTTAAGATTTAAACACTGACAAACATGTCAATGGTGATATAATTGTTATAGAATCAAATGAGACAATAACTTAAATGATACACTGAATAGTAGAATTACGAAAGATGAGATTGTTAAGGCCATGAGAAATGCCAAGAACAACAAATCATCGGGAGATGACACAATTATTAACGAGTATATTTCCTCTTCATTTGATAAGATGAACAGTATTTTTGAACTTTTGTTAAATATTATTTTTTATACGGGCCTTTTGTCTGGATCTTGGCTTACAGGTATTATAATACCAATTTATAAAAACAAAGGAGATAAGCAAGAACAAAACAAATTATAGACCAGTCACTTTACTGTCATGTCTGTGTAAAGTATTTACTTCAGTTTTAAATGCAAGGTTGAATAAATATCTTAATGAGGCTCTTGGAAAGCATGTCGTGCAAATGAAGGGAATGATTAGGCAGTTAAGCAAAATTTCGACAAATACGTAATATGGTGACGTCACAAATCAGAGAAGCTATCGAGAGCGACTTGTTAATAAATTTAAAAAACAGAGTACCTCGTCAAATAAATCACGGTGGCTTTGATGCAAACAAATTTCAGGTATGAAAAAACCGGCAATGCGGAGCTATTGGTTGATATATAGGTTCCTGAGCGGAGTACAGCCATTAATAAAAGTGTTTAATAATTATTGTTACTCAAACTAAAATAGACGACTCGAATGCTCATCTTCCGAATTATTCAGTGGTTCTAATGATATATCAAAAATTGAGTAATTTATTACCAAATATCAGGTCTAACCTTTATCGGCATTTCACATGCCACTCGAACAATATTACTGATATTCGTTCTAAGATGTCTTTATATTCGAATTATTTTCTGCCGTCAACTATTAAATTGTGGAATATCCTGCTGATAGACATTTGGAATCGGAGATCTTTAAACATATTCAAGATACGTATCGGAGCTCGAAATGAAAAACGCCTATTGTTTTACAATGAAGGCAGTAGTGGTAGTAGGGTGGATCAAATCTTGCATGCCAGAATACGCATGAATAGCAGCTGTCTGAATGAGCATCCATTCAGGCGCAGTCTGGTTGACAGTCCATATTGGACATGCGGACAGATAGAGTCAAACAGCGTTTTCCTACTTTATTGTCATAAATATTCAGATCTTCGTCGAAGGACAATGCAATAATCATACTTTGAATGTTCACTTACAATTTGACTTAAGCCACTTCCTGTATATGGGTCAGATGGTCTAACGATGTAACAGAATACTGAAGCTCTTTTTTTTTTAATGCAAATCTATATTCTGAAAAGTTCACTTGTGTAGATGCATATATATTAAACACATTTCATCAACCTTTTCCTTTTTCCCTTTAACGCTCCTTTCCTTTTCCTATAACATATTTTTCCAATCTATTTCCTTCTTCCTTTAAATCTTCATAATATAATTTATCAAACCTGTCATGGCATGCAACTTAACATGTAATAACTGAATTTGTAATAGCTTTTCAGCTTTTTTCTGAATCCTTGTGTAGTATTGACAGACGAGTATGTTCAATGATGTATTTATTTATAAGATAAAATATGTTCAAATTAAGGAGATCATAAATGTTTTTCAAACAGTCCGCCTATTGACATACCTATACGAAACTAGAAAAAATTTCAAGGGTGTGGGTGGTGGGAAAATTTAAATTCCTTGTCAAACAAAAATATCAAGAATGCAAATAAATAATACCTCATAGGTTTAAATACTGAACAAATTAAATACATTAACCAATAAGAAAAATCTCAGTAGATTTCTATCCCCAAAGAACTGGATCAAACTAGTCAAATCATTGAAGTGTGCAAAAATTTTCCGTGCCTGTATATAATTATTTGATTTTGTCTTAAATAAATACATTTATGCAGGCTTGAAATGAATAAGTCAAGTCAATAGGTTTATCTGTATTGCCACTCATAATATGTATATTATATAAACAATTCAAACAATATACAAACAATAATAATAAACATCATCATCATTATCATTCTTCCAAAGCAATTTTCTGAGTCCCCGTTCGCTGACATCACCATGATGATGGAGCTAATGCGGTCTTAGAGTCCTTGATTTCGGAGGATAAATAATAATAAATATAAAGCAATAATCAATAATACATCATAAGTATACAAGGTAATAATAAAATGTTTGGCTAAAAGCCCATTAAGCCGTTAGGCCCCCCCCCGCCCCCGGGGCACCCCTCTTTTAACTGCTATGTCGCTGCGTTGTAAGCAGTGAGAATAGCAAATAGGAGGAGCAAGTAAATGATTTAATTTAATAAAACTTTTCCTTCTTGACATTACAGGACTTTTTATTAACTTGCCCCCGCTTTTTTTGCTATGTCGCAGCGTTGTAAGCAGTGAGAATAGCAAATAGGGGGAGCAAGTGGAAGATTTAAGTTAACTTTTCCTTCTTGACATTACAGGAGGCAGGGCTATCCTCACTTACATTTACTAATACGAACTAAAGGAATGAATTAAAGAATACTGCATATGCTATAACACGGGGGGGGGGGGGGGGTGGTAACTAAGGTTACTTTTAGGTACAGGTCTGCGGACGGGGATATGAAAACCCACCCTATTGATATATTTTCAGATGTTATAAAAATGGGACCTAATCATATTTGAATTATTTAATCAGACCTATTCATATATTTTATTATCGTAGATCCCAATTTATAAAAAAAGTCCATTAACTACCAAAATGTTTATTAAACAAAATTAAACCGACATCTTAAGACATAACACTTCTCCTATTGTTTATTTCCTCTATTGGCTGCAAATGACAGAGAATCACACCCTATTCTAACGCCTGTTGTTAATTTAACAACATATACATATAGGCATTTCATTTGATCAAGCGATGTAATTGGAGCAATAAATTTGTAAATTCACTGTGGTTTCCATAGGCTTATGATGCATGAATATATACTCACTCAAAAAAGAAACGCGACATCGGGTAAATTTTTTCAAATCATTTTTTGCGCACAAATAACTTATAAATATATTCGAATATATATACACAACACATCATTATTACACCTTAATTAAAGGGTTCGAGGTGAAAGCATTTAAGTTCATCCATCCGTGAACGACTGTGGACGAAATCCGGAACACACTATGAATTATGCATTGCTAAAACAGGGTCGACTTTCACGTGCAAATCATGGGTATTTTTTAACTCAGATAATCGGTATAAAACCCCGCTATTTCTTTTCTTGACTGCATCAGAAAAATAAAATTCTGATGAGGTGACGCTATGCCAAGGTTAGATGCTGCTACCCGGAATATCGCTTTCGGTCGAATCGAGACCGGGGAATCAGAGAATGCTGTTGCCAGAACGTACAACGTTCATCGTAGCACAAGCTACCAGCAGCTTGGTACTACGACAGACCGAGTACGTTCAGTGCGTTCGCGTGTTACAACTCGGGCACATGGTCGTTACATTAGATTATTCCATCTACGGAACAGGACTACTGCTGCAACAGAAACAGCTGTAAACGTCCCTGTGTTGCGCCGTATATCACCACATACAGTAAGCAATCAGTTACGCCAACACCGCCGAGCAAGGGTTAGATGGTGTACAACCGTTCGTGTATGGAATTTCATATCATAACCTCAACAAGATATTCCAGTGTTATCTCTTGCTGCGCACGCAGCCTGACTAGCCAATCCCAAAGATAATGCATGTAACACGTGCATTTCCTCATTCTCTTACTGGCTAGCGTCGAGTGAAGAATAACAGTTCATCAGTCAATTGCAATTAGGTTAAACTTCGTTGTTATGAAATTTTAGTGCTGGTTAAACTTTTCCGTATATTTGGAATTATTATTATAAAAGGACTTCATGGCGGAACAAAGTGCTGATGAAGTTTCGTTAGAAGATAACAGTACGACACAGCCCGATTGTGAAGATTATGATCGCCATGATGACCGCATGGCCGATGCACGTGGTCATGTTCAGTCGGTCCAAAGAGACAATAATTCGACTGATAGGAGTCACAAACAGATGGAAGATAGGAAACGGCCAAAGTATGCCACAGATGTTTCCTCATCTACTTCCAATGATTCCGAGAGTGAGGGAGAGCATCCCCGCCGGAGGAACAAAAGGAAAATGTTCAAAGCCACAAAGAATGGCAGAAAAGGTGAACGGAACATAAACGCAGCCTCCTCGTCAGGGAGTGATTCCGACTCGGAAGGCGAGAGCAAATGTTCTGAGAGGAGATCGGTAATTAGCGAGACGATCTCAAATTTTACCTTTGTGGACAAGGCGAGTAAAAACGAAAATGTTGGATATATTCGTTTCAACCCTCACAAGAAGGAGAAGAGGGGCATACTTTTTTCCAGTGATATGGAAAGCTATGTGGAAGAGAACTTCAACCGTTTCATTCCACAGCACAAAATAAATGAGCTAATTCTAAACACTATGCCGATTCCGGACTATAAGGGGTTCGAGATACGAACAATCGACCCCTTAATTATTTCCATCATGGATGAGTTCAAGAATAAAAACGAACGGACAGATAAAGCATTTATGAGTATTCAGGCGAGGTTGATGGACACTATGGGGCCATTAGGTCAGTTATGGACAATGTGCGAATCGATAAGATCAAAGATCGATAATGATTTGGAGGAAACAAGCGCTCATGCGCAAATTGATAAACTCGACTTCCGCCATCTACTTGACCTGACAGAAAAGACAATATGCTTAATCGGGCAGACTAATGTGGCCATAAACTATCAAAGACGTTTGGCAATCCTGGAAAAAATAAACAATCAGGATGTAAAAAAAGCTAGAACTCTACTTAGAGACAAACAAGAATGCTTTTCGAAGCACGATAAACATCTCTTTGGGGACAATTTTAAAGATGAACTCAAAGAGTACACCAAAACAAGAAAGGAAGCTTCCGAGATGGCCACTGCACTTGGGATCAAAAGAAAATCTAAAAAGAGAAATACCCATTACGAATCTTCTCGTTACAGGCAATCCGGGCGAGAAGATAAAAACTATGATCATGGGGATAACAGCCGGCCCTTTCAGTTCAGGCCTCCGAGTCACAACCAGGGAGTCAAGAACTCTGGAGGCAGAACCACTAGCAGAGGCAGCTCCCGTGGAGGATTTTCCAATGGAAGGAAAAGAGGAGGACCCTGGTATGTACAATTATGTTTTAAAACAATGTTGCCAAGAAAAGATGGTCTTAGAGTTGGGGGATCTCGAAAAGACCAACAAGGTGTTGGTAAGCTTGAAGGGTCTGAATCTGAAAACGTTATCCAAGAATCTTCCAATATCAGGAAGGTTGAGTCATTTCATAAACAATTGGATGATAATCACCTCAGACAAAATGATCTTAAAAAATATAATGGGGATAGAGATAAAATTTTTGTCAGAACCAAAACAAGTACAAAAACCAAGAATGATTATATTAAATCAGACGGAGAAAACTCTGATGACAAAGGAAGTTCAAGAAATGTTGTCAAAAGAAGTCATTTGTATGGTAAAACCGTGCAAAAATCAGTATTTGAGCAACTGGTTCCTAATTCCAAAAAAGGATGGGGGTCAAAGGCCAGTGTTAAACCTAAGACACCTAAACAAACATATAATGTACCAACATTTCAAAATGGAAGGTCTTTTTATGATCAGAGATCTCATAAAGAGCGGAGATTACATGCTAAAAATAGATTTAAAAGAGGCCTACTCAGTTCTGGCCATTTGTCAAAAGCACAGAAAATATCTGAGATTCGAATGGGAAGATATCCTATACGAGCATTCTGCTCTTCCGTTCGGATTAGCAGAGGGTCCAAGGTTATTTACAAAAATAATGAAGCCAATAGTGGGTCTGTTGAGACGATTGGGGGTTCGTCTCATCATTTATCTAGACGATATTCTTCTGATGGCGGAAAACCCTCAAAAACTGGAAATTCACAGAGACTCAACTTTATTTCTTCTCCAGAAATTGGGGTTTCTAATAAACTGGGAAAAATCCAATTTGCATCCAACACAAAAGTTGGAGTTTCTAGGTTTTCAGATAGATTCTGTAAAGATGATGTTTTATCTCCCAAAGGAAAAGATAGGTCAAATAAAGTTAAAATGCACAGAAATTTTAAAGTCGGACACTGTGACAGTAAGACAAGTAGCACAGTTGACAGGGAAATTGGCGTCTTCAATGCAAGCGATTTTTCCTGCAAATTTACAAAGTCGTTTCCTACAAATGGATCAGATCAAAGGGCTTTTAAAAGAATAATCTTACGAACAAGAAATAATACTGTCTCGAAAAGCAAGAGACGAATTGATTTGGTGGATAACAAAAATAGAGGAATTCAATGGAAAGGCAATTATAACCCCCTGTCCAGATTATGTAATGACATCAGACGCATCAAATCTAGGTTGGGGGGCTTCTTTTCAAGGCGAAAGTACAGGTGGCATATGGGGCAAGCAAGAAAAAGATTTCCATATAAATGCAAAGGAACTTTTAGCAACATTTCTGGCACTTCAAACATTCGCAAAAGGGAAGCATCATGTAGCAATTCACTTCAGAATAGACAACACCGCAGCAGTGTCATACATAAATCGCATGGGGGGGGACAAAATCAAAAGATCTGAACATTATAATGAAGAAAATTTGGGACTGGTGTCAGGGAAGGGAGATAACTCTAACAGCGGAGCATTTGCCAGGGCAAGAAAATTTCATAGCAGATTGGCATTCAAGAAATGTAGTAGACTCGAGCGATTGGAGTCTAGATCTAAGGGTATTTCAACAAATACAAAATCTGGTAGGTCCTCTAGATGTAGACCTGTTTGCTTCCAGACTCAATTTCAAACTAAAGAAGTTTGTGAGCTGGAAACCAGACCCATTGAGTTATGCGATAGACGCTTTCCTGTTGCCATGGACAACAATAAAGGGTTACGCATTCCCTCCCTTCGCGTTAATTGGTCGTTGTCTAGCCAAAGCAAGGAAGGACAAAGCAACACTTCTCTTAATAGCTCCTGCATGGCAAGCCCAACCTTGGTATCCAATGATACTGGAAATGTTGATACAAGACCCAATAAAAATTCCGAGTTTTCCCAACCTTTTGTTGTCACCCCAGGGGGAACTGCACCCCTTGATATTGACAGGAACTTTGAATCTAGTGGCATGGAAAATTTCAGGGGAGATTTCCTTGCAAGAGGTCTATCGAAAGCAGCTTCAGAACTGCATTAAAAAGCCTGGCGACCTGGTACACAACTATCTTACAAAAGCTCCTGGGGAAGATGGGTCAGCTGGTGTAGTGAACAGTCAATTAATCCAGTTCAGGCCACTTTGACCAATATAATTGAGTTTCTCACGAAATTGTTTAAAGAGGGATTACAATATAGGACCATTAATACATACAGATCAGCAATATCAAAAAATCATTCTTTAATTGAGGGGTTACAAGTGGGGAAGCATCCTCTAATTATAAGACATATGAGGGCAATTTTTAATGAGAGAACACCCACGACTAAGTATGAATTTTCTTGGGATGTAGATATAGTTTTGAGAGAAATCTTATCATGGGGAAAAAATCATGATTTAGATATAAAACTGCTTTCTTGGAAATTAGTCATGTTATTGGCATTAACTTCAGCAGGAAGGTCATCTGAATTAGGCATGCTGAATTGTGATTACATGAAACAACAGGGCTCACAAATATTTTTTAAACTACCAAAACATACCAAGACATGTCGCCCAGGGTCAAAAACAAAATCTTTGACCTTTGATTCTTTTCCAGATAATAGAGATTTATGTGTCGTCAGTTGCATTAATGATTACATTTTGTACACTAAAGCTTGGAGGGAGGTAAAAGATAACATTGATAGATCTTGGCTTCTTCTGAGTTATGTGAAACCTCATCATCCAATAGTTTCTTCATCAGTTGCAAGGTGGTTAAAGGAAACAATTAAAAAATCAGGAATTTCAAAATTTTATACTGGGCATTCAACTCGTTCAGCTTCTACATCCAAAGCTAAAAGAGTTGGTTTATCTACACAGGATGTAATTGACCAGGCAAAGTGGACAAATGAGTCAACTTTTATGCGGTTTTACTGCAAACCAATGATTCAGAATGATTATCAACAAGCTGTACTTACAAGGTAAACTTTAAACTAACACTGGAATATCTTGTTGAGGTTATGATATGAAATTGCGAATTTCATAAGCACACGAAGTGTGTGAAATGGAATTCTAATTTTATGAATAACCGAAACAAGATATGAAAGTGTTCCCTCCCACCCTCGCCGATTGTTTCAAAGTTATGTTTCCGGTTATTATGAAATTAGTACCACAGACAAAATTAAATAATAATAACAATATAAAGAGCATAATAATATCACTTATAAGTAATAAAACTTAATGGAAAATCTTTTGGGATTTTGCAGGTCTCAGAAGTAGAAGCAGTGGCAGTGTTTAAGACGAGCAGTGAGGCACTATACAGCTGGTCATAAGTGTCATAATATATATTTTTAGTTTGTTTGTTTTTCTTCTAATGAAGAATCTGCTACATACTTGGATAGTTCATTGGAAAGGTTACAATTTCGAGGATTAAAGACTCTGAAATATTAACAAAGGGTGAAATCATCAATTAATTGTTTCAATTCGGTTTGAAGCAGTCGATAATTTTATTGAATAATTAGATTTGTACAGTTATTACGGTGTGAGTTTATTAAAGATCGTTTATTAAAGATCGTATAAGGGGATGGTATGTTTGTCAATTATGAATCTATATGGAAATTGGAATAGAGTGTCTTGTTGGTTCAAATTTTGTGCACTTCCGGATTTCCTGTTTTCTCTTCACTGGACGCTCTTCAGTAAGAGAATGAGGAAATGCACGTGTTACATGCATTATCTTTGGGATTGGCTAGTCAGGCTGCGTGCGCAGCAAGAGATAACACTTTCATATCTTGTTTCGGTTATTCATAAAATTAGAATTCCATTTCACACACTTCGTGTGCTTATGAAATTCGCAATTTACAGAACTGGAGAAGAGTATGGTTCAGCGGGAGTCACGTTTTCAGCTTGAAAAGCGAGATGGTCGCATACGAGTGTACAGGCGCCGAAATGAACGTTTAACTCAAAACTGTGTTGTAGAAAAAGACAATTTTGGCGGAGGCAGTGTTATGATGTGGGCCGTTAACTCTTACGCCAGTAAAACACAACTAATACATATCCAAGGTAATCTTAACGCTGTTAGGTATAGAGACGAAATTATACGGCCGCATTTATTGCCCGTAATTGACATTCAAAGAAACATTTTTCAACACGACAATGCCCGACCACATACAGCACGTGTAACAGTAGATTTTTTAGAGCAACTTAATGTCAATGAGATCCGGTGGCCATAACGATCTCCGGTTCCAAACCCAATTGAACATCTGTGGGATGAACTGGATCGGATCATGTGCCAACGACAACCACCGCCGAAAAATCTGCAACAATTAGAGCAGGCACTTCAGTATGAGTGGCAAAGAATACCGCGTGTTTGTGCTCAACGTTTACTTAAATCCATGGCAAGAAGATTAAGGGCTGTGTTACTAGCAAATGGTGTGCACAACAGATACTGACATTTTTGTGTGATTTATTGACAATATGCAATAAAATCTTATATTCCATGGTAAAATTACTCATAAACAAGAAGTGTGCCAATTTTTATATTTCTGTATCAATTATTTATATGATAAATTGTTAAAATTATATATTTAGTAAAATTGCCATTTTTTAAATGTTGCGTTTCTTTTTTGAGAGAGTATATTTAGATAATTTACAACTACCCAATGATATATTTTTCAATGAAAACAACTACCTTTAGTTACCCCCCCCCCTCTGGGATATATACAAACTGAGTACATTAAATACATTGTACAATAATTCGTCAGCGTCATTTTTTTCTGGCCGCCCCAACAGAACATACAATTGTAATTATATGTATCTGGCCCGAAATGATATGGGGGTCAAATTCCTGGGTTTTTAAACTCACTGGAACTATTTGTTTGTTAAATTAATACAAAGTAATGTTTATATTTCTTGCATCATATAATTAACTTTGTCAGTGTAATATTTTTTTGTCTTCACATGATGTAAGACGAAAAAGACTCCTGCCGATACTACCCTCCCCCAGGGAGAGTCTATACTAATAAGACTGTCCCTGCCCCCCCCCCCCCCCCCACTCACAGAACCACGTTACGAGGAGATTTCGAAAAGATGTGTATAGAATGTAACTCTAATAAGATGTAATGAAGATTGAGGTATTTAGCAAAGTAAAAAACATCAACTAAAAAAGTCCAAACTTGTTGTTTACAAATAAAGATCAATAAACTTACCGACGAAACAAAGCCAAATATGAAAAATATCATTTTGTCGTCTTGAATTGTTTTATTCGTTTCGCTCTCCTTGAGGATGGCTTAATTATATTATCCAGAGGACTTGTTGAAAACAATTGGAAAAGTTTTGTGTAGTCCTGTAGTTGAAATCATATTTACAAAGTTGTAATGCGAAGCTGTGATGGCTATGATCCTAATCCCTTTTCAGACGCAAGGATTAATTTTAAAGTGGACATTCGGAGTTTCTTGCATGGTTCTGACGTAAATCCATGTCGGAATCTGAAGAACAAAATGACTCGATAAGCTAAGATTTCTAAAAGAAGATGTGGTCGTGTGTGTGTGTGTGTGTGTGTTTTTTTTGGCAGGTTGGGGTAGTAGGATTACATAGTTGTATACTTTTTAGGAAGGCGTTTGTCTTTCCAGTTAATTTCTTTTGTTAATTGCTAATTTATGGTACAGCTAGCAGCGCCATTACAGAAACCACAGATGATGAGGATCCGATGATGAATTTTTCAGTTGTCTCGGCAGCTACTTGCAAAACGCTATTTCTCTTTAAATATTTTTTTTAAGGTTGTATATTATATTGAAAATTTTTTTGAGTTCATAACAAATTAATTTGGAATGTTTACAGTAGTCGTCATCGTCTGTGTGTAAACAGTTTTATAGTATTTGGCTACTTCCTGGTCAGCGAAAGCAGTAATCATCACCATAACAATTTTGGTCTATCAAATAAGTTTTGTATTTGGTTGAATGATGTTTTAATGCCTCTTTCAGCAATTGTTCAGCTATTTCAAGGCATACAGTCAGTTTTTATTGGGAAAGAGGGGGTTGCGGAGTACCCGGAGAGAACTCTCGATCTTCGGTAGGAAAACTGGCAATCCTGGTCAGTTAAGATTGGAGTCGAGTACAACCTAGCTGTCCGCAGTGAGACTAGAACCTGCAACCTAAGTGTTAACAAAATATGAGATGAGAATGATATTTTATTATGTATCGTGGTAGGAATCCTAGTCAACTGATACTTCAACTAACTCGTATCCTACCAAACACAAGCCAATTTTAAAACAAGATGCATATCTCATAAGACATATATTTTAAAATCGGCTTATATGTAACACCAGTCTTGGGTAGACTGTAGAAACTATAAACAGTTTGTTTTTAATTTAGGCATCTTGTGATGGTCCATTCCTGGCGCAGATCTGGCTGCTAGAATCAAATCCCACAACTTCAAAAAATTCCGCTGTATGTATTTCTTAGAGGGTCTCTTCTGCCGACTAAGTTTGGATGCTGTAACTATTTTTAGTTGTGTGGGTAGAAGATCAGCTTCTTCTTGAAGTATTAAGCAATGTTGTTGTCTTTACTTTTAACTTTGATATCCTGACCAGTTTTTACAGTCGTGAGGCTTTGGAAGTTTTTAGTGAAAACTTCAAATTGTTAAATACACTATGTGCTGACAATAGAAAAATAAGCGGTAATTATTAAAGGACAATTAATATAAATAATAATTGGATCCCTGTTTTGAAATTTATTGTCGAACGAGCATAATCTATTCGCAACTCCTATACCCAAGCCTAAATAAAAAGTTGTTCTTAACGGTCACGACGGTTGTTGAAATTTTATCTGTTAATTTGAAATACAAATAGAAATATGCATTGAATTTGTATTTTTGTTTTGTTAATAAGCTGCAAAATAATTATAAAAGATTCGAATAGTTTAATAAATATGTATCTTGTATACAGTATATATTTTTGTTTAGAACTAATTTAGAACATTATGCACTGTAGGATTGATTTTCTATATTAAAACGCAAAGATACGACTTGACTAATGTACGAGTTGACCTTCACCCTCCTCATTATAGTATGGGTGCAGGACAACTATGGTTGAGTGTTGGTATTAAAATATTGGTTATCAGTTGTTTTATATATATTTATTTTTATTAATAATTATTAACATGAAAATAAAACATTAATTTCACTGTAACTCACATTTATTTACAAAATATTACCGAAATCTACGTCCAAGTTGTCTTATTGTACGGGTCCCAGTTGTCTTCTTGTACAGTCCGGGTTGTCTTCAAATACTAGTATGGGCCTAGTTGTCTTATTTTCGGTAGTTTCCTTTTTATTTTGTAAAAAGGCAAACTAAAAAATGGGAATATATAGAACGATTTGCACCACTCAAGAATCTGCTCACTGTATTTGGTCATGCGAATGCTTTTTTGTACATCAAAAAATGTTCAAATTGAAATTAACAATTATTTTCCACAGCTACGCAGCGTTTTGAAATGCGGCGGTTTTTCATTTTGATTGGGCGATTTTCTATAGTAAATTTTGACCTAAATAAAAAGTAATGTGTAAGCTAGGAGCAGGTGATTGTTGTCTTTTCAAAATCATTTGGGTTATGGTGTTGCAATTGAGGCTTGAAAGGTCTTGCGGTTTGTGCGAATACCATTGAACATCACAGGAGCTGACTTTTGAAAACAAAGCACAATTAAGTCTTTACAGAAACGAAAATGGCTGGCTTACTATGTTAAATTTAATTGAAAAAAAATCAAGGAAGATTTGTGTATGTAAACAACCATTAAGGCATATAGTATGAAATGTGGACGTCTTAGCGTGAAAAAATTGTTTTCTTTTGGATTTTCGTAAAAAGAAAGTACAATATGGAATAATAAAAAAAAACAAGCAAAAAACTGAGCACATTTGACTTTCAGTACAGTCACATAGTCTAGTTCTGTTGTCACCAGACCTTGACCTGAATTTTACAGTTTTTTGACGATGATACTAGTATCATTTGACGGTATCATCCCAGATTGCCGATTCCCAAATTGCTGAATCCCATATTGCCGACAATCAGTTTAGTTAAACTATATGTTATTAATGATTTTAGAAAAACTATTTTGTCGGAGAAGTTGTTTGTTAATATGTTGATTTCAGGAAATTCGTAAGACAATCGTAATTTTGCAGATTCCAAGTGCAAATGTCTGTTTACAATTCGAGTTAAAGTTGACAGCTTTATTGTATTTATGTTGTTTTTGACGATTTTTTCTATTGGTTCGTATATACGTAGTTATTTGTCTTTGTTCATATCCTTAAATAATAAAATAAACATTTATATTAAGTTTCAGTCAATTAAAGACTTTTTTTCTAATAAGTTGTAAGTAATTATTCTTCAAAAATATTTTTTAGTATAAATTTGTTTTATTTAGCAATTTTGGAATCGGCAGAATGGACTCGGCATGTTGGGATTCGGCAAGCCGTCATGGATTCTATTTGACATTAGTAGTAGCTGTTCAGTTCATTAACCATTAACCATGCGTTGCCGGATGATAATAGTTGGTACAAATATACAAATTTAACATCAACAATGCAAAACAGTCGAAGTAAGAATTATCTGTCATATTTTTATATGATGACAATATATGTATGCTAGTATGCTTTTTATCCATGTATTTGCTCATCCAGTAATTTGTATCACTATTGTTGTAGTGGTGGGACATTTTCCTGTGTCCAGGTTCATTTGTATATGGAAGCCTCGGTGGCCGAGTGGTTAAGGTAGTTCATCTACTATTGATCACGTGGTCTATCTACACTGAGATTGCGGGTTCGATTGTCACTGCAGGCAGGGTGTACTCGACCCCAATCTTAATTGACAAGGATTGCCAGTTTTCCTACCGCAGGTTGAGGGTTCTCTCCTGATACTCCGGCTTTCTCTCCTAATAAAAACTGGACGCCAGGATATAGCTGAAAAATTGCTGAAAGTATCGTTTAAACACCATTCAAACAAACAAACAAAAACAAACTTGTATATGTAAGATACATGAATTCAATATTAATAACAAAGCTAAATACACTTGAAATTGTTACTCTTTAAATTTGACCATGTAAAGAAGGATAACTCTAGCGAATAATTATTTGTAGACTTGATTGTACACTACTTACACACACCGATCAACCGACTTACATCATTTTGGTGAGAAGATGTATGACACGGTGAAAAAAGATAGAACAAGTTAGAGGCGATGAAAACGTAGGTAAGTTTTTCAAATTTTTTTATGTCTTAAATTTAATGTAGCGAATAATATATATTAAAACACGATTTAGCATAAATTTGGCAATAGATATATTCAGTTCTTTAAGCTCTTGCTTTTATTTTTGTCCAACTTATCTTATAAAATAAACGAAAAAATGCAGATATAATTATTAAAATGCTAAAATGACCTTTTATGATATAATTTTATTTCAAATCGGCCATTTAAATGTAAAGAATATTCTTTTAGCTTTCGTTTGGTGCCAAAAATGTATCTTTAAAATAATGCATTAACAATATTAATTTGATTTTAATTGCAGAGTCAGAGAAAGTACGATACGATATAAATCAGTTCAATGATACGACTAAAACAAGAAATATGACTTTGTATAAGCTATGAAATTCTGCTAACCAATTGAATAAGTATTCACTTTAGGTGTCAAGACACTAAAGGGGACCAATCAGATTTGGAACATATTAAGAAAATAGTGCTTAAACACAAAATAGTCCTGTTTATCTTAGTGTATATTAAAAACTACTAACTGGATTTTAATGAATAAAAGTTTTTCTGAAAGGTGAATATATTAGAAAAATTTTGAGTCCTAACTTGTTCTGTTCTAATGGTGTTTAGTATGTTTTATGTCACATGCACTACATGACCTATAAACCAAGATTTTCTGAAAAGAAAGAGCTATTTTTAGAGTGGGGTTTACCCCGGAAGCTGGTTTTTTCTTGGAAGGTTTTAAAGAGGTCATGAAATTTTGAGAGAACATAGGCCTGTCATGTACGATTCTGGACATATATGATGTCGGTCAAGTTACACTTAAGGTAAAAGAGCTGCGCTAAATAAAGAAATAACAAATTTAGTAGAAAATCTTAAAGAATTGGATTAGTGTTTACACCCCTTTAAGAGTTCGTAACGTAAAAATATATGTAAATTTTTGATTTTCATGTCAATATGAAGCATGAAGAGTATGATGGGGAAAATTAATTTTGATATCGGTGGATAAAATATATACGATGAACAAATTGCGACACACAATAAAATATGCAGAAAAGCTTTCAAACTATACTTTGTATTTGTATGCAATTCTTATTTTATTTTGTATACCAAACGAAGATTAATGGGAGACATATTGTTTTTATCTGGTAATTTACTTCATTTTTTTTCTTTTCTTCTCCTTTAAGGCTGATATTTTCAGCCAAATTTATTTGACAATGCAAATCCCATACTAATTGATGAATCCGATTTTATTTTTTCTATCCAATCAGAATGCTCCGTTATAATTAGCCGATATGTAAACAAAGCTTCCGCCATCTTTGTCCCACAAGCACACTATTTGTACAGTTGTGGGAACGGCATAATTTTCAATCGTTTTAAGAAAATCGTTCTTAGTTGTGAATGTGGTACATGTAATTCCGATGAAAGGTATCCAGATCGAATGCAAGGATACATATTTATACCATTTACAAAGATTAAAAGAGATTTAGAGAAATGTCTACCCTTGAAAACGTGTGGAAGTCCCAATGATCAGCTCAATATTAACAGAATAAATAAACATAAAGCAGCTGCAATCCTTGTAGATATTTGAGCAACCCTACTATGTGAGAAAAATGCCCGCTTAGTCTAAAAATAATAAATGATAACGTGATGGTGTTCACGTCTTCAATTTCAAATGGATTTTATTTAAATTTTAAGTCTGTTTGTGAATCTACCCTAATTCAATTATGAATTATACAAGAAATGGGACAGGAACAAATTAATGCTCTTTTTATGTGTTCCCGTGAAAAAACTATTGGATTTATATATAATTATGCAATGGACGTAATTAATTCTTAATGACCATTACTTACATAACGTTACATGTATTTCAGATTTATGTTCTTTTTTCGGCTATAAAATTTGCCGATTTGAAACTCGGGGAGTACTTTTAACACAGACAAAAAATTCTCTAGTAAACATCGGGTTTTTTATTATATTGATACATCTTTATCCAATTACTTAGCAGTTATCGATTTACCAGTTCTCTGTAGATGTGTAGGAAATACTTTCTGACAGCGTATGTAAATACGCGTGCACACACGGCCAGTTAAGACAGATTACATAAATATTAAATTTAACCGCAATTTCGGAAGAAAAAAACATACCCAGCTTTACATGTGCAATAGAATTCAGAAAGTTTCGGTTCAGGTTTAATTTCAATACGAAGACTGTGAGGCGATTAACTTTTTCTCGTAGATCGCCAGCATTTTGTATCAACGGCAACACGGACGGTACAATTTATTTCAGATATTCTGTTATCGTGAATATAACCCTGGGTGAAATAATTCATCCCTTTTTCTAAAACTCTTTGGATAAGAAATTATTTTCTTGTAGGTACGAAATAACTATATTTTCGGGAATTTTGTCGAGACAATCGGTAGTAATATTGGCATCACGATGATGCTTAGCCGCCATTTTGAAAGAAGCTTGTGGCGCATAGAAACAATAACCAAGGAGGCGGGGCTTATCTTCTTATCTCGGAACCATGAATACACGTTTAGGATATGCAAGATACTTTATCTAGTGTTATATTCCACTTTTCATTTCTTTAGGAAGTTTATATTGGGTTTTTGGTAAAAGAGACAAAAGAAGGTCGACATATTGTTGTCTGTCCGTCCGTGCATCCATATCAAATCGTGTCCAGGATATAACTTTTTATCCTTTTAGGTAAGCTTGTGATATTTGGCATGTGTGTAGATTATAAATAATCGATGTGTCGCATGCCATGGGTGTTGACATTTAATTTAAAATTTTATCCCCAAGGTCACATCATTGCCTTTTGAGTGACTGCTTCATGTCCGGAATATTTAACTTCGAAATTTGACCCCCCCCCCCAAGATCACATCAATGCCTTTTAAGTCATTGCTGCGCAGGTTATAACTTTCAAAATAATTGTTTGACTGTTTGCTTGTATGAATAGTGTTTAATGCCACTTTCAGCAATTTTTCAGCTGTATGATGGAATCAAGTTTTTATTGGGAGTGGAAGCCTGAGTCTCAGTGAAAACCCCGACCTTCGTTAATAGTTTAAGCTTTTCATATTTGCCATGTGAGTAGATAGTTACTAGACAATGGGTCTCGTAGAAAACCCAAAAGAGTGACAAAATTATGTCGACGTTCGGTATCTGCATAACTGATTTTTCATGTCACCGCCCAAAGGCGAAGGTGGCCTCCGCATTTGGGGCGTTGACATAAAAACAAAGACAATATTATATGACATCGTTAAAAACTGGGGTGTTTTTTTGTTTTTGTTTGATTGTTTATTATTATTTATTATTCATTTATTAGAATTAACAATGAAAGAAAACGGGTGATTAAACCATAAATATAAATAATTTTGTAATAAAAGGGTGTACATTTGTGCAAGTATTCTTTTACCAGATTCGTAAATTCTTTTCTGTGTATCTTCGTGTGTCTACTGGTGTAATACGCGATGAAAATTGTGTAAAATTCGGTCAATTAAGGTCAATTTCGCGGTCTGTTCGAATGAAATAATATTGTCCTTAGTAACTACATGTCTTACACTTGTTAAAAATTATTAGACATAAAAAGTATCCGTGTTACAGTTAAATATGATGTATTAATTCTTGAGATTTAACTCTCATTGTACGCTAATTAACCTTTAAATTTTTCGCCCTGCGTCTTTATTATAAATTTTAGGCAGCAACTTTGATATAATGTTTGCCTAAATTCATACCTTATAATTTGTAATAAAAGTTTGACATCAATATATTGACCTATCAAGTAGATGGTTCCGTTTTATACTATTTAATGTCGACATAGTAGCAAATATTTGTATAAAATCGCGTTCGTTATGTTGTTATTTGTTGATAGGTTCGAACTCATATGTAGAGCGTTGTCGACATACAACACAGATTTCCGCCTAAGCCCTGCTCTGGGATTGTCTCAATGAGAGCATTTATTCTATGTTTAATTCCTCACTATGGTTTTACGATGAATTAAAAAGCTGCTCCGCTGCTTGTTACCTTTTTCCATATCTAGTGATTTGTGTCAAGAATTTATACATCATAGTCCTATATGTACTAACAATTGTAGACTTTTTGTATAATATTCAATTATATACAGACAGTAGTCGTAGAACGTTATTGAAATGCCCCATGTGGAAGTATAAAACTAATCACTTAAGAAATACGTGACTGTTTTCAATCGTGTCAAAGAACTTTTATTCGTCGTGTCATTATAAAAAGATGAGCTGATTTTTTCGTATCATTTTTTCAGTAAACGCGTAAAGAAAAATGATTCAAACTCCTAATAAATTGCAATTGGAAGAATAATTTTGGGGTCAGAAAAAAGTTAGAAATATGTCCTTTTGAACAAAAACACTTTATACAGAAATATATTGTGCAAATTTGTGATGCCAGTACCTTTGGAACATATTTTCAGCTAACAAATGAAAACATTGGTCAAAAAAATTGAATATGTTAATGGACAAATATATGCCAAATAATTTTTTACAACACTATATTTCATACAGTGAGTTTTAAACGTAGCGATTTGGAAAAAGTCGCGTCTGTATACTTATAGGTCTTAACTTGTTTATATCTTTTTTCATCGTGTCATACTTCTCACCAAAATGATATAAGTCGGTTGATCGGTGTGTTACAGTACATACTAAAACATAGAACGAATAAAAGTGGGTTTTTTTTGCTTGAATTTAGCCCAATTACTTGAAATGTTGCAGCTAGAGCAGGAGTGAATCACTCCCGGCACTTTGATGTCCAAAAGTAGTTGGTACATCAGGGACAGTCTATACTAAGACTAGACATAGTACATGTGTACTAGCGTGTGACGATGGAATTTTAGTAACCGATACTTATTAGTTTGGCAGTAATCTAATTCATCATTTTTGTATATATTACATAGGATGACTATTTACTTCTCGTCATACAGTCACAGTAAGTAAATTAAATACAAACGTCTAAATATTATGACAACCATATAATATATCTATCCACGCTAGTACACGTGTACTATGTCTATGTCTACGATTCACCCTGGTTAATGAAGCTATATTTTGTATATAGCGGATTTGGTCGAGGGGTCAGAGGGGATGGGATTAATTTGTAGACGTATATATAACATTTGATATTAACCCTGTATTTCTTATGATTCAGAAATCCGCTATTCAGTTCGCAGAATACAAATAAATATACATTCTTGACAGTAGAAACATTCACATATAGTAGAATATAAAATATAAACATTCATGATAGTAGGAAAATATTAACATATAGCAGAATACAAAATATATACATTCATGACCGAAGGAAAATACACATAAAGAAGACGACAAAATATATATACATCAACATGAAACAACGAAATGTTTTAATTGTTCGCAGGGGAATTTATCCGAGCAATACGGGCTAAAAGTCTCCTTGTGGACAGTTGGTGTGTTCTGTATACATTTCCCATAAAGAGAATATATCTGACAGGGGAGTTCTTACTGCTCTTCACCGGTATCTTGTAAGTTTGTCTTCAGAAACCAGCTTTTCTTGTTCAGGCGAAGATGCCACCCCTCGACATCGTTATTGGTTCTAATAGATAACCCGAACACAGTCTAGTTGTGCACTTTGTAAATGTTGTTCTTGATCCATGTATTCAACTACCTTTGGTAACGCTGGATTTGTTACGGATGCTGTAAGTTTGATGAAAGTTGGCATTACATTCTCTGCTGGCAGGTACGACAGAGCCATGAGTTTCCGGCAAATCTTGAACATACAATCCTTGTGGAAGTAATGGTTCTAAAATGTATTTTATAAGTCAAATAGTAAAAGGATTACTAATGCATGTTTACTCTAATGTTATATTGTTTGTTTGTTTTTTTGTATGATGTTTAATGCCACTTTAAGGAATTAACTATCGTAGATTGAGCATTTGTATCTGTCATATTTATATCTTTTGATGGATGGCACATAAATGAGTTGAAGTCCACAATATAATAAGTGTGTGTCTAGTTTGCTCAGAACATACAGAATTGTATAAATTTCGAATGCATTATACTCTTTCGGTCATGCTTAGCATGGACTTTATTACATAACATTAATGTGAATAAATGATACTTACAGCTAATCCATATTTCTGTATCCGTCTCCATACGGCTTGCGTAAAATGTAAATTACATCCTCTGATGACTACATCTGGCAGAACAATCTTCAAAGCTTTCCGTGCATAGTTGTACCTTGTGCCACTCGAAGAAGCAAAGCATTGAGACCTGGAAACTACAAATTAGAATGCAATGCTTTAAAACTCAAGATCTTGTAATTGTGTTTATGTAAAAAAATATTAATATTGCTCACTGTATGATAACGTTTTAGTATTGAGGGATAGATGTCATACTAATAATTTAATAATAATCACGTCCTCGATATAGCTGAAATATTGCATGCTGGACGTAATACAACAATAAATCAATCATATTTTACATGACTGTTTACTTTGCATTTATGAACTTACGGCTTTATGGTCTCCGGTAAGCTTTCTGGGCATAAGACAGAAGGCTAGTGGGATCTGTTTGACGCTGTCGCCACTGGTAAGAAATGCATGCACGGAAAACAACTGTTCGAAAGGCTTCTTCACCATTTTAAATTTACCATCTTAATGCAATGTCTCCGACTTTCACAGAATGTTCATCTGTTTATTGGTGTAAAAGACCAGGTGGCGCACAACTTGAACGTCTGTAACATTAAATTATTCTAGAATGAAGCCATCTGCTAACTGTAAATGCTAATAAACAAAAAAGATAGCCAAAATATAATATAAAAAAAATCCCTAAACATTAACGGCTCACACTTTGTTCTATTGACTGATAGGTATTAATACACAAATGTTTGAAATGTACCTCAAAATTGATGTCTTTTGGTTCTTCTGGTCATATCTTCTCTCTTGCACGGTTTGCTGCACGGATAAGATTGGCCTGGTTTGTGCAGTTGATTGTCTTGTTGCGTGCTGTACACTGCCAATCAGTAGTAGATTTACGTTGACGCTGAAAGATAACAACATAGATTGTGAATACATAATATAGACCTGCATATTTCTTTTTTTTTTGTTTAACTTGCTTTTTATCTGTATTTATTCTCATTATTGTATGCGATCACGTTTAAGTATTGAGGGACGGATGTCCTAATAATAACGTATTCTAATATATGACGTCATCATACGCTTTGAGAACACATTAGGGTTCTAATAAGCATAGAGCATGGTGTGACGTCACAATTAGATTTCCAAGGTCATATACGCTCAAACTGAAAAATTTCAAACTGGAACAATGCAATTTTGTAAAGATTTCTGAAGACATTGTGCTAAAAAGGTACGTATATTCAATCAATATTTGTTTTTGTCAATAATTTTTGCTTTAACATGCTGTTTCGGGATATATCTCATTAGTCTCAAAAAACAATATTTCCATTGAAAGCGTCCCCTTAGAGCCGCTTCGAAATTTTAAAACATTAGTTAGACATATTATAATCGAAATAGATTATTGCAATTGTGCTCTATGCTAATAAGAACATGGTCAGACCATATATTTGTCTTCATTTTATACCTCGCTATCGCTCGGTATACAATATTGACAAATATAAGATCTGATCATGTTCTAATTCGCATAGAGCCCGCTCGCAATAATCTATTTCTTAAATAAGTATAATTTTCACGTCCTGCATACAGCTGAAATGAAATTGCTGGACGTCAATTAATAATATTTTTTCAATCGTTTTTTATTTTTGTTATATATACCTTCACATTGTACGTAAACCCACGAGTGTCAACCAGTCTCTACTATCGTAAACGTAAGGAGGTAATCTTCAGGTTCGAGGTTTGGTACAGTGTCATCAGCTAATTATCTAAAACAGAAATAGGAACATTTAAATTTGTTATTGATGATTACATTATAATAAAAGTATGTCATCAAAGATACCAAGTTTATTAGAATTTACCACCTGCGCACGCCTGACGCCGTTTCGTCTAATCAAGACCCTTAAGTGACGCTCGAACCCCAAAAATATTTATTTATAGTTCATTAATATCATATCGGATAGTTTTGTGTTTACACATATTTGTATAGAAAATGATACTTACTGTTCTAGTTGATCTGTTGGAACTTCAAACGAAGCACTAATGTTAAAGGAGGTCTCTACTCTATTGCTCGCAGGGTTTATGCTGGTATGATACTGAAGCTGGCTGTGATCGGGGTTGCTATGCGAGTCTGTTCTAGTGCCTTGGTTGAGGGATGTATGGAATGTATATAGCTCCAAAGAAGATCTTGCGCTTTCACCAACTGGCTTGCATCTAGCACACACAAGTGGTATCTTGGTACCAGTTAAATCTGCATGACGACAGGCTGAAATACTATAGGATTAAACACCGTTTTCAATGGATTTATCGGTATATCAACAAGACCAACTCACTCACAAACAAATAAAAGTCCGAAGGACTTTTATGATATGTTTGTGAGTGAGTTGGTCTTGTTGATATACCGATAAATCCATTGAAAACGGTGTTTAATCCTTATAATTCTTTAAAATTGCATTAAGAAATTAATTTATCTAACGTGTTTCTCAACTTCATATTTCTTGTGTATTTGGTAGCGGGATTGACTGAACGTATGAATATTTTGTTTATTTTCAAACGTACGATTATTTCCATAAACCATTTTCTGATTTTAATAAACACAATTTTTAGTTTTACATCAATCTGTAATCTTATTTTCTGTATCGAACACAAGGAAAGTTTTAAATTTAACAAATCATTAATGATAAATAAGTCGATCTTGAAAGCCGCCATCTTTGTTTACATTAGTTACGCTAAAAATAGTTCGGTCAACGTCGTTTATCCTAAAATAAATGGAGTCAACTTCATTTATCAAAAATATATTTCGTTCAAAACCTCAACCGGAAGTAATCTAGACCAATCAAATGAACGTATTTCTAAATAAGCAAATCATATTAGAATTATTGATACCTTAACGAATATGCTAAAATTAAAATTTATTCCACTAAAACTTATAGTCAAGAAAGTTATTTTTGTCATTAGCTTTCTACCTTTCCCTTTTAATATTTAACATGTAGATGGCACTGATATCGACTCGTGCATTGATTATTTATTAACTGTTAGTAGACCATATAGATAAATTAATAATAACTGCATTAAACTATATTTAGTTTATTAGTATAAATATACATTTATAGTTGGTTTTTTTTTTTTTTTTTTTTTTGGGGGGGGGGGGGGGTGGAAGCTATATATGAATGAGTTTTTTGTTCAATTTATAGGAAAAAGTATGTCGTAAAGCAATTCAACAAATGAGATATATAAAATAAATAGTTCGATATTTATTATAAATGAAAGAATTTTAGTAAGCGTCTTTAAAAAAATATAATCATGTAACAACTTCTATTTTGTTTACAATAAATGGCAATTCAATTACATAAATTTTATCAATACATGTCCTGTGTGTCACTGATCCACATAAGTCGAAGCATGAAGCACATTAAGCATTAATATTAAAGAATGTGTTTCAGTCCGAAAAGAGCGGTCACATATAGTACACGGAGAATCCATGATTTTAGATATAAAAGTGAAAACGGTCTGCCTTATATAAGTTTTCCATCATAATTATGGATTTTAATTGGAATACTTTGACTTAACCTTTCAATAATGTCTTACAGATTTTCCAACCTCCTAAGATTTAATAACATTTCTATTGTTTTGAAATTCTTTTCTGTCGTTTTCTTTTATTTGTATTCCTGTATGGCTTGGGTAAAACACAATCTGTTATGCATACATTATTTTATAGATGCATACCGTTGTGTTATTCATCATCAAAGCAATGACCTACCTGATTTAATAACCTTTTGTTTTGTTGATAAGCAATCAGTGTTCTTCATGAGGAAACACGGAACAGTAATATAAACAATGCCCCTTTGAGGTTACATAATGCAAGCTTAAACAAACTATTTTGTTAAATTTTCATTAAGAAGATATTTCATTCATCTCGGAATCAAATATTTATTATTATAATGTATATTCACAAATTTATCATTAAAATGTATCTATATTCGCAATTGTCTTAATGGAAAACCGGGGCGTTTTGGAAATTAGGCGCGTTTTTGTGGGCGCGTTTTGGAAAATGGTGGCGTTTTGGTAGGGGGCTTTTTGACCTGCACCCAAATTTGTACCAGTACCTTAAGTAATTATTTGGACTGATAATGAAAATAAATGTGAAAATCTCTGTGCAGATATTGAAATTTGACATTTGGCTTTCTATCTATAGAAGTTCATTTTGTACCCATTTTTTTTTCTCCTACAGGTTCCCCTGTTAGAGTCTACTCGGTATAGGATATTTGCACGATGCCACTAATTTTCTAGCATCTTGACGTTTCTTATCATTAACTAGGGTTGTTAATTGCTACCCTTGTACATGGTAGCTTTTCAACTCTTATACTGCAATCGTCCCATTAGAGCAGCTTAAATGCGTTGACTTATTATTTGTATGTGGTTATTAGTCATTGGCTCTGAAACAGGTTTTAGCCACGCCTACCTTACGATTTTTACTTGCCAAAGTAAACAAATCGATATGTCGCAATCGCACTAATTACGTGTTTTGTTATTTCTTTTGATAGTTATTTTATGAAACTTGTTACGTTTATTGCCATTGGTTTCTAATTTTTAATGACATTTTTCGTTTTTGTTCTGCAGTTTAAAACTAAACATCTACAGTGAAACTGTAATGTCAAAAAAATGATCAGCAAATACAAGTCCTACAATTTACGTTATTAGCGTGAAATTGTCAAAAGACGACTTATAGAAGTTATTGCCCTTTAATGACAATGTTGTAGAATTTTTCATTTTTGTCCTATAAACAAAAACCTATAACAGCTAGAGTTAAACTTAAAATTGCAAAAATGATCACTAATACAAGTACTACAATTCACATAATTGGTCTGAAATTTTCATGGGTCTCCTAAAAGGAAATATTGCCTTTTAACGATGATTTTCTAATGAAATTGTTCATGTTTGTCCTGTAACCTTACAAATGTAACACTATAACAGCTAGAGGGAAACTGTAAATTTAGCAAAAATGATGAGCAATACAAGTCCTACAATTCACTTAATATGTCTGAAATGTCTCCTTATATAGGTTTTGTACCTTTAATGATGAATTTTTAGCGTTTTTGTCTTGTAACCTAAAAACTATAACGGAAAATGTTAGTGCAAAAATGACCAGTAATAGAAGTTCTACAATTCACTTGATTGTTCCGAAATTCTTAGATGACTACTTATAGGAGTTATTGCCCTTTAATAAAATTTTTGAAGAAATGTTTAGTTTTTGCCCAGTAACTTGATTAAAAGCTATAACAATTAGACTTAAACTGTAAATTCCAAGTAAGTAATTACAGGCTCCTCGGAGCCTCTAGTTTGCTTCCATAGAGATTGTATACATGTATTGGTCTTATTTTTTGCGTTTTGACAGGCCTTTTTTCTTTTGCTTTCTGAAGGTTTAATCACGTTTGCATAGGAGACTGAACAAATATTATATCATGTTGCTGCGGAATTGTACATAACAATCTGGTCGGTGTCACCTGACCTTGGCCTCAATTTCATCGTTCAGTGACTATGTTTTACTTTTTGTTTTGGATTAGGTCAGTTGCTCTAACTAAGCATGCTAGAAAAAATTGTGATTTAACACTACTTACAGCAATCTTTTAGATGTATTATAGCGTCCACTTTTTATTGGGATAAGATGCAGGAATACAAGATGATAACTCCTGAAGTAGGGTAGTACAACTGTCGATCCTTGTAATTTAAGTGGACCGCACCATGCCTGCAGTAAGACTCATACTCGCAACCTTAGTGTGATCAAGATTACCAACTACTCATTCAGCTTAGAGCTGTTTCATTTATTATATACCCAAAATACTATGAAACTAGGAATTTGTCTCGCGGCTAAGCAAAATTTAATAATTTACAAAATCAAACATTTGAAATTGTGTTAACTTTCTAATATTCATGTATCAGAAGCCATTAGGTTATTGGATGACACTAATATATATATATATATATCTATATATATATATCTTTCAGTTATGATGATTTTTCCATATTTGACGAGTTTGGTGAACTTAATATGGACACAATCATTGTAGTTTTGTTAGCATTAAACTTTGATCAGCTTGCTAACATAGTGCCAGATGATGAAATGAAGAATACAAAGGAATTTCACTAAAGTTGCATTTCCAAAAACTGACTATTTCATAAAAATGGTAAAATCTGTGCGAAATGCAGAGGCATTATGTGAAGAACGTCGAAAAAGTGTAACTAATCAGCCAATATCTTAATAATATCTATGAAAGTTTACTATTTCTTTGTATCTTGAATGTATTATTTTTGTATGTCAGATTTACATAAAACTCCAAATTACATTTTGGTCTTTTTTTCAGCAATATATTTTCAACTCTGATCAAATGATTGCATTACTTTAAATATTCCCCAAAGAAAAAAATCCTTATCATGTCTTTTGATCTCTCTAATTATTTCTAACTACCTGCTGTTTTATACTTGAGGTCAACAAAACGGGACATTGCACAATGAGATTGTATTGCTCCTCTGGTATTTCTTTTCCTCTTAACAAGCAGCAATTAAGCATCAAATATAACAAGCGTACTAGGGTACTCAAAGATCGTTATACAATTTTAAATTTTTACACAACTTAATATAATGAAACAGATAACTAATAAGATCACTGAGACAGGTTAAGAATTCAGTGTAATTAATCATTTGACAGCAGCGACATAGTTTTATGTCAAAAGTCGGTAACTAATAAATAGCAAAGAAAAGGTAAGACGACTTCACAAGATAGAACCCCATGGACTTTATTGTCAAATAGAATGGATAAGAAGCATGAGAGTGGGATACTCGGTAGTTTTATGAGTAAATTATACAATTATTTCTTTGATACGCTTTCAATACGAGATGTTAGTGATCTTTCAAATGTTAATCAACATCTTGCATTGCTGTATGCATATGATGGTCAATATTATCTCGTATAAAGCTCATATACGAGGGAAAAACGTCAAGTTTGGTTGACATAGCTTTTTTATTGTAGTCCATGACAAACATGAGACATAATCTTAGCAGAATGTGAGGTGGTAGACCAGTCAATCAGTTTACAAAATGCATGAAAAAAACAGCAGGTGGTGTGGATTTAAATACCAAATCAACCAAATTAATGTAAAAACAACAATGACGTCATGGAACTATTTGAATTTTTACTTAAGCATAGGACAAGTGACCAGCTCAAATTATATCATAGAACATTGGTTGATCCATTTACATTGGCTAATCAGATATCAGCTTACAATGCAAAAATAAATTATTTTATTTTAAAGAAATCTTGACGACATAATATTGTATACAGATTGTATTATTTTATATTACACTAGTCGTGACAAGGGTTTGGTAATGTTTTTAATTTTAAAAAGAGTTAGCTGACAATCATGCTTCATTACAATTCAATGTTTAGCACTGTAATTAGAAATGATTGCATCCTTTAGACTTCTATCTATCTTGGAAACATATGGATGTTCAATAGTCTGTACATTAACCATTGATTAATAGCAAACACACAAACCCAATGATTGTCGCAAGCGATATATGCCTCCCACATTTTTAGCATTGTAAACAAATGCAGATGCAGTAAATTTATTTTAATTGAAATAACATATATAGTCAAAACAAGCTGTAACATATGAATGCATTACTACCTTTTGTTTCGTGAGGACGAAAATGAACCTATTTTAAATCTGCACTGGAATTAATTCCACAATCTCCGGTTTTGTCCCAGACAATTTTTTAAAAGAAATCATTTTTAAAAAATTATCCAAAAGAAAAGAGTAAGTATCGTGTGTATCCACCACGCTTCCGGTACAATTCTTGAACTCCTCTCCTCATGCTATGGACAAGTCTCTGAAGTCTACGTTTAGGGAATTGCTGCTACTCCTGAATTAAAGTATCACGCAATTCTTGAATGTTCTGACATGGAGGGTTACGTTCATTCACTTTCCGACCGAGACAGTCCCAAACATGCTCTATCGGATTCATATCCGGAGAAATGGCAGGCCATGGTAATGTCTCAATTGCCTCATTTGCAAGATAACCTTTGACGATGCGTGCTCGATGAGTTCTTGCGTTGTCGTCCATTAACACGGGTATGTTTCCTAGTAGATGCGCATCAAAATGGGACACAATATTAGGTTCCAGAATCTGATCTGTGTATTTTAAAGCAATTAGTGTGCAATCTAATGGATTCAAGTCTAACTTACAGTCATATTAGAAGCAGCCCTTAACGGTCACTCCACCACCACTAAAAGCTGTAGTTCCCAGAACATGTGCAGGATCAAAAGCTGTGTTGCGTTGAGGCCATAACCGCATCCTACCATCGACTGGTTTAAGAAGAAAACGACTTTCGTCGGACCATAAATTCTTTTCCAAGAGCGAATATTCCACCCGATATGGTATCTTTGCTCGAAGTCTTCAGCAGTTTAGCATTCTGTTTAGTGTCCGTCTACTGATTATAACATGGACATTCCATCGACTACGCAACCTTTTTGCAGTGATAAAAGGTTGTTATCTAGCAAATCTTCGAAGTAGTCTATCTTCTGTCTCTGTTGTCTTCTTCGGTCGCCCTGATATCGGCCTTTCCCCAACTATACCAGTTTCATTATATCGTCTCATTAGCCTACTGATGACAGAATGGCTAACATTGAACCTATCTGAAACCTGCTGCTATGTCATTCCAGCCCTTATCATACCAACTGCTTGCCATCTCTCTGCATCTGCTAGTTTTCGACGTACCATGAAATGATTTCAAAACAGGATAAATTTTACCTGTTACGCACGTGCATATGATGAAATGAAAAAAGGCGCCAAACTTGGGTTTTCAAAAGCTGAGGGTAGTGTTTTAAAAATCTTCATTGTTATTGTATCGTGAATCGAGCAATTTAAAATTTTTAACAACAGATACAACAAACCTAGCTTTTGTTGATAGCACATGTACACAGAACCAGAAACAATAAATTTTTCTATTTATTTAAAGCAAAACCTGGTGGTTCTAACTTTTGGCCAAGTGTATATATGCATGTACAGGGTCTTGGACAACTGCCCCCACCCGAATAACTGTCCCCCCGACAATTGCCCCCTGGACAACTGCCCCCCTTAGGCAATTGCCCCCCCCAATCTGTCAATTTTCTTGGATAATTTAAAAAATAATAGTAAATTAGGAATATGAAAATATGGAATTTTCTTAAATAATTTTAAACAAAAACAATTACTTTATATATATATATGTGAGTTCAACATAGGTATGAAATACACGACATTTGCTGGTTCTGTTTGCTCATCAGGGCATTTAAAGGCTAACAGGTAGGTTTTCAAGTTGTACATTTTGTCCCAGCCCTTCAGATTATCCTTGTTCATGTTGCATATGATTTTGCAAGTTTAATTTGTCCTTCGGACAACTATTTGTTTTATACCCATAAAATGTGATACAAAAAGTCTTTTACCTGTGTCTGTCTACCATTAATAAATAGCAAGCAGAGAGTATCTGTAGATGGTATCACGAGTTGGAAAACGATTTATAATCACTAGTTTGTGAAAATTCATTATATTGACCGAGCAATGTGATGATTAATTTGGTAGCTGGCATATTATGAAGATATGACAAGAAATACAGTTGAATTAAAGCTTGTCGTTGTAGCCTCTACAAATGGCCTAATTGTTCCACCCCTTCTATAACCCTTTACAGTTGTATTCAAAATGTTTAGAATTGATTTACTGTTTTAACATCTTATCAATCACACTATTAGCAAAACACTGATGACACTGGAAATTATGTTCAGAATGTGAACATTTTTAAAATTTCAAGGATAAATAAATTTACATTTTGTGCTTATTGTCAAACATAACTTAAAATAGGATTAAACACTGCTTTTTAGGACATTATCAATGTGTAATCTTCGGCGAATCACTCACAAACTAAATAAAGTACGACGGACTTTATGTCAAGTTTGTGAGGGAGTCGCCGGAGTTTACACATTGATAATGTCATAAAAACCAGTGTTTAATCCTTATAATTCTGTGAAATAATCGTTGCAATTTTTAAAACAGCATAAAAAATTTACCGAAACCATCTAGACCTCAAAACGTACCTAGGCTGGAACGCGTATGGATTTGCAAAACATAGTACTAAAGGAATCGCGGTTCTGTAGATATTGGTAGGAAAGAAACAAAATGAAACACTAAATTGTATTTATATTATATTTTATTTGAAATCTCAATCGATTAAATTGGAAATCATTGGGGCAGAGAAAACATTGTCCCCTCTCGCGGACGATACGCTAGGAGGACGCCATCTTGTTTACATTGGATACTGAAAGTAGTCCGCTCAGAGGAAATATCGATGTATAAATTATCTGAGAAGACGCCATTTAGGTGTTTTTATCCAATCAAAGCATTTAATATAAATAAATTACAGCATGATTAGAATTATCAAGGAATAACCCGATGACCATTTCATTTGATCGTTATGTGTCCTTTTAAAATTGTATGTCAAATGATCCTTTCCTCTAAATTCTAGGCTCATTGTTACTGCTAATAGAACAGATATTTCGAACAATTAGAAAATCTGCTTTATTCTTAGAATAATTTTGTCACATTTGAACTAATTGCACTAAAAACACTGTTCGCATCCGGTTGTAGGTCAGCGGACTATAATTTGAAGTTATCTCTTGCAAACACTATTCGTCAGTCTTCTTTTCATTAATAAACTGCTAATTCTGTCTGAAGTTGCTTATCTAACTAAAACAAGACTTTGCAGGAATGAATTTCATCCTGATTAGACCAAAAGTAAGGATTTTTGTGGCCTATTCATCCCTGTATGTGTAAACATGTGCACAAGCACTATATTCAACACTGCAGACCTTGAAGCAGTGCTGATGAAGAGTTTTCAAGATGCTATTAATTATACAGTAGTTGGTGGATGAATATATATTAGCCTCCCGATCCTTTGCAGACCTCTAAAGTCGCTTAAGTGTAGCTAACCTTTTAGACTTAAGACACTAGCTTAACCACTTTGCACCTAAGAGCTCAGAAATCTTCATCTGACCCTTTTTTAATTGCAGATCTCGAACCGAACACAAAATTTATCACATAGCACACCCTTTCAGGAAACGCGTCCTTACACTTACACCTCTTCCAACTTAAGTAAAAACAACGTATCAGATAACATTTTCAGACTAAAACGTTCTAAGTAAAAAAAACAATCTTCTTGAATTGTGTCTAGGAATTCTCTGCGAGTTCGAACTAATTTATGTTTCTTACTCCATTTACGTTCGTAGTAACCTACAGAATCCATTATTATTTAAAAATGTAATGAAGTTATTTAGTTATTTCGGTCTTTTTTGAAAACTACTTAAATTGTTAAAATGAGTGTTTAGCCTATAGGTCGATGTTTCAACCCATGTTAGTTTGACAAATAGTTACAGCTTATTTCTAGCTTCATGTAATGAAGAGTAATTAGTTAACGCACAGAAGAAAGGACTTGTGGTGTCCTTTGTCATCTTGAAAAATAAAATTCAATCCCAAGATTTGAGTTTGGTGAGATTTTGAAGCTAACATCATGTTTTGGAGGTTTAAATAATTATTTCATTTATAATTTTCAACAATGTTACTTTTATATTACATAAAAAAGCCATAAATGTTAACTACACGTATTGGCGTAAACTTCAGCCAGAACATAATTTTTTTTTAGTTTAATCAGTCTAAAGGTCTTTTTAAACCTAGTCATCGTAATCACAATCAGTCTCTAATGTCGATTAAAAAAAACTCATTACCGAATAAATATCTAATATCATCTTACATCCGGCAACAAGAAAAAATGTTTATATAAAAACCCCGTTAAAAATCCCCTAGTGTTAGCAGAATGTTTCTGAATTATCCCTATATCTCAGTAACTAGTTCGTTTTAGAACATGAAGTCGTTTGTCATCGTTGACATGAGAGTAGAAGCTTGTAAACTTAATACCGTCTCGTGACTAATAGTATCCTTATACAAACTTTATACAATGTAGTCGAATAAAAAAACTTTGAATATGTTGTGTCATACTGAATCATATAACTATAAGAATTAAATTACATTGTACATCGCTTGACTCCACATTAGGACATAAGATGTGTTCGTTTGTGTGATAATAAAAGTAATTGGATGCTTGTGGTATTAGAAATAAGATACTATGTCCTGAATTTAAATCACTATAAGATGGGTCATGGTATTGTTTGTTTTATTGAAACTAAATTGTGATTGTGAATAAAATGTAGTTTTATTTATACAAATATAATACAATATTATAATTACTGATCAGGTAGTTCCGCTCTAGGGTATAAAACATATCTGGATAATTATATAAACCTATTGAAACTAATCGCTCTTTTGTTTACATGTTTACTGTCAACGAACATGTCTTTAATGTAGCAGAAAACGTAATTGTCGGTATTGTGAAAATTACCAGTTAAGACAGCTTGTACTTCCATAAAAGGATTTAATAAAACTGTAATAGAATTCAAAACAAAAACATTTAGTCAGGTTAAGAATTTTGTTCTTTTGGCAGGTGATTTTAATAGCAGAACTCGCAGAAATATTTTACATGGTCTTTTATTAAAAGATGGTACGAATTACCTATACGAATTGTTGATTGCTTGGCTAGAACAAAACACCAATGTTTAATGAAATACGATGTAACATAGTGAAGTAAGTAGAAGTAATGAAAAGAATATTAAAGTGACAAAGCTCATTCCTGACTAGACACTCGTAACGGTATATATTTTTTTTAATAAAACGTGGTAATTCCAGTATATAGCGCTTTCTGTTTAGAACTAGGATAATATTCATGCCTTGTTGTAGTCAATAAAGATAAAGTTATCATTTACTGAGGGAAATGTTTCGCAAAGTGACAGACTAGTCAGACTAGAAAGTCAGACTAGTTACCAAACGAATGAATACACACTGTAAACCAAGTTGACCACAAGTGCCCGTGCATGTACATTGTTCCTTATTTTTATTTTAGGAGACTGATAAGATACTCACTGGATACTGATTGTGTGCTTCGTTTTATATTTTGTAACACTTCTTAGTGTCTGGACAGGACAGAATAATTGCAACATAGATGTATTGTTTTTGTCGTGATGTATGTTTTTTTTAGTATTCATGGGCTTTGGTCAGTAATGGGCGATTGGTCAATAGCTAGGCAGATAACTTCTAGTAACACGAGTCGGTTTTTTACTGAGCATTGCTACTAATTTTATTGGTACTTAAGATCAAAAGAAATTTTCAAATTACCGATACATTACCCTTGATTGCATGATTAATGTGCATGCATATTTGTTTACTTTAATATCTCACACGTTTGGTATGTTACCTGACGCTTGGATAGTTGGTAATATAATTCCAATGTTTTAAAATAAAGGACATAAATTCATGCTTTTTTAAAGAGGAAACTTTTTTTAAATGGTGTTAAAGCAGAAACGATGAATTCGCGTGGAAGCATGGCCAAGGAAGGATTTGTTATGGCCGCTATAGAAGGAATATTAACCCAGACCTTACGCAAACATTTGTTACAAAACATTCGAATTTGTATTAGATTGAAGGGACGATTTTGCGAAATTGTTATGTTTAAAGCTTCAAAGACAAGGCGTTTTCAAAATATCCACTGAGCCGAATATACCATGGTTTACAATTTGAAAAAGATATGACAGTCATCAAATTCTGCAGTAAATTTATTTACGTGCAAAATTTATATTGATGTTTTTTTTAATTTTCAACGAAAAAGTTTCTACAGTGAATTTACCATGTACAAATGCACTAATAGAGGTCCGCCGCTACCTTGTAAATATATCGTTACTAGATGGAGATACTCGAGCAGCTTCGTATTGAAGATCATTTTGAAGGTCTGGATATAATTGTATTTATTCAAATATTATTATTTTAAAAAATCTAATTGATATAAGTAAAATGAATCGAGACAGTTATAACAATTTTGTGTAAAAGAACTTTAATTCATTCAATAACCATTAGAAAATAGCAGATATATTTGGTAATCTTATGTTGTTACAATGTAGCTGGTCATATGCCATCGCCACATTTTTTATATTCTTTAACAGGCAAAGGCAGAATGCAGAAAACTGAATCATTTTTCACTGGAAAGACCACGCCTACTGTAATACCATGCGGTTATTTGTCGGTAAATTTCGTGCAAAGTGGCATATTGTAACAATACACATAAGCATATACTAATTTATCTATTGATAGAAGATAAACATGATGTTATTAAATAAGTACTGCATATATGTCGGTATCTCTAATCATTTAAGCGACAAAAACAGTAAACATATATTAATGTATACCAGGACAAAATGCATGAAACATAACAGTAGATGTAAATGGATTAGTTGTAAACAGGGGCACATGAAAATACAAATAATAATTCATATCAGCCAACAGCGATATTGTCCACTAACAGCGTGAATCTCGTCAAACTTTGCAATAGCGTATATAATGCCAAAATTAAACATCACAAAACAAGAAATAATGAAGAAAAATCGGTTGATTTGTTGATGTTTAACGCACAGCAAGCAATATTTAAGCAATACTCAGAACGATAATAGGTTAACAAATAATAAATCAATGTTGGGTACAATTTTTTTCCTACAAAACAAAATGCAATAGGTAAATAGCAGAAAATGTTTAGTTAGGTGTCACTTGATAGGTAATGCAATTTGACAACCAAAACACACTCATGATAAGCTTGCAGCGTTAAGGTAGTGTCTTAAAGCAAACAGCCACCGAGCTGTATTTCTATACCCAAGGTTTTTGTACAAATAGTTACGGCAATAACTTCAACCAATGTTGAGTGTATTCATCCACACCTTAAGCAAGTTTTTGTTCAACCACTGGGACACGTATAAACCTGAGAAATTAGAATAATTACAGCAATTTTATGGCAACCAAGCTTCTTATTTAATACCCTAAATTTGAGTAGTTAATTTCCAATTTTAACCTTTGATTTACCTTTATGATAGTTTTTTTTCATTCTATTGGAAGACTTCTTCGATTTTCTTCTGATTCTTATTTTATCACACCTTTTTTAAAAACCTAAATTTAAAATGGATAATAGACACACTTGTTTCGCGCTTCGCGAGAGCAACAGGCAGACACACATTATTGTTAACAACAATTTAAGTAAAAAAAGATTACAAACTGTCATTCTTGCTTTATTTTGAGCTGAAACCGGAAAACCATTAATTTTGTATTTGAAAACATCAGTGTGTGTGTATTAATTTGTTTATATTTTCATTTTTTTGGTTTCCCAAGATATTGTAAAATACTTTGATATATATCTATTGACCTATCACAAACAGATATTCCCATTCCACAGTTCAAAAGTGCTTTGGTTTGTTTGTGCTGAAAAGGTTCAAATGTTGAATTATCAAAATGTAGAATTCGCAATCCATTGATTAAGCCTTTTATATAATAGTTCCAAGAAAGGTAATATTCTAACCTTCGTGTTTTGCAATTGTTGTCCATTGTTGTATACATTTCGTGAGAATATATAATCAAAACATTTTTACTGTCTCGAATGTTATTAGTGACTGATTCCTCAACAGACGACCCGAAAAGAGAATCTCTGCAGTAGACGAAAGTAGAGAAGGAATGTCTTTTCAAAAATGGGACTAGCAAATGTATGACAAAATCTCTTACTTCTGGATCTTGGTCGTCGCAAGATATATACAAATCGTATTTACACATGTTGTGAGCCACACGACTGTGTTTTCGTTTAAGAATTATAAGTTCATACCGGAAGACGTATAGAATCAACGGTAATATAACGAAAACGACAACCGATAACACAAAGTATATTGAATAAATGTAGTCTGGAGCAGTTAGAGTATTACATCCCATATATTCATTTAACATCTCATCAAACGTTTTGTTGTAATTACTGCAGAACAAGGTATGGTTTGCTGATACTTTCTTCAACGTTCTCCATTGTCCGATCCACTGATTTTCACAAGTACACGGAATTCCTCTCTGTCCAAATTGAAAAACTTTAGGATGTAGCTGCTGTATCTCTCTAGGCAAATATTTTAAATTATGATCGGGTATGATTAAATCAGAAAGCCCATTTAGTTTGCTAACATCCTCACTAATTTTAGAAACCGGGTTTTTGGAAAGGTCAATAGTTGTAACTCTATTGAAATAATACTTCACATCAACAGTCTCTATACTGTTATTAGACATATTAAGTAGTATGTTATAATCGTCCGTTGACTTTGGTACGATGTCTGGAAACGTTTTACACTTCTGATTAGAACAATCAACGATAAGGGTCCGGCGACTTGGTTGGGATATACACTGACAATGGCAGTTAACCGTTTTAGAGCAGTAATCAACGATATCGCATATCATCTTATCGGCTAAAATAGGATTATTCCAAACTTCTACAACTGAGATATTCTCTAAAGATGGCGGATAATTACAATAGTTTCGCTGCTTGGGTTTATTCCACAAGCGATTAAAAATATCAAGTGAAAACTTTAGGAATTCCCCAACCTTGCAATCGCACTTGTATGCAGAACCGTCAAACTTGTAGAACCCACAGGCCATATATTTCACTACATCGGCAGGCTTCATATTTATGCTCACAAGTGCAAAAGGATTATCAGACATTGTCACATTAGCATAATTCACACTTCCACACACAAATTCGTCGTTGCCAATTGGCCGATAGTTATTTTGATTGGTTACTTGAATAGCCCGCTGGTTGAAGGCAAAACTGTTCCCGCACATTGTTTTATTAGGTATAAAAATATTTGAAACATCGAGTGTTTCTAAAATATTATATTCTAAATTCATATTTAAAACATGTATATTACCAATGATATTATTATCTAGTTTCTTTATCCGGTTACCCGACAAGTCTACGATCCGCAACTTGAATAGTCCTACCAGGGATGCATTTGATACAAATTCTATCTTGTTATACTTTAAAATTAAAGTATCCAACTGGAAACAACGTGATAAATTACCAATTTCTGTCAACATATTCGAGCTGAGATCAATATGTACTAATCTAAACTCGCACAGGTTCTCAGGAATTTCTCTCAAGCGTCCCCCAATATAAACGAATCCAAAAAACGAGGTGATATTTGATATAGTTGATTTTCGTGCTGTAACACAACGAGATTTCCGTCCAGTAACATCATTTATTTCTACTTGCAAAAGGGTATAGGAAATATTTTTAAAAAATTCCCACTGTGGACGCGCGTTGCAAGCGCAGCAAAATTGTTCTTCATATTTATTTTCTACGGTGGAACACAGTTGATATGGACACCATAGCTCTTTTATGTTGTCTGGGCTCCAGTACCTATAATCTTCTGCAAAACTGAACGTACAGTAAGAAGCCGTCATCCAGAAGATGAAAGGAAACTCATAAACCTCCATGTGTATGTTACGAAATTCTATTATGAAGTGACGGTCTTTTGTATTTATTTAAAAATTCTACACGCATTACCGGGTATATAATGTAGGTTGAATAAATTACCCATTATTTGCAACAAAAATGACATCGTGACAAATAAACCCAATAACAGTATCTGATTTCTATACCTGATTTAAATCCCGCATTTTAACACAATACACACCAAATGTTTAGCTAAAGGTAATCATATTTCCATATCATTATATTCTATAAGACATACAGTATTAAACTAGTAGGTTCTGTTAATTTAAGGGCCTCGGTTGGCCGAGTGGTTAAGGTTGTTCGTCTTCTATTTATCACACGGTCTGTCAACATTAAGCTACATGTTGCGCTCGAACTCAATCTTAATTGACAAGGGTTTCGATTTTCCTACCGAATATATAGGGTTCATCTGCGTACTTCGACTTCCTTCCCAATGAAAAGTACTCTCCTCAACTCCTTGGCGTAGCTGTAAAATTGATGAAAGTGACGTTGAAAACAATTCAAACAAACTAAATTACCGGTATCTTATTTATGGAAAAATCTATCCATGACTAAAGTGCCAGCTTTGAAAATTTCTGGGAAATTAAATAAAGCAAAGAAACTGGATCGTAAAAACGAGGTGGTAATTACAAAGTTTAGATCACCTATAAATATACGGACCCTGCAACTTGAAATAAAATATCTTCTTTAATTGAGGGTTTGGTGGAAAAAAATCTTATTCTGGCGAAAGTAAAATTGGATTAACATATTGTTTGAATCAGTATCATAGGTAAAAATATAAATTATCGTGTTCTTCCTGTTTGTGTGCTTTGAAGCACAAATATTGAACAAAAAACAAAAAGAGAAAAGCATGTTTATACAAGTCATTTATTTGATAAGGTGTTGTGCAGGTGTAGCTTTTGTGTCATTTCTGTGTCATTAGAATATTTCAATAACGGTTCTTGTTTGTCATCACCGGTTCCACTCTGCTACATGGTTTATGTGACTGTTCAAAGCCAATGACTGTTACCCACCTATTTATCCGTTCTGTTTTTTGCTTTGCTAAATTTTGGCGATTCATTGTTATGTCTATAAGTTAATTATTAGATTCTGAGCTGTGTATTTTGTCCTTTTAAATATGTAGATGCTCGAACCTTTAACAGTTTTATATATAATAACTCTATAATGATACGAACCTTCACAATCAGCGTAAAATACCACATTATACTCTCATGCAAAAGATTTGAAAAAGAAACTAAAGAAAATTAGTGGAAACATATTCGTAAAGACATTTCAATGACTTTAAACTATGAAAGATGTGAAGTTTTTGGATAATGTACACAGAAAAATAACTGCTCACTCGATTTTTAATGAATAGCTCAACAATAATTCATTTATTGTTTTAAAGAACTTAGATAGAGAGAAGAATCTTTGTGAAAATTGTAAAAAAAAATATAGTTTTATGTTTTATCTTATATCAGATAATTTTTTCAAGCCTTTTTATCTCCTGTTTAAAAATAATATTTCTTTATTTACTAATAAAAACTATAATATTTATAGTTTTGCTATGAGGTGTAAATTATTTAAATACGTATATAGATTATGACAACTAATGTCTTGTTTCATTATTTTTAGCCCCTAGCGGGATCCGGGTGGCTAAAAGAATAGACCGCAGTCGCGCTAGCATGTCGTAAAAGGCGACTAAATAGCGCCCAGTACCCTGACCGGCGTGTCAGGTCGGTTTGCCTAAAGACCGACTGGGATGTGTGCCCCAGGTGGTTGAATGGGGTACCCCTGGCAAGCTGAGGTTGTCAGGCCATAATACGGAAAACCTGACCGCAAACCATATTAGTGCACCGTATTGGGACAAATGCCACGTTCCTCGCACGTTAAAGAACGCTGCTGTAGTATTCGCTATGAGTAGGGATTTCGATCCCGCTACAGGAGGCTAAAGTGCCCGACCCTATCCATCCTCCCATTTGCCAGTGGCAATCTAAAATCCGTTACCCCTATTTTTCCTTGTGTCCCATCGCATTTTCATTCATCATCATTTCATGTTCATTTTATCATCCATTTCATGTTCATCGCCTGAATATAGCTGAAATATTGCTGCTCGGGTGTTAAACACCATTAATCAATCAATCAATCATTATTTTTATTTTTAAAATCTCTTACATTTTCTTTTAAATTGATCGAATCTTTGCGCTCAGTACATAATATCTGCAATCGAAGAAAGAAATGTTTGCAATAATCCTATATAATAAATATGAATTCAATTAAAAACTATTCGTATTATTATTTCAAACCTGTATCGTGCAATCAGATTATGCAAGTTATTGAAAGAAACTTTTGTATACCATATATTTGCAAAGCTGACTTTTTAAGAAGAATCAGTCATTAGATGCGTTTTTTTAAGTTCTTTGTTTTCGCGCATAAACATGTCACTTCCTGTTTAGTTCATTTATAATAATAATGATCATGTTGATAATAATAAGTGCATTATTATTATTATTATTTTTATTATTATTATTATTATTATTATTGGTAAATTGATTTTGGTGTGTGTACATAAACATATAACACAGTTTCCAAAATTTTACAAGTGTATATTTGTTTCATGTGACCTGATATCTAAAGTTATTCGAAATCTTATATACATGCTGTAATATGACCGAATAATCATGCTTCAAAGTCGGTGTCAAATAATCCATTTACTGCAATAAACATCCTGTTTGTTTACTTGCTATTCTGTAAATTACCCGTCATAATCGAGAAGTGAGTTACCTGTAAAATTATTCTCACTTCCAGGTACAACTGCACTTTTAAGACTTGCAAAATTGTCTAAGGCAGATTATTTTATGTTTAACAATGTTTTTATAAATATATCTTTTAACTTATGCTTTACTCTTTTTGATATAGGTTAATAAATCGAGGTTTAAAATTTCGTCTAAAATAACCTTTATTAATACAAAGATCATTATGACATTAAGAGCCGTATTTTGCAATCTTATGTTGTCAGTTGGTCATAAAACATCGAGTCAAATTTTTATATTCTTTAAAGAGCAAAAGACCGAATAACATATTTGTAATTTCCATTATTTATCATATTTACTGAAAACTGTATACTCTGACGTCACAAGGTTCAATCTCGTAAATAGCGTCAATATGGCGGCCCCTATATACAAAATTCCAATCCACTCTAGAAGCGTAATTGTTGAGGATGCAATTAAACATCAGAAGGCAAATATGTTTCTGTTTTTAAATAAAATATTAAATTTGCATTTTCTGCGAATTTTCACTTAAATAAGACGCTAAAGACATTTAGTTTCAGAAGTATACAGGAACAAAACGGCAAGGAGTGGGGTGCAGTTTGTTCCCATTGAAATTCTGTTTGTCAGCTGAGAAATACATTCGTCATGTTCCAAATATTTTGTCGATCAGAAAATGTAGCATTTTATAAATCTGTTCTTTGCTGTAGCATAATTTGCCTTTTAAGTTAGGAGAAAAAAACGTATTGCTGTAACCTAAAACTACATATTTGTAGGCATGTGTAGAAGCGAAGTCTTTATGTATGATTTCTGCCAGCTCTTTGGTATAGCACGTCTAAATATATCTTTCTTTGCCAGGATTATTATTTGCTAATTTGGAATCCAGTGTTAGTATGGTAAGTGTACAAACTCTTTGCCGTAATGAATATTGTCATGAAGGACTTAATGTGAGCCAGGTTTTCATCTTTGTGAAATGTGGTACCATATGTGGAATTACCACAGTTATCCTTGATGCCTATGTGTAGCTCTTTAATGAGGCATTTATAGTAATGTGACTAACATACAAATACATGAAGGGAAGTGAGGCATCTCATAGCAACGTCGTTTTTGAATACGGATTCAGGTCTATCATTAATGCAATTGTGAAAATTCTAAATGTGACGTTGTACCAAAGACCTTATGCCTAAAGTACTAAATCTGAAGTCCCCGACTAACCGATAACTACTTTGTTGAAATATTATGTTTATCTCCTAGCATAATGTCCTTAAACATATAAATACCAATATACATATATTGTTTGACACGACTTAAATATGCATATATATATGAGGGGTCTATGTTTTTTTTGTTTTCTAAGCACCATATTATACATGGTTGAAAACGAAATATATATCTCATTAAAATGACACAATACATTGCATGAATCAACTTAATTTGGATTAAAATGGTTGCTGCTGACTCTTATAAGAATTATGCAGATGCAAAAAAGAACATTCGTGTCGTTTAGCTTACCAGTTTAAGTACAAATGAATCTGCCTTACAAATGTATTGACTATTTGACGAACATTAAGTCAATCTTTTCAACTAGTATTATATGATCCAGAAGGCAGTGACCAAACAGAGTTGAAACCCTCGCGAGCAACTACAGTTATTCTTTGCGTACACGGCCTATTTCACAGTAGGTGACAGATTCGCAAGTATCACGCTTATAAAAACATCTTACCAGATAAATGACAATATTTATAAATTGCTTCTCGGCTGAAGTACCCTCTAATTTGCGGTAATTGTTTAATTTGACAACATTTTTATCAAAGATTGATTGTGTTTTATTTGTTTAAATGATGTTGGACGCTACTTTATGCAATTGTTCAGCTATATCATGGCGTCCAGTGACATTGTTGGAGCAACCCAGATTACCCGGAGAAAACCCCAACCTTTATCAGGAAATTAAAGCTGGCAATTTTCGTCAGTTGATTAAAAACGAGTACAACATGTCTACAGTGAGACATCATCCTGAACCCTTAGTGTTGAAGGGTGATTGTTTGCGCAGTTGTAAACAGTTTATGGTTACTGACCAAACCTCAATGGTGATAATCTAGAAAAATCTTTTAAATGCGGTTTTAGAACACAGTTTTTAGATGAATAATATACAAGTTAATATAAACACAGGTATGAATGCTGGAAACTATTCTCAAAATCTACAAGTACGAAGAAATAAACACTTGATCAGAAAATTAGTCCCTATTTTCGGAGTTACTTCCCTTCAAGAGTTGTCTTTTATAACAGCAGATATCTGTATTGAATAGATAGGGAAAAATTAAGTTTTTTTTTCAAATTTTTGATAATTGACTGTTCAAGTAGAATTAGTTTGAACATCATAATACATTTTACCAGATGTTGCGAATGAAATAGTATTGCAAAAAACAGAACAAAATACTTTGCAAAAGGGAGATAAATCTCCGTTTACCGCAGGTCGGAATTACAGATATTAAAAAATCGTATAAATAACCTTTCCAGTCCTAACTGCTGCAGTGAAAATGTGATGGGTCTTTTTAAAGATAATCACAACAACAACAATAATAATAATAATAATAATAATAATAATAATAATAATAATAATAATAATAATAATAATAATAATGATAATAACGTAGTGACGGTCATTGTCAGTTTACATCACCTCTGTTACATGATGTATCAATAAATGATCTACTAGGGCTTCACCATATTGTATTAAGTTGTACTCTGTTTCACTCAAAGCACTACATATTCTTTATCTACTCGTTAAATATTACTACCAATTCTGTAAGACATTGGAAATCACAGATTGTTAAAATCATTTACCACCCGCACAAAGACGAACACGAAACTCGTGAATTACACAAGTTTATTAATTAACTACTATAATATTCACTTAGATAACAGTTAAACAGCCGATATGATATATTTTGCAGAACCATTCCAATACGGAATAAACTATTTGAATATCAGTATTGGCGTGATTCAACCTATATTGACCTGATTCCAACTTGTCTTGGCTTGATTGATTTGGACAAGTTAATAAATAAAGATATCATTACGTGATGATTTGTGTGTTCGCCTTGCTATTGGTCCTCGGAAAGCTGTATTGTCCACAGATCAATACAGCAAACATTGGACCAATTACTAGGCCAATACAGAAATCATCAAATAATAATATCACAGTATTGTCGCACCTATTGACAAATGACTTTAAAATGGGTTTTAACAAGTGTTGGGACACTTTGCACTTTGACTTTAAGCTTTATGTAGGCCTTACACAGTAAATAGATCTTTCCTTACATAGCAACACATAATACAAATCCTAACAAAGACGATATATTATTATTTAACTACTATAATATTCACTTAGATAACAGTAAAACTGCCGATATGATATATTTTACCGAACCAGTCAAATACGGAATTAACTAGTCCAATATCAGTATTGGCCCAATTCACCTGTATTGGCCTAATTCAATCCGTTCAATACAGGACTTTCGGAACATTTTTTGATTTTAGCTTACAACTCGCATTGAAACCCGATGTCATATTTATGTGTCGTCTGGAAGACAACGCCATCATGAATGGAGCAAACCGAAACAAAAAACAGACAGTGAGGAAATGATGGATGCTTTAGTGGAGGATATCTTCAGATATGAAGAATTAGCCATGCTAGAAGATGAAACTATACGCCATAATGTAACATTCCAAAATGAAAATATGGTCTATGAAGAAATTGAAATGCCAGTGGCAATGGACGATGCACCGCTGAAACGTAAAGGAAACGAAAATGTTGATGATGATCAAACCTGCCATAATGATGAACTAAATGAGTATGGATCGAAATTCCGTATATTTACGGATGCAGACACAGACGCCTTTATTGAAGAAAATAGGAATAAAAACACGGATCACAAAACCAAAAGTGACGTTAAAATTGTAAAGGACTTCTTTATAACAGTCGATGAATATAGAGACCCCACAGAAATTCCCCCGTCTGAATTGGATAGCCTTTTCGCGAGGTTCTTGTTGGGAGCAAGAAAAAAGGATCTGAAGGTGTTACTAACATGTTATGTAGTAAATTGCAGTCAGATGTCATTGAAAAAAAAAAGATAATCCAGTTTGCTTGTTTCGCAATGCTGTTATTAGTGGAGGAACTATTAACATTAATATCGTGTCTGGTTCGAACAAGAAGAATTTATCGGTGAAATACATGACTCAGTCACAAGAAATTGTGTCTTCCCAGGAGTGAAAATATTAATTTAATATCTTTAAATTAAATCTGAGTCTTCCCAGAAGTAAAAAATAGTTGTGTTCATATTGTTCATTGCCTGTTATTAAAATTTTTGTTTTACACTTTTTTTCAGTATTCCAATATTAAATGTGGAAATTTTAAACAGATCTTGAAAATTATATTCTGTGCATACAGATCATATGACAAAAATTTCAGTTATTTATTATTTTATCAAATAATAAAGGTTGCAGTTGTTTTGACATTGTTAATTAATAAAGATATCATTACGTGATGATTTCTGTATTGACCTAGTTATTGGTCCTCGGCCAGCTGCATTGGCCTCAGGCCAATACAGCAAGCCTTGGACCAATAACTAGGCCAATACAGAAATCATCACGTAATAATATCATAATAATAACCCTTAGTCAACTAGAACTACAATAAATGAATAAATATTTTTGGAAAGATTCAACTGCGATTTTTTCTTTACCAAGAATATGCTATTTTAAACATAAAAATAGTAGAAATGAATTCTACTTATTTCCCTTTAAACACAATTAATTGTTTCATTGTATCTAGGCAGCTTAAGAGCGTTGGAATTACAAGTACACTGCACCTAGACTATCTATACATGTAATAGAAATAATAGGTTTGACAAAAGGCAGTTTTGTATTGTTCTTAAGGACATCGGCACCAAGTTTTGTTTGTGAGGTTTCAATGTGACGAACATATTTGAAAGTCCACGAAAAATAGCACGTAGACCTATCGACTAAATAGAGCACCAAATCAAGGAGAAATTACACGTCCAGACTAAATACAAGTACAAAAAGATATTAACCAAAACATAATAGAAGCCAAACGTGCACTTATGTGTTACGGAAGAAAAGGCACGCCTGCTCAAAATTAGATGACGGTCGAGGTACTTTTTGCATGCCTAGGGAAAATTAATATCTAGGAAAAGGACTTCCTTTGTCGCAGCAGCTACTTTTAAACGTATTTGAGGTGGATTTGCTATCACGATTAACTGAGTCAATGTGGCATCCAATGAACTTCTGAAGGGATCACATCAACTTATCTAAAACAAACGCCTGTTGGGGAGCTTTATAAACAAAAGCAGTGTTTGGCATGTATTGTTTTGTTCATGTATTTTCGGGTATTTTACGTTAAGATCAGGAAATTAACTCATGTCTTTGGTTTTGTTTCGTCCGGATTGCGATAAAAATCTTTTATACCGGACGTTTCAAAGCTAAAACTTTCTCTTCTAACTCTGGTAATTACTCTGGGTTAATCTAATTTTAATAGCTTGTAACTTGGTAATAAAAAAGCGTAGGGATAAATATATTAATTTTCTACCATAAATAAATGTCATGAATGGTTACAATTTTATCTGCAATAGACATTAAATTGAGGCACAAATTGTTTTATTATCATTGTATACTTAAACATAATATGGGTAAATGCATATATTAAATGGATTATTATCTATTATGATCATGTTTTATCTAATGCTTCGAGTAACCGTGATACTCTTAAAAGATTATAAGAGAACTTATACCATTAAAATGTCCAGAGGCCTAGATATGGTTCTTCAGAAATGTAACGGACAATGACAAGCTAGCAATGCAATGCAACTGCTTACCTTAGAAAAAATTCATTAAAGTTTTTAAATATGCCTGTCGTGAATCTGAAAATTGTCCCTTTTTCTGATAGTTTGCGTATGAAAAGTGATTATATTTAAATTAGTCTTTCAAACTTGTATATAGTATTGAAACGTATTAAACTACCTGCAGTATCTGGAACAGCAAAACAAATCATTTTATATGCATATTTGCTTTTATTTTTAAATGAATTGTTTTGTAAATACCGAAAAAACATCTAAAAATTATAAATCAGTTTTGGATTACACGTTTTTTCAACATATAATCTGTAACGATAACAAAATGTAGGTTTTTGTCCAGATTTCGATATTAAAAAATAATTCCAACTAGAGGTTGTAAAGTTGTAATGCACCTCTTACTCTGTAAATGACTCTGGGTTAATGACCTAGATTTTATTTACATGGCTTGTAATTGGGTAATAAATAATCATCGCAGATAAATATATTAACACGGTACTGTAAATAACGTCACGAATGATTACAATTTTATGCGCCGTAAACATTATTTTATGAACATTTTATAGTCCAAATTAATACGGGTCAAATCATTTATTTCCTAGATTATGGTATTATTGCTTGGGTTATGTAAAGGATGATTATATGTCACATCATAACTAAAATGTCTACTGGTCTTACAACAAAATAGCTCAGTCTGACAAGAAAAACAAAAAACATGTACAGCTGTTTAGCTCGAAAGTTAGTTAGAACTAGTTCATTAATTTGTTGTATTTAATATACCTGGATCAATCTGATTAAATCAGTTCGAGTTTTGTTTTCATTTTATTGATAAATTGTGCATAACACAATTATGTTAAAAGATATTATTTATTTAGATTAGTCTTTTATATCTGCATATAGTAATGAAACTATCTTATATCTGCAGTATTTCACTATTTGTAGAGTAACATTCTAGTAACCAATTTCAATATCAGGCATTAACGTTTATTTTTGCTATCCACGACCCGTCCAATTTCAAAAATATACAAGGAATTTTGACTCTTACCGTCACATTAAAAATGAACTTGGGTTAATCGAAGCATTGTAAATTGACATTGACAATTATAACTAAGTTTGTGCCTTGTTTTGATTCTATTCCTGTCAAAGGTTAATGCTGTACAACAATAGCAGTCATTTTTAATGCATTGGAAACCTTCAGTATATGCGTCATAAATTAAGGACTAAAATTATAATCCTTCATGCAATGGTAGGTTCTTACTAAGCTAATTGAATTTGAAAGGTGGGATTTAAAAATGAAAGCATTTTATAAAAATTGCCATGGCCTTTGCTTTTTAATAACGACACTATCTTGCTTTCGTATCGTATTATTCTATACGAATTCATAGAGAAAAAAGTAGATACTAACCATTGGTAAATTAAACACAAAATAGTTAAACCACTAAATATGTTGAAATCAAACATACGTTTAGCTTCAAAGCAATCACTAAATCACTACAACATTCAATCATTTGTTATCGGATTTTGCGGTATAAAGTCGACTGGTTTGCTTGTTTTGATACGAAAATGCTTCTATACAATTTTAAAATGGTGCCATTAACCAAATTTTCTCTTATCCTATTTTGTTTATTATGTGGGTCATTGCATTGCATTTTGGGTATACGAGTCTTGTATCTGTAGAGTAATTCTGTTCAGCCGACGTCGGAAACCATGTTTTTTTGTAAACGAAGCCATAGCTTCCAGACATGTCACTGTAAATCCACAGAACAATATGTCTTCACTGTTTATCAAACGTTTATAGTCCTCTTAGGACATACATGTGATTGCATGATAATAAATTCATTGCTAGGCCATGACATCATTCAAGTTTAATCTTCAAAACAATTCGTCTTTATCATTTATTGTTCTCCAACAAGGATATAATTCAATGTACGTGCAACTAAATTTATGAACATTTTCTTGTTTTTGATATTGATGACATATGACTCACAACAGATGAGAGTGACAAATAATGTTAATTACCGCAGTGCAACACTATCTATATGCGCATTGACATGTGTAAACAGTAATTTACGTCCAATTTAAAATTGCTTCGTTAACAGATAAGTTTAACTTATTTGTAAATTGTATTAACAAACACCATATGCTCTATCGAACCAATTTCAAAAGTCTATTCTTTAACAGAAGTAATGAATCTTGAGATTGTAGCTGTTGCATAATAGAAACAAGACCCAGGAAAATTCGATATAAAATAAATCAAGGACGTACAAGATCAAACAAATGGGGACAACAACAAAACAAACCAACACTCAACACAAAAACCGAGAACCTACGGGACACGGAACTCCACTTAAAACTTGGCGAGCATCTCCTGCTATACGTGTGACATCCGCAGTGTCGGGTTGAACTCTAGTAATTAGTCTTATACGGTGGTAGTCATAATCCAGCGGGAAGGCAGAGAAGTGGTTTAGTCTAATGGAATAAATCATTGGTCATTGAGGACAAATATATTCTGTAACAGTTAACACATAAGGAACACCTTCAAATTTTTTAAGTGATGAATTTAATCCTGCCACCGTGAACCCTTGGTAAAGTAGCTTTTCTGTCATCATACACCCTCCATCAGGAAAATCTAAGTATTAACTGTTACTAATTTTGTGTAATTGAAGACATACATTTATCACTATATCATATTATTATGTTCTGTCACCAAATAGGAATAGTGTTTAGCTGACTATATTTGATCATTTGAGCATATTTAAATATTGTAGATTTACATTTCATAAGTGAATGATTGTTTGTTTTTAATGTTGAACATGCATATCTTATCCATGTTCAATACGTGTCATTACATGAAGATAACTAACAAGTTAATTAATTATCTAAAAGTAACAAACAAACAAAAATAAGTTACTAACATTTTAGACATGCTTTAGAAGTTAACATTTGTAGCACATGAATGAATATTTTTTGTTAAAATATAAAACCTTAATTAAATGCTTTCAATATTTGGCTTATTAGTGTATATATACAGGTATCGGGTTTGCAATGCGTTGCCATATCTAACATCTTTGCATTATTAATGGAGATAAAACACACACACACATCATAATGTCAATAATTAGTGAAAGACAATTCAATTAATTGCCAAAAGATAACCAAAAATACCAAGGGGTAAATACCTTATTAAAGTTATTGATATTTCAATTCAAATCGATTATTTTTTTTTTAATTTTAGTGCAAGTACATAATTAATTTAGTTAGTTGTATATTAGTATTTGTTTTTTTTGTTAGCTTTATTTCCCTTACTTTGCTATTTACGATTTGCTTAATGATTTACTTCCAGTAACTAAGCATTGCCAGTCTTGCTTATTGTTTTAGATTACATAAGATATGACAGATAAGATGTTTATTTGCATTTTCAGCCAATTTAATTATAGTAGTTTAGTATAAAAGAGATTGCATCAACAGTGTAATTGGTTCTTTTATATTTAAAGATGAATTGCTCAACTAACGTTTAGTGTACCTGATATTGTAATTAATTTAAAACCTAAAATTTAAAATTAAAAATTTAAAGTATTTATTATTTATCACATATCTTATGATAAACTATATTTGTAATAAAAGAAAGAGAACATTGTAAGATTTTTTGACTCAGTGGATAGTAAAAGGTGTTTTTGCAAAATACTTTCATGATAATATTGCCTATTGTTGCATTCATGCATTCTACTTATTTATCTATCATTTAATTTATATATACAGTATGTTTGTTCAAGTTCGTTATTTGTTCTATTATTATATGTGATATTTTGTGTATAAACAGTGAAATGGAAGTTTTTAATTTTCGAACCATACAGATAGCCCTATCCGGAATTGAGAATTTTGGTGACAAAAACCAAACAAAAACCTAATCATTTGGATTTTAGTTTGTGTTTGAGAGCCACCTATGTGTCTTGATTAGACTAAACACGCGTCTGTCGTTGTAAATTGTACAATGCACAATGTGTGCATGTGTGCATTAACCACAGTCTGTTCTGAATGAAATTTTGCGTCGATGATATTTTATATGACGTTTGCATACAGGTTTCAATATTTATAATTTTAACAATAACATAAAGTCATCCTTTGTATTTCCTTCTATTTGTCATCTTAAACCTAATTTTACTTTTAATTGTCAGTGGTAATTGTATTTATTAACATATAAACAAGACTACATGTATATATTTAGTCTTATCCAAACGTTTCTTGTTCCTGGACATTTTGATGATTAAACCGGTTAGAGACAGGCCTTCTTATTTATCTGAGATATCTTAGACGTGCACCCATTGTGTTTGTTAGGGTTACTCGCCATTCAGTTGTGTTTAACTTGTTTTCTCCCTTTTTTTCATTCGTTTTGTCTCAATTCCGATGTTCTCACTGTCTGTTTTCGTTTCTTGTTGTTCAACTGGGTTTCTAACCCATATATTTTAAACCTGTTATATACATGTGTATATTTTAACAACATTATAGATGGATTTATACCGGATCCGTTAATTTTATATCGAGGACCTCAATATTGTTGTATTATAAACCTATGGCCATGTATTATAGCTATTAGGTGTGGTTAACAAATTATATTATTTATCTAAAATCTGCACCAGGTTTGGAAGGAGGGTTACATGTAGTTTTGACTCATTTACACTCATATATCTTTTAGACTCTTTCTTTGGTCGACGGTATGCTCTTATAGGTGGTTGAGGGAAAAACTTTTCAAAAGGTTTCAATATTTCCTTACAACACTTGAAATGTGTTTTAAGTCAGGGTGGTATGTGACAACTATTGGTATTCTGCTATTTGTTATATTCGTATCTTTGTAATTCAGCAACGAATCTATGGAAATATTTGAGCCTTTTCACATGCCTTAGGGATGTTTCTGTTTTAGTAGCCTCTTTTGAGTTGATGTTTACGAAGCTCATTTAAACGATGGTTTTGGATATTTTCTGTTTAGCAATTTTATTTATACGTATGGCTTACCTGTAGGGATAGTACGAGAACAATGCCTTGTTTGTTTCTTTATTTTCGGAATCATTAAAATATCCGGCTTCTTTATAGTGTGTTGACCTTGAAGCTTTATGGTAACTAAGAGCATACATGTTATTATTCCAATGTCTGAAATATTATTGGATAATTACATTTCAAACATAATTTTTCTGCAATATTTCTGACATGTCAGTTGTAAAGTTTCCTATTCCATATAGCTACTCTTTCTTTTTAAATTACAAAACACAATTAATCAAGAAACTCAACAAAAGAGTGAAAAGCCAGTTCTTTAATGTTACTGACAAAAATTTTAAAGAATAAAGATCTTCGTAAAACCAAGATGTTAAAGTTGTTTTCTAAGAATGCATAAAGAAAAACGAAAGTTGACACTTTGTACTCACTACCGGGAATAATTGTCGCTTTTAAATTCTTTTATTTTTATGAAATTAAATCAACGTTGCGCTCTTCTGTCACAAACAACGATTTTTTAAAGTAACAAATGTCATTATATTATCTTTTTCCTGACTGTAACACAATTTTCATTTTACTAGCGCCGTTTAATTGACGTGTTTTTGCCTTAGATTTTTACACGTGGCAAGATAATTACTCTTTAGCAAAATAAAATTGAGACCTGTTGAAAAATAAATATTCTAAACTCAATTACTCAATTGGTGTTCAATTACTGAACAAAGCACGGATTCGTGGGTAAAGAACCGGAAGCTGGTATATCGCAATAAACGAGTAATTTAAGTGCCAAGAATGGTTCATTGTCTATCATGTCATAAAACGCCATATTCTGTTAATATAAATGTTGCTCCCAAACAAAAAACGATATCAACATTATTTATTTATTAAATTCTCACGGAATTCCCAAATTAATACGACTGTGATCAATCAAGGATTTGTGCTGAAACCTTTTTATTTATGACTACTATTTAAGTACTATGGGTTCAGTATATTGATTGATTTAATGTTTGTTTAACTTCTAATGAACAATGTATCAGCAATATTAAAGACGTTCATATTTTAGCAAACAATTAATCATCATCAGGAATGCACAAACCGAAAGACAATTTTACGGTCACTGGAAAAGCATGGACTATTAGATGTCAGCATGAATGATATATACCTCGTATACAATGATCGCAAAAAAAGTGAAATTGATTTGCAGGCGACAACTTCTATGTTTACAGTACATCATAAATAATTTCTGAATGGTTCTCAGTGATTAATCCACATACCTTTGTTGTGTATTATCATATAGTAGATAGGTGATAGCCCTCTTGTTATCAGACCCTTATTGTGCTACAGAAATTGAGGCCTCTACTCATTGTAAGAAACGTACTTCAAGAGTACCTTTTTCATGTTAAAAGCTCCAAAGATCGATTTTTAACCAGAATAGGCGAATTGTATCCGCTATATAAGTTAAAATTATCGTTCAATAGCCAACTTTCTGTACAACCAACTTGAAGCAGTTCTAAAGTTCTATGTGACAGATATTGTCGGGAATAAAAAAAATGTCCAGTATAGACAGTCGTTGCACCATCATTACCAGCCAACATTAGTAGCATGCTTGTACTGTAAATCAGTTCTGTTCATACCAAACTATTGGCTAAAATAATGACGTGCGTAATCGTTGTATCAGTGAAAAAATGTATGTCACAGGGATTTTCTTCGTTATATCAGACGAAAACGACTGTCACAGCACCTAGTTTTTATTATTTTTAATTTATATATTTATATTTGTAACAGACAAATTGCGACTGAGTCAACGGAAAAATGACTGCGACAGACACTTTTTGACTAATACAACTAATACACCGTTGGAACAGACCAATTTTGACTGCGCCAACGACAAAAATGTCTGTGACAGACAAAATATGTCAGTGACAGACATAAAATGACTGTCACAGTAAAAATTATTGTCTGACGTCTTTTACATACATTTTTGCAGTTATGTGCAGTCAATCTCAGTCAGCGACAGACGAAAAACGACTGTAACTGGTATTTTACAGTCATGTGTTAAGTCAGTAGTGCCATTTTCCGAATTTTCTTATGTTTTGTCCTGATTTTTGCTGAAATACCATTCGCTGCCCGTTAAGCAGCCAATCTTTGAAACAATCATACATTATATGAAGCACACTTTCGTCACAATATGACAATATATACACACAGAATATCATAATCCGTTTAATTATTTGGCAAAACGAACTTGTTATGCATACTTTCTTAAAGAAATTTCGAATCATTATATACACATAAATGTTGTTTCAACAGAAACTACTTCCATAACTTTTCGACATCATTTTCTTTCAGTGTTTGTTAATTATATTTAAATGGGTTTAATATAACAAATGCTTTTATTATACCATTAACTATTTAACTATAACAATTACTTTTGCGCCATTGTATAAAGCTGTATGTCAGACCTGTTGGCGATGTGGGGTTTGATCTCTGGCCAGTTTAAACTAATATAAATATTAAAAATACGGTAATTAATGCCTCTCAGCTTTGTTACGCTCAAAATCAGTGTAAATTCATTGTGTTTCTCTTTTTTACTTGTAACCCATGTACAAACATGTGTAACTGTTGTTTACAAATTTTCAAAACTTAGTAAAGTATCCCAAAGCCTGAGTTTACCAAACCGGGAAAACACATTAACTTGCATGTTATGTTAGGAAATCACACCTTTGTAATGTAAACCCGTTCTGTTTATTCCTTTTCCCAAATTAACTTATGTTTTACTACATGGCTTTGGCTGAAATGTCTGATTATTATGGGATCCAACGAACTTGACTCGATGTGTGCTTTGCGTCCAGCGAGCAGTTTCTAACCTATATTCATAACAAAAACAAATTGATCTGTGAATAGTGAACCGATTCGGGTGGATGGAAAAAAAATGAATGATATTGAAAAAGTATGGAGTATAGGTAGGGTCGGAAAATGTATCCTTTGTAGCGGCTACAACGAGCCTTCTCTCTACAAAAGAAGTATTTATTCTGCAAGGAACATTGCACCTTCCACATACATTACCCACTGTAATCTGAAGACAGTCTTACCGTATTATGAAATTACAAAACCAGAGAGAGGGCATACCTTAGCTCGTGAACCCACTGGAAAGCTCTGGTTGTCAAGCACAAGCACTGTGAACAATCACATTATTGTGCTTGGGCTTTATTGAAAAAAATTTAGAATCAAAATATACACATACATGTAGTTTTCAATTGATCCCATATGATAAGACTTCGTATTACTTACGTGTGTGATACGTGTATGTAGTTTCAATGGAAACAAATGCCATTAGATTATAACTTTTCCACTTCATTTCTTTCGATGCTTGTTAATTATACTGAAATGTATTTAACATACAAATGTCATTAGGTACTTATTAAACTTACCCTACAACTGTTAACTACGCAGATATAATTATCAACAAATTTCTATGACCTTCTGAATTCTAGAACAATAATTTTTGGAGATATAAAAGGACATTGGTACATATTTTTTAGTTAGTGTTTGGACTTGCATTGGGATACTTCGTAACTATTGGATTTAACATTTCGACTTATTGAATTCTGGACTGTTTAGGAATGATTTTTTTGGAATTTTTGTTTATTGATTGGATAGTTCACTTTGGACCTCAGCTGTTGGAACTTTGAAGAACAGTTCAATTACATAATTTTTTATATTAGTGTAATTTGTTAATTAATTAAGGTTGATTAACTTTAATGAATAAATAATTAAATTGTAAATTGTATTTGTTTTTTGTTGGCTAATTTAAAGTTTGCTAATTTCAGAATAAATAGAAAAAATATTTAACCATAACCATCATATTTGCGTATATATACACCTGGATGAAACGTTAAGTCATACATATTCGAACACATATGGAAAATACTACCATTCTTTTTTTTAATTTGTATAGCCAACAAAACTGTGCATTGGTGGCATAATGAAAAATTATTTTAACCATAAAATCATAATTTTATTTACATATCATTCCAACAAAACATGCCCTTTCACGTAGTCATAAAAAGTATTGTCACAAAATGTTATTTTATTGTCCAACCATACTTACATGTAAAAACGTAAACCATAAACAGCTATTTTATAATTAGCCGTCGAACGGTCAATATCATCTATATCCACCGTTAGAATGAACTGCTGCTGCAAACACGCGTCGCATACTGCCAGTATGGCGTCTTATTTGTTGAAGGGTTATCTGTCGCAATTCCCTGTGTAATTGAGCTTTTAAATGTATGTAGCAAGTTATGTGGGGGAAGTTCCAGAACTTGTAATCGCCTACCCAATTGATCCCATAGATGCTTTATTAGGTTGAGATCTGCACAGCTTGCGCGCCACGGAAGAAGGGTCACAGCTTCTTTCTCCAAATATGCCCTTACTGCTCTGCATCCATATTCTCGAAAAATCGTAAATTTACACTTACGTTTAAAGATAAGATAGTCGTAACTTTACGTTTACGTCTACGATTGATCGTATTTTAGAAAGTAATCGCAGTTTTGCACGTAAAACAGCAATCGTAAATCTTACCTTTTGCACGTAGCTTTATCACGCATGCTCAGTTACTTCTTTCACTTTGGAAATAAACGTATTGAAAGGGAAATAATTACCTCAAAGTACTTAAATTATTACAGTTTTTAAATTGCATAACCTCACAAAGCAGTTGACTGGTGGAAGGAAATACGGATTTATATTTGGCTAAAGTGATATTAAAAACAATAATAAAAAAAAAATAAATAAATAAATAAAATAAATAAAGTCACGTTATAATTTGGTGTGTTGCATAATTTTGAATATGTTTTAAAAAGTACTCTGTCAATTTACCATAAGGTGGAACAATTAAAGTTACGTTTCTTCGTTGTAGAAATTAACGAGTAGTTTCGTGTTATAATAAAGCAATAAATAGCCTAATCACATTTTAACATAAATAAAACAGCATGACGTAAAATCGCAAATCATATAGGAAAGATTTAATTTCCGGATTGTTTTTTATCAATTCGGTTGTTGTTTCTTTCTTTTAAAATTTATAAATTTTTGTAAGAGTTATTCCCCATGAGTAACACATTTTTCGAAATATTTGCAAATTTTGAATGTTTTTTTCGCGTTCTATGTCACGTGCAACAAAATCAATGATGCTAAGTAGTGAATGGCTTGAAAAACGATTTCTTTTTGCAAAATTATGAGGGACGCTAGGACTTACGAACGCTCAGGAGCAGACGTAAATTTACGATCAATTTTTCACGTAACTTACAACTACGAATCTTTGAGAATATTAAAACACACGTAAACTTACGCTACGTTTAAAATTACGTCTACCATTTTTTGAGAATATGGCTTCTGGAACGATGAGGTCTAGCGTTGTCATCCATGAAAACAGGTCTTGACTCCAACGGGTGGTTTTCAAAATGACGCAGAACTACAGGTGTAAATTCGTACCGGGTTTACTTTTCTTCATTAAAGTTGTCATTAATTGTTACCATATCCATTTTGCAATCATACATAATTACAAGACGGGTAAGAATGAACTTGATACACAGCCTGAATCAAAATTAATGTTACATCTGAAGATTCTATTTGCTTTTTAATTGTATACTTAATTTTGATACTAAAATAGGAACTGAAGAAATTACTATTTGTTTTGTAAATTTGAAGAAGCAACAAATATAATGGCATATATGAAATAAATGCCACATTCAAATTGAAAAGTGTATATGCAATACAAAACTGTAAAGATCGGTAATTCATAAAAGTTGATTCATTAATACACAAAAATGATAAAAAGGCAATAACAAACAAAACAATTTATATTGACAATACCAAAGACGTGTGGATAAGAAATATGTAATAAAAATGCAACATATTTGGTTAATTTGAAATGCGAAAATAGGGTCCACATCGGTTAAAATGTACTACATTGGTAGTTATATTAGAAATAATAACTGATGTTCTTCTAGTATGTTTGTATTAGTATGCTAATGTTTTTGTTTATAATGTTATTATATTGCTTTGACCCATATGGGTGTAAATTGCAATAAAGAATTTAGAATTTAGTTAATATTCAGTATGAATATCATCATGTCATCTCTACCACGTATAAACGTATTACGTTTGTGTATAAAATATGGATAAATATAACATCTTACACGACAATTTTAGGAAAAACAAATTACGTACGACCACATTTTTAAAGCACCTTTACGTTTAGAACATTTTTCTTCATATAATCTTTATTGCTTGCTTAAAACAACAAATGCCCAACTAGTTGTTATGTCATCTTGGTCATAATTCTATTGCAGACTTGTATTATTAAAGGTCAATGAAATGAACAAATTTCTGCATGTCTGTATTGTTACATTATTAATAAATAATAATACTTCTTAAACGTTATAAAGCTTAAAAAATATTATTCTTATTATGGCAGCTGCAAGTTTATTTGATCGCACGTAGTTATGAGTCTTTATTGAAGTATTTGTCGTTGACTCGTTCTTATTAACTTATTTTTTGTAGGAAGCATTTATCCCTTGCTGTGACCTTCAAAAAAGAATTAGGACACATCCGGAATGTAACATATAGCAATTGGTTTAAACCTTTTAAAACAAGGATTTAAAGCTATCGAATTTAGAGACTCATATTTTTAATATATAATAAATGTTATTCTACATTTATACACCGTATGCTTTATACACTCATCATATGTGTAAGAGTGGTTCCGACTCAAAAATTACAAAAAAATGTTTGTTATTTTGCTGAAGTATTATTTTTTGACTTTTGGTACTTAAACTAAAAAACTACTAGCCGAGTGAAGATTTGTTATACAAAACTGGACCTTGAGCATTGTGACAGCCGAAAAGGCTTTTACTTTAGAACATCTGGTTTGGCATTATTATAAGACTGACTTGTGAATTAGTAGTATATTTTTTTTGTATTATAAATCATACGTATTCGGACATTATCTGTAGAAATAAATCATACATATAACAATAAAAACAGTTTACTTTGTAATTGTGTTTCATCCAATGTTTGATATGATTTTAAATAAATTGTTAGTTTGCATTTGCGTCCGGTTTACGTGATACGGATTATATTAGACATTATTGCTTTTATGTACCCCCAAAACTCAAATCTAACAGATTTACTGTATATTTTCCACGGAATTAAACAATCTTGATGATCGACATTGAACAAAAATGGAATACAAAATAATTAATTAGTTTTTTCTGACGTATAATTTCAAAACTCTTATGAATGTTGTTTTACTTTTATTTCAAATTTGTTCAATAAAGGTATCGATGTTTTAGATTATCATATATTTATGTTGAAATATATGATAACTTGACACAGGTTTATTAAGCCATTGTTTTGAAACATGTATCCAACATTACTTTGTAGGTGGGTTTGTTCATAATCGTGGCACGAAGTTTTCATTCTTTAACAGATATTCGTTGTGTAAAGCAGTTTTGTATCATTATTATCTATTGCGATTAATAAATTAGACCCGGATTCGTTTTAATCAAATGATAGGCTGCAGACTTAGAAAGCAGATAATCCCAAAACCGCGACAGCATATGCTCAAAATTTTGAAAACATATTCAGAAAGAGAATCATCGACCTCTTTTACTGATCAGCACATTATTTGGAATAACACTGAACACAATAAAAAATGATTTTCATTTCTGAAAGTCATCGTCTCAAAATATGCTGATATTTACTTACGCGTTTTTTTTACAACGTTTAGGTCTGAACGCGGTTTGCATAATTGAATGTGAATGATGTGGTACAAGTGGGTGAATCGTTGTACAAAATGAATTTGTCTAACTTAAATTAAGTTTGCAGTAAAATTATGTCGATTGCAAGAGATGAAGATGAAATTTAAAATACCGGTATTTATAATAGTTATAATAAATAATTGATAACGGATCATTTGAGAAAGAATGCGTTTCTTTTGCGTCTTTGTTTAATCGAACATGTTTTAAAGTCTGCCGAGGCCATTCTCGAATGGTTTCTAGTGCAACACACACAGAGATCCACAGGGCTTTTAATTTTAGTATTATCTACTGTACATATTGAAATATTCAGACCTTGACATTTATTAACTTTTAAATTAGAATAAGAATATTTTGCTTAAAATGTTATAATAATGTATAACCCTTTAATAGCTTAACAAATCTTATTATTTTTTAAAATGTTTACAGTTTATATTGCCAAAGTGTCGATTGCTAGATATAGTGGACACAACATGTTGCAATAATGATGACAACAAGCTTTCAACGTCTTAATTATTAGCCTTACATGCATTTGTGGTTTAGGTGCAGCATATGCGTTATTAACAGGCAAAACGCAAAACTGCAGTAGTGAAGCAAGTTTTATAATTGTCATATTTTTAACGAAGATTGTTTACAAGCTCTTTTAAATTTGTTTTTAATTTTAATTAAACAATATTTATCTGACTTTTGTGATAGTGAAGACATGGTCACTATTTTCAATATAAGTAAGTTTACAAAAATACAACTGTTATCTCTTTAAGGCATAGACAGGATTTTTTAGAAGATAAAACGTAAAAAAAAAATGTGAACAAGCTGAATTGTTGTTATGTTTCTACTTGGTATAATGCAACGTTTAATATGTTTTTATCCATTACAATAATGAAATGGTATGAATGATGAAATTCTTTTTATAGTTTTGCATAGAGTTATATGCAGCAACAGGCATTGTATCATATATTTTTAATAATGTTGTATGTCTGTTACCATCATGCTTTGTTCAATTCAAATGAAGGTTCATAAGCTAAACACATACAATTTATGACAATTAATTTAACTAGATATCATTGAGATGGTACCCATCTCTGTGGGTCCGCCGAACTTGAGGTCAAGGTCAAAGGTCATCAGCCATGGTATGCGACACATCGCCTTAATATTATCTACCTGCATTCCAAATATCAAAAGCCTACCTCAAAAGATAAAAAAGTTACAACTCGGACATGAATTTGTTATTCAGAAAGCAATCATGTGACCTTAAGGTCACAGCTCAAGGCCACAGGTCAACAATCATGGTATGCGACACATCACCTTGATATTATCTACCGAGAATCCAAATATCAAAAACCTATCTCAAACAATAAAAAATTACAGCCCGGACATGAATGTGTCATACAGAAAGCAATAATGTGACCTTAAGGTCAAAGGTTATCAGCCACGGAATTTGACACATCGCCTGGATATTATCTACCTACATTCCAAATATCAAAAGCCTATCTCAAAAGATAAAAAAGTTACAGCCCGGACATGAATTTGTCATACAGAAAACAATCATTTGACCGTAAGGTCAAGGTTCAAGGTCAAAGGTTATCAACCACGGTATGCGACACATTGCCTTGATATTATCTACCTACATTCCAAATATCAAAAGCCTATCTCAAAAGATAAAAAAGTTACAGCCCGGACATGAATTCGTCATACAGAAAGCAATAATGTGACCTGAAGGTCAAAGTTCAGTCAAATGTTATCAACCAGGGTTTGCGACACATTGCCTTGATGTTATCTACCTACATTCCAAAGCCTACCTTAAAAGATAAAAAAGTTACAGACCGGACACGATTAGTTCGGACGGGCGGACACACCGAACACTATAGGGCGGGGCCCTAATTATTTATCACAATACGTCTCCGATAACTTTTCCTCTTTAAATACCGATTATTCTACGATAGTATATTATCTCTACAAGTTTATGATAAACTATGACGATAAAAAAAACTAAAAACAAATGTTCTTGGTGCCTTGACTTACATGCAAGGATGAAGTTTGGACTGCCAGTGACAGATGGATAGAATCATTTGATCTAATACACGATCATAAATATTCATAAATTATTAATTCTTTTAGGATTTTTGACCTTTTTGAATAGTACGAAAAAAATAATATGTTTCTATTGCGTTTTTAATATTTTAATCAATAAATGTGTAATAAATGCAATGTGAGTAATTTAAAATAATACAACTGTTATCTATTCGAGGCATAGACGGGAGTGTTATGAAGATAACATATGTAGAACAAATAACTCTGAGCATTGGCGCTTTGGTGTTATGTTTCTCGTGGTATAATGCAATGTTTAATATGGGTTTTTATCCATTGCAATAATGAAATGGTATCAGTGATGAAATTTCTTTTTAGGGAATAATATAGAGTTATTAACAAAAACAGACATTTTATCATAATTCTTTAATAATCTTGTATGTCAGTTAATATCAGGATTTGTTCAATCTGTAATGAATGCTCATTAGCTAAATACAAACAATTAATGACAATAATCAAAATTGTACGACAATATGACTCCTATAACTCTTCATACCAATTATTCTGCGATATTATATTATCTCTTCAAGAGCATAAAAACTATGATGATACATTAAAACTAGAATAATGTAACTGATCAATTTACTTACATGCAAGAACAAAGTTTTCACTGACAGAGAAAGAAAATGGAATTTGACCTGATACACAATCGTTTATTTTTATACATTTTTAATTTCTGAAGAATTATTGACAAATTTAAAAAGTACGAAAAGAAGATATGCTTCTATTGCATATTCTCTTTTTGTATGGTATACATTGTAAACAAATACATCAAACGGATTCCAAAAACCCATCTCAACATTATAAAGCAATAGAAGCTGTTTATATTTGTAAGTTCGCTTATTGTTTTACCTCGGACTTAGTTTTTGATCTAGATTTGTCCCCAAGTATTCACAATCGTGATGTCCTTGGATATACTTTCATTATGTTGATGTTTTGAAATTATTATGGCTGTCATTGTTCACTATCAAAATATTTTTTTCTCATGTTACATATTTGACGGCTAAATGAGTCAATATTCTATAGAAATGGTTAATGTTTTTAATTGATTGCAAATTTCCATTAATATCTTGTCAAGTATAAAAATCCCATAAGGGAGCCGCTAGATATAATCATATTACTGACCTATGAATAGTAAGAGTATATTGTGAATTGACACTCATGATGGCTCCATGCATAACTATCTATAATTGTTAGTGAGACAACTAAGAACATTAGGTACAGTTGAGGCATTGATAAGTTCAAGTCGACAGTAATACGACAATAAAACAAAACACGACGGTTACAATTTTACACATATTATTTGGTTTCGAAATCGGTTGTATTTTACAGTACTTGAGATTGAAAACGCAACACTTTTATCAATCCGTCAGCGATCCGTCAGCGTTCCAAAATCCGTCAGCGATCAGTTATCAATCAGTCAGATCAGTCAAATCGTTCCAAATCCGTCAGATCGTTCCCAATCCGTCCATCCGTCAATTGACGGATTCGGAACGATTTGACTGATCTGACGGATCGATTTGGACTGATCGCTCCAATCCGTCCATTCAACTTCCGGTTAGTGAAATCAATATTTCGAAAGTTGAAAATTCGTTTCACTCGCAAATATTAGTATACAAATGTCAACTGTTATGTCCTCATTTATGGCTCGTTTAACCTAATAATGAGGCTAAAACAAGTCTAAAGTTATAAATAATACGAATGGAAATTCCCCCAATCTACTAGTTATATATGCATCTGTGACGAAATATAAACATTACATAGTATCATTTTATTAGCAAAATAATTTTATAAAAACACACACACCACAATGACTTAAAACAAATTGAAATCGCGTGCCAAGGCGTACGTCTTGTATTCGTCTTCGAATTTTTTTAAAGCGGAAAAAGTCGAGTCTAAAGTTATAAATCATAAATGGAAATTCCCCCAATATATAACTAATGCATCTGTGACGGAATACAAACATCACATAGTGCAATTTTATTAAGAAAAAAGAAATGGAAAAAAACCACACACACAATGAATTAAACAAATATTTGACCTCGCGTGACAAGGCGTACATCTCGTATTTGACTTCGAAATTTTTTAAAGCGGAAAAAGCGAGAAAGTCTAAGGCGGAATAGTAACATTTTTTTTCACGTCGCGCTTTCGCGTTTGCATTATTTGTATGTATGATTGAAGTTAGTTTAACACTATTTTCAAACATTATATTAGTCTATTTAATATGGCGTCGAGTGTTTATAAGGAAGAGCTGCAGTACCCAACGAAACAGCAGACCTTCGACAGGAAAACTGGTTCTCTTTGCAAATTTAGGGATGAGTCGAGCACACCCTCAAGCTGAAGGGTCGAACAGACAACTCGGTGATCAATACTAAATTACTGCTACCTTAACCACCGCGGTCCAGGTTTTTTATTATAAACGCGTAAAAAGATCATTTGTCGTGGTTTGAACAGATTTCTTTTTGTGCCACAATTTCTAAGAATTCCGGTGTATAATACTGAGAAAGATTACGACAAAAGCGAATACATCCATTTATATATTTTATTCACTATCTAATTCTGTCACATGAATTTACACAGAATTAAATGTCAAATAAAGAATAAACGCGTTTGTTTATAGAAGCTTATGAGTTAAAGACGCAAACATGTAAGCATAATTTTCAAATCAATTCTGCTTTCGCATTTTAGCCGTCACAATTTGTTTATTTTACGATGTCTGTTATAGTCATTCGATATTTAATGATATATAAGTATAAATGGTTTCCTTTAAATTCGGAAGTGTTTGAAATTAGTTACTAGGTATCACGTTTTTTTTGGGAGGGGGGTGGTTCAGGACATAATAGAATTGCCGCGAATCATAGTGACGTGTTAAGAGAGTACTTGCACGCTAAGGATCTCTTTTGTAGATTTCGAAAAGGAGAAGGCTTAAAATTTTCCACCCAATACCCATACCACTTTTTTTTCCAGTTGAATTCAAAATGTTTGCCCTTTTTCATCTTTCTCTAATTGATTGAGGGGGCCTTTGTGGTCGAGTGGTTATGTTAGTCTACTATTTATCACGTTGTCTGTCAACACCGAGGTTGCGGGTTCGAGTCTCAAGGCGGGCAGGGTGCATTCGACTTAATTTACAAGGATTGCCACTTTTCCTACCGAAGGACCGGGGTTTTCTCCGGGTACTCAGGCTTCCTGCTCCAATAAAAACTGGATGCCATGAGATAGCTGCAAAAATTGCTAAAAGTGGCGTTAAACAATATTTAAACAAACAAACAAACAAACAAACAAACAAATCTAATTGATATTTAACTTATTCTCGTCATGAAAAAGGCTGAACGCCCTCGCTGAAAGAAAAGCAAGCATTTATTCAATCAATCAATGAAATAAGTTATTCAAATTGAATGACAATCTTTTAAAGGGTACGTTTTGAAAAGGTTCTGTTTTATCGATAGGACTGTAATGACAATGTTCAAACCGATCTTCATAGACCTAGGGAATTAATGACGTTTTGTTAAAAAAAAATTCGTACTATAACACGTGTCTATCTATAACACATTTTTACGCTTAACTGCAGTATTCACAGACAAGTCTCCCCGGCGTTATTAGGACCTCAGTGGCCGATTGGTTAGTCACCTACTAGTTATTACATGCCTATAAACAGCACTATGAACCCAAATAAGGACTGACATTACCATACACAGTTCAAATTTGATTGATAGAAACTGATAGTGACTGTAAATTTACTGTTCACGGTCTGTAAATCACTGTATACAATTCATACAGTTCACGTCAGTCATTTACAATTTTTATCTTTTACTGATTGTTTCTGTCCTGAACTGAAACAGTTCATGACAGTTAAGAACAGTAATTTTGTAGGATCGAAGAGAACTGTTAGTCACTGCATCAGATCGTGACAGTACTTTTAAATTTTTACCTGGATTGAGAATGACTGACATTCACTGTAACAGTCCTTCACAGTGATTATCAATATTTACCTGTATTTAGAATGACTGATAATCACTGTAGCAGTTCTTGTCAGTCATTATCAGTTATTACCATGATTTAGAATGACTGATGTTCACTGTAGCAGTCCTTGTCAGTCATTATCAGTTCTTACCTTGATTTAGTACGACTGATGTTCACTGTAACAGTCCTTGACAGTCATCATCAGTTCTTACCTTGATTTAGTATGACTGATGTTCACTGTAGCAGTCCTTGACAGATATCATACTTTCTCTTCTATACCATTCTATATATAGTCATTTGTAAACAAAGACCAAGAGTGAAGACTTGATTAAATGGGATTTTAATGGATAAAAAATAGGAAATTTGTCCAATTAACCCCACAAATCCATTTTTTTCCTAGTGCCAAAGCCAAAAATATTTGTAGATGTCAAAAAGAGTAGGCTCGTTGTATCCGCCACAAAAGTTTTCCGCTCGCCCTACCTAAACCCCATACTTTTCCAGTGGCATTCAATATTTTTGTTCTTTTGGTCCATCTTTCCCGAATTAATTGTTTGTTAACACGTTCTCGTCCCGAATAAAGCTGAAATTATGCTCGCTGGATGTTAAGCAAATATCCAAATCAATCAGTCGATCAATCAATCAATTGATCAATCAATCAATCAATCATCATATCCTCTAGACCAACATTATTGTTGGACATGCGCCTTTTGGATACCAGAAGATATTTATTCCACAATACTTTGTAAATTTCCTAGATTTGTGTAAGACATTTGTTTTAAAATAAAGGATGTTTTAGATGGGAATTGCCTCTTTAAATAATTACAAAAGTTATAATTTGGGGGAAGCATATTTTGTATACTCCTAATTTACAAATACATTTAAGACAAACTAAACAAATTTTGTAGTTTTAATCCTTATAAAATTTTTAAGGTGTGGGGTGGGTCATTATAATATCGTGGTTTTATTTCAAACATTAATTGAACAATTATATTTTCGACATGTTGATAATACCAGTGAACACAGATGATCAAGTTCCAGCTGTGTGACAGGATGTTATTTACATCTAAATGTATATTGCATTTATATATATGTATTTCATCTCCAGCAGTGTTATGTAACACCTGTGTTTATTTATTGTTTGTTTTTGTTTATTATTACACTACAAAGGATTAAACTGTGAAATTGTAGAGTCACTTCATAGTTTTTTTTATAAAATCATCTTTGTTTTCTATTGTCTATATGCATCAGTTTGGTGTGCATCGCCTCGGGAATATACCGAATAAACCGGTTTTTTTCTTGAGGGGGGGGGGGGGGTTGCAATACAAAGGTTTAAACTAGGAAACACTGTAGTCACTGCAAATGATTTTTAAATAAAACCATCTTTGTTTTCTTGTTGTTTATATGCATCAGAAGGAAAATAAATGTGTGCATCGCCACGGGAATATGCCGATTGTAAACAATGACACGTTTTGTCAGTTTAGGGAATTTTAAACAATGACACGTTTTGTCAGTTAGGGAACAGGTAATTGTGCGCAATCATCCTGAACAAGGATTCAGATTCACCAATTTTATAATGTAATACATAGATTTGCAGTGATGAAAGTTTCTGGTAACATTAGAACGTTCTATCCTCCCCGTTTTTGTAAATATCCGACAATTGTATTTAGCGTTGAAAAAGTAAATTAATATAGAAGTATTTTGTCGAAGTATGCCAAACTATATTTAAAATTGCACGCTTTCAAATCTTTACAGACAACAACAGGAGAATCGCCGACCCTGGTTAAGTACCGTACAATCTTGAATTTGAATCGAGTGCACCATTTCTTTTCATAATGCAAAGTCAAGCACAAAGCAATGCCTCCGAATTTATAAGAGAGAATTTATTTAGAAAAACATATCGGATGCTCATCCACTCTTGAAAAGTAACAATAATATACAAGGATTCAAATGAGACGAAAATTGAAAAATATGTAAAGATTGCAATAATTCTCCGAATCTATAAAACGCAAGTCATATTTCCAAACAACAAAAAATTGAACAATTTAACGCGATGTTAATACACGTAACACATTATTTACACTAAAGTTTACCATGAGTTAAGATATTTTATTATTTGGAAAAAAATGTTTTCTTGTTTGAAGTTATACGCCAATGTTAGCATTTTTTCGTCCAATTTTTAATGGAAGAAGAAGCCAGAGAACTAGTGATAGCTCATAAATACAACTTTTCGGCAAGAAAACAGATGAAGAAAAGAGATGAAGTCGAGCATGCCCTTAAAGCTATTTAAGTCGTAATATAGCTTTTAGGTCCTGTAGCTTGTTTTGACATTGAAGAGAAAGTTTTTTTTGCACGGTATTTGTATAAATTCTTCACTGCCCTCTGGCTATTTTATTTAATTACACCTTCAATGTGTCTTGTATTTCTATGATATATTTTTAATTTAATATAAATTAAAAAGAAATTAAATAAGCAGGAGACCTTTGTATCGTTATGCACTAGAAAGTTCGTTGGAAATACGGAAAAGTAATTTTATTGGAATGAATGTTATTAAGTATAAAATTGGTTTCCGTTTTAAGTACATGTATCTGACAGGTATTTGATTGATTGATTGATTAATGGTGTTTAACGCCCGAGCAGCAATATTTCAGCTATATTCAGGCGAGACAGGTATTTGAAAATATGTGTATGTGTAGCTACCTGGGGTGCAAAGGTAAACTAGAGATGTTGATTGTTAATTTGTTTATTGCAATAACCACACGCAAACGATGATAACGTGTTACTTTGAAGTGATTTTAGTAAAGTTTTGTAACAAATTTATATCTTGATAATTAAGTAACGATGTCGTATACGGGCAGGTTAATATTTGAATGATGAAAAGGTCCAGATATATGTACATGTATTTCTTGAGATTAATAGTAAAACTTCATTTGTTAGGGAAGACAATTTAAAAGAAGTCCAATGTTCACAAAGAAAAATGTCTTTCGCATATATTTCATCATTTTGATAGTTAATATTCTGGATAAAAGTTATAATTTCAAATCATTTTTTGAATGCACACGGTCATATTGAAAATTCTTTAAAAAAAAAAATAAAGTTGTGGTTTAATTACCAATAAACATATATTAACAAATAAAAATGTCTCCTTTTTTAGAAATACATGTATGCACACATATTTATCCCATTGGCTTAAAAATCATACATTACATTGGTATGAACGTATTAGTCCCTCGTTCATGAAATTGAACACAAATGTAGCTGTTAATGTTTTTTTTGTATCTGTAACTTCTACTGTAAATATTTTTCCATAATTTGTATATACATTATAACAAAAGGCGAATATATATCTGTTTAGTGATCAGGGGCCTCCGTGGCTAAGTGGTTAAGGTAGTTCGTCTACTATTGATCACGTGGTCGGTCCATACTGAGGTTGCAGGCTTCATTCTGCGGGCAGGTTGCGCTCGACTCCAATCTTAATTGACAATGATTGCCAGTTTTCCTACCGAAGGTCGGGAGTTTTCTCCGGGTATTCCGGTTTCTTCCCCAAATATAAAAACTGACGCCATGATATAGCTGAAATATTACTGAAAATGGCGTAAAATAACATTCAAACAAACAAAAACAAACTATCCAGTGTTCTATTTTATTATCTATTTCAATTCAGCCTATATATATATATATATACTGCTCATATATGAACATGTTCTCAATTAAGATGTCATTAAAAAAGCTCATGAAAGAGATTTACTTTGCTTATAACCACACAAATTTTGAACAAACTTCTTTTTACCTTCCCGATGTATTCATAGTGAATTGAAGGGACCGAGTGGTTAAGGTAGTTCCTCTACTATTGTTCACGTGGTCAGTGAAGATTTGAGATTTTGGGTTCGAGTCTCACTGCGGGCAGGTGCTCTCGACTCCAATCTTAATTGACAAGGATTGCCAGTTTCCTACTGAAGGTCGGGATTTTTCTCCGAGTACTCCGGCTTCCTCCCCCATAAAACTCGAACGCCATTATAAAGATGAAAAATTGCCGAAAGTGGCGTTAAACACCATTCAAACAAACAAACATATTGACTTGAAAAAATATTCTGACTTTAAAAAAAATACACCCTCTAACGCAATATTAGTGTTAATGTTTATATGAAAAGCTGAATACTTTGATGCATTTTTCAACAACTTTTATAAAAACAAGGCTAAAATTAAAAAAAGCTCAAATATCAGTTATTCTAAATCAAGGTAAATATTGCCAATCCCTGTTAAGGACTGCTACAGTGAAATCAGTCATACTAAATCAAGGTAAGAACAGATGATGACTGACAAGGACTGCTACAGTGTACATCAGTCATACTAAATCAAGGTAAGAACTGATAATGACCGACAAGAACTAATGCAGCGATTATCAGTCATTCTAAATCGAAGTGAATATTGATGATCACTGTCAAGGACTGCTACAGTGAATATCAGTCATTCTAAATCAAGGTAATAACTGATAATGACTGACAAGAACTGCTGCAGTGATTATCAGTCATTCTAAATACAGGTAAATATTGATAATCACTGTGAAGGACTGTTACAGTGAATGTCAGTCATTCTCAATCCAGGTAAAAATTTAAAAGTACTGTCACGATCTGATGCAGTGACTAACAGTTCTCTTCGATCCTACAAAATTACTGTTCTTAACTGTCATGAACTGTTTCAGTTCAGGACAGAAACAATCAGTAAAAGATAAAAATTGTAAATGACTGACGTGAACTGTATGAATTGTATACAGTGATTTACAGACCGTGAACAGTAAATTTACAGTCACTATCAGTTTCTATCAATCAAATTTGAACTGTGTATGGTAATGTCAGTCCTTATTTTGGTTCATAGTGCAGGTTGAGGATTTTCGAACGACTGTAGATAGGGTGTGCCCGACTCCAACTGTATTGACTTGTCCGTTTTAACCCGTGTACTCTGGCTTCCTCCCATCCCACCCCCAATAAAAAATTGACGCCATGAAATAAAGGAAACAATCCAGCGTAATTTTAATTATACTTTTTAATTTCTTTAATTGCCTGTCAAATAAAACTTGTGACCAGAATCGCTGTATATTTTACAATACAACTTTTTGTTTTGATTGACAATGCTTGTTCAACAGTTCAACAATTGTTTAGACACAACACTTTTATAATTGTATTTAAAAATGTTGTAGACTAAATAAAAAACACGTAGGCATACATTTAAGTAACTAGTAATGATGCCAAAAAGAGGCCACGTCCTTTCCTGATTGGGGGAGTCGGGTCGGCTTAATATACGACAAAAATATAAGTAACAAGCCGCAGAAAATAAAATAGGCCGAAATCACGAGTCGCGGAAATAAAAAAAGAAAATCAATAAAGGGTTACGAAAATAAAACATTTACCTCGTCGCTACTGATGTGCCTTAAATCGAAGTTTGTTTAAGGTTTACAGGGCGCAACCCGCAAATATGTCCCGTTTTAAAGAAATTTGCTTTATTATATAATATAAAGAAAATAATTTTTTATTTAAATATGTTTACTTATGTTATTTTTAAGAACGAGACATTGTATTAACTATTCTTTTGAATACTTGCGTTTATTTTATTATATATTTTATTATAAATGCATATATAATATACAAATCACGCAGAATTCGTTTTATCTTTAAATTATTAATGTATACGTATCCGTCAATAAACTGACCGATTTATGCATATAATTAAATGACGGATTCTGGATCGCACTGATTGAACTGATCGCTGACGGTTACCAAGGTAATGACGGATTCATAATTTTGGACGGATGTATTCATCATCAATCAGTCAGCGATCCGTCAGCGTTCCAAAATCCGTCACCAATCAGTTATCAATCAGTCAAAGTGTTGCGTTTACGGGTGCAAGTACTGTAAGAGCATTAAAATTAAATGTATAATCTTTTTTAAATGAAATTATGCAGATTGTATTGAAAAAAAATCGACTAACTGTTACGAAATCAAAACAATAAATAAGTCGAATACACAACATATTTAACGTATCAACTTTAAAAACATACACGATATTTACTTGTAAATTTTAGTTAAAGTGTGTCAGTCAATATCAATTCTAATGGAACATCAAACAATTATTTTCACAACGAATTATTAATTAACTCTTAAAATGGATTTACTGCGCTTAGACTATAATTCTTTAAATCAAAAGTCAAATTTAGAATTTTCTTAATAACATAACTTGAAACAGGCAAGCCGCAATTTTGTTGTTTTGAATGTTTTTAATGCCATTTACAGGTGTTTAGATATATCATAAAGTCAACTCTCTATTGGGCCGGAGTACTACATGTAGGAGATAATTCACGACCGCAGTGGGCAATCCTTGTCTAGTAAAATTGAAGTCGAGTTAACACTGTCCGCATTAAAGCTCAAATCACACATTTATCTATTAAGTTTGCACTCGGACTTAGTTTGTGAAATGTATTTACTTTTATTGAATGGCTGTTTTTGTTCAATATCAAAATATTTTTTTTCCTTTTTACATATCGAACGATTACATGGAGTCAATATTCTATAGCAATGGCAAAGTTCTTTAACTGATTACAAATTACCCGTAATCTCTTGACAGATTACATCTTGTCAAGTAAAACAAAATTCCTTAAGGGAGCCAGTAGATTTTATCATATTGCTGACCTTTGAATAATAGGTGTACATTGAGAGCTAACAAAAACAATTGTTATTGATACAACTAAGGGCATTAGGTACATTCTAATATCGGTTATGCAAAAGTATTTGATACGCAGTAAAATTAAACGTACACGTATATGTTGTTTTCCAGAACATTGTAAAAAATTGAATTATTTACAATGTATTGTGAAAGCACTTATAAGCAACTAACTACTACGAAATCAACACAAAACACACGTGAATTACAAAAACAGAGTATTTTAACGGAACAACTTGAAATATATACACGATATTATATACTCGTAAATTTCTATATCAAAATAAAGTTTCAATCAATATTATTTCTAATTGAATATTTTTTCAGCGAATAATCAATTAGCTCTTAAAATGGATTTACCGCGATTAGATCATTTTAATAAATTGTCAAAACATTGTATTTAAGTCTCTAATAATTGACTTGATAATATAGGAATAATTTTTTTTAATTTGTAGATCGAATAATTTAAGTTTACTGGGATCGTGTAAATACACAATACAGGCAGTTGAAAATATTATATAAAGAGTCTAAAAGTAAGCTGTTAAACTATAAAAAGCATAATCTTCTAGACTTGTATATTATTATGTTTTGTTGATGCTGTATCGTCATGTTTGTCGACCCGATACTAAATAAGTGTATTGGTTTATCAGCTTTCTTTTAGACTCTTTATATAATATTTTGAACTGCCTATATTGTGTATTTACACGATCTCAGTTGACTTATATTATTCCATCTCCCGATGAAGAATATCTTAAACATTTAGAGTTAAACGCCGCTGATGAGTCTTAAGTAGACTAAACGCGCGTCTGGCGCAATGAATTTGTCATTTTGATAATTTTGATTACATTTTGTTGGAATATTTATTATTTTTTACTATACCTTAGTTGTTAACTTTAAAACTTTTTATTTAGGTCTCTAATAATTGACGTGATAATATAGGTATTAGCATTGTATTAATATTGTATACTGTAAGAGTTAACAATGAAAGTAGCAAAGAAAACCGACCGAACAACAAGAGCCAAAAACTAAGGGACAGTTACAAATCCGGATATAGAAAAACACAACACAAAAATCAAAAACGTAAAACACAGAAAGAGACTAACCCAAACCCAATAAAAACCATGGGTGCACTCAGGTGCTCCGGACGAGTAAGCAGTGCCTGCCTCTAATTAGACACCCGTCGAGTTACTCATTGTCTCGTCTAGGGAAAAGTCAAATCCAGGAATAGGAAACACTATCTATGACTCAGCGAAAATGTCAGATCGTATTTGAGACACTGATTTCCCGTAACGATCAATTAAGTCGTGGTGCCGACCATAGAACTTCTGGAGAGATAACATCAACCTAGGTACAACAAACCCTTGTTTGTGTAGTTTAGCAGTCAACAGCAGTGATCGGTCTAGAAAATCTGAATAACGATTGCAGGATCTAGAATAACGTATAAGTTGTGAAATGTACACACCATACGCTGGAGCTGCTGGAATGTTGCTGCCGATGAAAGGGAAGTTGACAATTGGAAAGTTGAAGTCATCAAGCTTGTCGTAGAGCCTAGTTTGTTGTTTTCCCGTGTCTATTTCTAGAAGTAGGTCTAAGTAAGAGGCTGATCTTAGTGTATTGGTGGTGTCTTTAATTTCAAGCTCGCTAGGTAAATTGAATGTAAATAGTCACCAAATTTAGCATTAATGAGGGACAAAACATCATCAATATAGCGGAATGTGAAATTAAAGGTCTGGGCCAGAGTCTTTTCTTTTCTTCTTCGGTAGGCCTTCTAGGAACTCAGCCTCATAAGAGTACAAAAACAGGTCGGCGAGGAGAGGAGCACAATTAGTATTGGAATACCAACAGTCTGTTGAAAAACATGTCCTCCAAACGAATATGTTGTCAATTAGAAAATCTAACATGTGTCAGATTTGGTCTTCAGTATATTAAGTATTAGCTTTGGAGTCATTGATGACGAAGATCTGTCTCACTAATTACCAGGTATTTATATCGTCTCTTTGCGTTTTTCTTGAAAAGCAGCGTTTTATAAGATCTTTTAGCCTGGTTTTAATATAGATAATAATATTTTACAATTACAGTGATATGGATAGTGACATTTATTTTAATGACAAATGGTGTCTTGCGACCCCTTTAATTAATATTATATAAAACATTTATATAATTTTTAGTAACATTAAGTAACATTTTTCAATCATTTGTTGTTAACATCGCAACATAATGTTCAGAATTCGTTTATAGTGCTTCAGTGTCTGAGTGGTTAAGTAAGCAGTTAATTATCTATAACAGATCAACGGCGGTTGCGATTTAGAGTCTTACGTATATGGTATGCTAGACTACAACCTTAATTGACATTGATTTCTAGTTTTCATGCCAAGGTCAGGGTTTTCAATGGGTAATCCTGCTTCCTATCAAAATAAAAAAAAACTTGACGCCAATAAATAGTTGACAACTTGTTAAATGTGGCATTTAATAATATTCGAACAATCAAAACATAGTATTGACTTGAATAAGACACTAGTTGGCCATTTCGCTAAATTTAGTAATATGTTTCGAATATGGTTAATGAATATAACAGCCTTCAACCAAGTTAGTATATTGCATACACATAGCTGCGGACAAGATTTCAAAATTGATTTATCTTGTTAGAAATAATGTCCTTCTAGTCTAAATGGACCAAATGTTTGCTCTTGTATAAAGCTTGGCTAAACCCTTACCGTAAAACAACCTTCATGATAAGGAGAGGAAACTAATTATGATCAGGTAAGTTAAAGGAGATTTAGCATCGTTTCAGTTTAAAATGTGGTGTTAGTTTAATCACCAAAAATCTTATCTGGCGAAGAAGATAACTAATTTTATTACTAGTATGCCCGTTAACAGAAACATAGCACTGACATATATCAATTTCTCTTGCTCAAGAAGAAAATGTATGCAAATTCAAATAGATCCTCTCTTAAGTTCAGCAGATTCATGAATAATAATGGTATCGAAACATGTAAAGAAGTTGGACATGCAGAAAATGGGAATATTGGCTTGCTGTAAAACTACTTTAGCATAGCAAAATAATGATTAAAAAAGTAATAATAAAACAAAATCTTAAACCTTTTTTACGAGAACATTTAACGGTTCTTCAAAAAAGTAAAGTGATTACAAATGCTTGTGTAAATTATGACATGGATTGCTCATTGTAAAAAAAGAAAAGTATTACAGGATCGTACATGATATTACCGACACATGAATTTAATTAACCATCCCAAAAATAAATAATTAGCTAGTGCCTATTATTGTTTGAAAATATTATATATAAATATGTTTGTTAATAATATACAAATTATGATGACTAAGTTAAGAAAACAATGTATTTTTGTCGTGAGTAAATTATACACTACATGTAATTGTACAACACAATTAAACAGGATATTTATTAATCACAAAAATGAATTTTTTATCATACATGAAATTTCAACACATTTTTTTCTCTTTCTTGTCGAGAAAGAATGCTTCTTGTCGGTAATTTTCTTGTCGGTTCTTGACTGCAAATAAGGAGATTTTTTCTGTAAAAAACCCCCCAGAGATTTGGACTAGTTAACGTTATCTTTCTGTTATGGACTGACCTTACTGTTTATTGTTAGATTTTTTATACATATACACATAATTCTGGTTGCAAAAACGGCTTATTTACAATATGCTGAGCACCAAAATTTTAAATATTTTTCTACTACATTGTACAGAGAAAAGAATAAAACAGAACTTATATAATTATAAAGTTGATTTTTCTAAATAATGTACAATGCCTGTTCTATGCATTTTTGTTATGTCAAGTAATTATATATATACTTATGCGTTGGCTAGTTTAAATCGTTGTCTATATGCAATAAATAAGTACCAAGGATACCAAACTCTGCTCTGAATTACCTTCCTGGTTAACAGTTTTTTTGCCCGTACTAAACTTAATTAATTTGAAAATGTGTATTTAAATTTCTAAGAAATTGATGTGATAATATATGTAATAAACTTTTATTAATATTGTATACTTTATAGCAATTAAGTGTTATAAATGGAAGAAAATAATACAATTTTCCAATTACTGTGATATCAATTCTGAGATTTTTTAAATAGCAGATAGTGTAGTGCAGCCCATCCATTAATGTTATAAATCATTTGTAAATTGTTAGAAATGTTACGTAACAGTTATTTTGTCAATCATTTATTGTTAACATCGAAGCAAATTGCATGTCCTAACTATATTCTTTAGAGAGCTTCAGTTTCCGAGTGGTTTTGTTAGCAATTAGTCATCTACTAAAGATCAACGACATTTTAACACTGAAATTGTGAGAGTCTGACTTCGTGTAAGGTTGGCTAGACTCCAACCTTAATTGAAACAGATTCCGGTTTGCATGCCAAAGGTCAGAGGTTTGCAATGTGTAATCCGGCTTCCTTTCAATATAAGAACTGGTCGCCATGAAATAGATGACAACTCATTTAAACAAACAAAATATAGTATTTACTTTCAATTAGGATAAGTTTTGATATTTCGCGAAGATGTGTCTCTAGCGATTTGTTTGTGCATGTTTTTAAATATAATAGCCTCCAACCAAGTTCATTGCTTACATATACATGTAGGTGCAGATTAATTTAGCATTATAGAAATAATGTCCTTATTGTCTTTGTTGACTTAATGCTATCTATTGTATCAACGAATAACTTTACCCGTACTTTCATCCAACCTTGAAAAGGAGAGGTACATATGATCAGATAGGTAGATGTTGAGAATAACAAAAAACCGAACACTGATGAAACTGTCAAAGAGAAAATCTACAAACAAAATTGTGAGAAGCCGGTAACTACTGAACCACAACCAAAAATATAGTAACCACAGCAATGGCCCTGTTTTGGTACAGGCTTCATTAAACAAGGTTTTATGGCATACCAAACCTCCCGCTTCCATTACTGTAGTTTGAGTTCGTTAGTTGATTAAAAGGGATAGGTATCATATACCAATAGTCACTAATAAGTGTATCCAACAATTATCGTAGCACATTTACTGTACACTGAATTCAAATTCGAAAAAACTATACGTAACCATATTTTCAAACGAGGAAGTGGTCTCTAAAGTGAAACTTATTAATGGCACGGACGAGTAATTTTTTTCTTGTAACCTTGGTTTATAAGTTTACCTCTAAGAAATACATGGCGGTTGCAAAATCAGTATACTTGCTACAAGCTCTTGCATACCTGATCAATTGAGAAATATATTGTCATTTCAAAAAATACGTCCACCAAATTGTTGTCAGAAAATCAAGCATTTCAATGATTTGGTCATTTAATATTGTTTGTAGCTTTAAACTCATTAATAAAAAATATCTATGACGGACAACCAGATGTTTGTATCTAAGTGTTCTTTTTTCAGCAAAGCATCGTCTAATCAATTAATATGCCATTCTTGACTTTTAATTGCGGATGTGGAAATTTTAAATGTTTTTATACTGTTACAAGAAGAAAGGCTAGACTCTATAAACTTAATACGTTTCTTAACAATGTTAATGGATCAACATTTGTTTTACTATATTTTAGAGTAATATGAATCAAAATATATTTTGAAGGCTAGACTTTAGCGCTGTTAAAATGATATTGACAGGAATAATAGAAAATGGGCTATTTATTCATATAAACCAGCAATAAAACGTTGTTCGTATGGACTTTTTAGTTAAACATCAGGGTGTAAATACGTTCTTTGGTCTATTTTAAGAAATTTATTTAGCCAACAAAAATATATATATCTAACTTTAATCAGAGACGACTTTAAGACGAATAGTCATTTTTAGCATGGAATACAAAGTATTATCTTAAGACCAATAAACCAAAAACAAAAGTAATACGTTTACCCTTTATAAGTTTAATAATGGAGACAAACGCGCAATAATTCGATATTATCAATAGTCACCGACGAGTCAATAATATAATAAAATGTATCACATTACATCCAAGCTGAATAAATTTGTAAAATTTATTAACCTATATAATATCGTTCTGCTTGTAATGGTGACTACATGTACTTGTATAAGAAAAGTACTATGATCAATATAGAGAGCGCTATAAAATTGTACCGAATTTTAATCTACCACTAAGACACTAAAATTCTGCAATATAGTATTATCAAATGGGTTTGATGAAAACAGCCCCGTTATTTGTCCATGGTCTGTAGAGGATGGCTGTAATGGCCCGAGGCAACGTCGAGACAAAGGACATAAAACGGGATTATTATGAACACACCTGTTTTTAAAACCTACTATACAGTCAAATAACCTCTTTTCTTCCTAGAAAATTTTTTTTTATTTTTGCAAAACAGGTTAACAAAATGCATTACAGTCGACATCAATTATGTTTTGTTTTTGGATGAAAAGTATTGATTTGTTTGCTATTGATAGGAAAACTACTAAAACATTAAATTTTGAGTTATTTCATGTAAACTTTCCAATTTCCTTTTCCTGAGCAGATATTAATGTTTACGGTTCATCATTAATCTATTAAATATTTGTCGGGTCGAGAGATTCTAAAAAAGCAACATGTCAGCCATTTAGATTTTATGGAGACTTGATTTTCCGTGCCCTGTGTGGACAATTATAATGCAAATACATATTTACCATAATAACACATATTCGTTTAATATTGAAAATATTGTTTTATAGAAGTATTTCCACAATTGTTGTTTTGATATGCATGAGTTCAACTGCAAAAAAATAATTTAAATATACTTAATAAAGATGCACATTGTCTATTAATGGAGTTAGTTGCGAAAGGTGTTGACACTTCACCTGTGCAGTCATAAACTAAATACAGCGAAAAAATTTAAAGATAAAAAAAATAAATCATACAAAATTCATTGCCATATACTTACGTGGAAAATACGTGTATTTAATATCTCCTTTACTAGACAAACAGCAGTATTTACAGTTACAGCTATTTTAACTAAGCTAAGAGGAGAATACAATTATTTATTATAATAATATTCACATGTAAAAAATGTGTATTGCGAATTAATTTTACAAGTTATGTATATATATATATATATATATTATATAATTTTACTGAGTCAATGCTCACAGTTTTGACAAAAACAATTAGTTATTCAAAAAGCATTTCCGATGTTGACCGAATATTACCAAGGTCTGCTCTATTGAAAAGCAATGGGCATCAGGAACACCATATATGATCACCATATATGAATGACTAGAAAATTAAATATGACATGCTGTTTCAACTTTTCAGCAAAGAACGTCTTAACGGTGATGTCCTTTTTTGCAAAAGAACAGTTTGTTTTAGAACATTTTTTTATTAAATCCTTAACGTATTAGCGCAGTAAATCAAAGGGAATAGAAAATTGAACATACAGCGCTATAAAGTCTGTCTATATGAAATAAATTTAACTTCAAACAAAATTATATAAGCTATTTAGAAATAGATAACACAACACTTTTCATTTTTTGCAAAAGTAATCTAATTCGATAAGAAAAATTAAATTATTTTTGGAAAGAATACAAGACGTTATGTTATCTATTTCTATTTTCTTTACATTGTGTCAGAAATATTAAATTTTGGATCTGTTAGTAATAAAATTACGGCCGCAAACAATGTATTAATGCATTAAAGTTTAAAAAGGGAATTGTGAAATGAAATTACATGGATCCATATCCTGATAAATAGAAAACGTCAAACTATAGTATATATTTGTAACACCAAGCGAACACTTATACATTGATACTTTAGCGAGTACAAGAAATTATGTGTTACGAGTGTAAGCACATAATAGCAATCTAAATGATTTTGGATCAAAGTAAGCAATGAACTAAATTAAAAAATCCTAATGTAAAAATGCTAGTACTGACTCTAACCCGTTGACGATCTTATCTGTTTTAACATAGTGTCCAGAGTCCTTGAAGGGTCACAAAAGCTACTCATTCTGAGGACTTCACATTGGAAGTTTCATGTGCGCTCTCATAACTTCTTCTATAAATGCTATTTCACAGATATTTCGGTGTAAAACTCGTGTAATGTATGTATGTTATTTTTCGTCTCATTTACAATATATGTAAGACGTATCAAAATAACACCATGACGCATGCCACATGTGAAACGGAAACTCTAACCTATAGAGGAAATTTCTTTTCCACAAAAAGCTTTGAAAGATTTGTGTTTCTTATCAAACCAAACGAAATAAACGCAGACAACCAATGTAAGTTTAAGAATTTGTATTTAAACATTTTACAAAAAATATGCGCTCTAACGGACAGAATCTTTGTACACAGCCTGAATTTATTGTATATAAAGGTCTAGGTAAATACAAATAAAATAAATGAAAGAAAAACTATTCATGTTTGTAGTTGTTTGTGTGTTTTACTCTGGTACTTTTAATTGACAATACATTCTAATTTACACTAGAAATAACACTTTCATAATGAGAGCCAGTAACCTTGTTCAAATGCAATTTTTCTAGCCGTAGTTTTGTCCATCATTATCAAGGTTTAAAGAAAATGTTAGTTGATTCATAAAACATATTTGTTGAGTCATAAAAATAGACCACAAATTGCCTAAAAAGACTGTTTTTATACCATGATAAACCTTCCACTATTATTTTGATATTGTTGTTTTAACTTTACAAGTTTACTCGGCCAACTAAAACTCCAAAATTTCAATCAGTAAGGCTTCAGTTTCTATTTTTACATATAGATTCAATACGGTCAGTAAGTATATTAAGTATATGGTTCAAGCCCACTTTGGACATATCTAAAAAAGTCAAGCTATACATCATCTCCTGAATACATGCTAAGGTTTTAACGGTTTTTATAGTGTGCGTTTGATTTATTGAATGATGAATTAGATAATTGGTTGATTGATTGATTGTCTGATTGATTGATTGATTAACGTCATTGATAATATTTCAGGTAAAGTCAATACAAGTCAAGCTTGTGTAAAAACCGCCTCATACATATATAAAACAAGTCTGCGTAAAGGGTGCTACAGTTTGTACCAATAAATCTGCGACAGTTTTATTCCACCAATCGTAATACATATATTTTATCAGTGAACAGAACACAAAATTGCAGAATCAAATCACGATCGGTCTAAGTAACATGCTAGTTAAGTGTATGTCCCCCATTCCACTCAATTTCGTAAGAAATTCACGCCAAGGTTCTATAATTGGAGATGTCGTGCTTCTAATTTACTTCGCTAAATCATCAATTCTAAAAAACCTAAAAACAGTTCTGAGACATTTGTTTTAGCTTTAAATTTCTTCAGATTGAACCAATTTCACTCAACTACGTATAATTTCATAATTTTGCTGAATTCGGAATGATACAAAAAGTTTTGAAATAGGCATCTTATCAACAATGATGCTCGTTCTTTTAATCCAATAATATAATTATTATCCAAATAGAGAGACAATCAGATCCGAAGCTCTTAACACAAACAGAAAAGTCTAATGATAATGAATACATGTTGTATCTTGTCGTCTACTTTACGTCCAGATCGAAAAGGAAGGCCCCGCCACAACGTGAGCAGGTAACACATTCTAAGATTATCTTATTGGAAAACTTTTGCTATTTTAAGTGATTATAATCCGCTAATTTCACTGCTAGGTAGCAAGCATTTAAGAGAATTGATTCCTAGATTACAAAGATTTCGAATGGAACTGATGACATTTCAGTTCACAATTGCAGGTGTTCTAGGAAGGCTATTAATAATTGACGATATTTTAAGCTGAGTGACATCCCGCACGCAGGGGGAAAATATAAAAAATTTGAATAAAAGGCACGGCTTCTTTGTTATTACCATGCCCGGACTTTCTGTGCCTAACAAAAGACTCAAAGAAAATGCCGTCGAGTGATCCGATACTTAGTGAACTTGCAATCGTAAGTCCAGGAGGATAAAAATCCAAAAATTAGGCGTTTAATATTACATGTACCATATCGGCCACTGTGTTTGAAATTCTATACAAATTAGTTTTAAAGGGCTCATGTTTCGTCATACCAGACGCCATAGACGTGATATATTACTTGAAGTTCATCACAGGATTGTAAATTAAATAGACAGATAGTGCATCTTTGTTAAAATATAGCAAACTAAATCATACCAAACAACACAGTCAGAAAGTTGTGGGACAGTTACAATCCAAATATAGACAAAGTTACAACGCAAACCAAAACCAAAAGTACAAAAACAGAAAGTAAGTAACCTAAACCAAATAATGGGTGCACTCGGGTATGGGACGCCTAAGCCTTGTCTGCTTCTCATTAGACACAGGTCGTGTCATGTGTCATGTCTTTGAAAAAAGTTAAATTCAGGAATATAAAGGATCTCTTGTGAATCGGTGAAAATTTCCCATAGCATTTCAGAGATAAAGTTCCAATAACGATCGATTAAGAACTGAAGGAAAAAAACTAAAACAACTATAGAAATATGCAGAAAATAGAAGTGATAAGACAGAACTAATGATAAATTCCAAATTTTCACTTTTTTCAAATTGTTATTGTAAAATTTCGCGTCTGACGTGTTTGAATAGATAAAAAGTCTTTTTTGATAATTGTAGCCTATTACTCACGTAATATTTAGATTGCAAATTTGTACAGCACAAGAACCAACTCCGAGATAAATCATCTAAAACTTATCTTTTGTAACAGTTAATTATCATGCAATATACCGCTGTACTGTGGATACGCGTTTTGAGCAATTCGCTACACATAAGTTGAAGCATAGAGCGAACAGTCCAAAATAACTACAAAGTACTGAACTATTAGAAAGAGTCGTCTGGAAATGTCAACCAAATATTCAGAAAATCGAATGACTATTATTAGCTTACCTGTTACCATTAAACTCCACGATAATATGCATTCTGTCTAACTGCATTACTAAAAGGAAAGTCGTTTACAAACTGTACTATTGAATGAAAACTTTGATCTTAATCCGAGACAACATAACAAACAATCAGTTTGTACTAGAAAAAGACGTTACAAGCCGCAACATAAATTTTACTACGATAAGCTCCATTGTGTTTTAATAAAAATTCTACCGATGTTTATGAATCATAACTTTTGAAGAACAGTTAAATGCAAATACATAGTACAAACGGCCAAAGGAGAAGTTAAGAGAAATAAAAGTAATCAGACAATAGTGTTAATAAACGTTATATATTTGACGGGTTGAGTTGAGGCAATAACAACAATTTGGCAGGGTTCAATTAAAACTACTTGTCGATTTTTAACAGTTGAGGTTGACCTTTAGTAAATGGAAAAATGGAATATTACTTAATTTGGGCATTGTTTATTTAGTTGTACATTACTGCTTTAAAAACAATAATTAACTTTCATGTTTGTCTATGCATTAAAAGTCGAGCACGGCAGGCGACAGACGTATTTTAATAAAATTAATTTTTTAATATGTCAATTGCAATAGGATAACCAACAACTATATGTTTTAAAAGAGCTTCCAAATCATTTTATGTACATTGTTCTTCTTTATTAAGTCGCCCAAAACGAAGTTTTGGCGACTTATTGTTTTTGCACCGTTTCGTCTTCTTCTTCTTATTATTATATTATATTATATTATATTATGTATATTATATTATATTATATTATATTATATTATATTATATTATATTATATTATATTATATTATATTATATTATATTATATTATATTATATTATATTATATTATATTATATTATATTATATTATATTATATTATATTATATTATATTATATTATATTATATTATATTATATTATATTATATTATATTATATTATATTATATTATATTATATTATATTATATTATATTATATTATATTATATTATATTATATTATATTATGCATTAATGTATTTAATTACAAAATAATGTGTTCTTTTATATACCATTGGAAGTGAAATGTCATTTAACCAAAGCACATCACACTTGCTGACTTTGGCACCAATAAACACTTGTTCGGATGTATAAAAACGCCTTTGTAACAAATTAATTTAAATCTTAGATTCCTAAATTCAATATTTATTTATTTGTCTCAAGGGATGTCTGGTTTACAAGTGTTTAATCTAAAATATATTATAAATGTCTAGCTTTTTGTGACAGTTGTATTGAATTTAGAGCAAACGTTTACCATTTACATCACTTAAGTTAAGTAAGAATCAATCAGAAATATCATGTTTGCGACTGAAACAACGTTTACAAGAGAAGTAGGTACATCGTTAATATATTCAAATAGTTTAAAACGTTGTCAGTATAATTATGATTCACGTCTATTTCTTACAAATTTCGCACAGTTAACATTGTTGATAGTTTTAATTTCATGTTGTCTAATCATAGTTAAAATATATTTTCAAGGTTAAGATTTTTGGTTATCAAATAATATATACATCTATGTTCTAAAGCTGCTATTTGTGAATATTTTGTTCGCGAAAAGCGGAAGTGTAAAAGTAAACAATATGCCTGCCATACTTATTTTAGACGCTTGTCTATCCAATATCTAGTGGACATTCTCTATTGCAATATACATGTCATTTTTTACGGTAGCGCTGCGCATAAATTTTAATATGATCATCTTAAAGAAAGGTTTTAATCAGTAGCAATCAGACAGCACTTCCTGGAAGACGACATGTAAACATTTCCCTATAGGCTTTTATGCGGTCACAGTTATTTTGAAACATTACAAACAATGATCCAATAAATATAGATCAGTGTTTTATATTTCCAAGATTGAAATTATTCATTGAGATGATTGTGGCATGATAGATAATGAGGTTGAGAAAATAAGACAAACAGTAATCTGTTTACGATTGTTTTTGTAACATTGTGACGTCACGTTGTTGACTTAAAGCCGACACTGTCAATAATTATTCATATTGTGCTACCACATTTTAGAAGCTGACTCTAATTATATATATTATGCTAGTATAATGCCATGGCATTTCCTCATTTTGCATGATTAAAGGAAAATTGGACAAATGGCGATACACGTCAAATAAACACTTTTAATTTGTCGTTTTAGAGAAACAAATGAAATTATAAAGGTTTTAGAAGGCGATGACATCAGTAATTTAAAATGACTCCCGCGTAGGTGTGCTTAAATTAGTAATGCGTATAAAACAATTTGTTGGCATACCACAAGCTGTATCATGCATTCCATAATAAATTATTTATAGTGTTGGACTGCATCTTTATTTTTATAAAACCAGTTTGCAAAAATCGTCCACAAACAAAAATCCTCAATGTTTCTTAGCAAGATAATTTCTTTTTATGCTCTACAAAGTACCACAAATGATGCTTGTTTTTCAATAAGGTTATGTAATGTTGGCTTGAATTGAAATTTAAAGTCTCTTTCTACTTTAAGCATATAGATAGACGATGATTTTTAATGGTAGTTTTCTTGTTTGTGAAAAGACAAAACGATAGATAGCAAGTCATCTGTTTCTTAGTAAAATATAGCTTAGAAGATTTTTTTACCTCAGGAAAATCAGCTGGATAATTTTTAGCTGAGAAATGTTTTGCCATTTAGTTTCAAAATATATTATAAACAGGTTTTGTCTATGTTTAAATTGACAGACATTTGATGTTCTATCTTTACGTTTAATTGTTTAGATCATATTTAAGACAAAATTCATAGATTTCTTTACGCTGGATATTTTATCATTGGGCAAAAAATAACCAGGTTTTAACTGACAATAAATAAAAAAAATTATATATAACGAATTAAATTTGGTTTTACATTTTACATTATTCAGTTTTACAATAAAGCGCGTTATAAATATATGCAAGAGTTAATGTAAAGAATACACCGAACCTGTAAATATATATACAGTGTTGCTGGTAAGCAACCTTTCAGTGTAACGTCTAACGAAAACAATCCACAAATATATACAATAATAGTATTTTATCCCAGTTTCTTCCTAACATGAAATAAAAACGCAAAACCAATAAAAATATTTTAAGTAAACATTTTGGTACATATAACACAATAAAAACGATTTTAAAACAAACATCCATAATATCATGAAACAATACATATTAAGATTAAGACTCTTATAGCAGACGTCTATTTTAGAACGTTTTCAAATAAAAAGTACAATATTTTCATTCCATCTGCCGTGAACAGTTGATGTTTCAATCTTTCAAACATATTTACCAATTAATCATCCAGAAACACTTTAACATAGCTCATTCCAAACCCAACAAAAGACATACACGAGAGAATGTATTACCTACCAAAACAATAAAACAAGCAATAGTAACATCTGATATTCATTACAATAGTCAATGGATTAAAATAGGTGGCAATGCCGCCATTCGCAGCTAAAGGATAAAATAAACTAATAATAAACACCAAAGTGGTAGGGATGCTTTGAAGCTTGACTAATTCTTCCGAACTACAGGGCTCTGATCTTAATAGACCACATCACCAGATAAAATACTATTCCTAATGTTATGAATACTTGATACAACTGAATTTACACCTGTAACATCCACAACCCTACCAAAACTACTGTCATCATTCACCCGACCTCCGGAAACGGTTGCGACGTTCTTCCGTAAGCGACGAAAGACACTTTCTAGCCTGTATAAAATAACGGTTTTGGAAAAAAACGACGTCGTCTAAGAACAAAGACATTCTTGTTGGTGCAAATCTCCCATGCATTTCTCCATTAATCCCGGAAAGCACGCTCTTGCGTTAATTAACCATAACGCTAATCTATTGCATTAAAATAAACGAATAGTGCTACAGAAAAACGCGGGCTTATTCCTTAATTCCACATTGCAAGTAGGCTGAACTTAAGTCGATTTGTTCCTGCCAATCAATCGATGGTTTGGTCGATGCGTGAATATTGATCACGAATACTTTTACGGTTTAAATGATAAAAATCGATACATAACGATAGCGAGTTCTATTTTGTACGGACAAAAACGACATTACTAAAATACGGAGGAATATGGTGATAGTACCCTATATGGCGTATCATCGTTGTGCTTAATTTCATGCTCCAGTATAGTAGACCGTTCGAAAATACCGACTTTCACCTCGTAAAAAGCTCGCAGAGTTTTAATTTGACTTTATCGGAGACACACTCAATTTCTATTTCCAACACGTTGATTATACAATCTTCTTCAGTGCTTATTAACCGAACTTTCGGTAGGTTAATATTGACAATATTTTGGATTGACGTGTTGCCCAACTTTTGCGTCATTAATACCACACAGAACAGACTTCAGTTTAATCTGTACAACTCTAGCGGTCATGTTATGTAATTTGACCGGAATCCTGCATTTATATCCTTAAGAAATTATATAACCTCAGAACAAACCACAGTTGAGAATTCTTATTAACCGTAATCCGTAATACCTGACCTGAATTTGATGCAAACAATACCCGAAAGAGTCTTAGTGGTCATAGGCATTAATGTTACTCTTGATTGTCAAGTCAACAAGAATAGAATTGTAACCTGGACAAAGCAAAAAAAACCCACTCCTTTGGTACAAACTTATCTTCATCTATGCTAGCTCAATGAATACAAAGTAAATTGGTGGCTAAAACTATGTAACATTGCTATTATACTACGTTGCAGCAACAACTAATATAGGAACAGACAATTTAATCTGTTTAGAAATCGACGTCCACATAACCTAATCACTGCAAAGAATCGTCATTTGGTACAATAATTGATATGCGATCTAAGCTTTTCAAATAAGTGAAGGATTGAGCCTTTGACAAGGGTCCAACTATCGCCGAAAACAATAAACCACTGCCCAAAAAAGCTGTAAGCTGTTATATTTGCACTACATCTAAGTATACTGTACTTACCGATTGAATCTCCTTCTGATTTGGTGAAATGGGTACAAGAGAATATTTAAGGACTCAGGAAGGGGAACTTTTTTGCAAACAATAGCTATCTTGACCTTTTAAAGTGTGACCTTGAAATTAGAGTAATATGTCAATGCAACATTGCAATAAATAATAATATAAATATACGGGAAACATGCAAATTATACAAAAAGGTGTTCACAAATAAAATAATTTACTGTATTACAGTCTTTGGAATTTGTGTTTATCCCACCCTCAATCCCCTTCAAACCCTATTGATGTTTCTTTATCTTATTTTGTATTTAGTCATTTTTTAGTTGATTGCATTTGTAGCTTTTACTTGCTTGTTTTGTTTTAGGCTCTTTTGACCCCATTCTAGACCAAGCTTTTATGTTACACATTATCATTTAACAAGATTTTTTTTAAATGTGTTTTTGTCTATATGGATTTTTTATGCCAATTTAATCCTGTTATTAGCTTGTATAGAATGTTTTGTCATTTAATGTTTTTGTGACCAATTTTTACTTTAACAAGTAAACATTTTCAATCTATATATTGCGTTTTTATTCGTCAAGAGGGTTACCTTATATTTTAGGAGTGATTCCTGAAGTTGAAGGAGGAGAGCATAAAATAATTTACTGTACACTTGTACTTTGAATAATTGCGGACGTTTACAGTTTTTCTTCACGGCTTGTAAATAAAAAAACTCCAATGTCATATACCTAATAATGGGTTGATACATGTATAAACGACGGGTTGCGCAACAATGGTAACTACATTACATAACTTCCATTATCGGTCGGACGTAATCACATATTTTAATAATGCATCTTTTATAACACAGCGCTGTTGCATAAATAATTGCCAAGTCTAGCTGACTCTATGCTATCGACTTGTTCAAAACTCGTAAATAACTCTGACAACTAATATCAATGTGATAATTTCCAATATAAATTCCTTATATTTACATTAAAAATAGGTCCGATAACTCGCATTACCAACAAAAATGGACAAAATAGTGCCTGACGATCCATTACCGATAAACAACCGGAAAAAACATATTGAGGTCATTGTGTCAAACTAATGATGAAAAACTATCAAAATTGGAAAATATGTGCAGTTAAAATTGGAAATCTTGCTGAAAGTCGAAGCCTGTTAATTGGGTTATAAATAATTCTAGTTTTATTTTACATGAATGCAAATATTCTACTTTAATATTAAAACTATAACTGCCACAAAGCTTGGCATGAACGTTTCATAAAACGTAAAACAGGAAAGAATATTCGTATGTGTGTATCAATGGATGACTACAACTCTGAATCAGGAGAATCTATGAAACAAGGCTAACATTTGTAAATATTACATTAAATATTTGACAACTAAATATCAAATAAGTAAAAAATAGACCGAACAGTAATGTGTCTCAAAATGTCAAGTCAACATGATTATTTAAAATGTTATTTTGTACAAAAATAGTAGAACCCATTATAAGCTCTATATTTGTCTGCATATGCGCCATATTTAGAGATGTTTTGATGACATTATAACTGTTTAGGAGACAAAATGAAACGGAAAGAAAGGCTGAAAGTATTTTTATCATGAAAATTCTAAACAACAAGAATATCCAATGTTTTATGGTATCCACTATCTTATTGTTGACATTTGTTTGGAAATCTTTCCTCGACGTCTAACGGGATTAACTTAAAGAACCGGCATGCGGGGATTATGTCTCCATTTGGTTGCTCCTATGGACTCTGAACATCTAGAACATCATATTTCTACGAATGTTAGCTTAATTTTCTGTTCTTTTTCTGTTAATTAGTCATTTCTTGCCGATTGATACTAAAGATATTTATTATTATATTATGTCTATGTATTCATATTCATCACAGATTATTTTTTTTGTTAAAAGGAAATTTGCGCTTTGTTTTTAGTTTAAAAGTGGCATACGTTGAATGTAAAATGTCGAGAAAGAATTTAAAACACTGAAATACGATAAAAAGAAGGTGGATTTTAACTTTTGCCCTTAAAGGCTGACCGGGCTACATTTTTGTCAAGATCGATTTAATGCTAAGGATAAATGTAGGGTTATTATAACATTTCTAATATAACACTCTAACACTAAAAGCCATTTATGTACTAATGTGGGTACAAAAACGTTTTCCTGCGCGATTCACTAACCTGCCTACTACTTCTCTGAGTCCCACTTTTTGTCCGATAATAATACGATAATTGCGCCACGGTCAAATATTTGGAACTTGTGTTTATCGTAAAAGACCCTTAAACGTTAAAGATCCTCTTATAGATGTTCCAAAAAACGCAATTTATCTTTTCTATAGTCATAAAGTGTCCATACGTGACCCTGTTTATTTTTATCGACAGATCATTTTTTGTTGATTCAAATAGACTATTGTCTTGCACTGCAAAACCGTAACGGTTCATCATCATTAGAAGACAAAATGCTTTAATAAAGGATTTGTGTTTGAAAAGCAAAACAAGAATACCAAGATATATATGGTAAAATACTAATGCAGTAAATTTATAAGCAAGAATATCGCAGTTTCCAACATTAAAAAAAGTACTAACTGTTGAATTAAAAGATTTAACTTCAGTAAGCAAAGCAAGTCACTCAAATGAACGGTTATAGGTAATTGGGAAATCTTATTTAAACGCTAAAGGGCGGATACATGGGTTAAAAACCAGTAAATTTGCTTGTATATTTATTTAATAATACAACCTTTGACACTCATTTATAACGTTTCTTTCTTACGTTAAAATTTATTCGAACAGCTGCTGAAACACCATTTAGCAATAATAGTTATATTTTTTTAATATAAATCTGTAAACGATGGCAGGCTTATCAACATTGAGAACAAACATTTTATTAGTAGTTGCATTTGTCAAACTTGTTTCGATTGTTTACTGTATATGTTTGCATGAACCGCCAAAATTGTCATTAAAAATACAAAACCACAAATATTTTTTTTGTTTTCATACATAAGTGCATGGAATATATCAAAAATAGTATGTTAATATGAATTGAAAAATACGGGCTAGACAACAAAACAAAAGAAACAATTGTTGTGGACAAGCACAAAACACTCAAGATTTAGCGACGTAAACCCCTTTAAAAAGTGATAGCAAACCGCTCTGATGTGAAAAGTATGTGATAATAGTGGCAACACGTGCAATAATTGTACATTTAAAAGTTGTCCCATAAAAATAATTATAACAACACTACTATGTACAAATAATATTATTTGTTCATAGTAGTGTTGTTATAAATATTTTTATTATACAACTATATTATTTGTTTTTGTAATTGTATCAGTCTGCATCTGACTGATCCAGCACTTATTAAACGCGATTGTAGAAAGAATGTACCATCCAGTAAGCTTATTAAATATCGGATCGACAAACATGACTATACAGCATAAACAAAACATAATATACAAGTCTAGAACATTATGCAGCAATACAGATGACGGTGTTTCTTGTCAAAAATTTAGACAAAGACTGACCAACGAATGGCCTTAGTCATTGAATGTCAATATAAATAAATGACATAAACAGTTGTATCGTTGTATATTCTTCTAGACCTATATATATTTAAGGCCATTCGTTGGTCAGTCTGTGTCTATAGTATATAGTAACCAGTTTATAGGATGCAATTATTTTGTCTTAAATGATATTGCTGACTGCACATTTATCTTATTGACTGTAATCAAATAAGGCAGTTCACATAATACTACATAATACATCTTCATTGTGAATACCGCTTGACGTATATAGTTAATTTGGTAGTTTGCCGCTTTCTGGGACTTTGTGTTTTTTTGGTTGACAGTACTCGCTTTTCGGTATTTTGTTATTACCTTTAATTGATTAATATACTTTGATTTTGGTATATACATTTTTCAAACCAACTACTTGCGCTCTTTCGCATAAATCGTGAACATTCAATTTCATGTTTGCTATGAATTATTATAACATTTAACCTAACAAAACTAGCTATTTTTGGCTTCTAGACAATCACTTATACTTTAAACTTGTGTTTGTTTTGTTTGTTTACACCGGGTAAACAACATAGTTAAAATGGTTCGATAATTTTAAAGCCAATATCAGTAAGCGAACATCCAAAGGTCCGAGTTATATGCAATTTAGTTGAATGTAGTCATAGAATATAACGCCCTGTACCCCGTTAGTCACGACATAAAATCGTCAGATGGTAATACGTGCTATGCGAAGGAAGGTTTTTTGAGGAACGAGGAATTGCGATTACAAACAGTCAGCCCGAAACAACATGTTTTCTTCTTGTAACATATGATCATCAACACACAAGAAAAAGGGCAATAACATGTGTGATTAATGATGTTCATGTGTGCATAACGATTTACGAAATTACAAGTTGTGTTTTAAAATTATGCAATTTGGTTTATACACAAATTTGCTTATTAGTCTCCAGCACTTTAGTGTATACTCCTCTTCTTTTGGTTAATGTGTCTGTATTGTGTCTTGCGTTTGTCTGAATCTTGGTTTATAACTGACTTTCGTCTCACCTTGTTTCCTTTCTAAGTTAATTATTAACAGCATGATTTCATACACAGTATCATTTAATGCTATAATAAAATAAATTAAAAACAGATTGATTCTGACCGTCTAACTAATAATATTATACAATTAAAGCCTTTAAATTAAGTTGATATGTAAACATATTGATCGACAACAAATTAGGAGGCTGATATGTTATATGAAGTCGATGATTTTCATATCGACATACAGCATATCATGTTGACAGATTACACAAATCAAGTTTATAAAAAAATATCAGTTAAAATAATAAGATATGTTAGGAATAATTAAAATAGGTATTATTTACCATTTGATATGCATTAAACCCACGAAGAGATTTTGTTCATATTATCACAGAATGAGTTTTTATTGCAGCCAGGTACATACAGATTGCCATTTACTTTTGCTGCATTGTCCATTTTTCTTGTGATGGATAATTTGAGATAAGAGTTATGTTGAAGAATCAGAACAAATCTTGATATAATGTTTAGAGAAATGATACTGTTCTGGAAGTTTTGAAATATTTCAGAAGCACACAATACGCAACTTGAGATAGAGGCAGCACAATTGCTTATAGCTAGAGATTATGTATAATAATAGGTACACTTATTGTAACTAGCTAAAAAGAAAATTGTGATACGTCACACAAAACAATAGCAAATACAAGTAAAAGATTTGTTTTTTTAATACACAATCCTTTTACTCCGCATTTAAAAAATACAATAAAGGGATGGATGTACATTTTTGATGTATTGATTAAAGTTTTAGAATATAATTCCTTTATTCGTAAGTATTAAGTGTATTGTCCGGATTGTTCTAATACTGCCACATACTATTTGTTTGTGACATGGCAACATAGGATAATGTGCCACAATTATCATAACTGAATGTCATAATGTATTATCTAAACAAATAGGGTCGAAACATGTGTCGAGTTTTATTTCATGTTATTATCATAAATTATCACGAATTTCACACAGAGTACCAAACGTCATGCAAAACGTATATATGTATTTATTATATAGTAATATTTTTCCACCATTGTATTTCTTATAGCAATAAAGTGCAGTATATTTTTATATTTTACACTGAATCTCGGCCTTTTTGTACTTTCCGGGAAAAGTACAAATGTGTTCCGAACACCGGCTTTTATATTTTACTGGTGTTTGGTAAACAAACATGGCCGAAAGTGACATACATGATCTGCTCTCGAGGGTTAAATTAGCAGAACCGCTTGAACTCAACAAATGGAAGTGAATTCGATTGTAGATAAAAGTAAATTTCATACAACAACAAAGGAAAAATCAGGTGTAAACTGTACAAAACTGGATTTAAATATCGTGTACAAGTGGCTCGTTTTAAGCAGGAATTTATGCTAGTAGTATAGTACACTCGAATTTCGGCGATAAAAGTGTGTCGCTTTAACGGACATTGTATTTCATTATCTTGGAGTCTTTTGGCTAGAGCAATAAATGCAAGATATTTTAAAAGTAATTTAGCCTTGGGATCATTGTTTACATTCCCGAATTAAAGGTAATCGCCGAATTTCGAGTATGGACGAAATTCAAGTGTGTGGCCATATATTCACAACAATAAGGAGCAACAAATAAAAACACAAAATTGACAAAAAAAATCTGTTGTTATTATATGTAAATCTACATCAAAATATATATCTGTAATATTGACCAAGTGAAAATATGATAATATTGGACCTATTACAAAATAGCAAAGATAATGAATAATCACTTAAAAGCACAAACAAATTATTACTATATAATAAAAGGGTTATTGCATGAATATTGGGCAATACTGTCCCTCGAAAGATGCTATACTCGCAAGCTCGTGCAATATAACACTTGCTTGGGACAATATTTTCCAATATTCATGCAATAACCCTATATTATCTAATATACTCTACAAACAATAACATCTATATTGTCGCACGGGTCAGAATGTGTCATAAAAAACGCGGTTTTTTAAATTTACTTCAAATTTATAATATACATGTACCATGTCTAAGATTCATTTTCTGGGTACATATAATGATAAACGTGTTCTATGCAGTGTAGATTAATACTAAGATTAAGATTCATACAGGTAATATCGTCCTTCCTCAGGATATAGTTTATAAGACGAGATCAATAATAAGCTTGAATAAATTCAACAGGAAAATCTATTTAATAAATTTTTGAAATAATCTTTCGAATGTCTAATGAGGGATGTAAGTTGTTTATACTATTTTCAATATATAATAACTCTCAACTACTTCAGGAACTGAAACTGTCCCGTAAGAAACGAATAAATTCTACACTTTGCTGATACAACCGTTACAGCTTCATGTCACGTCAGACCTCTATTGAAACGATAATACATGTATGATGAAAAAAACATACTTTGTAATTAGTTGTGTTATGATAAAAAAACCGATGCGGCACATATATTTAAAGAAATATTTTTGATGTACCATTTTAGGAATTCGCTTACTTAAATTTATCATTGAGTTGTATAACATCATCTATAATTATTATAAATCAAGTTGTGGAAACAGTCAATAAAATAGTGTCTCTATTTAGCAATGTACTGCACTGACTATCCAATCAATAGACCGCAATTGCAAAACCGTTCGTTGTCAGGAAGTTCCCTGCCTCGCCCAGACACGATTGGAGTCATTGCCCGCATTAGCGCATTAATTTACAAAATGACCGTATTAATCCCGAGTGAAAAATGTCTTCATTTGCGTTGATCTTAACAATGATATTGCAAGTTTTCACGAACAGTTTTATAATTGTTTGGCTTTTTATCTGCTGCTGCTATTTTGTTGATTTATTTTTGTGTTTACTCTCTTTAAAATGTGTTCCTTTTATTTAGAATTGACAATACCTGGTTAAAACTGAACTTACCAATGATATTGCAAGTTTTCACGCACAGGTTTTTAATTGTTTGGCTTTTTATCTGCTTCTGATATATATTTTGTTGATTTATTTGTGTGTTTACTCTCTTTAAAAGGTTTTCCTTTTAATCTAGAATTTACAATACCTAGTTTCAACTAAACTTGTTTTTTTATATTTTTAAATTTAAGACTATAAGATTTAAGCTTCAAAATATTTTTTGTTTTGACTTTAGGAATACTTGATTTGTTTGATGAAAAACATTTATGTGAATGTAATTTATTTTTTAAATTTGCTTATGACTTTAATAATTGTTCACTTTTTTGTAGTCGAACTGCATTCCACATTATATATTTTTTCATCCGGTTATATACATGTATACCTTTGTTTAGTAGTTTTATTTGTCTTTATTTGGTGATGTAATGTAGTCATTGTTTTAATTTACAATTTACTGACATGAATTGGAAAAAAAACTTTAAAAAATAAATTTATATTATTTGCAAGGTAAGGCAAAACTTTTGATATATTTTTTTTTATTTTGGTGCCCTTGATTATGGCATAGGTGCATTTATTACATTGCTTTGTGAAGCATTTTCTTAGTAATGCTGCAGTACTTGAACGTTCAAAACAATTAGCCGAATATTTATTTATACAGTACCGATAAGTTGACAATCAGTCCGATCAGCCCAATCATTCACTATCATCTTTTAGGCGGATTAGGAATAACCTGATTGGTCCAATCAATTCAATTCATTAAAATTAAGTTGTCGGATTGATCAACACTTTGAAAATGTGAAATTCTGCGCATTATAAAATAATTATTGAAAAGATTCCGTTCTAACAGCCATTCACATACAATTGGCCTATTTTTTAATTTATTTATTTAGTTATTTATTTATTTTTTTATTTATTGATTTATTTAGTTTAGTTTGTTCTATGAATACCTTTAACGAAACTTTTTTTTACTGAAATTGACAAAGCTAATATTTTTATTAACATGTACAGTCTGGACATAAAGTTTACGAAAAATCATAGTACATGTACGAGTGGCATAAGTCTGAAAATAAGAAAACATGTATACTGATGCAATTTGTCGTAAACAACTTTTCTTTTTCAAACCATAACGAACAAACTTAGATGCTCACAACATGAAGTTCTTTTAACAAATTAAGATTCCACATCAAGTCTTATAATCTTTATCATTTCATTAAACAGTAAAGGTCAAAGCTAACTAACTGAAGTGGAAATGTCGTAAAGTAAATGTTTGCGCGTAGGCTTTTATAAATGATTTATTCAAATGTCTTGTTTTATAATAAAAATCAAAGAAAACCGATAGAACAATAGGAGCCAAAAGTCAAGTGATAATTAGAAATCCGAATATAGTCAAACATTAACAGCTCAACACAAAACCAAAAACACAATAACCTGAACCCGATCCCAATAAGACATGGGTGCACTCAGGTGCTCAGGGCGATTAAGCAGTGTCTGCCTCTAATTAGACACCCGTCGAGTTATTCATTGCCATGTCTAGGAAAAAATGTAAATTCCAGGAGTTGGAAAGAGTATCTATGACTCTGCGAAAATGTCAGATCGTATTTGAGAGGTTGGCTTCCTACAACCCTCAATTATGATGACGACCATAAAACGTCTGGCGAGATGAACCTAGGTACGACAAACACTTCTTTGAGTTGTTTAGTAGTCAACAGCAATAAATGTTGGTAACGAATTTTAATCAAATAAAATGTCATCAAAGATAACAACCGTAATATAATTTACTAGTCTAGATGTGCGTTTTGTATCATCAAAACTCATCAGTGGCGCTCAAACCCAAACACTATTTAAGCTCCAAAATTATGTAAACTGGTGTATTTTACTTGTCTTGTATGTTTTTTGCACGTCATGCCACTATATGTATGCTAGACCTAAACTAAAGTTTGGCTAATCTACATAAAAATGGCTAAATTAATTTTCTAGCCTTCAAAGAATGTGCATATCAAATCTACTCAAAGGAAAAATAGACACAAATAGATTTTGTCATTTTGTAGCAGCAACAATGAGTCCATTTACAAAAAGAGTATTGCAATAAGCGTGGCACCATAATAACATGAAATCCACTATTAACTGCGGCCACCCTATGACTTGTTATAACCTGAAAACCTCCACTTGCTACGGTACTTTAATACCCCGAACTACTCTTGCGTGGAGCGGGCCTCCTTGAGCAAGTGGTTCAGGTAAGTTGTCTTTTATTGATTAGGTGGTCTGTTAACACTGAGATTACTGTTCGAGTCTTACTGCGGGCGGGTGCGCTGAACTAAAATCTTAACTGACAAGGATTTGCAGTTTTCCCACCGAAGGTCGGGTTTTTTCCGTGCACTTCGGTTTCCGCCCCAAATAAAAAAACCGGTATAGCTTAATAAAATGCTAAATATAGTATCCGTAGTTATTTGTTGTATTCTTATATATATGTGAATATTTATTTGTCGACTGATCGATACGTGAAATAGAATACATTCAGGTAAAATACAAGCGTCTGGTTAGTAAAAGTTTTTCTAGGCTCGAACATCAAATCTGCATACTTCATTCACAATATTGCTAGATAGGGGTTCTTTCTTTATCGTAGGTTGTATTGTAATTATATAGACAGGAAGACTAAAAAGAGTTACATTCTACTACTAGGCAAATTTAATTTTCTATTAACAACAAATTTCAACGAACTATACCAGCTACAGATGGACTGTCAATATCCAACTTCATTATCGGTAAAAAAACCCTCAGATTTATGTACTAAACAGTCATCATAATGTTACCATATCTAATGTCAATGTTTAGAAACGTACTTTAGACTTAATTTTGTATTTAGTTCATGAAATTGTTTCAATAAACATTACAGTTTACTCCAAGCACAAATAAATAATAATTTCTTTATGGTATTGATAATATAAATTGGCGTTGTCTAGACATTAAATTAAATTGTTCGTTTACTTTTGCAATTTATAGAGCATGTAATGTATTACAAATTGACTTCTCCCCATTGTAACCAGAAATCTGCATAAATAAATAATTAATTATATGTGTTGTCTATTACAGCTGACTGCATGTTTTATGAATCGCATACATTTGATGGTTTTATTACAGAGTGGCCCGAATTAAGGTTTTTACAGTCGAATAAGTGACCTATAGGAGGATCTTCTTGTATCGGAAGGGGTATTTATAATAAGGAAAACCTAGCCATGGACTACATTGGATACCGTTTTCCAGATATTGAGAAGAGTAGCCTTGTTCCATTAGGTAAAGGCACATTTTTCTGTATCTTCTCAATACTCCATACAAAAGTGTGCAGTGGCAGTTCAGATTTTTCTGCCCTTTTACTGCTCCTATATATAGCTGAAATATTCTTTGTTGAACTTTAAGCAATCATTGATTTCTAAATGTCTTTGTAGAAAAAACACCGAAATGTGTAACACTAATTTCTAGAAAAACACATCTAGAGAATAAGAAATAAATAATAAATCCCATCAAAATAAATAGAACCTAATAATTTAGCTAATTTCCATTACCTTGTACACAGAACGCAACTAACCTTTTTATTGTTTGAAACTTAAGTTTAATGCCACTTTCAGCAGCATTTTGTAGCTATATCATGACTAATGGTTTTTAATGGAGGGGTCATGTTGTAGTCCTCTTTTGATATGTCGAATATTTCTATTGTATGTCACTTGTTATTCTATACGAGATAATTGCTATATTTTCCTTATTTAAATTTATGTCATACGATTTCTAATAGAGCTATTAAAGTAGGTTGGAATTGTTTTCGGAACGAAAGTACCTAATTGAAGCTTGTACAGCTATACTTTTAATCCACCTTGAATGTTATTGCATCTTGACAAGAGGCCTGTCGGAGCAAGGTGTGCTTATCTCTGTATTATTGCCTTTCGTTATTTCATCTAATACATTCATTATTTAAAACAACTTACTGTTTATTAAATGAATTATTACCATTTGAGAATTTTTGGGAAAGGGTTTCAAACCCACATTATACAGCATTGTGTAATCTTTTTCTTACGCCTCGGCATAATCTGTTTTACTACCTTATCATGCGTTGCTTTTATTTAAATGTTTAAACATAAGTTATGTAATCTTAGTCGTCAGTTAAATGTTATCATCCGCCTAAGCTTCACGCCGCTATGACAGTCATTACTAGAATTTAGCAGGGCCTCTTTAGCCGTGTGGTTAAAGTAGTTCGTCTACTATTCATCAAGTGGTTGTTCAACACTGAGTTTTCGGGTTCAAGACGCACTGTGGACAGGGTGCGCTTGACTCAAATTTTAATTGACAATGATTGCCAGTTTTCCTAACGAAGGTCGTGGGTTTTCTCCGGGTACTCCGACTTCCTCCTTCAATACAAACTGGACGCCATGAAACAGCTGAACAAGTGGCGTTAAAACACTATTCCAACAAACAAAATAGAATTTAGCGTACATAAAATAAATCTACAAGTACAAAAGAGATCTTACATTATAGAATACAGTACCGCTAACGACGTTTCCCGTCCCAACTCTCCATTCTATTTACAGCGGCAGTCAATTCCACTAAGAAGCGTTATATAAACATTATACTGAAGTTTGTTCAACGAATATAGTTTTTTTAAGTTAGTTTCTTCATGGATTTATGAGCCATATTTAAAATTACAAAATTTTAAAGATTGGTTGATGTTTGACGTTTATGCGCCATTAAGGATATTTATAGGAGAAAAAGTCATTTTTACACAGTGAATTCTGGGATAGACACGAAAAGAAACGAACCTAACGAAAGCTGGACAAACATGGCTGCATTCAATAAGTATCAAAATTAACAAATGCGAATAAACAAATTGAAAACAGCTATAATAATCGATTTTCATTGCGACATGATTCAGTCACACAAAAACCGACGTTATAAGGTACTGGAGCATATCATAAAAAGTATCTATCAATACTTAAACAAGATTACTAATGTTTACGTTATTGTGGTTAAGACGCGTTCTAGAGGAAACATTAATAAAAAGAGAGATCAATTTTATGTTAAGCCTACTTATGTCCATAAAAAACAAGTTCGAAACCTTTCTGACTAATTTTGATAAGTTTTATTATCTGACAAAAGGAGGTTATTTATTGTCTTTTCAAGTACATAATAAACTACGAATCAGTTAAGGTAAGCATATTGTGTATGCCAACAAATACATACATTTCATAATCCCATTATGACAGTCTTATTAACACAAATAAACCAACAGTTCCTTAGCTAGCTACAATAATGTAGCTCCTTTTCTATGGACGGAGCTACAAAGAGGCCCCATTACTCGTAATGGAGCAAACCACTCTTTGGATTTACGCATATCTTCCGCTATTTAACCACTGTCTATATTTAATAAATTCGTTTATCTGACATGTCTACAATGTCTAATTAAATAAGTTTAACACTTTTTCTTAATTATGGCATTGTTGACGTAATTAAAATAGTGGAGTGTAGAATTTCGGAATAGTATCGGCAAAATTTGAAATAAGAGAACATAACAATAATGCAATGAATGCCGCTGAAATCATCCGGAATGATATTTTTTACCAAATCGATTCCGATATTATCAAAATTATGCACTTCCGGAATTCATATTTTGTCAACAATGCCAAAGATTACGAATAAAGTGATAAAACTAACTAATACGGTAGAAATATCACTTAAACGTTAAACTGCAAATAAATAAGAAAAAAGTAGGTAGCAAACTAGGGAAACAGTTCAATTGCTTATAATATGCATAAAACCCCCCGGATGTGAATCACTCTCGGCTGCTCTGTTACGAGCAATGGGAACTCTTTGTAGCTCCGTCCATAAAAAAGGAGCTATATTATTGTAGCTATTCCTTAGCCAACACATTTGATTACGTGTATTTCATTTCATAATTTAACTGTTATACAAATCATATTCTAGTTATCAATTAAATATTGAAAGTTTCACATTAGCAAATGCAGCAATCCATACTAACCAGTAAACGTATAAAGATAACAAATAGTTCCTTTCTTCGACGGTGTTATAAGGTACATTGTATGACCTCCAAATGAACTAAATGATATATTATATTAAACAAACGGAGAATTTCGCTACGCAACCAGCGTTGTTTGTAATATTTTGCTATGTAAATACTGACAATACATCACTATAATTTTACCCGTTCACGTTGGGAACAAATAAATGAGTATTTGGTGCTAATCTCGTTATATCTGCATGTCATGTCAGAATTGACATAGACACAGTAGAAGGATGCAAAATTAATTTGGAGAACATTGAATGAGTAATATGAGTCGTTATTCGATCAATTAAACCAAATGGTGTATTGACCCAGTTCAAATATGTATATTTATATATTAACACCGTAACAATAAATTTCAAAATCTATTCTAACTGGTATTGAGAATTTACTAATTATCAAGATATACCTAACATGTAATATAAAATAAGTTTATGTACAAATTTGGAGTCGCTTCTTATGAGATCATTAGATAAGACCCAGATGTGCCAATTAGTAATGTAAACAATAATAATGCTCAACTTTTTTAAAAAAAGGTCTTAGTCTAGAACTGTTGGAATTATTGTCCTCATTTACAGCGCTCTAGTATTGTGTTAGAATGCAACACTTGGCGTTGATTGCAGTTACGTCTCTTTTCTTTCTATTATTATTAGTGTGTTAAATAACGCAACGTTATACTATTATGTAATTAAACGATTCAATTCCTCAAAACATGTTACATGATTAAACATAGTTAAAATAGTTGGGAGACTAACTACTTCTAAAAATAAATAGTTATAAGACATTATTTAAAAAAAATATGATTTTTAGTTTCTAATTTTCCAAATCTTTGTTTGTGGTAAAAAGAATGGCAAAGTTGTTTTATTGTTAATGTTACAAATTTAAATTATTGCTACTTGTGAAATATGTACGATCTTGGGGAAACAAGTTGTGGGATAAATATTAAGGAGACAATTAAAGCAGATGTTTATTTACATGTAAAATCTGAAGAAATAAAACAAAAAAGCGAACATATTTATTACAGGATATTATAAAAAACAACAAAAAGCTTCACACAATACATGTTTTATCGATCTCATCAAAAAGCTATTATTGAACATTCTTGTCCTTCTTTAGATTTTGTTTTCTTTATTTTGCTTTTTGTAATACCTCTTTGATTGATTTATGAATGCTATGTAAATGTGAACATGATTTATCTAAATTAAGGTTTTACATTTTGAATTGACTTAAATGATGAAAGCTTAAATTTTTGCAAACCATACCGTTGGATTCAGTACAATACGAGTGCTTTTAAAAAAGTTTCGGTAGCTAGCAAAGTCTGTCTTTGGAAATAAGGTCTTAGAATTCTACAAGTAATGTAGACTCTTTTATAGTCAGTATGTAATTCAAATCTTATAACATTTAATTTGGCATTTACCAAGTGCTAAAGCCTGCACACGTGTGCTTTTTTAAATCAAACTATTATGTAATTAAATGTAAATGTGTACATGATTTATCTAAATTATTGAATTGGCTTGAAGGATGAAAGGTCCAATAACGACTTTTTGAAAACCATACCGTTAGTTTCAGTTCCACACGAGTGCTTTTGAAAAGTTTCTTTGGTCTGTAGCTAACAAAGTCTGTCTTTGAAAATAAGGGTTTCGAATTCTACGAGTAATGTAGACCCTTTATTGTCAGTATGTTATTCAAATTGTATAACATTTAGCATTTAACTTGGCAGTTACCAGGTGCTAACGCCTGCACACATAGGCTTTTTTAAAACAAACTATTATTTAATTACACCTTTGTTTTATAAATCATTTCCAGTCATAAATTATTAGTTTAACAGACGGATCTACGAGTTTTGTCAATATACGGCACAGAAAATTGGCAGCATTATTAAAAGTTTTTTTTTCTGCCAATCGTCCACATTAATGTAAATCAATTTTATTAAGTCGTGTTATGTAATTGCCATTATATTCTACGTAATGCCTTATGATTGAGTCGCTTGTTCGTTACTTAGTGAGCCATTAAAATATTATAAAACGCGAATACTTGCCAAAAAACATAACGTTGTCTGCAACAACAAAAAAGTACGACACATAAAAACAAGGAAATATGCCTACAGGAAAGCTTTTGACTTCCACCTGTAAAGGGTGAAAAAAGTATGGAGTCGGCAAACTTTTCTTTAAAACTGGTCATATTGGAATACTCAGACTATCGTTAGCGGAATATCCTAAAAACCAAAAGACAAATGGATCGTTATTGTCAGAAATATACTTACATTGCTTATTTTAATGGTAATCTTTTTCTATTTTCAAGGTATATAGATCCTTAGTCAGATTTGGAATGTTGGTGATAAAAGCTTTACATCAATTTGATCATTAAGATTTTAAATATTGTATTGGATTAGAGCGCCACTGATGAGTCTTGATTAGAAGAAACGCGCTGGTCTGTGTGTCGTAGTAAATTCTTTTTTGTTGCCGCACATGATTTTACTTTATCCTTGAAGTTCGTGTGGTATGTTTTGCTTTTCTAGAGTTTGCAAATACTTCATCACGGAATATGTTACCGGTGTTTTACTAACATTTTTTCATTGTTTAGGAACATTTTCTTTTGCCAAGAATGTTTCCTGGGTTAGCATTCTGTACGCACATTTCATTGAATTCCGTTTTTCATGGAGGTTTTGAAATATATTTAAGCATTGAACGAATTAACTAAAACCTGCTTGTTATAGAAATAATATCAAAATGATAAATATGTTCAAGATATGATATATTAAAGCACACTAATCTAAGGTCTTTATTATTGTTTGTTACTAGAAATTGACATCGTTATGTAGCTTTTTGTTATCTGGTTAGCAGTAAGATTCCCCACATAATGTAAAACAGCAATATTATATCTTTTAGACGCGTTTTGTTTATATCCTTTCAGGATTATGATAAATGGCGTCGGTGAAAAAAATCAGAGAAGTTATTATTATTTACTGTTAAGCAATTGTTGATGCATAATAAAATTATAATTTCTTGAACTTCTGCAGAAAGTTTCATGCACAGGACGATAAAACCATACGATAGTAAACAGACATGATATACATGCTAACGTTTTTAGTACAACATGAGGTTTTAATAAAAATTATATTAGTGAGCATGGTAAATGCATGTTTAATTTAGCACATATTTTTCTGCATTTTCGAGCAATTACTAAAACAGTACCTTTCGTTCTAATGAAGCGATGCAATATGTAAGACACTACGCTTCCATAATCGTTTACCATTATGAAAAATGTGGCTTTTTATATAAACTCCCCAAGAGAACTCAAACTGTCACCAAATCTAAATGTTTCAATGCAGCTTTATCCTGAGATTATAGACATTCGTTACATTGTTTAAATGCCAGTGTCAAAGCCTTCAAACTTAAGAAACGAAAAACACAAACAGATACTTGCTTAACCTTTGCACTTTTCTAAACAAAAGGTGTCCTTGAAGACTTCCTAATTAATTTATGTTTTTACAATAAATTAACTTGTTTCTGTAAGTGTCTTAAGATATATGTTATGTACTTACCAAATGTTATAAAAAAACACTCACGGATAATAATTATGACACTTTTGACATATACGACCATACGACAATGATAAGTGAGTCATTGTTATTCGTTTTCACGTTCATGAAGCAGTAGTTCAGCTAACACACATTAAATAAAATTCAGTAAATGGAACCAAAATATATTTTAAATCTTCACTGAAAAACTCCGCAGAAACGAATACGATAGCATTTAGTAGCGACTGCAATACGACTATTCGTTAGAAAAATCCCACACTATGTATCTTATCGTAGAAAGAAGTGAGAGCCCCAAAAATACATACTAGGGTAAGATGTGCGAATTGTTTTTCATGCCACACATGTAGTAGATCGGCGATAAGGATCATATTAACATTTCTTGCAGTAAAAAGATTATTTTATGCTGCTTAAAAATGGTACACACATATTTCCTGCAGAAATTATAAAAACCAATCGTTCTCGTCACCACGTTTAAATGACCAGAATAACATAGCGCATAGCCTATTATCGACTTATTGTGTTATCTAAGTGATCATGATTATCGTAATTAATTTCATAATTCACAAAATATTGAACATTTAATTTTTAATAAAATTTAGAGAAAACACAATATTTGGGTTTTTAAGAAGTTAATTATTGAAATAGAGTCAACATTACTATACAATGTGTTACTTATATAAAGTACATGGGTTATTATATATGTAGCTAACATATCTTGTTTGAATAAAAATGGGTCAAATATCGTTTTTTTCCGTCATCGAAATCCATGTAACTTGGATTGAAAGTAATCGTTAATTTTCATTTTCCGGGTCTTTTCCAACAAAATGTCACGTGAACATATTATATTTATTAGATATTTTTCAAATTAGAATTAACTGTTAGGTTTAAATGATATTACTAATAAAATAATTTGCCGCAGAGAATATAAAAAGATAAACTCATCTTAATAAACGTATGTTCTAAGCAAGTTTTCTTTATGTTTACACAGCATCATTTGTTATCCTATATTTTTCTATTTTGCACTATGAAACCATATTGTGAAGGTCTCCAGTATTCAATCCACAGAGCAGCCAAGTGCGTCCCCGGGTGGAAGATAACGAAGACCCTTTAATTCGAAGAGAGTCAGATCATAATACGTTCGTGGATCGTAGTGGGTGACGTGTATGGACAGTGTCGCGCTCCTTCCACGATAAAGACCCCTTTTGTAGATTATAAAAGACAGGCACATTGTAGCCGCTATAAAAGGCTTAATTCTCCACCCTCCCAATACTCCATACTTTCAAAAACTTTGTTAAACTATGTTCTTATGTCCTCCGATGCCGGCCGTTTTGAATTTCTGATTGGCATAGAACAACATTAACAATATAGAGAACCGGCTAATAAGTACTTGTGATATGTTTTGTGTTAGAACTGTTTTATCGGTTTCAGATAAAAAAATTTCTCATATGATCCTGTTAAACAAAGTCATACCATGGCAGTTATTTTAGTGTTTCGATCAAAATAACAAAAAGCGTTAACTTAGTAAAAGTTTATTCAATAAACACTGATCAAGTGTGGTTTTAATTGACCTTTTTGTTTTTGAGAAGACAGAAATGTAAAAAGCTAACAGACGCGGACGACGAAAATGAAGGACACGCAGTGATGACAATAGCTATTAAGAAGTATTGACAATTATAAAAAGTCTGCAAAAGTATTTACAGCATTTAAATATTAGCTTTTATAAAAGGCAATTTATCTTCAAATTTTCTTTAAAGAGGATTAGTTCTCTGTGAAATTTACATTTTAGTAGAACTATGCAGCGAGACACAATTATATAAGAATCATTTGTCCTGTTAAATTTCCTTTTTTTCGGTCTCAAGAGAACGTGGTTTGAGACTTATTCGTAGATAGAATTTAGCAAGTTTTGCGTAGTCTTTTTCCAATTAAGTGTAATAAACTCTTAAAATATATCAAATTTCATACCATGTGTACAGCAAATGAATTAAGAAAACGAACATATCATAATTCACCCGTTTAACCCCACGTATAACTTTATTGCACTGTTTGTTGATTATTTCAAGTTTTCGTGTTACTTTAAAATGAATCAAATTAATAATATATTGCCTTTATAACTTATATTTTATATACTTTAGCTGTAAAAAAGTAAACAATAATGGACTAGACTTTAATGAGACATTTTATGTTAATTTTTACGTGAACCATACGTATACCATAAACCATTACACCTCCAAAATCTTTGTCAAGTGCCTGCCGGATACAGCGATGATTTAACCACTATTTTAAGCGTATTATATCCGCTGAAAAAGGAAAAGTGTCCTTCTGTATTCAAGTTGCAACGACAAACCAAAAAATGAGAGACAAAAATGATTTATACTTTGGTCTGTCTTTGTATACATAACTTTTATTTCATTTTAAATGTGTAAAGAGAAATTAAAAAAAATTCTCTTTGCTAATGATCAGCAGCAATCAATGCCAGTTGTCACTACATAAGTTAGTTTTATAGTTAAAGTTTCACTTGTTTTCATTTTTGTATGTTTGTTTGAATGATGTTTAATCATTTTCAACAATTTTTCAGATATGTTATGTAGCTCAGTCAAATGGAGAAGCTGGAGTACACGAAGAAAGCTCCTTTTTATTTACCAGCAAAACTGACAATCATTGTCAATTTAGGTTGGAGTCAGGCGTACCCTGTGTGCAGTGAGACTTGAACCTGCAACCTGAGTTGACAGTGTGTGATCAATGGTAGAAGAATAACCATAAAAACGTGGCCCCGAAGCCCCATTTTATAAATGCCATCGTGGCACCCTCTTAACGAGTTACACACTGTGATCCGTGGAAATGTATGTTGTTAATAGCATAGTGTATTAAGAAAAGTAAGGGGTTACATAAGCATTTCGTTCATAACGTAAACATTAATATTTGTATTAACTGGACAGGAGGATGACAATCGGATATACAATGTATTATCAATATACTTTTTATAGAATAATTTGTTGCTGCTTATAAATGTTACATGTTTTAGAAAAATTAAAAATTTTACACAAATATTCCCAACATGTCAGGTGTACAGATATTCATTTGCATTCGCATTTAGTATTAATCATTAAAATTTGTCAGAAAGAATTTTTGTTATCTACATACTAAATAACATTACCAAGTCGATAGAGTGAATATCAAATATATGGTCACTCAAGTGGACAAACGCACTAGATTAGAAGGAAAGAAGGAATGTTTTTCATATTTTCTCTGATTTTTATTATCCTATTATTATAATTTACACTAGATTCCTTTTCTACAAGATTTACCATGTTTTATGAGGTTGCCATTCATTGTTTCTTGAATAGTTAGGAATTTTAAAAGGCACTTGTTAATGTTAATCAAACTTTTAAGCATTACATATGGCTTTCAGGATAAAAGCCTTAATGTCTTTTGGAACATGAATGTTGTGGAGTTTTTTGGTGGTTATTTCTCGAGTGTCTGTTTTCTGATAATGCAGTGTGAGTTATGGGATAAGTTAACTGTATGGACTTGATTGGTTAACATGAAAACTGAAGTTTGTCCTCCATTACACAGTAGGCAGATCAGGGTTCGTTTTTGCAATAAGTCTTTTAATGGTAATGTCCATCAGCAAACCAATTAACATTGCTTGCCCTGCTTTGAGCAGCAACGCAAGAAACCAAACGTTGATTTTTTTTCAGGGATGTGTAGAGGGATATTGTAATTTACTAATGTTGTAAGTCTTAAGATGCTGAAATTTTTTTTACATATTATTCGTTTTTCTTTAGTAGCTATTAAAATCATTCTTTCTTGCTTAAAATCTAGTTTTTTACAGTTAACATTTATTGTTTGTTCTCATTTTGATCTACCTTGTTTTGCGGAACTCCAGTAAAAAACTTTCCAAGGGATAACTGTTCTGTCAGTTAGAGTCTAAATTTGTAGGCATAACCATAAAATAAGGGGTAAAACCATTAAGCTATAAATAAAACTTAGAGAATACTTCTATGATAAAAACAAAAAAAACATTCATTTTCAAATAATATTTTGATCTAAAAACGTGTTTGTGTTGCAATACACATTATTAAGGTAATAAGCATCATTGTCCTTTACCTACAATTTTATATTTTAGAAAGATGAAATCCTAAAATATATTCGTTTCTTAAACTTAAATGGTGTCTGTAGTAGAATACAACAGGAAAACATTGCTTCAAATAATGAAACGATATGGATTCAAATAGGTTTTTAAACGATTATTTTTGTTAACAGACAAACACTAATCGTATTTCTATAAATTATAAACTCCTAGGGTGTTATGTAATTTTCCAATTAGACACGTACAAGATGGGTTTAACCTTCCGAACCAGACTTTTAAGTTGTTTGGGAAATCGAACAACCGTTAATGTCAAACCTGTATTGTCTTTCAGAAGGCGACAAAATGTTTTCTTTTTCTTTAGTTCACGTACAATCAGCTAATTTACATCCATTCTGTACTGTACGATGTTGACATTATTACATTTGTATATAAATAAACATGTTTTATATGAGGACATCTGCCTAACACACAATTGTTTCGAAGTCTTTATTATTCACAGAGTTTTGATGGCCTTTGATAGAATAATGGGACAACTATTTGCAATATTTGCGAATACAGCTTTCACCACATTAATTATATAGTTTTCAGGTATAATTTCATTTTAACACAACTGATAAATGTTTGACAAACCTCGCGCGTGGGATTATGCAATAAATTGCATAACTATGTTATATTTATTGAAGTTTATTTACACGTACTTTAATATGTATATGATTACACTTTTAGGTTTTCGAAATTTTCAACTGTAAATTTTTGGCCCGTTCTGAGTAAAAGTGATAGCAGATGCTCTACACTAAGTACCCCAGAACCTTAGAACAGTGAAGACCATCTCTATCATAGAACAATTGAGAGCTGCTCTACACTTAGTACCCCAGAACCTTAGAACAATGAAGACTATCAAGGAACAGTTTAGAGCTGCTGTACACTTTGTATCCCAGAACTTTAGAACAGTGTAGCAGCATTTTCAGTAAATTAAACGTGACTTTATTCAGGTTATTTCATAGAATTATATTTTTGTTTTGTTTGTTTGAATGGTGTTTTAACGCCACTTTCAGGAATTTTTCAGCTATTTCATGGCGTTCAGTTTTTATTGGGGGGGGGGGGGAAGCCGGAGTACCCGGAGAGAACCCCCGACCTGCGGTAGGAAAACTGTCAGTCCTTGTCAATTAAGATAGGAGTCGAGTACACCCTGCCTGCAGTGAGAATCGAACCCGCAATCTCAGTGTTGACAGACCACGTGATCAATAGTAAACGAACTACCTTGACCCCTCGGCCACCGAGGCCCCCATAGAATTATATATGAACGCTACAGACTCTATTATAAATTTTTATAATATATGGTCATTGCATTATAAATTTGTTCAAACCATAATAAAGGTTCATTAGATGTTAAACACGAATCGTTAGTAATAGTTATTTTAATTATTTATGACAATATGACGCCCACAACCGTTTAAACTGATTATTCTGCGCTATCAATGTAATAAGGGTGTTATGTAATTTTCCAATTAGACACGTACAAGATGGGTTTAACCTTCCGAACCAGACTTTTAAGTTGTTTGGGAAATCGAACAACCGTTAATGTCAAACCTGTATTGTCTTTCAGAAGGCGACAAAATGTTTTCTTTTTCTTTAGTTCACGTACAATCAGCTAATTTACATCCATTCTGTACTGTACGATGTTGACATTATTACATTTGTATATAAATAAACATGTTTTATATGAGGACATCTGCCTAACACACAATTGTTTCGAAGTCTTTATTATTCACAGAGTTTTGATGGCCTTTGATAGAATAATGGGACAACTATTTGCAATATTTGCGAATACAGCTTTCACCACATTAATTATATAGTTTTCAGGTATAATTTCATTTTAACACAACTGATAAATGTTTGACAAACCTCGCGCGTGGGATTATGCAATAAATTGCATAACTATGTTATATTTATTGAAGTTTATTTACACGTACTTTAATATGTATATGATTACACTTTTAGGTTTTCGAAATTTTCAACTGTAAATTTTTGGCCCGTTCTGAGTAAAAGTGATAGCAGATGCTCTACACTAAGTACCCCAGAACCTTAGAACAGTGAAGACCATCTCTATCATAGAACAATTGAGAGCTGCTCTACACTTAGTACCCCAGAACCTTAGAACAATGAAGACTATCAAGGAACAGTTTAGAGCTGCTGTACACTTTGTATCCCAGAACTTTAGAACAGTGTAGCAGCATTTTCAGTAAATTAAACGTGACTTTATTCAGGTTATTTCATAGAATTATATTTTTGTTTTGTTTGTTTGAATGGTGTTTTAACGCCACTTTCAGGAATTTTTCAGCTATTTCATGGCGTTCAGTTTTTATTGGGGGGGGGGGGAAGCCGGAGTACCCGGAGAGAACCCCCGACCTGCGGTAGGGAAACTGTCAGTCCTTGTCAATTAAGATAGGAGTCGAGTACACCCTGCCTGCAGTGAGAATCGAACCCGCAATCTCAGTGTTGACAGACCACGTGATCAATAGTAAACGAACTACCTTGACCCCTCGGCCACCGAGGCCCCCATAGAATTATATATGAACGCTACAGACTCTATTATAAATTTTTATAATATATGGTCATTGCATTATAAATTTGTTCAAACCATAATAAAGGTTCATTAGATGTTAAACACGAATCGTTAGTAATAGTTATTTTAATTATTTATGACAATATGACGCCCACAACCGTTTAAACTGATTATTCTGCGCTATCAATGTAATAATCTTTACCATTTATGTGACCGCTACAGACTCTATTATACATTTTTATAATATATGGTCAGTTGCATTATAAATTTGTTCAAACCATAATAAAGGTTCATTAAATGCTAAACACGAATTGTTAGTGATCGTTATTTTAATTATTTATGACAATATGACGCCCATAATCGTTTATACTGATTATACTGATTATTCTGCGCTATCAATATAATAATCTTTACCATTACTTGCATACAATTAAATTATTTATATAACGTGCTTTGATTGGATAAAAACACTTAAATTACATCATCTCAGATAATTTATCAATCGATATTTCCTCTGAGCTGACTACTTTCAGTATCCAATGTAAACAATGTGGCGTCCTTGTAGTGTATTGTGCGGTAGAGCGGAGCAAAGTTAGGTAATTCGTCATCTGCATGATTACAGTGAAGTTGCAATTTCTAATTTGAGTCCGGGTATTTATTGCTCGACTCCAAACTTAATAGATAGGAATTTGCAGTTTTCTGTCAGAGGTAAAGGGTTTCAAATGGTTAATCGGGCTTCCTCCAAAATAAAACTGGACGCTGTGATATATCAATACTTGCTGAATGAGGCGTAAAACTATTCAAACTTATACATGTATTAATGACTTCTAATTTAGATAGGTTTTGACAATATCGCTACAATTTGTCTATATTGACGTGTTGGGGCTGAATACAGGTGCAAACATGATTTCAAAAGAAATGAAGCTTGTTTGAAGGATTTCTTTATTGACTACATTTACTCTAATGTGTGTTCCCAGAGCGCAGCTCAAACCTCAAATTTATGATTAGGGCACATACTGTGATAAGATCATTAGCAAAACAATTAGGCGACTACAGCTACGTATCAGAAAAAAACAGCAGAATGTAAGATCATGTTCCTCCTGATCTTACAGACTTCTTCGGCCTTTTATCTGATGTAAACTCGCTTATGAGAACATTTTGAGAATCAGCAAGCTTTAAATAATTGAAAAGCATTCGCAATTAAATTTGTTAAAAGATTTACAAATGAATTTAACATAAACGTTAATTATATTATTGGGACTGCCAGAAACTTTGATGTAAATCTTAAAATAACAAACATATTCTAACTGCAAAGTTCAATTCAAACTTTCTTTCTTTTAGCAAGCTTTCATTGCGTAGCTTGAGAGTTAATTTCCCAAATTACATTTTTAGGGACACTGATATTTAATTACTTCGAAACACGCATACAAACATTTGAGAACGACAACACAATTAAGTTGACAATTTTTTATTTATATATTAACAGTAGTCACAGATGAATCCTTAATAATGCAACTTTTACTGGTTAACATCACAAACATAAACACCAAGCATATAAACCATATTGTACGAGAGTCGTGAATTACATTGTCAATTTAGTATGCGATGTTATCTAAGAGTAAGCTTCGCTTTGTAAATCAACGTTTAGATCTCTGCCAATTATAAGTAGGACGAAATATGTAACACCATGACAATACATGCTGTCAAACTGTTGCCTTAACAAATACAGTATAAAGATAAACCAATAATAAACACAAAACCAAAAACAGATAATCATTAAAATCTTTAAAAAAAAAGCTTTCAGACAGATTTTTTTTCAAATGTTTCTGCAAGCAGTTTTTACTTCATCATACAAATAACAGTAGTCCTCTCAGAGTGAATATTTAAATCATCGTTCTTTATTACAGTTAGCAATTTCTTGGAATTTATTCGCATATTCCTTTCAGCCATTTAAAAAGTATTTTTCTTTTATGCTCTAAAGTAATTACCAAAGCCGACTACAAATAAACCCTGATTCCACGCACGTTCGTTTTAAGAGAAAAAAGTCTATCGTTGGGTGTATATTATTTATTGTACTTACACAAAACCTTCTTGTGTTATCGACATAATTTTCCGTTTAGTTCGTTATTATGAAAAAAGTATTGTTGTAACGTAAAACTATATATTTATACTCATATGTGGAAGTGAAGGCTTTATGTATGATTTCTTTAAGACGGCAAATAATACTTTTAGAATAAACAGTTTCACAGTAGTTTTGCTGTCCATCTTTCGTTGCATACAATATCCTGATCCCCGGATTTGACAATTGAGGTAGAACACGTAGATGAGACGTCTATGTACCGTTGTAATATAATAATTTTTTGTAATTTAGCAATGCTAGTATGGTAAGTATTCAAATTGCTCGTCGTAATAAATACTCAAAGAAGGCATGAAGGACTTAGCCAGGATTTCATCTTTGTCAAATTTTATATGTTTATATGTTTAATTACCGCAATTATCCTTGATTCAAAGCTTTTTAATGAAGCAATCGTAGTAATGTGACTTAAATCTGCAGGGACAACAACATATATATCAAGGAGGCAAGTGAGGTTCATCATAGCATCCTTGTTTTTGAAACGGATTTAAGTCGATTGTTTATGTCCAATTCTTATTGAGACGTTGTACCAAATACCTTACCTTATTATTCTTATCCAGTTTGACATTGAATCCTGTTCTGGTTTTGTTCTCAACCTCTTTTAATATACTTTCTGTCTGGTATCCGTAATAGTATTAAAATTTATATTCCAGTATACTGGTTGAGGTTCTGTGAATTTAGAAAAGATTAATTTGATGGGTTGTAAATTGTTTAAATTGTTGACCTCGCTCTTCTTGTCTACTTGTAAGTATTGAGTTCACAAGAATGGACAACAGTTAAATTTGATATAAAAAGAATAACAGATAGTAAATCTACTAAGCTCATTCAGACAGATTCCAATTATTTTATTAACATACCGCTCCTAAGAAGTTTTCAGACAGATTTTTTTTTCAAATGTTTCTGCAAGCAGTTTTTACTTCATCATACAAATAACAGTAGTCCTCTCAGAGTGAATATTTAAATCATCGTTCTTTATTACAGTTAGCAATTTCTTGGAATTTATTCGCATTTTCCTTTCAGCCATTTAAAAAGTATTTTTCTTTTATGCTCTAAAGTAATAACTATATAGTTTAAATTTTAAAGTCATGGGGCAGTTAATCAAAAGCAAGTACCATCTGTGTTCTCACATATATTTACTTGATTTTTTAAATAGTAGCATGATCATTATTTACACTAAAATAGTTTTACAGTGATATTTTATGGAACATGCTTAAAAACTTATTAAACATATTTGGAATATCAATCAGATTTGTACGTAAACAAATAATATCATAAAGTGTAATGTCAGACGCACATTTAAATCCTTTGATTTTTTATTGCTTAAGTGTGGACCAAAATTGTTTCTGTTAATTGCCAACAACATATATCTGTAATAGTTTTTGACAGATTTCATCTTTATGTTTGTAACAGTATGTATATAAATTCTATACTGAACTTAGAATATTTAATATGTTATTCTCTTATGGTTAATATGTACATGCGTTTTCTATTTACTGCCCTTTCTAACGTGCTATTCATTAAAAGTGCGGGATGTTTACCAATTTTCCTTTGTTTAATGGGCACATGATTGTCTCCATTCATGCATTTGGTATTAAAACGTTTACTACAAAGTGTTTACATCTGAATTGGTATCACAATCATAGTTATACAAAACCAACACACTTTAGATCAGCAATAAATTACTCATGATGTTTATAGCTTCACTGAGATCTTGTTAAGATTTGTCTTGAGGTATCTACGCTGTAAGCTACATCACTAAGACCAAAATCAAAATTACAATATTGTGTTTAATTTGTGCGAATAACATCAAGGATAGGTTTAGAACCTTTTGAAAAACATGCTGTGCTTTGATTACATTAGAACCGATAAAGATATAATACATATTTAACTTGTGTTCTTTGCTTTCTGTCATGTCTGTAGTCAGTCGATATTTAGATTTCAAAATAAACTAAAATTCATTATAATAAGAACTTGTTATTCTATCTATATTTTGGAAAAAAATATAAAGGATTCATTACAGAATGGAATTTATACCTAGCTGAAATAAACCTTTTGTCTTTATTATTTATTTCTATGTAGATTCGGCTTTGTCATATTCCTAGCGTTCTGCTATGTTCGGTCTTAGGTATGCTATCAGTCAACACACCTTTGAATAACGTTCCTGGTGGAAGTTTGAGGAGTATTGACCAAAAATGGGTGTAGTGTTAATTTGACTTTGAAGTATTAACCGAAGGTTCCATGCAAAGTGAGCTATTGCTGCAATCAATTATTGGGTGGAATAAAGTCAGATAAAAACAAATTTATGGTAAGGAATTGACGTCTTCGATCTTGACTTTCGTTGAGCTGTGCATGAGAGGGACGGATTAATTGAATTAAGACATACATTGATATTAATTTTTTAAACCAATTTAAGTTCAGTGTATTGTTTTAAAATTTTTACCTTTGTTTGCATGTTAATTTATTTGTATTCATTGACATGTTGTATTTATGTTAAGTTTGTTTGATTTTGTTATGTTTATTTAGTTTTAGTAAATCTATTATTTGTACCTGTGTTGCTATAAATATTGAAATTCTAACTATACTAAAATTTACAGATACATGTACTGTAATTGTCAAATTTGAATTCACGAAGAACTGATTGATTTTTATTCTCTTCAGAAAAGCATTTTAAAAGTTCTCTGTATGTGACATTGGTCTTGTTATATTGATTGAAAGTTAAGCACATACAACTCTAAATGTTTCGTTTTGGTCTAAAATTTCTATGGTTGTATCTGAATCTGATTCATTATCATCAGGATATCGGTGCTGATACAAGATACAAAACTTTTAGCAGGTAGTTGTATATAATTATTGATATCTGATACGTCGAGTGTCTTTATCGATATTTAGATATACAAAGCTGATTGACATATATACTCTGGAGTGAAATAGTCACATCCTTTGCATATCTTTTTCCCATCAGAATCACTCATCATTACATAGGCTGCTGGGTTAATGTCAGCCCAATTGATGTGCCACAGTGCTGCACAAAGAACAGCCTTATGATATTTAGTTGCTCGCTTTTAGCAATACCCACAACAGCTTATGACCGTCCACGGTTTTATCATATCCCTTCACTTACAAAGATATAGGTATAGACACGGGTCTACTCCAACTATATTTTACATGGTACATAGCATTTGGCATGTCTAGACGTAGGGTATTTTCTACTTAGAATGCATCGGAAATATTCTTAGGAACTTTATCAATCGTATTCTGATAATTAAATGTCACATGCGCAACCTTGTGTTTGTCACTTAACATTGTTTCTGCTTAAGTGTGTGTAAAGACTAGTGATTAAAAACGCTTAAACATCGGAACGTCCTAATTACTGCTGAACATCTATGCTATGTTTGTTAGTGGAACGCATCCATGTATTTCAAACAGATATCTGTTAGATTGCAGTCTTAATTGTGTTTCTGTTCTCAATTTTGTATTATAATTGATTGGTTGTCAACTCTTTCTTGTCTTGCGTAAAGCTCCAGTATGTCCCACTGAGAACATTTAATTAATCAATCCATCAAAGCTGTATTGTATAGTAAAAGAATTTTAACATGTCAAATGCATATACTGTACAAACGTGTAAGAATGTTGCTACAAAGGAGACAATCGGAAATTTTACAACACATGTATCCATTAAAGTATGTACTTAAATACATATTCTACTATGTTTGTTTGAATTACAGTAACTTATATATAATGAGGGCCATAATAAAATTAATTTTATTTTCTATTTTTATCAGATGAAATTTTGAAACATTTGCCTAATATTGGACTTGTCAAGAAGCAAATGATAACATATATGCAATACAGCTTGTCGACGCCTTTGCTTAATCTCCGACTTCATTTATACTGAAATGAATAAACATTAAATTTCACATATTCCATACTCATAGGAATAATGATCTCATTTTTAAACACCCTGACAACTTAAGCAACATGTGTTATGACACGTGTCTGTTTACAGCCAAACAAGCAAATGATAAAATATACAGCTAGTGGACGCCTTTGGTTTATCTCAAAGATTGTTATACTGAAATAAATAAACATGAGATTTGGCTCATAGTCCATACAAATGTGTTATGAAACGAGTCTGTTTAGAGCCGATTGGGCAATGTTTCCTTTCAGATGTTGTTAGAATTGCAACAATTTAAGTACAACTTAACTGTATGTACATCCACCACTTTCGAAATATCAATAGAACTGATTTGGAACCTCAAAGAAATTTATATGAACTGTTAAAATGTAACCAAGTTCTCCCCTTTAACTGTTATTGTATATACAAACATGCAGAAATGCGTCACATTCACATAAAACGAAAAAAATAATTACTTTCGAAACACAGAACAAAAAAGAACTGTACTAATTATAAAAACACATATAAAGTAAATCATAGCACAAGACTAATGTATGTATATAAATGATATTATTATTCTTTTGTTCCAATTTTTTGCAATTTTTTTAATATCATGAAGTCCCGTTTACTGTCGGAGGGAGCAAGAGTACATTGAGAAAATCCCGACCGATGGTAAGAAAACTTGCAATCTTTGTCAAATAAGATTGGAGTCGAGCGCAGCCTACCCGCTGTGAGACTCAAACGCGCAATGTTAGTGTTAACAGACCACGTGGTCTGGTAGACGTACTACATAAACCACGCAGCCAATAATCACAAACATAATAACAGAAGACAAGCAGTAGTTGAATTAAAAAACAACCAAGCATAGATTGAATACATATTTAAGGCCATTATAATACAAAGTACATACAAAAACATTTAAAAGAAATTTCTCAAAAATAAGAACAGTAGATACTGTCCCCCATTTGGAAATAAAAAGCGAAGCACGTGGTGTCTTGAATAGAATTGAAATATTGGCAACTGTGTGTTATTTAATCATTCGATTAATAGATTAATACGATTAAGGTATAAATACCCTGCATGCATTGAGTAAATGCGATGATTGATTTACTTAACATCCATCGGGTCGTATATCAGCTATATTCAGGACACGAAGTCAACAAATATACAGGCCAAAGTGGTTTTTGGGGGTTTTTAACTAAATCTTTGCTGTACAGATCCGGATCACTTAAGGTAGTTGCTTTTCCCTTTCACGAAATGACCCTTTGATAACAACATCGATGATACATACATAGTTATTGGAGATTGATCTTGGGGGTTTAATGAGTCTACCAATACGGTATGTATGATTATTTATGAAAACCCATTTGATATGCATTCTTTTATGTATGTGTAATGTCATGATATTGGTGTTGTAGTCTGACATTAGGTAATATGAAATGAGACGTGTCTGTCGGCTTAAATACATGTATACAAAAAACATGAGACAACTAAGTACATGTACATTACATGTCATTCTCTTACAACTACTGTACATTTTGATATTCATTATTGACATACTAAAACCTGTCCTTTCAAATTATACATTTTGCAACGTTATAAAACTACTACTCACTATTTTCATTGTATGGGTTGGTTATGCTGTTATGATTTTGGCATATGTTCTTTATGTTTGGTGGTAAATGTAATTATTTGCATATATATCTTTAAAACGAGGGTTCTTATTGTTTTTTCCTTGCAGTGAAACTTTTCCTATTACGTTGGAAATAAAAAATATGAATGAGACGAATTAAGTTTTTATAACCTCATCCCTGCCACTCACAACAAACAATAAATCAGTTCGGAAAATATAATAAACCAAAGTGATGGATAATTTGACACGAACGCAAAAAACTCGATAAATTATGTGTTTTTTAGAATTACCGCGTAAACCTAAACTGGACCGTTCACATTGATAACAGTGCGAACAAAATTACGTAAGCGAACTTGAAACAAAAATAAAAACTGAAGTTGTTTACTCGTTTTGTCATTGCGATGTATGCACTACTCTTCATGACTTATCGTCAAATAATATAAAGAATAATAATGTTGGTAGCTTTCCTAAAAATGACTTTCAGAAACTAAATTGGTACAAAATAGTTACCCAAAAGCAGGATTCGACAGTGACAATAGCCTGTGACAGGTCCTGTTAGTTCGGACAAGTTCAACCTACGTGTCCGATCTAAAAGTAAAACGAACAACAAAAGTTAGTGATTTAGATATACGATTCATATTTGTATGTAAAGTAAAGTAAAGTAGAACCCCCTTTTTGTAAATCAATTTCTTTCATGAAGTATCCTATTATCGACTCCAATTTATTTTTTGTTCATATATTTTATATATATTTCAGGGCTTAACCCTATACTAAAATACTGAAGAACGATGATACGTATTATATTAGCCTAGGTCATTCTATTAACACAAAAAACCCACGTTTTACAATAAAATTGATTACATGTTTAAGCCAAATTTCATTTGATAATCGCATCATTGACCTTCACCTACAATCACATTTGAGTATAGGTTAAAACGTTGTGAAGTAAAATATTGCTTTGGTAATTTGTATAATTAACCTGTATTTTGGATAATTGCACTTACGCCATTAATTGAGTGAAAGTATTTCTGTCAAAAATTTATGATGTAGGATTATCAGTAATAAGGTTTGACCGAACTCACCATAACATGCATTCTGTGTTCAGATTTAGAAATTATTTTTTATTAGTTAATACTCAACATAAGAGTAACTCAACACTTTATTTGTGTAATTTTACATTTTTTGAAAAAAAAGATCAACACACAAACTTTATGTTTTCCACGAAGTAAGGGTCAGTGTTGCCATAAAGATTATATTTTCCAATCCTCTAAATGGAAATATTTTCTAGCCAATCAAAAGTCAGTACACTTTATTGATTGAAAACTGTATAAACCGTGCCCGAGTTCGATCAAAAAAGTAAAACTATCACAAAAGTTAGCAATTTAGAAATATGATTAATGTTTTATATGAAATGGACAGTAAACGAAATATTATTTATCTATGTCCTTCAGAGTTTGTGTTGTTGTTCCTGTATTTTAAGGTACCATGCAAAATTTTGCAGATTTAATCTTTTTATTGGTGATGATTTTTGTGAACCTATTAAAGAGAAAAAACCAAATAACAGAGGCCTTTCATTTTTGCTAGACGGGTTGTATAAGTAAGGTTTAAAAAGAATAGTTATGTCCTAGACATTGGATGTCCTACAGATAACTTTGTTGCTTTAGATGATATTGAACTTGCACATGCATGGTACATTTTCGGCTATTGATAGCCATGAATACATTTGAAAACAGTAATGGACGGAAACGGTTGGTAAATGTTGCTCTGATGAAGCGATTGTTAATACAGTTGAACTTCATAGCTCAAACTAGGATCGCTCAATCACCCGGTATTTCTCAAACAGGTAAAAAAGTACGAACGCTCCCCGTATATAATCATGTTAAAATTCTTCGATCCTTTCAATTTTATTTCACCTGTTATTATCTAAGCAATAAGAAAGGAGTAGGGGTGATAAGGCCATATGTTGGCCCAAAATTTAAAAAAAATAAAGTTGTGTGAAAAAAATTTATTTTAAGCCTATATCATCTTTAAACATTTGATCTAAGTCATGTTTGTGACATCATCGGCATCACGTGAATCAACGTCTATTTTTAGATTTTGCACTAAAACAGGGCGAATTTCAAGAAATTTATGTAAAATAAAGTACATGTATGAGCAGCTAAGAAACAACTTCATACTTAAATATGTTATTTATTTTAGTCAGGAGTTCAATGTGTCAAAATTTTTTGTTGTTTCTTGCATGCGCACGGTACGAAAAAAATATGAATTGTAGCAGTAATCCGTGATCATTTTTGTCTACATTTTCGGGTCGGGAAGAAGGAAGTCATAATTCACAACAAAAAACCTGCAATAGTCATTTGTTTTAAGTTGTAAGAGGTTAAGAGTTATTGAATTAATGTGTGTATAATAAAGAAAGAACCCCTTGCTGTTTGATTTATTTTCTTTTTCTTGCTCGAATGCAGATCTTGACCGTCAAAAGTGCCCGAAGCTCACATGTCCTCATCCAAGGACTGTCAGCACTTTAAAAAGGAAAAAGAAATTCAAAAAATAAAAACTGAAAAGAACATCTCTTACCCTGAGGCTCGTCGTCTGTATAATACAACAAATAATCCCTCGTCTCCTGCATCAACGTCATACGCCAGTGTGGCCAAACGCGTTCTCACTTCAGTTGAAACGCAGACAATCATCACATGGCCTATTGACAAACAGGAACCTTCAAAATTAACAGTAACAACAACAGACAAAATCATTAAATCATCACGAAAATCTTCATCTTCTCAAACTGCTACGTCTTCAGCACCCTCTCAAACTGCTACGTCTTTAGCAAAATCTCAAACTGCTACGTCTTCAGCACCCTCTCAATCCTCAACCAATTCTTCAAGAAGTCCAAAAAAAAATTCAAAAAATACCAATTCCAATTCTTCTAACTCGAATAAAAACTCAAATCAAAAAGGAGATCGTACTCCAAAACTGCTGCGGGATCCCATTAAGGTCCACAACAGGTTTGGTAGTCTAGATCAACTAGACACTACTATCTGGGGCGATCCCATGGATACACTACCCCCAGATACTGGATCTAAAAGTAGATCCCCCAGCAGAAACCGGCGGAATAGCCCCAAAAAAACTGTCAACTATTCCCCTATTCGCAGACCATAATGGGTACAATAATACAATGGAATTGTCGAGGTCTTAAGATTAATTTTCTGGAAATTACATTATTAGTTCAAGCCTTTCTTCCTATTGCATTTTGCCTCCAAGAATCCCACCTAAAGCGAAGTGATAACATATCTTTAAAAAACTACTCTATATACAGCACATATGTAGACGAGAATGATAGAGCTGCTGGCGGCTCTACCATTCTTGTAAAAGATCAAGTTCTACATAGCCCTGTAGATCTCAACACTGATCTTCAGGCGGTTGCTGTTAGAATATCATTAGACAAAACAATTACTTTATGCTCTGTGTATATACCACCGAATTCTTCATTAAATTTAAATCAGTTGAAACACCTTACTGATCAGTTACCAGCCCCATATATATTATGTGGGGACTTCAACGCACACAACCCTTTATGGGGTAGTAACACATTAAACGAAAAAGGTAAAATTATTGAAGGTTTAATGAATCGGGAGGATCTGTGTATTTTTAATGATGGAACCAATACATATTTACATCCTGGGAATGGATCATATTCGGCTATTGATCTTACAATAGCAGATCCTTCTCTGTTGCCCGATTTCTCATGGAAAGTCCATGACGATCTCTGTGGCAGTGATCACTTTCCCATTCTCTTGGAATCTTTACACTCTTCAAACACAGAACGAGTCGCTCGGTATAAATTTGGCAAGGCCAATTGGCCTCTATTTGAACAACTCTGTATAGAACGACTCAACTCGGATACTTTTGAAACCATTTCTGATCCTATTTTAAAATTCAATGAAACACTTATTTCAATTGCTGATGAAACAATTCCTAAGACCTCGACAAATCCAAAACATCCTAGTAAACCATGGTTCGATGACAGCTGTGAGGACGCTATTAAAGACCGGAAAAAGGCCGAACGACGCTTTAATAAACACCCAACTCAAAATAATCTTAACCATTTCCGAATTTTTCGAGCGAAAGCTCGCAGGGTAACGAAACAAAGACGACGCACCTCTTGGCGTAACTTTGTTTCTAAATTAAATAACCATACCCCTATGAATAAAATTTGGAACATGATTCGTAAAATTAAAGGTAAAAACAGTAAAGCCAATGTCCATCATTTAAAGGATGGACAAGACTTGTTAACATCAGAGTCAGACATATCAAATAAATTGGCCGAAACATTTGCAACACACTCCTCTGCTGAAAATTATCATACCAATTTTCAGCGGATCAAAATTCAAAAAGAAAAATCAAAACTTAATTTCCAGTCAAAAAATTTAGAAGATTATAATAAACCTTTTTCTTTGGAAGAGCTACACAATTCTTTGAACAAATCTCACGATACAGCATGTGGTCCAGATGACATACATTATCAACTTCTCAAACATCTGCCACAATCGTCTCTCCAATGTCTTCTGAATCTTCTTAACAACATTTGGGAAACGGGTGACTTACCATCTATTTGGAAAATGGCCACTGTTGTGCCTATTCCAAAACCAGGAAAAGATCACTCGGAAGCGTCCAACTATCGGCCTATAGCCCTCACAAGCTGTCTTTGTAAAACCATGGAAAGGATGATCAATGATCGCCTTGTCTGGTTTTTAGAATCAAACAACCTTCTGTCCAATATCCAATGTGGATTTAGACAAGGGCGAAGTACCCTAGATCATCTGGTGCGTTTCGAAACATACATAAGAAACGCATTTGCCAAAAATGAACATGTGGTGTCGATCTTTTTCGATCTAGAAAAAGCTTATGACACAACATGGAAATATGGCATTTTAAAAGATCTTTTTGATATGGGGTTGAAAGGTAGACTTCCTACCTTCATTTCAAATTTTTTGTCTGATAGAGAATTTAAAGTTCGTGTGAATTCAACTCTATCTGACCCTTTTGAACAAGAAATGGGTGTTCCTCAAGGTAGCATCCTTTCTGTTACTTTATTCAGTATTAAAATTAATAGCCTTGCTCAAGTCTTGAAAGATAATATTGATGGTTCTCTTTATGTTGACGATTTTTTAATTTGTTATCGAGGAAAAAACATGAATAATATTGAACGCCAACTGCAGTTATGTTTAAATAGAATAGAGAAATGGGCGATGGAGAATGGTTTTAAATTCTCCACTGGAAAAACAGTTGGGATGCATTTTTGTAATAAACGAAAGATGCATCCTGATCCCGAATTAAGATTGTATAATAATCCCATCAAAATTGTAAAAGAAACTACTTTTCTTGGTCTGATATTTGATTCAAGACTAACCTTTCTACCCCATATCAAAATGTTAAAAAATAAATGCTTAAAGGCATTAGATATTTTAAAAGTCGTTGCCAGCACCGACTGGGGTGCTGAATGCGATGTTTTACTTAATCTATATAGATCGCTGGTTCGATCTAAATTGGATTATGGTTGTTTTATCTATGGTTCTGCTCGCAAGTCATATGTCAAAATCCTTGATACTATACACCATCAAGGATTGCGACTATGCCTTGGAGCTTTCAGAACCACGCCTGTTGAAAGTTTGTTTGTAGAAGCAAACGAGACTTCTTTGTATCAAAGAAGAATAAAGCTCGCTTTGCAATATGCAACCAAATTAAAAGCATATCCTAACAACCCCGCCCACGACTGTGTTTTCAAACCTCTTTATCAAAACATTTTCGAAAAACATCCAAACAAAATTCAACCTTTTGGCCTCCGCATTAAATCTCATTTGGAAAATTCCGGTATAAATTTAGATGAAATTGCTGCAATCGAAATTCCACATAATCCCCCGTGGTTAAACCCCAAACCGATATTTATTTATGATCTAAGAAAACATAAAAAGTCAGACACAAACCCTCTAATAATACAACAGCATTTTGCAGAAATAAAATCTTGTTACCCTGACTATAGTACTATTTATACAGACGGGTCAAAAGACGACGATAAAGTTGCCTCAGCCGCTGTCTTCGGAGAGCGTGTTGAAACTCGTCGTCTCCCGTCTGCCTCATCCGTATTTACTGCTGAGGCGCAAGCTATTCTTCTTGCCATGAAAATAGTTGCTTCGTCAGACGAGTGCAAATTTATTATCTGCTCAGATTCCCTCTCGTGTCTACTTGCTATTCAAAATTTCAAAATTAAAAACCATTATATTTTGAAAATAATTGAAATTTACAAATCTCTAAAAGCTGTGGGAAAAGAGGTTGTGTTTTTCTGGATCCCAAGTCACGTTGGAATCCAAGGGAACACAGTCGTGGATCAGGAGGCAAAGAATGCCCTTAAGAATAATATTATAAACTGTGATATTCCTTTTACTGATTTTAAACCAATAATTTTTAAATATATTTCTAGTTTGTGGCAGAGTGGTTGGGATCTACAAGTTCATAATAAACTTCATGAGATCCAGCCACTACTGCACACAAGTAATTTTAAAAGTTTTAGAAGTCGCAGAGACCAAGTTGTTTTAACACGGTGTCGTCTTGGTCATACCAGGACGACACATAGTTATATTTTAAATAATGAGCCACGACCCGAATGTGTGCCATGCAACAGTCCATACACCATCAAGCATGTCTTGAATGACTGTGTGGACGTGGCCCACATTCGGGAACGTTTCTATTCTGTAGATACGTTTTTTAACTTATTTAAAACTGTCGCAGGCGACACAATTTTAAAGTTCTTGAAAGAAATCAATTTATATAGCAAAATTTAATTTCACTATTAATTGTGAAGATTGATACTTTTTATTGTTTTAACTACCATTTTTATCTGTATATATATTCTCATATTATTGTATGAGATCAAGTTTTAGTATAAAAGGGAGGCATGACGTACTACTAATTTAAAAGACTAACAACTTAAAAATTATAATTTTCACGTCCTGAATATAGCTGAAATATTGCTTGCTGGACGTTAAACAACAAATAATCAATCAATCAATCAAAAGTGCCCGCCGTCAGCATTTTGACGCGACCGGGATTTCATCGTTTTTTATCTCGCAGAAATACATTTTGCAGACGACATCCAAAAAAAACCACAAGAAGAAGACGTAATTAACATGATGAATGTATCCACTCTATAAAACAATGTTAAGAAACATCATAATTTGTAAGTTGACCTAAGGTGACCTTTTAGTTTATTCTAGAATTTCTGGGAATTCCCTAATCTATTTTTTGTGTACACTTATTTTTAGAAGAAAAAGACAACATCAATACTTTTCAAGACTGATGTTATGCCCAAACAAAATTCATTCAATTTTGATGAAATCAAATCAATATTTGTTTTGGCACACTGTATTTTCAATGAATATGTGTGTTTTACTGAAATTAAAAAACACTGACACAAAAGCGAAAGTAAATATATGTCTATTTATAAATAAAACCAAAACAAATAATATTGTGAAAACCTGATCAGAAAAAAATGTAAATACATCTGTGTTTATGTGATCACTCATTATTGAGCCTATACTTAATGTTTACCAACAGTCTAGGGAAATCGGGAAAAAGGTTTGGGGGATTTGAGGGGAGGGGGGGGTGACACATAGAGCTAAGCCATGGCAAAAGTGAATTTAATGTCAGCATAATTAATCATTCAAAGTAAACGTTTCACTTTGAAAAATGGTATATAAAATCCGATTAAACAAAACAAAAGAATACAATTTCCAAATAATTTTCGAGTGCATGACCGTGTGATTTGAATTGTATTGTAGGTTCGGCTTACCGAAAATGAAGTACATATAAATTCAGAAAAAAATGTAACGTTTGATTTTGACCTTCACATAAAATAGTAAGTAGTAAGTTTGATATCGGGTTATTACGGCACCATTTTTTCCCCGTGAGTGTTAAGCAAAATGTTTTGTCCTGCATAACTGTTAAATGGTAATATGTTTTAAATGGGGAAAAATTGTGTTTGTTTTTCTTTACTTGTTAGGGGAATCAACCCAATCCTCTAGGAATAAAATTGAGAGACGTACAAAGACATATTGAAAAGTGCATCCCAGAAATAACTCTTGATCCATTTCTTACGCACATTGCACAATTGTCTCAATAGTCCGTGCGATAAACATGAGAAAAACCTGTATTTTTAAACATATTTAAAGACATGAAAACATAATGCACTGTTGTGTAGGAAAACTGCTTTAATTGTGCTAATAGGGCCTCGATGGCAGAGTGGTTAAGTTAGATCGTCTATATAAAGAAGACTGCACGAGAGTTCAGAAATGTGAAAATAGTGTGACACACATGCCCCATGCAGGCTTTCAATGAATCGAGGGGGATTTCTATCTGCCATCTTGCGAGGTAAAATGTTTTTGATTTAAATATTAAAATATTAAAACCAAATCCAGAAGAGACTAACTCAAAAGTGTTTATGACTTTTCGTTACATTTAGTGGCGGTAAACATCATTCAAACAAACAAACAAACAATCAATTGTCCAACAAACTATACAAGACAGGTCAGATATATATTATATAATCATATCCCCCTCGTTAAGAGAGGGGGGTTAATATTGCAATCACCTTGTCCGTCCGTTACAAACTTTCGTAACAGATTTCTCAGATTACACAGCTTTATCACATTGAGTTATACTGTGCCTCCCCTTCCAGGTCAGTCGGTCATCTGCTTCCTGATATTAAGCCGACTAAGACTGTTTTAAGGGTCAAAAATTTAAAAAAAAATCGTAATAGATTCCTCAAGTTCTATTAAAGGGATTGATTTCAAATTTGCCAGGTCAGTTGATCATCTACTTCCTACTACATTTACAGATGTTTGAGTGGAGTGTGCTTAGAACGACTTAGTGCAACCCCTTTTTTAAATTCATAAAAATTTGAAACATTTAAAAGAAATAAAAAATATTATTATTTATTAGTATGATAATGAATCCCACATTACTGATATAGCTAACAATTGCAAAGTACGTAAAAATATAAACTGAGTCTAGTAGTTGATACTAAAAAAAAATAATTGCATTTTATTTCAGCATGCCTCCTCCATAGTGCCGTGTGCTCTAAACGAACAAAACCTGTTGAAAGAAGGAAATTAAGTGGAGAAAAAAATAAAGATTTAAGAAAATACCTTATAAATAAACTGTTTATTCCATCACATACTGTAAATGAGGGTGTCACATGTAATATATGTAGACTTTTTTGCACCAAGGAAATAAATGAAAAACAAACTTTAAAGAGAAAGCAAAACCACCAGGACAATAATGATCCAGATCACGTGCCGTCTGTAAAGATCTGCCGAACAAACAGTTCGTGTTTACCCAAATCGCCTCCTAGTGTACATTTAAAAATACCGTCAACTACGTCTAGTCATTCGCAATGCTTTGTATGCAAACGTCATGGGCCTAAATTATTAACAGTTCCAAATGCAGCTCGATGTGACTTTTTCTTACAAAAACTTATTATTTTTCCCCCAAAGTGCAAGATGCTGCCCAGGACATCTTACAGGAGAAATATTGTCCAATGATGCATATGAAAAAATAATCGAAAAGCAGAATTTTTCCATCTTAAATCGGACCGAAATAACTAATTTTTTAAAGCAAATAAAAGATATTGCATTAAAAAATGGCAAAAAACGTATTGACTTTGATACACAGAATTCTTTGTCAGATAGTGATATTTACAACTTAACTGGTTTGACACTACATAATTTCAATGACCTATGTTCAAAAATCCAAACAACACCAATGCTAGATACACATTGTCGTAGTATTCGTACATGTCTTGGCATATTCTTGACCAAATTTAAGTGTGGAATGTCTAATAGATCATTGTCAGCTCTGTTTAATCTTGGACGTGATGCAACTAGACGGGCCATTTCTTCAGCTAGGAAGTACTTAATGGAAACTTTCGTTCAAGAAAATCTTGGATTCATTCAAATATCCCGCGACGACGTTATTACAAATCATACTCGACCTTTAGCTGTGTTTTTGTTTGGTAATGAATTCAATCCAGCAATTCTTGTTGTCGACGGTACCTATATATATGTTAAAAAAAGCGGACACTTCCAATTTCAGCGCAGGTCCTATAGTTTACATAAACATAGGCCATTGGTAAAACCAATGGTTTTTGTTACAACATCAGGGTATATTGTTAGCGTGATGGGGCCATATTTCAGTGATTCAAAAACAACGACTCAAACATTTTAAATCACATTATCAAAACGGACATGGAGGAAATTACAACCTAGCTCCAGGAAAATGACGTGTTAATTGTAGATAGGGGATTTCGAGACTCACTTGATCTTCTGAGTGATTTTGGTATCAAAGCTGAAATGCCTGCCTTATTACCCCTTGGACAAAAACAACATACTGTTGAAGAAAATAACATTACAAGACTTGTTACTAAACTACGGTGGATTGTCGAGTCAATTAATGGCCGAATAAAGTTCTTTAGGTATCTGGACAAAGTTTTACCTACAAATCAAATCCCATATATAGGTGAATATGTTGCAATCGCATCCGCTTTAATTAATAAGTATTTTAAGCCAATGAATGTAGGTGATCCACAAGCTGAAAAATTGCTGGCTGCCAAGATGACTTATCTATCAAAACAAAGCAACGAACTGCACACGGAAGTTATAGAGCAAGTTTTAGATAAACGCAGCTACAAGTGGTCAAAAATTGATGCTAGTGATATTGATGTTGTTTTCCCTTATTTAAATGAAGATGAATTACGTAACTTAACGTTAGGGTCTTATCAGATTAAAATGGCAAAATCATAAACTGACGAACATATGGATGTAGATGGAGGCTATGAGGTGTTAATTTCCACTCCAGGCGCGTCATTACTTTCAGCAAAGGTCCAAAGTAGACATATCAGTTCAAAAAGTTACCAGCTGTGGATTCGTTTTAACGAATGTTTGATACTTGGTTGGTATTGTAAGTGTAAGATCGGTGAACGTGTAGTTGGTATGTGCTCACATATAGCATCGGTAATCTGGTACCAAGGTTATGGTAGGCATACCGACAAACAGTTCCGCATCAATAATTGGGGACAGTATTTTCTTGATGCCAAAAATATTCCTGTCCCCGAGGACATTGATGAAAGCGAGGACGAAATTTCTGTCATAGAGGAATGATGTGACTCTTTTTTATTATCTCAATTGACATTTGATTTTTGAGTATCTTTTCCAAGTATCGTAAACATGTAGTATAGAGTAGCTATTAATTAGCTCCAGACATTCTTGATTTATTATTTTTCACAGGTTTCCCCAAAAGTAAACATGACAACTTCTATATAACTAGAATTGTAAAACTTAAGAATGTTGTTCGACAGCTGTAGTATAGTATACAATAGCTGTTAATTATTTCCAGAAATTCCATACTTTTGATAATTTTCACACTTTTGTTTTCAACTAAAGAATGTCTAGAATGAAACTGTATTAGGATAAAGTGTTTTCAAACTAAGGAAAATGTTCAACAAGATTATGATACTAAAAAGGTAATTTCTATTAATTATTTCCAGAAATCCTCAGTTTTTCTTCATTTTTCACATTTTTGTCCCAAAAACACATTTTACAATTCAAGTATATCTAAAGTACAGTAATGATATGATAAAGGTGTTTAATTCTGATAAACTTGTGCTTTAAAACATTGAAAACTATATTTGAGTACTTTTAAAACTAAAATTCCCAGAAATCCTCAGTTTTTCTTCATTTTTTCACATTTGTGTCCCAAAAATACATTTTACAATTTAGATATATCTAAAATACAGTTATAATATGATAAAGGTGGGTAATTATGATAAACTTGTACTTAAAAAAATTGAAAACTATTTTGAGTACTTATAAAATTAAAATTTCTAGAAATCATCAGCTTTTCTTCATTTTTCACAATTTTGTCCCAAAAATACATTTTACAATTAAGGTATATCTAAAATACAGTTATGATATGATAAAGGTGGGTAATTCTGATAAACCTGTGCTTAAAAAATTGAAAACTATATTTGAGTACTTTTAAAATTACAATTTCCAGAAATCATAAGTTTTTCTTCATTTTTCACAATTTTTTTCCCAAAAATACATTTTATAATTTCGGTATATCTAAAATATAGTTATGATATGATAAAGGTGGGTAATTCTGATAAACTTGTGCTTTAAAAAATTGAAAACTATATTTGAGTACTTTTAAAATAAAATTTCCAGAAATCTTCAGTTTTTCTTTATTTTTCACATTTTTGTCCCAAAAAGACATTTTACCATTTAAGTATATCTAAAATACAGTTATGATATGATAAAGGTGGGTTATTCTGATAAACTTGTGCTTAAAAAAATTGAAAACTGTATTTGAGTACTTTTAAAATTAAAATTTCCAGAAATCCTCTTCTTTTCTTCATTTTTCATATTTTTTGCCCAAAAATGAAAATAAATGCATTTTTTGGAGTAAAAATGCAATATAATGTTGAAACTATATGTTAACTAACAAAAAAGAAACAACTATTTTTGAGTTTGGGCCAAAAATGACCCTTATCACCCCTACTCCTTTACACATTACAAATCATTGAGAAATTCATACCTAAATATTATTCAGCCATGATAAGTATGCAAGCTTGTCAAGTTATTAACACTTCTGACTGGCCAACTGGTCAGCAGTGAGCGGGTTTTGGAGTGCACCATCATACTCTTTTTGATAACCAATTTAACCTATTCTTTATTAAATTATGAGTGGCTTCCGGCAATGTACCCAAGGTTAGCATTTTATTTACCTATCCAAATGATGATAGGTTTGATTATTTCTCTGATAAAAAAAACTGCGCTTATTCGTCCTATCAGCAGTGTTACATGTTATTGAGGATTTATTGCTGTAAACAATATTCAAAATTGACTGGTGGTTAAATATTAAAACTGAAGCAATGAATCATGAGTTGTTTCCTTCAATTTAAGGACCGTATTCTACATGTGTAATGACTAAAATGATGAAAAAAGAGTAGTATAGTTTAAAGTTGCGCAACACAAACTTCTCACAAAGTTTGATGGTGATGGCGATAATCTTATTAATGTGGAACAGTTGCTTGACTTAATGCTAAATGTTGCGTAAAAGAGAAGGACATTTTCTTTTTGTATGATACTGTCAGTTTTTTGTTAGTGTTATCTTTATTACATGTTCGAAATCCATCATTTTTTCTTCCCCTAATAATGTGGAGACAAAGCGCCTGGAATTGACAAAAAAAAACATTTGAAAGCTCTTTTAAAGTTACATCACATGATTTAAATCAATTTTAAAACATAATCTATGTCCCCAACTGTGCATGCATTTCTACAACAACAATCCAGACCTTCTTCCTAATATTTTTGTCACATGTCAACGCGAACAATTTCTGAGCATTCTGCCGAGTCTGCTAACATTTACTTATATTTTATTAAGTCAATAGCACATAGCTTTCGATGAATTTAATTCAGAAACACGATAGGTAATCAACATGCAGTATTCAAATATACATGAACAAGTAAATTTCGACCACGGACAAGTAAACTGCTTTCACTGTCTTCTTGTTCATTAGAATAGTTGTTAAAATTAATGTCAAACCTTGCACGAATACACCAGTCACTTTCAACACTAATGACACAAAGCGCTGAAAAATAATTGAAAAAATTCCTGCAGATATATACAAATATGTTTAGAATAAACTAATTTACATACAGTAAAACAACTGGTAGATAGTTCTGAGTGTAGGAATAAAATAAATTGAGCAGGAAATTATGCTTATCAAAGATAAAGTAGAGTGTATAGGATAAGCTTTTGAATGCAGGTTCAACTTTAAGAAATGGAACATCCAGCTTGGAGCTGTCCTAATTTGTAAAAGCAACTCTTCATATTTAAGACCTTGTTACTTAATCCTGCAGCGTATTATGCAATAAGAAACAAACTATCTAGACAAAAGGGAGTACACAATGACTGCATGAACTAGCTTTTAACGTCAATAGAACAATATGCAGCAGGTGCCAGAATATTATATTCGTTGCAAAATCTAATCTTTTACGGCCAAACGAGCAGTCATTTCACTCTATTTTCGATCACTACAGACTTCCTTATTACGTAAAGTAGATTATTAAAGATTTTTAAAAAGAGTTTTCCCGACATTTGTCACATTGTGTAAGAAACATCTTCAGGCAAAAAGAAGTACATTTCATTTAATGAAAACCGTGTATTCAAGATTATGTTCGAAACGAGCACTGTAAAATATTAAACGTTGATAATATGCGATTGTTTTGTAACACCAGGTGAGCATTTATAGATTAAATCAGAGAATGTTGCATTTTATTAGTTAAGCGTTTGTTATGCTAACACAATGAGTTGAATGAAAAGAGTATACTTGTTTGGTTGTTCACAGTAATTTCTAAAATATTCGCCGATTAGTATTAGACATAACACTTTCAGAACATGCGCTAGTAACATCTTTCAAATGTTTTTAATTTACTAGCCTTGATTCAGTTTGTCTGTATCTGTGCGTGTTTACATTTTTAGTGTGTGGCACAATGTAGGTTGCTTTATTAAACAGACAGTTTTCTGCTACCACGTTGCTGGATAAGGACTCATCTGTTACATCTTTGTGTTTAACTTTCGAATAGTATATACTTGTGCGGCATTCCAATTATCTTTCTGGGCTTCTAATCGTTTGTATTCTCTTGTAAGAAATGATTTAGTAGATGTAGAGTGCATTTACTGGTAACTAGTACAAATAGTGGTATGATGTTATTTACCCTTAATGAACTTAAAAATGAGATCAACAAATAACCATAACGAAGTTTCTTAAATATTGTCCAATACTTAACTACCAAATGATCAGTCATGCCATTCTATTTTTGATCACTGCAGACTACCTTATTAGGTAAAATAGATTATTAAGAATTTTAAAATAGTTTTCCAGGCTTTTGTTACATTATGTAATAGACATCTTCAGGCAGGCAGACATGAGTATATTATAAAAAAAAGTGTATTCAGGTGTGTTCAAAATGAGCTATGAAAACAATATAATTAATACTAAACGTTAGTAATATGTGATTGTTTGGTAAAACCGAATTGTATTTTATATTAAAACCTAAGCGAAAATTGTGCAAGTGGCGTAGTGACTTTATAACCTTTTAATCTTTGATGACATTTTATTTATCTACTCTTTCCATGCTTTCGTTATTATAACCTAACAACCATTAGTAAAAGTTATTTTTCTTATCCACAGATTTTACGGGGTAGTGGGCGTAATGGCTTCTCTTAAATTGTGGCACTAATTGTTTTCGTCCACAAGACGATCCAAAATAATGTAGTCACAATGTGCAACGTTAATAAAAATCGTGGCGGGAAAGATGTTTAATATACTTAATCAATAAGCAAGTCAATTACTAATGGAATAAAAAAATTACATGTGTATTTATGTATTTTTCTCTTTGATATGAACGCTTATGGTATTAATAAAGTCAGTCCAATGTTTGTTATGATTGTAAGACAGTGAAAAGCTCAAAGTTTAATAACGAGAAGTACAAGCTGTAAACATATGAAAACAAATCTAGTTACAGATAGTTATTTTTTATTTCATTAAAATTGTGTTAAATAAATAAAAAACAAAATACCCTACGCTCTTTAAGCAACTTGTAGTAGTTATGATATCACTCAACCTATATCTGATCCTTTTGCACGCATGCGTTTTACGCAAAAATTGAATTAATCTGGCCATAATGAAAATCAAAATACAGTCAGTTGCTAATACAGACGACAGTGTCATCAGTTTAAATCGCAGTATTTGGACTGAACAGAAAACAGCAAAACGGTACGTCTCTTTTTACCAAATGGAGATATTTTTAACGGTAAATTACTTGGTAATTTAATAACGTAACATCTAGCGTGACCCAGTTATGACATGACTGTGGGTCTGTATGTACTAAATGTGATTCGATTCTTAGTATCGACTTAAAATGTTGTTAAACCATTGTGTTGTATTTATAAAATACGTTAAAATGTTATTGACCAACAAAACAACCTTCCTAATACTACATTGACTGAAAGTTTGCTCAAGTAGAGGTTTATACGGAACAAAATTTTGGCTGCCACTGACAATATAAAGTGTATTAAATAGGTTCGAGATTTTAGCCCTTTCCTGCAGATACCTTGAACCGAGACAATTCCTTTTCAAAATCTACTATCTACAAAAGAGGTTTTTAGCGTGAATGGAGCGTGGCAATCTGACTGAATTCGTTCGATGTATTCATCATACCGTGTTCTAATTTCTACCGACTAAGGCAAATCAATTTGTTAGTTCCTGAGCTATATTATTAGCATATCTAAACGGAGTGGAGACACAAACACGTTAAACCTTATTTGTATATCATAAGCAAACAATCGACCTTTCGGACTTTGATTTGACGATTGTCTTGTTTCAGTTTCATCGGTATGAGGTATTTTGTAATAACCTTCACTGACAGTTTCATGCAACAAAATGGGCAAGTTAACTATTCTATTTTTTTATAAATTTGCAAAGTCAACTATGAAAAATTAAACTTAGATTTAAAATGTCCACATTTCGCTATCGAGTTTCGATGCTTTAATGTAATTATAACATGCTCGGTCTGTGAATTACATCAAAGCCCACTTTAGACATAAACATAAAAAACCTTTCGTATAAACATAGGAAGTGTAGCTATACACAATTTTAACACTTTTTGAAAGGTTAAAACATCTATTATATTTCTTGCCTCAATGATTGATTAAATGATTTTTAAACTTCCGTCCAGGTATCTCAAGATGACACTAAACCTAAAGTAATTGCAGAAAGGGGAGATCAATAGTCCACAATTTAAGAGGAATTGTTGAAGTTTTATAGGGATAGAAAAGTTTGTCTAGTTTGCGGGTAAACTTCATCAATTTTTGTTCAATCTGCAAATTAAGTATTATCGTGTAATTAGCATAGCATCCCTGAAACATATTATAAACTAAGATTCGTGAAAAGGATTTTTTGAAGCATAGCCAATACGTATACGAAAAAAACCTTAACTAACTGACAGGGTGCGTATTTTAAAAAAGACTTCCAATTTAAATATGAAATTATGATCGTCAATACATTTTGTGGAGTCATTCTCAACTCTTTTGCCCCATCAGCAAACTTTTAAATTGTGTAGTTTATAACTTTTATTCAATTGGATAGAAACAATTGTAACAGAACCTATATTATGTTCAGTGATATTGAGTCGAAGACACCTATACATGATTCAATATCCCTGTAAAAGGACATTATACATGCTTACTATCAAAACACCAAATGCATTATTCTGTTATTACGAAATGAACAAGCACGCTATACTATATGTATTAACTATTTTACTATTTCTTTATATATACATAGTTGCAAAGAAGATAACATAAATATGAAAGTTAAAGTATACATGCATGAGTAAAATAGCACACTGAACAACTGTAATAAAGTAATTTAACCAAGAGGAGAGACTTTTACGTTCATAAGTTTTATAAATTTACACAATATTTATAGGTCACGAATATTTTCTGAACATAATAGATTTTTATATTTTTGCATGTAAATTACTCTATAATGGTAAACTATTTTTGTCTTAGTTATTTGAGAAATTGACACTCTAAAATGTTATTAAATGCATCACTGATTACAGTGTATGAGCAACGATTACACTGTCTTTCATTTCTATCTTTCTGTTGGATGATTTGAGTAATGTGGTCATATTTCGACCTCGTGATCCGTAATGCAATACGCCGCCGCTGGTCATGTAATAAATATTTATCCAGCGAGCTTTGCCAAATATGACGCAACTCAACAAGGAACCTTTATAGTAGAGTTTAGCAATTATTTCTCAATAAATTCCGACTATTTCCGGTAGCGAATTTACCGTCACAACTTAGTTTGGAGGAAAATCGACCATCCTTGGTATAATTTCGATCACATCTTTGGTTAAACTTCTACCATTACCAGTATAATTTTGACCACCTCTGTTTTATTGAGAAAAATATAGTTATGAATATGTATCTAAATATCAGAAAAACCATGTTTTAAATTAAAAGTTCAATTATTTACTGTAACTCTGTTTTGGAAAAACTACTAATCTCTATTTGCAGGCACCAATCCATTTTATAAGCTTAAGGGCGCACAATTTTTCATCGTCAAATTCGAGGTCGAGACCTTTTGTGGTTTTTTTTACAACAATGAAGATTTTAGGTTAAAACAAACTGTTTTTTCCGCACCAAGTTAGTTTGTAATTACTAACTAAGATATTCAACAGGATAATAGATAAATACTACCATATACATTGTTAAACAATACCACCGATATGTTCCTACAGTTTGAATAAGATAAATGCAACTGCAACCAAGAATATAGCATTGAAACGAGAATTCATCTCAACATATTAAACGAATCAACAATACCTTTTTTAATCTGCTTGCTTGTTTTTCTTTGCTCATTTTCAAAGTCATTTTTTTCTTTTTCATCCTCCTTAGTTCTTTCTCTTTCATTGCTTCCTCACTTGTGAGGATTCTATGAGAGGTTAGACTATACGACTTTTAAGGCTTAGATAAAACAAATTTTTATTTTTCATATTAATTCCAGGGACTAAATCTAAATTGTGTATCTACTTAATCTTCCATCTTGAGCCGAATGTCACTCAGGTCTAAATCTTGTACTACTTCAAGTTGTGCTCCTTCTCTCAGAGCCATAACAAAAGAGGTACTTGATCTTTTGCAGGTATACCATCATCACTTTTAATTACTTCAGTTGTGGGTGAAGATACTTGAACCACCGGAATGCAGTTTTTAGAAGAAGTAATTGAAAATTGGTAAGAATACGTCATTCATTACTACAGTTACAATGGCGCTTACAACCAGATGTATGACAAAAGAAACAGTTGCTGAAGCTGTACGTTAATTTGTGAAAAAACGAATTTAGAAACGATAGTGCGCTCAACACATTGCACATCCATATGCGCTCTTGGTAGAACCACACCGTATCATTGGGTGCATCTCGGCAGCAACGACTGGACCGACCTTACTGTCTTCCACTGTGCTATACATATGGTGGACATTACTTTTCCTTTTGCATTAATGGATGCGAGAATTCTAACATTCTCCATAGAACTACTTGTTCGGCCCGGGAAATTTCGGGAACCTTTCCTTGCACAAACATTAGTCGGATTGTGTTTGAACTGTTTAGGCGGCTTTCGAATAATTTTCGGTGATAACCTGAAAATAACAAAGACTGTTTAAAAAGCAGACGATTAAATATTTTGAATACATTCTAAACGCTCTGGATCATTCAGTTGTATTTGGTTTTGAGGATATGATGCGCTGTTATAACAATGCTTTGTATTTCCTCGTTTTCTTGATTTATCGCTATCATGTTTTAGCTATCTAATGGTTGGTACAATGTTCACATAAAAGTTTCTTCAAATCATAATTCTCAAAAATGTTCTAATTAGTACTTCAAACTATGACAAGCAATGAAAAATTCACACCTGTAATTTCCCTGATTCTTAATTTTTAAATCGGCTTCTTTCCTAGAAAGAATGAATACTATTTTTGTAGTATTTTTAAAAAATAAATCTTCGAATTGCTTAACCGCTTAATGCATGTATTACCACTGTAGGATGGCATAATAGTGACTGAGATTATAGTATTCTAGTTGGATCACTTATTTAGGAGAATGATCAAATTTGTGCTTGAGTACATTATGTTATGGAATGCCATATTTAACATTTATTACACTTTAGCTTAAGTTTATATCAGTACATGTAAGATCAAGTATTACTCCTTTGTTTTTTTAATCTTGAGTCAATGTTATTATTTTATTTTTATATTGTTCTGGCTGTTATATTATCTAATTACATTGATTTTATTAGTTTTGTTTTGTCATATGTAATGTGCAACTATGTATACCATTTTCACTTTTGATCGAAATTGTACATGTACATTGTAAAATTATTAATTTCTGCATAAAAGTATCTTCGACCACATATTACACTGCTAATATTCGGAGTTTTTAAAGTAGTTCTTTTTACATAGTTAAACTAAACAAAATAACAGCATTTTGTATTCGTTAATAATGTGACATTAATTCACAAAGTTCAGTTTATGGAACTTAATGAATACATTCCAAAGTAGGCTTCCTCTAAAATCGCTGCTGCATGAGAGCAATCCAATTTTATTTATGACAAACTGATAGCTAGTCGAATTACCCGAGTGATCACAACTACTAGTTTTTGTGTCCAAATGTGTCCACGAAACCCTGAAAAACTTAGCTAGGAAATTCCTGGGCTGAAGAATTCCATGTGACGTCAAACCTTTGAAATATCAACTAATGAAATTGCTTGAAAGAAGCAAGTGTTTAGCAGTACTCATTCTTGAGTGGGAAGAAAACGTAACGCAACATATAAATAACGCGGTAAAAACAAACTATAAGAAAGCGAACTTTTGATTGACTACATTCAGTACTCATTCTTGAGTGGGAAGAAAACGTAACGCAACAAATAAATAACGCGGTAAAAACAAACTATAAGAAAGCGAACTTTTGATTGGCTACATTCAGGTATGATATAGCCAATCAAAATAGTGACTTCTAGCCCAGAAATTTCCTAAATCAGTTTGCCAGGGTTTCGTGGAAACAGAAACCCTGACTCGTGAGGAGGCATTAAAGTTTGCACAAAAAGATATTTTCGAATGTTTTCAATGCAATAATGTATACTAAAATTAATCATATTCATAAATTGGTGTTGATTTCTTAAGGCGTAATATATGCTTACAAAAGCATAAACTTGTGTGTTTTTTTCTAATTTATTTATATTGTTAAATTCCCAAATCTGATCCATACGTAATAACTGATAGGATCATTTTTCGAACATATCATGTTTGCATTTAATTGAAAGATAAGAGATAGCTTTGTAGCCTGTTCTTCTAAATTTTTTCCAGTTTTTAAGAAATAGCCATACTAGAAAAATATACACGCAAGTATTGAAAACTTTCATCTGTATTTTAAAGACGTGAATGAATGAGCAGTCACAAAAAATGGTAATTTTTTTTAGATATGGTCAAACCCATTGGTTAATAAAGCAAATAACATGTTAATTGATTAGTCCAAGACTCGTTACCCAACAGACACACAAGTAATAAAATATGGGCTCCTATACAAACCTGAAAGTACCACGGTCCTGCATAAACGATAGCCTTCTTTTTTTCTTTTATTTTAAATTTTGTGTTGAGTTATATCGAGTCAATGTCTGATTTGTTAAAGCAAACCTATTAAACTAGATGTATTGTAACGAGTTATAAAAGGACAGAAATCAAGTTAAATAATAAATATATGAGAGAAGATAAAAAGTTCAACGTCTATCGTTGTAAACATTTGAAGTTGATTTTAACATCTGGAATCCCAACACGTCAAAAGATTTGTTAAGTAACCTTTTTGTGTTGTTGTCCACGAAATGATTACATTAATTAAAAGACATGTTTCCATTATTTAGGTGAGAATGATCATACCATGACCTAACTAGATCAAATGATATCAACATGAGACGGTGAAGGATTTGTTATTAAATTATGGACACATACAAAAATATGTTCTTCAGTTTAACAAAATTGTCTCATCTAATAGGCAACGAATTAAAAAATTGGCAATATAATGTCCAAAACATTTATATTAAGCCATTGGACAAACAACATCAAACGAAGAACAAAAACACACAAACAAAAGCCATCGACATGAACTTAAGAAAGTTAAAAAGAACTCACGTATTTCAGAAAAGTAAGCAGGTTCTATTTGTTGCAACACATCATATGTGTCGTTTGAAATCCAGAGTAAAAGAAGACACTGCACAAACTATACAAAAACCCTACATCTGTACTCATATAAAAGACTTATATATAATTTTTGTACATGTCTTCGATTATTTGTTTCTATGTTGTTAATAGCCATTCATAAACAAATCCTGGAACAAAAAGGAATTTCCAACACGCTATGCAGTTACGTATTAGTTTAGAATCACGATAAGCAGGAACATATGGAATGATGTTGCACGGGAAGAAAAAAGTTGACGATTGGAAAGATTTATTAGTTTAGTTAAGTAGAAAAACCTCCTAGTGTGTCGATTTCAAGATGTTAATCCAAACAAAAATTAAGTGGCTGTTACGAGAATTATTTAGTCAAAGGACATCATTACTGTTTCCGAAGCTTAGATTGTAAGAAAATCGATAGCAATGATACTCAATTACCAAATTGGAAAATACCAATTTTCTGTTAAAACAACACAAAAAATAAACGAATATGTTGTCAATAAGACAATCAATCATTTCAATGATTTGGTAATCCATTAATAAGTTTTAGTTTGGACTTATTGATACAAAATAAGTTTGAATATGACCGCATATCAGCACCTACGTTTCGCATCGCTTGATAAGTTTTGCCAATCTTGCCTTTAATAAAGTGTATAAAAGCAATTTTCGTATTGATGAGATCTAGATCGAAACAATTCTTACATTTCCTTAGAATGTTTGGAGTAACGTTTGAATAACACCACTTCTGCAGTAAAAAGATTAAAAATATATTGAAGGCCGGATTTAATCGCTTTGAATTAGATGTTACAATGTTTACATTTGAAAAAAACTTTTACTCTATTTCTTATTATCTTCTAATTAACTCTGGATGAAAAAAAAGTAATTTGCAATATAATTCAATTTCGTGTCTCATAAAGATGTAATTTATTGCATCGCTTTTGAAATAAATGTTTCAATGTAAACATGTAGCAAAAACAAATAATAATTATTTATTTGATAGTACACTTTTTACATAAATGTGGAAAAGTATTCTCCGTCTGATTAAGCCTTCCTATACGTTTCTAATACATATGTTACTTATTGTCATAATGATTGCACTTTAACACCTCAATGTCAAGAAAATATGGTATTTGGAGTATTGCTAAACTGTAAACAAGACGCAAATGATAGACAATGATCATCATTGATAAGTTCTGACTAACATTGTTATTTTACTTTAATTTGTGTCGGTCAGGTTTCCTGCCGTGTTGTGGTTTTTACATTTTTTGCATAACGGTCATGTTCAATTTGCAAAGAAATATTATGATCAATTCATGTGTTGTGCTGTTTTGGTGACGAGTCTAAAATTGTGCTATATGACAGGTCATATTTGTTGAAATGGTATTCCAACATATACATGGACCAACCATCGTTTAACTGGCTTTTATATGGTGTTAGTTGCACATTAATTGTTGTGCTGACCGCTGTGAGCGTTGATTGTATTCGGACTAGATTTCTAAAAAACGGATTGCATGTCACTAAATCTGGTCGTTGTGGTTTAAAATTTAAAAAAAGAATCTTAGTGAGCACGTTCACGTGAAAATGTCAAGTTCAAACGGAGAATAACACTACAAAAATAACCTACATTAATTTCCCGTGTAACTACACAAGTCGTTCATTCTTACCAAGTTTCATAAATTTCTGATCAGAAGTTACAGAGGAGTCAAGTTTATACGAATTTTATAATTTTCTGTCGATATACACAACTACATATGTTGTCTTCATTCCTTACAATTTTCATAAAATTCTTATTAGTGGTTACAGACGGGTTTCGCTTACAAGAATGTGACTGACGGACCCGCAAAAACATTATACCGTCCGCAACTTTGCTTACTGAGGAATAAATATGTTCACTGACCAGTGAGCTTCAGTGCTAGTTGTATGTTGATTGCTGCACATAGTTATCTGGGAACATCGATTATTTTTAGGTTTGTTTATGCGTATTAATGACTGACAAAAAGTCTGAAACTGTAGTTGGGTTATTGTTTTATAGTAGATATTAGACTGGTTGAGTAGGTTGTTCAGTCCGGTGTCCGGTGTAAGCAATAACAACAAGCTGTGATGCTCCCATGAAACTTGTAATTACGTGCAACTACTGAATTAGTTTACACGTTGTGTGTATGTCGGTCTAAATAAATGTTGTTCAAGTATTGGTGTACGAGCAATAGCTTCTTGCGCTTTTGAACACGACCTTTAGTATTGCAGGGCTGATACCGAGGGATATAGGTCGTCTTCATGATAACAATTCTTCGTGTAAAATAGTTTGTATATATCCCTGTGACAGCACTACTGTTTGCTATCTTGTAACCGTGTTCATAGCAACTAGGTGAACGCTTTCAGCGAAAACAAAATTGTCTACTCAGGATCAAGAAAAATTACTGCAACAATGTCTTTAAATTTGAAATAATTGAACGCATGCAACCGATCAAAATGTTCGTTGTTTTAAAAAAATACATTAATTATCTAGACATTACAATTTAAGGCAGGTATATATCAAAAGTAGTTTTAATAAAGGAAATGTATTTCTGCCATTCCACATAAATTTCAACAAGGTGATGAACACATTTAAGTTTTAACACAACTTCCAAATCGCTTTATTTACGTTATTGTAGTTTATATATGCATAAACATATATAATTAAAAAAAGTCCTTATCTTGTTCATAGAACAAACAATGAAAATCACTCTCCCATAATCACAATACACTTGGTGACTTTAGCCGCACTCTTTTGGCACCAATGTACAAGTATTACACTTTATGAGATACGCCTCCGTAACAATTGGATATAAGTTGTTGATGCTTCAGTTCAATATGTTTGCGGAAACATATTTGACCAAATGTTGTGTAGTTAAAAGGGTTCACATTTACCTTAATTTTAGTTTTTTAAATTTCCAGAGGGAGGACATCATAACATTTCGCCATAAGATTTAATGTTGACTTATTTTGGTGGTGGTTACTATTTTTGAATCCCACTAAGTAAAGAAAAACATACAAATCTTCAATTAACAAATTTATTAAAGACAAGTTGTTCGTGACTTTTGTATTAAATTTTAATCAAAATTAAAACAATTGCATCATTTAAGTAAGAATCAATCAGTAACATCGTGGTAGCAACAAAACCGAGTTTTAAAAAAGATATTTCATCCCAGTGCGTCTATTTTACATTAAAAATCTAAAATCTTGGTATATTACAGTACAGCTCAACTTCTAAGAAATATTGCATAATTAACAAAGTTGATGGCATGTTGCCTAATCAGAGTGTAAATTAATTTCCAAGGTTATAATTTTTAATGATCAAATGAATTAAACGTTCCGCTGATTTTCTAACGCTTGCATATGGAAATCTCGTAAAAAAAGCGGAAGTATTCCGGATTGCAAACTTTTTTGCCATATGTATTCAAGTCCTATCAAAAACTGAAATCCTCCAGAGTGTTATATAATTACTGTAACCATGCATATAGAATTTAAATATGAGGAACTGAGAACGATTGGTTTAATGAAAGTTATCAATTAGTTTTTAATTTAAATAGGACAATCTAAGAACGATTCATAATTAATGCAAGGTTTCAATAAATGTTTTTAATTTCCTGAGGGAGGACATCATAACACTCCGCCATAAGATTTAATGTTGACTTATTTTGATGGTGATTGCTATTTTTGAATCCCACTAAGTAAAGGAAAACATACAAATCTCCAATTAACAGTCACATACACAATACCATTAATAAAATTTGAATATTGTAAAAAGAAGTAATGTGAACACTAACACCCACTCAACATTGTTATCCAATTTTGTTTCAGTTATAGTACTCTTTTATACTCGTATTATTAAATATAAAAGATTTCCTTACTTAAAGTCATGGCAGTAACTCTACATGAGTCTTCTACTCAGGTAATCTAAAATAGGTAATGAATGTTTCATCAAGCATTAAGTAAGCTATGTTAAGGGACGTGAGCAAAAAGAAAGTAGCAAAGAAAACTGACCACACAACAAGAGCCAAAAGCCAAGGGACGGTTACAAATCCGGATATAGACACAACACAAACACCAAAAACATAAAACACAGAAAGAGAGTAACCTGAAACCACTAAAACCATGGGTGCACTCAGGTGCTAAGGACGAGTAAGCAGTGCCTGTCTCTAATTAGACATCCCTCGAGTTACTCATTGTCTTGTCTAGGGAAAAGTCAAATCCAGGAATAGGAAATACTACGTATGACTCAGCAAAAATGTCAGATCGTATTTGAGACACTGATTTCCCATAACGATCAATTAAGTCGTGGTGCCGACCATAGAACTTCTGTAGAGATAACATCAACGTTGGTACAACAAACCCTTGTTTTAGTAGTTAAGCAGTCAACAGTAGTGATCGGTCTAGAAAATCGGAATAACGAGCGCAGGATCTAGAATAACGTATAAGTTGTGAAATCACGCTTGTCTTAGAGCCTAGTTTGTAGAATTCCTGAGTCTATTTCTAGAAGTAGGTCTAAGTAAGAGGCTGACCTTAGTGCATTGGAGGTGTCTTTAATTTCAAGCTCGCTAGGGTAAATTGAATGTAAATACTCACCAAATGTAGCATTGTTAGGGGACACAAATCATTAAATATATACTTACATTGCTGTATAATTAACTTAAATAAGTGTAAAAATGAGTTACTAAGCGACAGTGGCAAATAAGCTACTGGCATTAATATAACTAAGCGTTCTCACGTGTAGGCCATGTCAATACGGTCAATTAACAATTATTTTTTCATACAAACTAGATTTCTTCATTTCGGATTACCCTAACTGGGGTTTATTCATTATTTGACAAAAATATGTGTCGCCGTGACGTGTCTTTATTGTTCTTGAAGAACTTGGTCACTACGACGTTTGAAAATACCTATAATTAATAAATTTGGACAATCTTAACAAAAGTTGTGTTTATTGTAAAAATTGTGTAATGCCAAATACAATATTGATTTAAAACAGTTGATAACTTTATCATGATCAACAGTTTGCAGTGAAAGAAAAATACATGTAGCTCGCTTTTACGACGAGTTTTAAACTAATCGCTTTAAAGATTAATTGGCGGAATGCTGTTTAACGTTAGGCTTCCAATATTCACGACGTAGTAAGTTTATCTGTTTTTAATATTTCAACCAAGAAGGGTAAGAAGTTAATGGGATAAAATGACGTCACAACTTGTTGAATTAAGAAAAGCAGCAATTTTATGTAGATATTGGTATGAAAAGCATTGAATTGGCGGTAAATTTGAGTCCGACCTCATTTCTTTTTTGATACATAAAAGGCTTTAAAGGTGAAATGCAAAGAAAATTTCGTTTTTCATATTAAACATATAAATCAACAGATTATCTTGTTCAAAAGTAAAACATCGATGATTATTTTATTTCCTCGACCTTCTCATACCATAAAAACACAGGTAAATTTACCTTTAAAAAACCGCGGGAAAAATCTTTCACGCTTATCTCCCTTTCGGAAATTACGTCATTTGTGTCCTTTCGACAAATAACAAAAACTCGAGTTTCTGTCGGCAAAATGGTATTTTGTGTTGCATTTAATTGCAACACAAGATCAGGTCAAGGGATATCACTTTATACTTTCCCGAAAAACCAACAATATCGAAAAGCATGGGTTGTAGCAGTGAAGAGAAGTAATTTTGTTGCAAATGAGCACTCAAGACTTTGCGCCAAGCACTTTGCATTCGACCAATTCACGATCGATCCTAGAATATCATCATCCCTCAAGTTTACTCCCAAGCAACGACGACTAAAGCCAGACGCCATCCCAACAATTTTTGACTTTACTTTAAAACCTAAAACACCTTCGTTGTCCACCAGCTTTGCTATTGTGACTGGGGAACAAAAAAGAAAAGAAAGCGTACTTCGAGTTCGAGGGCAGTGGAAAAAAGGACAAGAATCAAGGTACCTTTTTATTTATTAAATTATGTATTGTTGTTTGTTCTTGGAATTAATTTAAAATGAAATGAAAGTTCTGCAGTGTTCATTTTATTATTTATAAATAATAATATAGATTGAGGTGCATGGCCAGGGCCAAGAACTGTAGAAGGCTTGCCACTGTCCATGCAATGGGTTATTCCATAAATAATCAGTACCCCCTAACTAATGGTAATGTATTGCAAGCTGTAAGCAACTATTTATTAAGAACTTGCTACTGTTCCTCATTGTATGATATTTATATATCGTCACCTACGGAAGATACATATTTAATCCTTGCACTCCTACAAGGGCCATTCAGCATATATTTTGCGTACACTCCATTAAGTCTTGGCTTTGCCTGGCACTGATATTCAATTTCTGAAATTATTTTTTATTTAATAATAATAAAACTAATAATGAGAAAAAATACTGTGCGTTGTAATTAAAAAAAAATAATTCAATCAATTCTAAATCAACATTTCTAATTTCTAATATTATTGTTCAGATTTTAGATTCGTAAAAAAAAATGCTGCCATTACTAAAAATAGAACATTTTTTTGTAAATAACTAAAAAATGATTAGGTTCAGCCAAATTCTTGCATATGATAAAATTGTTCAGAATGATGAGATCTACCTGCAGACAATTTTTTTTTTAATTGATACGGTTGTTGGGGTTATTGCCCTTTTTCAAGACTTTTTTGCTCTTTTTTTTCACTATATCTTGAAAAAAAATCTTTTCCTCTGTAACTACTGAACAGATTAGTACCAAACTTGGTATGATTGTTCCTAAAGGTATCCTTCATAGAACTTTCATAGGAATTTTTTAATTTATCTGAATAGCCATCCCTTGTATTGTTCCTGAGAAAAGTTAATAAATATTTGTATACTGTCAGAGGTAAGAACAAACATGAACAAATTAAAATTGTAAATGCATTAAAAATTTAAATACCAATGTTATGTCATTATGATATTTCTCATGAAACAATATTTTTTCCATAGGTTGTTCCTTAGTGCACTGCACTTCAATGAAAACAGCAACAGAAAGCAAGCTGTCACACCTGATGGAAAGCTCCAGTTCAGCATATCGTATCCTAAAGGGAGAAAGGGAGATGCCATTGCCAAGGAAGTTAAAGTCAAACAAACATTTAGTAAGTGATTTTCAAGAAAAAAATGTGCCCTGGGGCATAACTCGCTTAATAAAATTTTGTGGTACTGCCATTGGATTTAATTTAACTTTAAACCCCCAAACTCAATTACAATAAACCATATATATTCCAATGCATTCCATTTATTTTTTTTACACACCATATTTAATATGAAACACCTTCCCACACCTACCTACCTAGACATAATACTCCACTCAGGGGACAATTTTTTTCCAGGGTAGTGAAACTTATTAGTAAATTTTCTTTTAATTTTCATAAAAATGGGGCAGATTCGTTGAGTTTTATACCTTGCTTTTGAAGTGGAGTGAAATATGGGAATTGCTTTTCTGGTGACACCATTTACTTTCAATGAAAAGTTTTATGGGCACTTTCATTTCTCATTGACATAGCTGAATCCTCTTATTCTTTCTTGACGTTGAGTTTTCCGTTGAATGACTAAAAATTTACAGTTTATATAAAAGCACTGTTAAAATTTTCAATTTTAGTTGTGGATTGCTGTGTTCTCGACATATATTCCATATTCTTTCTCTTAAATATTTTTTATTAGAATTACAAGTTTTTCAAGTTAAAACTTTGCTCACTTTTATGATGTGTTTGAATTCATTTACATTTATTTAATACAAATCGGCATCAAAAAGCTATATTTTCTTGGTTTAATAAAATTGGAAAAATTATCATGTTTACTCATTCACTGATTTCTGAAATAACTGCCAAGTTCAGCTAAACTATTTTTAAATTATAATATTTTCAGGCTATATAGATGAACTTATGGAAGAACTACTAATTTATAGAGAGGCAAATCCATCTTACAAAAGAGCATTGCAGATTGCATCAGTGGATATGCAAATGATAGTTCCACCACCCATAGCAGAAATGGGAAATAGGCGAGAAAAGGAAGATGTTGTGGAAGCCCATATACGTCGTTTTAATAAATAAACAATATTTTGAAATTTATTTGTTATTTTGGATATTTGAAACCGGTATACTGTTCAGCTGGAAAGTTTTCTCTAATGCTGGTAACAACACAAGATGGTAGAACTTTCCTCGTCTTCTTTCCAAGCACTCTATATATCCATCTTGTGAATCGTCTATAAGATATGTAACGATAAACACTGAAAAAAAACCAATTTGAAGAACATAAAAATAAAACCAAATGTATTAAAAAGGATGTCAAAATCAACTAAGACCTAACTATACCTTATTCACAAACTAATTCATGGCCGCCCATGGTTTATTGAAGATTTAACCATGGGTGCCCATTATTTTCATTGATATTTTACCCTGAGTGTAGCACAGCACAGCACAGCTAGGGGTAAAATAGATGAAAATAATTGGCACCCATGGTTAAATTAAAAATCAATTTATGGCACCGATAAATATATTTATTGTTTTTACCATGGGTTGAAAATTTGTCAGATGTTTTACCCCAAACGTTAGTGAAGGGTAAAATGATGACATAAATTGACAACCCTTGGTAAAAACAATATATATTTTTTGGTGCCATGATTTATTTTGATTCTAATATTAAGACAAATTAATAATGTAAAATTTTCAAAATACAGAACCTTTCGGTATAATGAGTCAACAGACATTTTGAAGCAACAAGCTATTATGAGGTCTTTGTGATTTTTTTTCACCATGACATTTCACTTTCTATGGTTAATTGGTTGTGACATTCACTTGATCAGGTCATAAATATATATAATGTTACACCAGTTGTGGACTCAAGGCAAATGAAGGAGGTCAAATTAGAATTGAATATAAGACACGAGTTATTTTGATTCCAATATGACAATTTTGTGTTTTCAATGACCTATAAAGCATGATCCTAAAGGAGCCATCTTGAAGTTTCTTGCTACTTTTTTGTGTGTGCTAAAGTTGTTTATGACGTCATTTTTTGCCATAAAACTTTTGTGACCATGCCATATAATGCAACAATGTGCATGCGCTAAAGGTGGAATTATCGGGAATGTATCATGTTATATTGGACCTCATATTAAAAGAGCATTATGTTAGGGTCAAACAATTTTGAAGTTTACCATGGAAATTTCACTAAAACACAGAAATGCTGGTACTGGAGCAGATAAACCTCTGGCAGAAACCTCAACCTGAAGATCATCTTCCAGTTTGCTGTTAATTTACATTATTTCAATATTTTTCTGCAACATATCACATCCATCTACATTGAAACCAAATTGTGTATGAATTTGTTGAGTTAAAAATTTGAGTTGTTCAAGAAAATACTGTGTCTCCACAGGAGGTTAGATTTTTTTGTGATGTATATTGAACAGATATCTGGTATGGAAGGGCATGTACTTAATCAAAGGGTGATATTTTCATTTGAGCTGGTTAAATAGCATGGCAGGATCTGGTCAAATAGCCTTAATTTACTTTTTTTTCCTTTTTAGAATAGATATTACTTTTTTCAGATCTTTTTTTAAAGGTTTTATTACATGGTAGATGCCAGATGAAAAATTTCCTATTAGATTTTTCAGCAACTACTTATTACAGCCTCTTGATAGTTGGTATGCAGCATCAGCATGGGGTCCCATATCGTGTGATTCGATTTCAGGTCTATCGCTCACCTACTTATTGTTTAACAAAATCCGGCCATTTCTGTCTGACCGATTTTTAATAGGTTTTGATACTAACTTGAGGATTAATTCATGCTCTTCAAGAGGACCGTTGTTTTCCAGGTACTCATAAAATGAAGTCTCTAGAACGTGTATGTTCAAACAGTTAGGTTCAAATCCTTCGTGGTGTGTTATACATTGGATGCCTGCCTCTTCAATTTTACCGTCGACGATATTGGTCTCCTGGCAACATTTGGATTCTAATAACGTTGGCATTAACGCACAGTTTCCACAATTACACCTTTTGAAAAATAATGAAACAAACTATCAAAGATTGAATGGATGGCAGAGGTATAATCAGTAAAAACATTTTATGGGCGTTTGTCAGATTCGAAACTAGTCTTGATATTTTTCAAGACACAAGTGTAATTTGTGCTTTGTGGTTTTAGTCTGTTGTCCAGAAACAAGACAAGGTACAAAATTATTATAACGGAATTTCACACAATAGCTCGATTGATTGATTGATTGTTGCCTGTTTAACGTCCTGTCAACAGCTAAGGTCATTATCAGGACGGGAAAATATTTAACATGAAACAATGATGAATGAAAATGGGATGGGTCAAAAGGAAAAACAAGGGCAACGGATTTTAGAATGCCACCGGAAAATGGAAGGATTGGCAGGGTCGGGTCAATTTAGCCATTACAGCGGCAACTAGCCTACTCTTAACGAACTCTGCCGATGGGATCTTTAATGTGCACAAGCGTGGGGTTTCAAGTACACGGAGCCTCCGGTTTAACGTCTTATTCGAGAAGACGCTCCCTTATGTGGGGGTCCTACCCCTCAGCGGGAGATACTGAGTCCTATTTCTATACCCCGGGTACCCTCGGGGGTACAATAGCTCGAAAATAGCTCCAAAAAAATTTATGGTTAATCAGTAAAACCACTGGAATCAAATTTAATGCACTTCTGGGCACTGAAAAAACGTGGAATTTTCTACAACGGTTTTGACGAATTAAAAGATGGACATTCCAAGAACGAAATCGGAATTCAGTATAATGTATCGGAAGGTACATAATTAAGCTAGTCCAATTTTCACTGAAATTCAGGCGCGAGAAATAACAACTTTATTATTAAAACCATAATTTGCTTTGCGAGAAATCTAGCGAAAAAAACAGTCAAAATACTTTTTTCTTCAAATTTAGGGACATGCGAGTCCAAAGCACGTGGAATCAATTTGTAGTGGAATTAATTTGTTCAGTTGATACTTCTTTTCCAAGGCCGTAGCATGTGTGAGGCAAATGAGGCAAATGCCTCACCCCTGAAGTGGAAATCATTGTCTTTTTCGCCCGTTTGGTTCGTAATTTTTCGTTGGACCCCTATTTCAGCTGGGGGCCACATCCCCCCAGACCCCCCCTCATTTTATAAAAGGCCGCGCTACGGCCTTCTTTTCTGAAAAGTTACTACCATCGTAAAAATAATATGTTCAGTCGGTTGAATAAAATTTTTAAAATAAAATATAAATGATAAATTTATATATAAGTGTAATCACAAATATATTTTGAATATCTTTTTTTATTCGTTTATGATTGAACAAATCAATATATTTTGAACAAAATTTGTATACAAATCTGTTTTCGCGTCGCGATCTAATGTAGGAAATTTTGCAATTTGCTAGTCTCTGATTTTACTGTATATTAATGGATCCCGATTTTTAAGACTGTCTTTCTTTCTGATAAACAAAATATTTTTTTTTAATCGTCTACATTTTCAAAATACAAAAAAACTGAATAAGTCACACTTTTGAAAATGAAAAAAATACTAACTAAAATACCAATAAAAAAACTCAAGACGGACTTGTTGGGTACCTTACGGTGCTCGCGATACCATGCGAAAACGTTTAGAGTTCGATCTACATGCTAGGCATAGATAAGAAGTAAATTAAAATTAATACCTTTTTTCATGTTTTGAGAGGGTACATGTGACAGATCCACACCTTTTGGACCCGCGTCACCAAGATCACTTTATAAAATAGTGCGAATGTCTGATTTGTTCTCGATAAAAGTTGGGTATGACAAGACCTAGATTAGAAATTGATGAGACAATTATGAAGAGGAAAGGAAATTGTGTTCCATAAAGAAAACCGTACTTTAGAAAAACCCATAGAACCCGTAAAATGACAAAACCAATGCATGGTTTGATCAATCTACAGTACTACGTATCATATATATTAATTCGTGAATTGTTATTTAAATATTTCTTTAGCACAACGATAAGTTGTTAAATGCAATTTATTTGATTTAAAAATACAACCCTTCATAAAAACACACCATTCAAGAGACGTCAGTCGAGACATCTGGGGATCGTCACCAACATCTCCTGCATCCCCTGGTTCTGTTGATTCAGGCTCGGAATCGGATTTGACATTCTCTATGTCACCAGTCAGGACTCTCGTAGGTTCATACATATATGGCTGAACTGCGGGCTTTGTGTTAACATCCGGAATTCCATCACTCTCGTCATCGGAATATTCACTGGCCATTGCTGTTGCTTGTACGTTTTGTTTGCTTACTTATTGAAGGACACAAATGACGTCACACTACTGACATCGACAGGGGAAGTAATTACGGTAATAAACAACGTAAAGTGGGATTTTCAACAAAAATTACAAATAATTGGATGATTTATTGACGGTAATTTTATTTTTTTTTCGCATTCATCATTTATGATACATCTGAAAAACCGTTAAAATTTGAAAGCAAAAACCTTTGCATATCACCTTTAAGTTTTTTTAAATGATCACTGCTACAGTGAAAGAACTTTCTGTAAGAAGTCGGCCAGGGAAGAATCTTTGTACTTGTGTAGTTTGCTAACAATATCGAGTAAACGTGACGAAAGTAAATGGGCGATTGAAAATCCGGATGCAGAAGAAAAACATTGATAACACGCATCAAGTCCTAAAACATTACGTAAACATTACGTAAATACGTAAAGTAAATGTGCTGAATGTTTTACAGTTAGAGTCTGGATTCGAATAGTGGATCTACCTAATACGTCTCGGGTAGGCGGATAAAGGAGGTACTACTCAATGATAAATGGTCAGATGATGAATATGAATAGATAGCTAATGGCTTTAGGAGCACAAAACAGCAAGTTATTTTTAGTTTAATATAAACTGCAGTTTCTACAATGAAATTGAAAATTTGGCATGATTGAAAGTTTGATTATTGACTTAAAGTTGAGAACAGCTATTTTTATTAAAGGATGGATATTCTGCATTTTCTTGATTGTTTACAGCATGTGTTCATGAACCGCATAGAAGGTTTCAGGAAAAGCAAGATGTTATGTTATACTTTGTTATAACTATATCTGTGGCAAGTAATGGATATTAAACAATCGTTACTCTATATGTAAATATATCCACATGGTCATAAAAATAGGACAAAGTCAATTTCAACAGAAACGTATTGTGGACAATCACAAACATATACTAAATTGTTGGATGAAAACAGGGTTTTCTTGACAGAACCTATGCAGGTAGTAACGAATTCCAAGTGAAGACATGTAGGTTGAAATTTTACACAGTCAAACAAATAATATTAATGCATGCTCTATATTCATTAACAGTAAAATGTATTGCAAAATGTCACGTTTGTTTACATTGTTATGAAATCAAGCCCTACGACATGTTTTGCTTCTCTTTGTATTGTTTCATTTTTCTGACTTTGATTCAATCTAGTTGAAGTATTGCATTAGAGATATGTCAAATAATTATTTTTCTGCGGATAGGGGGTGGTTTGTTGGCCAATTAGCATTTAGATGTTTTAAGAGATTCATATGAAATATTGTACTGTAAATAAGATATGAATATATGGCTTCAGTTTTGGTACGGGAATTTTACATCTTTGGTGACATTTGATTTACATATTAAGTCAGCCATAGTTGTTTCAAAAGAGACCGTGCGTTGTTTACCAAAATTTTTTCTGTTGTGGATTCGGGCAAACCGCGAGACTTTTCTTGCATTAACTGCATACGACACTATCCTAAGAATTTCGAAAATACAACAGTCGATTGTTCCTAACGTACACTTTTGTTCTTATTTAGATCTTATTTAACTATGAAAACTATCGCCCTTCAAAATAAAAAAACCGCCACATTTCAAAGCGATGAATATCTTGAGAAAACTATTGTTGATTACTTGACTCACAAAGGAAGCATATGCGCTAGACCATACGCGGTAAGCAGTTTTCATTTTTCACCCTCACCGAAACACGTTTATTTGTATGTTGTATAGGTATTTGTGCTGCTTATTTTCTGTACAAACTCACTTATATTTAAACTTGGGTGCTTGTTTTTTGTGTAAAATGTGCAAAACGCATTAAAATGATTGAAAAATAATTAACGCCAATATTTATATATCAATGATCTAGCATCTAAAGGTCAAAGTTATTTAAGTTTAGTTTGTAATTGCGCGTACATATATTTTGCTGAAATATTTCAAGTAAAAAAGCATTAAACACATTCACAAACGAAGCAATCACCCAGCAGTAATGATTCGAAATATTCAGAGGGTTATAAATATTTGGGGAACTGTATATATAAAGGAGGAGTTGCGAGTACAAACAGTAAGCCCGAAAACGACATGTTTTTTTCTTTTGAGAACTTTTCATAAACACACGAGAAAACCCAGGAAAAATGACCAATTACATGTTTCATTTGTGATGTATATGTAGTGCAAATAAATAAAAAAAATTAAAATTATGCAATTACGTTTATATAAAATACTGTTTTATACCACTGGAAACCTTTATGCATCTATGTCGTTTATGGAATACGAGTGTATACCCATTTTCGTTTGGTAAATGTTTCTGTGTTGTGTCTCATGTTTATGTAAATCTTGGTTTTTAACTGATTTCGTCTCATATCGTTTTTTTTTCTTCATGTAGTTGTTTACAGCATGTTTTTATTCACATCATGTTTAAAGCTTTTTAGTAAAAATTAGTAAAAATATTAATATTCTTCTTCTATATTTAAGCTTTATTAGTACAGAACCAAGATATTATTTATCATCTGATATGTATTAAACCAGAAAGAATTGTAAGGTTGTTTGTGCTATTTTCGATTAAAAATAACTCATATTTCCATCAGGAATCTCCACTTTCACGTAAACAACGAATAAATTCTACTTGGCTACTTAACTCTTTACAGCTACATGTCACAAAAGACCAATATTCACAAAATAGTGTGATGACTTCAAAATTATTGCGTTTAGATAAATATAAACTGTGCGGTACTGGTGTCTACAGTAACATTCTTGAATCGCTTTTTTGCTATTTACCTTTTCATTATGTTGTATAACAGCAGCTTTTTGTTTGATGTAATAATTGGTTTAATATTATTCATTTCTTTCGTGAATCGTTAATACAAATATAGCTGTGGTAACAGTCTTTTGAATAATGTTGTCTCTATTTAGCAATGCATTGCATTTAATTGATTTTCCAATAATGTGACTGCACTTACCAAAACTTTTATTTTCTGGAAGTTCCCTACATCGCCAAGACACGATTGAGGTCATTGCCCTCATTATTGCTTTCATTTACAAAATGAAGGTACTAATGCTGATATATAATAACTGCCAATGAAAACGCGTCACTTTATTTTTTGGAATATTTTTATGTGTTTAAAAATTAAATACATTGCAAAAAGGTAGATATTTTTTAAAACCAATTGATACATGAATGCTCCACTGATTTTTCTACTACAAACGCACGAAATTCCCGTCTTGGTATGTAGTCATGCACGAATAACCTCATAACAAGTCAGTTGGTAAACCTTTACTTACGGCTACAAAAATCCCATCTTAAATGTTCAAGTTTTACCTCTATACAAATGTGATAATGCTAATGATTTCAGACAAACAGAAACATGAGGTTTGGGGCGCACAGACGATGGGCATCTGTGTTGTGGTCCGGTTAATCGTGTTTTCACTTGTGACACAGTTATGAACGAACGCGTGTTTAGATGCGTCTAGGTGAACGATACGCTCTTCCATGTTTTCATGCGTCATTGTTGTGGGGAGGAATTTCCTCTGATCACCGGACAAATGCCATTGGGATTAATAGTAATTTGACGACACAAGTCTACATTGATGAGTTGTTATGGTCTTTTTCTTATCCCATTTCGTCGCAGACATCAGGGTGTTGACGTTTTCTAACAAGATAATGCACTCGCTTATTCCGCTTGCGTCAACGGTGACTCCCCCAAGTCCAACATTGTGCGCACTCTTCCATTCCCAGGATATTAGTCTGAGTCGGATAAAACACATATGAGATCAATTTGGACAAGTTGTAAGAAGACACCAACCACCGTGGATCACGCAAGGTCAGCTTAATTTTTTTTGCTCTGCATGAGGAATAAAACAATATTCATCACGAACTAATTCGTCGTCTTATCCGATCAATACTACGGAGATGTCGCGCATGGTGGACACATTCGTTATTGGCTATGTGAAATTCAGAATTGACTGTTAGAACTCGTCAACCAGAAAAGAATAAACATTCATTTCCAACAGGTGCGTCGATTTGTTGCTATATTCCAGATCTTTAAAATATACCAGTTGTTTATATAGATTTTTTTTTCTATAAAAAAATTTTATTTATGTAAATTAAGTTGTTGAGGGTTTATTGGCAATCAGTATATATATTTGTTTTGTTTTTACACTTTTTAGAATGAAAATGAGTTTTTTAATTTGACATTTTGCAATACTGATTTTAAACTGAACTTGTTTTTATGGAAATTTTAATTTTAGACAGAAATCATATTGTATTGACTAAAAAATACATGACTTCTTGACTTCTTTATGCAAACCATTTATGTTAAATGTAATTTACTTTTGCTTGTGACTTGTTCTGATGTTTTATTCTATTTTCGTAATCAATTTGCATTCTCCATTCCATCTTTTTTCATCCAGTTAAATATTTGTGTTAGTAGTTTTAGTTTTTGTCCATTTGGTGATATTGCCATTGTTTTATTTTACATTGTACTGATCTGAAATTGTAAAAACTATTAAACGATGATGTTCTTATCATTAGCAAGGTGAAGATGGTTTGTGTTTGTTTGGTATAACGTGTTTTAATATTTGTTACTTTGGAGCCTTTGATAAGACAACACGCGCAAGTACATTTTTAACCTTGCTTTTCTTACGATTTGTGTTAGTAATGCAGTGGTACTCCGTCTTGAAAACACCAAAACATTTAGCTCTATTTCGCATATATGACATCGCATATTCGACCGATTAATTGGACTGATTGGTCAAATCAGTTAAAGTTGTCGGAGTTATCAATACATAAACAATTCAAATATAAAACAATTTGTTTTACTAGTAAATTTTGGGACGTAATCTATCAAATTGTGTGTATTTATTTATTTATCTACAATTGATTTTATTCTATAACGAACGTTTTTACTGAAATTGGTTTATTAATATATGTATTAACAATGTCTGGAAATATTAATTATGAATAACAAAATTATAAAATTAGGAATACATGTATACTGAAACAATTTCTGGACCACATTTAAACAACGTTTTTCAAGCCATAAAGAGTAAACTGAGGTTTTCACCCACAAAGGGATCCAACTTAAGCTGTTTAGACAAATTTAAATTCCATCAAGACATAACTAGCTGCTTATCTCCTTATAGCTACATGTCATGGCAGAACTGATATAGCCACAGAAGTAAAATGCAAAAATTAACTTGGAGAATCATAAATGATTGTAATGAGTAGTTACTTTTAAACCGAATGTGTTATTGGCCCAGTTCAAATATATATGTAATGCTTGACCATGACTTTAAAAGTGAATTCGATTAATGTAATCAAGTCTAATGATTTTCCTTCCAATTTCATTATTCCCTTGTCTGGAACTGTTGGGATCATTATCCTTATTATCGCTTATTTACAACGTTGATTGTAACAGTAATGCTTCTAATGTTTTTGTAGTTTGTTAATAAACGCTATTCCTCTTTTCTTTATATTTCATTGTTATTCCTGTTTTGCTAGATGGATGCTATGTAAATTTGTTGGTGATTTATTTCTACCTCAATTAAGGTTTAACATTTTGTGTTGAGTTTGAAAAGCACATTCACGACTGTTTTTCAAGACCACACAAGTACTGTTGATATATGTTTGAACATTTTCCTTGCTCTTTAGCTAACAAATTATATCTATTGTCTGTCGAGCAGTCCTAAGATGTTAGGTGTTTAGAACTCTACTAGTAAAGAAGACACTAATACAGTCATTAGGTGGTTAAAATTAGATATGTACATTTCATATGTCAGTTTTGTTATGATTAGGCTTATATATATATATATATATATATATATATATATATACATATATATATATATGACATCGCATATTCGACCGATTAATTGGACTAATTGGTCCAATCAGTTAAAGTTGTCGGAGTTATCAATACATAAACAATTCAAATCCAAAACAACAATTTGTTTTACTTGTAAATTTTGGGACGTAATCTATCAAATTGTGTGTATTTATTTATTTATCTACAATTGATTTTATTCTATAACAAACGTTTTTACTGAAATTGGTTTATTAATATATGTAATTAACAATGTCTGGAAATATTAAGTATGAATAACAAAATTATAAAATTAGGAATACATGTATACTGAAACAATTTCTGGACCACATTTAAACAACGTTTTTCAAGCCATAAAGAGTAAACTGAGGTTTTCACCCACAAAGGGATCCAACTTAAGCTGTTTAGACAAATTTAAATTCCATCGAGACATAACTAGTATTTTTTCATATAATTGTGCAACAAGGCTTTGTGGAATGTATGATGTGAAATCTTTTAAAGTGAAAAGTTTTCTTGCTTGTATGAATGACTTAATCAAAGCTTTTTGACATGTATGATGAATTATAATCAAGCTTTTGAATTAAATTTATCTTGTATAATTTTTGCCAACTACATGTATGCTAGATATAAGCGTAGACTTTGGCGTAATCTACATATAAAACAAAGGTTAATTTCTATCCCTTTAAGATTGTACAGAACAAATATACGCAAAGGAAAAACTTTCTACTTTTAAGGTGACAGTCAACGAAATCAAGACAAAAAGCTGAAGCGCATCGTGAAAATTTGCTTAAACTATCATATTTACATTTTTGTCAACGACTGAAACTGAGACGTTTTTCACAATTGTCTGGTCTGGCTGAAGTGAATCCTTAATGAGTTTATGACTCGTACAAAGTGTCGTACTAATGCTAGAGAGTCCGTCCTTGACATTTGACGTTTCAGCAAGTACATAGCTCTATTAACACGAGAAATGAGCAAAGAGTCAAATCAAAATTACAAACAGTGATTGTTGTGTAGACACACAAAAGAGTGGTTAAATAACTATATCCATCGGTACAAATATGGCGGCATTAAATCATTTATTCATGAGGATTACGCGTTATAAAATTCTAAACAGCAGTAATCATGCTTCAGTAACATAACAAACCGATGCTGTCAGAAACTGAAGCATATGCGTATCTTTGAAAGACTAATGATGTTTATTATTCCTGTGATTAAGATCTGTTCTAGATGTCACAAAAATGAATATAGAGTGCAATTGTATCTTACGCAGACTTATTTGCACAAAAGACATCAAAACGTTTAAAACATTTCTGACTAATTATTAGACATTTTGATATGTGAAAACAAAACATAATGTATTGTCTTGTCAAGTATACACTGACATTCAAATAAATTGTCAACAGTCAACGTTATAGAATGGATTAGTTTAAACAATTAGTAACACACATTGCGTTGAAAATTAAAAGAAATGCACCGTTAGGCCCTTAGCTCACACGATTACACACAAAAGGACCGATGATTATATATGTAATTCGTTTTATAATTTACCTTGAATACGATTTATATTCCTCAGTCAAATAATACGTTTAATTTAGGTTCGTGGACATTGCAATAAACACGTCTAATGGGTGAACGTATAATGATTTTCGATAGTTTCTTTTCCCGAATGTGTTATAAGCTACACTGTGGAACCGTCAAGGAGCTAAATATTTAATATAATTGGAAACAAATCAGTTCTATCTATGATTGAACGACCGTAAGAATGCCGATAAGGGAATAGAGGTTTTTAATAATAATTTTGATATGTGAATACTGTCAAGTTGATCACTACGTTTACATTTTCCCGTCAGGCAGAAATAAATAAGTATAAGCTGCTTATCTCATTATAGCTACATGTCATGGCAGAACTGATATAGCCACAGAAGTAAAATGCAAAAATTAACTTGGAGAATCATAAATGATTGTAATGAGTAGTTACTTTTAAACCGAATGTGTTATTGGCCCAGTTCAAATATATATGTAATGCTTGACCATGACTTTAAAAGTGAATTCGATTAATGTAATCAAGTCTAATGTTTTTCCTTCCAATTTCATTATTCCCTTGTCTGGAACTGTTGGGATCATTATCCTTATTATCGCTTATTTACAACGTTGATTGTAACAGTAATGCTTCTAATGTTTTTGTAGTTTGTTAATAAACGCTATTCCTCTTTTCTTAATATTTCATTGTTATTCCTGTTTTGCTAGATGGATGCTATGTAAATTTGTTGGTGATTTATTTCTACCTCAATTAAGGTTTAACATTTTGTGTGAGTTTGAAAAGCACATTCACGACTGTTTTTCAAGACCACACAAGTACTGTTGATATATGTTTGAACATTTTCCTTGCTCCTTAGCTAACAAATTATATCTATTGTCTGTCGAGCAGTCCTAAGATGTTAGGTGTTTAGAACTCTACTAGTAAAGAAGACACTAATACACTCATTAGGTGGTTCAAATTAGATATGTACATTTCATATGTCAGTTTTGTTATGATTAGGCTTATATATATATATATATATATATATATATATATATATATATATATATATATATATATATATATATATATATATATATGACATCGCATATTCGACCGATTAATTGGACTGATTGGTCCAATCAGTTAAAGTTGTCGGAGTTATCAATACATAAACAATTCAAATCCAAAACAATTTGTTTTACTTGTAAATTTTGGGACGTAATCTATCAAATTGTGTGTATTTATTTATTTATCTACAATTGATTTTATTCTATAACGAACGTTTTTACTGAAATTGGTTTATTAATATATGTAATTAACAATGTCTGGAAATATTAAGTATGAATAACAAAATTATAAAATTAGGAATACATGTATACTGAAACAATTTCTGGACCACATTTAAACAACGTTTTTCAAGCCATAAAGAGTAAACTGAGGTTTTCACCCACAAAGGGATCCAACTTAAGCTGTTTAGACAAATTTAAATTCCATCGAGACATAACTAGTATTTTTTCATATAATTGTGCAATAAGGCTTAGTGGAATGTATGATGTAAAATCTTTTAAAGTGAAAAGTTTTCTTGCTTGTATGAATGACTTAATCAAAGCTTTTTGACATGTATGATGAATTATAATCAAGCTTTTGAATTAAATTTATCTTGTATAATTTTTGCCAACTACATATATGCTAGATATAAGCGTAGACTTTGGCGTAATGTACATATAAAACAAAGGTTTATTTCTATCCCTTTAAGATTGTACAGAACAAATATACGCAAAGGAAAAACTTTCTACTTTTAAGGTGACAGTCAACGAAATCAAGACAAAAAGCTTAAGCGCATCGTGAAAATTTGCTTACACTATCATATTTACATTTTTGTCAACGACTGAAACTGAGACGTTTTTCACAATTGTCTGGTCTGGCTGAAGTGAATCCTTAATGAGTTTATGACTCGTACAAAGTGTCGTACTAATGCTACAGAGTCCTTGACATTTGACGTTTCAGCAAGTACATAGCTCTATTTACACGAGAAATGAGCAAAGAGTCAAATCAAAATTACAAACAGTGATTAGTGTGTAGACACACAAAAGAGTGGTTAAATAACTATATCCATCGGTACAAATATGGTGGCATTAAATCATTTATTCATGAGGATTACGCGTTATAAAATTCTAAACAGCAGTAATCATGCTTCAGTAACATAACAAACCGATGCTGTCAGAAACTGAAGCATATGCGTATCTTTGAAAGACTAATGATGTTTATTATTCCTGTGATTAAGATCTGTTCTAGATGTCACAAAAATGAATATAGAGTGCAATTGTATCTTACGCAGACTTATTTGCACAAAAGACATCAAAACGTTTAAAACATTTCTGACTAATTATTAGACATTTTGATATGTGAAAACAAAACATAAGGTATTGTCTTGTCAAGTATACACTGACATTCAAATAAATACAATATATGATTTTTATCTATAAATAAAAAGTCAGGATTAATAATTTTGACAATTTTGAAATCAATACCCATCAACTTTTGGACTAAATATTAAGTGATTAATTGTATGTTTGCAACACCTTCAGGATGCAGTAGTACAGCTATATTCTGAATGGGCAAAAAGGGGTAATGGGACCTTAACTGATACCAAAGCCACTTTGTGTTGGTTTTATTATTCATGAAAACATTTTACTTAATAACAAATCATCAGCCTATAAGAATAGCTGAGCATGATAAGTCCATCTGAAAAAATCTTTTTTACTTTGACCTTGGACCTATAAAAAATATTTGAATGACCTAATTCAAAAACTACAAATTGGATTTTATGCTGAAAATTGATCTTTGGCTTCATTTTATAGTATTTAGTAGAGGCTACAATACGCCTATTCGCTTAAAAAAACAAATAGGGGGTGTAATCATGGAATACAAGTGATACTGCAACTAAGTTGCCTAATATGGTCCGCTGATATTTATTTGCGAAATTGCTTTTCCGCGATATTATGGATCAGCTGTAGGGGTCATATTAAGATTTTGTTATCTATGTCATCAATTTTCTGGATGGAACGATAATTAATCCTACAATGATTTTGGGTTGCTTATAAATCATAACAAAAAATTCATTCAGAATGAAAATTAAACAAGACAATCGCTCTAGTAGCACGTTTAAATTACCAGAATAATTCAGCGCATCTCATATCGTTAGTTTAATTGTGTGGTTTCAGTGATCGCTCTTATCGCATTAAATTTCATAATGTTTACAGTATTGCATTTAACGTTTTAATTTGTTTCTAATAGAAATTTTAGTAAACAAAATATTTGGGGTTTTAAGACGTTAATTACTAAAAAAATGTTATCATAGTTATACACTGTCGCTTATATAAGTATATAAACCTGATAGGTTATATACATTATTCATTCATATCTTTATTCTAAAGGGTCAATTATCATTTTTTTAACTAGTGTAAATTGCTTTTTAAATAATCGCTTATTTTCGTTCTCAAGTTCTTCCAACAACATGTAGTGTGTACAGATAATTATCCGACGTTCTTTAAATTTAGGATTAACCTTTCAAAATTGACACAGTGTGTTGATCTATATACTTAATAACATAATAAATAAAAAGTACAACACGTTTAGAGAAATAAGTATTAAAATTATGATCACTCGAGCTTTAAAACGTTTTCTTAATATTCACTCAGATAATCCTTAATTGCTGTTTTGCACTCTTTTCCTTTATAATAGGGGGTTTATTATTTTTTCCTCTGGTCGTAATTGGTTTTTTTTTTGCAATATTTAAATTAATTGACTGGCATGTATTAATGTTCATCAAAACTTTTAAATTTGAAATATTAATTGCTAGAAAAAGATATAATATGTTTTTGAAAATATATTTTGAAAGTTGATGTTACAGTTTGTTTTGTGGTTTTCTAATAGGGTTCGCTAATCTGGTAAACTAAATATGATTCCAGAGCGATACAATTATGTGTAATTAATAAAGCAAACATCTTTCTGTGGTATTGATGATGCAAAGTGAAAATATATGATTTTTTGACTGGTTTTGTTTTCTATCAGCTGATAGCTCAAGTCACTACACTTCATTGCAAATTCAAATATCAGCACAAATCTGCTAACGTTGAATGTTCTGGTAAGATATTAAGACAAAAATACAAATTTCTTGATTCAGTTACCATCATAATCATTCGTTAATCTTTAAACGTAGCTCTGTTATCTAGCTTTATTTATTAAAGCTCAGCAACAATACATTCACATTAATGTCAAACATAACTGATGTATAACAGTTGCGCAAAGTGCAATTAACGAGAGAATTCTTATTTTACAAATATCAATAACATTAGGGCTCAACCATGTTTTCCATATTAAACGTTACAAGTGTTTTGAGACCGTATTTAGCCAGGTGAATGGAGCCCTCGTGCCCTCTCTAGACGGCCACGGAAAGCTTACACCTTATGATGTAGGTAAATACGGAAGTGAAGTAAGGTAACCATTTGTTAGGTCTTACATGGATAATACTAAACCACTACAAAATAGGACAGTTTACTTTTGATGACAAAAGAAATATTACTCTAGTATTGGGTGTTTTGTAAAATTATAACCATAAAATCTCACGGAATTTTCGAGCTAGACCCCAATTCTATTACCGAAGGATATATAGTTCACTTCCTATATTGTTTAATATCTGCAGCCAATATGTGATTCAACAACGTTTCGGCTGTAACATGATATGAATTTTATGTTTTTCTCGACATTTCTTTATCTTAACTGGTCGTAAACTGTTTTGTTTCTGCATTTCATTATAACAAGTCTACGGTCAATTCGAGACATTTTTAACTAAAAGAGTAAAAGCAGGAATTTATTTGCTATATTTTATGTATACCATGTGGTAGAGTGAGATAGTACTAAAATCGCATCATTGTATCCTTTGGTAAGTCGGTAATACTAATTTTGAAATTGTGTTCACCTACGTATACTCATAATTTCCTGCTAACGGAAATTAGCAGTACTGTAATCGTACGTATTGTATGTTATCTTTTGTATCGCGGATTAATTAAACAAGAGCATTTATTTTGTATTCGACATCAGGAAGCATTTAAACGGATGATATTCAACGGTCTTATTGAATTTATTTTTTGGGGGTATTTCCCTAAAATTTATTGCACTAAAGATGTATAATCTATAAAACATTGAATAGTTACAGAATGGTTTATAGTCGCATTTAATTACTCTTTATATAAAGCACACGTGCTAGTACTTTGACGACGTATTAAGTTGTTAAACAAATGGTATACAAACACACAACCGTACAACAGGAAGACAATCAAAAATGAAAGATATGTAGGTTAAAAAATCAACTTTATTACTGATAGGTGAACGAAGAAGGAATAATATTTAAAAAAAAGAAAGTTGATTGATAAATTTGAATCTGAGTGTTAAGAATCTACTGCTTCCCATAATGTATTGATTCAGAGACATTGCAGTCAATTACGTAAAGAAAACGTGTTTTGATTTTTGCATTCACTAGTTTAATTTCTTTGCAAATTTCTCTTTACATGTAATTAAATGTGTAATTTAATATGTTAATTTCATATATAGCATTTAAATATATTGTTATGTAAGTAATACATATTTATTTTAACATTTCTCTAGACAAATATACACTATCTTTGTAAAAAGCGTATCTTATACTAAACTTACCATCAATTTGTGAAAATGAACGAGGCAATGGGTTAAAAAAGAGACTGAGTATGAGGCTTTAGATCATTCTGTTAAATTGAGGCAAATAAGATGTGAGATACATCAATCAGCGGGTAACTTGATTTCATTTCGTATTGTTGCATTGATAATTAGAATGGCTCAATCTGAAAAGGGGGTGAGCTATGTCAATGAGGTAGAATTTATTGAAAAACAAACTTAGAACTAAGGGTTAATATATGTCAACAAAAGTTTACCATGAAATTCATTGGACACAATGTATTGTTTTGGCAAGGCAGATAAAGTAGCAAAATCGCAACATTTTCACTAAAGCGGATCAGATTTGATAGTTAGAATATAAACTTTTGCAGTGGACCATTAATGAGGAGCTGTACCTATCTGTTTTTGTTTGAATTATATATATAAGATCTGTTACACAATATACTGTAGAACAGTTATGCATTTGTACATATAAAAGTCGATGATAAAGAACCAAGCATTTTTCAGTGTCTTATTTTGAGGACTTATTGGAGTGTAACCTGCTATGCAATGAAACTCGCCGCATTTTGTTTTGTCGATGTTATTGGTTAACCCTGACTAATTCTATTCGTATGAAGGACGTGAGTTTTATTAAATAAGTAATTTGCAAACGGCTAAGGAACCTAATTGTCTTGTCAACTTTATATTTATGATTATCAATTTGACTATTGATTTAAAACAAAATTCAATAAACCGTTAAAAATCTGATGGGAGGCCATGTTGATGCTGCATACATGTACTAAATTTCAAGAGGCTGTGATTAGCAGTTGCCGAGAAAACTGTTATGAAAATATTTCCCCGCTCGCACGCCGCCCGCCCGACATTCACCATTTTAATCCGGCAAAAAAGGAAGGAAACCGATCGTTGTTTAATACCAGGTGCCAATAGCAATAAAGAATATTTTTAAGCGCTTATTAACTTCTTACATATCTAACATGGTCGTAGAAGGAACATCATTACTTATAATTCCAGTAACAATGCACAAAAATTATGTCCAGCTAAAATATATCTTATCGACCAAAAAAGAACGTTTGCCTGAATAGGAATCCATACTCGTGGTGTAACAAATTTCACTTGTAATGACTGCAATTAAGAGAATTGTTGTGATGTAATACCACTATAAAATAGAAATGCTTTATATTAATCTACACGCAAGTAGACAGCAAAGCAGTTATCAAATAATAATAGAAAAATGAACCACAAGCCCTCAAGAGCCTGTATCGAGCCTCTGGATTTATAAAGGCAAATTTCTGTTGGAATAAATAACATTATCTGTATAAAACGCTCCAATGAATATTGCTGTTTGGTTTTAGCTGGTACAAAAATATTGATAATATGATATGCTAAATTAATTCTTACAATGACCGCTTGGATTTCCTTATAAAAAATAATCATGAACCACACAATAAACATTCGCATAGTATATGGCTTCAATAAGTCTTGACTTGACTTGGGGAGTTTTTTACGTCCTACACCGACAACTTAATGCCCTTGGTCGGACGGTAATTATTCAATAAGTCTATACTTGAGAATATTTTTAATGTCTTGCTTGAACGTTGCTAATACCTTTTGTTCATATTTGTCATCCAATGAAAAATAGGTAATATGATTTGTTTAAATTGGTTGTCATGATTCAGAGAAAAGCCCTTTTAAACGTTTTCTATGTTGGTTCTGTTGTGGCGGTCATAATGAATATCCGATTGGCTTAAAAGCTTAATCTGTACAGCGTGCTTTCCAATAAGTACCGGTTCTATTTTTTGTTTCAAACAGTTTAAAAGAAGCAACCTTTTAAACACTTTTTCCCATAGTGTCTTATGTTAAACTGTCCTGTGGTTGCCATTTTGAATTTCGAATTGGCATAAATATAAACTGTATGCAGGAACATCAAACTAATGATGCTTATAAGCGGTTTCAGTCTTTAGTCTCAGCTCCTTACTAAATATTATTCTTAACGTAAGCTGTCTTCCGCTTTGAATATAGTCAGGTCACCAGCAATAATCTGGCCTTTTTTTTCTCTCTGCACCATTCAAAATACATATGTCCCATACAAGCATTATGACGCAACGTTCGGTGTCCAGTATCAAATTATTATAAATAAAGTTTATCAAAGAAAGCTTATATAGATTTCTGTATTGGTTGTGGATTATTAGCGTTAAGGGATAAGGTCAGCTTAAGTCGAAAGCTTGACAAAAATTAAGCAATTAGTCATTTAATTTACGTAAGATACTAACAGGCATTTCCGATGGACAATGAAACGTGAAAAGTTAGCTAAAACATGACGTTTTAAACAACCAATCAAATGTGAAGTTTTCTATTGATGATCTGGGTTTATATTAGAAAGTGAAGTTTGCGTTATTAGAGGACGAGGGCGTACATTTTGAAGACGGATTCAAAGAGAACTTACTAGTGTATTTCGTTTAGAATGTAGGCATGCGAATTGCATGTTTACGAACAATTACTCGTTCTATGCGTATTTCAGGTAGACATCACATTAAACCAATAAGTATTTACTTATGAGCAAATTTATATTAATTATATTAAGCTGGGAGATTAATTTATTTATAACTCTTTGTCAATTCTATGTCTATTATTTTATCCCATCAACTATAAACGATATGCAAATAATTACAAACGTGTAAGTAAACATTAAGAAAAAACGATATTGTAAAATTCGTGCATTGAGGCAATAGTAGGATCGGAATAGGTTTAACAATGCGATATTTCTAAATTAAATGAAGGTAATAATAAAATGATGTAATGATAGTGAGGACCAATAGAATTTTTTATTGTTTTTTTTGCAAATACAAATGCAAGATACTAATCGTTATACAGGGGGAAAACAATAATAAAAAGGTATGGTCGTATTGTCGTTGTCTGATAACATATTAAAATCTGTGTTTATAATCCTGTCAGTGCGGCTAGAGATAAAGATAATATATTGTAGTAATAAAGATCTCTTAAAAGAGCATTGACGTTTAAACTTTGCATATTCAATTAGTAAAGGACAATTTATTACCTATAATTCCAATAACAACCAACTGACAAGTTATGTCCAAATCAAACATCTTATCGGCACTAGCAGAATTATTTCGATTTTATAGCAATCCATACTCTTGATGTGATAAATAACGTACGTAATAGTAGCTGCAATCACTATGAACATTGTAATTAAATTGAACATACTGCAGTGGATTATTGTGATAATCTAAAAGTTGCGATTTGAATTTCCAAAGTATAAATTTCCCCCACTTATGCAGAAATATTGCAGCTTCTACTGCATATTTCATCTATATTCAGGAATGCAACAGCATTTTGCAAACGTCCCAAAATTTCTTCGAAAACTTATTAAACACGGTTAAAGGACAAAACGACTCCGTAGGTTCCTACGTCTAAAGTTAAGGCTTATTCAATGAACTTGTAAAAAGTTATTAGAGGACGAGGACGTACATTTTGTAGACGGATTCAAAGAGAACTTACTAGTGTATTTCGTTTAGAATGTAGGCATGCGAATCGCATGTTTACGAACAATTACTGGTTCTATGCGTATTTCAGGTAGACATCACATTAAACCAATAAGTATTTACTATAGATGCCATTTCCTTGTTGAAAATATTATTGCAGATAGTTTTACCCATGTTTTATTCACTATACATTGATTTTTCTATGATAATTATTGGAAACACATTTTACTGACTAGTGGTATATGATACCCACCCGTTTTCATCAACAAACCAGGTTATATATATATAAATGCAATTTCTTTTGAAATGCATGTACCAAGTCTGGACCATTGCTGTAGTTACTATAGTGTGATGGTTAGTACTTAAGTTTGCCAGTTCCTTGTACTTTGATGTTTTGTTGATTGTCTTTTTGATAGCTTCCTTAGTGTTCGGTATTTTGTTATTACCTTCATTTATATAGATTAACATACACTCGACGAGGTTGCAAAACAGGGATTAAATATCAATGAGAACCTTTAAATAAGATATTATTTATCAAAGCTTTTCGGGTCAAAAATAATTAAATATTAAAATTTGCATCATTTTATTATGTATGATATGTAACATGTTTGCCTATTTTTTAAGACGTACTTCGATAATTTAAAAAAAAAAATCAAAAACCGCCTACATCAATATTTTGACAATTTAAGGTAACCGGACCACGTGATCATATTTGGTTCCTGGATGTCCATTGTTTTTTAAATGAGTTGACCTCGGTAATGTTTGGCAACGTCGGAAAAACTATTTGAGTAACTAACTTTTTTTCGGCTCAAAACTGTTAACATTTAAAAGTAAAACAATACATGTAATTTGTATATACTATATGTATATATATATATATATATATATATATATATATATATATATATATATATAATATATACATGTATAAGCAATACCTTGATGTAATGATGCTGTATTTCTTGGTCGAGCAATAAAATTAAACAATGACTTAAATTATGGCTCGGATACCTTTAATTCTTACACTAATATCAAACAAAGGACAACATATTTTCTTTAATTAACAATTACATTTACAAATACGAAACAGAGTAAAGGCTGTCGTTAAATAAGCAACAATACACTACTATTGGTGTTTCGTTTTACAGGTGATTACTAAAAATTGGTGGTTGCATGAGCTCTATTGTATACAGCAGAGATGCATGTTTGCTACTTTGAACACGATTCTAAGTTACATTTGCTTACTACACATCAATTATGATGATAATTGTATTTCTATGCTATAGTGTTAGTAAATGTAAAAAAAGCTATCAGAATCTATTGTTTCACATAAAAACTCAACTAAAGTAAACTGCTAGTTTTACAGACGTTTAAATTCGTCATTGTGTTATTTGTAAAACAGTAAATTGCTTCGACATATAATAAAATGTTTTGTTTGTGTATCTTCTGCTGATGTGCAATCAAGTAAGCAGGCAGTTTAAGGTTTCGTTCTGTGAAGTGAACGACGAATAAAAATGAAATATAGAAAATGTATAGACTATTTGTCATGATTGGGTTGAACTTTGTTAAGAAAGGCTGTACATTCATGTTTCATAAACGTCAAAATATCACTTGTAAAAACAAATGTCGTGCTTTATCTCTGAAGAAATATTTTTTAAACGTCATTGAGTACTACGTACACAATTTTGAATCAATTGATTTAACTCAATCAGACAGTCAGTTGTAGCGTATTCAGTTTTAAAAATTGAAATGACTAATTGTACAACAAATATTACTGCATGTAACTGCTGTAAATAGTATAAAATCAAATTAAAGCTGAAATCTAAAATTACAACTTTGCCAATTTAAGGCAAACTCATAAGAAGGCTATTTATCTTGTGTAGATTATTTCTCTTTTAACGAAACAAAATGTAATCAAAGATACTGTTATAAATTTACAATTCCAGAAATTATTTTAGTTTAAGCATGTTTAAAACTAATGTAAGAGAAACAAGTGCTTAACAGAAATACCTTATTATGTACCAGAAGATAAAAATGAGTTTAAAACGGTTTTATTGCTCGCAAAATCTTTTCTCGATGATTTGTGTCACTCTGTTTCCTGTTACAGTTACGTAAAGATTTTCTAAAATATTTTCTAAAATGTGTATTATGTTAATAATAGTAAAGATATTCCTTTTATAAGTTAAATTAAGTTAATTACAGACAAATATTGGCTGCACTCTGACCTACTTAACGCAGAGCTGTGCGCTGAAATTCTATATCTTAAAGATATGTAACAAATGAAACACATATTTCCTATGAAGTCTACTACATGAACAAAGTCAGTTCCAACAAGAAAATACAAAATTTCGAGAATAACACGGAATTATAAAAGATGCTTGCGTGTGGCCACAAATTATGCAAGTGTTGCAGAAAATATGTTAACAATACAGTAAATCAGCGAAGATAGGCATTTTCTAACGTAGATTAGACTGCTACTGACACTGTAAAGATAGGAAGAAGTGGGTAGCGGCTATAATGAGCTTACTCTTTTTTTAAATAGATCAAAGAGGTCTTTTTGTGCGAGGAATATGGCTCTCTACAAACACCTCACCTAACGCCGTTTGTGATCAGGCTTTCTGCATCATGACATCTCGAAATGTAAGGTCCTCCGCTACCCGCAACATCGAAACGCGCTGTGGATTTCTGTGGTCGAGAACTAGGAATCTTCCTAGTATATACCATGGAAATATAACTGCACAATTGCGGATTTGTCGATAATTTAAAAAATGGATTGCTTTAGGCAATCGCCTGCAATCTTAATTGACAGAGTTTGTCGCGTTTAATGTTAAATTTTGGGCGTTCGTACTGTGTACCTGCGCTGTGGTCCACGTAGAAAATTTAAGGCATTAAAATAGAGTTAAAATTTGCGAGTTAATTAAAGAAGATACTATGTATTAAATCTGTAAACGAGAGGTACAGGTAGTTTTTCTTGCTAGCTATTTCCAGCTGAAAAATAATGATTATTATATGTGCATTTAAGTATACCGAGGCAGTTACCAAGAATGCTAATTTGTACTATCACTGTTAGCTCTTAGAATCGTGTTCAAAGTGGAAAACATGCATCTCTGCTGTATAGTTTTCTTTAAAGTTATCACCATGATACTGATTACATTAATGAATTTTTTTATACTTAAAATTATGTTTGAAGAAAAAATATTGATATAATAAAAAAAAAAGATCCATGTGGTTTTATTATCGGAAATAGTTTTTGTAATGTTTTTATTTTAATTTCACATATACTAGAAAGTTGCTTGTGAAAGAATGCACAATATTTTAATCGGTTAAAGGAGGTAATTATCATTAACACTTTGGCTTATTTAGTTGAGCGCACACATTCTATTGCAAAATATCGTACTGTGCGATATATTGACACGGGCTCTGGATATTAAAACTACTTGATAAATGTATTACATAGCAAGATAGAATACTATTATATAATAATAAAACGGCATTTGTTAAAAGAACAAATGTAAAGGTCTTTCAAAGTATGGTAAAGAGTAATCAAACATGTGGATGCTTTGGACTCTATTTTGCTAATACTAAAATGTCACTAGCTGATATGAAAAACAGTTATTTTAGTAAAGCAAGCGATTCCTATTTACATTATATATGCAAAGGATTTTTTATGATCGTTGTTATGGTCGAAATGTAACTTCCGGTTAGAAAATAACATATTTTAATCTAGTAATTCAGCCTTATTCTAATACCGTATGGTTACTTAGTGAATTTTATAATGGTTACCTTGTAGCAATGGTGTGACCTTTGACCTTGGGCTCAAATTGAAGCTCTTTGTCTACTGATCACATTAGGTATTCATGTTTACTACATTATCTCCAACACCGCGGGTCAGGGGTTTTCTCCGGGTACTCCGGCTTCCTACACCAATAAAAACTGGACGCCATGATATAGCTGAGCTGAAAAATTGCTGACAAAGGCGTTAAACATAATTACAACAAACAGAACAAATATTATATCTAACCGTTTTTAAGTTATAAGTCAAAAACCAATCAACCGAAACATGTCAAGTGCAATCACTCCAAAACAATACATTGAACAGTTTCGAACACAAAGACCAAATGACGGGCTCAATTAGAGGAGTATTTTTCCAATTTATTGTCTGCTTCTATCTTTTATGGTTTTCGATTGGTAATAAAACAAGATTGGAGGCCTAAGGTCGATGTCATATCTGAATGTTGATTTTGAGATTTCATATAAGGTCGTGTCACAGAACAACAAATGGAAAGACGCATAGTGTTTTCGACTTCCGGTTTGCGACTTTCGGTGAGTTATTGAAACATACAGAGCATACTACTTGCCTCCGCTCGACACATTGTTTGAGCCAAATTATAGCACAAAGTTGTCTCAAAAATTTCTTAACATTTCTCAATTTTCAGTTTTCTCTAAATTGTATAGTTTCTGAGTTGTTTTGATAACAATGATTTTGATGTTTGGGATGATAACTCTGTAAAGAAAAGGTTTTTGGTGTCGCAGGGTGAACACTGAACAGGACGCATTAGTACAATACTTGGTATGAAATATCAAAATGATCTGATGCAAACTCTTTTTGATGAACTGTTTTGAAAATGTGGCGTGGAAAAGGAATAACAATAGAACGAAACTGAATTACTAGACTAACTGGAAGTGGGAAAGACCTTGTAGCAATTGTGTGACATGGAAGTCCTTAATAATATATAGTTGACGAAAATGATCTGTTATTTAAATAAATGAAAGCATGTTTCAGGGACCTTAGTGAAAACTGCATGGTTACTCATAACTACCGGTTTGCCAGGAATGTAATCTCTCGACGCTTTTGTAAGTTTACATCTAAAAATTGCTACAGTACTTGCACCCGTAAACGCAACACTTTGACTGATTGATAACTGATTGCTGACGGATTTTGGAACGCTGACGGATCGCTGACTGATTGATGATGACGACATCCGTCCAAAATTATGAATCCGTCATCACCTTGGTAACCGTCAGCGATCAGTGCGATCAGTCCAATCAGTGCGATCCAGAATCCGTCATTTAATTATATGCATAAATCGGTTAGTTTATTGACGGATTCGTATAAATTAATAATTTAAAGATAAAACGGATTCTGCGTCATTTGTATATAATTTATGCATTTATTACACCTGTTTTATAATGAAATAAAAACATGCGTTTAAAGGAATTGTAAATACAATGTTTCGTTCTAAATGAATAAATAAACATATTTAAAGAAAATTTTTTTCTTTATATTATATAATTAAGCACATTTCTTTAAAGCAGGACATATGTGGGAACCGAGTCCTGTAAACCTTAAAAAAAACTTCTATTTAAGGCACATCAGTAACGAAGAGGTAAATGTTTTTTTTCGTAATCCATTATTGATTCTCTTTTTTTATTCCCGCGACTCGTGATTTTTTGCGACCTGTTACATGTATATTTTTTGTCATATATTAAGCCGACCCGACTCCCCCAATTTGTAACAGATTTATTTCACATTTAGGAAAGAACGTGGCCTCTTTTTGACATCATTATTAGTTACTTAAATGTATGCCTGCGTGTTTTTATTTTGTCTACAACATTTTAAATACAATTATAAAACTGTTGTGTATAACAATTGTTCAACTGTTAAACAATCATTGTCAATCAAAACGCATTGTTTACTAAACAAAAGTTGTATTGTAAAATATACAGCAATTCTTGTCGCAAGTTTTATTGGACAGGCAATAAAATTTGTTTTAAAAAGTATACATACAATTACGCTGGATTGTTCCATTTGTTTCATGGCGTCCATTTTTTATTGGGAGTGGGGTGGGAGAAAGCCGGAGTACAGGTAAAAAACCGACAGTCTTTTGTCAATTAAAGTGGAGTCGGGGGCACCCTATCTGCAGTCGTTCGAAAATCCGCAACCTGTTGACAGGCATGTGACAACTAGTAGATGACTAACCAATCAGCCACCTAGGCCCCAATAACGCCGGGGAGAATTGTCTGCAAATACTGAGGTTAAGCGTAAAAATGTGTTACAGATAGACACATGTTTCAGTACGAAATAGTAATTTTTTTAACAAAACGTTATAAATTGTTTAGGTCTTAACATTGTCATTACAGTGTCATATCGATGAAACAGAACTATTTCAAAACTTGCCTTTAAAAGAGTGTCATTCAATTTAAACAATAACTTATTGTATTGATTGATTGTTTGCTTTTCTTTCAGCGAGAGTATTTCAGCTCTATTCATGACGAGAATAAGTTAAATATAAATCGATTAGATTCGTTTGCTTGTTTAAATATTGTTTAATCCACTTTAAGCAATTTTTTCAGCTACTAGTATATCATGGCGTCCAGTTTTTATTTGAGAAAGAAACCGGAGTACCCGGATAAAACACCCGTCCTCCAGTAGGAAAACTGGCTCCCTTTCAATTAAGTCGAGTGCACCCTGCCTGCAGTAAGATTCGAACACGAAACCTCAGTGTTGACAGACCACGTGATCAATAGTTGATGAACTAACATCACCACTCGGCTCCTTCAATCAATTAGATAAAGATGGACAAAGGGGCAATTTTGAAAAATATGGGGCATGGGTTGGGGAGTAAGATTTACTTTTTTCGTACAAGGAGCGTGACACTCTCTAAACATGTCACTATGGTTCGCGGCAATTTAATATGACCTGAACCACCCCCACCCCCCCCCCCCAAAAAAAAAAATATATATATAAATAACGGGAGAACATCCCATGTCCGTCAGCTGAGGATGCGCTGGGCAGCTCTGTTAAACCTATCAACCAATTTCAAGTACTTCCTTATTTTAAAGGAAACCATTTATACTTATATATCATTAATTGTGGAATGACTTTAAAACAAATCGTAAAATAAACAATTGCGACGGCTAAAATGCGAAAGCAGAATTGATTTTCGTATCACGCTTACATATTCGCATTTTAACTCATAAGCTTCGATATACAAACGCTGTAGTTTAATCTTTATTTGAGATTTAATTCTGTGTAAATTCATGAGACGTAATGAGATAGTGAATAAAATATATAAATAGATGTTTTCGCTTTTGTCGTAAATCGTATTCAGTATTATACACCGGAATTCTTAGGAATTGTGGCACAGTAGTTTATTCTTTATTTATTTGTTTGTTTGAATGGTATTTTTATTGGGGAAGGAAGCCGGATTACCCGGAGAAAACCCCGGACCTGCGGCAGGAAAATCCTTGTCAATTAAGATTGGAGTCGAATACACCCTGCCTGCAGTGAGAATCGAACCCACAATCTCTGTGCTGACAGACCACGTGATCAATAGTAGAATAACTACCTTGATCACTCTGCCAACGAGGCCCCTTATTCTTTATTTGAGATTTAATTCTCTGTAAATTCATGTGACACAGTGAGATATATAGTGAATAAAATATATAAATAGATGTTTTCGCTTTTGTCGTGAATCTTATTCAGTATTATACAACGGAATTTGTAGGAACAGTGGCACATAAGTTTATTCTTTATTTAATTCTGTGTAAATTCATGTGACACTATGGGGTAGTTAATAAAATATATAAATAGATGTTTTCGCTTTATGGTAGTAAATCTTATTCAGTATTATGCACCGGAATTCATAGGAACTGTGGCAAAGAAAAAAAACTGATCAAACCACGACAAATGATCTTTTTAAGCGTTTACAATAAAAAAAACCACGACCTCGGAGGTTAAGGTAGCAGTAACCTATTATTTATCACCTAGTTGTCTGTTTGATCCTTACAGCGAGATGGTATGCTCGACACATCCCTATAAATTTGCAAAGAGCACCAGTTTTCCTGTCGAAACTTTGCTGTTTCGTTGGGTACTCCAGCTCTTCCCAATAAATACTCGACGTCATATTATATAAACTAATATCATTTTTTTAAAATAGTGTTAAACAAACTTCAAACATACATATAATGCTAACGCGAAAAGGCGAAGTGGAAAAATGTTACGATTTCGCTTTCACGTTTTTCGTGTTTCTCGCTTTTTCCGCTTTAAAACTTTCGAAGACAAATACGAGATGTACGCCTTGGCATGCGAGGTCAAATATTTTTTTAATTTATTGTGTGTGCTGTTTTTTTTCATTTCTTTTTTTAATTATTTTTTAATAAAATGACACTATGTGATGTTTATATGCCGTCAAAGATGCATTAGTGATAGATTTTTTTCGGGGGGGGATTTCCATTTATCATTTATAACTTTAGACTAGACGCGCTTTCAAAATACGGACGTGCGCCTTGGCACGCGAGATGCTTTTTTAAAGTCATTGTGTGTGTGTGCGTTTTTAAATTTACTTTGTTTTAATTATTTTGTTACACTATGTAATGTTTATATTTCGTCACAGATGCATTAGTAATAGATTTGGGGAATTTCCATTTTTTTTATTAATAACTTTAGACCAGTTTTAGCCTTAATATTAGATAAAACGATCCATCAATGACATCATAACAGTTGACATTTTTATACTTCTAATATTGGCGAGTGAAACGAATTTTCACATTTCGAAATATTAATTATACTAACCGGAAGTTGAATGGACGGATTGGAGCGATCAGTCCAAATCAATCCGTCAGATCAGTCAAATCATTCCATATCCGTCAATTGACGGATGGACGGATTAGGACGGATTTGGAACGATCTGACGGATTGGGAACGATTTGACTGATCTGACTGATTGATAACTGATTGGTGACGGATTTTGGAACGCTGACGGATCGCTGACGGATTGATAAAAGTGTTGCGTCTTCAATCTCAAGTACTGTAATGCTGAAGATTTTAAATTCTTATGACACGTTGAAATGTTGTGGCCTATAAGGGCTTTACTATAACTGCTCATTTTAAATATTATTTTAAGGAGTCATCAAATATGTACGGTAAAACCTTCATAATGAATTTTTCACTTCATCAATGCGGTTTTCGAATTATTTAGATAACAATGTTGCAGATTACAGGTCACGATACTAAGTTGTTTTACCTTTAAATTATTTTCTAAAGCAAGTCATGCGATGACTGATTGTGAAAAGCACCAAGGTTTTATGACTTTTTAATGTTATGTCTCAGTATGACAAATTCTTACGATCCTCCTTGTTCTTGACCTGCAGTCGTATATTTTGACCATTAAGTTTTCGATATTAAATTTTTCTGACTTGCTCCTCTCTCAAGGTTTTCTCTAACGTGTAGCCAACATGTACTTACATGTACTAACATTTGCATCTTTTTTTCACATTGTGTCCTGCGGTTTTGAGATAACAGTGTTTTGGATGTTCATTGAGATATCTTCGTAACAACAATTGTTTCCGTATTTGAAATGTCAATATATACCCTAAACGCATGTGACGAGGTACCTTTTAACCGATATTACCATTTTGTGATTACAATGTTTTGAATGTTCGGGGATATACCTCCGCAGCGAAAATTGTTGCAGTTTCCATATCTGAAATGTCAATATATACCTTAAACGCATGTATCTCCGTTTCACTATTAAATTCATATCCTTCCAGTTATTGCCGGCAGTTATTATCAATAATCCTTTTGACACGACAAAATGTCAAAACAATTTAATGCAAAAAAGGCTTACGGTAACAATAAACTTTATATGTTTCACAATGCACTTTTCATTTTTATTTAATCTCGCAAACGTTCATGCCCATAAATGTGCATCTGACTACACTTTTTCGAGAATTACGGCTCTTAAATGTGTATATGTAGATGTTGTGTGTGTGTTGTGTCTTTATTGACCTACCCTGATCGACTGAATTTACATGTACCTTTGTACCTAAAAAGGTTTATGAGTAGAAACAAACGTCATTTATGCACGTTTTTCGATGTCAATACCTTGTGTTTTTGATGGACCTGGTTGGTATTACATTAAATGTTATCAAAGATATTGACCGAGACACCATATTGGCAGGATCATTTAACTGTTCATGTTGAGTAGTCGCACTAATTTGTCTGTATCGTAAAAACGTCAATAAAACACACAATAGCTCAACATAGAAAAGATTTAAATCGAAACTATAATTTCAGTGTGACTGTATTGCATTTCCTTCCGACTTCGAAGTGTCAGTAAAAACGACAGAATGAAAAGTGACATACGTAAATAACATTTGCAAATACTTTTTTCAGTCTTTTAATCTGATATCTATAAAGATGTATTAAATTTGTGTTTAGCTCTACATGTATACGACTTTTTTTTCTTTTCTATCAGTGTCATATAAAAACAAAATTTATAACTTAAGACAGCTATGGTACAGAATTATTCGAAACTGTTATGTAAAATACCAAAAAATCAAGAATTAAGAAATACAGACTAGTTGCACATTTTAGATTTTAATACATGTAATTGAATTAATTTAATTTTCATTTAAAAATCAATTAAGAAAAAAAACAAAAATAATTTAACTGTTTATGAAAACACTTCGAAATTGTCCAATTTTGTGACGTGAAAACTATCGTACCCCAAAACATTAGATTTAATGAGATCGGCGTGATTTAATCTTCGCATAGTTGTCACATGATACCTTTTAATTGGTATCAACATAAAGTTTGGTGAACATTATTTCAAATCTACATGTATAAACTTAAGCAATCTTACAAAATGATTCATATTTTGATCTACTCTGATATTAAAAAATAGATAAAAATAACGAAATATAGCTAATTGAAATGTCATGTTTCATTCAAAGGGTGTTATCAGCGCAAATACCATAGAACATAGTTTTATATTTAGCGATTTGTTCTGTTTCGTGTTTTTCTATTATTACCATCAGTAACATTTAATATAATTTTCCGGAAGATTCGGTACATATTTACTCCGTGCAATTGTCCTCAACAGTTTAATGATTTCATACAATATATCTAAAAGGAGTTGCTTGAAACACCATTATCCGTAGTCTCAACTTTGTTTTTTAATACAACCATTGTACTGGGAAGACTTTAAAGGGCTTACTTCACTACGATGCGCAGCGCGTCTTCAACTGGCTCATTGGGGTTGCCTTTGTATTGCACGTTGTTGGGTTATAATACGGAAGGAATGACTTTATAGCGGGTAACGTGTTAAAGAGTGCCATACGTATTACTGTTTGGGCTGAATTTTAACTTTCCTGCATTTTCGTGTTGATTGACTGTGGTAAATAAAATCATTTAAATATCGAGTGTTAAATAATGTCTAATTTAAAAAAGATTTATTGAGATGTGAGATAGGCTCTTACCTGTAATAGTCACAGGCACTAACTGTTTCATCGTGTACTGTACACCTCAATTTTAATATACATGTATATTTAAAAATTGCGCGCTGTCGTTCGTTCAACAATCTCTACTTATTCATTTTTGTAACCAATATGTATATTCTACAACTTAAAGTTCTGTATTCTCATCACAAAAATGTCATGTCAGCTGTAACAAAATCATTTTAAGTTCTTTAGTTACAATATTTTCCTCAAATTAGAAATCACAAATTGTTTTAACTGGAACACGTGCAGATAGAGTATTAACAACACCGTTCAATTGATTCGTTATAATCTTTGGGTAGAAAAAATCCGAATTACCCATTTTTGGTAGGTACTCCACGACTGTTCCACAACTTAAGTCCAGGTTAAAAGATTTTTGAACGCTCAATTTTAAGAAAAAAATAATATGACACGACATAAATGTAAATAAGTAATTATGACAAAAGTTATTTCGTCAATACTGACTCTTAATCAGAGAATAAAGACACACAAAAAATGAAATCTGTCTGATGTTAGACTTTTAACTGAAAACATACTGCTCCTCTCCTCTTCGCTCTGTTTTTTAGAAAAAAAAACTCTATATTTGCATCATATTTGTCAGATAACAAATCTTTACTATTCGAATTGTATCTACCCTAGCGAATTAAAAACACCAGCAATACCCTGCGGCGTGTCTCTAACACCTTCTTCTAGAAATACACTTTTAACTATTTGACTGTGTGCATTTTTTCCATCCATTCAACGGTTGCTTATTGATATTGACGGATTGGTCGATAAATAATATTTCAGAATTTAAAATTATTTATTTTGTTTACTTGCAAATATTACAAGTAAAGTTATATCACAATTATTTACCAGATCGTAATAAATTTTTTTAATTACTTATTTATTAGTATTTATTAAGTACTTAATTTATTTACTATTTATTATTTTTTTAATAAAAACTTTATTATTAGACATAAAGTTTAAGTTTTCTTAGATTATAAAATGAAAATAAAAAAATCTAAGTAGTTTGTCATTTTAAAGCCAATAGGGTTCATATTATTTTTACAATATAATTTATGTTAAAAATGGTAGTATGTTAACCTGTTTCTTGAAGATTTCCTCTCATGAATAATATTTAAGCAAGGACTAACATTGTTGGCATATTTAACATTTTAAAAAATCGTTAACTCAACTCTATGAGTTGACATATATTTTTTTTGAAATTTACATACAATATAAATTATAGATACATACTGAAACACTGCTGTTGGGTATTTGTTTTCTCATTAACAAATTTGCATTACGTCATGTAACATGCACGTCGATAGTAGACAAGCCTAGCATTTTAACAATAAATAGGAAAAAGAGTTGATAAAAAACGCACACATTGATTGTAACCATCGTTGATTTGGAAATAAATCAATTACTAATAATATTATAATAATCCAATTATATTGTGTGTTTCTTTAAGGCGCATTTATTATTTGGAGGAAGAGAAACATTTTTATCGTTGAAAAATATTTCAAACGTTTGTTAGTGCATTTCTTAAAGTATTATTTATTAACAATTTAGATGTTTGTAAATATACTAAGGAAACCAATTTCCCTTCATTTTAAAATTATTAAATTATATATACCCGTTAATAAATATACGACGAGGCAGATATGCTAAAACTGTATTAACGTTCCTCTTCCTGAAATAGACTAAATTTGACAAAGAGTAATGTGTCAACAAGTAATTTGAAACTCTCTTCTGGCACTTGTTGCAGTCTCTCACACTTCAGTGGAAAGATCTTACTGTATTTCTTCTGACTACTATTTTTCTTCTTCCACTGAGGTTTGCCAAAAAGTATCGCGACATATCATTTCAATGCTTAGTACCGTTAATCGGTCATATCCGGAGATGGCTTGGTTCACCCTGTGAACCAAACCGATCTTTTTTAGTAACAGAGTTATCTGCCATAACACCTAAAACCATTGTTAGCGGATAAACTCAGATTCGCAAAATCTGAAGTGTACAAAATGTCACGATTTATCACACAAAATTGTTTGTCCCAATCTACTTCGTGAATTTGGCCCGAAACGTTTAGCAACTCGTACAGATTTTGTTCTCGAAAACGTATCCTACGAGACCTGGGACCACCACCATTGAACTTAATTGACATATATTACATTGCAAAATGACAACGTAAAAAGTTAAGGTCACAGGTCAAGTTAGCTTTATGCTCAAAAACTGTCGAAGATAGAAGCAACAATAAATGGCAAAAATACTCCTCTTAATGAGGCCTTTATTTGGTTCTTTGACCCGAAACTGTTGATAAAGCGCTTTCGAGTTACAGCTCTGGACTCATTTTGGTTAATCCGTTTTTTGCTTACAACTTGAAAATGGTTAGAGATAGCATAGTAAACATAAAGGTTAAAAGTGATCAGTAGGAAAAGAGCTTCAATTCGAAGCAAAGGTAATAGACTAAGGTCATACCGTAGCAACAAGGTAACTATAGAAACAGGACGATGTTCTTACTGACATATGTCATTTCATAACCGGTAGTGTCATTTTGTCCCTAGCAACTGGAATAAAAGTCCTTAACAACCATATATTTTTTTTTAACTCGGGACCACTTGTTTACTCACGTAACTAATTTTTATGACTGGAAATGACATGTTGTGCTTAGAAACAGACCTAAAAGTCTATGTCATTACATGCAATTTCTGACTTTAGAGGGAGAGTTGGAAAGACTCATTTGTTTTCAAAAGAAACCGGAGTTTAATTGTTAGATATGTTGCAATGGTAATAATCTGACAAGTTGTAAATATGCATACTTGCGGATGGAAGTCGGACGATTAACTGAACTATTGATTTGAATCGTTTTCGTCAAGATAACAAAATTGCAAAAGCAAACGTACGTTGAAATATTTTAATATGGATTACTTTCAAAAATATGTTTGTTTAATCTTTTTTCATTGAAACATGGGTATATGTTTTGTTAACTGAAAAAATAGGATAAGTTGGTTAAGTTTTCAAATCAATTAATGCTCGTTGGAAATATCTCATTTTTTTAATTTTTCCCCATGCCTTACTTTATTCGTTTACTGCATATAATTTGTAAGGAATTATCAGCCAGAGAATGTTGTTTAAAGAGCGATTGATATCCACGTCTGAGTAGTTTTATAGTAGTAACGATATAGCATTAAAGAACAATTAAAGTTATGTTTAAGTAACATCAGTTTGCTTCCTTGTTGTAACAGTTGTAAATTTATTCATTTATGCATCAATACAATGTAGTTGTGAAAATCATTAAACTATGTAACCGAGCCAATATATACAAAAGGTGTAGCAAACACATCTACAGTTTAATGGAGCTTTGCTAACATGCGATATAATGAAACAAACTGTAAACTATGCATACAAAAACGGAATACGTATAACTAGAAATACATATTTATGTTATAATTATTCTTAGGCTTTACTTGGCTTTAAATAATCGACAATGAAATATGGATTATTTTTAACATAACTTTCCCGAACATGTTTGTAACATGTATCTGTTATGCACCTAATGGTTTCACTAAAATTTTCACTTCTATATTGCAGAAATAAAAAATAAATAGACAAAACAAATCATATTATGATCTGTATATGAAATGAGTGTTTTAATTGAAAATAGAAAATTTATTCTAGTCAGTATTTTTTGTAACCTTAAGGCTACTTTCTTCCGTCAGTCTGAATTCGAATTTAATACATAATATCACAGCACAAGTGCTATTTTATTTGATTGATTTAACATCCAGAAGGCATTTTTCCATCAGTAAATTAGGACGAGAAATAAAACAATAAACAAAATATTTTAGGAAATAGGTAAGACCCAAATTATGATTTTCACGACAAAAAGTATAGGTAGTTGAGTATTAACGGCCATTCTAAACGTTTGAATCTTTTCTATTGGCTAAAATGTGTCTACTCTTTAATAATCTATTAAAGAGGTATGTATCTCACATGCAGCATGGCACTACAAACTTGGAACGGATAACCAGGCTTTCTGTAATGTAACATACAACATCTAAGGACTGGGCTACTCTATTTACTACTTAGGCACTTGCTGCGCATCTGTAAAAATTAAGCCATAACAACTGTCACCAGCTACAATTGTTTCATTTAACATCAAATTGGTAATGTCAGTTGTTTTACGAAGTCATCTATTAATTACGTTAATCCTGTATAAAGTCCTCTTTTTAGCAAAATATCGTCTGTTTCACCGGTTGTGCAGCTCAATTCTGTACGTAACAAGGCGCAAAATAAACTCATACCCCAACCTATAATATTTGGCCAAGATTGTGATCATGTGCTCAGCTTTAATGAAGTAAACAGTAGACCGCTTCGATACAGAGAGAATGTTTTTACATTGGCAAACCGGATACACGAAAGTGAGAATCCTGACGTGTTTATGATAAATTGAAGTATACTTTTGCTTTTGTTTGGTATGTTGTTTTTCAAAATCGGTACAAGTTACATACCGACAATATATGCATTAATTGGTTATAAGCATGAATTGTTTAGGTTCATATGTGTACCTTGTACATGTATACAGAAATAGTAATTCAATATATGTCATACAGAACATACTTTCTCCAATAATTTTTCGGAACTTGTTTTCGTCTTACATCCAACTGAAATACTACGCTGAACCTTAAGCAATCATTTTAAGGTTACCTGTTCAATGTTCTTTAGACGTTTACATAAATAATTTGACAAAAAGTGTTTGTTGAGATTCTAATGTGGTATAACATTTCCTTTGTAATAAAAGAGTTTATTTATCGAAATGTTTTTTTTCTTAATATATAAATCAACAGGCGACTTATTTTACTAGAACATAATGTATTTCCTAATCGTTTAAAATGTAAATAAATTCTCGCAACTTATGTAATCAGAACAAAAGCAGTATTTAAAAATGATTGATACACTTACATTAATATAGAAATATATAAGTGATTTAATATTACATTAATCTGGACCACCATTTAAGACAAATGACATAACAAGAATTTAGAACTGAATTGTACCGAGAATATTATTATAAAGCTCCCAGAATAGAGAAACTATTTCAAAGTTGACATGAGTAGGCCGTGAAAATAGATTAATTAATTCTCTTTTATTTTTAGCTAATATATTGTAAAATTATGCTGTTTTCAGCCGTGAATCGTATACATTAAAGTGCATGCATCTCTTCAGTTCAAACAAGTAAGTGAAGAGCAATTACAAATTAAAAAGACAAGTATCTTCAATTTGAAATACATTTATTCGGGTCTGTATGCTTTGTTATTTCCTTGAATAAGTCAATAGACCTAAATATGCGGGAAATGATTGGGATTTGTGTGTAACATATCTATGATTGGGTGGTATTTCTAATGCTTTTCATCACCGAAAGTATAATCTTAATTTCTCTATTTGGATTATCTCATTTCTCCACGTGAAGTTTTTATATAAAACAAAAGATCTCGTATAAGCTGGAAAAAGATTTTGTGAGCAAATGTGGCAATCTTTGAAACCATTATACCAGAAGCCATCAACACGTATGTAAGTCGCCACGTAGTACAATTTGACAATAAACCATGACAGGGTACCGTATTTGGTATAGATGTATTTGAATATTTTGTTCGTGAAATTTGTAGACTATTGTATCTTGTAAATAAAAAAAATATTGTGAATTAATTAGGGGTTTTTTGGTAAAGAACTTAGATATCAATGTATGTTGTCTTATAGTTTTTTAAATCAAAAACTCTAAGCATTCCAAAACGAATTTGTGTTTAAAAAACGAGAACGTTTTGTCTAACAGCAAATATAATACAAAACGCTACCTAATCCATCAGTTTTTTTACGGTTTTTGTCTGTTGTAGTTCCATTTGTACCTTTTGTTCATGTAAACACGTTTAAACTAAAACAGATATACTAAGACGTTTTTCACTAGAATTGCAATTAAATCAGCTGGTGAAAACTTACTGACATAAATCGAATATTAGTTTGACATAAGTGTTATATAAATGCAAAAATATTATCTATTTGATCTATTATGTATGCAGATCGATGTTTCCGGTACCTCAAGTTTCTTTTTTAGTAAATTTTGGTGCTTTAAAAAACTTTTGAAATTCACGTTACACATTTAATTAATTTTGCCATAGAGTACGTATATTTACGATAACTTCATTTCCAATCCGTTTCCCCATTCCCAAGCCACACCTATCAATCGATAAAATGTTAATACTTACACCTTCTTTGTAAGCCCGTGTCAATTTCTTCTTTTTAATTGTCAGTACTTTTTGTCCTTGCATGTTTTAATTATATTTTGTTTGCTGTAATAATTTGTAAATTACGATTTAATTATGTTTACTTACGTAATTAGCTTGTTCAATGTAATTTACTTGACATGACATAATTACCTGTCTATTGTTTTGTTACACATTAATTAAGAATAGCTATCACCACTTTATATATATATATATACATATTCTCTATTGTTTGCTTTTTAAACAGCGTATTACCAGTTATTAAAAGATCACTTTCGCTGCATTTGATATAAAACAATATTTAAACCTGGGCCCAAGAAAAATTCTTAAATATTCATTTTTTTCGCGTAATAAATGGTACCCTAAGCACATGTACCTATGTTTTCGTATTTTCTTGTTAAGGGAAAAGACTCCCGTAAAATAATAACAAATTTACAGGACTATAGGAGTATAGTATTTACAATTGACAGCTTGAAAATTAAACGAGATGTTAGATTTTGCTATATATATTTCAATTTTATAAACCGCATCCTATTTGGAACTTTAAAGATTCTCAAACTGACGTTTGTTGTACTTTAACGATGTCATCGAAATACGCTCGCCATTGTGACTTCTTTAGTCGTTATAGAGAATTATAAATATGATGAAAACATTTTCTCTCTTCTTGAGCAACTGTACTTGCCTCTTAAATTTTGGCCCTTGTTGTTCAGTGTGCTTTCCTGCAATTGTTGTTAAATTATAAACAAAAGACACCTTAAACACTGTTTGCTTCTTGTTTTTGTGCAGTTGGTCGATTGATTTGTAAGAGACCAAATGTGTCTCTAAATGTTTAGTTAGAAATGCTTTTTTGAAAATGTTATGACTTTGTTGGTAATTATAAGACCTTTTTGACAATTTGGATTTAAATACGACTATTTGCTTAAATATAATTATTGACAACTAAAATATAATTTTTCTCAAATATACCCACATAAACGAGCAGGTCTAGGGTCGACACGTTTTGCTTTAATTGGTGTTGTCAATTTATTGGTATAGTAATAAACACTCCTGAGTCCATTTCATATATTTTTAATTATGTATATATTTGCATTTCAAAAAGTGCTGTGTATGTGAATTATTGATCAAACGTGTAGATATTAGTACATAATGTGTTATGTACTGATGTTCTGATGATCACGAATTCAAAAACCTTACAATAATATCCATAATAAATGTAATAAAACTAACAGTTTTATTAATATTAAGGTTCAACCTTAGTTTTCATTTTTATTCTCATAAAAATAAAACAGCTTCCTGTATCTTTTAGTAGCATAGTATGATAATTGTATATTCGAATAGCATTGGTGATTAAGATTTAATTTTTGTTGTAATCAAACACGTGAAATATTTCTTACTCGACTTACTTTTTATACTCAATAAAGATAGGTATTTAATAGACGTTTGCGTTTCAATATCTAAGGATTTTGATAGTGTTTTGCGTCATATTTCAGAATATAAGGAACCGGAGATACTGTTGAAAATGACATACATTATATATTTTGTATGCATTATCAGAATATTTTTCAAGAACAATTAAAATTCGTCGACCAAATTTAAAAACAAATATGTATTGGTTTAATGCTTCTTTTTCTTTAATTACAGCTTGCAGGACATATCATAAGACATCAAGTTAGGTATATGGCAAATGTGAGAAACAAGAACCGAAAATAGGGGTATTCATACAAAGATAGGTTAAGAAAAAAAATGTCGAGCATTAAAATGATAACAATAAAGCAGACACACAACATAAAACTTAACACATAATAACAGAAACCAACTAAAAATCGAAGGTGATTCCATGTGCTCCGAAAATATAATCGATTTATGTCTATGCGTGGCACCAGTTGTACAACTTATGTTGAAATCAGGTAATTAGCTATATCTGGGGTAGCCATAATCTAGAACGAATGAGGGAAAGTTTTAAAGACAAAAGGAACAAATGAATAGAAATTTGTGACACAGACAAAACCGTAACTGTCAACTGAGTCATTATGGCGACCTGTAGAATTACCGAATGATTACTTTACTGTGAACCGTTGGTTAATTAGCTTTTTTGTCGTTAGCAGACACCTCTTATCAAGGAAATCTAGATAGAAAATACGGGCTCTCAAGTACCTGATCAATTGAAGATGTATACACATTTGCAGGTATTGCTGAAATGTTACATCATAAAAAATGGAAAATTCACAAAACCACAATTCAAATCATTCGTTGTATCGTAACTTGCTCGTTCTTAAGCGGCTTAATTGTCAGTTTTCTTGAATAAGATCAAGGTATGAAACAGACATGGCTGTCTCTGCTATGGTCTTAACTTAAGTTTTAATGGGATAGATTCAATCACAATAGTCACCTAATTTCAATGAAAGCATGTAACCTGTAAGCATGGGTAATGGAAGAAAGGGCTAACTTTAAACTTTTATTATTGTTTTTAAGATGTTCTTACATAAATATTCATTCACCTGTTAAGAAAATTAATTTAAGAAAGGGAGCACAACATTGTATATAAAAATGGCATTTAGCCATTTTAAGCATTTTCATAAATAATATATTGAAAAATACAAATATACGCATTTTATAATATAAAATCAGGAATAAATGCTAACTATCAGGCTTAAACAGGTCTTGTCTGAATAAATTGTATGTATATCCTCCCGACTGTGCTTATTTACAAATACCATTTGAAACCAATTCAATATATAAGGACACCTACAAAAAACGTACACAACGTTATAAAAAATGAAAAATGCATATCATCTCCTTACAAAAACACACAAATCACATCAGATATCCCGAGGCGAAATTTGACAATTTAATTATTGTTTCCTGAAAAACATGTTTACAATTTTGCAAAACGATATTTATAAAAGTATTTTTATCCTTTATTGTACTTAACGTCGAATGTTTTACAAACAGTAAACAACTAATAACAAAACAAAACATGAGAAAGTAACATAAATGTACTAACAAATCAGAGTTGAACATATAGCATTCTAATATTACAGAAACTTAATGACCTAACATGTTCCTGAATGTATATGTAAACATTTCAAAGATTATTGTTATTAGTGCAAGAAACCTGCACCTATCCGCAAAACGTGATTTCTTCTTTTAATAATTTCAAGTTTTATCATTGTCTGTTGTCTGTCTTTCGTATTAAAAGCTTTTACTTGTCTTTTACTATTACCTTGAACAGTAATGACCTGCTTCATTTTTCTAAAGAAATATATTAATCTACTATAGCAAGATTTATGTATAATCTACTACGGTGTATATGCAGTTTTACACTAATGAGTAGCAGAGATTTTTGTATCAAAGATAATTTATTTTTTTTACAAAAGACAGAAAACCATCTTCCTGTATATGTTTTTGTTTACAACACGTGATAATTTATTTATTTCCATGTCAAACGGCTTTTTCAAATTTATTGTTATCTTTACTAAAAACAATACAGCTTTACATTTTTGTTGACTTCACTTGTTTCAGAAGACTTCTCTTCCTCCTTTTGGAATTTCTAGACACGTGACTACTGTCACTACCATTCAGCAAAAAACTAGTTTTATGATTAATGTCATCAGAAGTTTCGTATATAAAATAATTACTATACTTCCGTTTTTTACGAAAGCATGTCAAACATTTACACTTGCACAAATTTTTGAACTCCCTCTTGAACTTTTCCTACAAAAGAACAATGCAAATAATAATTTAAACATAATTTAATTCAAGCACATTTTGGGGTTTACAAAACAACCAGTGGACAAGACACATTAATTATGCTTTTTGTTTGGAAGTAACTCTAGAAATGCACCACTTAACACTAAATATATTATGAAAATGAACTGTAGCAATATGCCTAAGAATCAACAAATAAACAACGATTCAACAATGTCACTCAATCACTTTTTTGACGAAACGATAATTTTAAAGTATTTTGTAAAATAATGAACGTTCTGCTAAAGTCTGAACTGTATTGTTTAATTATTTAACTGTAGTTTAAAATAGTATTATAATAGAATATCCAAATGTTTCCGACTTTGAAAGTATTTCCAGTCCCAGGTTCTCAGGATTCGACTCATGGACTTGCTGAGCATTATCCGCTAGCGAATAGGGTGGAGGTTGTTTCATAACACACTAAACGCTTGCTCGTGGTAACGTAATTGATAAGTTTCATTCTCATTGCACATTAAGTGGGCGCACAGGAACCGTTATAAAAGAATAATAATTTTGCTCCATGCACTTGTAATGGAAGTCAAAATCTTAATCAGTGGTCAATCTCATTTCACGGGTTGATGTTTTGTTTGTTATATTCTTCATAAGCTAAAACGTTCAGCAGGGAAAACGTTTTACCTGATTTTTTAATCTAAGTAATGTGTATTTAACTGTGTGTTTTGTGCTGGCATTTGTTCTAATACAAAAAAATACTGAGGTCGAAAAAAAAGAAAACACAATTGTTATATGACTTACATTAAGAAGCCCATATATAAATGGGTTGTAACATGAATTGCTCATAGCCAACCAGTTGGAACAAAACCAGATTATATTGATATACTTGAATCTAAAAGCAAATGATGAAAAATATTTTATTTACAACAAAAATACGAGTCCCACAACTAATGGCTCAAAATGTTTTATTATGAACATTTTACTCCTTTAGAAATATTGAATGTTCAGTAACACCATACAAGCAAGTTGCTGGGAGCCTCGGTGGCCGAGTGGTTAAGGTAGTTCGCCCTATATTGATCGCGTGGTCTATGAACACTGAAGTTGCGGGTTCGAGTCTAACCGCACGAATACAATCTTAATTTACAAGGATTACCATTTTTCCTACCGAAGGTAGGGGTTTTAGCCAAGAGTGCTTCCTTCCCAGTAAAAACATTGACGCCATGATATAGCTAAAAAATTGCTGATGAAAGAGGCGTTAAACATCATTTAAACAGACTAACACATAAATTACAGAGTTGTTTTGATGTCACCTGATGCTGATAAATGAAATATATGTTGTCATGTTATAATGTAAGGCGAAAGTCGAGACTGATGCAGCCATGTAATTTAATATGGAATCATTTCACAGACGTTTGATATGAAGCCATAAAATATAAAACGATGATATTAAGTTTCATAGACAGCTCAATAACAATGCTTATAATACAAACAAAATAAAACTATTTTACTCATAGAGCATCCGTTGCTTACTCGTCCGATGGAGCATCTGGGCTCCCTGCGAGTTGTTATTGATGTAAATTGTGCTCTTTGTTTCCTGTTTATGTTGTATGTCTGTTTGTTGTTATGTTGTTTAACTATCGTTTCGTCTGTCTTGAAAGTCTTAGAATTATGGTTTAAGTTTACTCCTCATTATCGATTCTTTTTTATATCATTTGTCTCTGTTAATGTTTCTACAGACAGTGTGAAAAAAGCGATCTAGTGTAGGTGTTGTTAATAAATGTTACTTAAAATGTTTAAGTGTTACTTACTTATTAACGCTAGGATATACTGCTGATAAAAAATTGTATGTCTGTAGAGGCAACCAACAACCGGCAAACAAACTTACGACAATAATGAGCATTTTTACAACCTAAACAAAAAATAAGCAATTAATGTGCTAATATGTCATAATTTATTCAGTGCACTATTTTCCTATAAGTTCATGCCCCATGCTGTCGTAAAACGCAAACGACAGGAGTTATTTACCACGCAGATGTTAGTGAATACCCCGCGTACTATTAAGTTTCATATTATGCATTGTATTGTTCAAATTTCGGTGCATGCTAAAATACAAAAACTTTAATTACATTCGATTTATCAACGAGAACTGTACATGTATGTTATATGACATTAATTTGATATGGAAATTATTTTTGTTAAAAAAGCAGTTTTTTGCAAAAGACAAATATTTTTCTTTGGTATTTATCAAGAGTATTGAGAATATCGATAGTTTACTATTTATAAGGTTGTAAATGAAATGATTTTAAGTTTTGTAACATGCTGATAGGTATAAACGTCGTTCTGAATTTAAACTTTAATTTTGTATTGAAATTAGGTTATAACCACTGACAAGATATTGTAGTATACTGTATTGCATACTGTTTTATGGCACTTTTCTACTTCTGTTTAACCATTCTTTGCTTATGAAACATATTTTTACAGCGTTTGGTTCTTTTCTTAGAAGACTAAATAAAAAGTACTAACAATATACCGAACACCATAAAATCTGTAGAAAACGTCCACAAAAAAATCCATAAAACAAACTTTATTTATGATTTAAGTTTCATCAAAAATAGGCCTGTCGATAATTTGTTGGGGTCAATGGATTACAATTCAACATCATATATCGTCAAAACGAGTAAATTTAAAAACAACAAGTAAATTCCAGTGTTCGAATATAAAGCTAAGGAGTCTATCATACAGGATCATCAAGTCCAGTAAGCTTACATATCAGTTTAATAGATGTCCACAATCCTTTGTGCCGGATGTTCTGTTTCCATAACAGATTGCATAAGAAAAAGGCTTATGTAATCATATATCAATTTGAAAAATTGCAATATACTCTCGTATATGCCTTTCATTGGTAAATGCGTATTTAAGAATGGTTTTAATTTGGATGAATAAAACATGTTTAAGATTTACTGGTATCTATTTGTGTTTAAGAAAATGAAACTTTATGACCATACAAGTTGACGAAGGACATAAATCTTTATTTGCAAAACACGAAAATGTTCTATCAGAAGGATGCCAATACGGATAGGAAGTATTGTGTATGGTTTATAAAAAACATAACTGAAACGTTGTGTAGTACTATCCAGCGGATATTGAGCCTCACAAAACGAAAGATACGATGATAAACGGAAATTAGATTGAAATACGAACTATTTATTGTAAAGATTTTTTTATTAAAACACAATGAAAAGCAGCGATATATGAAGATACAAGTCATCAAAAAAACTTTGGTCGCACGCCCATATGATAATAAATCTGTCGTGTTTCACCGGGAATAATGATTTTGATAAAACATACTATAAATATCGTTTTATGTACTCAATTTAAATCCGGGTTTAAGAATGTTATGTTTTGTTCGCCGAAATCTTTTATTACAAATTACTGTAATAAATTACAAAGTGCCAATAATGAGAAAAGTTTTAGTAGGTTAATGTTAAATGAAATTAGTATAAGAATTATTCATCTCATAAGTTTTCTATCAAAACTTTTACACAGTTTTAAATTGTATTTAGATCGTATTTACAATAACAATCGGATGTTATTTGCAATAAATGGTTTTCTTACAACAAAATTCTGGTAACAATGAAGGTCGGACACAGCACGTTCCCTATGAGGGTTGTTAGCTAGGTGGTATTACAAACGCCTGATTTGAGTGCCTAAATGTAAAAACTCTTATTGCTGTCAAAAACGATAAAAAAAATTATTAACAGTTGCCACTAATTCGAATAAAGGCCAGCTTTTCGAATTATAACCTGGAAACCACAGAAAAATGAGATGGTCTTAGACAATGGGGTCTAAAACATTGGAGACTCTATAGGATGTCTTTTTGCTCATACTGCTATATATTTATAATCAACCTGTAAGACTAAATAATTAGTACAAACCATTCAATAATTGTTCACCGTTAAGACAGAGCGTTTAAATTCAATTTTGAGAGGAAATTATTTATTATACTTCTTGATGTTATGTTGCTGCTTAAAATTAAATCTGAAATAACAAACAAAAAAAACTGCACAAGACGTAAACGCGGACTGCTTTTGCAAAGTTTTACGTCCGCTGGGATAATACTGGCACTATCTGATCACGTGGTCAGGCTTTCAGTATTATCCCCTGACAACTATCAAACAAAACTGCTTCCTCTTTCCACTATTTGTGTACGATCTGAGCAGCTCAAATGGTCGATCTCCTGAAACCTTCGCTATATTTTCTCAGATCATACAAAATAACATAATTTTTCACGGATATTTTTTAATAAATAACTCAAAGAAACAAATACCATGTTTCTTTAAGTAAAATATGTGTTTTTAAAACGTAATTTTGATTGCCATACTTTCAGTAAGCATATGCTTAGGATGCAGAAAAACGTTAACGACCTCAATGTGCATAGGAATAAAGCAGTCATAACCAGGTCACCAAGTACATTTTGCTTGTTATAATCTAGGGAAATTGTGGTTTCTTAAATTTATCTGACATCTTATGACTGTCAAGCTTCTGAGAAATATAAGAACATCGTACGGTATTTTTCGGTTTAATTTCATGAATATATCTGGCAAGGAATTATACAATTTAATAGTGTCGGTCATAGGGGAAATCGACTGTCATTATTTTTATTCATTACCTTAAATTCATTTGTGATGTTGTTGGAGCTTACAACTTTTTATTGATTCGATTCCTTCTGCGGTGTCCGTGCGATGTATTTGGTACTTTGAATTATTTTAAGTTTAGAATCGTTGTTATACTACAACAATGTTTTGTATACATGTGTTTTATTCTTGTGAACATTTTCATCAATTTGTGCTGTAGTTCATTTTTTTTACTTGTTCATTAAATGATTTGTGTTTGTTGTCGCCTACATTTAATTCATGGCTAAGCTCAGACGGATATTTGCAATAAACACCACACATTTATAACTCAACGTCATTTCAGGAAAATATCAGGAGAAGGACAGCCTACGTAGTGTGTATAATAACATTTTAAGGGATTTTTCATCATGATCAACACAATGGAGGTGACGACCAAGGAACATTTGAATAGATGTTATTTACTTGTGTTGAAAAAAATCACTGTTGAGTAGCTAATTGTCAACAGCAGCATATGGTCTAAAACAAAAAAACTAGCCTAACGTATGAGTTGTGAAAAACTTTTAACATATAAACACCATTTACCGATACTGATAGAATATCGATAAATATAAACGTGATCTGAACAGTAAGAAAGTTGTATTTAAAAAGTTGATACCAACTATATAGATTAATAATTGAATTATATAATTGAATCAAATTACATTGTAATCACAAAGAATTATGGGAAAAGGTAAAGAATCTATATGGCCTCCTAACTTACATAATCGAAAAACTGTTAACAATGCTCTAAGTAATCCCCTTTCCCGCTTTTAAATTTTCAAAACAACTGGGTAAAAAACTGTAGGAGCAGTTAATTACAAAAACAAGTACCGCCTATGAAAACGAATGGCAGTCTATGTCTATTGGAAACCACAAATATCATTCCGATCAAAATGTAAAATATCAGGTTTACAATCGCACTTAGAAACAACGAATCTGTAAAGGTGTCATTAAATTTCATTCAGTGGTGTAGGTGGAGATGCAGATAAGAGATAGATACCCATTGATGTAAATGATAAAGTTCATGTTTTGCTATGGGAAACCCCAACTATTACTCCGATCAAAATGTTAAATATCAGGTTACAATGGCACTATGTCACAAAGAGTATTAGTAAGTTTCATCTATTTCCATATAGTAATGTAGTAGGGGTTGCACATAAGAGAAAGTGTAATTTACGGACGGACATCCCCATTGAGCTAGGGTATAACAATACAATCATTCGATTATGAAGTAAAATTGTTTTGTGCGTTGTTCTTTCTAGAAGACAATAATTAAGTCCATTCATAGAGTGTAATTATGTCCAGACATTGTCATTATTTGCTGTATGCTAGCTGGTTTGATTTCTTGTTATCTTAAGTTTTTGTTTGATCTTATATTTGATGCACATGATTAGTCATAGTACACAGTTGCACATGTTAATATAATATCATAATTTTGACTATGTTTGTAAAAGTTGCTCTAAAAATGACATAGTAATCCATTAATTCGAAGAGGAAGGATATAGAATCAACCATAAAATAAAATAAAAAGCGTACGCAAGATTGCTTGAACCATTATTGTCTGGGACAAAACCGGAGATTGTGGAATTAATTCCAGTGCAGATTTAAAATAGGTTCATTTAGTCCTCACGAAACAAAAGGTAGTAATGCATTCATATGTTACAGCTTGTTTTGACTATATATGTTATTTCAATTAAAATAAATTTACTGCATCTGCATTATTTAACAATGCTAAAAATGTGGGAGGCATATATCGTTTACGACAATCATTGGGTTTGTGTGTTAGCTATTAATCAATGGTTAATGTACAGACTATTGAACATCCATATGTTTCCAAGATAGATAGAAGTCTAAAGGATGCAATCATTTCTAATTACAGTGCTAAACATTGAATTGTAATGAAGCATGATTGTCAGCTAACTCTTTTTAAAATAACAAACATTACCAAACCCTTGTCACGACTAGTGTAATATAAAGTAATACAATCTGTATACAATATTATGTCGTCAACATTTCTTAAAAATAAAATAATTTAATTTGCATTGTATGCTGATATCTGATTAGCCAATGTAAATTGATCAACCTATGTTCTATGATATAATTTGAGCTGATCACATGTCCTATGCTTAAATAAAAATTCCATGACGTCATTGTTGTTTTTACATTAATTTGGTTTGATTTGGTATTTAAATCCACACCACCTGCTGCTTTTTTCATGCATTTTGTGAACCGATTGACTGGTCTACCACCTCACATTCTGCTAAGATTATGTCTCATGTTTGTCATTGATTACAATAAAAAAGCTATGTCAACCAACCTTGACGTTTTTTCCCTCGTATATGAGCTTTATACGAGATAATATTGACCAGCATATGCATACAGCAATGCAAGATGTTGATTAACATTTGAAAGATCGCTAACATCTCGTATTGAAAGCGTATCAAAGAAATAATTATATAATTTACTAATAAAACTACCGAGTATCCCACTCTCATGCTTCTTATCCATTCTTTTTGACAATAAAGTCAATGGGGTTCTATCTTGTGAAGTCGTCTTACCTTTTCTTTGCTATTTATTAGTTACCGACGTTTGCCATAAAACTATGTCGCTGCTGTCAAATGATTAATTACACTGATTTCTTAACCTGTCTCGGTGATCTTATTAGTTATCTGTTTCATTATATTAAGTTTTGTACAAATTTAAAATTGTTTAACGATCTTTGAGTACCTTAGTACGCTAGCTATATTTGATGCTTAATTGCTGCTTGTTAAGAGGAAAAGAAATACCAGAGGAGCAATACAATCTCATTGTGCAATGTCCCGTTTTGTTGACCTCAAGTATAAAACAGCAGGTATATAGAAATAATTAGAGAGATCAAAAGACATGATAAGGATTTTTTTCTTTGGGGAATATTTAAAGTAATGCTAAAATTAAACATTAATGGGAATCTTAGATCTTTCTTCTACAGTAAGTACGTTATATTTTTTATTTAATTCGCGCCTGATATAGCTTGTTATTGGAGGTTTTATGTCATACGAATGAACAAAGGAACCATTGAAATATGTCAATGTTATTTTCCGTAAAAATATAGAATTTTTTTGTAATGTTCACACTGATGCTGTAGCTGTATGCTAAAACTGACCATTTTCGAAAGCGCGAAACAGTTACAATTTTAATCGTCTTTCGAATACTTCAATTAACCAACAAACAATATTGGATTAAATGACATCCTTTACACGATGTATGGGTGGATAAGGTATTTTGTCTACTATTCATCACGTGGACTGTCAACACTGGAATTGCGGGTTCGATTCTCACTGCAGATTGCCCTCGACTTCAATTTTAATCGACAAGAATGCCGGTTTTCCTACCAAAAATTGGGGTTTTCCCCGTGTATTGCGGCTTACTGCCCCAATAAAAAAATAAGATCCCGCGATACATTTCTTTAAGTGGCATAAAAACACCATTCAAACAAACAAAATAATGTGTATTATTGATCTGATACTGTGTCCATAATTTGTTTCAAACATAGGCTGTTAAACAAACTTTTTTTCAAACAACGCACGTCCATTGTAAAAATTGAAACAAATTTATGCATACTTGTCTTTTCTTGTCAAATGACAAGGACAAATATCAGATACTCTCTACATACAATAGGTATTATATAATAAAATTGTAGCATTGACACAGAACAAAATAGTGTATACCTTATTTTGCAATAAAAATATATGGAAGTAAACATTCGTTTCGAATTAAAACGCTCAATAGCTTTCCTGTTACAACGCAATATTCGGCATTTGAACGCAATAGTACAATTACCCGCATACTTATCCAAACTTTACATAATGTTTTGTGACAATTTTTATAAGGTTTATATTGTTAGCCTCATTTAGTTCACATGTAAACATGTCAAGAAGAAATTCTTTGTTCTTCATGTTGACACGTTGACAAGTATAAAATTAGTTATCTGAAAGAAAAATGTATGATTTATGTGTTGCTCAAAATTGTTGGCATTTATGAATAAGAATTTAATTTGATTTAGACAATGCGATTTATGTTGTTTTTAATTAACTTCTTTATTTTTAAATTAACTGTAACATCTAAATAAAAAATACAAATTTTTTTTATTTTCTTACTTTTAATTATTTTATTCGTTGAATTGTTATAACGTTATGGCTTGTCTTTTATTATTTACTACATTATTAGCTATGCTCCATTCTTAGCGTTAACTATCACTGTGATAATTGAATAAGTTCTTTAATGCGATTAGAAAAAAGAACTTGTATAAACTGATACCTTATTTAATCTTTAATTGTAATAAAGTCTCAGTGGAATTGCATGTCATTAAATCTAATTTAACCTACCATTTCGATCTGTACCAAATCAGGACCTATGATAAATTTGCTTTTTTTTTGTTTTCTTGTTTGTTGGTTTCTTTGGACCTTGTTTACAGTTTTCCTGTTATTCGGTATTTTATTACAACCTTCAATTAAAGCAAACATATTAAATGTAGATATTTTTTTTCAATATGTGTTTGTTTTAATTTGGCTTTGTATACAATAATGTGTCTCCTATATACGGTGTTCTATACTTTATTTGGGACCGGATATCTAACAAGACAACTGGCAAACCTTGTCTATTAAGAGTATAGAAACCATACTCAAAGTCTGCTTCGAACTCACAACACTATTGTGTGTGAGTATGTGCTTCTGCACGATAATTGTTGTGTGAATAATTATTAAGAATAGTAAACTTAATAGTGGATACAATAACTCTAAATTGGGTAATTTTTCGAACTTGAAGTACCAGCAGCAAAAACTGCACTGTCAAATTGAATGCTGATCGGAATGATTATCAAAGGAATGCATATGAATACAGGTCTATAGCAGGTATAACTTGTTTAAATCAAGAGTAGGCAATAGAGATTCCGTACAGCAATCTGTGAAATTAAAAGCAGATCGATCTAAGAACAACAATTATATTCAATATGTGTGCAGCGACCAATGTTACAGCTGTCTAGTGATGGCAAAAATGAAAAAAACTGTCATAAATGTCGAAAAGGAAAATAAGAGGGTAATTGTGAGTGGCAGTCAGTGAAAAAAACAACACATAATGTCACTTAGTATCAACACATTAAGCATTGATTTGATAACCATTTTAGTAGAACTATAAACAATAACTATTACTAACTAACACATGCCCAAGAATTTTTAAGTATTTGTATCATTTCACGTAAGTTGTTTATGGAGTTTTTGTCTATTAACCGATTAACTGATTAACCGTTATTTATTTATTGTAGTGTAGTATTTTGCTTGGTTAACTTTATTTCTTGAGATCAAATATATATTAAAATTTATTTGTATTAGTAAATAACAAGTATCTAAAACAAATAAAGTTCGATAATCAACAAACACCAACGTCGTTTCAGCAACAGAACAAAATGTATTAATTTGTTGTCGTTTAATCGGTTAATAGAATGTCGGTATTTGCATCTGCATTTAAATGTCTTTATGTGTTAGAAAACCTACATTATCTATTAAGCTTAGTGTTAATCGGCGGCGTGAGGCAAAGTGTACATGACTGCAATATTACTAGGCAATTGCCAGTTTTCCGGTTAGGTTTAGGCTTTTTCTAAGAATAAATAGGCATGCCTCTTCAATACCCAACTAGACGTATATATACATGTATACATTTACTATATAGTATTTTTCCTATTTAATCCATTTTTAAACAGCGTGCAATATTATACAAATATTCCGTATAATTGTGCTCGATGTACACGAATATTTTTTAAAGATTTCTTCAACTGAATGTAAATTTTATATTGCCCGAGGCAACCGTTAGAGGAACCAAGGAATTATTCTTATACATCGACAAAAATCATAAGGAATATTTTAACATAGCTCAGAAAACAAATACAGATTAACGTAATGTTCGTTCATGTCTTCATCAGAAGCATGCGATTACCGTGACATTTTCCTATGTTGTCGTTTGTATACTAATGTCAGGTACTTTTCGTTACTTCATTTAGATGTCACAAGATCACGCGATCAGTCGATATAACTTAGCGTGGCATATTAAATTGCCACTTTGTGTGGATTTTGTATTTTCTTATGAAATATTTTTTACCAACATTATATATACTTAATCTATGTATTTTTTTCATATTTAACTCCTGTTCTATTTCTTGAATTCCTTTAAAAGTAAAGGTGCGTTCCCAACAATGATATTCATATTTTACTTTGTCGTCTAGTACATAAAGATTGCCGAGGATGATGATCTTTTAAGCAGAGGAAATTATACAAAGCCATAAAAACTGAATAAACTGAAGTCAGTAGTAAGGTTTGATAGTAGTAAAGTGAGAGATTTAATAAGCAGAACAAAAATAAGTGACGTCAAATTATACAAAGAATCAAAAATATTACAAACAATTAACCAATAGAAACTTAAGAAAATTCATAATTGATTTTTTCATATTTTAGAAACATATCTAGTGCAAATATAATTATATTGGACCTCACTGGGAGCTCTCCAGGGATCATCCCACGGCAGCCCATTACTTCCCCGGGTGGCGGATAGATGAGACCCTCTTTCTCCGAGGGTTGTTAGGTCTAATACAGAAAGCTTGGCCGCGGAATGTAGAGGGTAAACTGTTTGGAGAGAGCAACGCTCCTTTCATGAAAAAAGATTTGGAAAAAAGAATAGGCTCATTGTTGCTGCTTAAAAAAGGCTACATTCTCCGCTCTAACCAATACTCCTTATTTTTCCACTGGCAGTCGAAATTGTGTTCCCTATGTCCCATCCCAACCCCTTTTCCCGTTGATTTATTGTTTGTTAACTTGTTCTCTTCCTGAATTCAGCTGTATTACTGATCGCTAGAGATTCAATCAAACAAGCAAACATTCAATCAATCAATATATTGGACCTGATACCTGATACAATATAAAAATGACAAAATGAATATTGTCATGAATCATCTAATCGGCATGATCGGAAACACAACACAATTATTACTATATAAATGAAAGGTCGCTACAGGAATATTGAAAATTATTGCCTCTCAGTATGTCATATTGCACTCTCAAGCTCGTTCTAGACAATATTTCCCATTATTCATGCAATAGCCCTTAAATTTATAAAATAAAATCATAATTTAAAATATGGCGCACAAAATCGCCTTGGATAGTATTGCATTGCAATGAAGACAGACAGGCTACTTCAACATAACATTTTGAAATTGTACCACGTTTTTCCAAATTTTGGAGATATATTAAAGAAGTGGTAATTTAAAATATTTTGATTATTGATTGTTAACCTCGTATAAATCTACAACAGCGTAAAGTTTTATCAGATGCCATTTCTGACAAAGTGCACGACCTAGAAAAGGTGGAAGAAATCAGTGTTATAAAAAAAACAATAATAATTAAAATGCCATTTGTTCTGAGAACAAATGAGAAGGTCTTTCCCACTGTTCCTCTTAAGTAAGAAAAGTTAGGTGATGCTATGGGATTTTGTATCTTGCTATGACACAAAATGTCACTTCCAGTCATAAAAATGAATTATTTGAGTAAAGAAAGTGGTCCCGAGCCAAAAAATATATGGTTGTTAAGGACTTTCATTCGGTTGCTAGGGACAAAAGGCCACTTCCGGTCATGAAATGACATATTTCAGTAAAGTACATCATTCTGATTCTAAAAATATATGGTTGCTAAGGACTTTTTATAACGGTCACCTTGTTGCTAGGGTATGACCTTGACCTATGACCTTTGACCTTTGGCTCAAATTGAAGCTCTTTTCATACTGATCACTTTAAACCTATATGTTTACTATATTATCTCTAACCGTTTTCAAGTTTTAACCAAAAAACCGATTAACCGAAACGCGTCAAGGGCAGTAACTCAAAAATGGTCCATCGCACAGCTTTCGGTCAAATGTACTAAATGAAGGTCTTAATAAGTGGAGTATTTTTTCCATTTATTGTCTGCTTCTATCTTTTATGGTTTGCGAGATATAGTGCTAACAAGACCTCTGGTGACCTTTGACCTTGACTTTTGACCTTTGACCTTGACATTTTCAAATGTAACATATGTCACTTAGGATCAATGGTGGTGGTCCCAAGTCTCTAGGACTTACGGTTTTTGAGAAAAAATTTTTGACGCGTTGCGACATTTTTCAGGTCAAAAACGCGTAAACAGGAAGTCGATTGGAAAAAAAAAATTTGCATGACAAATCATCGCCATAGGACCAGCGACATTTTGTACACTTCAGATTTTAAGAATCGGTTACGGTTTCTGAGTTTATCTGCTAACAAGGGTTTTCGTGTTGGGGCAGATAACTCTGTTACTAAAAATAGATCGGTCTAAAAGCATGAGCCATGTCATCTCCGGATATGACCGATTGATGTTACCAAGTATCGAAATGATACGTCCAGACACTTTTTGGCAAACCTCCGCGGAAGAAGAAAAATAATAATAATTAAACTGCCATTTGTTCTGAGAACAAATGAGAAGGTCTTTCCCACTGTTCATCTACAGTTAGAAAAGTGAGGTGATGCTATGGGTTTTGTGTCTTGCTACAGCACAAAATGTCACTTCCAGTCATAAAAATGAGTTATTTGAGTAAAGAAAGTGGTCCCGCGCCAAAAAATATATGTGGTTGTTAAGGACTTTCATTCGGTTGCTAGGGACAAAAGGCCAATTCCGGTCATGAAATGAAATATTTCAGTAAAGTACATCATTCTGAATCTAAAAATATATGGTTGCTAAGGACTTTTTTTAACGGTCACCTTGTTGCTATGGTATGACCTTGACCTATGACCTTTGACCTTTGGCTCAAATTGAAGCTCTTTTCCTACTGATCATGTTTAACCTATATGTTTACTATATTATCTCTAACCGTTTTCAAGTTTTAACCAAAAAGCCGATTAACCGAAATGCGTCAAGGGCAGTAACTCGAAAACGGTTTATCGCACAGCTTCCGGTCAATGTACCAAATGAAGGTCTCAATAAGAGGAGTATTTTCCCCATTTATTGTCTGCTTCTATCTTGTATGGTTTGTGAGATATAGTGCTAACAAGACCTATGGTGACCTTTGACCTTGACTTTTGACCTTTGACCTTGACATTTTTAAATGTAACATATGTCACTTAGGATCAATGGTGGTGGTCCCAAGTCTCTAGGACTTACGGTTTTTGAGAAAAATTTTTGACGCGTTGCGACATTTTTCAGGTCAAAAACGCGTAATCAGGAAGTCGATTGGAAAAAAAAATTTGCATGACAAATCATCGCCAAAGGTCCAGCAATATTTTTTACAATTCAGATTTTGAGAATCAGTAACGGTTTCTGAGTTTATCAGCTAACAAGGGTTTTCGTGTTGGGGCAGATAACTCTGTTACTAAAAATAGATCGGTCTAAAAGCATGAGCCATGTCATCTCCGGATATGACCAATTAATGGTACCAAGTATCGAAATGATATGTCAAGACACTTTTTGGCAAACCTCCGCGGAAGAAGAAAAATAATAATCATAAGAAATACAAGAAGGTCTTTCCCTTGGAAAGGGGGAAAGACCTTAATAATAATAATAATCATAAGAAAGACAAGAAGGTCTTTCCACTGTAGTGGGAAAGACCTTAATAAAAGGTGTAAAAACAATGTCACTAAAACATTGTTTGAGCGACTTAATAATTATGTCTGGTTCTAACATGATATAGAATGTCTTTCTTTCATCAGTATTGCAACAGTATATTGAGAATATGTTGTTTACGATGTTTTGATCACATGTTTCCAATATTATTGCGAAAATGTCATATTTATTTCATTTCTAAGTGTAACAATAATATATTGTAATGATTTTTTTTTTGGTTTTGTCCACATGATGATGAAAAAATCTAAAGGTTATTGAGAAATGTCAATCATTGGCAAAACGACTGAAAAAGGTCTTACAAAATAGCAGCAGCATTTCTGGTATATTTTCAATGAAAAGAAAGGATTTATTCCTATGATATTCACATGTCAACTTCATAAAGTTGTAAATGTGGCTTACAGAGAAAACAGTGCAGCCACTTTTTAGATAATCTAGGCATGCATGCACAGTTTTATTGGGTTTATATAATGTATATTATGTTTTAAAGCAAGAAGTGTTTATTATGGGTTCTCTGTCCGTGCTGACGTGAGAAATGTTTTTTATTTAATTTCATTGATTTCTGAGCGTATTTCGCTTATATTTAGTATGGGAACAAGTTAGCAAGTAATAAATCATCGGGGAAAAGATTTGATCTAACAAAACACATGTTTGAGCGCCAATAGTATAGCATAAATATATAATATTGTGTAGGGACGGACAATTTTGCTATGTAGAGCCTTCAATTAGCTCTACACCTATTTTGAAATCTACAAATAAATATTAGTCGTGAACGAAATTGCACTTTCTGAAATATAAACCGTTATGGTCTTTGTTCAGAATTTTTTTATTATAATCCAAAACTTTCCAACGAACACTTAGGCAGAACTGTGGGTCGTGCCCAGGGAAGCCTACCAGTATAGTTCCAGCAAATAGAAACAGCTCCGTAGTTTCATAAAGCTAGCGATACATGTTTTTCTTTTATTTGTCTTACATGTCGTTTTATAATATTCTCACATCCTCTGTAGTCATTACCCAAAGTACTTATTTGTACCGCAAGGCTTAAAGCGAAGGTTCGATTACGACAGTTGTAAGAAAAAATTATTACGTTTTCTTATTTTCGAGATAAGTGTTTTCTGAAGTTTTAATTTTCTATAATAAATGGAGATGTCTCAGAGAACTGATTAATGTTCGGTATTTGCATGTGTTATAATATCTTGAAGATATCTGAAATTGAAAGCAAAACATTCTGAATCTATACTAAGTATCATACTAAAATGATCAATTAAAGAGAACTTGTGCAAGGTTTTCGACAACAAAACTGTCGAGGCAGTACTGACATGTAATGTTCCTGCATATATTTATATTTAACTACTAATATAACATAAAATGTCACTTTTAACATATACCTCTAAAAAGAATGATAAGCAATTTTTCATCTACATCATGACGTTAAGTTTCTATTGGGGAGGAAGGCAGAGTGCCCGAAGAAAACCACTGATCTTCAGTAGGAAAACTGGTAATCTTTGTCAATTTAGATTAGTGTCGAGCACACGTATCTCATAGTGACTTGACATCGCACCGCAGTGTTGACAAGCACTTCATAAATAGTAGACTTAACAACTAGGCAACATTTAATATATGACAAATAAAAAACACTTAAGTGTTTGTTACCGACGTGTTCGTTACATAAGATACGAAACAAATAGCAGAGTCAAGTTTAAACATTGGATCACATGATGCTGCAAGTTATATGCATCCAAGATTAGAGATCTAGTTCCATTACATTATAAAGGCCTTACACTTATTGGAAACAGAAACGCACAGATGAGGTGAGTAACCTTAACATTTTGTTATGATACATATTTATATTTCCAATTCAAAACATGATCTTACAAACGAATTTCTTTGACATGTAATTGCATGACAAATGACATGCAATAACAATAACATATACTATGATATAGTATGACAAAATATGACATTGATGATCAGCAATGTAACGGATTTTTGATAGTTTGGTGTTATACTAGATTTTTTGTCCGACTTCAAAATTATTTTACATTTAAAACATCAGATCCCGTATTTCTTGCTATGGTTTTCAAAACAGAACAACAGATCTATTGATAGTCCATGGATTTCAAGCACACATTTTGCTATTAAAATAGCGTGATAAAAGAAAATAAAATGATAATATGATATTCACTGAAATAAGTTGTCAGAAATCAGAAACCCTTAGAATCTTATCAATTAGGTTTGTTACTTTTTAAATGTTTTTTTTCAAATAAATACATGTATACAGGTTAACTATCACAGAAAAAGATTTTTTCTGTTAAAGTAACACACATTGATTACCAAAGAAACTGTCAACACAGACAACCCACAAAAAATGTAAGTCAAAGAAAACGCCAAATTAGGTAACAAGCATCCAAATATGAAGCAACATACCAATGGTTCTGACTTGGTACTGTAAACCAATAGATTTGGTACTGGAAACCAATAGACTTGGTAGTGTAATCCAATAAAATTTCGCGCGATATAAACTTTCGAGGCTTTCGCGTAACAAATGCAAAAGTTTATAACCGCATAAAGGTCTGGAAGAATGATGAGGAATGACACTACAACGATGTAAAATACCACATATGTGTGAAAAACCATATTTAGAGATACTAAACTATGATTCCACAATGACAACTTCCGGTTGATAAACAGTAATCTTTCTGGGTTTTAATGAAAATCTGATTGTTTTTCTTTTATCTTCCAAGCCTATTATTGACACCTGTTTGGCACCTAAAACGACGAGTTATTTTTTTAATAAAAGTTTAATTCTGTCAAGCGTCAAAAGATCAAACTACTAATTAGCCGTTATGAAAACAACAATCACCCTGGTAATTACCATCTATGTGCACCTACAGGCACGACATGGTAAATAGGTTCATTACTATGTACTTAATTAAGAAATTCGAAAAAATTTTCGCATTAATATCTTCACAATAACTAGACCATTTCTTAACAAAGGAATGGAATTTTTAGCAACGCTTATTAAAGCTAAAGATGACCTCATACCTTGGTTTATAAGTCTATCCCGAACAAATTAGTCATCTTTGTAAAATCAGTATACTAATTGCAAGCTTTGATTGATTGATTGGGTGTTAGCTTTACGTCCAGCAAGCAATTTTTAGCTTTGTGTAGAACGACTTAACTCACAATAAATCAATAAACGTGTTGGGATGGGACACAGGGAACACAGTTTTGACTGCCGCTGGAAGAGTATGGAGTATTGGGTAGGGGCGAATAATTTAGTCTGTTTTGGTGGCTACGATGAGCTTTTCTTTTTTCGAAGTCTACAAAAGGGGTCTTTATCTTGAAAGAAGGGTGGCTTGAGTACTCTCTAAAATCAAGTCACCCACTATGATTCGCGTCCAGGTTTTCCGTATTATGAACTGACAAGCCTAACCGAGAGGTCCTTCCCTATCCGCCACCCGGTGGTGCGCTGATCTACTCTGTGGGTCAGCATTGTGAACCCACCCAACATCGTCCCTGCTTACTTCAAGCTCTTTTACCATTGATCATTGAGATATATAGACTCCGCATGCAGAAGACGGTGGAATATTGCTGCACAAGTAAAAATTAATTTTATTAAAATAAACTCTTTTGTCGTGAGATGACCATTGGCATTATTTTTGATTTTTTTGTTTGTTTGAATGATGTTTAACTCCATTTTCAGCAATTTTTCAGCTGTATCACGGCGTCCAGTTTTTATTTGTGGAAGAAGCCGCAGTACTTGGAGGAAACCTCCCACCTGCGGTAGGAAAATCCTTGTACATGTACACCTTGCCCGCAGTGAGAATCGAACCCGCAATCTCAGTGTTGACAGACCACGTGATCAATACTAGACGAACTACCTTAACCAATCGGCCACCATGGCCCCCGTTATATTTCAGGTGCAAGTCTAAACATGAAGTAGATAAAACTGTAAGACCTAGCTTGTCCTTTAAAAAGATGTTGAAAAAATTTAGTTTCATGTCAATACATGAACATGTCGGCAACGAGTTGGCACCAATTGGAATACTGATTACCGCTGAAAAACACCTCGTCCGAAAGGAACAAATATGTTAGAAAAAAAATCTAGCATACCATTAACCTGTTCCTCGTTGTATCGTAACTTGCCATTTTGTTCTTTAGTATAAATATACGTATAATTGTATAATTTCTTAAAGGACATATTTTAGATTTTCGCGACGCAAGGTGGTAGAAACAGTTAATAAATCAAAAGTTCTAATTTATGACATTTTAGATAGCGATCTTGACTAAAATTTTCCTGAAGATTTTTTTAATTATTTTTAGAATCCACATATGATTGATATTACTCCGCGAATATAACATTTCCCAGTTTTGTAGATGTCATTCTTTCAAACCATATTTTAATATAAATCTCCATATGGAGTTGTGAGTATGTCAGTCAGGTAAATAGCTGTCTTTCTACATTCGTTTATCAATCGTTGCGCAACAACTGTCCACACAAGGAAAGTAAAATTATTAAGATACCATCCTCAATCTATCTGCTGCTACTTGAAACAGATTAACCAAATTATAAATGTTCTAGATAAATAAAAATAACTGTAACTATACTATTTTGTAGTAAAAATAAATGTTTTAAGTTAGTACATGTAAGTGTTCAAAGAAATCATAGTTTTGCAGATATGGTTAAGTTTACGGCCCTATTCCAAAGGGATTATAGACAACGTCTAAGAGAAAACGACAGTAAGTGCTATTTACGTAAACAACGTCTGAAAAAGAAGACAATGAGGGCTTTCTACGTAAACAGTCTGAAAAATTAGGGCTTTCTGCGTAAATAACGTCTAAAAGACAGTGAGGGCTTTCGACGTAAAAAGCTGACATTAAAGAAGACAACACTTTGAACCGAATCATGAACTTTCAGGAAAAAGAGACAGCCTAGTGTACATTATAAAAACAATCTAAAACAATATAGAGGAGGAACAGGGTTGTGCAACTCCCCGCAACAGACATCATAGCTAGATATTGTTTTAGTAAGTCATTTGAAACGTGTCAATGTAAAAGAAAACAACCAGTGTCAATATTCAAATAGTGGTAATATATTACAAACATGAACGGTGAGAACAAACGTAACAAAAAGATAATAATAATTATGAACGAGATAATACTGTACTCCTCATACCACAAATCCAACGTTTTGGTTGTTATTGACCAGATTATATCCGGAATAATAATCATCGTTTCCAGTATGTCTTGTAGACATAAATGGATTAAAGCACTACCTCCCTATACAGGAATGGTAATCTTAAATGGTACTCCAATTGACAAAATCACCTTCAACATTGATGGAAAATGGAACAATAGAAAGCGCTAAAACGATCTGTTTGACAGAATCAAAGGTACATGAAAGAGAGTAGCTGATGAGTCTGTGCTTAAGGGTAAAATAATAAAACGAGATCCGCAAGATTATTTTTCGCAAGGACACTGTCGGAACATTGCAGTTTGAAAAAAAAATCAAAACTAATAGTTTTGTCAGAGGAAGTCTGCAGACAAATGTTAAGAAGCATCACAGAAAGTTATAGGACTGAAATGCCAGGTATTATGCAATGGACGCTTGTGAGAATACGTTTAACTCTTGGCAAATCAAAATGTTTGAATGCAAGCGAAGGAAACAAAAAGACTATGGTGAACATACATGTATATGTAACGCAGGTCGTCAAAGGTGACATACATGTTGATAATTTAAATATAGGTCTACAATGCAACTGACATTGTAATGAAATAAATCAAGTAATGTTTAATGGACCACAAGGCCTGATATTAATTGGATTGACAACAAGACATTATCGAAACCTGAACCTTCCGAAATCTCCAAAAAGATACAAGAACTACAGAATGTTGAGCGCAAAATGTTAAAAGAAATACAAAGTGTTTTTTTAATTAAATTTCCGTTGCTTGTTATGTTCATTACAGTTTTTGTTCATTTCTGATTACTTAATCTGTTTCACAATAATGATTAAATAATTTAGTTGCATGTTGCATTTAGCAAACAGAATACCCTTGCATTTTTATTTGCACAAATAAGACTTACATTAAAAACGTATGAAATTTCAAGACCTATTACTCATGTATGCTTTACGTCCAGCTAGCAGAATTTCAGCTATATTAAGGAAGAGAACAAGTTAACACAAAACAAATCAATCGCAACAACGGGTGGGATTTAGACATGTGAACAAAATTTTGACTGCCAGTGGAAAATTATGGAGTATTGGGTAGGGACGGAGAATTTAGCTTTTATTTGCAGCTACAATGGTAACACTTTTTTCGTAATCTACAAAAGGGGTCTTTATCGTGCAAAAACCGTGGCACTCTCCAGCACGTCAACCAGTAGGGTCCGCGACCATGCTATCCGTTTAACTTCACGATCGTCTCCCCTATCTGCCACCTGGGAACGGACTGCTCTGTGGGTCGAGCACTGGGAACTCTTCCAATACGGTTCAAGTGCCCGTATATCACAAATGGTGACAAACTACATCCATTTATTCGTTAAATAATATGTTGTTCAAGAGAAAAATAAATCAAGAAAAACATTGATTAAGAATAGCTTAAATTTTCGTTTTAAAGACGTGTTAGGTAATTTTAAAGTTATTTATGAGTTCTCACGAAAAAGCATCATTTAATGTAGTTACTTTTTACTTCTATTAATTTAGATTGAGTCTATAAATGTACTAAGTGTTCCTCATGAACTACAACCATTTTATAGCCATTTATGTTTTCACAAATGATTAGCAATTGCAAAAATATACACATTTTTCAAAATCATACCAAATCCCACATTTAAAACTTGACTTGAAACAACCATGCCACGGCCATTTCAAAAAGGAATTGGATAGACTAGATTTCACTGGATATAGTCTCACATTTCCCGTATGTTTGGCATGTTCTGAAGTTGTGTATTTGATAGCCTGTTCTTATTTGTTCAACATCAACTATATTCTAAGCATAATATAAAACAAAAGGAACAATTTGGAGTTCATCTTATCAAATTATTTCAAGGTTATTGTTCCCTTAATAACATCTCTTGTTTAAAATGCATCATTTCCATGCACACTGCAGTATCAGTAAATGTAAGAATTGTAATTGCTCGTCATATGCATGATGGCTATGTCATTTCCTACCGCTGACTGTTATTTCAGTGTGTAAGCGGAATATAAAGCTCAACCCAGTGTGTTAGTCAAGAATTTAGCAGAAGTTTAATCATACCGTCGTGTTCTCGCAATGATATAAAATAAATAAAAACTAGTGAATTGGCATTAAAAATCATACTATCAATCACTGATTTATATCATCTTAATTATTTCATCTAATTCGATGAAATTTCAAATAAATGTTCATTTAGAAAGGGGGAGTGTTAAAAGCCTTTATAGTATGTTTAGGATATACATTCTTAAGGCCAAACTTACGTCGGATTAGCACCGACTCCGGTGCATTATATGTGGCAATGCAACTCTCAAGAATTTTAACGTTGCAATCTGTCCTCGTTCGGAATTAAGATAATTATTACTTGTTAGACTTTAAACATTAATACATCTTTTTTTTCTAATGAGGACACACGATTGAGTATTAAGGGTTTGTGTGCATTGCATGGAATATATCAATCACCACTTGCAAGGACCACATAACATCAGAATTAAAGTTATTTTTATAATGGAGTATAATGTATAATGTAGCTCCTGGCAAAGATATGATCGTTTATACTTTGATGCATGTCACTTGGAAACATGTGCTAAATATTTATGAACACATTGATCTTGCAATAGATTTTTGTAAATTGTATTATAAAAGATGCATGTTATGTAAATAAATATTAATAAAAAACACCGATCAGTCAGATACGATGTACCACAGGTTGTAGATAACAAATAAATAAACTTTATTGTTTATTAATTTATTCACAGATTGTTGTACACTACTATTGTCCTGTGTGGATTGCGTAAATACTTAAAATGGGTTCAACATTTCGAAGAAATATACAATATTTGTACATTGTCAAAAATATACTGTTTATTTGTACGAGCATTTCTTATCTGTTCTGCTGCGAGTACATATAAACTTTATATTTTTTGACAGTGTACAAATATTTCGTTTTTATTCTACAACCAGAAAATACATTTTATACCAATGGAAAACATGAAAAAAGTGCACTTCTACCAGATTTTTTACTTGAAGTTTTCGGCGCGTATTCGAGCGAAAGCCTGACGTCACAAACAAATTCCGTATTCGACAACAAGCCGTAAACCAGAATACTAAATATCGTTATAAGTCAGTTCAAGGAGATGATGTCATTATTTATATTTGTAAGGTCGTTTTTGTATAGTTGATTGAATGATTGATTAATGGTGTTTAACGCCCGAGCAGCAATATTTCAGCTATATTCAGGCGAATTGTATAGTTGAAGAGGTAGCTACAAAATAAAATGAAATATCTTACACAACAAAAATGTAGCAAGTAAAACGTTGGTTGTGGAATTGAGATTTATTTTATCCCAAGTTTCATGAAGTGTCAACAAAATTATGAATACACATCCACGATGAAATTTTGAAAAAAAAAGAAAACTATAGTATGCTATTATTCTGGTTTTGTTAATACTTTCTAGGTCTAGAGAAAAGGGTAAATATCGAATATAACACGCAAAACGTGAAGGAAATATACAGCAACTTTCGACAGTAAAATTACTGTATATTGGGACATTGAAATTCTGACGTTTTGCATGCGATTTGACATACTATATATAATATTGTACATATTACAAAATATTTAGAACATATTACACACGTTAACTTTGGGTATGCGTTATTATAGTTACTATAATGCAAAAGTTCTTTGCAAGCCAAAATAAAATGCCACTGGAATATAAAACCGATTTGTGAAGAAAACAGAGAGGGGTCTCCATGTTCAATTTTTGAAGGCAGCTAGTTATCTTATTATTGATCCCGGCGTATTTAAGCCGAGATTGCGAGTTCGAGCCTTACCGCGGGCAGGCTGTGGTCAAATTTAACATTTATTGGCAAGAATTGCCAATTTTTCTGCCACAGGTCGGACGTTAAACAGGGTACTCTTGCTCAAATAAATACTGGAAGCCATTATATGTCTGAAAATTAATGACAGTGGTATATAACCACATCGAACAAACAACAAAAATTAAATTGGATCAACAAAGTCTTCTTACCTTCTTCTTATGAACACTTCTTATATGATCCCTTCTCTCAATCTCATTTCCTGGTGGTTTACTTCCCCATATTCTGTAGGCAACGCGAATGTAGGAAAAGCTTATGATGGTTAAAGGCAAAACGTACTGCACTAGAAGTAAGTATGAAAAATAATACACAGGAAATGATTGCGTCGGCCAATTTACTCCACATAGTGACCGTTTCGTCCATCCCAAAACATCAAAAACGTCATGAACTTCGTGATACAGAAGATCTGGTACACTTGAGGCAAAGCTTAGAAGCCAGATCAGCAAAAGTACAACTACAGCTACTTGTTTTCGAAAACCAGCTCGTAATGGGTACATGACAGCAATGTAACGGTCAAAAGCAATTATTGTTAATGTAAAAATGCTGACATTCACTGACAGATTCTTCACAAATGGCGCAACTTTGCACATGAATTCGGCAACAACCCATCGCTGTAAAATTGCAGCATGGAATTGGAATGGTATAGTAAATATCCCTAATGCTACATCGGCTAGTGCAAGGTTTGCAATAAAAACGTTCGTCACTGTCTGCATGTTCTTTTTGTATAAAACAACAAAAATAACGAGTGCGTTGCCAACTACGGCTATCAAAGATATAGACCCATACAAAATTACGAGCAGTGACAATATTCCTTCTGACACCGAATACACCTCCTTAGTCACATTGTAGCGAAGATTTTCTAGAATTTTTATTTCCTCCTCAGTTAGATTTTCTGGTAAATTTGGATAAATACTACGTAGATCCGCCAGATCTGACATTGTTGTATTTAAATATTTATTTTTCCTGCTGTATTGTTGATGGTCGTGTTATTAAATTCAAATATTTTACATTTAAATTAATTCTAATCATCGTTATATTTTTTATTATGTACGTAAATCACGCGGTGACAAAATTACGTCATCTTACTTTACCACAAATAATAACACAGTACAAAAATATCCGCCAAACATCACAAACGAAAATAAGACACAACGTTAACAAAGTTAAATAAATTTAAAATTCTGCTCCAATAGCGTTATATTCACACACGGTAATGTGTCATTTTGATTCAGTTCCTCCAAAGAAGAAATCGATATGTCAATCATTCAGTAGACATTACCTGTTTGTTTTAGTATTAACCAGTAGATTTATTTGATCACATGATAATTTTTTTCAGCTTACATTTCGCGCAAAACAGCATTCTCCTCTCCGATTTCGGTAGCTTTTAATGTAAGTCGTGACAAAATCCAATAGGACCACAACAATCAAGTTTACTTTGTATAAAAGATTTACTTAACAATTTTTAGAAACGTTCAGCATGACAACTATGCAGAAACTCTTTCATTACTCGTCTTTGCCAACAGAACCAATTATGTGTATTGGAGAAAAAAACTAAATGCATGAAAAGTAATTTATAAAAACTAAAACTTACAAGAGCGTCTGTTCAACGGTTATATATATATATATATGTTATATAATGTGCGTCCTATTGAACCAGCTATTCTGTCAATGTTACATATGGGATTTAAAAATATTATTTTGCGGTGAATTCCCAGTACTTTTTTTGACGATGTCTGGTAATACATTCTCACGGCTAGTGGAATTACAAAAATTTTCAAAGTTTATATATATGCTGTGAAACTATACGTCGTCAAGTTACGGGGTCATTACAGTTGTACTGCCTGATTTTTCATGTTAATTCTTATTGGGCTTTCCCACCTTTACCTGAATAATTTTATAGAGAAATCCGTGTGTCGGTGTTACTATATCTTGCATAACGCTGTTCCGATGTTACTGTTAGCTTTGATTTTTATTTACAATTTATTTATTAGGAATGTCTATAATTTAGAACAGCGCGTTTCCGAAAATTAATAGGAAAAGTGTTCGTCAGTCAGTTCAGTTTACGCCAAGGGTAATAAGTAAGTGTCAATGTTTAAATTAAAACTGACAAAACAAGAAATCCCTGTCTAATGTCATGATGCGTAGAACAATCGAAAATAAAATTTGAGATTCTTTACAGACTGCACAAATACAGTTTGTAGAAATAACAAAATGACACGAAAATGTGGTACTGGCTAGTAATGTACTGTACACATATCGCCAGCGTTTTATATGATATGGTCATGGCGACTGTCTGCTAATGCATTATGGCAACACATCGCTTTGAGATTGCGGAATTTTATTGGTATAGATTTTTAAAAAGTATATGGATTTCTTAGCTCGTTTTCCAGCCATTTATTTATTAAGTGCAAACGTCGTGTTATTTCAGTGACTTTATATAGCAGCGCCACCTAGTAGGAATAATACTATGTATATTTTCCGTGCTTCGAGACAGATAAACAGTCAAGTATATTGTGCGTGCTTTCTTCCCAGATAAACATCCAAGTATATTGTGCGTACTTTCTTCACAGATAAACATCCAAGTATATGGTCCGTGCCTTCCTTACAGATAAATGGCCAAGTATATTTTCCTAGCTTTCCTGACAGATAAACAGCCAAGCATCGTTTCATGACGGTCTCAATGATTTGTATTTGTTTGTTTCATTGAGTGTGGTTTAACGTTACTTTAAGCATTTTTCGGCTATTTCATGTTATTTATGTTATAGATTTGAATACTAACCTATCTTATCAAGCGAGATTCTTTTTTTAAGAGAGGTTCACAGGTCTATGCTTACACCCGCCGAATGCACCGCAAGATGGCAGGAAGAGATTACTTATCGTTTGGAGTTGTCAACTTAAAATATGGACAGCCTGACCTTGGACCATAGTGTTAGAACCATGCTCAATAAAGACCCATTTTGTAGTTTTGATCAAGAGAAGGCGACGTGCACCCGCTAAAACGGCAAAATACTTGTCCAGTTGCAGCCAGAATTCTCCGATATTTAGTCTATTCCTTTTCTTGAATTGATTTATTGTTCCGGGTTCGCTGAAATAGTGTTTGCTGCACTTGCATTGATTTATTCAATCAATCAATAAAATATTCCCTACTGATTTACAAATATGTTTAACATTACATCAAAGGCAACTAACTACTTGGCATGGCGTCAAGTTTTAATTTTGGGGGGGGGGGGAGCATGAGTACTCACTTAAAACCCTAAACCTCTTTGCTCTTTGAGTAGAGTACACACTGCCCGCCCTAAGACCCGAACCTGCAACTCAATCTGACATAAATCTAAGCTGTTTTGTTCGCTCCATGGCGTAGCACGTAGTATACGGAGCGAACGAACTTAGTAACCTGGTACCCTGGTGCATTGTTTTGCATAAACGCGAGAATTGCATGCAAATATTCAAACCGGAAGTCCGCTTACAGTATTGGAAATACATAGGCAGGAGTCCTGCCTAAGATTGGAGTCAAGTACACTGAACCTGCAACTTAATCTGATTAAAATCCCAACTGTTTGCTTCGTGGAGTAGCAGGTAGTATATGAAGAGACTTAACTAAATAACCTAGTACCCTGGTGATTTTTTTCTTCTTTTACACAAGATTCAAACCGTAAGTCCGCTTGCGGTATTGAAAAGACAGTCAGAAGCCCACGCAAACATAGCTCAGTATGTAGTAAAAGGAGCGAACATAACAGCTGCTTTTTATTAGATCAACTTGCAACTGTTGACAGATTTGTGATTAATAGCAGATGACTAATTACCTTAATGCATTATGTGTACTTAAAACGAGACTTCTCCATAAATGCCTTTTTCACACCAAAACAAAAACAACACAACAACATGTTTTCAACACAAACTTGTGTATTAAGATACTGGAAAACAACAATCTATAAATGCAAAGAACTCATCTTTATTGAAAACAATAATATCAGTGTTACATAGAATCTTGACATTCTGAAAAGTCTGTTATTAAATTACGTGCATGCAGTTTGCTGATTATTTTGCAGCTGTGTGATAAATTTAATATTTACTCTTCTTCAGTGGTTGACACTTGAATTTGTTCACCAAAGTACTTTCCAAACAATCCTTTCCAAAACTGCACAAGATTGATTACATGTAAGTGCTTGATTTTAGTTTGGTAAGAGTTTTTTTATTGTTGTATTATCAAAAGTCAAGTTCACCCCAGTGTAATAGACCCGACAGTGAGAGGAACTATCATTTTCTGAACCTTGTCCAGGTGTGACTTTTCATATAATTGTTCAGATATTGCCTTTCTTGGTATCGTTTAGTATCCCTTACCAGCTCGTATCCTTAACACAGCCATTTTGTGTGTTTTTTGTTCTCGTGGTTATAGGTATTGAAAAAATAGCGTCGGAGTTAAAAAATCCATGACAGTTTTGTAGGAAAATGAGCGTCAAACACGTAAGAATCAGATGACAAAAAATTATTTACGAAAGGATCAAATTTACTTATGTTCTTGATATCGTGGGGTATCCCTTTCCCGCTCGTATCCTTAAGACAGCCATTTTGTGGTTACCTTTTTGTTCTTGTGGTTACGTGATTTTTGACAAACAAAAATAGCGTCTAGGTACTTAAAAAATCAACGACAGTTTTGTTGTATTCGAGCTTCAAACAGGTAAGAATCAGATGACTTAAAGGCTCGAATTTACTCATGTTATTTTTTACTCCACTATCCACCGTGTAACCTATGACAATTTGTGTTGTCATCTCACCATGTTTCCCTCAAATTAAAATTTGCATATTTAGGACAGTAACCATGCAATGATTATGTATTGCAATATCAGGCCATGCAAATTCCCTTTTTCTGTTTTCAAAAATATCAAGCTCAATTGCTGCAAGAGTGACAACGAAGTCTTCTTTCCTAGAAAAGGCTGCCTTTACATGGATCCGGACTGTGTAGATCTGATAATTTGTTGAAACATATATATAAATATATATATATATATATATATATATATATATATATATATACGTAAAATGTTGATGTGAAAATATATATATATATATATATACGTCTACAAATTAAGCCCAACACTGTTTGAATTAGATTTTTAACACTGTCAAATTTTTGCTTTCCCTCAGCGGGATTCGAACTCACACCGTTGTGACGCTGTGGCACCAATTCGCCTGCACTATGTCCAGCGGTCTAGACCCCTCGGCCAAATCCGCTATATAAAAAATATAGCTTCATTAACCGGGGTGAAACGTAGACATAGACATAGTACATGTGTACTAGCGTGTGACGATGGAATTTTCGTAACCAATACGTATTAATCTGACAGTAATCTAATTCAGCATTTTTGTATATATTATATAGGATGACAAAGTTACTCGTCACCGTTATAGGATCTAACACCGTTGGGAGGGCAAGACGGGAAAATCTCAGACACCCAAGTGAAAAGATTTCTGGACTCCAACGAGGCTCTGCCGAGTTGGAGACCAAAAGAAATCTTTCACGCGGGTGTCTGAGATTTTCCCGTCTTGCCCAACCACCAGTGTTTGATTCTATTTCTCACTAATTCGTAAAAAAAAATCCGGTTCTGTTCTATTGAACGATGGCAACAAATAGAATTATCTACCCTGAACGTAGTCTCCAGTGTACACATGTTGCGTCATCGTGTTTGTTTTGATGTTTACCGCTGTCATATTGTGGCATAAATTGGGTCATGGAAGCTCAGATATGTTGTTTTCATGTTAATATTTAAAAAGGCATACTAAACCAACACAACTAAAGCAAATATTTTATAATTTGTATTGCTGAACCGACAGTTGACGTCACAATACATTTGTACGGGAAAAGGAGCGTGAAATTCTTATCTCACCCACGGGTTGAGATAAGGATATCTCAACCGGCTAAACATAGGTACTACGCTGTCTCATTAGTGAGAAAGGACTGTTCTTTGATTTAGGGAAATGTATTTTTAACATTTTTGCCTGTCAACAGTAAAACTCCAGTAACTGACTGGGTATTCTATTTAGGGAAATTAGTATTCTTATAATGTTGCCTGTCAATTGTCAAACTCCAATCACAGAGTTTCATTTGGATACCCAAGGATATTGTTCAGTTTTGGATTCAGCATCGTTCAAGTCTGGCCTTATTATCGTTTCAGTGTGTGGAATTAGTATTGGTCAGGCGTGGCCTTAATATTGTTTCAGTGTGGCCTTAGTATTGTTCAGGCGTGGCCTTTGTATTATTCAGTCGTAACCTAGCTTGTATCGCTGATGTGCGGTCGTGTAAATATTATATTAAACACTTTATTACATGTTGTCTCCTACTTGTGTATTATTAGAAGTAAATTAATTCGTGGCTGTGACCCGGATTCGTGATAGACATATGTTATTACATAAGTAATTTGTGGTGTATATTATCAAGGCAAATAATCTTAATATCAATGGATGGATGTATGGATTTGTTAACCATACTTTATAAAAAGACATGTGTGGGTACAAACAATCGTTTATGCTACATCAAACTTAACACTGGTTAAGACTACAGAGGTTCATTCCGTGTAGTGCTACTAAGCCAGAGTGGTTCTTCCGTCTAGTGTCACTATATAAGCGATAGAGGTAATTCCGTCTGGTGATACTTAGCCAAAAAGGTCATTTCGTGTAGTGCCACTAAGCCATAGAGGTCGTTACGAAGTGTTACGAAGCAGAGATGTCGTTCCATGTAGTGCCACTAAGTAGGAGAGGTCGTTCCGTATAGTGTTACAAGGCCAGAGAGATCGTTCCTTGTAGTGCCACTAAGTAGGAGAGGTCGTTCCGTATAGTGTTACGAAGCCAGATAGGTCGTTCCTTGTAGTGTCACTATGCTAGAGAGGTCGTTCCGTATAGTGTTACGAAGCCAGAGAGGTCGTTCCATGTAGTGCCACTAAGTAGGAGAGGTCGTTCCGTATAGTGTTACGAAGCCAGATAGGTCGTTCCTTGTAGTGCCACTAAGCCAGAGAGGTCGTTACGAAGTGTTACGAAGCAGAGAGGTCGTTCCATGTAGTCCCACTAAGTAGGAGAGGTCGTTCCGTATAGTGTTACGAAGCCAGAGAGGTCGTTCCTTGTAGTACCACTAAGCAACAGAAGTCGTTCCGTGTAGTGTTACGAAGCCAGGGAGGTCGTTCCATGTAGTGCCACTATGAAAGAGAGGTCGTTCCGTATAGTGTTACGAAGCCAGAGAGGTCGTTCCATGTAGTGCCACTAAGTAGGAGAGGTCGTTCCGTATAGTGTTACGAAGCCAGATAGGTCGTTCCTTGTAGTGCCACTAAGCCAGAGAGGTCGTTACGAAGTGTTACGAAGCAGAGAGGTCGTTCCATGTAGTCCCACTAAGTAGGAGAGGTCGTTCCGTATAGTGTTACGAAGCCAGAGAGGTCGTTCCTTGTAGTACCACTAAGCAACAGAAGTCGTTCCGTGTAGTGTTACGAAGCCAGGGAGGTCGTTCCATGTAGTGCCACTATGAAAGAGAGGTCGTTCCGTATAGTGTTACGAAGCCAGAGAGGTCGTTCCATGTAGTGCCACTAAGTAGGAGAGGTCGATCCGTATAGTGTTACAAGGCCCGAGAGGTCGTTCCTTATAGTGTTACGAAACCAGATAGGTCGTTCCTTGTAGTGCCACTGTGCCAGAGAGGTCGTTCCGTATAGTGTTACGAAGCCAGAGAGGTAGTTCCATGTAGTGCCACTAAGTAGGAGAGGTCGTTCCGTATAGTGTTCCGAAGCAAGATAGGTCGTTCATTATAGTGTTACAATGCCAAAGAGGTCGTTCCTTGTAGTGCCACTATGCCAGAGAGGTCGTTCCGTATAGTGTTACGAAGCCAGATAGGTCGTTCCTTGTAGTGTCACTATGCTAGAGAGGTCGTTCCGTACAGTGTTATGAAGCAGAGAGGTCGTTCTATGTAGTGCCACTAAGTAGGAGAGGTCGTTCCGTATAGTGTTACGAAGCCAGAGAGATCGTTCCATGTAGTGCCACTAAGCCAGATAGGTTGTTCCGAATAGTGTTGCGAAGCCAGAGAGGTCGTTCCGTATAGTGTTACAAAGCCAGAGAGGTCATTCCATGTAGTGCCACTAAGTAGGAGAGGTCGATCCGTATAGTGTTACAAGGCCTGAGAGATCGTTCCATGTAGTGCCACTAAGCCAGAGAGGTCGTTTCGTATAGTGTTTCGAAGCCAGAGAGGTCATTCCGTGCAGTGCCACTAAGCCTGAGAGGTCGTTCCGTATAGTGTTACGAAGCCAGAGAGGTCATTCCGTGTAGTGCCACTAAGCCAGAGAGATTCATTCTGTGTAATGCCACTATTAGGGCAGAGAGGTCGTTCAAGGCAGTGCCACTAAGCCAGAGAGGTCGTTCCGTATAATGTCACTAAGCCAGAGGTCGTTCCGTGTTTTAGATCATTGAAAATTTTTAATAATACTGACTCTTTACAAATTGTTGTACTAAACTTATTTTACGTCGGGTGTTTATACTCCTACAAATGAATCTTTTATATACAAAATCGTACTTCATATCAAACTAAATATCGAAAACATGTACAGAAATTTTAAAACTATCAGATTTAAGTGTAATGAGTTTTAAAGTCGGTATTAATGAAGACAACGATACATTTATAATCTGAAACGGATTTTTCAGAAAATGGCCTGCAGGAAAAATATAATATAATATACCATATAAAGTCTAAACAGGCTATAATTAGAAAAACGTTTTTCTTAATAAAGCTTTTACTACTGGCTAATTATTGTTTATTAAGTTGTTGGTAATCAGATACTGTGTACTTAATGCAATTTGCCTCCATCAGTAATTACAGACTAGATCGCAATTTGTATGAAGAAAAAAGAATCGAAGATACTAACAGTATTCAAAGAATGAAGGTGGTTAGAACAAATAGAACAAATCAATGGTCGTTTATATTCCGTAACGATCAACTAAATCATGATCGAGACAGTGACATTTCTATGTCCTGACGTTAGTCTTGCCACTGTGAACCTGGTTAAGACTGTAAACCCCTGATTCTGTTCGGTCAGCAGACATCATTTATCAGGGCAATCTAGATAGTAAATACAGGTTCTTGAAAACCTGATCGGGAGATGTATACTCCATATGCAGGTGCTGCTTGAATGTCGCCACACAAAAATGAGAAGTTCATTATTTGTAAATTAAAACATCAATTTGTCGTAAATTTTGGTACATACGACGTTCCCATTGTCATATTTTGTCCATAGCCAATGGAATTCAAAATGGACATATGCTTTTCCGAAATTTTCCGTTTTGTAACTAACGTCGAGATATAAGTTGGGTTGGCAACTAAGTTATGCCCTATTTTCTTTATCAATCAAGTAATATAATGTGTTGTGCAAGCAAATACAATATTGTTAGAGCGCCTCGGTGGCAGAGTGGCTAAAGAAGTTATCATACTATTGATCGCGAGCCTGTAAACACCGAGGTTGCTGGTTCGAGTATCACAACGGAAAGGTGTACATTAATCTATGGATTGCTGGTTTTCTTTTCTAAAGACGGAGGTTTTTTCGCGTTCTCCATGTTCCTTTCCGTTAAAAACAGGACACCGTGGACGGCAAATTGCTGAAAGTGGCGATAAAAACATTCGAACAAACAAACAGTTGTGTTAGGGGTATTGTCAGCTGTTTAACAACGCATTTTTCATGAACGTGAGAGTGGTCTCGGTGGCCGAGTGGTTAAAGTAGTTTGTCTGCTATTGATCATCTGGTCTGTCAACACTAAAAATACGGGTTCGAGTCTCACTGCAGGCAGGGTGCACCCGACTTTAATCTAACTTGACAATGATTGTCAGTCTTCCTACCGAAATTCGGGGGTATCTCCGGGTACTACTGCTTCATCCCCCCCAACCGGACGCCATGATATAGTGCGACTGAGTGTTTTATTCCTCTATGTACATTTGTTTACCACCTCGCCCTTCATCAATTCGGAAAGAGATCATACACTGGAAGTCCTCTCCTACACATTTAACCCATTTCCTGCCGTACTCCTGATCTGAATCCATATAGATTTTAATATTCTGTTTCCATTAGCAACATCTAGGTTGGTTGCTAAATTTGTACATGGATTGGAATTAGAGTTTGTAAAAAAAATTGTAGAAGCACGAATAGAGCCTCAAGCGGATGTCGAGCATACCAAGCGGTTGTTCAATGGTACCAGGTAATCAAAACTTTACAATGTGACATGTAATGGATTATAGTGTTGATTACAGTGGCTACGTGTTCGTTGTAAAGAACTGTTACAAATTCTCATCACATTCAGTGAGCTGCATTTTTAGATTTTACATTGTACATATTTTATTTGCTCAGATATGTAAATAAGATAAGACACAAGTTAATCAAACTTATGAAGTCTTTTCCAGTACAGAATTGATTTATGAGCGTACATTATAATACAATACAAAATATATTATGTTTGTTAAAGATAAAACAAAACTTTAGATTACAAATATTAAATAGAAAAAAAGGAAAAAGGAATAGACAAAAGAGAGATGTGATGATGAGTGTACATGTCAGGGGGACTATAAAAATACATACACCATCAATTTTTTCATTGCATACCTTTGCATTGCCTTTTATGCCATCCATTTTGAAACAATATATGTTTTGCGGAATCGTCGAAAATCAAAAAGGCATTTAGTAGAACGAAATATTGTCGAATGTGTCTGTAGTCCGATTCTGAGACACATCGCCTGTTTGTTGAGGACATGGTGATATTATTAGTCAGTGTCCGTACTGACGTCATGTCCAGACCGTTTAACATTTGGAGAAGTTCAGCATCCTTTCCAATTTTTCGAGTTTAATGAATTATAATGCTACTGGTCATATGCTTGTGGACAAATTGTTTATCAGCAGAGATATTAACTTACTGGTATTAAGAATCGATAGGAGTATTCAACAGACAATAAGTCACGGACAGACCTAACCATTTTCAAATAAAAAAGAGGGACAACAACAACAAAAAAGACACAATACACAAAAACCAAATACGAACCCCATTTAAAAATCGGTGGGGCATGAGTCAAGGTGCGCCGGAAAGGTCAGCGAATCCTGCAATACAACTGTCACCCGTCGTATCAGTCAGATACTCCTGCTCTACAACTGTCACCCGTCGTATCAGTCAGATACTCCTGCTCTACAACTGTCACCCGTCGTATCAGTCAGATACTCCTGCTCTACAACTGTCACCCGTCGTATCAGTCAAACTAAGCAAACTATCAGGCAATTAAGCATGTAAAGAAATGATTTCAAAAGAATATTGAGTCGTTGTAGCATGTTACGTAGAACATGGTGCTCTGTCAGAACATTTATGATGACACAATTGTCGCAGTTTCTTATAATCAAAAGCATGTGTTTATCTACCTATATATGTCTTAGTGTGGAAATGTAAAAATTAAATACAAATTGGAATTTTTTGTTAACTTAGATGTAGTTCATTTACTTATATTGTAATATTACGATTTGGTAAAATTAGTTTCGTGAATTTATCTTTTTAGTGTGTTTTATCATGAAGAAACACATTATTGTCATAGCTAATCAAGGGCTGAAGGATTTCGTAAAATGTTATTTCGGCGTATAAATTCTATACAACGAAGTCAACATAGTTTGTCGATCACCTTCTTATATAATTTATTGCCCTTTAATGACTATTTTTATCCCATTTTTATTCTAGGAAACTATAATTAAAAGATCGAAGTTACATAACATCAACAGTACAAATTAGTCACGGAGTTCAAATCAATGGGAAAAAATAAAAACTTTGACTTATTACTGTTCTATTACAATGCTGTTCTAACAATGAGATCCGTGTTTACCATAATACATTGTCGTCCTTGTTTTCAATTGATTAAAATTTTATAACCATTTCTAGTTGATCGTTTCCTCTCGTTACGTAAACCAAACTTCCACAATCAGTAATTCATGTTACGTAAACTAAATTTTCGCGACATGTAATATGTTTAGACCTTCAAGAATGATGGTACTGGAAACCTTAAAATAAATGATTTAGATTACCTATTTTACGTTATAAACAAGTGGTTTAAGTGAGAGCAAAATACTTGTATGTAATCTCGTTTCCTTTGCACACTTTTGGCAGATTTCCTACTGAATGTCGGGGGTTTCACCGGGTAATCAAGCTTTTACCATTCAAACAAAGAAAGCATTTTAATATTATAGGGTTTGATAATGTTACATTTTATAATATTTATTATTTTTTTAACCCAGGTTAACTGATACATTTTAAGATAAAAAAGATATCTGGTTAGTTGATTACATTAACACAACATTTTATAAAAAGTTTATCAGCACAGCGTTTTATATCAATACTGTCGATTCATACGCTCATATAGAAACATTCGAAATAAAGATGGCTCCTTATGCTTATGCTATTTTACAGGGTTCCTAGTGCTCGACCAAAAGAGCTGCCCAGTATGTCCAAGAAACGTGGATAAGGTTGTCAGGTTATAAGACCTAAGCCTGTGGCGACCATGGAGAGAGCCACTGTCTATGGACGTTAAAATACCACTCATACTATGGTCCGAAGTCAAACTTTCCGTATTTTACATGTAACGACAATGAGGTGGCGTCCCTATATTTGCCACTTGAGTACACTTTAAAGTATTTGCATTAACCAATATTAAACGAAAAGCTCTAAGTGCGACAACAGCATGATCTAGACTGTCAAGTGCTCTGTCGAGGAATTAATGATTAAAAACGTTTGGTAGTGTTATGATGCTGTTAAACGTCGCAGGGTGCAAATTGCATCTAGACATGCAAACTTCTTGTATTTGACAGTCAACGTTAATTCTATATAATTCTATTCATGCTGTCATTTATTTATATTACGTACTTAGATTGGATAAAAACACTTAAATTACGTCATCGCCAATAGTTTATAAATCGATATTTCCTTTGGACTGACTAATTCAGTATCCAAGGTAAACAAGATGGTGTCCTCCTAGCGTATCATACATGTAAGGGAGAGCTAGCGGACAATTTTTTGTCTGCTGCAATGATTTCTAATTTAATCTATTGAGATTTCAAAAAATGTAATATAAATAAAAGATACAGATTCATTTTGTTGTTTTTTCTATTAATATCTACAGAACCTTTGGTACTATGTTTTGCCTATGCCTACGCTTTCGGGCCTTGGTACATTTTGAGTTCCAGATAGGTTTCGGCGACTTTTTGCAGCTTTAAAAATCGCAACGATTATTTCAGAGAATTATAAGGATTAACTACTGTGTTGTAGAAAATAATCAATGTGTAAACTCCGACGACTCCTTCACAAACTTGATATAAAGTTATTCTGACTTTATTTAGTTACTTCAATTTAATTTCACATTGATAATTTCCTAAAACCCAGTGTTTATCCCTTTATTACTGTTACATGTAGTTTTAAAAAGGTAGTTTATTTAGTTAATTTATTTGAAACATTGTAGATACATGTTGTTATTGGTGCAATAATTGTCCTCAATATCACTGGGTTACTAATTTATTGTTTTATATAAGACTTGTATGTTATTCAAGAGAATACATACAGCTGTATTCGCCCGTGGCAAAGCCGATGACAAATACAGCTTCTTACCACATAACAAGATACAGCTCCAATACGAAACAAATTAAGGTTAATTAATAGGCTGATTTTGTTTTCATAGTTTTTTTCCATTTCTATATGCCGTCCTAAAGAATCATTTTTTTTTAACTTCGCTTCCTTTAGGTGTTTTTGTAATTTAACTTTGAAACCAGCGCCGGAACGTTTCATTTCAGGTTTGCAACAAAACCATCAAGCATTTTTTACAATGAAGTTATAAATTAACATAACCCTAAAATTTCACAATTTTATCATCTTATATTGATATTCATTTTTCTTAACTAACAGGGTTTTTTTTTAATTTTCACCAGATACGCTTGTATGTAAATTTATAAAATATCTGAAATCTGACAGGAGACGCGGATTAATACAAACTAACAAAGCTTATTTCAGAATCCTTGTCTATTACACTGTTGTACATGTATGTTGTTTGTGTTGTACCAGTATTTAAATGTGAATATAATAAATATACAATATTCGTAGAGTGTCAGAAAATATATAATTTATTTGTACGAGCATTAGAAACAGGTAGAAATGCGAGGCTCGTCCGAACATTTCTCCCCCGTTTCGCGGCGAGTTCAAATAAGCTTTATATTAAATTGTATATTGTATTTATCATGCAACCCTAAAATACATTTTACAGTATGAAAAACATGAAAGAATGCACTTTTAGCGGATATCTAAAATGAAATTTTCGGCGCGATTTCTAGTTATGCCTGACGTCACAAACAAATATCGCATTCGACAACACGTCGTAAACCAGAATAGAATGCGAAATATCGTTAGAGACTTTAATTCGGCTACCTTTATTGTACAGCAAATGTAATGGTTGCAGAATAAAAGAGCTTTATCCTGCAGGCAGCGTGACACTCTCAATAGAAAAGAGGTCTTTATCCTGCATGGAGAGTGAAACTCTCAAACATGTTACCCTTAATGGTACTTGGTTTTTCGTTCTTACACTATACATATATATAATTTTTTCTATTCGCAAGGTGTGGATGGCCTTAGCTGGATTTGCTATAACGTGATAGAATTTTGATGATAAAAGCTCTTTATCAAAATGTAATCATTTACACTTGAACTTTAATTCTGAAAACATATTTAGATTAAATGGCAATATTCTGTTTCTTCCCACGTGCATGCAAAAAAACATTTAATCTAATCAAATCAAAACGATAAAGGTTTTGATGTCAAAAAGCGACATCAGAATTAAGTATAAGTCACATTTTTCATAATTATTTTCTAGCTTTCAAAGGCAGATGACATCAAACATATCTGCGCAACCATTCAAGTAAGTGATTAAATAATCGTTCGAATCTAAATTAGCCTTATTGCAGCATTCATTTTATTGAGATAGGAGTCAAATATGCAAATTTATATACAATTGGAGCTTTCATAATTTTGGTTTTATTGAGCACAATTAAAGGTATATGCATAAGATGTGTGTTTTGCTGCAGGATAAATATACAGTAACTTAAACATTTATGTTTGTTCGTCCAGAAATGATTGGCTAAGTTTGCTAGTACTTTCAAATGTTTTGTATTCATTTTACGCCATTTTCACAAACTTTTGAGCTATTTTATGACGTTGAGTTGTTAATTTAAGTGAAGTCCAATACAGTTTGCCGGAAATCGGACTCTGTGACATACCTATACCCGGTCTTGTGTCTAATGGACCAAAGAGGTTACGTTATTTACAAAAAGAGATGGTCGTCCTTTTTCCGACGAAGTCGCTATATTTTCCAATTGTGACCTTAGAACTAGAAGACTCTAACCCGCGGTAACGATGATTATTGAAGACAAACTTGCATCCTGATTGGACAAAAATTCTGCATTCGTACATTTTACTATGTTATACTCTGAAAAGCATCCCTATTTGCATTCTCAATTATTATTCCACCAGACTGGTGTTTTAAAACAATTGGTCGTCGCAATTAAATTTATGCAAGAGAGTGTCATTGGAACTGGCATACAATAAGTACATGATATTATACGACGTCGTGTAATTTTTACGCATTTTGTCTGGGGTAGAATTATATATGCTTTGTTGACCATCTTTTCTGTAAAGAAATCTCACTCCGGTAATGTATTTACGCCATATTTGTTTGGCCGCCTGGAGTAGCATACAGGTGAGCACATAACAGATTTCAATTCACATATAAGTAGCATTGAATTGACATTTTGTGTACACAATTCTACTTACAATTAATTTATTTTATAGAGAAGTTCGCATTTAAAAAGATAGTTAAATTAATAAAGTAGCAAAATTGTAACGATTACAACTTAATACATGTAAGTATATATGTGCTTATGAAATTAAAAAAAAACATGCTATAAAAAGATGCTGTTTTGAAGTGTTAGAAGGTTTACTACTTTGTTTTCGAATTAATTTAGACGATACATTGCACGAAAAAAACGCATGACTCAGAAATATGCATAGAATTGTTTGCATTATTTTTATTTACCATTGTGGTATTCAACTTCTAAAATAGCTTTCAGTGGGTATATTTAACAGTGTTTATTGTCAGCTCTATGATTTTTAAAGCAATTAATGCCAATCCTCCTTCTTTGCATTCATCGTCATTCGCGTGCAGACAGAAAATGAAGCTCTAATTGCACAGTCTCATTTTGATAATATCCGATTTTTTAATAACATGTTTGAAAAATCCAGATGAATATAAAAATGCAGCAACCTTTATATATTATAGCCTTATTTTGTATTTGATACAGTTCGCAGCACTTTATTTTGTTACCCCCACCCCTCCCACCCTCTTTACCGCATACATCAATGAAGGAAACGTGTTTCTTTTGTTTGATATTTTTTAAGACTTTTTTTCTTATTATCGTTTGTTCAGTTTCTGTTCTATTCTATATACGCCTCTTAGAGTTAAATGCGTCGAATATCTTTTTTAAAAAAAGGTACTTGTTTCCTTCTATTCCCTAGATACCTGGATATGTCACAATTTCATGTTGTTTCAAACTAAACGTTTATAAGGTTCTGTTGCATCAATGTAATTAAAAATCAACAAAGTTTTAATTGACTGACCATAAATGTATACGTAACTAGAAGTTGGAGTGTATGAATGTGTGCACAACTATGAAATAACTAACATTATCGAATACAATGTATGTCATCTATGTGATGATGCATAATAAATAATAATACTCCTATGTAGTATAAACACGTACAAGTTTATATTGGACAAATGAAGGTGTTGGCGTTAATTATGATTTACCTCTGTTATTTATAACTCCTACCACTTATGTAAATAACTAAGCAGACCTACAACAGAAAACCAAGCTTTCATGTAAATAAAAAATCTGCATATTTAAATTAGTCTCATATTGATTTAAGTCCGTTGATCTTTAATAATTTATTCTTATTGTAGATATATTTGTTTAACCTATTGTAAGTCGGCTTAAGATGATTTTTTTTTTATTCTGAAGCCTGTTAAATCATACATGTAGATAGTGTCGGCTATTGTTTAGTTGGCTTGTCATAATCTTTAACAAAACGCTGCTGTAAAGAAACCTGGATGGCCAATAGTTAAATATACTTAGTCATCTACTATTTATCACCGACGAGTTAAAGTCTCAGTGGAGGCTGGGTGTATTATATTTCAACTTTGACAGGATTGACAGTTTCCTATAACAGGTCGGAGGTTCTGTGGTTAATCTGACATTTTATGACAGTGGCATCAAAACTCATTCAAACAAAAACTAATTTAGTTACGCTGTATGTGATATTTAATAAAATAACTAGTTGTGCATCCTATACAGCTTAGTGCCTCATTCCCATGTCAAATTTATATCACCATGAACATTATTCGCTAACATCCTCCTTCACGACTTTTGATTGTTGTTTTGTTAGAATGATGTTTAACGCCACTTTCAGCAATTTTTCAGCTATATCATGACGTCCAGATTTTTTTTTTTGGGGGGGGGGGGAGAAAGCTGTAACACCCTTTGGTAGGAAAACTGGCAATCATTGTCAATTAAGATCTGAATCGAGTGCGCCCTGCCTGCAGTCAGTGAAGCTAGGACCCGCAACATACAAATACAAATTTGGTTCATTGAAAAAAAGATTAATATAAGAATAAAAACGTTTCTTACCTTACAAGCCGCCGTCTAAACTGCCGACGGTTGTACATGTATATCGTATCCGACAGGCCTCAAATACAATTATACGGATCGGTTCTACGGTGTGCAGTTAGACTCGAACCAGCAATCTCAGTGCTGACAGACCACGTGATCAATAGTAGACGAACTACCTTAACCACTGTTATTATATTACATTTGTACATATAATACTGTTATCTTGTTATCTTATACTCTAAAAATGGGATTAAAGATACAAAGGTTATGAAATTTACTGCGTCACAATACACAATAACTTAAATGCACTAACTAAAGGTCAATATAAGGTTTCTGGTTTTTTACGCAAAAAAATGAACGTGCTCGGTATCCCATGCAATTTAAATGGGATAACGTGCACGTTAAGCTAACGCTCGCTTTATGAAACGGCACCCTGTAGAAGATTTAATAATTGGCTGATTTGCGATAAATGTTCAAAAAGCAACATCACAAAGATAATCAAGACGCAAAGAAATCAAAGTGCAATTTATTATAAGTCCATTATTTTCTCAAGTCTAAAATTTAGATTATTCTACATGTTATTTCCAAAGTACAAAAGTATGTTTTATTTTTATTTAAAATGTTGATCAGTCTCAATTTAAGTTTGCAGCTCCAATTATCTCATAACGGTCTTTGTACTGATGCAATCGCTGCAATGCAAAAAGACTGAATTCAAATTTGGGAACTGCAATCATATTTCCAAACGAGATATATTTATCAACAAAATAGTATCTTAAGTAAAAGCTATTAAAGGCGCGAACGAGTCGTTTTTTCTTGTAACCTGGTTTATAAGTCTATATCATGAAAAAAATGGAGACGTTTGCAAAATTCATAATATTCACTGCAAGCCCCTAGAGATCAATTCACAAATATAGACACTGAACGCAGGCGAAGCTGGAAATAATGCTCCGTAAGTGAGGGAAATATATAATTTTGAAATTAAAATCGTGTCCTTTGGTGTAAATTCTTGTGCCGATATGATCATTATCTTCATATAGAAGTTAGTTCACTGAATATATGTCGTGATTGGATTTCAGTACGATTCAAATAAAACTAAATACTATGTAAAAAGGTACATCTGTTGATTGGTTAACGCAAAGAGATATTAGTAAAATACAAAATTTACACGTTTGTTTGTTTTATTTGTTTGAATGGTGTTTTAAGCAATTTTTCAGCTATATCATGGCGTCCAGTTTTTATTGGGGGAGGAAGCCGGAGTACCCGGAGAGAACCCCGACCTGCGGTAGGAAAACTGACAATCCTTGTCAATTAAGATTGGGGTCGAGTACACCCTGCCTGTGTGACAGACTATAAGTTCCATCATAAGATCTTTTATTATATAACAAAAGTTCCAGTTGGAACATTCATTATGTAATATTTTATACAATGTCATAAGGAAAATTCCACCTGAAAAAAATGAAAATATCATTATATAAGTAATTTTCCGTGGAACTTTTATTATATTCTAAAATGTTCCAGGCGGAACAATTATTATCCGGAATAAATATATGTTCACACCTGCAGTGAGAACCGAACCCGCAATCTCAGTGTTGACAGACCATGTGATCAATATTAGACGAACTACCTTAACCACTCGGCCACCGCGGCCCCTAAATTAACATGTATATAAATTATTATAAAATGTTTTTATATAGCGGCCAACAACGTAAAACTTGCTTGTAAGTACCGAAAATGGTAATGACAGCTTATGCACAACCCGAACTGAGTTCACGCAAAAAAACATTAAATAATAATAAGTAAATTAAAATTATGTGCTGTACTAAAAACATCAAATTTATTGTCTTAATTTTTTTCTGTTAAAGCTTCAATGTTATTGATGCTTCAGTGACGTAGGTCAGAAAAAAATGTTAACATTAGAACTGCAATAGTTAAAGGTCATCTGAAATTTTATGAAAGAGCGATCTTGCTATGATTTGCTTGGATTAGCAAAATTGGAAAATCACGTGACTGAGAAAATGGAGACCTGTTTTTGTCCCGTCGAAAATCTGTGGAATTCTGATAGAAAGAAGTGAAGAGCGAAATTATAAATCAGCAATTGTAATTATGTTTTATTTCCACATTTGATGATCTAAAAATGCTTTAACTGCTCTACCCGTTTTCAATTTTTTCTTTGTGTATTCATAGTTCATTGAGACCTGGTCAAAATCACCAGCCGGGGCAATAGACATTCGAAAAGGTGTTTATTAATGTTTAGACCATAGTAAAGTACTCTCGACCAATGAAAAGGTCTAATTATGTACGTCTTATTTTTATGGTCTTCATAAAGGATTAACTTTTGTTTAAAATTATAAGGGACTAGACAATAATTGCCTAGGTCATAATTTGGCTCAGTTAATAAATAAGACACATTTTGAATAACATATAAATTGTAAACATTAATAGTTTATTTATTTTCATAACTCTAAAGCAAATTTTTTTCCATTTTTATCAATTTCAACTTTTGAAACAGAATTAGGCACTGTAATAGTAAGAACATCATCATCATTTGACTCTTTCTTGACAGTGTTTACAGTTGGTTCAGTGTTTTCCTTTGTACTTAACTGTGGTTGTTTTTGGTCATAATCTTGTGGTTTCGGTGGTTGCAGCGTATTGCTTACATTTTCAGACATAGACTCAAGAGGTCGTTTGTAAACATCTAAAGCGTTTGAACGATGTCCACTTCTTGATTTGACTACAAGGTCATCATACCCAGCATTGAAAAGAGTTGTGGCACACGTTACTTTACCGGAATGATTTGTTATCCGCCTATTATTAACATCAATGCCAGCATTTTGAAAAAGCTCTTTCATTTTAGACTGCAAAGTATTTATGCCTATAGGCTGTGAACTAAATCTAGGCTGTCCATCAAAAGAGCAATGTGGAAGCGGTTTCCTATAAAACCTTCCTTGTCTCGGAATTAGCGATAAATACTTATCATAAATTTTAACTACACATCTTGGGTTTGTTGGATCACTTTTTGAGAAATTCTCTTAACATCAACACTTCTGTTATGGAGACCACCTGGAACGTTTTTACATAATCGTCCAGTATAATTGAGAAATTTAGCACCACAAGAGTCGATTGGTATAGTAAACTGGGATGCATCAAGAACTTTGTGCTCATCCATACCTCTGAACCCGAACAATTTGCAGTTATAGAAAAACACAATATTTCTTAATCCAGAAGCAGTCTCTATATTAAAAACACCAGAATCCCACAAATGTGCTTCATCAGTCGGAAGAACGGGGTCGGCACGTTTGATATCTGTTCCAATACCCTGATTGGTTAGTTCCTTCATTCTGCTATCTAGACTTTTTTGGAAAAAGGCAAATTCCGGGTTATCCTTTTGGAAAAAGTTTACATCCGCACGTTTGCAGTCGATTCTCAGATATCTGTAAATAAATGTATATTGTTAATTTGTTTTGTTTTAAATTTATGTTTTTGTTTTTATACCCCGGCTCGACAGAGTCGGGGGTATATAGTGGTCCTCATGTCCGTCCGTCCGTCCGTCCACATTTGGTTTCCGGATGATAATTCAAAATGTTTGTATCCGATTTAAATGAAATTTTAAGATATTGTTATATATCAGGTTGGTAAGAAGCCTATTGATTTGGGGGGAAATCCGTCAAATTTTAAGGTCACAGTCCACTCAAAACGTTAGCAATTTTTACAAAAGCCGGGGTATCAGTGAGCGCTAGATCGACTTTGTCTAGTTCCTTTGTTTGTTGTTGTTATAATTTGTTTTTTGTGGTTTTTATTTTTATTTAATATTATTTATATTTTATTTATATGCCTATTTTAAAATAATAAATTTACCTTTGTAATGCTGAGGAAATTTGCACCAGAGTATTTGGGGGGGAAGGAGTCCCATCTTGTCTTCTACACTCTTGTATGAATTGTGCCATACAATTATTTAATAGTTCATTCGTCAAAATGTAAGGATCACTTGGTATCTCTTGCCCACCATCGTTAAGCTTAGCTGGATACAAATTCCGCTCAAAAGACCAAGCAACCCAAACAGACAGCGCCCATCGGTTGTTTTTCTCGTTGACTTTGGAATTGAATTCTCAATTTTTTTCTGAATTCCCTACTTGCGGTAAACAAGATTTATCTCCCATTTGCAGAGTTATCTGTTCTTTAGAGCAGGTACTTTATAGTACTCTGTGGGTAAAAAGTATAGTTTTTCTACAATATTTTTTTTATTCACATATAGCAAAGCATCCGGTAAAATTTATTATGATATGGAAACTAATTCTGCAGTTTTTTAGTTGTACTGGAAGAGTTCAGTCCACAGACATTATTTAAAAAAAAATAAAAACGTGATTTTTCCCTATCTGTTCAATATTAGATACCTGCTGTTATGAAAGACAAAATTGGAAGTAACTCTTGTATTCCGAAAATAGGGAATATCTTCTGTTGAAATGAGAGCAGAAAATCGTCTAAGTTTCACGGCTGAAATATAAACATTGCATATATATTTTACCTGCATATATGAGTTATATTTTGCAAAATGGTTAGCATATAAAAATAGATATCAATATTATATTAAACTTAAATTTAAATTCACATGAGCAATTCAGACTCCTTGGATGGACTTTTTTACCTATTGAATAGAAAATTTGTTATTTTAATTATTTGAATCAACCTACCTGTTATCAGCTCCTGTGTTGGTAAAAGCAGTAAATCATCCTCTGTTACTTCTCCTTTCAGAAAGTAATCACCTAAATCGAAGTCCATGATGAATTGTATAAACTATTAACACATTCTGGTCCTTATATATAACAGTCTGATAATTGGTAAATTGTAGTCATTAATAACTTGTAATCATGTAATTAAATATCTCTTGACCACTTTACAATGGTCTAAGTTTGAATATGATAATCCCTGTCTTCATGATTAGTACTCGCTACCGCTCGTACTTAATCATGAAGACAGGGATAATCATATTCTTACATATACATCGCTCAAGTTGGACTTTGGACCTTATAGTATTTTGAAGTACAAATCAGATGATTAAATGTAAATATGAACTTATGAACTTATGACCTTAATTTTACGTCATCACTCTATAACATGTCTCTGAAAGAAACTTCAAAATTAATAGCCGAGAGTCGACGGATTATAGAAACTGTAAATGATAACACTATATTGAACCTGATTCTACAAATTGTAATAAATATCGAAGCTAGCATGATCAGAATTGAGAGCAATATAGATAAGAGACTTACAGAAGTTAATGATTCCATTTTGTCAGTGACCGGCCGAGTACGAAAACTTTAAATAGAAACATCCGAACTAAATAAGAGGTTTACCAAATGCGAGACAAGCTGTCAGGGTCTGAGTCATCTATTTGATCAAACAAACAGACAAATCAAGCTAAACACAACGAACATTATAAATCATGAAACAAGAATTTCAAAAGTTGAGGCCGAGAACTTATTAAACCCACAAAAAAATCAGTCCGATATCACAAACCTGACTCATCGTATTACCGTGATCGAAAATCAGTTGAAGTCTGGAAATGTAATAGCGAGGACACAATTAAGTGATCAAGTGACTATCCAGAAACTTGAGGAAGCCGTTGAGGATCTGCAATGCAAGTCTATGAAATACAACCTCATCTTTACAAACTTAGCCGAACAGGTAAATGAGGAAGTTGATAGAAAGTTCAATAATACTAAAAACATCTTGCAGATAAAGCGCTTAGAGCAATGTATGAAGTACTGAAATTAGGTAGACTTCACATATTATCTGTACAAAATCATCTAGACTTATTCGACAAGATGGTAAAACCTATTTTGCTGTATGGCTGTGAAATCTAGGGATTCGGGAGGAATGATGTTCTGGAGAGAATTCATTTAAAATTTTGTAAAATACTTTTAAATCTCAAATCTACCACACCAGCTTATATGGTGTATGGAGAACTTGGTAGATATCCCTTAGATATTGATATAAAAGTACGAGTTATCTCATTCTGGGGTAGATTAATTTTAGGAAAACAGAGTAAATATTCCAATGTATTGTATCGCCCTTCTAGATCAATATTTGACAGAAATGATGGTATAAGGTGGTTGTGTTATGTCAAACAAATAATGAATGATTGTGGTTTTCCAAATATATGAGAAAGTGAACTTTTCCCAAATGTAGAATACTTAAAAGCTATTGTAAAACAGTGACTGACTGATCAATTCATCCAAAACTGGAATGCTTCATTAAATAATTATCCAAAAGCACAAAACTATACAAATTTTAAGAATAAATTTGAATTTGAAAATTATTTTAACTTACTCAGCAAGGCTGACGCTATTAGTCTCTGTAGATTTCGAACAACAAATCTTTATTTACCCATCGTATCGGGAAGATGGGGAAATGTTGAAAGAGAATACCGCTTTTGCAATTTCTGTAATAAACTAGGCGATGAATACCATTTCATTCTTGAATGTCATCTTTTACAAATTCAGCGAAGAACTTATATCGATAACTACTATACAAAGAGACTTAGTACTTTTAAATTTTCTGAACTTATGTCTAATACAAGTCCGTCGCTGTTACGAAAATGAGTTAAATTCATTAAGATAATAAATGACAAGGTCAGTGCTCCTGGCTTTCCCTTTGCTCTGTCCTAATCATTCTGATTGTGTATATAGTATACTGTACATGTTTTGATTCGTTTTACTTGCTTTGTCTTTCTCTGTACACATGTAATTATTGGCCGTTTGAGAATAAAGATATATATATTAAGAAAAATAAAGATTCAGTTATAATTTAAATAAATAACTCAGTTTTCAATACACGCACTTTCTTTACTTTAGAGTCCACGCATTTTACATAGAAAATGCTCACTAATTTACCAATTACCAAATGAATTAATTTTTAAATAACCTTTTTACTAGTAAAGTAAACCGTCATCAATAAAAGAAAATTAATACAGAAAACAAAAAATTCTTAAAATATATTCAATACGTTGTATAATTTTTCATGTATCGAATGATTTAATTGTCGTATTCCCTAAAACTATAAATATGACTTGAGAATACCCTTATGACCTTCCAAGCAATAACACATATTCCTTGTATAGTGTTTCATCAAAAAGAACATACAAAATTTATTTTCACAGTTTGTCAAGTATAATGGAGACGATGTATTAGGTACTTTATACAATTATAGGTCTAAACGATCACTTTTCGATCATTATATAGATTTAGTATGATTTAATACAAGAAAGATTTATTGCACTATTTCCGCTAAGAATTACAAATATAGGTTTCAAAGTGAGATTTTACGGTTGTACAGATAAATGGGTTTCTTTATAGCATTCATGATTTTTTGTGGATATAGACGGACATTAATAGACATTTTTAAAATTAATTTACAGTAAAAGAGATTAAATTCTCCTTTTTGACATGATTTAATTCTAATTTATCACATATGACTCTCTGCATTAATGATTTACTTTCACCTGGGTTGAATAACTTAATTAATGTCACCTTAATTACGTTTAGTGCAAAAAGTATCAAATGCAGAATGCAGTTTTAAACAACTCTAAATAAAGGATATCGGTTTGTAAGTTTGTTTTATTATGTGGTACAGTTATTTACAGCTTATTGTTTATACCTTAGTTATAATAAAACAAATGCATAACAATGGTATAAGTTTCCGTGCGTTACACAATAGTGATATTTTAAACTTACCGTGAACAAATATCTCGATACTTGTTAAAACATCGGAAGACATTTAATTGATTGATTGATGTTCGCTTTATGTCCAGCGAGCAGTATTTCAGCAATATTCAGGACGAGAACAAGTTAATAAACAATAAATCAACTAGAAAAGGGGGCGGGACATCGGAATTTTGACCGCCACGAGAAAAGTATGGAGTATTCGGTAGAGCGGAAAATTTTACCTTTTGTGGCAGCTAAAATGACCCTCCTTTTTTTAAATTCTGAAAAGGGGTTTTGCTCGTGCAAGGAGCGTGACACTTTCCAAACACGTTACCATTTGTTGTCCAAGGTCAGGCTTTCCGTATTATGACATGGCAACCCAACAACGAGAGAGTGTTCATCATCCGCTACTAGAGGACGCGCTGGGCTGCTCTTAGTGTCGAGCATTGGTTCGGCTCACTATTTAAAAGTATCTGCTCAATTTTGAAAAGTATCGTCTTGATTTTTTTAATTGCCTGACTTTGTGTCGTTGTTTGTTAAATGTTGAAAAGTTGAAAAGTTACCTTAAAAAAAGCAACTTGGTTGGCGCCATTGGTCTGAATTAAAAAAAGTATGATTTTACAAAACAGACAGTCCATTGTTGACTACAAAGTAACACTAAATACCCCAGGCTCGAGGAGCATAAAAGTATATAATAGCATGGGGACAGGGGAATAATTAATTGGTTAACTAGAAATAAGCTAATGTTTATGAACAGTAAGCCGATGCTTGTTTCAAGCATGATATGTTTTTTGATCGGGGCACTCTTCACAGGTATGTCAATGTTTTTTTTACAAGTTTGCAGATACTTCTCAAAAGTTCATCTGACAAATATGGCGATATTATTTAGTAGTAAGCCGAGAGAAACATCAAAATTGTGACACGAACGGTAAGGTAGCTATAAAAAAATCAAGCCCGAAATATTGGTAGTTTTTCTTTAATTTATTGATGGCAAGCGAATTATGTGTTGTCAGGAACCTACAGAAAGGTTGCATGTTTTTATTCTTAATCATTTAAGTATTCTTTTGATTAAAACTTCGTTTGAAAAGATTTGCATTTTAATAGCTGTAGATTAAATTTAAAAAAGCACAACTCCATTTCTGAATAAACTTATCTTCTAGGCGGTTTTTAAATATGTTGCACGAAATATTTATTGATCAGTTATTTTGTTAACAAACAGTAAAAAGTATCCTAATCCTTTATTCTAATATGACGTCCATATATAATGTCAAACGATATACTACCTGATATATCTATACTTCACACACGTCACAAGAGGTTTTTCACCGTAACAATATAAACGGCCAAATTTTGAAGTTCGGATTAAATTAAAAGTCAATAAATAAGACATATCGAGGGCACGCCATGATAAAATATTTCATAAATATTCTGTTAAAGTGAGTTTTATCCACCGTAGATTGCAAATTTTGAAGGATTACGAGAAATGTCATCTTGAATATCATAGCCTATAGGACCCGCTTGAATCTAAAAATGCAGGCTTTTTTTCATATCAGAATTTTAATATTTCATTCATGGTATAATGTTGTACTCATTTGCATATGGACCGGGCCTTTAAATTCTTATTTTCTACTTGGCTTACGCTCGGTAACATATTTTGAATGAATGACTTTATTCTCATAAACATATAAAGTTACAGAGAAGATAATAATACATTAATACAAATTAGTAACATACAGCATGCGTGAGATAAAGAATAATATTTAATTAACCAGGAGGGACTTTCACATTTATAATTTTTATAAATTTGCATAGTTTTTCTAATAAAACAACATTTCGTGAGGAGAATAGTTGATTAAATTTTAAAACATCCGGGTTGCTATGACAATATCTGGGTAAGTATTGTTGTCGTTCTCTAACAAAGTATTTACATGACATTATGTAATGGAACTCGTCACCAATGTCTTTGGAGTCACATAGGGCGCAGGGTCTATCGTGTCTGTGGAGACCCTGCCACCTACCTGTCTCCACTGGCAGCCGGTGATTTCCACATCTGTATTTACAAAAAATATATAAATAGTTGACAGGTAGTAAAGAGATATAATTCTCTAACATGAAATCAATTTTGAATATTCTATAACAAATTCCTTTTGATGATACATTTAATTGAGAAAACCACTCTTGTTTGAACTGATCTTTTAATCTTTGTTCAACACAACACAAAATCCATTGCTTATTAAACATATTAGGATTAATCCATACATCTGACAATCCACAATTATCTAAAATATTTTTTATAAAATGTAACCAATTATTTTTAAATATACAATTATAAAAACGTTTACAGATCATTTTATACATCAAGTATGCTATTTTATTTTCTTTTCCATTCAGTAAGCGACACCAATAGTTAATCATACGTAACTTAACACTTATAATTAAAGGATATCTTCCTAGTTCACCTTAAACCATAAAGTTTGGTGTAGATTGTTTTAAATGTAAAATATGTTTGCAAAAGCGTAAATGCACACGTTCGAGAATATCTAAATTTTCAAACCCCCATATTTCAGATCCATATAGGAGGATAGGAGTTACAATTTTGTCGAACATTTCTAGTTGACATTGTAGCGATATATTGTTTTGTTTACATTTTTTTATAAGTGAATACATAGCTTTTAAAGCTTTTTCTTGTAAGTATTTTTTTGTTTGTAGAAAAGATCCATTTTTTGTAAACAAAATTCCAAGATATTTATATTGACTTACTATTTCGATTTCGGTATTTTGTATTGTTTGATATTCTTCCTTTAGAAAAAATCATTACCTTGGTTTTACTTGTATTTATTTTCAATTTCCATTGTTCACAATATTTTGAAAAAGTATTTAAAAGTAGTTGAAGATCTTCAGTAGTCTCAGCTAATAATATCGTGTCGTCGGCATATAAAAGAAGAAAAAGTTTGAAGTAAATTGATAACTCTTTTTCAATGTCTGAACTAATCGAGTGAACACCTTTAAGGTTGGCATTTTCGAGATATTCCTGAAGGTCATTTAAATATAGTGAAAACAAGACAGGAGATAGATTTTCTCCTTGCCTGACTCTTATTTCGCAAGCAAATGCACCAGAGATTGAGTCGTTATGCAATATACGAGACTTAATATTTTCATACATGTTTTGAACAACTCGCAGGAATTTACCATTAACACTATTCTGGACTAATTTAAAAAGTAGGGAATTTCTATGTACAAAATCAAAAGCTTTTTCAAAATCTATGAAAGTACAATATAGTTTTTTCTTTTTTGCAAAAAGTAATTCAAATAATGAATATAAAGAAAATATATGATCAGTTGTTGAATAACCGTGTCTAATACCTGTTTGATTCTCGTTCAAAATACAAAACGATTCTAAATATTCTGTCAATCTCTCGTTTAAAACAGAGGTAAATATTTTCCCAAGACATGACAACAATGTTATCGGTCTATAATTCTGAGGTTCTGATTTACTTCCTTTATTTTTAAAAATTGGGATTATATTACCAGTTAGCCAAACGTCTGGTAAAATACCAGTGTCAAATATTAAATTAAACAAATGCACGTACACGTTAATCATGGAATCAAGAGAGGCCGCGATATATTCATTTATAATCTGGTCTTCGCCAGCGGCTTTATTATTTTTGGATTTTTTAACAGCTTTTTTTATTTCATCTTCAGTAATAATTTGATTTAGATTAGCATTTTCAAATTCTATATCGTTATCAATTACGTAATTATTATTTCCGGATTGATCCTTATTTAGTTCTTGAAAGTAGTTAAATAAACTCGTTATAGATATTTCAGTGTGTTCTCTCTTTTATTGTTAAATATTTTCCAAAACTCTCTGGGGTTTGACCTTTTTAACGTTTTCATTTTTGCAGCTATTTCTTTATTAAGGTTTAAAATGTTTATATCCATTATTTTTTTATAGTATATTTCACTTTGCCTTAGTCGTTCTTTGAATATATAAGAACCATAGTGTTTATACAATCGTTGCGATTTTCTGAGTTCTTTTTTAGCTTTTTTACAGTCTATATTATACCATTTTTTGTTCAATATATTTGTTTGATTATTATGTACTTTTTGATTGACACCAAATGTTCCAAATGTTGTTTTTGCAGCATCTGTCAAAATTTCCGACACTTGCTTAACGACATCATTTATCTCGGCTTTGGTAATTATTTCTTTAGTTACTAAATGTAAAGATAAAACGTTAAGTACATAGTCAGTGTGGTTTTTCTCTAGTTTAGATTTATACTCGCCTTCTTTTTCAGTTTTCCATTTCTTTAGTTTTTCGTTTCTATGTAAGTTCTTATCTACTTCAGGTGGGGTAGGAATAATCGAATGGGGCCATCTAATGAGTAAATGAGTACACCTTCATGAATTATTTCTTAAATATTTGTTTACAAAAAGAAAATTAAACTCCATCTTTTAATTTCCTTTGAAGTGAGGACAGTCTGTAAAAATATAAGGCTTTTATTGTTTACCAGTTTTAAACATGGATTATTATTATATAGTTCTGACGTCCATATATATATATTTTAGATAGTTTTAAACTGACGGATACCTCCCTAGTTATGCATTAAGTATATAGTTGGCGGTTTATAACTAAATACTATGCAATCTTTTGACGTATTAACTATAAAATCATTATAACTGAAACTGCAAAAAATTATTTCTCTTTGGTGTGTTTGTTTTGCTGTATTAGTTTGTTATATTATGTATTAAAACGTACTCAGTAGACATTCGTGGTGCAATTGTTAAAATGTGTTTTCTGCCTTATTACGTGGCCAATCAATACTGCACTTAGTTATTACTGAAGATATTTATTCTTCTTGGTGTGACGAAAAGTAATGTTTATGCTTGAGCGACGTGTCTTGCGGAACTAGTGTTATATACACTTTGTTTCTTGATGCGCAAGTATGGTAACAATATGCCCTGACTAGCACTGTAGAGACGTACGTGTTCATCATGTCGTGACGGGCTAGTACTGTAGATTTTTTTCATCATGTCGTGATGGACTACTACTGTTGAAACTTTGTTTATTATGTTGTGACCGACCAGTACTTTAGATACTTGTTAGCCATGTTGTGTTGGATTGGTATTGTAGATACGTATTAGTCATGTTGTGACAGGCTGGTGCGGTAGATACTTGTAAGCTATGTTGTAACTAACTGGTTATGTGGATACTTGTTAGTCATGTTGTGACGGACTACTACTGTTAATACTTGTTAGTAATGTTGTGACGGACTAGCACAGTAAATACTTGTTACGGGCTAGTACTCAGATACTTTTTAAACACGCTGTAACAGCTAGGCTGGTTCTGTAAATTCTTGATAGTCGCGATGTGACAGGCTGGTACTGTTGATATTTGTAAAGTCATGTTTTGACAGGCTGGTACTATAGATACTTGTAAGTCATGTCGTGACGGACTAGCAATGTGAATAATTTTTCATCATGTTGTGACGGACTATTAAACGTGTTCATCATGTCGTGACGGACTAGAACTGTGGATACTTGTTCTTTATGTCGTGACAAACAAGTATTGTAGAATCTTGTTCATAATGTCACGACAGACTAGCACTGTAGATACTTGTTCGTCGTGTCGTGACAGGCAAGTATGTAAAAACTTGTTCATAATGATATGACGGACTAGCTTTGTAGATACTTATACTCCATACTATTCCAGTGGCATTGAATTTTTGCCCTGTTGTTCATTTTTCCCGAATTGATTTATTGTTTGTTAACCTGTTCTCGTCCAGAAGATAGCTGAAATACTGCTTGCTGGACGTAAAGCAAACATCCAATCAATCAATCAACCAATCAATTAATCAATCGATCAATCAATTAATCAATCAATTATTCATTCAATTAACCAATTAATTGATCAATCATCCAATCAATGCGTTATAGTCATGTTTTTTTGGGCTGTTACTGTAGATACTTACTTGGTAGTCATGTTGTGACTGTCTAGTACTGTAAATATTTGTTAGTGATGTCGTGACGGTCTTGTACTGTAGATACTCGTTAGTTATGTTGTTATCGTCTAGTATTGCAGAAACTTGTTAGTGATGTTGTTACGGTCTAGTACTGTATATATATATATGCTTGTTAGTTGTGGTGTTACGGTCTAGTACTGTACACACTTGTTAGTGATGTCGTGACGGTCTAGTACTGTATATGCTCGTTAGTTATGTTCTTATACGGTCTAGTACTGTAGATACTTGTTAGTTATGTTGTTACGGTCTAGTACTGTAGATACTTGTTAGTGATGTCCTGACGGTCCAGTACTGTAGATACTTGTTAATTATGTTGTTACGGTCTAGTACTGTAGATACTTGTTAGTGATATCGTGACGGTCCAGTACTGTAGATACTCGTTAGTTATGTTGTTACGGTCCAGTACTGTAGATACTTGTTAGTTATGTTGTTACGGTCTAGTACTGTAGATACTTGTTAGTGATGTCGTGACGGTCTAGTACTGTAGATACGTGTTAGTGATGTCGTGACGGTCTAGTACTGTAGATACTTGTTAGTGATGTCGTGACGGTCTAGTACTGTAGATACTTGTTAGTTATGTTGTTACGGTCCAGTACTGTAGATACTTGTTAGTTATGTTGTTACGGTCTAGTACTGTAGATACTTGTTAGTGATGTCGTGACGGTCTAGTACTGTAGATACTTGTTAGTTATGTTGTTACGGTCCAGTACTGTAGATACTTGTTAGTTATGTTGTTACGGTCTAGTACTGTAGATACTTGTTAGTGATGTCGTGACGGTCTAGTACTGTAGATACTTGTTAGTGATGTCTTGAGGTCCAGTACTGTAGATACTGGTATGATGTTACGGTCTAGTAATGTAAATACTGGTTAGTGATGTCGTGACGGTCTAGTACTATAGATACTCGTCAGTTATGTTGTTACGGTCCAGTACTGTAGATACTCGTTAGTTATGTTGTTACGGTCCAGTACTGAAGATACTCGTTAGTTATGTTGTTACGGTCCAGTACTGTAGATACTCGTTAGTTATGTTGTTACGGTCTAGTACTGTAGATACTTGTTAGTTATGTTGTTACGGTCCAGTACTGTAGATACTCGTTAGTTATTTTGTTACGGTCCAGTACTGTAGATACTCGTTAGTTATATTGTTACGGTCCAGTACTGTAGATACTCGTTAGTTATGTTGTTACGGTCCAGTACTGTAGATAATCGTTAGTTATGTTGATACGGTCCAGTATTGTAGATACTCGTTAGTTATGTTGTTACGGTCCAATACTGTAGATACTTGTTAGTTATGTTGTTACGGTCTAGTGTTGTAGATACTTGTTAGTGATGTCGTGAAGGTCCAGTACTGTAGATACTCGTTAGTTATGTTGTTACGGTCCAGTACTGTAGATACTTGTTCGTGATGTCGTGACGGTCCAGTACTGTAGATACTTGTTAGTGATGTCGTGACGGTCCAGTACTGTAGATACTCGTTAGTTATGTTGTTACGGTCCAGTACTGTAGATACTTGTTAGTTATGTTGTTACGGTCTAGTGTTGTAGATGCTTGTTAGTGATGTCGTGACGGTCCAGTACTGTAGATACTCGTTAGTTATGTTGTTACGGTCCAGTACTGTAGATACTTGTTAGTGATGTCGTGACGGTCCAGTACTGTAGATACTTGTTAGATATAATCAGGACTAGTATTATAGATACCTGTTAGTGTAGCACTGTTTATTAAAAGAGGATTTTGTCTGAAAAAAACTTCCCAACGCGTATGGTTTAGAAATGCTCCTTTTGCAAAAACAGAAAGATATTTTAAAATGAACAATTATTTCCTCGAACAATTTAGCGTTTTTAAATGCTTTTATTTTGATAAGCCGATATTTCATAATAAATTTCTACCTAATTTAAAATTAGATCCGAAGTGTAACCTTATTGCAGTCGATTTTGTCTGTTTAAAATCTTTCTGGCTTAGTCATTGCGATTGACGCGAGAAAAGTATGAATACCATGTGACGTCCCGACAGCAGACGAACTAGATCCCTTTAGAAATAAAAAATGACTAACTTACAATGTAAACAACAAAGGCATAGTATTTTATATGGTGATTTTATCGTTGATGAATTCTTTCTAATGAATTTTCGTGATAAAAAGGTACACTAAGAAAAATAAATAAATGCAAGCAAAAGTAAGGCCCTCCATGAAGGTTTGACTTTTAGTATATTAGGTACTTAGTCATGTTGCGACGACTAGAACTGTAGTTACTTGTTGGTCATGTGACGGACAAGAAATGTAGATACTTACTATAAGCTTGTACCGTAGATACTCCTGCTGCAACATGCTAGTACTGTCTATAAATGTACATGTTAATTATGTTGTATTATGCAGGATAGTACTGTAAATAAATGTACATGTTAATTATGTTGTAACATGCCGGATGGTACTGTAGATAAATGTACTTGTTAATTATATTGTAACATGCCGGATGGTACTGTATATAAATGTACTTGTTAATTATGTTGTAACATGCAGGATGGTAATGTATATAAATGTACTTGTTAATTATGTTGTAACATGCAGGATAGTACTGTATATAAATGTACTTGTTAATTATGTTGTAACATGCCGGATGGTAATGTATATAAATGTACTTGTTAATTATGTTGTAACATGCAGGATGGTAATGTATACAAATGTACTTGTTAATTATGTTGTAACATGCAGGATAGTACTGTATATAAATGTACTTGTTTATTATGTTGTAACATGCCGGATGGTACTGTATATAAATGTACTTGTTAATTATGTTGTAACATGCCGGATGGTACTGTATATAAATGTACTTGTTAATTATATTGTAACATGCCGGATGGTACTGTATATAAATGTACTTGTTAATTATGTTGTAACATGCCGGATGGTAATGTATATAAATGTGCTTGTTAATTATGTTGTAACATGCCGGATGGTACTGTATATAAATGTACTTGTTAATTATGTTGTAACATGCAGGATGGTAATGTATATAAATGTACTTGTTTATTATGTTGTAACATGCCGGATGGTACTGTACATTAATGTACATGTTAATTATGTTGTAACATGCCGGATGGTACTGTAGATAAATGTACATGTTAATTATGTTGTAACATGCAGGATGGTAATGTATATAAATGTACTTGTTAATTATGTTGTAACATGCAGGATGGTACTGTAGATAAATGTACTTGTTTATTATGTTGTAACATGCCGGATGGTACTGTATATAAATGTACTTGTTAATTATATTGTAACATGCCGGATGGTACTGTATATAAATGTACTTGTTAATTATGTTGTAACATGCAGGATGGTAATGTATATAAATGTACTTGTTAATTATGTTGTAACATGCAGGATAGTACTGTATATAAATGTACTTGTTAATTATGTTGTAACATGCCGGATGGTAATGTATATAAATGTACTTGTTAATTATGTTGTAACATGCAGGATGGTAATGTATATAAATGTACTTGTTAATTATGTTGTAACATGCAGGATAGTACTGTATATAAATGTACTTGTTTATTATGTTGTAACATGCCGGATGGTACTGTACATAAATGTACATGTAAATATGTTGTAACATTCCGGATGGTACTGTAGATAAATGTACTTGTTAATTATGTTGTAACATGCCGGATGGTACTGTAGATAAATGTACATGTTAATTATGTTGTAACATGCCGGATGGTACTGTATATAAATGTACTTGTTAATTATGTTGTAACATGCCGGATGGTACTGTAGATAAATGTACTTGATAATTATGTTGTAACATGCCGGATGGTACTGTAGATAAATGTACTTGATAATTATGTTGTAACATGCCGGATGGTACTGTAGATAAATGTACATGTTAATTATGTTGTAACATACCGGATGGTACTGTAGATAAATGTACATGTTAATTATGTTGTAACATGCCGGATGGTACTGTATATAAATGTACTTGTTAATTATGTTGTAACATGCCGGATGGTACTGTAGATAAATGTACTTGATAATTATGTTGTAACATGCCGGATGGTATTGTATATAAATGTACATGTTAATTATGTTGTAACATGCCGGATGGTACTGTAGACAAATGTGCTTGTTAATTATGTTGTAACATGCCGGATGGTACTGTAGATAAATGTACTTCTTAATTATGTTGTAACATGCCGGATGGTACTGTAGATAAATGTACTTGATAATTATGTTGTAACATGCCGGATGGTACTGTAGATAAATGTACATATTAATTATGTTGTAACATGCCGGATGGTACTGTAGACAAATGTGCTTGTTAATTATGTTGTAACATGCCGGATGGTACTGTAGATAAATGTACTTCTTAATTATGTTGTAACATGCCGGATGGTACTGTAGATAAATGTACATGTTAATTATGTTGTAACATGCCGGATGGTACTATATATAAATGTACATGTTAATTATGTTGTAACATGCCGGATGGTACTGTAGATAAATGTACATGTTAATTATGTTGTAACATGCCGGATGGTACTTAATATAAATGTACATGTTAATTATATTGTAACATGCCGGATGGTACTGTAGATAAATGTACATGTTAATTATGTTGTAACATGCCGGATGGTACTGTAGATAAATGTACATGTTAATTATGTTGTGACATGCAGGATAGTACTGTAAATAAATGTACATGTTAATTATGTTGTAACATGCCGGATGGTACTGTAGATAAATGTACATGTTAATTATGTTGTAACATGCCGGATGGTACTGTATATAAATGTACTTGTTAATTATGTTGTAACATGCCGGATGGTACTGTAGATAAATGTACTTGATAATTATGTTGTAACATGCCGGATGGTACTGTAGATAAATGTACATGTTAATTATGTTGTAACATGCCGGATGGTACTGTAGACAAATGTACATGTTAATTATGTTGTAACATGCCGGATGGTACTGTATATAAATGTACTTGTTAATTATATTGTAACATGCCGGATGGTACTGTATATAAATGTACTTGTTAATTATGTTGTAACATGCAGGATGGTAATGTATATAAATGTACTTGTTAATTATGTTGTAACATGCAGGATAGTACTGTATATAAATGTACTTGTTAATTATGTTGTAACATGCCGGATGGTAATGTATATAAATGTACTTGTTAATTATGTTGTAACATGCAGGATGGTAATGTATATAAATGTACTTGTTAATTATGTTGTAACATGCAGGATAGTACTGTATATAAATGTACTTGTTTATTATGTTGTAACATGCCGGATGGTACTGTACATTAATGTACATGTAAATATGTTGTAACATTCCGGATGGTACTGTAGATAAATGTACTTGTTAATTATGTTGTAACATGCCGGATGGTACTGTAGATAAATGTACATGTTAATTATGTTGTAACATGCCGGACGGTACTGTATATAAATGTACTTGTTAATTATGTTGTAACATGCCGGATGGTACTGTAGATAAATGTACTTGATAATTATGTTGTAACATGCCGGATGGTACTGTAGATAAATGTACTTGATAATTATGTTGTAACATGCCGGATGGTACTGTAGATAAATGTACATGTTAATTATGTTGTAACATACCGGATGGTACTGTAGATAAATGTACATGTTAATTATGTTGTAACATGCCGGATGGTACTGTATATAAATGTACTTGTTAATTATGTTGTAACATGCCGGATGGTACTGTAGATAAATGTACTTGATAATTATGTTGTAACATGCCGGATGGTATTGTAGATAAATGTACATGTTAATTATGTTGTAACATGCCGGATGGTACTGTAGACAAATGTGCTTGTTAATTATGTTGTAACATGCCGGATGGTACTGTAGATAAATGTACTTCTTAATTATGTTGTAACATGCCGGATGGTACTGTAGATAAATGTACTTGATAATTATGTTGTAACATGCCGGATGGTACTGTAGATAAATGTACATGTTAATTATGTTGTAACATGCCGGATGGTACTGTAGACAAATGTGCTTGTTAATTATGTTGTAACATGCCGGATGGTACTGTAGATAAATGTACTTCTTAATTATGTTGTAACATGCCGGATGGTACTGTAGATAAATGTACATGTTAATTATGTTGTAACATGCCGGATGGTACTATATATAAATGTACATGTTAATTATGTTGTAACATGCCGGATGGTACTGTAGATAAATGTACATGTTAATTATGTTGTAACATGCCGGATGGTACTTAATATAAATATACATGTTAATTATATTGTAACATGCCGGATGGTACTGTAGATAAATGTACATGTTAATTATGTTGTAACATGCCGGATGGTACTGTAGATAAATGTACATGTTAATTATGTTGTGACATGCAGGATAGTACTGTAAATAAATGTACATGTTAATTATGTTGTAACATGCCGGATGGTACTGTAGATAAATGTACTTGTTAATTATGTTGTAACATGAAGGATAGTACTTAATATAAATGTACTTGTTAATTATGTTATAACATGCCGGATGGTACTGTAGATAAATGTACATGTTAATTATGTTGTAACATGCCGGATGGTACTGTAGATAAATGTACATGTTAATTATGTTGTAACATGCCGGATGGTACTGTATATAAATGTACTTGTTAATTATGTTGTAACATGCAGGATGGTAATGTATACAAATGTACTTGTTAATTATGTTGTAACATGCCGGATGGTACTGTAGATAAATGTACATGTTAATTATGTTGTAACATGCCGGATGGTACTGTAGACAAATGTACATGTTAATTATGTTGTAACATGCCGGATGGTACTGTAGATAAATGTACTTGTTAATTATATTGTAACATGCCGGATGGTACTGTATATAAATGTACTTGTTAATTATGTTGTAACATGCCGGATGGTACTGTATATAAATGTACTTGTTAATTATGTTGTAACATGCCGGATGGTAATGTATATAAATGTACTTGTTAATTATGTTGTAACATGCAGGATGGTACTGTAGATAAATGTACTTGTTTATTATGTTGTAACATGCCGGATGGTAATGTATATAAATGTACTTGTTAATTATGTTGTAACATGCCGGATGGTACTGTAGATAAATGTACTTGATAATTATGTTGTAACATGCCGGATGGTACTGTAGATAAATGTACTTGTTAATTATGTTGTAACATGCCGGATGGTACTGTAGATAAATGTACATGTTAATTATGTTGTAACATGCCGGATGGTACTTAATATAAATGTACATGTTAATTATATTGTAACATGCCGGATGGTACTGTAGATAAATGTACATGTTAATTATGTTGTAACATGCCGGATGGTACTGTAGATAAATGTACATGTTAATTATGTTGTGACATGCAGGATAGTACTGTAAATAAATGTACATGTTAATTATGTTGTAACATGCCGGATGGTACTGTAGATAAATGTACTTGTTAATTATGTTGTAACATGAAGGATAGTACTTAATATAAATGTACTTGTTAATTATGTTATAACATGCCGGATGGTACTGTAGATAAATGTACATGTTAATTATGTTGTAACATGCCGGATGGTACTGTAGATAAATGTACATGTTAATTATGTTGTAACATGCCGGATGGTACTGTATATAAATGTACATGTTAATTATGTTGTAACATGCCGGATGGTACTGTATATAAATGTAATTATGTTGTAACATGCCGGATGGTACTGTATATAAATGTACTTGTTAATTATGTTGTAACATGCCGGATGGTACTGTATATAAATGTACTTGTTAATTATGTTGTAACATGCCGGATGGTAATGTATATAAATGTACTTGTTAATTATGTTGTAACATGCAGGATAGTACTGTATATAAATGTACTTCTTAATTATGTTGTAACATGCAGGATAGTACTGTATATAAATGTACTTGTTAATTATGTTGTAACATGCAGGATGGTAATGTATATAAATGTACTTGTTAATTATGTTGTAACATGCCGGATGGTAATGTATATAAATGTACTTGTTAATTATGTTGTAACATGCAGGATAGTACTGTATATAAATGTACTTGTTTATTATGTTGTAACATGCAGCTAGGATAGTACTGTAAATAACTGTACATGTTAAATATGTTGTAACATTCCGGATGGTACTGTAGATAAATGTACTTGTTAATTATGTTGTAACATGAAGGATAGTACTTAATATAAATGTACTTGTTAATTATGTTGTAACATGCCGGATGGTACTGTAGATAAATGTACATGTTAATTATGTTGTAACATGCCGGATGGTACTGTAGATAAATGTTCATGTTAATTATGTTGTAACATGCCGGATGGTACTGTATATAAATGTACTTGTTAATTATGTTGTAACATGCCGGATGGTACTGTAGATAAATGTACTTGATAATTATGTTGTAACATGCCGGATGGTACTGTAGATAAATGAACATGTTAATTATGTTGTAACATGCGGATGGTACTGTAGACAAATGTGCTTGTTAATTATGTTATAACATGCCGGATGGTACTGTAGATAAATGTACTTCTTAATTATGTTGTAACATGCCGGATGGTACTGTAGATAAATGTACTTGATAATTATGTTGTAACATGCCGGATGGTACTGTAGTTAAATGTACATGTTAATTATGTTGTAACATGCCGGATGGTACTGTAGACAAATGTGCTTGTTAATTATGTTGTAACATGCCGGATGGTACTGTAGATAAATGTACTTCTTAATTATGTTGTAACATGCCGGATGGTACTGTAGATAAATGTACTTGATAATTATGTTGTAACATGCCGGATGGTACTGTAGATAAATGTACATGTTAATTATGTTGTAACATGCCGGATGGTACTGTAGACAAATGTGCTTGTTAATTATGTTGTAACATGCCGGATGGTACTGTAGATAAATGTACTTCTTAATTATGTTGTAACATGCCGGATGGTACTGTAGACAAATGTGCTTGTTAATTATGTTGTAACATGCAGGATGGTACTGTAGATAAATGTACATGTTTATTATGTTGTAACATGCCGGATGGTACTGTAGATAAATGTGCATGTTAATTATGTTGTAACATGCCGGATGGTACTGTAGATAAATGTACTTGTTAATTATATTGTAACATGCCGGATGGTACTGTAGATAAATGTACATGTTAATTATGTTGTGACATGCAGGATAGTACTGTAAATAAATGTACATGTTAATTATGTTGTAACATGCCGGATGGTACTGTAGATAAATGTACTTGTTAATTATGTTGTAACATGAAGGATAGTACTTAATATAAATGTACTTGTTAATTATGTTGTAACATGCCGGATGGTACTGTAGATAAATGTACATGTTAATTATGTTGTAACATGCCGGATGGTACTGTAGATAAATGTACATGTTAATTATGTTGTGACATGCCGGATGGTACTGTATATAAATGTACTTGTTAATTATGTTGTAACATGCCGGATGGTACTGTAGATAAATGTACTTGATAATTATGTTGTAACATGCCGGATGGTACTGTAGATAAATGTACATGTTAATTATGTTGTAACATGCCGGATGGTACTGTAGACAAATGTGCTTGTTAATTATGTTGTAACATGCCGGATGGTACTGTAGATAAATGTACTTCTTAATTATGTTGTAACATGCCGGATGGTACTGTAGATAAATGTACTTGTTAATTATGTTGTAACATGCCGGATGGTACTGTAGATAAATGTACTTGATAATTATGTTGTAACATGCCGGATGGTACTGTAGATAAATGTACATGTTAATTATGTTGTAACATGCCGGATGGTACTGTAGACAAATGTGCTTGTTAATTATGTTGTAACATGCCGGATGGTACTGTAGATAAATGTACTTCTTAATTATGTTGTAACATGCCGGATGGTACTGTAGATAAATGTTCTTGATAATTATGTTGTAACATACCGGATGGTACTGTAGATAAATGTACATGTTAATTATGTTGTAACATGCCGGATGGTACTGTAGACAAATGTGCTTGTTAATTATGTTGTAACATGCCGGATGGTACTGTAGATAAATGTACTTCTTAATTATGTTGTAACATGCCGGATGGTACTGTAGATAAATGTACTTGATAATTATGTTGTAACATGCCGGATGGTACTGTAGATAAATGTACATGTTAATTATGTTGTAACATGCCGGATGGTACTCTAGACATCAATGTGCTTGTTAATTATGTTGTAACATGCCGGATGGTACTGTAGATAAATGTACTTCTTAATTATGTTGTAACATGCCGGATGGTACTGTAGATAAATGTACATGTTAATTAGGTTGTAACATTCCGGATGGTACTGTAGATAAATGTACTTGTTAATTATGTTGTAACATGCCGGATGGTACTGTAGATAAATGTACATGTTAATTATGTTGTAACATGCCGGATGGTACTGTAGATAAATGTACTTGTTAATTATGTTGTAACATGCCGGATGGTACTGTAGATAAATGTACTTGATAATTATGTTGTAACATGCCGGATGGTACTGTAGATAAATGTACATGTTAATTATGTTGTAACATGCCGGATGGTACTGTAGACAAATGTACATGTTAATTATGTTGTAACATGCCGGATGGTACTGTAGATAAATGTACTTGTTAATTATATTGTAACATGCCGGATGGTACTGTATATAAATGTACTTGTTAATTATGTTGTAACATGCCGGATGGTACTGTATATAAATGTACTTGTTAATTATGTTGTAACATGCTGGATGGTACTGTATATAAATGTACTTGTTAATTATGTTGTAACATGCAGGATGGTAATGTATATAAATGTACTTGTTAATTATGTTGTAACATGCAGGATAGTACTGTATATAAATGTACTTGTTAATTATGTTGTAACATGCCGGATGGTAATGTATATAAATGTACTTGTTAATTATGTTGTAACATGCAGGATGGTACTGTAGATAAATGTACTTGTTTATTATGTTGTAACATGCAGGATGGTAATGTATATAAATGTACTTGTTAATTATGTTGTAACATGCCGGATGGTACTGTAGATAAATGTACTTGATAATTATGTTGTAACATGCCGGATGGTACTGTAGATAAATGTACTTGTTAATTATGTTGTAACATGCCGGATGGTAATGTATATAAATGTACTTGTTAATTATGTTGTAACATGCAGGATGGTACTGTAGATAAATGTACTTGTTAATTATGTTGTAACATGCAGGATGGTACTGTATATAAATGTACTTGTTAATTATGTTGTAACATGCCGGATGGTACTGTAGATAAATGTACTTGATAATTATGTTGTAACATGCCGGATGGTACTGTAGATAAATGTACATGTTAATTATGTTGTAACATGCCGGATGGTACTGTAGACAAATGTACATGTTAATTATGTTGTAACATGCCGGATGGTACTGTAGATAAATGTACTTGTTAATTATATTGTAACATGCCGGATGGTACTGTATATAAATGTACTTGTTAATTATGTTGTAACATGCCGGATGGTACTGTATATAAATGTACTTGTTAATTATGTTGTAACATGCTGGATGGTACTGTATATAAATGTACTTGTTAATTATGTTGTAACATGCAGGATGGTAATGTATATAAATGTACTTGTTAATTATGTTGTAACATGCAGGATAGTACTGTATATAAATGTACTTGTTAATTATGTTGTAACATGCCGGATGGTAATGTATATAAATGTACTTGTTAATTATGTTGTAACATGCAGGATGGTACTGTAGATAAATGTACTTGTTTATTATGTTGTAACATGCCGGATGGTACTGTACATGAATGTACATGTAAATATGTTGTAACATTCCGGATGGTACTGTAGATAAATGTACTTGTTAATTATGTTGTAACATGCCGGATGGTACTGTAGATAAATGTACATGTTAATTATGTTGTAACATGCCGGATGGTACTGTAGATAAATGTACATGTTAATTATGTTGTAACATGCCGGATGGTACTGTAGATAAATGTACATGTTAATTATGTTGTGACATGCAGGATAGTACTGTAAATAAATGTACATGTTAATTATGTTGTAACATGCCGGATGGTACTGTAGATAAATGTACTTGTTAATTATGTTGTAACATGAAGGATAGTACTTAATATAAATGTACTTGTTAATTATGTTATAACATGCCGGATGGTACTGTAGATAAATGTACATGTTAATTATGTTGTAACATGCCGGATGGTACTGTAGATAAATGTACATGTTAATTATGTTGTAACATGCCGGATGGTACTGTATATAAATGTACTTGTTAATTATGTTGTAACATGCCGGATGGTACTGTATATAAATGTACTTGTTAATTATGTTGTAACATGCCGGATGGTAATGTATATAAATGTACTTGTTAATTATGTTGTAACATGCAGGATAGTACTGTATATAAATGTACTTCTTAATTATGTTGTAACATGCAGGATAGTACTGTATATAAATGTACTTGTTAATTATGTTGTAACATGCAGGATGGTAATGTATATAAATGTACTTGTTAATTATGTTGTAACATGCCGGATGGTAATGTATATAAATGTACTTGTTAATTATGTTGTAACATGCAGGATAGTACTGTATATAAATGTACTTGTTTATTATGTTGTAACATGCAGCTAGGATAGTACTGTAAATAACTGTACATGTTAAATATGTTGTAACATTCCGGATGGTACTGTAGATAAATGTACTTGTTAATTATGTTGTAACATGAAGGATAGTACTTAATATAAATGTACTTGTTAATTATGTTGTAACATGCCGGATGGTACTGTAGATAAATGTACATGTTAATTATGTTGTAACATGCCGGATGGTACTGTAGATAAATGTTCATGTTAATTATGTTGTAACATGCCGGATGGTACTGTATATAAATGTACTTGTTAATTATGTTGTAACATGCCGGATGGTACTGTAGATAAATGTACTTGATAATTATGTTGTAACATGCCGGATGGTACTGTAGATAAATGAACATGTTAATTATGTTGTAACATGCGGATGGTACTGTAGACAAATGTGCTTGTTAATTATGTTGTAACATGCCGGATGGTACTGTAGATAAATGTACTTCTTAATTATGTTGTAACATGCCGGATGGTACTGTAGATAAATGTACTTGATAATTATGTTGTAACATGCCGGATGGTACTGTAGTTAAATGTACATGTTAATTATGTTGTAACATGCCGGATGGTACTGTAGACAAATGTGCTTGTTAATTATGTTGTAACATGCCGGATGGTACTGTAGATAAATGTACTTCTTAATTATGTTGTAACATGCCGGATGGTACTGTAGATAAATGTACTTGATAATTATGTTGTAACATGCCGGATGGTACTGTAGATAAATGTACATGTTAATTATGTTGTAACATGCCGGATGGTACTGTAGACAAATGTGCTTGTTAATTATGTTGTAACATGCCGGATGGTACTGTAGATAAATGTACTTCTTAATTATGTTCTAACATGCCGGATGGTACTGTAGACAAATGTGCTTGTTAATTATGTTGTAACATGCAGGATGGTACTGTAGATAAATGTACATGTTTATTATGTTGTAACATGCCGGATGGTACTGTAGATAAATGTGCATGTTAATTATGTTGTAACATGCCGGATGGTACTGTAGATAAATGTACTTGTTAATTATATTGTAACATGCCGGATGGTACTGTAGATAAATGTACATGTTAATTATGTTGTGACATGCAGGATAGTACTGTAAATAAATGTACATGTTAATTATGTTGTAACATGCCGGATGGTACTGTAGATAAATGTACTTGTTAATTATGTTGTAACATGAAGGATAGTACTTAATATAAATGTACTTGTTAATTATGTTGTAACATGCCGGATGGTACTGTAGATAAATGTACATGTTAATTATGTTGTAACATGCCGGATGGTACTGTAGATAAATGTACATGTTAATTATGTTGTAACATGCCGGATGGTACTGTATATAAATGTACTTGTTAATTATGTTGTAACATGCCGGATGGTACTGTAGATAAATGTACTTGATAATTATGTTGTAACATGCCGGATGGTACTGTAGATAAATGTACATGTTAATTATGTTGTAACATGCCGGATGGTACTGTAGACAAATGTGCTTGTTAATTATGTTGTAACATGCCGGATGGTACTGTAGATAAATGTACTTCTTAATTATGTTGTAACATGCCGGATGGTACTGTAGATAAATGTTCTTGATAATTATGTTGTAACATACCGGATGGTACTGTAGATAAATGTACATGTTAATTATGTTGTAACATGCCGGATGGTACTGTAGACAAATGTGCTTGTTAATTATGTTGTAACATGCCGGATGGTACTGTAGATAAATGTACTTCTTAATTATGTTGTAACATGCCGGATGGTACTGTAGATAAATGTACTTGATAATTATGTTGTAACATGCCGGATGGTACTGTAGATAAATGTACATGTTAATTATGTTGTAACATGCCGGATGGTACTGTAGACAAATGTGCTTGTTAATTATGTTGTAACATGCCGGATGGTACTGTAGATAAATGTACTTCTTAATTATGTTGTAACATGCCGGATGGTACTGTAGATAAATGTACATGTTAATTAGGTTGTAACATGCCGGATGGTACTGTAGATAAATGTACATGTTAATTATATTGTAACATGCCGGATGGTACTGTAGATAAATGTACATGTTAATTATGTTGTAACATGCCGGATGGTACTGTAGATAAATGTACTTGTTAATTATGTTGTAACATGCCGGATGGTACTGTAGATAAATGTACATGTTAATTATGTTGTGACATGCAGGATAGTACTGTAAATAACTGTACATGTTAATTATGTTGTAACATGCCGGATGGTACTGTAGATAAATGTACATGTTAATTATGTTGTGACATGCCGGATAGTACTGTAAATAACTGTACATGTTAATTATATTGTAACATGCCGGATGGTACTGTAGATAAATGTACAGGTTAATTATGTTGTAACATGCCGGATGGTACTGTAGATAAATGTACATGTTAATTATGTTGTGACATGCAGGATAGTACTGTAAATAAATGTACATGTTAATTATGTTGTAACATGCCGGATGGTACTGTAGATAAATGTACTTGTTAATTATGTTGTAACATGCCGGATGGTACTGTAGATAAATGTACATGTTAATTATGTTGTAACATGCCGGATGGACTGTAGATAAATGTACATGTTAATTATATTGTAACATGCCGGATGGTACTGTAGATAAATGTACATGTTAATTATGTTGTGACATGCAGGATAGTACTGTAAATAAATGTACATGTTAATTTCTTTGTAACATGCCGGATGGTACTGTAGATAAATGTACTTGTTTAATTATGTTGTGACATGCAGGATAGTACTGTAAATAAATGTACATGTTAATTTCTTTGTAACATGCCGGATGGTACTGTAGATAAATGTACTTGTTTAATTATGTTGTATTATGCAGGATAGTACTGAATATAAATGTTTTTGTTTAATTATGTTGTATTATGCAGGATAGTACCGTATATAAATGTACTTGTTTAATAATGTTGCAGCATGGAGGATAGTACTGTTAATAAATGAACTTGTTTAATTATGTTGTAACATGCAGGATAGTACTGTATAAAATGTACTTGTTAATTAAGTTGTATTATGCATAATATTACTGTAAATAAATGTACATGTTAATTATGTTTTATTATGCAGAATAGTACCGTATATAAATGTACTTGTTTAATAATGTTTGAGCATGCAGGATAGTACTGTTAATAAATGAACGTGTTTAATTATGTTGTAACATGCAGGATAATACTGTATAAAATGTACTTGTTAATTATGTTGTAACATGCAGGATAGTACTGTATATAAATGTACATGTTAATTATGTTGTATTATGCAGGATAGTACTGTAAATAAATGTACATGTTAATTATGTTGTAACATGCAGGATAGTTCTGTAAATAAATGTACATGTTAATTATGTTGTAACATGCCGGATGGACTGTAGATAAATGTACATGTTAATTATATTGTAACATGCCGGATGGTACTGTAGATAAATGTACATGTTAATTATGTTGTAACATGCCGGATGGTACTGTAGATAAATGTACATGTTAATTAAGTTGTATTATGCAGGATATTCCTGTAAATATATGTACATGTTAATGATGTTGTATTATGCAGGATAGGACCGTATATAAATGTACTTGTTTAATAATGTTGTAACATGCAGGATAGTATTGTTAATAAATGTACTTGTTTAATTATGTTTTAACATGCATGATAGTACTGTATATAAATGAACTTGTTTTTTTATGTTGTAACATACAGGCTGGTACTGTAGATACTTGTTAGTCATGTTGTGACAGGCTGGTACTGTTGATACTTGTTAGATACATGTTGTGACATTCTGGTACTGTATATACTTGTAAGTTACTAGTTGTGACAGGCTGGTACTTAGATACTTGTATGATACTTGTTGTGACAGGCTGGTACTTAGATACTTGTTAGATACCTGTTGTGACAGGCTGGTACTGTATATACTTGTAAGATAATAGTTGTGACAGGCTGGTACTGTAGATACATGGTAGTCATGTTGTGACAGGCAGGTACTGTAGATACTTGGTAGTCATGTTGTGACAGGCAGGTACTGTAGATACTTGGTAGTCATGTTGTGACAGGCTGGTACTGTAGATGCTTGTTAGATACTTGCTGTGACAGGCTGGTATTCTAGATACTTGCTAGCTATGATTAGACTTGTTTGTAAAGTTGATACTTGTTAGTCATGTTACAAAGGCAATTTATATATATATAGTTCTTTGTGCTAGTACACTTGTTCCTAGTGTTGCAACGGGCTAGGACTGTCAATAACTTCTCCTTTTGTTGCGACGTACGAATACAGTTGATACTTGTTTGTCATGTTGTAATTTGGATGGAAAACGGGTGCATCCTTTAGGTTTCTTGTTCATGATTTAATAATGCACTTAGACACTGGCGTCACGCTAAAACTATATAGTGAAATACCACTAGAGCACACATTGGTCATTTACCAAATTACTAGCTAGTCCACGTTCACGTTATCGGTCAACTTGGTGGAACAGTTATCTAGTAACAGATGAGGACATGTAATTATATGCAGTCTTAAAAGTAAACATATAGGAAGTATTATGTGGATGATACATCTCTGTTTTTATAGACCTTCTAAATGTAGTATAATATTAATTTAGATAATTTTGATATCAAACGGTATTCACAAATATTATCTGTCTTTTTTATGTTCTTCATCTACCGGTAGATTAGAAGCAGTTCAGGTCAAATTACTGTTTTTATATTACGAAATATGACAAGAAGATTGTGTTTCATTAAGTTTCATGATCTGGCATGCTGAGATACAATTGATCGGGATTCTATAATTAACTATATGGTTTTAAAATTGACTTAAAGATAATCGGTAAATCTGATAACACATAAAAGAGAAATTTGTAGTTTAAATTTAATTATTTTATAAAAGAATAGCTAGTCCATTCATGTTTTACAACCTGTTAATGACTGGCGTTATTGATAAAATATCGTAAATTTTCTAGAGATATTTAAACACAAAGATTACTTTAATTGTCAACACCGAGGTTGCCAGTTCAAGTCTCACTGCTGAAGGGTGTGCTTGATTCCAATTTTAATTGACAAGGATGGCCAGTTTTCCTACCGAAGGTCGGGTTTTACCCTGTTAGTCTGGCTTCCTTCCCCAATATTTACAACATAAATATGTCTTTTTAATTGACATTGACTGTTCTATTTTTTTTTATTTTGTAAATGTTGGTTTATGTTCAGTGTTTGCTTGTGAGATGAAACAATTTATATACATTTTTATTTGTAGTTTGTAAGCTGCTTTGATCTGGAAACAATAATTAAGTTTTTAGAGAGTAAGCGTAAAGAAAGCACTTTAGATGACTGGTAAGTTCATGAAGTAATTATAATTATAGAACATCATTTTCATTGAACTCTATTTTTATTAAATGTAACTAATTCTGAAATCAGGGGAAATTTTTTACTTTTATTCTTAAAGGACCACACAAAATATCAAATAACAGTTGTTTACACATATAACATACTCATTTATTAGGTTTTAAACTTTAATGCTTCTAAGAAGGGGAAGCAACTCATATTAGGGGAAGATAGCTCAAATGAGTTTTTCTTAGACAAATTATCAAACAAGTTTACAACTGCACGCTCATTGTGTTACAAATGTGTAAATTATATATATGTCTCTTTTATTAAATATCTTTAAATATTTAATACACGATTGTTTATTTTAGTATCAGGAGCAAAATTTTTTAGCTATCATTGGAAATGTTACATAATTCTTGGAAATATTTGTACATTAAATGAAAATCATTGTGATTTCAGATTTATGTGCTGCATATGATAGTTCATCAATCGAGAAATAAGGGAAGCAATGCGAGTGGAAAAGATGAGAAAAACTAAAACAGAAACTGAGAAGGTCAATTTAAACTTGTATTTATGTTGTAAATATTTTGTAAATAGTTATTTTCATAATTATATTATGTTATGTTTTAAAGGTTACATTATGCAACTATAAATATGAATGCTCAAATAAACTTATATGATTGTATTTTTTTATCATTATTTAATCCTTTTAAACAGAATGAAGCAAGAGGTACACAAAAACAAGTACAAAAAAGACAGGTTTAGAAAATGGCCAAATTTCAGATTTAACTCGTGGAGCACAGTAATGCTGCTTTTAGCTCTAAAACAGCTTGACCTACACCAAATTTGCAATTTTTAATATCATGTATGCTTCAACTCCACATAGACAATTACAATTGTATTTACACATGAGACGCTGACACTTAAAACAGAATTTTTAAATTTCCAGCTTAAAACAGGCTGACACCTCCAACTTAAAACACGCTGACATCTCCAACTTAAAACACGCTGACATCTCAACTTAAAACACGCTGACATCTCCAACTTAAAGTACGCTGAGATTATACACTTAAAACACGCTTTTATAACCACCTAAAATCCGCTTTTGTACATTTGCTATATTCCGCTTATTTACCGCTGACAACTAATTTGCATATTCCACTTCAAATCCACTGATTTGTACCGCTTAATCCCAACTTCACCTAATTTACATAATTTAGACGCTTCAGCCCAACTTATTTCACACTTCTTTACCGCTTATTGTCCTAATCACTGAACCAAATATGCAAATTAGTTTTAAAAAGCGGTATTTCAGCAGTTCATTAGGTAAATATAAGTTGATTAAAAGTAACGCTGATATACTACTTTTATTCAACTTTAAATCAGCTATTATCAAGCTTTTTGTTAAAAAATAATACCGCTGCAATCATACTTAAAGATAGCTTTTTCTCAACTTAAAATTGTCCTGGGAGACCAAACCTATTACGGCCACTCTATGTGCAAACAGACGTAGTAAGACGATCTCTCAGGTTATTTGGTTCGTAATTTAAATTTTTAATTCAACGTTATTTTAAGCATGCACTGCGGAAACTGACCCTTCGCGACCATAGAGTTAAGTTTATTTATATTCCTACGCTCCTTACTATGTGAAGTTCAGGTAATACATTTTCATTTTCTATTTTAATTAAGTTGAAAGACACTTTTCAAGCAATTTTTCAGTTCTATAATGGCGCCCAGTGTTTTTGCGGGAGGAATCCGGAGTACCCAGAGAAAGTGACCCCGACTTGCAGTAGATCTGTAGAACTGGCATTCCTTGTCAATCGAGTAAACGCTCCACGCGTCACACTGGAACCCGCAACATCAATGTTGATAGACCACGTGATCAATACTAGACAAACAACCATAACCACTCGCAACCAGAACCCCATTTATTATATTTCAAAAAAGTGTATTCCCATTGTAACCGTTATAACGCTCGTCCAAGGCTAAATCTTTATATATTTTACTTGCAGACGAAATTCTCTTTCCATTGACTATCCCGTTTCTACAATTGATTCAATTGATTCATTGTCTGTCTACTGTTAGACGTGAAGCAGCCACACAATCAATCAACCGTTTTTCATACAGAAATATATATCACTCTCAACGGCGATAATTTCGTCTGACGCAAAAGTTTTAAATTGAAGTATTTGATCGTAAAATACAATATATTTGTTGTATGGTAAAAAACACCTACTACGCCAGTTTCATTATCATCGAGAATAAGATGAAGGGTCGGCTCCAGAATTTTATTTAAAGTGGTGCTATGAATCGACGATTGGTTCCATGACCGCTTAAAGCATTCAGGCATACAAGTAAGAGTCCTATCACGGGGATTTTGTAGCAAATATCCCGGTAACTCTTGAGCAATTACAAACTTATTTGGTCGTGTCCTTGATTGTTAATTATATGCATTTTTCCGTTAAAGGAGACGCAATAATCCGGAATATGTATATAATTAACTGGTTAGCCACACCCCGCCTGAGTCTATACCTTTGTAAGTTTTATTAGAAAAAATGAGGGGGGGGGGCTTTGGCAAAGCGCGTTTAGAACAAATCAACGATTAATTGATTCCGAAAGGGCGATATAAATGATCGCGGCACTATCTTCAAAAAGGAAAATAACCTGGTTCACTTGAGCAATATTTTTCATTTATGCCAGCAACACTTTAAAAATTTCGAACCGGAAGTCCGCGGTATTGAGAATATTACTCAGAACCCTAGAGTCGTTGTTTTTATCCTTTAAAAATTGTAATTTTAATATGATTTTTATAGAACATAACATTAATGAAAACAGAATTAGTACCATGGTCTTCACGATATACGCGTCTCCTACTTGCCCTTGCACGATTGAAGTTATTGATTTAACCTTTAGCTAACTAAAATAAACATCAAAAATAAATATCATTTATTGGTAATTTGACCATGTCAGCCAATCCTTTGTCTGAAAAAAATGGGTTTGAAAACCGCTATGAACATATTATATGGGGAAACTGCACTATTAAAATGATAAATTTGTTTTTAGCCTAGCAAGCAATATTTCAGCAATAATCAGGACGGGATCGATTTGCTTAAGTAATAATTCACGGCTTCCTAAATTTAATTTGATTAGTAAAGTACGATATGCATAAATGTCATCAATAAATAAGAATTAACGACAAAAGTTGTTAGTTTTGTCACATGACGTCATGGACTCGAGAAAGATGGCGACAGAAGCGAAGAGGAAAGTCAAAGTGTAGGCGAAAATGGCATAGTATAAAACATGGCTTGGCCTCAACTGCCTGGCTTGGCCTGACCTGGCCTCAAAATTAGCCTAGCCTTAAATATGGCCAGGTCTCAAAATTAGCCCCTTGCCTAAACAAGTGCCTTGTTGTTGGCCTGGACCCAAAATTGGCGTGATTAAGTGTTTGGGCTGAATGTGTCTGTATATAACAATGACAAATTTGTAAAATATCATTATTAAAATCTGCTTACAAGTTTGGAATGTCAATTAAGATTGCTTATCTGATTTCTAGTAAATGTGTTAAAGTGGTTATGTAGACAACTGTATTTTTATTGCATCGTCTAAGTAATGAAATGTTTCTAATCATTTGTAGTGTATTGTGTTTTACACAAAGTTATTTTTCCCGATTTATGATTTCTGTTTCTCTAAATTAAGGTCCTAGAGATAAGACAGTGTGAGTGCGTTATTATTGTTTGTTTACATTTATTTATGCTAGAATAAAGCTACCAACATATTTAAAATTATAACTGTATAACATTGATAAAAACGTGTTTGGTCGTAACTAATATGACATTTCACACAACACATCTTAAATTTAATGCTTTGAGACATTAATGGCAATACAAATTAGAACCATACAAACAGTGGGTCATACAGATTTGTCCTAAAAGATGAAAACATGAGATAGCATTATGAGATATAGCATATAAATAAGAAGTTTATAATTTTGTCATGGATTATGTTTGAATATTTTAAAACAGGATTTAGTTTAAGTTTACTGAATGTTAAAAGAAAAGTGATCTAAAGTGAAACACATTATACTACATAACATTTTATAACTTTAGTTTAGGCGATGCAATTAAAATATATTCTCTACATAACTACTTTAACACAATTTATCAGATAAGTAAACTGGCAACTAATTCTGGGTAAGCTTATTTAAAATAATACATTTTAACAATTTAATTATCATAAACAGACTTTCAGGCCATACATTAAATGAAGCTAATTTTTACGCCAGGCCAATTGTCAAGCCAGACCAAATTTAAGGCCGGGCAAATTTTTAGGCCAGGCCAGGTCAAGCCAAGCAGTTGAGGCCAGGCCGGGTTTTATGCCGGCGAAAATATCTATGTATACACAACTGCTGTCGGTTCAACTATGTTGTTGCAAACGACGCAATTAATTTGTTTATATCTTTGCAGTTCAAACCTAACAACAAATATTTCTGTGTTTTGTTATGAAAAAATATCAAAGTAAATTGTCTTATTAGGCATTGCGGAGCGATACATTTTAATCGTTGGATATTGAAATACAATTTATTTACCAGGCGTCTGAAGAGCGTCATATTAGAACGAATAATATACAACCACTGGTAAATAGTAATTATTTCGTAGTTTAAAATATTTTCTTTACCATATAATATGAGCATATTATAATGGTATGATAATATAAACATATACACAGATAACAAATGCCAAAGTGCTGCAAAATACGCCCGCCGAAAAATTACCATTTTAAAAATAAATTAAGGACCATAAAACTGAAGTGGCTGAAGAAATTTGGCTGGCTATCAGTCTTGGTTGAGATCTTATGCCCTTTTTTCATCGTTTCATGAAGATCGGACAACAACTGTTTGAGTTGAAGTGCGGGCAGGGCGATTTTGCCATTTTATGGATAAATAAAAGGCCATTACTGTGGAGTGGCTGAAGTGTTTCTGACTGTTTTTCGAACTTGCCCGAGATGTTATGCCCAAAAGCATTTTCACCAAGTTATATGAAGATTGGACAACAACTGTTCGAGTTAGAGAGGGGATATCTCTGTGGACGACGCCCGCCATAGGTGTTCCCATAACACGACCCGTCTTCGAAGTGAATATAAAAAGGAAATTGAAACAATAAATAAAAAACTTCCAGTGGAAAGAAATAAAATCATACTATACTATATTAATGAATCTCTTATCAAAACTTCTAAATTGCTAAATTCCCTATCAACATTTGTAAACAAGGTAAAATCCGAATTACAGTGCAAAAAAGTTCCCGTTAACACGACCCATCAAAACATGCTTGGTTGTCTTTGAAAATTCGATTATTGAAAAATGAGCAACTTTTAGCTTTGGTCGATTTGCAGGATAAAGCCCTACTTAAGAGGGATGTAAGAAGATGTTATGTATCACATATGTACATCCAACATCCGTCAGTAGAGTAGCTTGATAGGACCAGTGCCAAATTAATTTGTTCAGAGCTTGTCCTAACTTGTTAATTTCATTTATTTTTCCGTTGTCTGTCCAAAGGAATTTCTCATATATAAAATATTCCTCAGTCGACAATCGATTGGTTTATGGCTTTATCTTTGAGTTTATAGTAATATCGTCGTCTGTTTTATAGTTAATATAATCAAAGACACCCTTAATGACCATCATTTTATGACAAGTCAAGACTATTTTTATAGATAATGTCTCATGTAGCCAACAAGGTGTATAGTTAGGTGTCTTACTATAAATATCTTGTTTATAACTCTGACATCAGCACACCGTCGTCAATCTCTGCCGGTTTTACTGTTTGATCTACAATGTCATTGTCTGCACAATATTTTGTTGTTAATTGAATTACTTATGTTGACCAGCATGTAATAAATCACTTTCTCAAACAAGTCGATCCAAATATTAAGAACATGTTTTTTCTTCTTTTTTTAAAAACTTCATGCCGATTTTTTTCTAGAATTTTTCCTAGTTTAGTAAATATTACTAATAGGTATTTAACTCTATATTCAAATTAAAGCTGGGAGTCGATCTGTGTGAGAATTGCCCAGCAGTCACACTTTCGGTCTGACAGGAATATCATATTTCAGTGTGATAGTGATTGTTTAAATTTACTGCCCTGACATCTCAAAAAAATATTTTAATTCTAAGTTTGTTCTATTTTCAATGTGTAGATATCCATAACCGGTTTTGGTATAACGTTTTGGAATTTATGAGATAAAACTCTCCAATATCTTAATCATATTGATTTTAAATATTGTTTGTGCGCCACCTGATGAGTCTTGATAAGACAAAACGCGCGTCTGCTGTAGTAAATTCTGTTATCTTTGAAGACATTTTATTTCCAAATTTCCAAGAACCATTCCCATTGACCTTTAACTTTTACGCATCACAATATTCACAAAAAGCAATCAGTTTGACATTGGAGGTCATTAGCTGTCTTTTTTGTTACGCGCAAAGTATTCTGAGGAACAGTTATACAAAAGTATATACTGCGATGAGTTTTTTTTTCTACTGAAGGAATTATAAGAATTATTCTACAACTAGAAAAGGTTTATTATATGCTAGATTATCTGATAAACGAAATGTTTGCAACTTTTGGAGGGTGTGTTTTTCAGCTGGTAGTGAGAATTCCGATGAGTGTAAGTTCACAAACGACACAATTTTAATTTCAAAATTATATATAATTTTTCCTCACTTGCGCAGCAATATTATCTTGTCCCTCGATTAAGGGGTCTATATTTCTCATTTAAAGCTGGTAGTAAATATATACTGATTTTTGCAAACGTTACCAATTTTCTCGGGATAGACATAAGCCAAAGTTACAAGAAAACACGTTTCATCCGTAAATATTTTATATCGTGTAAAGATATGATTGCAGAAAGTTTCAAGATTATTAATTCAGTAAATAGTGATTGTAATGCGATGATCTCATTCTACACACACCAACTTACACACTACTGGAAAGAAACGAAAGATCAATACCTCATTGACAATATTCAAAACAGTTTCAAGACTAAACATAAATGTGTAATCAGAACGATGCTATCGAAGATGTCAAGAAATCATGCATTTTTTTCTGGAATATTTTTACCACACAATACAATTTTTCCGACTTTACCGACTCCATTTTCAGAAAATGCACCGATCACAAATCATCATGAATATAATTACATAAATTAATTATTAATATTTAAAACTTATAAAAATCTCAATGCAGTAACAAAAGATGTCTATAGAAAACACTATCAAAGATGGTTACCATTGTAACTTGTGAAAAAAAGCCATTTCTGTATTGTTCAATATTTACACGAAACTACTGTTCTTAGGGTTAAATTAAATTATCCTTAATTATTTTATTTTTAACAGACATCTTATAAACTTAAAATGACATTGCAATCATTTCAGGGTACAGTGTGTCAAGGTCAAGGTCAACTAAAAATTGAGCCTTCAAATATGAAAATCTCGAAGCAAAATCAATTTTAAGTGACCTTGAGAACAACACATTTGACCTTGAAAGTTTTCTAAGATAATACTATCTTGAAAAGATCCTTTTAAGTACATATTATGACAACAATTGTTATCTTGGCTCATATTAGAAGTATGTCATACATATATTTAAATATCGAAAAGTTTCCGTTTTAAACAGTGTTTTCTAAAGACATTTTTTCTTACCCCATTGAGATTTAAAAAGTTTTTGAATATTAATCATCAATCTATTCATTTATATTCATGCTAAGTATTTGTGATTGGTGCATTTTCTGAAAATGGAGTCAGAAAAGTGGCAAGAAAAGTAATATTTTGTTTTACCAAAAACTTGACATGTTCAATGGACTCAGTCTGATCACGCATATATTTAAAGTGTTGTAACTGTTTTGAATATTGCCAATGAGATATTGAATTAAGCAAAAAAAAATTATATTGCATATGAATTGATTTTCCCCAAAAAAATGGGATTTGAAAATTGCCCTTTTCACTGTATTTTAATCGGCCCAAATGGCCGCCACGTTTACCATGGCGACCGAAGTCAAATCATAACAAACATAATTATTTTGTGATCCAATGGTCAATGTCAACTTATAAAATGAAAATCAGCAAAATCTGAGACATGTCATGTCTCACCCTATATGGAAATCCTTTGATCCTTATGGCGAATTGTCGTTAAGTTTGTTTACCAGATAGGACAAAGATATAATCATAATATTATTTGTTCATACACTTTACATTTTCTACGTTTTTAAATATGACTGACACGATTCATATGATTAAAATATGTTTATGTATTTCAACAGTTAATGAAATACAATTGACGTTAAGAATGGAACCAAATATATAAATTGCTAAACAATGTAGTGTAAAACAGTACAACCCTTACTCAAAGTTAATTTGTTATAATTGCAATGCTGTTATTCAAGCATTCATTTGTTTAAAATCCGAAACATTTTATTATTGGAATTTTGAATTTTGTTGTAAAAAACTAATTTTCTTTCCAATTATTTTCTGCAGGACTCAAATGAATAACACATTCTTTCAACCATTAGGCTTTGACTTCATAAAAGGATGGATGATTAAAAAAATTTCAATCTACAATAAAAAGAAAATCATTAACGTAAACACGTACAAGAGTAATTAAACGGAGCATTTTGACTGCAAAATGAAGAGTAAAATTGGTAAAGTATGAACAATTGTGCAATATAAAGCAATACTTAAGAATGTTTTACAAAGGCTTCCTTGCATTTAGTGCCTGAAACTAATATATTAAACAACGATTTTTTAAGTCCATCTATGTCCGATTTTGTACTTTATATGGCTTCCTGTAATAATGTCAATATCACAACCGGGTTACTGTAAGTTTTATTTTTCTTCCCAAGTGTTGCCTTTGGCAGGTCAGGTATCCGACTGGCTACAATTATCAATATTTTATCAACATTTCTTATTATTTCCACCTGTGTACTTACCTTGTGCACAAGTGGATAGTATATAAAATGTGGATAATATATATGTAACTCTTTTAGCCAAAAAAAATTCAAAGGGACTTGTGGCAAGTCTAAGAAGATATTTGAATTTAAAGATGTGTCGCATTATTTTTGTTTTAACTTTCAAGTAATTTCAATGTTAGAAATACTTTGGTTTATCAATAAAACAAAACATGATGACAGCTATGAAAATTTCTTGCCCAAACCTAAATTGAAGTAAAATATCTAAGCTCTTAAAACTTCAAAAATTGATTGAAAGTGTGTTGTTAAGAAGTTATTGTGAGAGAGTAATTGTTAGATTTGAAGATTGCCAAACATCTAACAGATGTTTTGTGTGATTGAAATATTTACAGATATAAAGAAAACTGGTAGAAAAACATATGCGCTCTGTTTTTGTAAAACTTGGTGTGCTAGGTTGAATTACATTTTTACCAAATGACGTTTACTTGACTAATTAATAGTAAGTTAGTATATATAATTCGACAAAGTGAAAAGAAAATGTTTTTCATTATGTTCAGTTAGAAGTTGTTAGCGGAATACTCAGACAGCATTGCTACCAATTAGTACGTAGTTCATGTTAGATGACAACCGACTTCATACTCAACACAGGTCATTATAGTAATTGTCGTTATTTATTTGCGTCTACAAAAATTGAATCCTTGACATATTTAACTTTCTGTAGTTTTCCTTAAAACTTTGGTGGTTCAAACTAAGATTTTTTATCTATATATAAGATGTTAAAATACTATTGTATACAAAATAGAAACCGATAATCGTGCTTTTTTCATCCAATTTGAAATTTAAACAATGGCGTTTAGCACAGCGCATTTTTATGATTTAAACAAATACACTACTAACTTAGGTAATCACAAGGATAATGAACAGAAAATACGACAGGATGTGATTGTGAAAACCCGTTTATAACTTTATGTTTTACTATAGATACCACTTCCTTTCTCGTTTCAAAATATGGTTACAGATAGTTTTCCCAATTTTGAATTCAGTGTACAGTGAACGTGCTACGATGATTTTTATACACCTATTAGTGACTAGTGGCATATGATACCCATCTATTTTAATCCACTAACCAACTCACATTCTACAATAACGGAAGCGGGAGGTTTGGCATGCCAAAAAATGGTATAACCCACCATTTTGCTGAAAAGCCTGTACCAAGTCAGGACCAATGCTGTTGTTGCTTTATGTAGGTGGTTGGTTTAGGAGTTTGCCGGTTTCTCGGACTATGATTTGTGGATTGTCTTTTTGACAGTTTCATCGGTGTTCGATATTTTGTTATTACCTTCATTTGATATCTAGTTAAGGTTAATAACTAATCAAAACAACCCATCTTAACTGCTAAACATATTTTTTAAAGATTTACTCAACAAAGGTTTGAGTAATTTAATGGTTGCTTAACATGCAGCGAGCAGCCCTTTAGCTTCATGTTCATGACTGGCAAAAGTCAACAAACGAGACATATAGAGAAAGTGAAGAGACCAAGGGACTACTACTGCATAAGTATGGAGAGTTGAATGTGGACGAAGATTTAGCTTTATAGAGATGCTACAATTAGCCTACTCTTTTTGAAACTGTGAGTAAGGTTCTACAAGTAGCGTGGTACTTTACAATACATTGATCAATGTAAAGCGTGGTCATACTAATAAAACTGCCCTGGAATTGGTCAACATAGAGTTCCTTACTAAAACTATTTCTCTTAATATAAAACACCTACATGTATGTATAATTATGTCTGTTGTTTCCAATTATGTGTAAAATAAAATCATGTTACTCTGGTATTTGTTAGAACCTCGAAGCGGTAGTTTATAAGTTGTGCTTGGTTTACGACTGTAACTATCTTTGTCAATTTCGCTATTTTTCCGGGTTTCTACTTCTTCAACATAGAAAACTGGTCAATGATTAATTTAAATATTGATAAAAGTTACAATAAATTGATATGAAGCATCCTTTCATTGGTAAGAAATTGATGGATCATTTATATTATTTTAATCACAAGAACTTCAACTTAGATCAAAATCTAAAATTCTACAAATACAAAAAATATATATAATGTACTGTAACCTATAATACAAAGTAATCAATTTTCTAACTTTAGAAATATTATTCTTTAATGTCTCATAAAAACATACAGAGATATTGTCTTATTAGTGCATAATATTGCGAAATTGGTAGCATCTGTTTATTGTCAAAACATATTGCTTTTATAATGGGTTCATTAGTCTGTGTGTTAAATTATTTTAAATAAATATATAGCTTGCGATCCCTTGAACCGGTTCAAACACACCACACACGTAACGATTTTTATGTGATGTTTCCAATTACGTAGTTTATTGCATCGTATTTGTTCTTTCTGTTATTTTTGTTGTTTATTACTGGTTATCTGATCTCATGATTGTAGTGATAAATTTAATTAAGAGGGTTGTGTTCAGTTCTGCTCTTTAGATATCTAAATGTTGTTCTAGTATAATGACATAAAGAAAAGAGAAGTACGCATCACTGCTTTACAAATTATCATGTAGCATTAAAAAAAACTAACACTTTACATTGTTTCAGAAGTTACAATCGCTAGCTTGTAGACTATATTGACACACTTTAACTCTGTCTGATATAAAAGGCTGTCAACGGTTTGATCTTATGTTAAATCTAGTGTTTTTATTCTGTATTATTGAGCAGACACTGACATTGGACATACTGTTGTACGGTTGTACTGTAAAAGGCATACAATCAAAACTTTAATGAAAACAAATTGCGTTTTAAATACATAATGATAACAAAACAACAGTCTTTATTTTTCCGATTTTTGTCCAGTCTTATCTCATGCCTATATGTCCTCGTAATTTATCATTGTTTAGTCCTACATCTATACTAGTTGACAGTAGTTAGACTCCCAAACTAGTTTAAGAAATATATAATATTGATCAACAATCTAATGCACTTTAAACAGAAATAAAATTAAAAACCCCACAAAGCTCACAATTTGACACCTAGTTACTTGTTGGGTGCCGCATAGTGATACAATCACGTTGGGATTGTCAAGTCATAATAAGGACCATTATATATTACGTGACTAGACATTGTTGAACACTACATATTGTTCCAGTGCGAGTTCAAATTTTCTTTCTTATTTTTCAACCAATTGCTATATATTATAATTCGTTACCTTTTCCAGGTGCTGAATACAGCTGATATATAGGTGATCTATGAACGTCAATCAATTAATTAAACTCCAAATGACAGGAAACGAAATAATGACAAACATTTCAAAAACAAATTTAAAAAAAAAGAAGCGACGAAATATTAGCTTGGAATAGTCACATATTAAGCTAGGGATATCACACTTATCTTTCCTTTAACTGTGTTCCCCTTATAATACATGCACAGATGCAAGATTGAATCCATTCTCAACCACTATGGTAAGAGGATATGCAATTTGTACGATAACGGCCCCTTTTGTAGATTCCAAAGAATCTAGGTTATTTAATTCTAGGCGCAACATTTTTCGAACATGTACCTACCCAAGTCAATCTTGGTTTTCAGTAAGCCATTATATTCCCGTTGATGTATTTTTGTTATCTTGTTCTCGTCACGAAAGAAGCTGATGTATTGCTTGCCGGACTTAGGGCAAACATCAGTTAATCAATTAATTTTAAAATAAGAACAAGTATTCATATTATTCTTTCATGGACAGTGCAAAATATTTTATTACTTTAGTCGTTTTTTAATTTGTTAACATGCATGAATAATATTGTCAGTATTTTATTATTCAATTTCTTCTTCTTGTTAACTTATATAAAAGTCGAGCCAACCATAGCAATTAATGTACCACAATGTCAGTCATTTATTCTAAAATGTCTTATTGTAATAGACATCTACTAAAACTATAATCAATCTACCAAATCCTATATCTAAAGATTTAGCACGTGCAATGTATTATGCGAGAATTCTAAGACCAATTACTGATAGCACCAGAAGAACTTGATGACACGGATTCTTTTATTGTATGAAACTTAATCCATGTCGTAATTAATGAGACTATCAAGCGTAGTTTGTAAAAGTGCAATTTTAAAGTAAGCACGTTTCACGTACAAAATATTCAATTACGATTGTACTAGTTATGTATGTTACAATCTGCAAAATATATTGGCAGTTTGTATCATACCCGAATCACACTGATATATACAACAAGTTAAACGTGTTTGGTGAGTAACACACCGAACAATAATTGTTTGCATAAGAACACGACCTTAAAAATGTATGAGGACATAGTATTGGTCCAAACACAAAATGAGATACCCTGTAATCGGAAATCAATCTCTTTGTTTGTATTCTTGAACTTTTAAGGATAAATTTTAATCCGGATAATATATACTGACTATATTTAAAAATGTAATAACAAACTAGCGAACACCAAGTTACGGCAAAACAAGGAAATCCACAAATCTATATAAAAAAACTGGTTGATTGATTCATTGATTAATTGATTGATTGGATATTTGCTTTACGCCCGGAGAGCAATATTTAAGTTATATTCAGGAAGGGAACAAGTTAACAAATTCAAAGTCAATATGGGATAACTGCTGGTCGGATGCATGAAATCTATGTTTGACACCATACGCTAGAGCTGATGGAATACAGCAATTGATGAACAGAAAGATGACAATTGAAAGTTAACGACATCACGTTTGTCGTAAAGTTTAGTTTATAGTTTTTCCTAGTGAATTTCTAGAAGTAAATTAAAATAAGTGGCTAGAAGAAAGTGTAAGTAGGAGGCCAACATGACTTTATTGGTGTTGTCTTCAATTTCAATCTCGAAAGGGAAGATTGAATGGATATAGTCACCGTATTTAGAACTGTTCAGGGAAAAACATAATAAATATAGATGAATGTGAAATAAGAGCGCCTTTAAGTTTATAAAATTATCGTCGACAGCTTTATGACAATATGTATTAAAACAGTATTATCTTGTGTTAATAATTGCCTAAAATAAAACATTTTTTAACTGGTTTTTGTTTTACCTTGTTCAAAAGTTTAAAAGCATGCATATTGTTAGAAAATTTATGTCAACTTTTATATTTAAAAGATTACCGAGTAATTTTCAGGCTGAATATTTATTAAGCCATTTTTGATAAAATAACTAACAGGTTCTTTACGTGCATGATATGCAACGATATTTTTCTAATTGTCATTGACATTAGGTAAAACGTAGCACTGTTCTATTTATTTACTAGAATTTCTAATTTTTAAGTCTAAAAACAACCTTACTCACGCAAGAAATATTTATTAATGATTTATACCTTTTGAAGTTGAATTAAAAATACTCTGCCCACCCACGTAAACATCTTTAGGTCCAGCCATTTGAGAAAATGAATTTCGGATTAAAAAAATATTTGCCTTCTTCATTTTGCGGTATTCTTGTCAAGAATACTAAAACCAACCAATGATGTGCCACAACCGTTTGTTTAAGATATAAGTGTAGGCACAAGGTTATTTTATCCAACTATAGAAAACCAATATATAATGCAGATCAAGATTTATCTACAGTAAACATCGTGTCAAACTATTTAGCAAAAAAGTAGTCACAATTTGTATTTTATGATGGTAATAACTGATGAGTTTCTGTTCTACCGAGGATTACGATCTTGGTTTTTACGGTGTATTAAGTCTTTTCTGGCACTGTCAAATCTTAGTTTCCGGACTACATCATTCCTCAGCTTGACCATATTTCTATTTACTTAAATCAAATTTTCAATTAAATCGGCTGCCTGTAGTATAACATTTCTAAACGAACGGTAAGGAGAAATGTATATGGCAATTACAGACGAATACATGAACAAAATGTCTGGCAATATTTCAGCTTTCAGCTAAATCTTGACTGCCTAAACAAAGTTTGAAATATTGTGCAGAAGTGGATAATTTCGCCTTTTATATTAACTTCAAAGTGTACAAAGGGGATCTTTTTTATAAATATCTATGGTCCGCTGTTCCAATACAATCCTTGGGGTCCCGCTGGAGAGGCCAGTGGTTTGAACACTAAGAACCTTTCCTGTATGGTCCTAGACCAGAACAGAACGTCGTTTTTGCATGTTGCTGAGCTAAACTGTTATATTCTCTGACGAATCCTTTACTTAATGATCATCGTGTTCATGTATTAAAAATACGGATTAGTAAATTCCTTAAATAGTTTGGGTACCTATTAATACTTCTTTGTCCTTATTTAAAACAATTACAGAATCGGGCCACTGCATATTTGACTATATATAACTATTCCTCCTTTAAACTGTCAATTGCAGGTTACATGCATGTGTATATATTTATAAATGATTGGCTCTTCAATTATATTCGTATTAAAAAAAACAAAGTTATTGCTTTCGTACCTGTCTCGTTGCTATAGTGATTATAATGTATTCGTTAACTCTGACATAAATTCATACTTTTTCGGTATCAACACCAACTCCGAATATATATTAATTCATTCGAACTATACCAATAGAGCACATGGATAATTTTATAGAAAGAATTATATATAACAAATTAAAATGGGCCAGTGTCAGATGAGACATGTCATCTATAAAGTTTACACCATGATCCTGATTGAATTTTAACTATCCATTAGAACACTAACATTTCATTAAGAAAACTGTCAATTCTAGATCCTTAATACACTCTTACATAATGTCCTTGTACTAAAAAACTTGATGATTTTCCCCTCTCGATTTTATTTACGTCGCCATTGTTTTAGCTACCAAATTATACACAGAACACAATAATGGTATAAAGTGTATAACAATGCATAAGCAATAGATTATAAATCTCATAAAAACTGTGACAAGAAGATTTTAAAAATACTGTAAATACTGGACGGTAAATTTGTGGTTAGAGCAAAGTTGGGGCCAAGAACACTCCACAAAGCGATTAAATTCCCACAAAATGTGAATCTACCTGTCAAACCATTTTGGAGGGAAAGCAATCGATGCCCCAACCAATATTTGCCTCCACGAAATTGACCAAAATATTATATTTAAAAGGAAACAAACTAATAATAATAAAATACAAAATACACAAATTTAAAATATCTGCTGCTATTCAACGTGATAATATAATTATTAATACATATATATAACAGTCAGCGTTATTTCAAGAATGTCTGGGAGACTACAGTCCAAGGTTTGATGTAAGAACATGAAAATCAGTTTCCATTGAGGCATTTGAAATCCATCAAACTGCGATGCTTAAATTCTAATTAGCTTTACCGACTTAGCATCAGTCTCATCCAAAAGTTACAAAAACCTGTAATCCAACTGTTTATTGTAAGCGTAGAATCCAGCAGAAACAAACAGTTATTTAGTCTATGAGTATGTAATATGTCATGTTTATCCAAATCAAGTTTGTTTTGTTTCAATTATTAGATTACAATATTCTCGCGAATTATTAACTTGATGAACTGCAAAGCAGGTCGTTATAATTCAGGTACAATTCTAAAAATTGTTCACATCGATAACGCTTTAAGAGTTCAACATTCAGCCTCCTAATGTAGCGCTACCAGTTTTTGCCAGTCTATCTACGTTTTGTGATCAACACTAAGTTGTAACAATCATTCATATATACAGTTTCTGCAAGGATGACAGTTCCTACCAAACAGTTTTCAGTATCAGCATCATGTTTTTACACACTAATCATAGCAATGTCCCTGAGAAAGATGTTAGTTCATAAGTTTTATTAAGCCGAAGAATATCATCAACGTGACGAACTCACAGTCATCATCTATACATGATGAAAACACACAATATAATCAAACAATACAAATAACAATAACAGTAAAATAATACAAATGTAACAGCATATATTTTAAAACAAACTGAAACAGTTTACTTGAAACTACACTTATCAAGTAATTCAAACATCTTTAGAGTATGCGACACATTAAACATGCGTATTCTCATAAAAAGCACAAACAACTCGTGAGGAAAACAAAACATGGGAATTATCAAAACACTAAGTACATTAAAAAGCTTCTTCAGACAGAAGTTTGACACTGAAATCTTAATGTTTCATCTGCCTCAGACAGTAAAAAACATTAACAATTCATACCAGAAGACATGTCACTTCGAACAAAGCAAAGATAAGAATCCGAATGCCAAAGACCCATCTCTTTTGTTCTAATTTCATAAATACCTAGCATATGTGCATGTGTGGCTGCATCAATCCTAAAGCTTTGCGATTTGTATAAATTTGCATCATAGTTGGAAAAATGTAATGCTGCTTCTAGAACTGAACAAGATTCTGTACGTTTAATAGGAATTTTATCTCTATAGCAAAATAAAGGGCCTGAACTTTTACCCCTGACAGCTAAATGCTGAAATAGATGTTTAAGCGGACCAGTTCCAATATCATCCTGACTAAAAATTTGAAGTGACACTGGATGTTTGGTTGCGATGTGTTTGAAATTGACCATTCTTAGAATAAAAAACTGCTGTTGATTTTTGTCATTAGGTAGATTTACATCCTCAATGGTAAGTAAATTAGTGTTGCTTTTGGAACGAACTGTAATTTCTCCAATTCGCCAAAAGGCATGAAAAGCCATTAAGAACATGGCAGCCATGACTTTTGTTGATAAAAGGACGAACATACACAAGGTAAAGCAGCAAGCATCACACAAACTCTTTTTTACTGAAAAATGAGAAGTATAATAAGAGATTCCTTTTAGCTGAAACAAGTACGAAAGGCCCCCAATATATAATGTTATCGTATTTGGTGATCTCGTTTCCTTATAAAGAAAAGAAATAAACATAATGACAGTTTTTAAAGAACAATTTTCGAATGACTTATTTGGGTAGAATGTAGATAGAAAATCATTAAAACCTTTCATTTCATTGCCATAAAACGATTTAGTTGCTGATGCAATAGCAGAATCTAATAACAAAGTAACAGTTTTAGCTAGTTTCAAGAGGTTTTCTGGAACTATTGTCGGGATTTTGTCCATATAGGGTGCTATTTCCTGAAACCGACGATTCTGAAAACGCGAAAGCAGATCAGGTAAAATATTATAGTTACCCGGAATATGTTCAGCTCGCATTAAAATGTTTTTAGCATGCAAGCAATCCCCGTCCTACGAATCAACAACATGACGTCTGATTATTTAGAAAACTGCTTGTTAATGACACATACCACAGCTTGGTTGTCCGAATGGAAAATAATGCAAAAATTTTGAAATAAATGTTTCCATAACTCCACAGCTAAGACAATGAGATATAATTCCTTGAAAGTAATAGTTGTATCCATCATTTCCAAGACCATTCTCCTTAGAACCAGTGAGTTATGTAAATTGCACCAAAACCACAAGACCCAGCAGCATCAGTAAAAAGATGTAGTTTTGTAGAAGAATGCCAGATTTGATAAAAAAAAATTCCCATTGAAATTCTTAATAAACATAAACCAAGCCGCCAATGATTGGTCCTTGGTCAGGTCAGCACGTCGTCTCAGAAAGGCACGTCTTGGTAGGATGATACAGCATGCAAAATTCAAAAGTCCAATTACAGACTGAAGGTCTCGAAGGGTAATTTTTTTCTTTAATTTGATTGAAGCAAGTTTGTTGTGTTTTTTCTCAATCTTATCTGTTGGTAAACGATCCTCCATTTGAAATTATCTAATTCAATTTTCAAAAATACCAAATATTTGCTTGCAGGTTCAGTTTTCTCATGTTTGATAGGAATTCATAAGAATTCACAAAGTTTCAAAAACAACTGAAGACTCTTTTCACACATTTCCTGGGTTAATCCTAAACAAAAAAATCATCTAAAATATAGACCATGTTTTCTATATAACATTTGTTTTCGGCAATCCAAAGGATAGCGGGCGAGAATTTTTCAAATATTGCACAAGAACTAGCACAACTCATCGGTAAACATCTATCATAATAAAAATTTCCTTCCCACTGGATTCATAACAGATCATGATCATTTTTTTTTATATAACGTTTTGGAATTTTGGTGATATAAGCTATACTACATCTTAATCATTTGGATTTTTTACATATTGTTTGGGGATGAGCGCCACTGATGAGTCTTGATTAGACGAAACGCGCGTCTGGCAAAGAAATTTTTTTTGTTAACCTTGGTATCTTTGACGACATTTTATTTATGTACGGGTATATGCGATATGCACTGTCAATGTCAGTCTTAGCTAAAAAAAACAATTCCTTCCTAATTTAAGAAATAATGTTATAGCATCATCAACAGTTGCATATGACACTGAGAAGAACTGACAACGGCTCTGTAAATGAACTTTTACTGAGGGAGAGGAAAATAGTTCTTATTTTGATATTTGACTGCGCCAAACTGTAGCATAGACAGTGGATTTATTATTCAATGGAATTTTAATATTAGAGCTGTATTTAAAAAGCAGTTTCATATAGAATTTATAAATAAATTTATTCAGATAATTTATTAAATGTATTGGGTATTTTTTTATCTGATTGTTCAAAGCCTATTTCTGGACTATTTTATGGGTGTAAGGGAGTTTCCATGAGTACCCTTCGGATTTTCTAAATTTGCAAAAAATTTTATCTGACATGGCACCCCGAAAATTTAATGTGATATACGTGAAATTATTCCGGTCGTTTTGAGGGGTCTCTCATTACTCAACGAAACTTGGTGCCTAAGTGAGAGCAAAAAATTAGGCATTTAGACATCGAATGATTTCCCCTGCAATGGGCAAATTTGTGCTGAAACTTACAGGAATTGGCTCTACAGTAGCCATTTTTGTTGAAATTCCAGCAAAGACCTTTTGGAAGTTGAGCATATTGTCGGTTTCCTCCTTGAAATTGATTTCGTCCGCGAAAGGGACGAAAAAAATTGTTTGTAGGTCAAAAGGCCATTATAAAAAACTCCATATTCAAATTATCCCAAGCAACCCCCTTAATTTGACGGTTCATTCGCACTTTTTGGTCAAAATGTATTCAATCATTTAACGGTTCTTGAGAGTTTGCCAGAATGCGAACAATCTCTGCATGTTTTATAAAATGGGGGACGGAGTCAGGGTACTTTACACTACAAATAGCAATAAAACGCATAAAAGCGCTGGTCCACTGTTCAATGTCCCGAATTTGGAACTTTGGTTTGTTTTGAACAAGTGATAGCATGGAGTCTACACCTATCTGGGAGAAGCAAAGCCAGGTCGATATACTTGTCCTGCCAAATTTTATTTTTTAGTGTTAGATCCACCATTGCTGAAATGGGGGTTGACAGGGGGAGGTGGACGAAGTTGCGGACAGTCATCATCGGAAACTGTTGCCACCTCCTCTCTGTCTTCCTGAGCAATATTATTTATATTACCTACACTTGAACATGAAACAGTAGTTTTGTTACGTGTTATTATTTTTCTTTGTAACTGGGTATTTGGATTTGCCTTCTCCTTTTTTTCTTTAGACAAATCCTCTAGCACATTCCATGTTTGTGTTTGAATGGGTTCTGCATTCAGATCCACTTGATCCGCATTTGTTGTTCCCTGTCGACTCTTGTCTTTACCTTTCCGAGACTCCCCTGGCTTTGTTTTTGGCATAGTTCTAAAATTAGATTGATTTACTTAAACGTTAACCAAAGTAATTAACGAATTTAACAATAGATGGCAACCATCTGCTAACAATAAAACTATGATGTAACTAAGTCTTCGCACCTATGACGCGTTAATGAAGAAAAATTGTCAATGTGTGATTTAATGTAATCAATCAATTAAATCAAGTTATATGTAAATATTGATTACTGTAATCAACTTATATCAAAAGCTGTGTCATATGCTCAACTATTAGAGCATCTTGAATCAATGTACTAGTAATGTACTGCTCAACCTTTAGAGTCACAAAAGCTTTATATATTTTAAAGCTTATACAAATCACTCAACACTCAGTCATTACATCGAATCTAGTATAAAAATATAATGCTCAACCATTAGAGCTAAATATATGGCAAGTCGTAATTGCTCGACTGTTACCGTGCACTGTTAGAGCTAATATAATACTGTACCAACAAGACTGCTTAATTATTTGAGCATAATATGTATATACTGCTCAACGTTGAGAGCATGTGTAGAAATATTTGCTATTTACCACTGTAATGCTCAACCTTTAGAGCACGCACATTTCATAAGTATGCACATATATTTGAAATGCTCAACCTTTAGAGCATTTGTATAGCAAGAATGCTCAACCTTTAGAACACATATTAGTAACCAATAATAACAACCAGGAATTTATTTTAAATAAGTCCCATTAAAAATGCCAACTGCTTGAAAAACTATTGTTTGTCTTTCCTTACTTCAATATAGTTACCTGCGCAGCTCGTTAACTACGAAAATACTTTAAATAACCAAATTGATTATTTAAATGTAATCCATCCACACAGTACACTGTCTTCTTACTATCTGCCGACCAGAAACCTGAATGCCTCCAAAACCTTACATTTTCCATATTTTCATTGGCAAAGTACTGATATAAATACGAATTTAACTCATCACTTCTTTGGTTAAACCATTCGGAATCTACATAGTATTTAATTTTCTTTTCGGGGGATGCGATGAAGTATTTGGCATATCACCACATTTTCTATACTATATTTATAACGAAGGAGCATAGCTATCTCAATTATGCCTCTAGCGACACCCATAACAGAATTTTCCCGGTTAGAAAGATCGTTCGAACCAATCTGCAAAACTATTACCTGCGGATTTTTTCGAACAATGAACTCAAAGCCGTATGTTTTGATATGATGCAATATATAATGATGTAATTGTAGTATGCCAGAAATATTTTTGACCTAATGTCACTTTTATGTGTAATACGAGCGATAAATATAATCTACCTACAACAAAGATGCCAATCTACGACATTTTAAATAAACAATGTTATAGTTATAAAGGAAACATATTTGACCTTAACCAAAAGATCTGGGAATCTAATTGAAAGTATAATATTTGACGAACGAAAAGGTACCGGTGCTAGACCATAAAGCTTTTTCGGCGCTTCACAAACCTTGTCTTAAAGGAAGATCGGAAGTCTGTCGCCATGTTAATTAACTTAATAGAGGTTTTTGGTATGTTTCAATTATAATATTCATGTAAACACTTGACACATTGTAACAATATAAATGTCTTCAACTTTATGTCTTTGTTTATATACATCATCATAAAATCATAAACAAGGTCAGGTCAAATTGCTCCAGTCAAAACAAATAATTTATCATACCTATCCTATATAATCTATGTAAAAGTAAAATAATGTTGTCAAATCTCTATTGGGGCCTTGAATGATCATACAAATTTGGACCACCAATATACCGTAAATGTTAAGTTTTCAATTACAATAAGGAAAGACTTGGATGTTAACCAAGTACAGGACGAAAAAAATGTTAACAAAGATCAAATGAATGGTTCAAAAAATTGGGGCATCATGAATTCAATTTTGACCTACAACTGGCTATACGAAATACCCTGTATCGGGCGTTTTTTCTCTCACAAGTAATGAGTTTGATTTTGGCGTGTCTAATTTTGGTGTTTCGTAAACTGATATGCTAAATATTTGGCCCTTCGATGTCAAGGAAAGCAAAAATAATTACAAAGTTTTTTTCTTTAAATTACAGTTGTGAGCAAGGTTATTATATCTCTCTTCAAATATTTATATATATATTGGTATATAACTTGCAGGGCGGCGTGTATCCACTTAAAATGACTAATATGTTAATTAAGTTTTAGTATATTATGTAATTACCACATATGTTATTCAAATCAAATGTTCATGATTGTCCTTCTGTCAGTAATGAACGATCAAAGATTAAAAATGTAATCCCTTTATTTCTTCCATCTATTCATCTCGATAAGGTTTTTTATGATCAACACAGGGTCTAACTAAGAAATTTTTGCAGAAAGCGCCGAATAAACCAAAATAAAACTATAACCAAAATAACCCGATTAACGTTAATTAGTTGTTGACACCTTTAGCTCATATAATTTTAATTAATTGCTCACACCTGATTTGTTAAGTATAAAGTATTAGGTAGCGGTAGAAAATTAAGCCTTTTGTAGCATCTGCAATGAGCCTTCTCTTTTGTGAAATGTACAAAAGGGTTTATTGTGCACGGAGCGTGACATTTTCCATACACATTACCTACTGCGGTCGACTTACTGTGTAATATCCTTACAAAGACAGGTTGTTCTCTCTCCTCCACTTTATTGACACACTAGACATTTCTGTGGGCCAAGCAAATGAAATTCTAAAAATATGTTCCTATTGCACAAAAACTCATTAAAATAATAGAATCCAAATTCACAAGCGTCTGAACCATTTGTCATAATTAAATTTTAAACGATTTGAATTAAATTTACAACCTTGTATTCTTGTCCATGCGGTTTAGAATGCCAGAAGGCAATTATCTGTTACTGACAATTAATGACGAAAGATGTGGTAAGTGCATTTAAGTTACTTGAGAAGTACGATTGCATAATATAAATTTGTTTATCCTTATATAGACTCCGACCGTTTTAAAATTATTTTTTTACCTTCAAACGTAAAAAGTATTAGACTTCACTGGTAGATGATGTTTAATAAAATAAAATTTCAATTTTAAAAGTTAAAAATTTAATAACATAATAATTTTGGTAAATATTTCATGTTATAATGACATCAGCTCACTGAATTTTTACTAAGTCTAAATCAATTATGTAAATGATCCTAAATGTAATTATTAATCACTACAGTGTTTAGCTAACTGTAGGTATGTTTTTTGTATTTTTAACTTCTAATCCATTGACGGCAACTCATGTCATAACGTTCTGCACGCCATCCCTGGTATGTGATAGAATTAAACAACGAAGTATGTTTAACCATTAATGGTATGCTTCGTGTGTTTATTTATATATCAAACCTAGTTTTATGACAAGACAAGACAAGACAACAGTTTATTAAGCCTCAGACACACAGGTGTACAAGAGGACACAAAGAATATATAACAAATACATACAGTAGAAGGTTTAGGCAATAATACATACAGACACCAAATACAGCTACGTTAATTAAAACACACAGCTACGTTATTTAAAACATACATAGTAAATTCAATATTAAAGTACATGTATATCTTACGGCCAATACACAATGCAAATAATACATAATACGTTAAGTAAAGACTGAATCATTTTATAGGAAGCGACATAAAATTTTTTAAAACTTTGACAAGTTTTTGTAGAGTTCAACGTGACAGAACAATAGAAGCCCTTGTAGTTTATATTCTGTTGGATTAACAGTATAATATTTGGGAATGTACTTGCCTCTGATATTCATTATCTCTTCCTTATGACAAACGAAAAGATAATGAAATTCATCACTAACTCCATTCCCACAAAGATGACATAATCTTTGCGATTTTAGTGTCCCGTTCCATCTACCCGTTTCTACAGGAAATTTTATATTAGAACACCTAAATTTTGATATATAAACTCTATCGCATAAATGTAATTTTAATAAATAGGTTTCCAAGCAAAATTGATTTTTATATTCTGCATAGAATTTACCTCGTGATGAGTTATTCATTTGTGAGAACCAAGTTTGAATAAACTGATAGTTCAGCTGCCGTAAAATCATATTTTTCAGTACTTTTCTATCCATTGAAATTTGGTTCTCCCAAATAAAACTCAAACCACAGCTGTCAAGTATTGATTTAACTTTTGAGATCCATTTAAATTTGTTAGGATTTAGTGAATGTAAATTAAGCATTACTTTGTACATAATTGAAGATAACTTATTATTATTATCTAAAATTATACTATTCCGTTTAATTATAGTTTCCATTGGAATCTTCCTAATTCCCCATAGACCATGTAATTTGGGGTACTACTTCGTATTTTCAAAATGTTCTTACAGAACTGAAGATGTACTTTTTCTACATCATCAAGTTTTTCAAACCCCCAAACTTCTGACGCATACAATAATACAGGACTAACTAGTGAATCAAACAACTTAAGTTGCAAGTCTACAGGGATATTGATATTTTTTATTTTTCGATACAATGCGTATAGAGATTTTTGCGCTTGATCAACAAGTTTTTTACGTGTTGTACAAAAACTACCATTAAAGTTGAAAAGTACTCCAAGGTAAGAATAGGAGTCTACTGTTTCAATATTTTCCCCGTTTATTTTAAAGTTCTGTTTACACTTTGTTCTCTTCTTACTAAAGATTACAACTTTTGTTTTACTTGTATTTACAATAAGTTTCCATTCATTACAGTATTTTTCAAAACACCTCAAACTAGCTTGCATACCCTCTACAGTTTCTGAAAGAAGAACAGTGTCATCTGCATATAATATAATGAACAGTTTTGAAAATATTTGTAACGATTCTCGGCATAAGTTTGAGATATGACTTAGACACTCTACATTATGTGATAAAAAATACCTTTCTAAATCATTGAGAAACAATGAAAATAAGAAAGGTGACAGATTTTCACCTTGCTTCATTTTCAGACGTTTTAATATTTTGATACATGCTGTAGATCACAGTAAATATTTAACCTTTTATATTTGACTTTAACATTTTTTTGCCACAGCCCTGATCTCCATATGGTGTCAAAGGCGCTCTTAAAGTCTACAAAGGTACAAAATAGTTTTTTCCCAAAGGATTGGTAAATGGTAATTAAAGAATGAAGAACAAAAATATTATCTACAGTTGAAAATCCTTTACGGAAACCTGCTTGCGACTTTGATATAAGGTGAACATGATCCGCATAATCATTTAACCTGTTATTCAGTATTGTTGAAAATGTTTTGTTCAGACAGGAGTTTAATGTAATTCCTCTGTACATTTCAGGGTCGGATCTTGAACCTTTATTTTTAAAAATTGTTATTAGTATTCCGGTTGACCAACTATCCGGAACTACTCCAGAATCAAAGATCAGATTAAAAAGCTTTAGGTAAACAGGCAACAGGTCGTCAATAGTACATTTGATATATTCATTTAAAACTTCATCAATATCAAAAGCTTTGCCATTCTTCAAAGTCGATACCGCTTTTTTAATTTCTGCTTCCGTTATGGGACCGTTTGAATATACCTCTACATCTTCTGAGATATTGCCAAAGTCAAAATCGGGTTCTATATCGAATTCGCAATTACCATTTGCATTTAATCTTTTAAAATGGTTATATAGCGCATCTAACGAAATATCCTCATTGTTATCACGCTTTTGATTTTTATTCAGATTATTAAGAATTTTCCACAAGGCTTTTGAGTCTTTTTTAGATAAACCGCGTAGTTCGTTAGCAGCTCTTTGTTGATACTCCGAAAAAGCCTTATTTAATGTTTTTTTATGTTCATTGCTTGCTAATCTCATTTTACGTCTGTTTTCAGCATTTTTCAAAAAACTGTATCTCTTGCGAGCCTTATAAAATTTTTTCCGACTTATTGAGCATTTTCTATTAAACCACGGTTTGGAGTCTTGGTGTTTATAATATTTTTTACGTTTTTCAATTTTACCAAATGTTGCAGCCGCTGCGTTAGAGAAATTAGCAGTTATGTCAGAGACTACATCGTTAATTACATTTTGTGTTACGTAATTATTTACCATTAATTCATCCAGCTTGTTAACGACACGCACTAGAATACCGTCGTGATCGTCATGAACACGATCAACATAATCCGACCTCTTTTCATTTTTCCATCTATTGAACGATTGTGTATACATTTCGTCTGCACAATTTTCTGACACTTTACTGATATTTGCCCGAAGGCTGAACTGCAACATACAACGACAATCAGAATATACAGGAATAAAATCGTCTATTTTGAACTCAGAAATCAAAGGGAACAACTTTGAAGAAAGTATCAGATAGTCGACCACACTTGAATCGTTGCATGTTAAGTCGCCTATACCTTTATCCGATCCTACTCTGGAGTTCGCTATGTATAAATTATTATTTTTGCACAAGTTAAGAAGTTTCCTACCATAGTTATTAGGTCTACATGTACACTTTGACACTCTTTGTACTGATATATTGTTTTGTATCAGGTTCTCAAAATCATACAAATATTCTAAAATATCACTATTACAATCTAGATCAAACATGTTAACAATTGTGTCGTCAGGAACTACGTAGTCAGGAAGTACCCCTGTTTTATATCTACATGTCGTATAGAAAAGTCATCGATATGCGCGTCCGGGACATACAACTGTTTATCAATGTACAGCGTGTCGCGGACCAGAGTTACTTGTTTTCTTTGCTGTTTCGCGCGTTTCATGACAGGGTATAGTTTTTTACGTGTCTGCTCTATTTCAGGAGGAAATTGTTCACGAATGCCATATGGTTTTCCTTTGAGTCTATTGGCGATACTTAAAACATACTCGAGGTCTCGGTGGTAGAGAAATCTAGCTACTATCGGTGCAGTCCTGTTGTCGCCTGGAGTTTTAAAGCGATGAACATTCCCGAATTCAATCTTATAATCAATCCCTAATTATGGAATCTACTGATTTAAAAACTCAAAACTCAAAATTACAACAAAGAAAACCGTTATGAAAATAATAAATATAATCGTATAATAATGATAGAATTTTACACAACACAGGACAGCACATTATTTAGCTTTACCTTGTTTGTCAAGAAACTTAAAATATAATCTAGTATGGACTTTTCAAGTATAACATTGTTGATGCACACATTAGAGTAACATTAGATATTTAACATCAGGTATAAACTTGTCTCTTTCAGAGGTATGGTATAACGTTTAAACATGTTGATACTTATGCTTATGCTTATGCTTATCATATTTTTATAGAATTGTCTGAAGCGTCACACACCACAGTAATAAGCGGGATGTTCGACATGCCATTAAATTTGGTTAAACCCATAGTTTCGTATGAAATACCTCTACAAAATCAGGACCATTGCTTTATTTGTTTGTTGTTGGATTTCAAATTTGTCGGTTTCTTGGACTTTGTTGGATTTGTGAATTGTCTTTTTTTTACAGTTTCATTGTTTTTACCTTTATTGATTATATTTTAATATTTAAAAGCAAGTCTAAAGCATGTATCCAAAATCTGCGTTGTATGTTTTATTCTATAAAAGTAATTCTGTTTAAACTACCTTAATGACCAAATTTTAAATAGGGCCTCGGTGGCCGAGTGGTCAATGTAGTTCGTCTACTATTGATCACGTGGTCTGTCAACACTGAGATTGCGGGTTCGATTCTCACAGCAGGCAGGGTGTACTCGACTCCAATCTTAATTGACAAGGATTTTCAGTTTTCCTCCCGCAGGTCGGGGGTTTACTCCGGGTACTCCGGCTTCCTCATCCATTAAAAACTGGGCGCCATGATATAGCTGAAAATTGTTGAAAGTGGCGTTAAACACCATCAAACAAACAAACAAACAAACAAACAAACAAACAAGTTTTAAATAAAACAAAATTATTTGCGTTTAGGTCATAGCAATATGAAAACTAATTACATGTCATCGTTGAGAAAAATTAATAACAATAAATGAATGGTTTATGACCTTTTCATATTAATCTACACATCTAACGCAGTGCTTACGGAAATTTACAAAGAAATTGGCAATTAAATGTCTTATAATTAGACGTTCAAGCTATTCTTCGAGTTTAATTTGTTATTTCAGTTGACGTTTATGTAGTCACGTGCACAGTATAATGAATTACGAAAGGAAAAAATCTTTCTCAACACAACAGGATTTTTTCACAATTAACAAATTAAGCGGCATTACATGAAGGATACCCCCAAAAGTGTGATTACTAAGATATAATTTTCCACATTGGTATCTCATGGTTATAGGATTTATCTAATAAGCACTATGAAATATCGAAGTTAACCATCGCTATTGGATAAATTAGATTATCCACAAGTACCAATGTGCGTATTGTTTAAATGACAAAAAGTCAAATTCCCCTGGAGGGCTTCTATACCTTGAAACTAACCGACAAACATCTTTTAATGATAAACAAACGATTTTTTTTATTCAACGTGGAATCACGTAAAATGACATACCAGATGAAAAAGTGCATTAAAGTAATTACTAGTTATGACATTAGTTGCGTATTGAATGTTGAGTGAATGTTTGATTGTTTGAATGGTGTTTTAACGCCACTTTCAGCAATTTTTCAGCTATTTAATGGCGTCCAGTTTTTATTGGGGGAGGAAGCCGGAGTACCCGAAGGGAACCCCCGACCTGCGGTAGGAAAACTGGCAATCCTTGTCAATTAAGATTGGAGTCGAGTACACCCTGCCTGCAGTGAGAATCGAACCCGCAATCTCAGTGTTGATAGACCACGTGATCAATAGTAGACGAACTACCTTGACCACTCGGCCACCGAGGCCCCTTGAGTGAATGTCTGCAGTCAGACTTTCCGTACTATAATATGACAACCGACTGCAGAGCCTACCCAATCCACGCGCTGGGCTATTGGATATATATGAGAGGATAAATGGTCTATTCGGCTAACTACATATTAATAAACACGTTTTTAAAAAAGTTTATATAGCATTGGAGCTGCAAAATGGTTATCAGTTGTAAACAAATATCAATTAGATTTAAAATTATAATATTATATTGTTTTCCTGTGTATGCAAATTAAAATTTTCAGAGCATGAAAATATAGATTAATTAAAATTCTTTTCGAAAACTGCTTTTACACGTGTTTATTATTTTGATGTATGTGATTATAGTTTTTAATCAGTTAAATTTCTTTCAGCTTCTTTTACTGATGTAGTTATTTATCTTTAAAAACTGGAAATGTACACACGTATTGTAAGTACTAGGGATTCTAATTGGCCTATAAGGGGTTGACACATAACATAGTACCCGATTCGTGGACTAATTTCTATCCGTCTTGTTTTTCATACAGTAGTACATGTAACGACAAATGGTAAATGCTGTTTACTATTGCCCTGGTAAATACCTTCGTAATTAATTACACACAAGTGCAATTGTGCAAGTAATTGCATGGAACGACAACCAAAAAAGCAAGATTAGAAGGATACGTGAAAAATACTACTAGCTCAATCTTATTGATTATAAACATGTGCCGTGCAATCCAAATAGCCGCTAGATGCAGATATTCACTTTGCCTTAAATTGGAGCAAACTAAATGGCGAATCTTTATCTCATCAGAGTGAAACCAACGGCATTGAGGTCAAGTAAAATCATCAATCATTGTTAGAAAAACTAGGTAGACAGATTTTAATATGTGCAAACATTTAAATATTTAAAATTTTGCTTAAAGCAACCACAAAATTCATTAAATAAAGCATTATAGACAGTACGTCCTTGTAACCTAATAAATTACTGAAATTTATTCATTTACCGTCTGCATGAAAACAGGCATATGTAAATTAATGATCGCGCTGATTGTAATCGAAACATCAATTGTTTTTGTTTAATTTAAAGCTGGTAGTGTCAAAGCCAGTGACGCGTAATACATTGAACGTATGTTGTTGATAAAAAATGTCTTTCACATAATAAAGACCCCAAAAACGATATGGGTAACATATTAGTAACTTATAACAAAGACAATTGAAATTAAAAATGTCTGCTTTAATATTGAGAAAAAAGGCATTTTTTAAATAAAAACTATTTATATAGAATCGGGATCAGAGTATGGTTGTAAGAAAAGATTTTCGCTGCCCACCAGTAAACTTTGAGGTCGTTTCAGTCACCGGTGTTTTAGTAGTATTTATATGAACACATATTTCAGTACATTTGACGAAGTAATTTAGGAAACTTATACCATATATTGGAAAGGTTCCAAGTGTTAGCTCCTTAGAGCTGACAAGGGCGTCTTCAGATAGTGGATAATCAAGGTCATCACGTCGGGTTTTGAAGTCGTAATACGGAAAGCTGGCTGCTAACCGTATTGTGGTTCGTTGCACGATAAATTATTGCTTATAGACTTGTTTGCTCTTAAATATACTTGAGAGATTGATCGATGAGCATTAAATCAGTCAGTCATAGGAATGAGTAAGTTTTATGATTGATGTATATTTGACTCTTCAATAAGACACAAGTGTATAATAGGTAATAAAACGTTGCGCCTGTCACTATGGAAAATATTGTACCTATTTTGTCTTAGGTGTGGAATGGTATAGGATGTTGCAAACGTTAACTTAAAGAAACTTACCAGACGCTGTTGCAAAACTGAAGGGTTTATCATAGAACTAACGGCAGTATTATTTCCAAACAAATTTCTTGTTGCAGCATGTTTTAACCAGAACTTACATTATGATCTAATTGATGATAACGTACAGCATTTTATTCTAACTCAAATAAGACATGTGGTATTAATAACACACATCTTTGTTTTGTTGTTGTTATGGTCTTTTCCTAATTTTCTTTTGTTGCCAAAAGCTTAATGCAACATAATCTACACTGTTTCTACATGATAGGAATTATAAAAAAACACAATGATAGACGTACTAAACATAAATATATTGATAAGTGTAGTTCAGGTATAACAGGCTGACAAACAATACAACAGCTTAAATAAGGTAATAAAATGGTCTGACAATTATCATGACCAAAATAAATGATAAAGTAATGTCAATCTTAGCCGACATAGAAAAGCTCTGATGTATATACATGTAGCCGGTAAACGTGAGAAAAGATTTAAAGTGACGTCCGATTAAGTGTTCAATTCCTTATGTTATATAAACAGCAGATTCTTCACACTTTAAACAAACATTTTTCACACAATTGTCATTTGTATGATGTTTTCAACCCTAAATTCTACAAGAAAATATTGATCAAATTTCTCGACATAAAAATTCTGACATACAGATTAATCTGTCAGAATTTTATCATAAAAATATCCTTAATAATTCTGTCCAAATAGCTTATTTTGTTCCGTGCACACACTGTTCACAATTAGCGTAATTGGCATTCTCAATTTCTGGTCATTATTTTTACTTATCAAAACTACATACAATAACAATACAGGCATTCAAGATTCAGAAGTTGCATGAAGTTTCTCATTTAAGTAGAAATAAGAAAATTACTTTATAACATGGACAAAATCTTTTTTTGAGTTTAGCCAAGGTTGCAACAATATTTTGTCCAACAAGTCATCTCATATATAGTAATAAACAACATGTAGTTTTCCTGCTTAATACTCCACAGAGAAAATTAAAATGTAGCGTAATGTCTTACACAGATAACATTTCAACTAAGATTGATTATCCAATTTCCGTTTGACGTCAAGAAATGATATTTAATGGTCTTTTCCTCTTCTTAAGCTTGAATGATTAATATAATAATTGTCATTAGGAAAACAAAATACACGGCTAGACATTGAACAGTGTTTAAATAAATTTAAAAATAACGATTGTGTTTACTCGTTTTACGCTTATAGCAGTAGTGTGATCCTGTTATCGGTAGGATTTACTATCAATCGTTTACATTGAACATACATTCTTTTAACGTATTTTCAACTTCTATTTCCTGTTTTTGTAATTAAGTATGCAATGCTGCCAAATTTCAAGATGATTTTCGATTTTTTGTTTAATAGAGATTAAACGCTAATTTTTGTATTTTTCAGCCATGTCATAGCGTCTAGATTTTGTTTGGGGGGGGGCAGGGGCTAGTACCAAATACAGTCTGTTCCAAGAATTTTTTTAATACATTATTTTTATTTCATAAATCGTTGCACGTCGTTTGTGTGATATTTTTTATGTTCTACGAGTTATATGTTTTGAGGACATTATGTCAATACTAAACAAAGCATAAATGTAAGGGAAATTATTTGACTTTTTCAAGTTTAACGAAATTGATAGGGAAAGATAATTTTGCTTTTATAGCCGCTACAACTTTTCAAAACCTAGTTTGCATCTAGCGCCATGTTAAGTAACATGTTACGTTTAAATGAATTTATGCAAAACCTGTTAAATAAAATAACTAATGTAACATTGATGTAAGTAGCAGTATTTATTCAATACAAATAGTCTTATAGTAATAATAGACTTTTGTAATTCGTTCTGGAATTACACTTGTATTTTGTAATTATTGTAATGTCTCTTACTTTGTTTATAACTGTACATATGAAATGAAATGCAAGTGTTGAGACCTAAATAAATATTGAACATAAATTTGTGGATTGTCTTTTTTAACAGTTTCATTGGTGTGCGGTATTTTGTTATTATCTTTATTCATCTACGTGTAATATAATGAATTGTGCATAATCAGGTAGGTTTGTAATATGTGAAGGTGGTAAAGGCGTATGAATGTAACATCGACTTTTAATGAAAAAATAAAGGTAACGCTTTATATTGACGTGAGTAATCTTCATTAGAGTAGTATTTGTGTCGATAAAATGACTTTAAACTTTCAAACGCAGGAATGTGCCGTTTACTAATACAGACTTTTGTGCCTTTAGTATGATTCCACAAATTAATCTAGCTCCGTTCTGAATTAGATTGTAGGTATGTCGTTTTTCACATTTGTATTTTAACACACGCAAAACATTATCAATCATAATTACATTTGGGGTTTTCAACTTCCTTTACAATGCAATGCAACTATTTTGTTTTATGTCTTAGAACTGCATTAGACACTTTATGTGTGAGTAATGCTACACCTATTGAATATCTTCGTTCTTTGGAGTTTAGTCTTTTTTTAATGGGGTGAGCAAGCGAAATAAAAAATTTTAATATCTTTATTTTGATTTTCCATAAATCATAGGCGAACAAAAAAATGTGCAGTAATATATTTTTTAAATAAACAAATTACTTCAATGAATGTATATATTTTAACTTTCCAATGTTAATTGAACTGGTGTTGTCAGATCATAATATGGAAAGTCTGACTTCGGACCACAGCGGGTAAAGTGTTTGGACAATGTCATGCTTGGTGCTCGCTAAAGACCATTTTTGTAGATGTCAATACGACTGACATACATTCCCAGTGGCATTCACAATTTTTGCCACTTAGTCCATTTTCTTCAATTGATTTATATTTGTTTACTGGTTCTCATCCTGATTATAGCTGAAATACAGCTTGCTGAACGTAAAACAAATATCCGCTCAATCAAGCATTCGTTTGAGGTAAGAACAAAGCGGCTTCTGTCAATTACGAGTAAAACGTTTGTATTTTATTCATAATAAATATAAATTTTCTGTTTCTTCACAATCCAAACGAACATTAAAAGTTAAGATATATAGTAGTTAAACAAACAGTGAGTTTTTTATTGACAGATTATATCTCTATAATCAGTATATTAAAATTTTTAAATTGTAAGCCAATCACAAAGTTGACATCTTCCACCATATTACTTTCAAATTCATGTTAAAAGATCAACTCTCAAAATCTCAAATCTCAATATAGCTTAAACGCTCGCCGCAACATGTATGACTAAAATTTTTAACTTTGACACATCTTTTATTAAGCAGTGCTACCTTATCGATACTGAAAAGAAATCACCTTGATTTGGACAACCATGCATTTTTTACGAGAGATATCGTCACTACTACAGAACAGCATCGCCGTTTTCATTTTACATCGATTTTTTTGTTTATAGATGCAATAAAACAAGAGTAACATTAAAAGCTCAAAAGATTACGATTTCAGAGAAAAATGTACACTATCTGGACGACGAGAAAAAATTTACTCTCGGGTCATCGAAAAAGGAATTGATTTGGTGTGGAATTAATGTAACATGTTAAGTGCTGGTATCAAAAAATCATTTCATTTTTGCACACCTCCACATACTCTGATAAACCTTAAATAGCTTAAAACAAAACTCCACACCATTAAAAGAAACACAGAGCACGGTTTCAAAAACATTGTCTTATTGAACAAATTGGTGTCTCTTGTAATGGTTACTGTAACCCTGTCTTCAGATAGAAGGAAGGCAATAAAGACACACTGGTTTAACCAGTCAGGTGGGTGGTCTGCTGACCCGGTATTTGAAAATACTAGTCATTAATGTCTTAAACTAAGTCCAACTATCTGTAGTTTTAAGAATACTTTACAAAAATTAAAATCCTTAGGCCCCACAATCCTCCAGTATGTGTTCAAACATTCTACCAAATATAAACACTATAGCTGCAAAGATGAAGGAGATGGTTTAACAAAATATGTATTTCTATACTTGCAACCTACGAAGTCCAACCATCTTCAATTTGATGAAAATTTAATTAAAATTTAAGTTGATTCGCCCTGCAAATCTGCATAATGTATACGAACATTCTGCAAAATATAAACGCTGTAGCTCTAAAACCAGGAGAAATTAGACGGAAAAGCTAATCCGAACAGACAGACAAGTGTAAAGTAATATGCACCCTGACTTATCGCCACGGGGACATAAAAATTGTATATGTTTGAAATAATAGCAATACCAACATCACACCTATGATTTTAAAATAAAAATTATATCATTAATTTTTCATTTGATAAAACGTTAGATACATGTACCTAACACTAATGAGATTTGAGCATTGGTGAACAATGCACCAGAAAACAATATTTCTCATGTATATATTTGTAAGGTTTACGAAAATTAATATTTCACATGGGGTTCGTTTTAATATGTCATTGCAGCCTGAACATTACCATTTATCAACAGCAGCCGCTTCATCTTCATCTATGTTGACGCATGCAGGATGGAACCACTCATCACAGTAATCACAATGGACCATCACTTTCTTTGAATTATTTGGTTGGTGGCAAACGAAGTAAAATCTAATGTCTCTGACAGAAGTTCAGCTATTTTCTTCGGCATTAGAAAATAAATCGATATTAATGCAGAAGTTTCCTACAAAATACACAAAAGGCTTTTATAAGTTCAGACTGCGTTCTATATGCACTCCTTATGATAATAAAAACAATTTTTTACGATTTCTTAAACTGAACCAAGGCCTTAGATCGATAGTCACATGTACAGGTTCAATTATAACATTTCGGAATACATTATATCTTTTCCATTTAAGCCAATAATGTTCAGAATTAATATTTTCGTAACTAAATAATCAAGTGGAGCTTAAATACCATTATTCTATAAAATAGCCATATATTTTCAGCACACACAATTAAGAAACTGTAAATACTTCAAGCAACTTAATTTTACCGTAATATATTTCTAAGCTAGAAGGTTTTACTTATTCGAGCAGGTTATGATATAAAATGAAAAACCATTCAACATATTGCTTAACTGTCTCCTAAGCCGTTGTTGTAAATTTGAGTTCCCCGTTTTTATAGGAATATTCTTCCTGTTTTATAACTTTAAAGGGAACATTACAAAAGACATTTATTGAACTTAGATTTTTCATAGCTTAACTCAACTTCAAATGGTAAAATATTTCATTTTGTAATTTATATGTTTTACAATATTTTAAAATATTTTACTGCTAAATCAATTTATAATTAGATTATGTATTGAATATTGAAGACATTTCAAGACTTTAAAACAGTTGTCTTTGTTCAATGCACCATTACTGCACCATTGGACACAAACACACACACACACACACACACACACACACTTGTCGGTAATGTTATTAAAGTAGATGTCAATTATTGCACAAAGGTCATTTTATGTTTCTGGAATAATACATCAGTCAAGAATAATATTGAGAAAGTGATGCTTCATTACGCAATCCAACTTAAACATTATGTACTTATTTCACACGTTTTATAATGAAACGTGTGACAAAACTGGAATTTTCCTTTTGAGTTTTCATTATAAATATAAAACAGTACACACATTATTAAAAAACTATTATGTTTATGATTTTTATGCACTTGAAATAAGACTTGTCTCATCGCAGCAAGCGATAATCATTTACTGTACTAGACATACATGTAAATCGGTTATCTGCCCCTTACATGGAGGTGACACTATTTAAATCGCAAATGGCGAATTAAATAGTATTGTCAATACACTGGACAATCTATATGTATAATTATTGCACATAAATAAAAACCGTGTAATTTAAATTTTTGGTTTACAACTAATCAGCTGGCATATAAATTACAGTAGGGTATAAATGCAAGCCCTACGGTTTTTTATATTGACTGATAGCGATCGGACTGGCCAACCGTGAATATCACGAAATTAAAACACCAATCGGGCCATGAAAACGTAATAGACCTTCCCTTCAACTCTGTACATATGATTATGCTATATTCTTCTGGTCTATATAACGGCCCTTAGGAAGTCTGACTTTCGTGTTATTGCCGTCGAAATAATTCACCATTGTGTAATTAAATAACATATTATATAACTGTACCAAATGATGAAGTTAATTGACAGAATTATGCTCAATTACACTCGCGTGTAAGGTTGCAAGTATTGTCTATATCAAATTCATAAAATGTATACTAAAGACAACTAAAGCCGTCTTTACGCCTTAGTATTGATAATTTTTAAGCAGTAAACTTAATAAAGAGTACGTTCTGATTTTTCCATATTGTTTTTATTTCTTGACTCGCTGTACCACCCGTGCAAACACTTGTAAATCAGTTATGGTTATACTTTAGATAACAGACATTTTGTACTAAGATCAATTTTTGATGACATTACACATTACGAGGTTGTACTTTTATGTCAGATTATGACATATTTTTATCATCGCTTCAGCACTTGTCTGTCAATATATTCCGGTAGAAAAGAGAAAAGGTTCTTGAATATCGTATCACACGGATACAATTAGCCAAAAGATCTGGTGTATTGCTTCTTAGCAATGGTCAATTTAGTCTTTTGTAATTGATCTTCAGATTTATAAATAAAATGTCGTCGAGGTGGAGTTTTAGTTCAGGATTCGTCAACATAAACTTGTTAAGTTCACTTATATATATGTGTTGTAAGTACTTGTTTTTCTCTTCATTCAGTAAAGGTTTAACATGATTTTTTCTTGTCTAGTACTAGAGTCACTGGTTCAAAATAGTTTTAAATTAAACAAGTTGGTTATTAAAGGAGATTTCCCTGACGGTTTATAAGGTTTTTGAAACATTTCATAAATTTTGCTGTCTATCAAAACAAAGCTTATGAGTTATTTTATTTTTACCACTTATTTATTGTTGTGTACAGACCATGATGATTTCCAAACAGCAAATATAGCTTGTACGTCTGTAAATATTGTAAAAGACATCAGTGTGGAAAGAGGAATTGTGCATGTTTGTAAAATTATTCTTGTTTCACATATTAAATGAATGATTTACTGTTCTTTAAAACCTTTAATACATGATATGAAATACACACTTTTAGTAGCATGCATGCAGACTTTTACAACATATTTAGAGAACATATTTCACATAGGTAAGAACTTAAACAGGGATCTTCTTTAGAGGTAGGATATACATCTGAAAAAACAGGACTTGTCCTGTACATTCAAAGAAGATAAGTACCGTATGGAGACCTGATCTGCAATGTTCTGTGACCAGTGTAATTGCCTGATTTTATATTTAATCTTCCATCAGACACAAAATAATAATGTAATTATGTTTGCAAATGCTATGTTATGTATCGTTCATCTGAAGGAACAACATAAAATGTTTCACTAAAAACTGTGGTATTTTCCTCGATATGATATTCTTTGAACGATTATGATGCTGCATTCATAGACTAAGTTAGACTAAGTTTTATACGATTTCTAAGATAAAATTCGTAACATTTTTGTACCAAAATAATGTTAACATAAACCGATTGTCTTGCAACCCAGTATCTGCATAAGCTTCAGCTGAATGCATAACAATTCAAAACCTCACATAGTAAATCGCTTATATAGTGGTTTTAAAATAATTAAAGTTGCCTTATATTTATTGCCTTAACTGTATTTTAAGAGATCAGGAAATGAAACAAAAGTTAAAGTTTAACTTGAATTTTGTCATTATTGATACTGACTGATCATTCATAAAAGAAGACCAGAGATTTGAATGTATTGTAATATGAAATATCTTGTGCACATTCAGAATATTTTGTTTTGTCTGCATTGTACGGACCCAACGGAAGTTCGTTGTTGTTTTTTTTCACCAAAATATTCTGTTCGCGTAATGTGAGTTTTTATGCATACACTAAGTCACTAAATAGTTAAAGGTTGTATACTGCGTTTATCGTGGTGGATAATATATCATTCAGATTCATCTCATAGTTTAGACTAAATTTAGCTTTCTTAATCAATAATGTCAATGTTCAGTGTAGGTGTGCAAGCCCTGCAATTTTTCTTTATTACTTTGTCGGTTACATGGAGAGTATAATTGTTATATGAGGAGCAGATAATCATAGTTATTTCATGACAGAGAAAGTCTCAGTAATCTAACATTTTGTAACTAAATAGTTAGAGGTTGCATATTACGTTTATCGTGGGAATAAGATTTCATTCAGATTTATCTCACAGTTTAGACTAAATTTGTCTTTATCAATCAATAGTGCCAAGGTGCAGTGTAGTTTGTGCAAGCACTGCAATTTCTGTAGAGGTCTTAATTCTAGTTAGTAATTACAATATAAATAGCATCTTACACGTTGAATTATCATTTATATAAATAACCACGGAAGTTAAAAACACACATCTGTTGAGTGTGCATAGATAACTTGTATATTTTCATTTCATATACTCGGTGATGGTCTGGATTTCAGGCCCAGGCCTAAACAACCACCAACGCATTCCTAGGCGGAGTAATTAGAGCCAAAGGAATGACTCTAAGAATAAGCATTGATATAAATAATTATATTGGCCCGGTTATACAAAGTGTAAACCTGGGATCTAGAAAGGTGGCGGACGGTGAAGATATGTTTCTTGTTTATGTTGTCAACTCCTGCCACATCTTGCAGTTCTTATTCTGCTATTATGAAATTGTGCAAGGAGATTTTTTAGAACTACACATGTATCCCAAACGTTTCAGCAATTGTCATTATCCTTTACAGATGGTTATTTACTACATTTAACTTCTCCAATAATTTATAAGCGTGACATATAAAGGTTTACAGAACGGTTACACGCTTATTGTTGTGCACGTGCTGCCATGCAATTGTTTAAGGAAAGATTTAAACATTTTTCATAAAATTGATTGATTGATTGATTGATTGATTGATTGATTGATTGATTGATTGATTGATTGATTGATTGATTAATTGATTGATGTCCATCAAGTAATATTCTGCTATATTCAGGACGTGAACAATTTTATCAATTAATAACGTTATACGGAAGAAGCGGAGGGAAGACACATAAAAAAGAACAAAATACAGTACATTTTAAGTAACCATCTTCTCGTATTGTTTTGAACATAACAAACTTCATATAAAACCATTAAGGCAAGTCAAATTTTCAATGCATGTGCTTCACAAATAAGCTATTGCAGAATGTCAATTTTTGGAGTCTTACAAGGACAAAAAAATAAATATGAGTTGTTATTTACGCTCCTATGTATTAGTCAATTTGCGCATGTCATGTTATAATATTTGCCTAATTAAATAGGTTACGGAAATCCTGTCTTTGTATTTATGTACAAAAAATGTTTCATTGCAAGGAAAACTAATCAAACAACAAAAGCTGAAAGTCCAGGGACGATTAGATATCAAACAAATAAAACTCTTAAACAAAAACAGAAAATGAGCAACTTAAACCTAATAACAACAATAAATGTTATTTGCAACGCCTAAACGGTTAAGATTTGGTATGCAGCAGATTTAAATTCTTATATATTACAGTAATCATTCAATATACAAATATGATAGCCCACTTGTTGTAATGGGTTTTGTCACCACTTTAAGGAATTCTTCACTTATTTCATGGCATCTAGTTTTTTTTCGGGGGTGGGGAAAAGCGGTATTTTCCGCTAAAAACGTATCATGGCGTGTGGCATAAAAAAACGGACAATTCGTGTTTATTAAGGCCTTTGAAACAGTAAGGCTCGAACTTGCAACCTCATATTTAACAGGCATGCGATCAAATGAAGATTCATTTTTAACTACACTGTGGGTGTTTCATTAGCTATATTACAGAGAGTTAACCTTTTCAGAGTACTTCAGCCTATTACAGTGGTATCAATTGAAATCATTTTATTCGGATCACCCTTACTCAGTGATGAACATAATATCATGATATTTAGAAGTGTTCATAGTTATATAAATAAAACCAGACGTTTCTGTGAATAATATTTTTTTAGTTTTGTTACTAAAAACAAATAATCTTCGAATATATGTACTCGCATCCTGTATTCCTTTATACTTTGTATATTCTATTTACTATCACATTAACTTGCATGTATGTTCTTCATTATTGTTATTATATTATGTATTTTTGTTCCTTGTACTTATTTATAGTATTTTGAACTTGCTGTCATCTTGTGTAGCTACATAATATTATTGCTATGGAGAGGCATTGTAAGTTGTTATAACTTGTGTCCAATCCATTTGTTACTTAGACAATAAAATATGTTTAAACAAAAAACCGAATCTGGAATGTGTTCTGGTCATCCATTCCGCTTACTACAATGAAAAACTACACATTTTTGCTGAAAAAAATACTTATTACTTAGTAGATAACTTTGTCTCAACTTCAAACTTGGTTGATAAGGTACATGTAAATAACTTTGACTTTAACTTTAAGGTAGATGTAATAAAACGTGGAAAGAACATACTTTAATGACAACGGTATGACGATAATAATTTAGAACAATTTTTAATATCATTTTGCGAAAGCTAAAAACATACTTATATGTGGCTCATATATGGGTCCAGCTTAACTAGTCGTACAATACAAGAGATTTTTTTAATTCGCATAATGGGCTATACTGCCGACTTTGTGTTTGAAACTGTTTACTGTCCTGAAGACACACAGTAATAAAGACAAACAGCCTAAAATAAAAAGAACAGAATATATCACGTTTAACAGAGTAAAAAATAGTGATCATAAATTGCGACCTTTATGGCAAAGTAATTAAAACAATACTGAAGACATTCTTCACATAACATAGAACAATGTCGAATAAAGTTTTTGAAAGCGATGGACGCAACTACCATTTGTTTTCCGAATAATTCAGGCTTTTTCATCTAAGCTAATACGATTAGTGATTCAATCGAAAACTCGTCAAATAACATTCACATATTGAAAAAATACGACAAAAAACCGTTGTTGATTCAGTTGACAATACCATTACGGCGCCAATAATTGACACTTATTTCACACAATATACTTTATATATTTGTAACGAATAGATTGACAACATATTAATAAAGATAAAGTCGCTTTACAAATCCATACACGTCCAATGACATTTTGCATTAATTAGATTCGAGTACAGATACAGTAATGGATCAGGAAGTCATGTACAAATACTGAAATATTCAATAATGATTTCTAGATGAAATACCTTTGGGTATTAGATAAAAATTGCATAACGACTTTTATTTGTATAACTCTTTCAAGTACTATAAGCGAACATTTGTTTTCATGTACCATGTCCAAACATTAATAACAATAACTTTAAACTCAAGATGCAGAGACGATACGGTCTTAACATTTTGTATTTTTGCGTGTTTAATAGTAGTAACCAAGGGCAAATACATTTTTGACCATATTCTATTAACAAGTCTATGCTGACAGGTTTAGAAAAGATGTCGTGACTGGTTTTAATTAACTTGCACAGATAACCGACTCTTGGCCTTACAGAAAAATCCCTGAAGCCAACAGAAATTGTTCTTCTTTCAATTTTACAGATATTTCCAATGATTTATAAAAACTGTTGATAAGATTATGGTTTAGTATACATGAAGACATGATAACTATTGTTAAAATATCTTATTTATAAATTATATTTAAAAGAAACGTTAAGATTTCAATACAATTTTTTACCTTTGATTAGAATTTTGGTAGAAAATCGCTTAGCTCGTTTTAATATTTACAAAAATTTTAGTTTCACAACAAATGCATTTATTGTCCGGGATAGAAAGAGAAAATATTTTGTTACGCTCTCAAAGGGGACAGACAAATAAATAATTCTTTGCTTTTTCACATACGTTTTTATTCAAAACTATGTCATTAATAAAGGACTAATAGTCTGGCGTTTTCTACAAATCACATTTATTAATTAAAATCAGGTAAGTACAATAAAAGTTGAATGATTCTCCTGCAATAGGTGTCAATATTTCTCCGGTAAACATATATGATTACAGAAATCGTTCCATATTTTTTTTAATCAGTAGCTAGGGACTGCGCTGCGATGATCCTCGGATGCACATATTACTGACTATTGGTTTGTGATATCCGACTTTTCCATAACACTCCAACACATTACAATAATGGACACGAGAGGTTTGTCCTGCAACAAAACTTGCTTTAACCCACAATTTCTTTTGAAATGCTTACCATTGCTTAGGTTTAGATAGTTGGTTCTCAAGTTTGCCAGTGTCTTGGACTTTTTTCTAGGTGTTCGGTAAGTTGGTATAACATTTTGCATAGAATATGATATCAAATTTTTGAGCGATAAATGTATCCATCTATTTGCATTGGGTGTGCATGTTAATATTTAACTAGGCATGAATTCCACTGTATATGTACAAGTTCCAACGAACCATCATTTCGGTTAACTTGTGACAACTTTTTCCTGTTTGAATAATATTAAGTTTCATTTTGATGGACTTGAAAGTAAATTGTTTTTAAGATTGATAGTAGAGATAGTGTAGGGGTCTATTCTGGACACTAAAATCTACTTTCCACAATTTTTTGTTGTAATTGTAATGTCATTAAGAACCAATAACGTTGAAAATGTGACGTGTTTTGGTCGCCCATTTGAACAGTCAAAATTTATGCAAAAACACTAAACAGGGAACCAATTGCTTGTCATTTACAACACGATAGTCAGCAATTTAGATATAGATTGGGATATCCGATTCACTTTTTGAGATATATTTACCTTTTAATAGGGTTTTGTTGTAGGGACATTTAGTAAAACTGAAACAGATTGGTATTATTAAAACATTATTACAGTAGATCACTGACTACTCAGACAATTGTCAACGAGAGGTTGACTTGGATAAATTCTCTTCTAGTTGGGATAATATTGATGAAAGGGTTCCGCAAGGCTCTGTATTAGTTTCGTTATTATTCCTTATTTATTAGACAGTATTTTTGGTGCTTGACTGTCATATTAGTTTATTTGTCAAAGAAACATCCTTATTTGCTAATGTACAAGATTAGGATTATGATCAGACTTCTAAATTATTAACTTCATATTTATAAATTGTATCAGCTAATTGGGCTTTTAAATTCAATTTATCCGAAACAGAGTCTAAACTACTCTCTAGAAGAATTTCTGAACACCATCCAGTTTAGTTTTTCTGGTCTGGGTAACTAGTGAACGATTAATATTCAGTAACTGTAAATGGAAAAGCCATAATGAGACAATTTATTACAACGACAGCAGTAGGCTGAATATACGTAGAATGCTGAGGTGTCTAGAAATTACCTACTCATTCTTTATTTTCCATTTATAACACCCATTGTATGTAACATGTAACATGTAACATATTATGTAACATTATTGAAACAATAAAAGTCAAGAACATTCATCACTTTGTCTTTGGGCATAGACATATCAGAACACTACTCATGATTTATGCAAAACCACTAAACAGTACTTTTGACTACTATTGTTTCAATCATGTTACATAGAACATGGAGTTATCGTCTGGGATAACTGACTTGTGACATAGCATGCACTGATGTGTTTTTATTTACATGGAACAAAATCATGATAAACAAAAAGACAAACTTAAAACCTTTGCACTGTTGCTTACACTATACTAAAAGTCACATCCCCGTGGGGTCCCCATTTTTCCCTTTTAATTACAAAAAAAAACAGTAGAACAAAAAATAAGTCACGATAACATGTCCATGTTGAATCTTTATACGTCACAAATAGTCTTTGACATTTGCTACGCGAGATTTAAATTATAAGTCAGCCGTTTTTGTTTCTTATGGATCTAATTTCCTTACAATCGTTTTCCTGCTTTCGTGACGTGCAATGTTATTCAGACAAACCGCGAGACTTTAGCGCGTCAACAGCAAATGACAAAGCCTGAAAGGTTTTGAGCAGACAAAATCCACTGTACCTTGGTAACACTTCCGTTATAATTTAGGTATAATTTTACTATAGAAAATCGTCCTATCAAAATAAAGCGCACTCCTATTTAAAACGATGAATATCTCGAGAAATAATTAGTAACTACAAAATATACCTTTCTTGATCTACAGAAGGAGCATAAGCTAGACCATACGCTGTAATGAGTTTTCATTTTTTTTAAAATCCTCATGAAAACAAGGTGTCTTGTAGTATAGTTGGGTATTATGTTGTAAAACACATTATATTCAAAGATACAAACATGAAACATGATTTGTGTCATCAAAATATTTATTTTAAAGCTGAATTGTTTACATAATTGTCTTAATTGTGCGAACACACCGGACTACTGTGTATAAAATATTCAAAATATAGACCAAAACACATTTCGGTTTTTACCTTTCCGCATATTAGAGTTGTCTGTTTATCATTGGACACTAAAATTCTTGAAAGAAAATTATTTTATTTGTACCTACGAAATCTACGTTTCGATATTATTAGGAAAATGGCATCGTATATACGTTGATTATAAAATTGCGCTTCATGTAATCAGATATTCAAGAGCTGTTATCATCAAATTTTCAAAACGATATGCCAAATACGGCTAACTCTAACTGCACTTTCGAAATATACAAATTCCAAAAAAAAAATAGTTCCCACATTCTGGTACAATAATTGTAATCATTCACATTATTAATAAATGAATAAATATTATTTCATGTCTGCATAATGTTAGACTGCTATGCTTCTGATACCCTCGAGACGATTTGCTTTCCACCAGAAAGCAGAGCCATGGACTGATTTGTTGTAAAAAATTTTATCAAAGACCTGAGGCTTTCATCAAATCAAAACTAATTAGTGGCGCTAATGGAAAGCCAAACAATTTGACGTTGAAGAGTTATTTTTACTAACATTCCGCAAAAGCAGTATTATTGTTTTATGTCCAAAGAACAGTATTTTAGTTATATTCAGGAAAAACAAGTTAACAAACGTAAATGTAGTCCAATGGCATACAAAATGTACGTGTCTGTTGTAACGGCTGCTATATTGCAAAACCAACAAAAGGGGTCATTAACGAACAAAGAGGGTGGAAGTGTTAAAAAATATACAACAAATGGGTCTGCGGTTAAGATTTCGATCAAATCCCTTTTCTCAACCAGCAGTGTGTTTGCAATCCAGCACCTGGTAACCCGCCTTATTCTGGGTGGGATAAGCCGGAAAATCCGTTCTTCCACCTAGTTCCGTTTAATACGTAACAAAACATTTGACAAATGACATTTATGGGTTCTCCAAACACGTCACCAATTTTGGTCAGGCTCTTTCAATTATTACATATCAACGCCCTAGAAGAATATTTCTACTATTCCGCCACCCGGGGATGCGTTAGACAACTCTGTCAATTGAGCACAAGGAAACCTCTAGTATAGTTATGTAGCTTCATGTATATTTAAAGGGTTTTTAATGCGCATTGGATGCAGCATGTACTATTACATGTAAAAGTGGATTGCGGTTAAGTTCAAATATTATTTAGGGCATCGGTGGCCGCCGGTACGGTGCGCTCGTATCCAATAATATTTAATTAGTCGATAGTAATACGCCTCTATGTTGATACAGTTACTCTGATACCTTCCAACATGAGTTTTAACTTTTAAAAACAGTGTATTGGTTCAAAGAACGTATTTAGGCAACAGTTTGTTCTTATTGTTTATCCAGTGTGTTTATGTTCCATACCCGTAAAACAGCAAACAAAATCGGGTATTTCAGTGCAGAACACTTACCTTCAGTTACTCGTGGAGAATGTACACAAAGTATAATAATTACCCTGAAACTAGAATCCTTTGCTGGAAAATTGTGTCAAATAAGTCGACAAATATTGCCTATTTTTTATGCCAAATTTGCTGACAAATCAGTATGGGTTGCTTCATATGTTTTACTTGCGATTTATTCAAATGTTTTTAAGAAGTATGTGAAGTAGATAAATGTTCCATACGTATTTATAAATATCATATAGCAGACAAGTAAATTATATAGTTGTTATACTTACTATAGTAGCATTCACTTAAAATTGTTAATAATTAGTGATGAGAGTCTGAGATTTTGACATTGAAGTGGTAACAGAATAAAAAAAAATAATTAGCCCGCCGGGTAAAAAAATTTGTAAGCTTAAACTGGAACTCAATATAAAAAGTAGATACACTGTCGGTAAAAAAAACAAGTATTACAACCTGACTATCCCAAACAAAATGGCCCTTTGGGTTGAACACCTGTAACCCCCTTCCTTTGCCAGTATGATCACAAGTTTCAAGGTTAGAAAACTGGAACTACATTGGAATGGCTCACAGTGCTCGACCCACAGAGCAACCCAGCGCGTCGCCCGGTTTGCTGGCGGATAGGAAAGACCTTATAATTAGGGGTGTCAGGTCATAATAGAGAAAACCTGGTCTCAAACCGTATTGGGTGTCGTGTGTGGAGAGCGCCACGCTTCTTGCATTATAAACCGAACGTTTTGTATCTTTAAGCTTAAAAATATTTTTGCTAGTAAACATTTACAACCGAGGGATTGACCACTTTTCGAACGAGACACGTTCTTGTAGAAATTTAGAAAACTAATTTAAAATTTAAAAACTTTGTTATTTATAATACAAACAACATCATAATTGTTTGTGATAGTAACAGCTGAAACAAACAGATTTCTTGACATTGCGACAAACATTCTGACACACATTTTTTCAGTGTGGGTAGGTGGAGATTATAACATCTCACATTTGTATTTAAACACATTTTACTTTTATATTACTTTGACCTAATATTTTACATGCCAATTTCGGTGTTGCTGTAACTTCTGTTTTAAACATTGTTTGTTTGCATGGGGTTTAAAGCAACTTTCAGCACTTTTGCAGCTATATCATGGCGTCCAGTTTGTATTTCTGAAGAAAACAGGAGTACCCGACGAAAACGCCGAACTGACTATTAAAATAGGAGTCATGATCACTCTGCTGCACTGAGACCCGAAACATACAAGTGATTAAATTTTAATGCTTGACAACCTTAACCACTTGCCGCCGGATTAAATAGAACGCCTTTAGTTATATATGTCATTTCTGAAATATTTCCAATTACACCTAGCTCTTTAATAAAACAGACATGACCTCCAATCTAATCGCTATCGGCTAATTTCATGAATCATACAGTATGCAATTTGTCAAAGTCTGTGTTAGTTTTAAAAACCAAAATTAAACAACATTCTGTATTGGTGTCACGTTTTGTTTGTTAGGCGATAAAACCTAGTTACTTCAAAAAATACAACATTATTTAAAGATGATATTGAAAATCGTACACTAGCGAAAAAATACTAACTATCATGTATTAGATTGAACTATGTGATCCAAAACATGTTATTAACAACACAGAATAATTATTTAGGTCAAATTAAATTGAAGAGCTGTGTTCACTTTTCAGAATTTTTTCATTTATATTTTCCCTTATTGTAGAATTGTGTGCATAATTTGTTTCATGCATTTACATGTATACCTGAATAAAATTATTATTATTGACATGTATACATGAATAAAACTATTATTTTTACAAAGTGTACATGTGTTTCTCAGAGAAAGTAATAGTTATAAATTTGCTACAATTATCAAACCAAAAAAAATAGTGCTAATTGTTCAAAAACAATTAGTAAGGTCTTTCCCAGATTCCTGTAAGAAATTAAGTTTTCGTAATCTGTTTTAAACTTGACTACATAGTTAGCTGGGCCAAGTTTCAGGTGGAAAAGACTATTTCTGCGGTCTTGAGTAAAAAATACATGGTTGTCAAGGACGCCTGTGGCTGTTGCAAGGTACAAAATGCCACTTCCGGTTTAAAATGTTATATTTTTCTAATTTACATCATCTTGATTTTAAAAAATACATTGTTGCTAAGGAGTTTCTGTAATGGTTACCTTGTTGCTATGGTATGACCTTTACCCGTGACCTTTTAAATTGTGCTCAAATTGAAGGCCTTGTCATGCTGATAATATTACACCTGTATGTTTATTATATTATCTGTAGCCGTTTTCAAGAAATATGCAAAAAACTGATTAACCAAATTGAGTCAAAGGCTGTAACTCCAAAATGGTGCATCGCACTCCTTCGGACCAAATGTACCAGATGAGGGCCTTGATGAGGGGAGTATTTTTCGCTTATTGTCTTCTATCTTTTATGGCTTATAGTTTTAATGATAACAAGATTAGAGGCCTAAGGTCGAGGTAACTTCTGAACTTTGAGATTTTCTTTAAGGACATCTCCCAAGATAACAATTGGTGAATTCATCTCATGATTTTGACTTACGGTTTGTGAGTTTGTGTGATAAACGGAGTCCTTGAAACATTTAATGAATTCCGCGCGCTCCCGCTAGTCAAATTGTTTTAGTCAAATCATGTCATAAAGTTGTCTCAAAAGTTCCTTAACGTTTGTCACTTTTCAGTTTTCTTGTATCTGTTATAGTTTCAGAGATAATGCGAGGTTTTCCGTGATTGGACAGAAAACTCCGTAACAAAAATGTTTTGATTTCACAGGGTGAATTCCGAGTAAATTTTCAGTGCCTAATTTGTCGCGAAAGAACAAACATATATGTTGCGTACCTTTTAAACTGTTTAAACTGTTTGATTTTGAAGATGGTTAAATAAACTGGGAAAGACCTTAATTACGTATTTAGCAATATAGCTATCACTTAATAAGCCACTATAGTTTGTTGAATATCTATTACTCTCACATACTCTATGGCCATGAGTTTTAAGTAAGTCGCTCAGTTATGATAAGACGTAATATCATGTCACTTTTATTGATCGATAATTGTTCCCGCCTTAATGTCGACTCAGTCGACTGAAAAAGGAATCAAAATAAATCTGCTGTACATTGTTTCTTTAATCGATTCAGTGCTCATAAAGGTACAACAGTTTCTTCATGTATAAATAAATGCATGATTGTTTATATACCATAGAAAGTTTTCAATAGGGCACATCAGTCTGTGCAGGGTTTAGTCGGAAATTTAAGTCTTAGTGTCATGATCAAAAGAGTTTTTTAAACCATATTTAATAACAGTCAGGCCCGTAGTCTACTCCCACTTGTATTACGAGCCCGAACGTAAAAATTATGTTCAATCCTAAATACATATTTTGAAACAATAAAATAAGCAAAAAGATGATGAAAGGAAAATTTTTTAGAGGCTATAAAAGACTTAAAACGTATCATTGGTGTCCAATATCTGTTTCATTCATATTTAGTACATGTAACTAATATAACTAATATAACTTTCTTCAAGCCATTTGAACAATTAAATATCTTTTACTACTGGTTACATTGCACACAAATTCAAATTACATAGAACAGTACCTTGGACAATTTTTATATTATGACCAATATGTCTCCTATTTTAAGAGGTTGCGCCCAATGAATTTATTAACCTTATTTTCGCTAGTCGAAACTATAGTTTGAAAAAAATGTACAATAAGTGAGCATAGTGTCTGAAAAGATTTTGAAATTTTAAAATAAAATATTTCTCAATTATATCCCATTTAAAGAAGATGTGAACCTTCATTTGAATACATCTGAAGGAAACGCTCACAAAGACAGACATTGAACAAATTTTGTCACATTACGTTATGTCAGCACATGTAAGTTATCTAACAGATACAGTGTATACATCAGACAAAATACAGCTAAGGAATAGAACAAACCAGAGCAAGCGCGAATTACGTAGAATATTTTGTAAGTAGATTATATCGTTTTCCTCGTATTTAAAAACAAACTTTCTTTGTGACATACGTGTATTATGGAAAAAAAGAAAACTAATTATTAATGCTAAAATACTAAAACTTAATAAGTAGTGATTAAAACATACAGTAATATATTCACGCAACCAATTTATGAGATCTTGGGACAAAAGCAACTAATTTTTGCCATTAGAGATAGAAATCATATTTTACTAAGCACTCATCTTAGTTTTCGGTACATTGAGATTTTTGCCGTATCCTTACAGTGACATAACACTTCTTGCAGAATATTCATAATATGCGTATGTTGTATAACTGCAAAACAAAGATGTTCTATTTAGTCTGTTTGTTCGTTTCAATATATTGTCTCGTATGTATACGTGTAGCTTTGAAAGTGTAACAAAAAATTTCATATATATCTTATCTACAATCTGTTTATCGTGCCTATGCCATGACGTTTCATAGGCTCGACCCACAGAGCTACAACGGCATCCGCGGTTGGCTGATAGGGATACCATCTCGTTGGTGGTTCTCGGGCAATAATACGGAAATCCTGACAGCAAGCACAGTGGTAAAGGTGTTTGAAAAATGCCATGGTACTTGCACTATAAAGACCCCTTTTGTAGATGTCAATTAGACGATGCTAGCGGCTACAAAAGGTTCAATTTTTCACCATAGCTTTTCTAACGGCTTTCAAATTTTGCTCTTTGGTCTATCTTTGCCGTATTCTGTATTGTTTGTTCTCCTCCTGAATATAGCTGCATACATTTTATTATTCATGTAGAATGCCTCTCTGGATACAAATGGTTAAATAGTATAAGCACTTATAGATCAAATATTTTCTTCTTTGTACATAAAACCCTCAAGGCAGCTTCTTAAGTCTTAAAATGTAGTTAGTGTTGCTATCCTGCAATATGCTTAAACCAACAAGTGTTTTAATAACGTTTTAAACGTAGTACTAAAGTATACTAAATAACAACGGACACGCTGATTGTGTGCTAGTTAATGCCCCTTTTTGAAACGTTATCGTTTTCTAATCGTTTCTAAAAGTGAAAATAAAGTACATGTACGCCAGATTACTGATTAACTCAGATATATGAACCATCGTGCGGGTAAACAATTTCATTGCGATGTGAAATCGGCAGTATATTACTAATATCCTTAATACGATGTGTACCAGTTCTCGCCAGGTTTTATCGTGTTGTTTTTGCACGCCAATACAACCGTATACAAATACATTGTATCTTTTATGTTACAAAGACCTAAATTCATTTTTAGTTCTTAGTCGACAACAACTTCGTTTTCTTGTTGATCAATAGATAAAAGATATTGATGTACACTCATGTCGAATTAGCAGTAAATATTCACTCAAATGTAAACGCAAATAATTATCAATTGAATATACAATCTAGTGTTTGTGTTTGTTTTGTTTATAATCTTGTAATACCAAATCAATAGCCCGGACGAATATTTCGCGATATAGATTTGGAACATGACATTGTTGAACATGTATCTACAATTTCTTGTAATGCTAAAAATGATAGTTAAATTAGATACTAAATGGATTGATTTTTTCACTTCCAGCGAATTGAGACATCAAAATTAAACGAGTGTAGGATATCATATATTTGTTTAATGCAGCTAGCAGCTTTTATATCGCTTTTTCGTGTCACTTTTTATAAGTTCAGTAGGGTCAATAGAAACCTCATTTACTGAATACAATTTATTAATAAATGCAATCATTTTCTTTAATGACATGTATAACAATTTCCTGTTCAATGCTGTGTGCAAAATATAATTAAATGTTCATTAAAATAAGTAATGAATTCGTAAAAATATATTAAAATTCCATTTTTAAACTCTCAAATTATTGGTAAGAAAAGACATTTCACAATTTAAAATTGCTTTATACAAAAAGAAAGAAAGAAATTAAAAGAAATATAGCAGACCATGCGAGGGAACTCAGTACACGTCATTTTTGTAACAAACCAGGGAATATAAAGTTCTATCTTTGAGCGTTTTATACTTTAAAAAAAATCATCTGTAATAATACTTTACTGATCTATTGAATGTATATCCAAAGGGAAGATTATAGTTTTTATGAAGAACTATTTCATCTTCGTTTGCAAACATATAGATGAGTTGCAAAAGGTCCAATCATTTCAACTTATAATGCTGACATGTGTAAGTAAGTAACCGGTCTCTGTAATAGTATATGTATTACAATTCCAGGTGTAAGTTGTATAGAACAATTCTACGTGGCAACTGTGTCAGGTGTTAAATCAAGCTACAATACTCGATCGTCTCAAACTTCATCACCGCACTAAATTACATTTATTATCTCAACAAAGCCATAAAACTAATGGTCGCATTTATCGTATAGTTGTTGCAAGATTACTCATTTTACCTAAATAGGCCTGATGGGTCCTACATTAACAGGCTGGAATATATGTGTAGTATGTGGCGGTTATCGAGTATCCTAAGATATGTCATCCATTTGTATGGTCTTTTCAAAACTTTGTCAAACCAGCATTTAAATAATCGATGTACCCATTTATCCAGCAGTCGAGAAAAACAATCTTAGTAATTTTACTGAGGTTTTTTCAAATAAAAGGCAGAACCTAACCATATAAAGAATGAAAATATGTGCTGTTATGCGAATACTAGTAATGACAGTTTATTGGTTACTATAAGACCTTTTAGAGCGAATAACTTAACGTGATATTCATCTCGTCCGAAAAACCCAATTTCATCACAGTTAAATATATGTGCTGCTTATTTTTAAAATACGTTCACAGTCACTTAATAAGTGATAAATCAACTTAATAAATTTGTTCATATTTACAAAAAAAGTTCCGGTCATCTCTTTAAATTTAATTTTAAGTTTCATGGTACGTTAGAACTCATGACTTGTTTTAAAGATGTGTTGAATGTTTTATTAATTTCAAAGACTAATAACATTCCTAATGCTCTTTGCGGTTTGTTTCTGACGTTGCAGTCGGGTTTTCCCTTCTGGATTGGTCTATTTCAGATTTTGTTGTTAAGCAGATAAGGGTAGACTATTAAGACTGGTTTTATCAGTTAGTCATTATTTTATAAATGTTATAGAAAATTTAGACAGAATAAATAATGTACTATGGATATTTTTCTTGAGGAAAACATAATCCGTGAATATAAGATAATCAATCTCTGTTGACACTAAGAATACCATACAATACCATACATAGAATCTAGATTTCTAATAAACTGCAGTGAAGACTGTCTGGGATATTATCCCAGACATGCAATTATTTACTTCTTAAAGAGAGTTTTATATATAATCGTGATTGTATATTGTGCAAAGTTTTCGAGTACAATTTCAGTATAAAAAATGCGTCTTACTTCTAACCAATAGGAATGCTCCAAAAGAAATGCAAGAAATTACCAGTATAATGAAAAGATTACATACGAATTTTAGATGATGAAGCCTAAGACTATTAAATGACAATGGCCTCTTAATTATTTGCGCATAGGGGAAACTATTAACAGTTTTTTACACCCATAAAAAATCCAGAAGTGGGCTTTGCACAATTAGCTCTGACAAACAAAAACAACAGCCAATACATTTAATAAATTATCTAATTAAATTTACATACAAGTTCTATAAGAAACTGCTTTTTAAATAAAACTCTAATATCAAAATTCAACTGTACATCTTTTGGCGCATCCAAATATCAAAATAAGAACTAATTTACTTTCTTGTGTTGGGTGACTCTTTCTTTTCGTTGATCCTGGTTTATTCTTGTTGCTTTACTCTTTTTTGGTTTTTTTTTATCCTGGTAATGATATGCTAATGTTGTTTTTTCCGTAGCTGTTGCCCTGAACATCTATGAAAGCCGATTTGAATGTTTTGACTTTAAGTTTTTTTTTCTAGAAATGTTGTCAAGACATGTCGCAGGTTCTAATGTGTTTCTCTGCCTTTCTTTCCTTAATACCGTTTGTTTTCCTTATCAAAGGCGACTCTTGTTAAGCCTTTTTACAACATTGTGTTTGTATGTGTCAGAATACTATGAATACCTCATTAAAGAGCTGGGAATAAAATATAGCTCTAGTAATTCCACATTAAAACGAACCACATTTGAAAAAGATGAAATCCTGGCTAACCATAAGTCGTTCATAGCCGCTATTAATATTCATTACAAAGAGTCTGAATACTTACCATACTTGTATTGAATTCTAACTTACATAAAAGTGTTTAGAATTAAAGATACATCGCCAGCTCATCTACGTGCTCTACCAAAGAATTGTCAAAACAGATGACTCAGATGTTGTCTGCAGTGAAAGATCGGCAGTAAAAATACTGTGAAACAGTTTATTTGCGAACTTATCTATTTCCTATGTAGAATTCTTAAAAATTCAAAAGACATTTTAAAACAAGATATCTAAAATAATTAGAACCTTTGATTTTTTAACTCTTTATACTAACTTTCCTCAGGAAAATCTAAAATCCCGTCTAAAAGTCTTTGCTTCCACATACGCCTACAAATATGTGGTTTTAGGTTACAATAAGTTTGTTTTATCATCAGGTTTATAGTATGCTAGATTTTCGGATCGACAACCTATTTTTACCTTTTGGAGGATGCGTTTTTCAGCAGACAAAAGGAATTTAGTGGATACATACTGTACCTCACTCCTTGTCGATTTTGGTACTGTATTCTTATGAAACTAAATTACTATGACGTCTTATTAAAGACAAAAAGATAGCAGAAGCTAGGTCCTTAAATTTTACATATACATAAACTGATGATGTCCTTTCAATATGGAGCCCTCAGTTTTTTAAGTTGCTTCCGTTAATACATGCATATCCTTAAGAACTCGAAAATAAAGAAACCACAGAAACTGCTTCATATACATCAAGTTTATAGACTTACACCTCGAATATGACACATCTTTGCACTTGAACTTATAAAAAAAGAGACGATTCTAATGTCAAAAATATAAATTGCCATCACTTCTGCAGCAATATTCCAGATTCTTCTTCATACTGGGTCTATATTTCTAAATTAATCTGGTATGCAAGAGCTTGTAGCGAGTATACTGATTTTTGCAAACGTCGCCAATTTCTTTTGAATAAACTATAAACCAATGTTTCAAGGAAAAAACGACTCCCCTTTAATACATTTTACTATAGATATCACTTCCTTGTTGAAAAATTGTCGATCGCGTTTGAAAATAAGGTTGCAGCTAGTTTCCAAACATTTTAATTAGTGTACAGTGTGTGCTACGATGATTTTTAAATACACCTATTACTGACATGTGGTAGATGATACCCATCAATTTTAAACAACAAATCAACTCACATACTACAGAAATAGAAGCGGGAGGTTAGGCATGCAAGAAAACCTTGTTTAACCCACAATGTCTTTTGAAATAGCTGTAGCAAGACAGGGCCATGGTTCTGGAGGTTGCCCTTTTTTACAGTTCCCTCGGAGTTCAGTTATTTACTGCTTATGGATTCAAAGGACAAAATACTTTTTATAAATCCTGCTATTGTTGTTGACACAGTTAAAAATATTTATATGCAGTTGACATTAAACCTGGTGGAAAATCTTTAGTATTACGTTGTTTGGATTGTAATAAAAAAAATATTTATTGAATTAATTCTGTATCTAAACTTTGTTCAAGAGGACTGCAGACAAATATGTAAAGAGGTTACATGTAGGGCTGAAATGACGTAGTAGAACTTTTTTGCTTTAGCTTACTTTAAATATCACTTGTAATTTGTGTTACAACATCATAGATTACTAAGCAAGGCCTGATAATAACGTGACGAAGGAAGTGGTTCCTGAAGTAGTCTAAGAAGAGATTAACTCTTTTGTTTCACACAAAGCACTCACTGAAACTATAATAGTGTTCAATATTCTAAATAAGCCGATCTGTTTTTTATCTCGTATGTTTCTCTCAGCTCCTGTTGTAGACCTGCAAAGTATTTTATAATTACTTCCTCAGTAATTGCATCATTCCTGCCTTGTTCCATCTTTAATCTGACCTGTGTAGATGTCTTATATAATCTTTTCCCTTTAACTCACATCCTGTGCCCCTGCCTTGATATCTCCTGTTTTTATTTTATTGTCCTCCCTTGTTTTGCATCTGCCCTGTTAGAATTTTGTTGTTGTTGGATCTTTATTTTCAGTGTCTTTGCATCTGGGCTGCAAAACTTTCTGTGTGTTTTTGATCCTTCCACTCAACTCCAAAGCCTATGCGACTGGCTTGTTTGGTTTACTGTATGATTTTATGTAATTACACTGAACTCTCGTCCCCGTGAATCTATCCTGACCACATTACTTGTATCTCTAGATCATTCCACGTACGTCTCGTATCTTAGAAACTGGCAATACATTGTGTTATGTTTTAGATTCTACTCACCTAACCTGCACTTAAATCCGCCCGTTTATTATCCTGCTTGTGTGTGTATATTATTATCTCCAATGTATTTTTTCTTTTGTCCCGCTTGTCTGTTTTAATTTTGTCCTGTACCCCGAAACAGTAATTACCACTGCATTTCATAGTTCCTTTAATATTAACATAAAATTAATATAGTAAAATGTTACAACAATGCATAAAATTAACATTAAATATAAACAATACGACACCTATAGTAAACCATTGTATTGTATAGTTACACTGATTTAGTTCATACATTTATTTTCCTGCAGGGAGAAAACATTATTTGTGAAAGCCATAAACTAGTGATAAACATTTGTATTTATTCTTATTTTATGGATTGAGCTGATTGAGCTTTAATTAGAAATAAAACTTATTTTATTGCGTGATACCACGGAGTCTACAATCAAGGTTAAAGAAAATAAAAATTAAATGAACGAAAATTAATTATCTTGAACACATTTGTGCTGACCATAAATTAATTCGATAACACTTAAAGATACCGAGTAATAATTTAAAAGTTAAAAAATTTTAATTCTTCATAATTTGATATCCGCAGTTACATTATAGCAACTTTATTTATTTATTTATTGTGTCTTTTAAGAACTTTCATGACATTATGTCCTTTCAATTAAACACCATAAATTTGTTACCTGGCTTCCGTTAATACGTGTATATCATTTAGAATGAACTGGAATTTAAGAAAACCACAAACAGCTTCATCTATTTCCTTTTAAACCTACACCTCAAATATTACGCCAATGGTCATCTATAAGCAAGACTTTACAACAAACGGGACAATTTTAGTTTCATAATAATAAACTTTCCTCACTTGTGCACCAATTTTTCAGCTTTAGCTACAAACAGTGTCTATATTTCTTAATTGATATTGTATGCAACAGCTGTCAGTGAGTTAATTTTTTTTTGTAAACGTCACCTATGACGTATGAATAGACCTACATTTCGTTTTAATATAGATAAAATTTCTTTGTTAATAACTATTCTATCCCGTTTACATACAATTGCACAAAATCATCAAAATTTATGATATAAGTACAAAGTAATTTTGCTGCGTAGAAAAAATCCAGGCTGAGACAGAGCCACAAAAAAGAGAGTAGAAAACTAAGAACCATTAATAACTAAATATGAGATACCGCACTATAATGATTTGTTGTTTGTTTGTTTGTTTGATGGTGTTTAACGCCACTTTCAGCAATTTTTCAGCTATATCATGGCGTCCAGTTTTTATTGGGGGAGGAAGCCGGAGTACCCGGAGAAAACCCCCGACCTGCGATAGGAAAACTGGCAATCCTTGTCAATTAAGATTGGAGTCGAGTACACCCTGCCTGCAGTGAGAATCGAACCCGCAATCTCAGTGTTGACAGACCACGTGATCAATAGTAGACGAACTACCTTGACCACTCGGCCACCGAGGCCCCACCGCACTATAATGACAAAAGACCAGTGTACTCAAGTGAAACAGACCAGTAATCACCTCTTATTATACAAGTTTCTGTTGTTATAAACATTTTTTGGTTCTTGCCTATTTGGTGTGTTTACTTGCTGTTTGTTCGGTTAGTTGTTTTCTTTTTTTTTATTTTGATGTATTTTCACTATTCGTATTTGATGTGTTAACTTGTTTTTTTAATCTGTTTTCCATCCTCACAAGTCAGGGTTTCTGTGTCCACATGTGTCCACGCAATCCTTACAACGTTGCTAGGAAATTCCCATGCTTGAAGATTGTCATAAGACGTCCAACCTTCAAAATATCATCCAATGAAAGTGCTTGAAAAAAGCAAGTGTTTGGCATTAGTCATTTTTACTCATGTGAAGAAAACGTAGCGCAACTAATAAATAACACGGTAATAACAAACTATTAACACTACTGTACAAAATACACTGGTTTTTGCATGGTCTATGCAACACTTTCGTTTGGTTTATTTACAATCGACATCGGGATATCCCCTAACCAAGTTGTGAATGAAAGCAAGCCTTTGATTGGCTACATTCAGGTATGATGTAGCCAATCAAAACAGTGACTTCTAGCCCAGAAATTTCCTACCTAAGTTTGTCAGGGTTTCGTGGACACATGTAGACATAGAAACCCTGACTTGTGAGGATGTCTTTTTTTCTTATTTTAATTGAATTTGTCAATTTTGCGTTCTTGTATAAATGATGTCTTCATTCGTATTTGTCTAGCATTCTATAATCGTCAAATAACTTTAAAAAATTTATGGAAAGAAAGCATTTAGAAAAATCAAATTGTGTTCGGCATTTATAATAATTGCCATAAAAGGCAGCACTTATCAACTACAGTTTAAGTTACTATTATCTTTGAAAATGCAATAAAGGACATCAGAAATTTTCTGAAAGCTCAGAGGATAAATTTGAGGAAAATACTATTTTTGTCAACTTTATCCATTAGCATAATAAATTGCCAAGAAAAGATGCGAAGAAATACATTAGGGACAATATAATCTTGAAGTCCTTAATCATGTTACGTTTAAAAGATTAAGTGTGATTAATCTTTGTCTACGCTGTGGTGGTTTAGATTTCTTTGTATCTTATTGCTTTTAAGCAAACATGATTTGGTAAAAGAATGCGTAGCTAGGTCATCTAATTTCACGTATATACATATAATAAAATAAATAATTAATAAAGTAGAAAAAAATAAACACATTTAAGTTCAAACCAATTAAAAGGGAATTGTTTTATTTGTATATATAATATAAATATACTAATGATGCCCTAAGCTACTTATGTTACTACATCATACAGAAATGAAAGTAAACGTATCCACAGAAAAAGCTTCATCTTTTTCATTTTTAGACCTTCATTTCGAATATGAAGCCAATGGTCATCTCAACACATAAATTTACGACAAACGATACAGACGATTTTAAGTTCAAAAATATACATTTAACTCAATTTTTCATCAATATTCTAGCTTCTGCAGCATACGGTGTCTATACTTCTCAGTTGATCAGGTACATAGCTGAAATGCGATGATTATTGCATGACAGGGTAAAGGTGTACGAAATCCAACCATTTTGCATTAACACACCAACTCACACACCCCATTACTGGAAGCGGAAGATTTGGCTTGCCATAAAACCTAGTTTAACCCAACATTTCTGGGTATTTCAGCTGTTGTTATATATTTGGTAGTTGGTTCTCAAGTTTGTTTGTTTCTTGGACTTTGATTTGTTGATTGTCTTTTTGAAAGTTTCATTTGCGCTGTGTTCGGTATTTTGTTATTACCTTCATGTTAAAATTTCAGCAGATTGTATCAAGTTTTGTTATGGCCTTTCTAGTGACCCACATACATGTAAATGATCGTTTTGTAGTTTTGATCAAATTGGATTGTACAGAGTACCTTTAAAATTTAGATCAGATATAAAAAAAAATAGTACGATTTTTTTAAACAGCTACTGATATATAAGACAAAATGATGCTTAAGCCTATAGCTTAATTTTATTCTACAATTAATCGTCTAAATGTACAAGTAGCCGATGTCCTTTCTGCTCATTTTCCAGTACTCCGACAGTCGACTAACAAGAGTACAGATCTCGGGATTTATTTTCAGTGATGAGTTTATCAAGGCTCAATTGTACTGTATAGTGTGGTACGCATGAATGCAGTAATGTCACAAATTTTCTCATGTCTTCAACCATGCTGAAATGAAACAAATACATTAACCTTGGTCTGTTAACATGATTGCGTCCTGCATCTACAATCATACTAGCAATATTTTTAATTTAAACTTTAAAAATCATTATCGTTTTTTTAATATTTATTCTGTAAATTTAGTAGTTTTGCCGAATGCAATGGTTATTTTCTTATTAAAAACGGACGATATAATTACATTGCAACCTCACTGATACATGAAGCGACCCAATGTCAATTGCAGTTCAAATGTTGGTTTGTTGATGTAACTATTTCAATTTACTAGATTTGAGTTCTCACTGGTTGAAATGGTATTAAAAAGCAATAACGAGTAATACCTGCAAGAGTCAACCCACAAAGTGCTTGTAATTTTGGAGTCCCAAATTCGTTTAACACAATCCTGTACTGCAATTCGAACAGGTCGGTTCTCATTGAGACAGGTCAGCACACGTTCACGTCTAATAAATAAACACACAACAGCATTAAACCCAACTTTTTACATTACGCTGAACTGAGGTAGTATTTTGTATTGATTATTTAAGAGAAAAAAACACGGTTTGTTATCATACATGTATGTTAGTTTTGAAAGAAACTAAAATAATCAAATAAATTATTCACATTTAACAAATAGACTTGGTACTCAATTCAAAAGCATACAACGATTTGTATATGAATGTAAAAAAATTATTATTTACATCTCAAATAGCAGAAAGAAATATAGCGATGGCGTGGCGCATGTTAACAACTGTTTTTTGATACTAGACTGATAGTAAGAAACACTTCTAATATGACGTGCTGCAAAAGTTTTGAGGCCACAATAGTGGTGAAAAATTTATGTATGAGCTTTGGGACTATACTGAGAGAGTTGTCATTGCTCCACTCACAGATCACCTCAGCGCATCTCAGTCTAGTGGATAGGTGACAACCTCTCGTTGGGTGTTGTTTGGTCATAATACCAAAAGCCTGGCTGCAGGATGAAGTGCGTCACGTATTTGGAGACACGTTTTTTTACAACGGGATGGCCATTTATGTCGTTGTTTTATCCTTTGCTGTTGCTCAGTATATACTGATGCAACGTCAATAGTCTTCGCGTTGTACAACAATAGTAAACCACAGCCTCCATATAATATTTCTTAAATATAACACAAAAACACGTAATAGCTATAATATTTTTGACAGAAATTACCCTGTTTATAAGTGCTTCCAGTTTCCAAAAAGGTCGTAAAATTGTGTCGACAATTGTGATCTCTTTTGGACATGTTTCTTCCAGGTATGTGTGCTTGCTTTTCAGACAGGTACCATACTACTTTGTTGTTCTTCAGTTAAAACCCATGCGCATGCTAGTATTATACGTTTTAAGAATTAACGGTTTTATTTTCTTACAGTCTTCTTTTAAAATATACATTAAAACTTTACATGTGATTTAGATTTCGTTAAATGTGGAAATGTGTAAAACAATAGTAAGAAAAGTGTTCCACTTTTTTTAGTTGTAATATTTTTGCGCAGAGACCCTTAATGAGACATTCCTTCATGCAGACTATTCTTCATTTGCATTCAATTTACTGCAAATAAACTAATATCTGTTATACACTTTTTTGCGTCAACAATATATCTCGTGTAAAAGATTATAAAATTTAGTAATACGCATTACCTGTACACCTAATCTACAATTTGTGCATCATTGTAGAATGGTTGTAAAGAAACATATGGCAAAATTTCATTGGTACTTATTGATCAAACACACTCTCCCTCGTACAGGAATAACTCCATGCATCTTTCTGAGCCTTCAAATGGTTTGGATGTATGTGTTTTTGCATACGCTGAAATAGAACAGGTATTTTGCTTATGTTTTGGAAAGTAGCGTATTATCTGAATACTGAATAATGTATTGAATAGTGCAACAAATTGGTAAATAAAATACAAGACAGGTTTACACTTTGTAATTTAAAAAAGGTATAATAAATTGAATAAATGAAAATGTAATTACTGTTTGGTAACCGTTATCCAATATTTTTGCGAATAAAAGTCCAATATGTGTTCATTATGTTTGCAAATAAAAGTTGTGATCATGATTATTTCATCTGGTCCAATGGTTATGTATCTAGATATGATGATTTCTATCCGCATTTTTATTTTGCACTTACACATCTGAAGTGATTTGTATATATCGCCAGACGTAGAAACAAGTTTAAACTGATGTATCCTATCGCATGTGCACAATTTATGCCAGTTTGTTTTTAATGAAGTAATACTAAGGAAATAAGGAAATAAATAAAGTTGTGTTTGTTTGAAAAATTAGATTGTAACACGAAGTTCATTATAGAAGCGTTTGTCCTCACTAAAAACTTTTAAATTTTCAGGTGCAATCCAATTTTTTCTTGTACTGTTATTAAATACACCTTGAAAGCCAACGGGAAAATTAAACGAAATATTAAACACTTTAATATGTGTTGCATGGATTTTGTGAGCCAGAACTACAGAAACAGCGAAACCTCTTTTTTAATTGTGTTGTTCTGCCTGTATCCAATTCCTAACGAAATTAAGTCCTTTAATTGTGACAACGGTGAATCAGTAACTGTACACTGATTTAATTAAGCAATTAATTTCTGTGATAGAATTATATTCATCACGGTTATTGAATGTCACATATCTTACATTTTCATTGTGAACCCTTTTATTCGTTTATGCGACATAATATATTATGTTTACATCGTGAACATATCATGTAGTTAAATGCCATAAATTCGAGATTTCTATAATGTCTATGCCCCTTTAATTCTAAACACTGACATTTTATGCCTGATTAATTATAAGCTGCTTAATGAAGCTGTACATAAAACTTTATTTTACCTTTCTTTCAATTCAAGATATACCCCTATGAAATTTAATGATTAGAGAAAATTTGAATTACTTACAGTGTATAAAGGAACAAAATGCAAAGGTAAGATCAACATTCTTACCTCCAACCAATATATGACATGTTGGCAACAAACGATTCTCATTTTGAATCGATCCATGGTCTTTGGTACTAAAAATAGAACATAGGGTAAAATCACATAATGGCTTATAAGTCAGAAACTTTAACATGTATGGAAAATTTGTGCTAACCGAGGCCCCCCTCCCCCCGCAAGAATTAACAGTTCTACATAAGTCTCCATTGGGGCAAAGTTGCCAGTTAAACTTTATTAGTAGTTATAGCCCTTAAAATGTAAAAAAGTTAGTTTTTCATGTTTTTGCCTATAGAGTGCAAAGTATTGAAGATAGAGAAATATGTTGCTTTTTTAAACCTTCAGCTTATTAAGCTTAAAAGTCTCTATAGGGTCAAAGTTGTCAGATGACCCGTTAACGTTTATGGCCCTTCAAGGGTAAAAAATCACGTTTTTAATGTTTTTGCATCACTGAAGTAAAAATACTGCAGTCATAGAAAAGCTGTTGCTTGCTTAAATGTTCAGCTCAAAAAGTTGTACCAAAGCCTACATTGGGTCGAAGTCGTCAAATGACCCCTTGTATGGGTATGCCCTTGAAAGGTCAAAAATTGGGATATTGAAATTATAAACTCGCGCGCTCAGGATTTAAAACTCGTGCGCTCAAGTTAGTAACTCGTTCGCACAAGTTAATAACTCGTGCAAAATTGAACGTCATATGCTCCAGATTTGAAACTCGTGCGCTCAAGTTAGTAACGCGTGCACACAAGATTTTAAACTCGTGCGCACAAGATTTGAAACTCGCGCGCTCAAGTTTTAATTTGAAACACTTGTGTTCAGATTTCCTCTAAAATCATTTTTTAAAATTCATTTTCGTTTTCTTGAAACCATCTGTATACTCTGAATAGTCGTGCTCGTATTTATTAGTCCTATTAAAAATTATATTAATTTTCAAATTGTTTCATTGTACACACTTTGCTAAAAACGCTATGATGAAGATTTTCAAAATATTGTTTATATTAAGTTATTTTGTGAAAAGATCGTAATTTATTTTCATGAAAAAACTGAGTTTACAGAAAATCGATTTCTAAACAAAAACCTGGAAACATTGATTTTATAAATATAACAACTTTATAAGTTTTTACTTGTTGTTACTGCCTTGAGTTTACAGTTTACTTTATTGTCTTTTTGCCAGTTTCATGGGTCGCCGGAATTTGGGTATTACCTTTAATAAGTTATTGTTATTACATTTTCAGTTATTTCAACACAAGTATGTACTTATGTACTAAAACTATCTGTTTTATTACTTTGTCATTATAATAATTAGTATCTAACGCAAAATAATACGTGTATCACTGAAAAAGCATAACCTCATGATGTCGGTTGAAGTTTGCATGAAAATCGTTAGACAAAACAAAAGTCTATTTCTCGAATTCGTTTATCTGTCAGTCAATCATGTTGTTCATTAGTCTAATAATGGTACCAAGAAATATGTAAAGTACAGAGCTAGGTAACAATATCAAGCATATCAAAATGTATGAAAACTGACCGTCAACAAGCATAGAAAACCATACGACAGTGACGAAATACGGGCTGCGAAAAGACAAACGACATCATTAAAACCTCAGAAACAACATAAAAATGAACAAATTCAAGAAAGACTATTGTAATGTGTTTTGAAGTAAACACAATGTCATAAAATAGGACATTCAGAGACTGTTGTGACCTTGACCTTTTGACCTCTGATCTCCTCCATCAAATTTGTACATTTTAAATATTACTAAATTATCCCCCTTTAATATTTTAACAATCTCTGATTAATCGTCCCTTGGAACATGATCCGGCTCTTCGCTAAAACATCTTCATCAAATACACTTTAAATTTGTGTCAAGTTTTATTGAAACTAATACAATGGTTCTGGAGAAGATGAAAATATGTAAGGTTTACGACAACGAAAACGACAGAGCTTACTTGATTCATTGGCTCTAATGATGTAAAAAGACGAACACTTTTTGATGCTTAAGCTTTTAGCTTTTAATTTATTTTAAACAAGCGTTCAAATGTACATGTAGTCAATATCTTTTCTGCTCATTTTCCAGTAGTCTGACAGGCGGGACACAACGGTACAGATTTCTGGTTTATTGTCCGTGATTAACCTATCAAGGCTTAAATGCAAATTTTGGTGTGGTTCGCAGGAATGCAGCAATGTAACGCAAGTTCTCAGATCTTCAACCATGCTGAAACAAAGATTTGATATTAATAAATAACACACATGCATATGTTCGTTCTAACTATACTGCGATGCGGTATGATAGTCGTTGTCATCAATCAGCAAAGTAAATTTCTATTAAATAATTATTATTTTAAGGCACTTTTCCAGTAATAAATTATTTTTAACTAATCTGAAAACAAGAAAAGCTAAAGTAGCAAAGTTCAAAACTAACAAGAAAGCAATGCCAACCACTAAACATTTTCACCTAGTATTAATTAATTATTTAATATTCCTAGCATTCACATTGATTAGTAAAAATATAATTCAACTATAGCTGGAAATACAAATACCTGCAAGAGTCACCCCACAGTGTGCTGGTAACCTTGGAGTTCCAAATGCGTTTAACACAATCCTTTACTGCAATTCTAACAGGTCGGTTCTCATTGAGGCAGGTCAGTACACGTTTGACGTCTGAACAAATATATAAACAAAACAAATTAAAATAACGAAATCCTGTTGAAATACTTCGTAGTTTTAATCGTTTTCCTAATATTTACAAAATTTTATCATTATACATTAACAAATAAAACTATAAATAAATTATAAATATCAGAAAATAATACCTAATGCTAAATAATAAATTATTTAGTAACACACAGTTGTTCACAATATATTTACTATTTGTATCGCACACTGCCCAGATAAAATGAATAAGCGTTGACTGTTATCAACCAAGAACTTGTAATACGTCTAGAGCTAGAAGCTACCTTGTTTGTAACTGCTTCCGGTTTCAAAGATGAGTCTTAAAATTGTATCCACAATAGTGGTCTCTTTAGGGCATTTCTCTTCCAGGTATGTGTGCTTGCTTTTCAAACACGTACCATACTGCTTTGTTATTCTGTAATTAAAAATCAAGCAATTCTTGAGATTTATGCTTAGATATTTTCAATCTAGAACTTACAATAATCTATACAACTAAATTGACGAAGTGCAAAATTGTTAACCCGGAGGTCGTTTAAGCCCAATTCAAATGTTTAAATTTTCTACACGAGAAGTCTGAACACATGTGTAGATAGAAACTTTCATCATTATAGACCTTTTTGTTCTTCCCGTTAAATGATTACAGATACTGAATGATTCCGGGTAGTAAAATCAGTAAATACCGGTAAACGCGATGTCGAGAACACCGAACATTTCTACGTGTGTATAATAACACGCATTTGATGTAAGAATTGTCTATATATATCGGAATATGTAAATTAACACACGTGGTTAAAACTAAGGTCAATAGCCATTGCTTCCCCAAAGATAAATTCTAGTGCGATGGGAAATCTTACGAAGCAATTTTTTTTTATATTTTGATAAACGCAATCTTTTATGTGAAATAGAACACGAGTCTGCGGAAGACAGATGCATAAAATTTGAAGTTAACAGTCCATCATTTTAAAAACTGTTGGTATGAATCAAAGTCTGTGTCTGGCCCTAAGATTTGTTCTTTTTTTTTAATTATGATAAGCTTAAAATTGTGATAATACATTTTCTGAAACAATTCTTGATACAATGCGACAAATTGTAAACCATAAAAATAGTGTTTCTTGAAAGTACTCATGCGAGTTGTAATATTTTCGGTACAGATTTGAGAGCACTAGAAAGACAGAATCGTTTCAATCGCGCTCCATATCACAGAATATTCATAGTTGCTTTTGTTTTTAATAACTGCAATAAAATGTCCTATGCGTTCCGTTTGCTTACTATACATTTTACCTCGTGCGATATTTTCATCTTGCACATTTAAATAATACGCATTACCTGTACACCTGATCTACAATCTGTTCATCAATGTAGAATGGCTCTAAAGAAACATATGGCAAAATTTCGTTGGTGCTTATTGATCGAACACACTCTCCCTCATACAGGAACAACTCTAAGCATCTCTTTGAGCCTTCAAATGGACTTGATGTTGGTATTCTGGCATATGCTAAAAAAAACCAAATGTTTTAAAGAGTAACGTTTTCAAACGTTATTAATTATGAGGTTTAAAAATATGCTGACATAAAAAAGGTATATTAGAACATTAAAGTATACAAACAATGATATCAATACAATTAAACTGACTAAATCATATTCCTATTGAAAAATTGATTGATTGTTTTTTGCTTAACGCCCAGCAAGCAGCATTTAAGCTATATCCAGGATTAGATCAAGTAAACAGACACAAATGTAGCAGGAAAAGAGATGGGTTTAAAGGAACAAAATGTATACACCCACTGGAAAAGTATGGAGTTTTTTGGGTCGGGACTAAAAACTAAGCCTCTTGTAGCGGAAACAATGATGCTGCTCTTAGTGAAATGTCGTTTATACAGGTATTTGATTTTTCTGATGTTTATGAAATATGCAGTAAAACTCATCGCTTTACTGAAGCTGACATTTCTTTTTAGACATTATTTAGAACAAACTTCTTATGACTATCTTTGTCAGGAAGTATATTACAGCTGTCTTAGCACATTCTTATGTAGGATTGTCATGGGACTATATCTGTTATGAAAGATGTCATTTAGACATTTCGATTCCAAAAAAATGTATTTGATTATATCATGGTTTTTGTACATTTACTTGTAAACAGTTGCATGTCTCATAAAACGATAAATGATATATTTTTCCTACTTCCATTTAACTATTTGGATTAACGATGTTATTATATAACCTATTAATTTTTCACATGTTACTTCATTTGTTAATCGGACAATGGTTATACAAAAATAAAAGACTTTCTTAAAAATACAGGATAACTTTAATTTTTTTAACTTATAGCTTTGATGGTCATTTATATTATCGCAACAAGCGAGAATCCGAGATACAGATATTAGTAACGGTTATTTATGATTAAGAAATGTTGATATTACTGGAGGAATTCATAATCTGCGAATCTTACATTCTCTAATTTTGACGTAATATTCCAACCGCTTGACCGGTGTGGAAAAAATATTTCTCGTCACTAGTGAATTTGTTGTTCTCAGCAGTTGATTGGTTAAAAATAATAACGTCACAATAAGAACTCATGACGTCATAAACAAAACACATTCCATTTACCGCGTATTCAAGTCATGAACGTAAAATTGGGGTTGGGAGAATTTGTACTTCGTTTCGCTAATTTACTACTTTTTAAAATTAGAGAAACAGAATCTTACATTAGTACTCTTGGATTATCGGATTTCTCCAATCTCGATAGTTAAATTATGGAATTTTAAGTCCTCGACAAGACTCGGACTTAAAATTCCATAATTTAACTATCTCGATTGGAGAAATCCGATAATCCACTCGTACCAATGTAAGATCCTATATTTACATATTTACATTTATAGCCGGACAAACATATAAGTACACACGGTCACAACATCTGGATTTATAATGAACTACATCATACTGTCTGTGATTCTAATTAACGATATTTTATGCCTAATCATTTGTTTACAGTATACATATTAATACATAGAAAAAATGTTTCTCACCTCCAACCAACAGGAACGCTACAACAATCAAATGCATCGTTGTCTAAGTTCTCAAGTTGTACCTCCTATTCAGCTACAGACAGAGGAAAATGACAATGCTGACTAGTCTACATTTGTCTTATATAGGCTCTGATAATAATAGGTTGGCATTGAAAGCAGTACGAGGACAAGGTGACTAATAATGTTACAATTATTTATAGTGTTTTGAAACCTTGAAATAAAAAATATGCATTTTCGTTTAACTAAAAGCTTGAAATATCTGTAATCCACTGTTATTTTAGAACTTCCAAAATGTCCTTGAGTTTTTTCTTGATAACACTTCTGCGAACAAACAAATGATTTTAAATATGTTGATACATTTTGTCAGTCTGCAACATTTTTAATGTTTTATATAAATGTATACATACTGTTTCGTCTGGAAAATCACAAAATTAATGTATAAATTATATAATGTGTTTTAATTTAAAATAATTATTTTTTTTGTTTATAAAATAAAAAGACTCTTGCAATAATTAAACCTTTTTGTCTTTTTTTTTTTACCTCTTTCCCCAAACCGGTCAAACAACTTTCTACAAACACATCACTATTGATAATTGAGTAATACTTCAAATTGTATGACTTAACATAGTTTGGGTCATATTACTCCTAATAAACCGCGAATGAATGTTGTAAACAAAACCAAACCATGTTATAGAGTAACAGAGCCAAACCATGTTATAGAGTATTACCTGTTGAGAAATTTAGAATATTCCTTCTAATTTCATTTCAGCTTTAAATCTTGACAATTTTAATGGTCAAAATAGCAATAAAGTTATGCCACTATTTGAATTAAACGGCATATGAATAGGTCATGTGACGAGCGCAAGTTATAATATAATATCGTATAATATGGGTTTCACCATTTAAATTGGTACCTCAGACTTCATCTTAAAAAGCAAATTTAATTAGTAATGTATAGCCAGTGTTACACTTCACTTTTATATATTTCTGAATATTTTTATTTGCTTTTTAAATTCAAATCTAATTGGCTAATTTAAATGGGGCAACAAATATTATACGCTGTAAGAAAAATAGCAAAGAAAACCGACCGGACAACAAGAGTCAAAAGCCAAGGGACAGTTAAATATCTTGATATAGACAAACACAACACAAAAACACAAAAACAGAAATAGAGTAACTCGAACCCAAAAGAAACCAGGGGTGCACTCAGGTGCTCCGGACGAGTAAGCAGTGCCTGCCTCTAATAAGACACCCGTCGAGTTACTAATTGTCATGTCTAGGGAAAAGTAAAATCAAGGAATGGGAATCACTACCTATGACTCAGCGAAAATGGCAGATCGTATTTGAGACACTGATTTCCTATAACGATCAATAAAGTCATGGTGACGACCATAAAACTTCTGGAGAGATAACATCAGCCTAGGTGCAACAAACCCTTGCATGAGTAGTTTAGCAGTCAACAACAGTGATCGGTCTAGAAAATCGGAATAACGATCGCAGGATTTAGAATAACGTTTAAGATGTGAAATGTACACAACATACGCTGGAGCTGATGGAATGTTGCTGTCGATGAATGGGAAGTTGACAATTGGAAAGTTGAAGTCATCCCGTTTGTCGTAGTCTAGTTTGTAGTTTTCCTAAGTCTATTTCTAGAAGTAGGTCTAAGTAAGAGGCTGACCTTAGTGTATTGGTGCTGTCTTTAATTTCAAGCTCGCTAGGGTAAATTGAATGTAAATAGTCACCAAATTTAGCCTTGTTGAGGGACAAAACATCATCAATATAGCGGAATTTTAATTAAAGGTCTGGGCCAATGTCTTTTCTTTCTTCATCAGCAGGCCTTCTAGGAAATCAGCCTAATAAGAATACAAAAACAGGTTGGCGAGGAGAGGAGCACAATTAGTACCCATTGGAATACCAACATTCTGTTGAATAAACCTGTCTTCCACTTGACGAATATGTTGTCAATCAGAAAATCTAACACGGACAGATTTGGTCTTCAGTATACATGTATTTAGTATTAGATTTAGAGTCATTGAAGACGAAGTAAGTTCTGTCATGACTAATTAATAGGTATTTATACCGTCTCTTTAAGTTTTTCTTGAACAAGCAGCGTTTTATAAGATCTTGCAGCCTAGTTTTAAACTGCATATGAGGGATGGCCTAATAGAGTGTCGAAAAATCACATGTTTTAATGCTGTTACAATGGGAAAGAGTTCCAGACCTCAAGATGTCTATTAGGTCTAATGAATTTTTTAATATCCACATTTCATTTATTCCACTCCTGGAGTAGAAAGTGTCGCTGTATTTTTGAAGTCCCGCTTTACTGTTGTTAACATAGTGGTCAGGAGTATCCATAGTGTTTTGGTAGTACACTTAGACGATCCTGCTATAAAACGCAGTTTGTTTGGATTTTTGTGAAGTTTTGGTATCTAATACAATAAGGGGAGATCACAATCTTCGACTTTGATTTTGAGACCAAAGGATGAAAATACCGATTTGTGATTTTCAATAATCTCCTCTTTTGAAAGCGCAGTGAATGTGTAAGTAGGTTGCCAAGTGAACTGTCGATGCCTAACTCATTAATCAAACACTCTATGTAATGTTTTTTTGCAGATAAAAATAAAGCTGTTAGGGGCCTTATCTGCTGGCACAATAACATATTTGTCATGAATGTCGGACAAAGTTTGAAGAGCATCAAGATTTCTGAAGATTGATGATGCTTTAGTACTCATAGACCTTCTTAAACGACTTATTCTTTTTTGAATCAATGACCTCAAGGCCTTTCCCCACTCTGACAAGGTATCAACATCCTGGTCCTCTTGCTTTTCCCATTTTCTGGCATAGTCTTCTATTGAATCCATCAATAATTTAAAGTTATAATTCCAGTTGGATTAGGGTCTCACGGTACTTAGGTCCTTTGGACAAAATATTGCTGAGTCTTTTATTGTCAACAATATTAAGATCTCCAGTTATCACGTGATCTGAAGGCAATATATGAATGGGGAATTGTGACAAGAGCAGTCGGGCGGGGGGGGGGTCTTTGTAATTAAAAATTCTGGGTGCGATGAGGGTAGGATAGGTATAAGATATAATAGGAACTGATTTGTTTTTGAAGTATGTTGGAATTTTGGAAGTAATAGACTTGTCGTGCAAGATATTACCAAGATTAAAAGCATCTATGCCTTTGTTAGCAAATACTAAAGAAAGAATGGAACGCGGCTCTTCCTAATATGTGTGTGTGTGTTAACCGGTTTAAACAATCTGTGTTTTCCAATGTCTAAAATAATAGCTACTAATCTATACAGAGTGGACAGATGACTGGAGACATTCTTTGTAAAGAGAATGTAGTGTTTTGAGTGGAACAGAGTACAATTTAGTGCGAATATGATGAAGTCATAGTGGTTTTTGAACAAACGGTAGTAGGCCATTTATAGATACATCATGTAACAAAGTTGATGTATAGTGATGATGACCATGACTACGTTGTCGCCTGTGATTGCGATTGAAAAGGCCAATCACATTCACATTGCTGCAACCAGGACTGGAGAGGTTACCTTTACTATCGACTTTGTAATTGCACACTTGCGTTTATCGTATGACCATTTTATATCGTATAACCTGTTGAAAAATGTGAAATATTCCTGAAATGTTTTATTTGATAAAACTGTCAAAATGATACAATTTATAGCAATAAACATGAAAGTATTCAAATACTTTCCATCTCCTGCTTAAAAATATACAATTGTCAATGTAATAACAAGTATATATGCCCTAGAAACAATAGTTATTAATAAAGTTTAGAAAAGAATTGTATTGAATTATAATAATTTGAAAATTTGGCGAAATTAAGTAAGTAAAAGGACTAACCTAAGGAGGTACAATACATGTGTAAACGGACATCTGTTTCAAAATATGAATTTGGAGTTAAGAATATTTATACTCGACTCATTCCATAGTCTTAGTGGGGCTGAGTGAAAGAAATCTTGACAAAATTGCGTTTTCGTTTTTAATTTCTCCTTCCTTTGTAGATGCTCATGTTTGATATCAGATTTCTAAAGTAAGGGTGAATGTTGTTGTTAACCATTTTATGAAACAAAAGAATTTATCTATGTACCTCCCGCATATGACTTTATTTATTTCACTCAATATATTTTACGAATTCAGTTTTTTGCCACCCTTGACATTTTTTATTTTGTTAACGAAGCTTATACATGTGTAATAAATATACCGAATGATCTCCATATTCTAAAACGAACCTGCATTTAATTAATTTCATATAAATTAGTAACGTTAAAATATGTCATTTTCCCCATAGGACTGTTGAAATATGTTTACTTATTTATATCACAAATCTTTACAATTCTAAATTCTTATTATAACAATACACATCGATGTATTTTTGGAAAATGTTTGGGAAGTGTTTATTTTTGATTCCACGTATTATAACATAGATAAAACAGATGTTTTATTGTGGGAAATAACTTATACGTTTTGAATTCAAATTTGATCTTCTGAGAAATTCTACGGTTACAAAATGTCACATTTTTTCTCCTTGAGTGCACCCATGGTTTTTATTTAGTTCGGGTTACTCTCTTTCTGCGTTTTATGTTTTTGGTTTTTGTGTTGTGTTTGTCTATATCCGGATTTGTAACTGTCCGTTGGCTTTTGGCTCTTGTTGTTCGGTCGGTTTTCTTTGCTTTTTTCTTTTTAAAGACAACAACATTCCACTACACGTGTTGCATTTGTAAAGAAGTAAAATGGGGCAAACAATGGATATAAAACAATGTTCACTTTGTACAGAATGTAATATATTCTTACAGTTGTCGTATTTCCTTGCGTCCTGAGGTGTATGGGGGCAACTTAAAATAGTGTCCTTTCAATGTTAATTCAAAATGAATTTCGCATGATAAACATTATAGCATGCATGTAATCAGTCGGCCAGGAGAATTATTTCTCGGCTTCAATGCTCCATGTTTCCATGGAATGAACATTAAGAAGATATTTGAAGACACGAAAATGAAACGAACCGTTGCTGTGTTGGTTCAATTCTTCTCGTGTGTTAGAGGGACTAAACCAGATTGTTACACTTGTCCTACGAACAGTCACTAAGTTGGAAACACTTCCCAAAAGCAATGATGTTTATCATATAAATAAAATGAAGTATCCCGGGAGAAAATTGAAAGAGGTGGGAGGGGGGTTGTTGCAGATATTTTAAAAATTAAATAATTTTAATTAATAAGACTTTATTGGTGTTTCAAACTTAAAAATGGCATTGATCGATCGAAACTATTCATTAAGACCACAGTCCAGAGAAAATAAACATTAAATATACCTGTAAGATCCGCCAAAGTATGATTTACATCTCAACTTGTAAGATTTTCTTACTCCTATGATTTCTACAGAGTTGTTTTTGTCAGATGATTGTTGTTCAAGTAGTTGAGAAGTAGGAAATACAGTCCCACCCTTTCGGAACATCTGATATCACCCCTGTGTATGAACGCCTATCTCCCGTCCAATAATAAAATCATTAATTATTTTTTTTAACGATCAGGCCAATAGACGATTGATTATTTCCGTAGCAGACAAAGATTGCACACATATCTGCAATATAGAATCACACATTTTGTTATCGTTCGCTGCGTTTTAGCGACCGATAACAAAAAGGAGGGAGCAAGTGAAAAATATAATTTTAATTAAATTGGAGTAGCAACATCATGCAGGAGAATTTTAAGGTTGTCTGGCCATATTGGCATTGTTTGAACTAAACAATATGTTACAAGCAAGGCAAAATTGTTTGCCTTAAACGAATTTTACTCTACTCTTCCTGCGAAACTCAAAGTGACCTTGACCATTCTCGTTTTGTACTTTGTAAATGTGCTATTTCTTAATTTTTTCTCGTCGTTAATATATTTGACATAATAACTAAATAACTACTTAAACTTTAATTCATCAAACTTCATGTTGTTTGAAATACATTGTAGTAATGAAACGTTGTACCGGTACCACGTTCATGCTACCCCTTCAAAGATGAACCGGTGACACGTTCATGCTAACCCTTCAAAGATGAACCGGTGACACGTTCATGCATATTCTCCAAAGTTGTACCGATACCACGTTCATGCTAACCCTCCAAAGTTGTATCGATACCACGTTCATGCTAACCCTTCAAAGTTGTATCGGTACCACGTTCATGCTAACCCTCCAAAGTTGTATCGGTACCACGTTCATGCTAACCCTCCAAAGTTGTACAGGTACCACGTTCATGCTAAACCTCCAAAGTTGTATCGGTACCACGTTCATGCTAACCCTCCAAAGTTGTATCGGTACCACGTTCATGCTAACCCTCCAAAGTGTATCGGTATCACGTTCATGCTAATTCTCCAAAGTTGTACCGTAACCACGTTCATGCTTCCCCTCCAAAGTTGTACCAGTACCACTTTCATGCTAACTCTCCGAAGCACCTCTTCTGACTTTTTTATGTGTAAGTTCGTGGTTTCATTGCTTTGCTTTTGTTTTGGCCAATAAATCAAGACCACGTTGGAAATGGAGAACATTTCTATTTTCAATGTGTTAATGGCCTTTTACTGATTTGGTATATCGTTTTAGAATTTTGGTGATAAAGGCTCCGCAGCGTCGTGCTTCTTTGGGATTTGAGTATTATTTGGGTTTGAGAGCCACAGATGAGTCTTGATTAGACGTAGTAAATTCTATAAACTTTTGTATTTTTGCGAGTTCGTGTTGTCCAAGCTTTTGTTTGTAGTTTTTTTTTTATTTGTGTTGTACGGATTGTTGTACGGATTGTTTACTTTTAGTGTTGATGTTGATGTACCTATGGTTCACAAGCTGTTTATATATCTTTGTAAATAATTAAAGTATCAAAACCAAAACAAAAAGGTTTTCAATGCATAAGCGTATAGCTTTCATTTATTTGTAAACAAATCTAAAGAAACATATAATCAATGTCCTTCCTGCTGATTTTCAAGTAATCTGAAAATCGGCTGACCAGGGTGCAGATCTCTGGTTTATTTTCGGTGATGAGCTTGTCAAGGTTCAATTTATGGTATGGCTCGCAAGAGTTCAGAAGTGTAACACAAGATCTCAAATCTTCCACCATGCTGAAAAAGAAATTTAAAAATTAATATCTAGAACATGCCATGTTCAGTTCTAGCAATCATTATAATACTATATGATGAAGATCAATATAAAAGCAATTATAATGTTCTTATTTAAAATATCCATAAAAAACTCAATTTAATTTATATTTTGACTAAATTTTTTTCTTTTCTATCTTTCTGACCACATATATTCATTTTCTAAAGCTATGGTGAGTCAATAGTTCAAAGTTTTTTCACTTCGTAAAATTATTCAAATTGAATTTTATATTTAACTTTACCTGCAAGAATCACCCCAGACAGTGCTGGTAATCTTGGAGTTCCAGATTCGTTTAACGCAGTCCTTAACTGCAATTCTGACATGTCGGTTCTGATTGAGACAGGTAAGTACATGTTTCACCTCTGATAAATAAATAAATGAATAAAAAAAAGAAAAAATGAAAGAAAGAAAGGAACGTCATGTTATACAAATTGCTTTTTTATTAATTTTAATTTTTAGATATTTGTATATATCATTTTTCATAAATGCTAGATATATATATTATATAGAAGGTAATAATGACCAGAATACACCAAGAGCTAACATTACAGAACAAATACATGTATATCACAAAAACGTTTACCAGATTAAAATTTAATTGTAATACATTCAAACAAATTAGAGATATTTGGATTCAGATAAAAACGCAACTCTAATCCTGTATTACCAGATTACAATAAGTAAGCGTTAGTTACTTACCTTGCTTATAAGTGCTGCCTGTTTCAAAGATAAGTCGTAACAGCGTGTCTACAATAGTGACCTCTTTTGGACATTTTTCTTCAAGGAAGGTATGTTTGTATTTCAAGCACGAGCCATACTGCTTTGTAAGTCTAGAATTAAATATATATTTATATGTATTTTTATATTCAACACTCCGCCTCTAGAGAATATTTGTATCGATTTTACAAAAAACTGTTCACAAAAGAGTTAGAAGGGTTCAGATGAAAAAAAAAGTTTTAAATAATTTGTTTCTGATTGTGATGAATCGGCTTTAACGCTTCTTACAGCATTCTTTCTTGTATATCATTTCGTATAGCTTATACAAGTAGTTGGACGCAGGAGTACCCAGTGAAAACCCGGACCTTAGCAGGACAACTGGCAAAAATGTCGAACTCACGATGCCGCAGAAAAGCTCGAACACGCATCTTCAGTGTTGACAAGCCGGTGATCTATAATGCATTACTAACTACAGTAACAACTCAGCTAACGAGACTTCGTTAAATAATTACCACATTTTTCAACTTTATTCATTTTCCGACGGTGAAAGAGTAGGGACTGGTGGCCCTAGTCTAATGAAACCTTTCTGAGTAAAAATACTCTGCTTAGCTTAATTATTTTCTCAATATCTATAAAAAGAAATGTAAAATTTTGATTGGATGAAATTGAGAATTTAAAAAAATTATAAGTATAAAATTTGTTTGTGATTCCAGACCATGTATCATCTTACATAGGAAGACTTACCTGTACACTTCATCTACTACCTTCTCGTCAACATAAAATGGTTCCTGAGAAATATACGGCAAGATCTCATTGCTGCTGATTGATTTGATACAATCATCGTCATACAGGAAATACTCCAAGCACCTCTTTGAACCAGACAATGGGCTGATCGTAGGCGATCGCGCAAACGCTGCAAAACAATGCAGATTAATTAGAAATATCCCAAGCACCTCTTTGAACCAGACAACGTGCTGATCGAAAGCAATCGTGCAAACGCTGCTAAACAATTCAGATTAATAAGAAAAACAATGTACCAACTGGCACCTCTTTGGACATGACAATGGGCTAATGATAGGCGATCGTGCAATGTAGACTCTTAACACCATGAGAATATAGTCTCCATTACAACAGTTCTGAAACAAGATCTTAATCTTTTAATTGTGAGCTTACTGGAGTTTTATCAACAGTAAGTTTGCTATTACCCTAACAAATGTGAACCTAAGATAGAGTATAAAAAATACAAACTAATAAATATATAATCAAGCATTTGAAATGTTATGTTACAAAAGCGTGATAAAATTTAATGTATCTGCATAAAAATTGTAAAAGTCTCACCTCCAACTAAAAGCACTGCTAATACAAGTAACTGCATCCTCGCTATTTTATCTTTCTTCAGATTTGGCTGGATATCCAAGTAGAAGTAAATAGAAATGGTTCGCGTCGCTTATATACACTATGGTCAATTAGTTTGACATTTAAACTATTTAAATAAAACGTTTTATCAAATATCAAAAATAAACAAATTTATTTCTATTGTTTAAAAACCTTGAAAATTAAAAGTAATATGCATTTAAATAGATTTAAAATAATGTTGATCCAAAGCTATTTTTGTGCTTTCAACGGCCTTGAATCTATTTTCTTTTAGAACATTTGTCTAAAATATTTTTACAGTCTCGCATGTTTCAATTCAAATCGTATATTTTAATGGATTTAAGGGGGTGCATAATAACGTCCGTCGTTTTTGTTCAAATCTCGAAAAAGATATTACATTTATGGTATAATAAATAGTAATTTCTTTCATTTTAAACTCTAATTTTCGATAAAATTTAAAATAACTAATAAAAGCCATATACGTTAACAGTAAGATCGATTTATTATTGATTCAAATACTTAGTTTTCGCATAAACCAGTTCTGTATAGGCAAAAATATTGCTAATTTTAGATAGACAAAAATTTAAGGTGTTTATGGTAGTTCGACTACTATTGATCACGTGGTCTGTCAACGGTTCGAGTCTCACTGCGGGCAATGACCACTCGACCCTAATCTTAATTGACAAGATTGCCAGTTCGCAGGTACCGTGTTTTCTGCTGGTACTCCGACTCTTGGTTAAGCAGTGATATCAAATTGGTACGATTAGGTTATCTGATTTCTCTAATCAAGATAGTTTAATTGTGATACTTTACGTATGAGCCATGGCTATTGCATATTTTACTCAAGAAAAAATAGAGAATTTGTAAATGACACAACGCTGCAGCAATAAGCTTCAGTTAATGGACAATAAGTAAGTTATTTAATGTTAATTTCAAATAAAATATATATACTCAGTTATTAACTTTTCATTGATTTGTACTTTAAATTTATATTTCATATAACTGTAGAGAGATGTATGATAATTTAATATAGGTTTAACGAAAAACACTTATTGGTACGTGTATTAACAGAAAAAATACTTTGATTGGCTGAATGTGCAGTTCGATTCTTAGTTCAGTTCAAATAATTTACAACAATTTTCAAACTGCTGCTTCAGTAAAAATGTTTAAAAAGAATAATACAACGAATTCTACATCAGCAAATTTAGAAATTGTTTATTAAAAACCACAACACCTTAACAGCCGTTAGAACTGTTTCGTCCTTGTATTTAAACAATTACGATGCCCTTGGTAAAACATTTGTGTTTACTTCATAATACAGCATACCGTTTGTGCTTTATTTAGAAACGTCGAATCTACACAAAACCTGTTGTAATTACTCTTTTTGTAAGTCGCAAAGTATTTTCAAGTTCGTCCATTTGAAGGTTTCCATGGTGACATTCACATTTTGTTATCAAATTATGTTGTCCAATGCAACAATGGCTATGTAACCAACAGTTACTGAGACCAGCAGCAACGTATATTTTGTACAAACATTATAAATATTTGCTTTGGGAAATTTGTATGTATATATAAACCCAATTACGTATTTAATAACAACGAATTTAAAATTTCGTTTGAAAGATCTAATTGCAAGCGTTACTAAATTATACACGAATCCCCATAAGGAATCTTTTTGTCAGATGACCTCAACCTCCGGGCAAAATGTGAATCTATTGTTGAAACTACATATAACTATTTCCCCTAATTGAATCATTCAGGATTGGCTATAGCGCGGTTTTTTAAAAATATTTATGATAAACCTGCCTGCCAGGCACAAAAAGGGTAAGATTAAAAGTGTTGCCTCATGAGGATGATTTGTAAATGCGTTGTCTGTATTTCTCGAACAGCGCACATAGTAGATATTTGTATGCATAACACATTGTTTCAGTAAAGTGTTTAAATGATTGTTTTGTTTTGATTTAATATTGTTTAGCGCCACTTTCAGCAATTTTTCAGCTATATAATGAAGTCCAGTTTTTATTGTGGCAGGAGTACTCCGAGAAAAAACCTGTACCTTTGGAAGAAATACTGGCAGTCCTTGTCAATTAAGTTGGAGTAGAGCACACCCTGCAAGCAGTGAGACTCAAACACGCAATCTCAATGTTGACAACCAAAGTTATCAACGTAATTATCTGTTTATGCTACATCGTCATGTTGTCGATCCGATACCTACTAAGTGTGCTGGTTGGAAGCTTCTTATAAACTCTTTCAATAATATACTACACTAAGAAATCAAAATTTTACAATTACAAAAACGATATGCATTAAAATGTTTGTATTCAAAGGAACAGTCATTGCCTGTACAAAGCATAGTTAATAAATCTGATTCACATACTCGGTCCGTGAAACCTCACTTTTGGAGACTCCAGCCTGTAGTCGTCCTATGATGGTGTTTCTGATAGCAGTATCCAACCACGGCATGGCATAACTTTTACGTTTTGACGAGTTGGATCATCAAACCTTTTCCTTATATACCCACCGATAGACTACTAACTTTCCATTGGAAACGCTTTCAAAATTTTGAGTGAATTCATGGTGTATGGTCTTGTCAGGTGTCATTTTTATAATGTGGCAGATGCCAAAGCCGAAAAAGACGCTAAATCATTTAAAATTACCTGTACGTTTTGAAGATTCAATTTTTATTTTATATTACTCATTTTAATAAATTTAAAACGTAGCTATGAGTTTTTTAAGAGATATTTTGAACTTCCTGAATTGTGTTGTTACAGGATTTTAGTGGACTTACGTTATTCCATCTCACAATCATGTTAGATTTGAATGCCACTGATGAGTATCCAATAGAAGAATCGCGTTTGGCCTTAAGAAATTGCCACCTTGGTATTTCTGAATACATTAGAATACTAAAACAAAACCAAGTGAAAACTTACAATCACTTAGCAAATATGTTTTAAAATACGGAGAAAATCAAGTTCAGTTATAGCTATGAGAAAGTGCAAAATGTAACTGAATTGATTTGTAATCGTCATTTATTTATTTTGACACTTATTGTTTGTTTGTGTTTGTGTTGAAAGCTACTTTCAGCAAGTTTTCCAGCTATAGCATGACGTCCAGTTTTAGTGGTGGAATAGGTCGGAGTATCCGCGGAGAAAACCCCAAACCTTCTTTAGGAAAACTGGCAGTCCTTGTCAATTGAGCATTTACGATTGGAGTCATTTTCATCCTGCCCGCAGTAAGATTCGAACCCGCAACCTCAGTGTTGACAGACCACGTGATCAATAGTAGATGACAAACAACCTTAATTACTTGGCCACATAGGCTCTTTTGACACTGAAGAAGGCCATTGGTTGATCGAACTGTGTCTTTATGTTTAATAAAAACATCGTCATTTGTATCGTTGCATATCCCAAGACTTGTATATTATTATTTGTTTATGCTGCGTCGTCACGATTTTCGATCTGATAGTTAGTAAGTGTGCTGGTTGCTAGATTTCTTTAGAATATATAAAATACCGAAATTTGGCACATTGGTACTTAACTCAGCCAACTTGAATATATACGAATACTCCTCACATATCTCACTTTTATATTTATCCAAAACATATATTAATTGAATGATATAATTGATATTGCATGTGTGTTGTATTAATTTACACCCCCCTGTACAACTTTCTAGAAATAGTTTTTCATTACTATTTTCTTTATTTTGTTCATAAGATTTCGTTGTCGTCTATATTTTCTATAAGTTTTATTGTTTTTGTATGGCGGGTGTACATATGAAAAATATAAAAGTAATTGCAATTTAAGATTTGGTTTAATATGTAATATTACAATTGAGGAATTTTAATTAAACCAATACAGTTTATCTCAAAATATGGACCTCTTAAAGTCCATAATTAATACATACAATTAAGGCAATATTGAAACATAAAAACTGGTCTTCATTGTCTTTCGTGTTTTATAGTACTATACCCAATAAACTAGTTTGTCCCCTCTATTTTCCCCATTAAAGTCGGTAACAACTGAATTATTCGAGGGAGCATTTAAAACACTAGACAAGCATGCAATATAGATATTATATATTATATTATTAGTTATATACGTTCATATCCGTAGATATGGATAGTTTAACACCTGATGTGCCCCAATTACACCCGGAGGCGCAACAAAACGTGCTATTTGCATACTTGCGCATTTCAGTTAATCCCCACACCATTGTTTAAATGTGATTGAGGCATTTAACTGTAAAAATATTGCGGTTAAAATGTCAGATTTTCCGAGAAAGAATGTTTTTCGTCATTAATCTAAATATCTATGCAATTTGCGCATTCAGCTTCAGCATTTACTTCTAACTGTATGTTTTCCAATATATTTTCACACAATCATTTAATATTCATTTGAATAAAGCACCTATTTAAAAGTTGGGACAAATAAAATCTGTGACAAATTGACCAAAACTGGGACCGATTGACTTATATCCTTCATTAAACATGGCTTTTAATTAGGGTAATATCCATATATTATGGTCTTTAATGATTGTAATATTCATAATTATTAAATCATGAAAGGTTTCTTATTATCTCATGACCGAGAAGGAAGAACCCTTTCTTGATTTAATTATTATGGATATTACCTTCAGTCGATTAAAGGTCATAATTGTATTATTAAACTGTACTAAACACCACAAGAACAGGTTTACTTTGATGGATACTGTGTATCATGCATTTCAAATTTAGCGCTCTATTGCATGTCGAATAAATAACTATTTATTTCGTAATATGGAGCGCTTTTGTACGTCAAACAACAAACTAGTTATAAGGAAAAAAATTTCAAAGGGGTTATTTTGTCTACGTGCAAATTTCCTGACAAATTTAACTACGTAAGGTTATGAGCGATAATAAAACTGCTATTACTTCAAACTCCTATCTTCTTGTTCATTCTTGTAGTGAGTACAATAATTATTATTATTAAGCCATGCAATAATCTAACAAATTAATTAATTCTGCAACCCATGAAATGAATTCTTTATTTCTCATAAAGAAAAGAGAAAAAAGCATGTATAAAATGTAATATATGCATGTATGAAAATTATGCCTACATATAATAGTGTTAAACTGGAAGACGACATTTGTTAAAATAATTTTAACAATATGACAAGTTTTCAAGTGCCGATACACCTGTTGAACAGAATAAAATTTCTAAACTTTAAAATATTTTTATTTTTAAGACAATATTGACAATAGTGATTTAACAAAATTTTGCTGCATGGTTAAAAAAAACTAGATGTCATAATATAATGAAACTCGTCGCCGATTTCATATAATTAAGACAATGTACAAATACGTTCATTTCTTATTATTCCTTGCCACCTGTCAGCTTCTATTGTTAAATGATAATTTCCACTTCTAATATAAACAAGTTATATACATTAAATATGATGGCAACAATGAAATATATTTTCAAGACGGAAATTGTCTTTAAATAATCTGTAACAATCTTTTTTTAATCAAGAAATAAGACGATATAAATGAATGATAATTCGGCAATAACAGAACTTAATTTTTCATCCATTAAACTTAATCAGCAAATACATGTAAATACAATAAAGATGAAATATGTCAAATGTTATATTTTATAATTGGTAAGACCTTTTCCATAGACTTGGTATTCCAAAATGTACTTATTGTGATAGTCTGCTTTCTGATCAGTTTTTGTATTCTTTGAAGGTGATTTCCAAAAAAGACCAGCTGAAGAAAAATGAAAAGACACTGTCCCAGACCTTTAATATCAGATCCGCTATATTGATATTTTGGTGTCACTGAACAATGGTAAATTTAGTGTCTATTTACATTTTTAATCGACCAAAGTGAACTTGAAACTGAAATTAAAATCACTATGAATAATACTCTTCAGTTGGCCTCTTTGCTGGACCTTTTAGAAAGACTCGAGACAAATACAAACTATACTCAACGACAAACGTGATGACTTCCACTTTCCAAATGTCAACTTCACATTTAGCGATAGCACCGTCCCATCGGCTCCGGCTTTAAACGTTATGCTAAATCTTGCAATAGGTGTTCGGATTGTCTACACAGGTCACTGTTGTTGACTACTAAGCTACTAAGACAATGTTTGTTGTACCTAGGTTTATGTTATTCCTTCTGAAGTTCTATGGCGGCACCTTGACAATTGATAGCTATGGAAAATAATCTCTCAAATATGATCAGACATTTCTGCTGACTACAAGTAAGTCTCTTGTTCCTGGATTTTATTCCTAGACCTTACAGTAAGTAACTGGTTGGTTGTCTAATTAGAAGCACTCGTCTGAAGCACCCATGTTTTTATTTAGTTCGGGTAACTGCACTTTCTGTTATTTGGATTTTTTCATGTTTTGTAATCGTCCCTGGACTTTCGGCTCTGTTGTTCTGTCGATTACCTTACTATTTTTCTTGGTTATACTGGTCTTAGTTTGATGTAGCTAAAATATAATATGTGATTCTATACAAGACAATGATGTAAGTCTAACACGTTGTCTATTTAAGGTTTAACAACACTTTCAGCTGTTCGACTATATCATGGCGTCCGGTTTTTATTGGGTGGGTAAACCCGAGTACCTGATGATAAATAAAGACAGGAGCCCAAAACAAAAGCAATACATACTGTAGCAAAATGACAAACCCAAATATATTATAATTTTTAACTTTAAAGCCATGCAGTAATACACAACACTGCTAAATTCTGTGCTGGGATATGTAATATAACATATTGATATATCTTCTTAATTTTACAGGAATCCTAGTCAACTCGTACCTCAACAAACTCGTACCATATCAACTCGTTCCTCTACCAACTCGTACCTTTGCATTATTTGGTAGAATGAAAAGGGACACAATCTGAAAATTGCTGAAATTATGTTAAACTAAAACAAATAATAAATTTATTATCATATTTATTGTACAACACTTATGCGCTAACAAAAACAAAGAAAGCAAACAAAGCCCTTATACACAAGACAATTTTAAAACAAGATGCATATCTTACAAAAGTATATTTTTTAATCGGCGCTTATGTAACACGTCTATGGTAGTCTATAGGCACTATAAAGAGTTGTATATATTTTAAATTATAAACAGTTTGTATTTGATTAAAGACGCCTTGTGATGGTCATTTAGCTACACACACTGCCGCAGAAGTTGGCTGGAGGAGATCTGGCCGCTAGAATACAAATCCAACAACTTGAAACATTCCGCCTGTATGTATTTAGTAGTGGATCTCTGCTGCCGACTAAGTTAAGATTCTGTAATCATTTTTAGTTGTATGGATAGAATAGCGGTTTCTTCTTGTAGTTTTGGAACTAGCAGATAAAAGGGCTTCTTCTCATCGCCGGATATCTTGCTAATGCGACGATGCCACCTTTGTTCATTCTGGTGGGTTGAGTGTAACTTTACCAGCCCATGACTTGACAGGACAAACATTGTTGGTCACCATGTGTCTTCTATGTACTGCACAAGTTGTTGTACTGGATCTGTCTAGACCTTTTAGCTTTGCTTGTTTGTTTGTTTGATGGTGTTTAACGCCACTTTCAGCAATTTTTCAGCTATATCATGGCGTCCAGTTTTTGATGGGGAGGAAGCCGGAGTACCCGGAGAAAACCCCCAACCTGCGGTACGAAAACTGGCAATCCTTGTCAATTAAGATTGGAGTCGAGTACATCCTGCTGCAGTGAGAATCGAACCCGCAATCTCAGTGTTGACAGACCACGTGATCAATAGTAGACGAACTACCTTGACCACTCGGCCACCGAGGCCCCAATTATAGCTTTGTAAAAGTTGGACGAATAATGTTCGGCTGGTAGGAATGATAATGTAAATCTTGAAATTGTTAAGTACACAATTTGCTGACAAGAGAAAAACAAGCGGTCGTTATTGGATCCCTTTCTTTGAAATTAATTGTTGCATAATCTATTCTCATAGATATAATAACTCATATACCCAAGCCTCAAAAGAAAGTTGTTTATAACGGTTGTTGAAGTTTTATCAGTAAATTTGAAATACAAAAAAATGAATATATGATATATTTTTATCTAATATACAGTATATTTTTTTATTTAGAACATTCTGTACAGAATGTACAGATTTACTATATTAAAATGCAAAGGTACGAGTTGGTAGGGCATGAGTTGGTCAAGGTACGGGTTGACCTGCACTCATTTTACAGTGTTCAAATAGAGGAATTCGCAGTGGCGAATAGCAAAGGACAAGGTAGGGCAAGGACCATTTTTGGCCCCCTCTTGAAAATAACTCATCTTTGCAGTAATTTGAGCATATAGACATAGCATTAAAAATATGGTCTTATTTTGGTGCTATCATGCGCATGCGCGATACACTTCACGTTCTTCCATGCTTTCCAAATCTATAGGCTATTTTCAATTCAGCTTTAATTTGAAGATGGTTTCAGTAAATTAACTTCTGTTCTGCTCATCAAATATTCACCAAATGTTAACAAGATGTATAGATACCTGTTACAGGCAGGTTCTGGTTTAAATAAATATAGAAAAGCTTTATCTCGCAAAAAAGAATGCTTTTCTCATGCAAAAATCTTTGCTTTTGGGAATTACAAGCTTTTCAACAAAAACTTGGTAATCACTATTTCTTCGTCAAATTTTATCACAATATACAAATTGATAGAAGATACAGACATAAAGTAATTTTAAATAAGGGCTGTCTGGGTTAAAAGTTTTTTTCTGTTGATAAAAAACTGTTAAACAAGTAATAAAAATATAGATTTGTCAGAATTACCTCCCTTGTTAAAGATTGAATTTTCATTATGTTTGCCTATACCGAACTCGTTATATCGAAAACTTTGTGTTTGAACAATTAATAAGGAGATTTAATATTAGGGTTATAAGTCTGTGGTAGTATTTAATAATTTTATTGAAATTATGAGTTAATAATGAAAGATATTAATGTTAATTTTACCATCAGTGCAATATCTATTCTGAGATTTCCAGAAAAAAACGGAGGATGGTGTCCTGCATCCCATCAAGTCAAACAAATTATTTTTGTGTGACTTTATTGGAACAAACTGTGAAACAATTATATAATAGCGAACAAAATATCTATTTTTGCAAAAACCAATATTTAAATCTAATTTGTATTAAGTAAATCCCAAACATATTCTTTTAGGAAGATATATAGATCCATTTCAAAGGTGCGCTTAAATTCTGTTTAGATGTCCTTCCATGCATAGTTACAGCGGAACTGACATAATTCGAAAATTTTAACATAGTCACTGGACCGTGGTCAATGTCAGAAGACACCTGTCACATATTATTCAACCGGAACCTAAATTCCAAGTATTGTCATTACACTATGCATAGTTTCACTGACCAAAAAATGTTAACGTATTCACTGAACCATGAAAGGTCATGGTCAGGCGAAACTTGTATTATTCAACAGGAACCTATATGTCATGCCACTCATTCACCCTACCATGCAGAGTTACAACAGAAGTAACCTTCTCCACAAACATTAGCGTAGTGATATGAATTCTAGTCAAGGTCAGGTGACACCTACCAAACTTGCATGTACTAATATGTCAGCAAACTAGAAAACAAATATTGTCATGTTACAATGCGTAGTTACTGAGAAACTGCCCGAACTCAAATAGCTTTAACTTAGTCCCCTAACTGTGAAATTGATATTTAAACTTAAAATTTGTATATTACTATTCCTGAAGCGGGAGATTGGGCATGCCATAAAACCTGGTTTAACCCATCGTTTCTTTTGAAATGCCTGTACCAAGTCAGGGCCATTGCTGTAATTACTACATTTTTGGTTGTTTGTTCTGTAGTTTGTCGGTTTCTTGGACTTGGATTTGTGACAGTTTCTATGATACTATGATACCCATTTCTCTGGCGGGATAACGTACCACTGGATTGCTGAAGCTCAAAAATCTAAATCGGATTGCACTATGTTTAAGGTAACATTGTGTCCAAATCCGCGAAAAATCGGTCAAAATTCAAAACATAATTAACTTGAAATACGACCTCCACAGTAGCAGTAAAAAGTACTGAAATTATTGTATCTTTTTTGCATGGTTAGGAGAAAATTATATAGATCCAAAGCGTAGTGTTTAATTAAAAAGTATTAAATATTCACATATGTATTACGATAGTTTATGCAATCCATAAAAGATTATCTCACGTGGTTTCCTTGATGTTAACTGCCAGAAAAAAACAAGCACGAGTAAAAAAATGCTCAATTTTAACTTAACGGGCAAATAATTTTACACTATAAAGTAGAAAATAAAAAATAAAATTGTTTTCATTTATGACACAAATATCCCTCGTTATCATGTAAATTATTATTTTATCACATATAATGATATATATTTAGGGACCGGTGCACAATGCAATAGGACACATACTTTTTATGCTGGCATATATATGGGACTCCAAATTTTGTTATTTTCAGCACTGACAGGACATCTAGCTTTTTTCATAACAAGATCATCAATGAAAAAACTAATTTTTTTTCTGACGTTTTAATTCAAAACCAATATACTGTAATCGCACAACTTGTTTAACAAACATAAATACTGAATTGTAACCATAAAATTATTCACTAGATAGGACACACATTTTTATATCACATCTGATGTAGGACGGCAACTTTTTTGTATTTTAGGGAGATAGGATATAGCCCTTTTTACACCTGATAATTTGAAATGCACCAGTCCCCCCCCCCCAATTAATATTGACCGGTCCCTTATCTACTTTTACACATCGTCGGAAACCCACGTGCGGTCGCGTTCTCGCTGTGCTACCACTTGCCGGTCGCGTTCTCGCTTTGCTACCACCACCGCTACCACCACCAAGTGGTAGCAAAGCGAGAACGCGACCGGACGTGGGTTTCCGACGATGACTTTTACAAGGTTAAAGTATATGATGTTCGATGTTGTTACACAAATATATGTTTAAAACGTTTCCTGTTAATAAAAGCAAGCAAAATAGAAAATAAACATAGACCATCGGGATTCGAACCATCGATTCGCGGTGTATAATATTCACAAGCTACGGGTTAAGCAAAAACACCACATACACACAGACATTTTCATTCAAAAGCGACTTATTTATGCGTCATACAAGGCCGTACGTAAACAAAAGGGGTGCACTGCTGGCACTTGTACTCCTAATCCGAGAATCCTCTGCTGCCTACGGCACTGTCATTTTGCAGACGTTATATATTTGTTAATAGATTAGTAGTTTTTATAACATCTTTAATTGCTGTTTATATGTTTTGTGACCTTTTTGTATTTATATTTGTTTGTATGCTTTCAACCCATCGGGGTATAAACTTGCTCTGATTAATAAGATAACTTATTATTGTGTATAAAAAATAATGGTGTAAATTAACATTTATTGAGAAATATCGAAGATATTTTACTTTAATAAAAATGACTTCTAGAACAGTCTTATCAGTTTGTTGTTCGAGTGCATACAAACGAAACAAAATTAAATTCTTTTAAATTCTTTACGTTTATTTCGTCGGAACGTGTGTTCCGCGCATGTCATACGTTTCGACTACTTTCGGTATTAGTTTAGACACCTAATTTTTTCAACCTTTACGTGGACACTTCAATATTATTTATCATACAAATTTTCTTAAATATGTGACAAATGAAAGTAGACTTAAAAAAACAACAACAAAAAAGAAAAACGTCGGAACTCGAACCAGCGTTTCGCGATTCATAATGCGTATAATCTGCGAGCTAACCAATTACGCCATATAGTATATACGCACAAAAGTTTTCTTGCGAAAATAAGAATTATTTATGCGTCAAATCGCTGACGTGATATATTTGATGATAGATTACACCAGTTTTTATACCATATATAATTATTACGTAAAAAAATTTAAAAGGTGTAACTTTAACATCTGACAACGGCTCTGTAAATGAACTTTGACTGAGGGAGAGGAAAATAGTTCTTATTTTGATATTTGACTGCGCCAAACTGTAACATAGACAGTGGATTTATTATTCAATGGAATTTTAATATTGGAGCTGTATTTAAAAAGCAGTTTCATATAGAATTTATAAATAAATTTATTCAGATAATTTATTAAATGTATTGGGTATTTTTTTATCTGATTGTTCAAAGCCTATTTCTGGACTATTTTATGGGTGTAAGGGAGTTTCCATGAGTACCCTTCGGATTTTCTAAATTTGCAAAAAATTTTATCTGACATGGCACCCCGAAAATTTAATGTGATATGCGTGAAATTATTCCGGTCGTTTTGAGGGGTCTCTCATTACTCAACGAAACTTGGTGCCTAAGTGAGAGCAAAAAATGTCAATAGTTTCCCCTATACAAAAATAATTAAGAGGCCGTTGTCAAGTTGAAGTGTTGATTTTTTACTTTGTTGTCTAAAAGTTTGTATGTCAATGATGTTATGAGTTCAGCCACTGCAGCTATAATGCTGTAACTTTCACTTTATTCTGTCAGATAACAGTAAACAATTATAAAATACATTTTTCTGTCTAAATTTTACTCAAAAACATTAAAATTTATTGTTTTAAACAGTAATTTACATGGCCTTGAATGGCATAAAATTGTCAGATTTCCTTGTAGACAGAAATAACTAAGAAGTTAAGAAAAAATTGCTAAATTACTCGAAGGAAAACAGAAGCGAAATTAATTTAGTGATTAAACACTATTGCAACTAAATAAATTTAATTTTGAACAAACCCCCCCCAAAAAGTACCTGTGTGTACTTCAACCCTTTAGAACAGCAAAAAACAGCGCATGGGAAATTTGCGAGATTAGGTTCTACATGATATTGCTCACAAATGTACTTTCAACCAAATCCATGATACTGTTTACCCAAAAAGCATGCAAAGCCAGTAAAATATGGTTTGTATTTTATTTATATCATTAATTTTTGTCTGAAAAACTGATCCAGTAGCAACTGATAGAGTCGGGTCATAATCTAGCACGCACTTTTCCTCCAAAACAAATTATGATTGCATGACCATTTCTACAAGATGTATTTAAATCCAGCATTTTTCCTCAAATGCTTAATTTTACCAAGGGGAAACACATGTAATCAACTTTCATATTTCTACCTTTTAGCAATTAACAAAATAGACACTAATAAAGTTAAAACCTTGTCAACCAAGGGAGATAATTGTAGGCACTGAAGAATGTAAACAAACTATAAAATGAAGCTTTTATTGTAAATATATGACATTGATCCATATTTAAGGAACAAAATTAGAAGATAATAATCCGATTCCTATTTTAGAAATACAATCACAGAAAAGTCTTCATGAGATTACAAAGATAGCTTAAACATTGTTTGTGGGGAAGGGGGGGGGGTGCACATGTAGATGGAAAAAGCCAGGATATGCGCATATATATTTATAAAAGTGACATATCAGTAGGTGGAGTGGTTTCATTTGGTAACCATGGACCTTGTACACAATAAATGCACTCGGTTACTAATTTTAAAAACATGTTTTTTTGCTTTCACCATTTATTTCAAATTCTTGCATTGATGTTTACTTATTTACAATATATGGTTACAACATCATAGCATTATGACGTCACAGTTTGCATGATGTCATAAAGGGTACTTCAAAACTCCTGGCTGTGTAAATCGCTTTTTTAAGAAACTTCTTTGGAAATATTGCTATTAACCTATTAATAATCAGTTGAATTTAAGTAAATACAAATGTACACCCATTTCTGAACCATAAATATTTGATTTATATATTGAGTACTGTTTAAGAATGTTTGATTGTGAAATTAATGCAAAAAGTAGAAAGTAAATGTAAAAATTTGTTCTAAAAGATAAGTAATGTGCCCATTTTTCTTCTTAAAAAGGTAAAATTTTTATAACTTTGGAATTCAGTATTGATATTATTTAAAGATATAGCCTTCCTAAGGTTTATTATGACATGTATATAGGTTGGGAAAGCGAAAACTTATCATCCAGCTATAGATATAATGACACGTGAAAATTGTTGATTTTTTTTTTAAATCAAGTGTTGAGTTTAACAATTGAAAGCGTTAAAGTTAGTTCATAAAACAGGTTGAAACGGCTTTATTTTATTTCGGAATGAGATAAAACTTGGTAGTTTTGCTCGTAATATGGGGAACAAAAATAAAATACAGTAAAAAGTATGAAAATTGAAAATTTTGTTTTCAATTTGACAACGGCTCTGTAAATGAACTTTGACTGAGGGAGAGGAAAATAGTTCTTATTTTGATATTTGACTGCGCCAAACTGTAACATAGACAGTGGATTTATTATTCAATGGAATTTTAATATTGGAGCTGTATTTAAAAAGCAGTTTCATATAGAATTTATAAATAAATTTATTCAGATAATTTATTAAATGTATTGGGTATTTTTTTATCTGATTGTTCAAAGCCTATTTCTGGACTATTTTATGGGTGTAAGGGAGTTTCCATGAGTACCCTTCGGATTTTCTAAATTTGCAAAAAATTTTATCTGACATGGCACCCCGAAAATTTAATGTGATATGCGTGAAATTATTCCGGTCGTTTTGAGGGGTCTCTCATTACTCAACGAAACTTGGTGCCTAAGTGAGAGCAAAAAATGTCAATAGTTTCCCCTATACAAAAATAATTAAGAGGCCGTTGTCAAGTTGAAGTGTTGATTTTTTACTTTGTTGTCTAAAAGTTTGTATGTCAATGATGTTATGAGTTCAGCCACTGCAGCTATAATGCTGTAACTTTCACTTTATTCTGTCAGATAACAGTAAACAATTATAAAATACATTTTTCTGTCTAAATTTTACTCAAAAACATTAAAATTTATTGTTTTAAACAGTAATTTACATGGCCTTGAATGGCATAAAATTGTCAGATTTCCTTGTAGACAGAAATAACTAAGAAGTTAAGAAAAAATTGCTAAATTACTCGAAGGAAAACAGAAGCGAAATTAATTTAGTGATTAAACACTATTGCAACTAAATAAATTTAATTTTGAACAAACCCCCCCCAAAAAGTACCTGTGTGTACTTCAACCCTTTAGAACAGCAAAAAACAGCGCATGGGAAATTTGCGAGATTAGGTTCTACATGATATTGCTCACAAATGTACTTTCAACCAAATCCATGATACTGTTTACCCAAAAAGCATGCAAAGCCAGTAAAATATGGTTTGTATTTTATTTATATCATTAATTTTTGTCTGAAAAACTGATCCAGTAGCAACTGATAGAGTCGGGTCATAATCTAGCACGCACTTTTCCTCCAAAACAAATTATGATTGCATGACCATTTCTACAAGATGTATTTAAATCCAGCATTTTTCCTCAAATGCTTAATTTTACCAAGGGGAAACACATGTAATCAACTTTCATATTTCTACCTTTTAGCAATTAACAAAATAGACACTAATAAAGTTAAAACCTTGTCAACCAAGGGAGATAATTGTAGGCACTGAAGAATGTAAACAAACTATAAAATGAAGCTTTTATTGTAAATATATGACATTGATCCATATTTAAGGAACAAAATTAGAAGATAATAATCCGATTCCTATTTTAGAAATACAATCACAGAAAAGTCTTCATGAGATTACAAAGATAGCTTAAACATTGTTTGTGGGGAAGGGGGGGGGGTGCACATGTAGATGGAAAAAGCCAGGATATGCGCATATATATTTATAAAAGTGACATATCAGTAGGTGGAGTGGTTTCATTTGGTAACCATGGACCTTGTACACAATAAATGCACTCGGTTACTAATTTTAAAAACATGTTTTTTTGCTTTCACCATTTATTTCAAATTCTTGCATTGATGTTTACTTATTTACAATATATGGTTACAACATCATAGCATTATGACGTCACAGTTTGCATGATGTCATAAAGGGTACTTCAAAACTCCTGGCTGTGTAAATCGCTTTTTTAAGAAACTTCTTTGGAAATATTGCTATTAACCTATTAATAATCAGTTGAATTTAAGTAAATACAAATGTACACCCATTTCTGAACCATAAATATTTGATTTATATATTGAGTACTGTTTAAGAATGTTTGATTGTGAAATTAATGCAAAAAGTAGAAAGTAAATGTAAAAATTTGTTCTAAAAGATAAGTAATGTGCCCATTTTTCTTCTTAAAAAGGTAAAATTTTTATAACTTTGGAATTCAGTATTGATATTATTTAAAGATATAGCCTTCCTAAGGTTTATTATGACATGTATATAGGTTGGGAAAGCGAAAACTTATCATCCAGCTATAGATATAATGACACGTGAAAATTGTTGATTTTTTTTTTAAATCAAGTGTTGAGTTTAACAATTGAAAGCGTTAAAGTTAGTTCATAAAACAGGTTGAAACGGCTTTATTTTATTTCGGAATGAGATAAAACTTGGTAGTTTTGCTCGTAATATGGGGAACAAAAATAAAATACAGTAAAAAGTATGAAAATTGAAAATTTTGTTTTCAATTTGACAACGGCTCTGTAAATGAACTTTGACTGAGGGAGAGGAAAATAGTTCTTATTTTGATATTTGACTGCGCCAAACTGTAACATAGACAGTGGATTTATTATTCAATGGAATTTTAATATTGGAGCTGTATTTAAAAAGCAGTTTCATATAGAATTTATAAATAAATTTATTCAGATAATTTATTAAATGTATTGGGTATTTTTTTATCTGATTGTTCAAAGCCTATTTCTGGACTATTTTATGGGTGTAAGGGAGTTTCCATGAGTACCCTTCGGATTTTCTAAATTTGCAAAAAATTTTATCTGACATGGCACCCCGAAAATTTAATGTGATATGCGTGAAATTATTCCGGTCGTTTTGAGGGGTCTCTCATTACTCAACGAAACTTGGTGCCTAAGTGAGAGCAAAAAATGTCAATAGTTTCCCCTATACAAAAATAATTAAGAGGCCGTTGTCAAGTTGAAGTGTTGATTTTTTACTTTGTTGTCTAAAAGTTTGTATGTCAATGATGTTATGAGTTCAGCCACTGCAGCTATAATGCTGTAACTTTCACTTTATTCTGTCAGATAACAGTAAACAATTATAAAATACATTTTTCTGTCTAAATTTTACTCAAAAACATTAAAATTTATTGTTTTAAACAGTAATTTACATGGCCTTGAATGGCATAAAATTGTCAGATTTCCTTGTAGACAGAAATAACTAAGAAGTTAAGAAAAAATTGCTAAATTACTCGAAGGAAAACAGAAGCGAAATTAATTTAGTGATTAAACACTATTGCAACTAAATAAATTTAATTTTGAACAAACCCCCCCCAAAAAGTACCTGTGTGTACTTCAACCCTTTAGAACAGCAAAAAACAGCGCATGGGAAATTTGCGAGATTAGGTTCTACATGATATTGCTCACAAATGTACTTTCAACCAAATCCATGATACTGTTTACCCAAAAAGCATGCAAAGCCAGTAAAATATGGTTTGTATTTTATTTATATCATTAATTTTTGTCTGAAAAACTGATCCAGTAGCAACTGATAGAGTCGGGTCATAATCTAGCACGCACTTTTCCTCCAAAACAAATTATGATTGCATGACCATTTCTACAAGATGTATTTAAATCCAGCATTTTTCCTCAAATGCTTAATTTTACCAAGGGGAAACACATGTAATCAACTTTCATATTTCTACCTTTTAGCAATTAACAAAATAGACACTAATAAAGTTAAAACCTTGTCAACCAAGGGAGATAATTGTAGGCACTGAAGAATGTAAACAAACTATAAAATGAAGCTTTTATTGTAAATATATGACATTGATCCATATTTAAGGAACAAAATTAGAAGATAATAATCCGATTCCTATTTTAGAAATACAATCACAGAAAAGTCTTCATGAGATTACAAAGATAGCTTAAACATTGTTTGTGGGGAAGGGGGGGGGGTGCACATGTAGATGGAAAAAGCCAGGATATGCGCATATATATTTATAAAAGTGACATATCAGTAGGTGGAGTGGTTTCATTTGGTAACCATGGACCTTGTACACAATAAATGCACTCGGTTACTAATTTTAAAAACATGTTTTTTTGCTTTCACCATTTATTTCAAATTCTTGCATTGATGTTTACTTATTTACAATATATGGTTACAACATCATAGCATTATGACGTCACAGTTTGCATGATGTCATAAAGGGTACTTCAAAACTCCTGGCTGTGTAAATCGCTTTTTTAAGAAACTTCTTTGGAAATATTGCTATTAACCTATTAATAATCAGTTGAATTTAAGTAAATACAAATGTACACCCATTTCTGAACCATAAATATTTGATTTATATATTGAGTACTGTTTAAGAATGTTTGATTGTGAAATTAATGCAAAAAGTAGAAAGTAAATGTAAAAATTTGTTCTAAAAGATAAGTAATGTGCCCATTTTTCTTCTTAAAAAGGTAAAATTTTTATAACTTTGGAATTCAGTATTGATATTATTTAAAGATATAGCCTTCCTAAGGTTTATTATGACATGTATATAGGTTGGGAAAGCGAAAACTTATCATCCAGCTATAGATATAATGACACGTGAAAATTGTTGATTTTTTTTTTAAATCAAGTGTTGAGTTTAACAATTGAAAGCGTTAAAGTTAGTTCATAAAACAGGTTGAAACGGCTTTATTTTATTTCGGAATGAGATAAAACTTGGTAGTTTTGCTCGTAATATGGGGAACAAAAATAAAATACAGTAAAAAGTATGAAAATTGAAAATTTTGTTTTCAATTTGACAACGGCTCTGTAAATGAACTTTGACTGAGGGAGAGGAAAATAGTTCTTATTTTGATATTTGACTGCGCCAAACTGTAACATAGACAGTGGATTTATTATTCAATGGAATTTTAATATTGGAGCTGTATTTAAAAAGCAGTTTCATATAGAATTTATAAATAAATTTATTCAGATAATTTATTAAATGTATTGGGTATTTTTTTATCTGATTGTTCAAAGCCTATTTCTGGACTATTTTATGGGTGTAAGGGAGTTTCCATGAGTACCCTTCGGATTTTCTAAATTTGCAAAAAATTTTATCTGACATGGCACCCCGAAAATTTAATGTGATATGCGTGAAATTATTCCGGTCGTTTTGAGGGGTCTCTCATTACTCAACGAAACTTGGTGCCTAAGTGAGAGCAAAAAATGTCAATAGTTTCCCCTATACAAAAATAATTAAGAGGCCGTTGTCAAGTTGAAGTGTTGATTTTTTACTTTGTTGTCTAAAAGTTTGTATGTCAATGATGTTATGAGTTCAGCCACTGCAGCTATAATGCTGTAACTTTCACTTTATTCTGTCAGATAACAGTAAACAATTATAAAATACATTTTTCTGTCTAAATTTTACTCAAAAACATTAAAATTTATTGTTTTAAACAGTAATTTACATGGCCTTGAATGGCATAAAATTGTCAGATTTCCTTGTAGACAGAAATAACTAAGAAGTTAAGAAAAAATTGCTAAATTACTCGAAGGAAAACAGAAGCGAAATTAATTTAGTGATTAAACACTATTGCAACTAAATAAATTTAATTTTGAACAAACCCCCCCCAAAAAGTACCTGTGTGTACTTCAACCCTTTAGAACAGCAAAAAACAGCGCATGGGAAATTTGCGAGATTAGGTTCTACATGATATTGCTCACAAATGTACTTTCAACCAAATCCATGATACTGTTTACCCAAAAAGCATGCAAAGCCAGTAAAATATGGTTTGTATTTTATTTATATCATTAATTTTTGTCTGAAAAACTGATCCAGTAGCAACTGATAGAGTCGGGTCATAATCTAGCACGCACTTTTCCTCCAAAACAAATTATGATTGCATGACCATTTCTACAAGATGTATTTAAATCCAGCATTTTTCCTCAAATGCTTAATTTTACCAAGGGGAAACACATGTAATCAACTTTCATATTTCTACCTTTTAGCAATTAACAAAATAGACACTAATAAAGTTAAAACCTTGTCAACCAAGGGAGATAATTGTAGGCACTGAAGAATGTAAACAAACTATAAAATGAAGCTTTTATTGTAAATATATGACATTGATCCATATTTAAGGAACAAAATTAGAAGATAATAATCCGATTCCTATTTTAGAAATACAATCACAGAAAAGTCTTCATGAGATTACAAAGATAGCTTAAACATTGTTTGTGGGGAAGGGGGGGGGGTGCACATGTAGATGGAAAAAGCCAGGATATGCGCATATATATTTATAAAAGTGACATATCAGTAGGTGGAGTGGTTTCATTTGGTAACCATGGACCTTGTACACAATAAATGCACTCGGTTACTAATTTTAAAAACATGTTTTTTTGCTTTCACCATTTATTTCAAATTCTTGCATTGATGTTTACTTATTTACAATATATGGTTACAACATCATAGCATTATGACGTCACAGTTTGCATGATGTCATAAAGGGTACTTCAAAACTCCTGGCTGTGTAAATCGCTTTTTTAAGAAACTTCTTTGGAAATATTGCTATTAACCTATTAATAATCAGTTGAATTTAAGTAAATACAAATGTACACCCATTTCTGAACCATAAATATTTGATTTATATATTGAGTACTGTTTAAGAATGTTTGATTGTGAAATTAATGCAAAAAGTAGAAAGTAAATGTAAAAATTTGTTCTAAAAGATAAGTAATGTGCCCATTTTTCTTCTTAAAAAGGTAAAATTTTTATAACTTTGGAATTCAGTATTGATATTATTTAAAGATATAGCCTTCCTAAGGTTTATTATGACATGTATATAGGTTGGGAAAGCGAAAACTTATCATCCAGCTATAGATATAATGACACGTGAAAATTGTTGATTTTTTTTTTAAATCAAGTGTTGAGTTTAACAATTGAAAGCGTTAAAGTTAGTTCATAAAACAGGTTGAAACGGCTTTATTTTATTTCGGAATGAGATAAAACTTGGTAGTTTTGCTCGTAATATGGGGAACAAAAATAAAATACAGTAAAAAGTATGAAAATTGAAAATTTTGTTTTCAATTTGACAACGGCTCTGTAAATGAACTTTGACTGAGGGAGAGGAAAATAGTTCTTATTTTGATATTTGACTGCGCCAAACTGTAACATAGACAGTGGATTTATTATTCAATGGAATTTTAATATTGGAGCTGTATTTAAAAAGCAGTTTCATATAGAATTTATAAATAAATTTATTCAGATAATTTATTAAATGTATTGGGTATTTTTTTATCTGATTGTTCAAAGCCTATTTCTGGACTATTTTATGGGTGTAAGGGAGTTTCCATGAGTACCCTTCGGATTTTCTAAATTTGCAAAAAATTTTATCTGACATGGCACCCCGAAAATTTAATGTGATATGCGTGAAATTATTCCGGTCGTTTTGAGGGGTCTCTCATTACTCAACGAAACTTGGTGCCTAAGTGAGAGCAAAAAATGTCAATAGTTTCCCCTATACAAAAATAATTAAGAGGCCGTTGTCAAGTTGAAGTGTTGATTTTTTACTTTGTTGTCTAAAAGTTTGTATGTCAATGATGTTATGAGTTCAGCCACTGCAGCTATAATGCTGTAACTTTCACTTTATTCTGTCAGATAACAGTAAACAATTATAAAATACATTTTTCTGTCTAAATTTTACTCAAAAACATTAAAATTTATTGTTTTAAACAGTAATTTACATGGCCTTGAATGGCATAAAATTGTCAGATTTCCTTGTAGACAGAAATAACTAAGAAGTTAAGAAAAAATTGCTAAATTACTCGAAGGAAAACAGAAGCGAAATTAATTTAGTGATTAAACACTATTGCAACTAAATAAATTTAATTTTGAACAAACCCCCCCCAAAAAGTACCTGTGTGTACTTCAACCCTTTAGAACAGCAAAAAACAGCGCATGGGAAATTTGCGAGATTAGGTTCTACATGATATTGCTCACAAATGTACTTTCAACCAAATCCATGATACTGTTTACCCAAAAAGCATGCAAAGCCAGTAAAATATGGTTTGTATTTTATTTATATCATTAATTTTTGTCTGAAAAACTGATCCAGTAGCAACTGATAGAGTCGGGTCATAATCTAGCACGCACTTTTCCTCCAAAACAAATTATGATTGCATGACCATTTCTACAAGATGTATTTAAATCCAGCATTTTTCCTCAAATGCTTAATTTTACCAAGGGGAAACACATGTAATCAACTTTCATATTTCTACCTTTTAGCAATTAACAAAATAGACACTAATAAAGTTAAAACCTTGTCAACCAAGGGAGATAATTGTAGGCACTGAAGAATGTAAACAAACTATAAAATGAAGCTTTTATTGTAAATATATGACATTGATCCATATTTAAGGAACAAAATTAGAAGATAATAATCCGATTCCTATTTTAGAAATACAATCACAGAAAAGTCTTCATGAGATTACAAAGATAGCTTAAACATTGTTTGTGGGGAAGGGGGGGGGGTGCACATGTAGATGGAAAAAGCCAGGATATGCGCATATATATTTATAAAAGTGACATATCAGTAGGTGGAGTGGTTTCATTTGGTAACCATGGACCTTGTACACAATAAATGCACTCGGTTACTAATTTTAAAAACATGTTTTTTTGCTTTCACCATTTATTTCAAATTCTTGCATTGATGTTTACTTATTTACAATATATGGTTACAACATCATAGCATTATGACGTCACAGTTTGCATGATGTCATAAAGGGTACTTCAAAACTCCTGGCTGTGTAAATCGCTTTTTTAAGAAACTTCTTTGGAAATATTGCTATTAACCTATTAATAATCAGTTGAATTTAAGTAAATACAAATGTACACCCATTTCTGAACCATAAATATTTGATTTATATATTGAGTACTGTTTAAGAATGTTTGATTGTGAAATTAATGCAAAAAGTAGAAAGTAAATGTAAAAATTTGTTCTAAAAGATAAGTAATGTGCCCATTTTTCTTCTTAAAAAGGTAAAATTTTTATAACTTTGGAATTCAGTATTGATATTATTTAAAGATATAGCCTTCCTAAGGTTTATTATGACATGTATATAGGTTGGGAAAGCGAAAACTTATCATCCAGCTATAGATATAATGACACGTGAAAATTGTTGATTTTTTTTTTAAATCAAGTGTTGAGTTTAACAATTGAAAGCGTTAAAGTTAGTTCATAAAACAGGTTGAAACGGCTTTATTTTATTTCGGAATGAGATAAAACTTGGTAGTTTTGCTCGTAATATGGGGAACAAAAATAAAATACAGTAAAAAGTATGAAAATTGAAAATTTTGTTTTCAATTTGACAACGGCTCTGTAAATGAACTTTGACTGAGGGAGAGGAAAATAGTTCTTATTTTGATATTTGACTGCGCCAAACTGTAACATAGACAGTGGATTTATTATTCAATGGAATTTTAATATTGGAGCTGTATTTAAAAAGCAGTTTCATATAGAATTTATAAATAAATTTATTCAGATAATTTATTAAATGTATTGGGTATTTTTTTATCTGATTGTTCAAAGCCTATTTCTGGACTATTTTATGGGTGTAAGGGAGTTTCCATGAGTACCCTTCGGATTTTCTAAATTTGCAAAAAATTTTATCTGACATGGCACCCCGAAAATTTAATGTGATATGCGTGAAATTATTCCGGTCGTTTTGAGGGGTCTCTCATTACTCAACGAAACTTGGTGCCTAAGTGAGAGCAAAAAATGTCAATAGTTTCCCCTATACAAAAATAATTAAGAGGCCGTTGTCAAGTTGAAGTGTTGATTTTTTACTTTGTTGTCTAAAAGTTTGTATGTCAATGATGTTATGAGTTCAGCCACTGCAGCTATAATGCTGTAACTTTCACTTTATTCTGTCAGATAACAGTAAACAATTATAAAATACATTTTTCTGTCTAAATTTTACTCAAAAACATTAAAATTTATTGTTTTAAACAGTAATTTACATGGCCTTGAATGGCATAAAATTGTCAGATTTCCTTGTAGACAGAAATAACTAAGAAGTTAAGAAAAAATTGCTAAATTACTCGAAGGAAAACAGAAGCGAAATTAATTTAGTGATTAAACACTATTGCAACTAAATAAATTTAATTTTGAACAAACCCCCCCCAAAAAGTACCTGTGTGTACTTCAACCCTTTAGAACAGCAAAAAACAGCGCATGGGAAATTTGCGAGATTAGGTTCTACATGATATTGCTCACAAATGTACTTTCAACCAAATCCATGATACTGTTTACCCAAAAAGCATGCAAAGCCAGTAAAATATGGTTTGTATTTTATTTATATCATTAATTTTTGTCTGAAAAACTGATCCAGTAGCAACTGATAGAGTCGGGTCATAATCTAGCACGCACTTTTCCTCCAAAACAAATTATGATTGCATGACCATTTCTACAAGATGTATTTAAATCCAGCATTTTTCCTCAAATGCTTAATTTTACCAAGGGGAAACACATGTAATCAACTTTCATATTTCTACCTTTTAGCAATTAACAAAATAGACACTAATAAAGTTAAAACCTTGTCAACCAAGGGAGATAATTGTAGGCACTGAAGAATGTAAACAAACTATAAAATGAAGCTTTTATTGTAAATATATGACATTGATCCATATTTAAGGAACAAAATTAGAAGATAATAATCCGATTCCTATTTTAGAAATACAATCACAGAAAAGTCTTCATGAGATTACAAAGATAGCTTAAACATTGTTTGTGGGGAAGGGGGGGGGGTGCACATGTAGATGGAAAAAGCCAGGATATGCGCATATATATTTATAAAAGTGACATATCAGTAGGTGGAGTGGTTTCATTTGGTAACCATGGACCTTGTACACAATAAATGCACTCGGTTACTAATTTTAAAAACATGTTTTTTTGCTTTCACCATTTATTTCAAATTCTTGCATTGATGTTTACTTATTTACAATATATGGTTACAACATCATAGCATTATGACGTCACAGTTTGCATGATGTCATAAAGGGTACTTCAAAACTCCTGGCTGTGTAAATCGCTTTTTTAAGAAACTTCTTTGGAAATATTGCTATTAACCTATTAATAATCAGTTGAATTTAAGTAAATACAAATGTACACCCATTTCTGAACCATAAATATTTGATTTATATATTGAGTACTGTTTAAGAATGTTTGATTGTGAAATTAATGCAAAAAGTAGAAAGTAAATGTAAAAATTTGTTCTAAAAGATAAGTAATGTGCCCATTTTTCTTCTTAAAAAGGTAAAATTTTTATAACTTTGGAATTCAGTATTGATATTATTTAAAGATATAGCCTTCCTAAGGTTTATTATGACATGTATATAGGTTGGGAAAGCGAAAACTTATCATCCAGCTATAGATATAATGACACGTGAAAATTGTTGATTTTTTTTTTAAATCAAGTGTTGAGTTTAACAATTGAAAGCGTTAAAGTTAGTTCATAAAACAGGTTGAAACGGCTTTATTTTATTTCGGAATGAGATAAAACTTGGTAGTTTTGCTCGTAATATGGGGAACAAAAATAAAATACAGTAAAAAGTATGAAAATTGAAAATTTTGTTTTCAATTTGACAACGGCTCTGTAAATGAACTTTGACTGAGGGAGAGGAAAATAGTTCTTATTTTGATATTTGACTGCGCCAAACTGTAACATAGACAGTGGATTTATTATTCAATGGAATTTTAATATTGGAGCTGTATTTAAAAAGCAGTTTCATATAGAATTTATAAATAAATTTATTCAGATAATTTATTAAATGTATTGGGTATTTTTTTATCTGATTGTTCAAAGCCTATTTCTGGACTATTTTATGGGTGTAAGGGAGTTTCCATGAGTACCCTTCGGATTTTCTAAATTTGCAAAAAATTTTATCTGACATGGCACCCCGAAAATTTAATGTGATATGCGTGAAATTATTCCGGTCGTTTTGAGGGGTCTCTCATTACTCAACGAAACTTGGTGCCTAAGTGAGAGCAAAAAATGTCAATAGTTTCCCCTATACAAAAATAATTAAGAGGCCGTTGTCAAGTTGAAGTGTTGATTTTTTACTTTGTTGTCTAAAAGTTTGTATGTCAATGATGTTATGAGTTCAGCCACTGCAGCTATAATGCTGTAACTTTCACTTTATTCTGTCAGATAACAGTAAACAATTATAAAATACATTTTTCTGTCTAAATTTTACTCAAAAACATTAAAATTTATTGTTTTAAACAGTAATTTACATGGCCTTGAATGGCATAAAATTGTCAGATTTCCTTGTAGACAGAAATAACTAAGAAGTTAAGAAAAAATTGCTAAATTACTCGAAGGAAAACAGAAGCGAAATTAATTTAGTGATTAAACACTATTGCAACTAAATAAATTTAATTTTGAACAAACCCCCCCCAAAAAGTACCTGTGTGTACTTCAACCCTTTAGAACAGCAAAAAACAGCGCATGGGAAATTTGCGAGATTAGGTTCTACATGATATTGCTCACAAATGTACTTTCAACCAAATCCATGATACTGTTTACCCAAAAAGCATGCAAAGCCAGTAAAATATGGTTTGTATTTTATTTATATCATTAATTTTTGTCTGAAAAACTGATCCAGTAGCAACTGATAGAGTCGGGTCATAATCTAGCACGCACTTTTCCTCCAAAACAAATTATGATTGCATGACCATTTCTACAAGATGTATTTAAATCCAGCATTTTTCCTCAAATGCTTAATTTTACCAAGGGGAAACACATGTAATCAACTTTCATATTTCTACCTTTTAGCAATTAACAAAATAGACACTAATAAAGTTAAAACCTTGTCAACCAAGGGAGATAATTGTAGGCACTGAAGAATGTAAACAAACTATAAAATGAAGCTTTTATTGTAAATATATGACATTGATCCATATTTAAGGAACAAAATTAGAAGATAATAATCCGATTCCTATTTTAGAAATACAATCACAGAAAAGTCTTCATGAGATTACAAAGATAGCTTAAACATTGTTTGTGGGGAAGGGGGGGGGGTGCACATGTAGATGGAAAAAGCCAGGATATGCGCATATATATTTATAAAAGTGACATATCAGTAGGTGGAGTGGTTTCATTTGGTAACCATGGACCTTGTACACAATAAATGCACTCGGTTACTAATTTTAAAAACATGTTTTTTTGCTTTCACCATTTATTTCAAATTCTTGCATTGATGTTTACTTATTTACAATATATGGTTACAACATCATAGCATTATGACGTCACAGTTTGCATGATGTCATAAAGGGTACTTCAAAACTCCTGGCTGTGTAAATCGCTTTTTTAAGAAACTTCTTTGGAAATATTGCTATTAACCTATTAATAATCAGTTGAATTTAAGTAAATACAAATGTACACCCATTTCTGAACCATAAATATTTGATTTATATATTGAGTACTGTTTAAGAATGTTTGATTGTGAAATTAATGCAAAAAGTAGAAAGTAAATGTAAAAATTTGTTCTAAAAGATAAGTAATGTGCCCATTTTTCTTCTTAAAAAGGTAAAATTTTTATAACTTTGGAATTCAGTATTGATATTATTTAAAGATATAGCCTTCCTAAGGTTTATTATGACATGTATATAGGTTGGGAAAGCGAAAACTTATCATCCAGCTATAGATATAATGACACGTGAAAATTGTTGATTTTTTTTTTAAATCAAGTGTTGAGTTTAACAATTGAAAGCGTTAAAGTTAGTTCATAAAACAGGTTGAAACGGCTTTATTTTATTTCGGAATGAGATAAAACTTGGTAGTTTTGCTCGTAATATGGGGAACAAAAATAAAATACAGTAAAAAGTATGAAAATTGAAAATTTTGTTTTCAATTTGACAACGGCTCTGTAAATGAACTTTGACTGAGGGAGAGGAAAATAGTTCTTATTTTGATATTTGACTGCGCCAAACTGTAACATAGACAGTGGATTTATTATTCAATGGAATTTTAATATTGGAGCTGTATTTAAAAAGCAGTTTCATATAGAATTTATAAATAAATTTATTCAGATAATTTATTAAATGTATTGGGTATTTTTTTATCTGATTGTTCAAAGCCTATTTCTGGACTATTTTATGGGTGTAAGGGAGTTTCCATGAGTACCCTTCGGATTTTCTAAATTTGCAAAAAATTTTATCTGACATGGCACCCCGAAAATTTAATGTGATATGCGTGAAATTATTCCGGTCGTTTTGAGGGGTCTCTCATTACTCAACGAAACTTGGTGCCTAAGTGAGAGCAAAAAATGTCAATAGTTTCCCCTATACAAAAATAATTAAGAGGCCGTTGTCAAGTTGAAGTGTTGATTTTTTACTTTGTTGTCTAAAAGTTTGTATGTCAATGATGTTATGAGTTCAGCCACTGCAGCTATAATGCTGTAACTTTCACTTTATTCTGTCAGATAACAGTAAACAATTATAAAATACATTTTTCTGTCTAAATTTTACTCAAAAACATTAAAATTTATTGTTTTAAACAGTAATTTACATGGCCTTGAATGGCATAAAATTGTCAGATTTCCTTGTAGACAGAAATAACTAAGAAGTTAAGAAAAAATTGCTAAATTACTCGAAGGAAAACAGAAGCGAAATTAATTTAGTGATTAAACACTATTGCAACTAAATAAATTTAATTTTGAACAAACCCCCCCCAAAAAGTACCTGTGTGTACTTCAACCCTTTAGAACAGCAAAAAACAGCGCATGGGAAATTTGCGAGATTAGGTTCTACATGATATTGCTCACAAATGTACTTTCAACCAAATCCATGATACTGTTTACCCAAAAAGCATGCAAAGCCAGTAAAATATGGTTTGTATTTTATTTATATCATTAATTTTTGTCTGAAAAACTGATCCAGTAGCAACTGATAGAGTCGGGTCATAATCTAGCACGCACTTTTCCTCCAAAACAAATTATGATTGCATGACCATTTCTACAAGATGTATTTAAATCCAGCATTTTTCCTCAAATGCTTAATTTTACCAAGGGGAAACACATGTAATCAACTTTCATATTTCTACCTTTTAGCAATTAACAAAATAGACACTAATAAAGTTAAAACCTTGTCAACCAAGGGAGATAATTGTAGGCACTGAAGAATGTAAACAAACTATAAAATGAAGCTTTTATTGTAAATATATGACATTGATCCATATTTAAGGAACAAAATTAGAAGATAATAATCCGATTCCTATTTTAGAAATACAATCACAGAAAAGTCTTCATGAGATTACAAAGATAGCTTAAACATTGTTTGTGGGGAAGGGGGGGGGGTGCACATGTAGATGGAAAAAGCCAGGATATGCGCATATATATTTATAAAAGTGACATATCAGTAGGTGGAGTGGTTTCATTTGGTAACCATGGACCTTGTACACAATAAATGCACTCGGTTACTAATTTTAAAAACATGTTTTTTTGCTTTCACCATTTATTTCAAATTCTTGCATTGATGTTTACTTATTTACAATATATGGTTACAACATCATAGCATTATGACGTCACAGTTTGCATGATGTCATAAAGGGTACTTCAAAACTCCTGGCTGTGTAAATCGCTTTTTTAAGAAACTTCTTTGGAAATATTGCTATTAACCTATTAATAATCAGTTGAATTTAAGTAAATACAAATGTACACCCATTTCTGAACCATAAATATTTGATTTATATATTGAGTACTGTTTAAGAATGTTTGATTGTGAAATTAATGCAAAAAGTAGAAAGTAAATGTAAAAATTTGTTCTAAAAGATAAGTAATGTGCCCATTTTTCTTCTTAAAAAGGTAAAATTTTTATAACTTTGGAATTCAGTATTGATATTATTTAAAGATATAGCCTTCCTAAGGTTTATTATGACATGTATATAGGTTGGGAAAGCGAAAACTTATCATCCAGCTATAGATATAATGACACGTGAAAATTGTTGATTTTTTTTTTAAATCAAGTGTTGAGTTTAACAATTGAAAGCGTTAAAGTTAGTTCATAAAACAGGTTGAAACGGCTTTATTTTATTTCGGAATGAGATAAAACTTGGTAGTTTTGCTCGTAATATGGGGAACAAAAATAAAATACAGTAAAAAGTATGAAAATTGAAAATTTTGTTTTCAATTTGACAACGGCTCTGTAAATGAACTTTGACTGAGGGAGAGGAAAATAGTTCTTATTTTGATATTTGACTGCGCCAAACTGTAACATAGACAGTGGATTTATTATTCAATGGAATTTTAATATTGGAGCTGTATTTAAAAAGCAGTTTCATATAGAATTTATAAATAAATTTATTCAGATAATTTATTAAATGTATTGGGTATTTTTTTATCTGATTGTTCAAAGCCTATTTCTGGACTATTTTATGGGTGTAAGGGAGTTTCCATGAGTACCCTTCGGATTTTCTAAATTTGCAAAAAATTTTATCTGACATGGCACCCCGAAAATTTAATGTGATATGCGTGAAATTATTCCGGTCGTTTTGAGGGGTCTCTCATTACTCAACGAAACTTGGTGCCTAAGTGAGAGCAAAAAATGTCAATAGTTTCCCCTATACAAAAATAATTAAGAGGCCGTTGTCAAGTTGAAGTGTTGATTTTTTACTTTGTTGTCTAAAAGTTTGTATGTCAATGATGTTATGAGTTCAGCCACTGCAGCTATAATGCTGTAACTTTCACTTTATTCTGTCAGATAACAGTAAACAATTATAAAATACATTTTTCTGTCTAAATTTTACTCAAAAACATTAAAATTTATTGTTTTAAACAGTAATTTACATGGCCTTGAATGGCATAAAATTGTCAGATTTCCTTGTAGACAGAAATAACTAAGAAGTTAAGAAAAAATTGCTAAATTACTCGAAGGAAAACAGAAGCGAAATTAATTTAGTGATTAAACACTATTGCAACTAAATAAATTTAATTTTGAACAAACCCCCCCCAAAAAGTACCTGTGTGTACTTCAACCCTTTAGAACAGCAAAAAACAGCGCATGGGAAATTTGCGAGATTAGGTTCTACATGATATTGCTCACAAATGTACTTTCAACCAAATCCATGATACTGTTTACCCAAAAAGCATGCAAAGCCAGTAAAATATGGTTTGTATTTTATTTATATCATTAATTTTTGTCTGAAAAACTGATCCAGTAGCAACTGATAGAGTCGGGTCATAATCTAGCACGCACTTTTCCTCCAAAACAAATTATGATTGCATGACCATTTCTACAAGATGTATTTAAATCCAGCATTTTTCCTCAAATGCTTAATTTTACCAAGGGGAAACACATGTAATCAACTTTCATATTTCTACCTTTTAGCAATTAACAAAATAGACACTAATAAAGTTAAAACCTTGTCAACCAAGGGAGATAATTGTAGGCACTGAAGAATGTAAACAAACTATAAAATGAAGCTTTTATTGTAAATATATGACATTGATCCATATTTAAGGAACAAAATTAGAAGATAATAATCCGATTCCTATTTTAGAAATACAATCACAGAAAAGTCTTCATGAGATTACAAAGATAGCTTAAACATTGTTTGTGGGGAAGGGGGGGGGGTGCACATGTAGATGGAAAAAGCCAGGATATGCGCATATATATTTATAAAAGTGACATATCAGTAGGTGGAGTGGTTTCATTTGGTAACCATGGACCTTGTACACAATAAATGCACTCGGTTACTAATTTTAAAAACATGTTTTTTTGCTTTCACCATTTATTTCAAATTCTTGCATTGATGTTTACTTATTTACAATATATGGTTACAACATCATAGCATTATGACGTCACAGTTTGCATGATGTCATAAAGGGTACTTCAAAACTCCTGGCTGTGTAAATCGCTTTTTTAAGAAACTTCTTTGGAAATATTGCTATTAACCTATTAATAATCAGTTGAATTTAAGTAAATACAAATGTACACCCATTTCTGAACCATAAATATTTGATTTATATATTGAGTACTGTTTAAGAATGTTTGATTGTGAAATTAATGCAAAAAGTAGAAAGTAAATGTAAAAATTTGTTCTAAAAGATAAGTAATGTGCCCATTTTTCTTCTTAAAAAGGTAAAATTTTTATAACTTTGGAATTCAGTATTGATATTATTTAAAGATATAGCCTTCCTAAGGTTTATTATGACATGTATATAGGTTGGGAAAGCGAAAACTTATCATCCAGCTATAGATATAATGACACGTGAAAATTGTTGATTTTTTTTTTAAATCAAGTGTTGAGTTTAACAATTGAAAGCGTTAAAGTTAGTTCATAAAACAGGTTGAAACGGCTTTATTTTATTTCGGAATGAGATAAAACTTGGTAGTTTTGCTCGTAATATGGGGAACAAAAATAAAATACAGTAAAAAGTATGAAAATTGAAAATTTTGTTTTCAATTTGACAACGGCTCTGTAAATGAACTTTGACTGAGGGAGAGGAAAATAGTTCTTATTTTGATATTTGACTGCGCCAAACTGTAACATAGACAGTGGATTTATTATTCAATGGAATTTTAATATTGGAGCTGTATTTAAAAAGCAGTTTCATATAGAATTTATAAATAAATTTATTCAGATAATTTATTAAATGTATTGGGTATTTTTTTATCTGATTGTTCAAAGCCTATTTCTGGACTATTTTATGGGTGTAAGGGAGTTTCCATGAGTACCCTTCGGATTTTCTAAATTTGCAAAAAATTTTATCTGACATGGCACCCCGAAAATTTAATGTGATATGCGTGAAATTATTCCGGTCGTTTTGAGGGGTCTCTCATTACTCAACGAAACTTGGTGCCTAAGTGAGAGCAAAAAATGTCAATAGTTTCCCCTATACAAAAATAATTAAGAGGCCGTTGTCAAGTTGAAGTGTTGATTTTTTACTTTGTTGTCTAAAAGTTTGTATGTCAATGATGTTATGAGTTCAGCCACTGCAGCTATAATGCTGTAACTTTCACTTTATTCTGTCAGATAACAGTAAACAATTATAAAATACATTTTTCTGTCTAAATTTTACTCAAAAACATTAAAATTTATTGTTTTAAACAGTAATTTACATGGCCTTGAATGGCATAAAATTGTCAGATTTCCTTGTAGACAGAAATAACTAAGAAGTTAAGAAAAAATTGCTAAATTACTCGAAGGAAAACAGAAGCGAAATTAATTTAGTGATTAAACACTATTGCAACTAAATAAATTTAATTTTGAACAAACCCCCCCCAAAAAGTACCTGTGTGTACTTCAACCCTTTAGAACAGCAAAAAACAGCGCATGGGAAATTTGCGAGATTAGGTTCTACATGATATTGCTCACAAATGTACTTTCAACCAAATCCATGATACTGTTTACCCAAAAAGCATGCAAAGCCAGTAAAATATGGTTTGTATTTTATTTATATCATTAATTTTTGTCTGAAAAACTGATCCAGTAGCAACTGATAGAGTCGGGTCATAATCTAGCACGCACTTTTCCTCCAAAACAAATTATGATTGCATGACCATTTCTACAAGATGTATTTAAATCCAGCATTTTTCCTCAAATGCTTAATTTTACCAAGGGGAAACACATGTAATCAACTTTCATATTTCTACCTTTTAGCAATTAACAAAATAGACACTAATAAAGTTAAAACCTTGTCAACCAAGGGAGATAATTGTAGGCACTGAAGAATGTAAACAAACTATAAAATGAAGCTTTTATTGTAAATATATGACATTGATCCATATTTAAGGAACAAAATTAGAAGATAATAATCCGATTCCTATTTTAGAAATACAATCACAGAAAAGTCTTCATGAGATTACAAAGATAGCTTAAACATTGTTTGTGGGGAAGGGGGGGGGGTGCACATGTAGATGGAAAAAGCCAGGATATGCGCATATATATTTATAAAAGTGACATATCAGTAGGTGGAGTGGTTTCATTTGGTAACCATGGACCTTGTACACAATAAATGCACTCGGTTACTAATTTTAAAAACATGTTTTTTTGCTTTCACCATTTATTTCAAATTCTTGCATTGATGTTTACTTATTTACAATATATGGTTACAACATCATAGCATTATGACGTCACAGTTTGCATGATGTCATAAAGGGTACTTCAAAACTCCTGGCTGTGTAAATCGCTTTTTTAAGAAACTTCTTTGGAAATATTGCTATTAACCTATTAATAATCAGTTGAATTTAAGTAAATACAAATGTACACCCATTTCTGAACCATAAATATTTGATTTATATATTGAGTACTGTTTAAGAATGTTTGATTGTGAAATTAATGCAAAAAGTAGAAAGTAAATGTAAAAATTTGTTCTAAAAGATAAGTAATGTGCCCATTTTTCTTCTTAAAAAGGTAAAATTTTTATAACTTTGGAATTCAGTATTGATATTATTTAAAGATATAGCCTTCCTAAGGTTTATTATGACATGTATATAGGTTGGGAAAGCGAAAACTTATCATCCAGCTATAGATATAATGACACGTGAAAATTGTTGATTTTTTTTTTAAATCAAGTGTTGAGTTTAACAATTGAAAGCGTTAAAGTTAGTTCATAAAACAGGTTGAAACGGCTTTATTTTATTTCGGAATGAGATAAAACTTGGTAGTTTTGCTCGTAATATGGGGAACAAAAATAAAATACAGTAAAAAGTATGAAAATTGAAAATTTTGTTTTCAATTTGACAACGGCTCTGTAAATGAACTTTGACTGAGGGAGAGGAAAATAGTTCTTATTTTGATATTTGACTGCGCCAAACTGTAACATAGACAGTGGATTTATTATTCAATGGAATTTTAATATTGGAGCTGTATTTAAAAAGCAGTTTCATATAGAATTTATAAATAAATTTATTCAGATAATTTATTAAATGTATTGGGTATTTTTTTATCTGATTGTTCAAAGCCTATTTCTGGACTATTTTATGGGTGTAAGGGAGTTTCCATGAGTACCCTTCGGATTTTCTAAATTTGCAAAAAATTTTATCTGACATGGCACCCCGAAAATTTAATGTGATATGCGTGAAATTATTCCGGTCGTTTTGAGGGGTCTCTCATTACTCAACGAAACTTGGTGCCTAAGTGAGAGCAAAAAATGTCAATAGTTTCCCCTATACAAAAATAATTAAGAGGCCGTTGTCAAGTTGAAGTGTTGATTTTTTACTTTGTTGTCTAAAAGTTTGTATGTCAATGATGTTATGAGTTCAGCCACTGCAGCTATAATGCTGTAACTTTCACTTTATTCTGTCAGATAACAGTAAACAATTATAAAATACATTTTTCTGTCTAAATTTTACTCAAAAACATTAAAATTTATTGTTTTAAACAGTAATTTACATGGCCTTGAATGGCATAAAATTGTCAGATTTCCTTGTAGACAGAAATAACTAAGAAGTTAAGAAAAAATTGCTAAATTACTCGAAGGAAAACAGAAGCGAAATTAATTTAGTGATTAAACACTATTGCAACTAAATAAATTTAATTTTGAACAAACCCCCCCCAAAAAGTACCTGTGTGTACTTCAACCCTTTAGAACAGCAAAAAACAGCGCATGGGAAATTTGCGAGATTAGGTTCTACATGATATTGCTCACAAATGTACTTTCAACCAAATCCATGATACTGTTTACCCAAAAAGCATGCAAAGCCAGTAAAATATGGTTTGTATTTTATTTATATCATTAATTTTTGTCTGAAAAACTGATCCAGTAGCAACTGATAGAGTCGGGTCATAATCTAGCACGCACTTTTCCTCCAAAACAAATTATGATTGCATGACCATTTCTACAAGATGTATTTAAATCCAGCATTTTTCCTCAAATGCTTAATTTTACCAAGGGGAAACACATGTAATCAACTTTCATATTTCTACCTTTTAGCAATTAACAAAATAGACACTAATAAAGTTAAAACCTTGTCAACCAAGGGAGATAATTGTAGGCACTGAAGAATGTAAACAAACTATAAAATGAAGCTTTTATTGTAAATATATGACATTGATCCATATTTAAGGAACAAAATTAGAAGATAATAATCCGATTCCTATTTTAGAAATACAATCACAGAAAAGTCTTCATGAGATTACAAAGATAGCTTAAACATTGTTTGTGGGGAAGGGGGGGGGGTGCACATGTAGATGGAAAAAGCCAGGATATGCGCATATATATTTATAAAAGTGACATATCAGTAGGTGGAGTGGTTTCATTTGGTAACCATGGACCTTGTACACAATAAATGCACTCGGTTACTAATTTTAAAAACATGTTTTTTTGCTTTCACCATTTATTTCAAATTCTTGCATTGATGTTTACTTATTTACAATATATGGTTACAACATCATAGCATTATGACGTCACAGTTTGCATGATGTCATAAAGGGTACTTCAAAACTCCTGGCTGTGTAAATCGCTTTTTTAAGAAACTTCTTTGGAAATATTGCTATTAACCTATTAATAATCAGTTGAATTTAAGTAAATACAAATGTACACCCATTTCTGAACCATAAATATTTGATTTATATATTGAGTACTGTTTAAGAATGTTTGATTGTGAAATTAATGCAAAAAGTAGAAAGTAAATGTAAAAATTTGTTCTAAAAGATAAGTAATGTGCCCATTTTTCTTCTTAAAAAGGTAAAATTTTTATAACTTTGGAATTCAGTATTGATATTATTTAAAGATATAGCCTTCCTAAGGTTTATTATGACATGTATATAGGTTGGGAAAGCGAAAACTTATCATCCAGCTATAGATATAATGACACGTGAAAATTGTTGATTTTTTTTTTAAATCAAGTGTTGAGTTTAACAATTGAAAGCGTTAAAGTTAGTTCATAAAACAGGTTGAAACGGCTTTATTTTATTTCGGAATGAGATAAAACTTGGTAGTTTTGCTCGTAATATGGGGAACAAAAATAAAATACAGTAAAAAGTATGAAAATTGAAAATTTTGTTTTCAATTTGACAACGGCTCTGTAAATGAACTTTGACTGAGGGAGAGGAAAATAGTTCTTATTTTGATATTTGACTGCGCCAAACTGTAACATAGACAGTGGATTTATTATTCAATGGAATTTTAATATTGGAGCTGTATTTAAAAAGCAGTTTCATATAGAATTTATAAATAAATTTATTCAGATAATTTATTAAATGTATTGGGTATTTTTTTATCTGATTGTTCAAAGCCTATTTCTGGACTATTTTATGGGTGTAAGGGAGTTTCCATGAGTACCCTTCGGATTTTCTAAATTTGCAAAAAATTTTATCTGACATGGCACCCCGAAAATTTAATGTGATATGCGTGAAATTATTCCGGTCGTTTTGAGGGGTCTCTCATTACTCAACGAAACTTGGTGCCTAAGTGAGAGCAAAAAATGTCAATAGTTTCCCCTATACAAAAATAATTAAGAGGCCGTTGTCAAGTTGAAGTGTTGATTTTTTACTTTGTTGTCTAAAAGTTTGTATGTCAATGATGTTATGAGTTCAGCCACTGCAGCTATAATGCTGTAACTTTCACTTTATTCTGTCAGATAACAGTAAACAATTATAAAATACATTTTTCTGTCTAAATTTTACTCAAAAACATTAAAATTTATTGTTTTAAACAGTAATTTACATGGCCTTGAATGGCATAAAATTGTCAGATTTCCTTGTAGACAGAAATAACTAAGAAGTTAAGAAAAAATTGCTAAATTACTCGAAGGAAAACAGAAGCGAAATTAATTTAGTGATTAAACACTATTGCAACTAAATAAATTTAATTTTGAACAAACCCCCCCCAAAAAGTACCTGTGTGTACTTCAACCCTTTAGAACAGCAAAAAACAGCGCATGGGAAATTTGCGAGATTAGGTTCTACATGATATTGCTCACAAATGTACTTTCAACCAAATCCATGATACTGTTTACCCAAAAAGCATGCAAAGCCAGTAAAATATGGTTTGTATTTTATTTATATCATTAATTTTTGTCTGAAAAACTGATCCAGTAGCAACTGATAGAGTCGGGTCATAATCTAGCACGCACTTTTCCTCCAAAACAAATTATGATTGCATGACCATTTCTACAAGATGTATTTAAATCCAGCATTTTTCCTCAAATGCTTAATTTTACCAAGGGGAAACACATGTAATCAACTTTCATATTTCTACCTTTTAGCAATTAACAAAATAGACACTAATAAAGTTAAAACCTTGTCAACCAAGGGAGATAATTGTAGGCACTGAAGAATGTAAACAAACTATAAAATGAAGCTTTTATTGTAAATATATGACATTGATCCATATTTAAGGAACAAAATTAGAAGATAATAATCCGATTCCTATTTTAGAAATACAATCACAGAAAAGTCTTCATGAGATTACAAAGATAGCTTAAACATTGTTTGTGGGGAAGGGGGGGGGGTGCACATGTAGATGGAAAAAGCCAGGATATGCGCATATATATTTATAAAAGTGACATATCAGTAGGTGGAGTGGTTTCATTTGGTAACCATGGACCTTGTACACAATAAATGCACTCGGTTACTAATTTTAAAAACATGTTTTTTTGCTTTCACCATTTATTTCAAATTCTTGCATTGATGTTTACTTATTTACAATATATGGTTACAACATCATAGCATTATGACGTCACAGTTTGCATGATGTCATAAAGGGTACTTCAAAACTCCTGGCTGTGTAAATCGCTTTTTTAAGAAACTTCTTTGGAAATATTGCTATTAACCTATTAATAATCAGTTGAATTTAAGTAAATACAAATGTACACCCATTTCTGAACCATAAATATTTGATTTATATATTGAGTACTGTTTAAGAATGTTTGATTGTGAAATTAATGCAAAAAGTAGAAAGTAAATGTAAAAATTTGTTCTAAAAGATAAGTAATGTGCCCATTTTTCTTCTTAAAAAGGTAAAATTTTTATAACTTTGGAATTCAGTATTGATATTATTTAAAGATATAGCCTTCCTAAGGTTTATTATGACATGTATATAGGTTGGGAAAGCGAAAACTTATCATCCAGCTATAGATATAATGACACGTGAAAATTGTTGATTTTTTTTTTAAATCAAGTGTTGAGTTTAACAATTGAAAGCGTTAAAGTTAGTTCATAAAACAGGTTGAAACGGCTTTATTTTATTTCGGAATGAGATAAAACTTGGTAGTTTTGCTCGTAATATGGGGAACAAAAATAAAATACAGTAAAAAGTATGAAAATTGAAAATTTTGTTTTCAATTTGACAACGGCTCTGTAAATGAACTTTGACTGAGGGAGAGGAAAATAGTTCTTATTTTGATATTTGACTGCGCCAAACTGTAACATAGACAGTGGATTTATTATTCAATGGAATTTTAATATTGGAGCTGTATTTAAAAAGCAGTTTCATATAGAATTTATAAATAAATTTATTCAGATAATTTATTAAATGTATTGGGTATTTTTTTATCTGATTGTTCAAAGCCTATTTCTGGACTATTTTATGGGTGTAAGGGAGTTTCCATGAGTACCCTTCGGATTTTCTAAATTTGCAAAAAATTTTATCTGACATGGCACCCCGAAAATTTAATGTGATATGCGTGAAATTATTCCGGTCGTTTTGAGGGGTCTCTCATTACTCAACGAAACTTGGTGCCTAAGTGAGAGCAAAAAATGTCAATAGTTTCCCCTATACAAAAATAATTAAGAGGCCGTTGTCAAGTTGAAGTGTTGATTTTTTACTTTGTTGTCTAAAAGTTTGTATGTCAATGATGTTATGAGTTCAGCCACTGCAGCTATAATGCTGTAACTTTCACTTTATTCTGTCAGATAACAGTAAACAATTATAAAATACATTTTTCTGTCTAAATTTTACTCAAAAACATTAAAATTTATTGTTTTAAACAGTAATTTACATGGCCTTGAATGGCATAAAATTGTCAGATTTCCTTGTAGACAGAAATAACTAAGAAGTTAAGAAAAAATTGCTAAATTACTCGAAGGAAAACAGAAGCGAAATTAATTTAGTGATTAAACACTATTGCAACTAAATAAATTTAATTTTGAACAAACCCCCCCCAAAAAGTACCTGTGTGTACTTCAACCCTTTAGAACAGCAAAAAACAGCGCATGGGAAATTTGCGAGATTAGGTTCTACATGATATTGCTCACAAATGTACTTTCAACCAAATCCATGATACTGTTTACCCAAAAAGCATGCAAAGCCAGTAAAATATGGTTTGTATTTTATTTATATCATTAATTTTTGTCTGAAAAACTGATCCAGTAGCAACTGATAGAGTCGGGTCATAATCTAGCACGCACTTTTCCTCCAAAACAAATTATGATTGCATGACCATTTCTACAAGATGTATTTAAATCCAGCATTTTTCCTCAAATGCTTAATTTTACCAAGGGGAAACACATGTAATCAACTTTCATATTTCTACCTTTTAGCAATTAACAAAATAGACACTAATAAAGTTAAAACCTTGTCAACCAAGGGAGATAATTGTAGGCACTGAAGAATGTAAACAAACTATAAAATGAAGCTTTTATTGTAAATATATGACATTGATCCATATTTAAGGAACAAAATTAGAAGATAATAATCCGATTCCTATTTTAGAAATACAATCACAGAAAAGTCTTCATGAGATTACAAAGATAGCTTAAACATTGTTTGTGGGGAAGGGGGGGGGGTGCACATGTAGATGGAAAAAGCCAGGATATGCGCATATATATTTATAAAAGTGACATATCAGTAGGTGGAGTGGTTTCATTTGGTAACCATGGACCTTGTACACAATAAATGCACTCGGTTACTAATTTTAAAAACATGTTTTTTTGCTTTCACCATTTATTTCAAATTCTTGCATTGATGTTTACTTATTTACAATATATGGTTACAACATCATAGCATTATGACGTCACAGTTTGCATGATGTCATAAAGGGTACTTCAAAACTCCTGGCTGTGTAAATCGCTTTTTTAAGAAACTTCTTTGGAAATATTGCTATTAACCTATTAATAATCAGTTGAATTTAAGTAAATACAAATGTACACCCATTTCTGAACCATAAATATTTGATTTATATATTGAGTACTGTTTAAGAATGTTTGATTGTGAAATTAATGCAAAAAGTAGAAAGTAAATGTAAAAATTTGTTCTAAAAGATAAGTAATGTGCCCATTTTTCTTCTTAAAAAGGTAAAATTTTTATAACTTTGGAATTCAGTATTGATATTATTTAAAGATATAGCCTTCCTAAGGTTTATTATGACATGTATATAGGTTGGGAAAGCGAAAACTTATCATCCAGCTATAGATATAATGACACGTGAAAATTGTTGATTTTTTTTTTAAATCAAGTGTTGAGTTTAACAATTGAAAGCGTTAAAGTTAGTTCATAAAACAGGTTGAAACGGCTTTATTTTATTTCGGAATGAGATAAAACTTGGTAGTTTTGCTCGTAATATGGGGAACAAAAATAAAATACAGTAAAAAGTATGAAAATTGAAAATTTTGTTTTCAAGTTGAAGTGTTGATTTTTTACTTTGTTGTCTAAAAGTTTGTATGTCAATGATGTTATGAGTTCAGCCACTGCAGCTATAATGCTGTAACTTTCACTTTATTCTGTCAGATAACAGTAAACAATTATAAAATACATTTTTCTGTCTAAATTTTACTCAAAAACATTAAAATTTATTGTTTTAAACAGTAATTTACATGGCCTTGAATGGCATAAAATTGTCAGATTTCCTTGTAGACAGAAATAACTAAGAAGTTAAGAAAAAATTGCTAAATTACTCGAAGGAAAACAGAAGCGAAATTAATTTAGTGATTAAACACTATTGCAACTAAATAAATTTAATTTTGAACAAACCCCCCCCAAAAAGTACCTGTGTGTACTTCAACCCTTTAGAACAGCAAAAAACAGCGCATGGGAAATTTGCGAGATTAGGTTCTACATGATATTGCTCACAAATGTACTTTCAACCAAATCCATGATACTGTTTACCCAAAAAGCATGCAAAGCCAGTAAAATATGGTTTGTATTTTATTTATATCATTAATTTTTGTCTGAAAAACTGATCCAGTAGCAACTGATAGAGTCGGGTCATAATCTAGCACGCACTTTTCCTCCAAAACAAATTATGATTGCATGACCATTTCTACAAGATGTATTTAAATCCAGCATTTTTCCTCAAATGCTTAATTTTACCAAGGGGAAACACATGTAATCAACTTTCATATTTCTACCTTTTAGCAATTAACAAAATAGACACTAATAAAGTTAAAACCTTGTCAACCAAGGGAGATAATTGTAGGCACTGAAGAATGTAAACAAACTATAAAATGAAGCTTTTATTGTAAATATATGACATTGATCCATATTTAAGGAACAAAATTAGAAGATAATAATCCGATTCCTATTTTAGAAATACAATCACAGAAAAGTCTTCATGAGATTACAAAGATAGCTTAAACATTGTTTGTGGGGAAGGGGGGGGGGGTGCACATGTAGATGGAAAAAGCCAGGATATGCGCATATATATTTATAAAAGTGACATATCAGTAGGTGGAGTGGTTTCATTTGGTAACCATGGACCTTGTACACAATAAATGCACTCGGTTACTAATTTTAAAAACATGTTTTTTTGCTTTCACCATTTATTTCAAATTCTTGCATTGATGTTTACTTATTTACAATATATGGTTACAACATCATAGCATTATGACGTCACAGTTTGCATGATGTCATAAAGGGTACTTCAAAACTCCTGGCTGTGTAAATCGCTTTTTTAAGAAACTTCTTTGGAAATATTGCTATTAACCTATTAATAATCAGTTGAATTTAAGTAAATACAAATGTACACCCATTTCTGAACCATAAATATTTGATTTATATATTGAGTACTGTTTAAGAATGTTTGATTGTGAAATTAATGCAAAAAGTAGAAAGTAAATGTAAAAATTTGTTCTAAAAGATAAGTAATGTGCCCATTTTTCTTCTTAAAAAGGTAAAATTTTTATAACTTTGGAATTCAGTATTGATATTATTTAAAGATATAGCCTTCCTAAGGTTTATTATGACATGTATATAGGTTGGGAAAGCGAAAACTTATCATCCAGCTATAGATATAATGACACGTGAAAATTGTTGATTTTTTTTTTAAATCAAGTGTTGAGTTTAACAATTGAAAGCGTTAAAGTTAGTTCATAAAACAGGTTGAAACGGCTTTATTTTATTTCGGAATGAGATAAAACTTGGTAGTTTTGCTCGTAATATGGGGAACAAAAATAAAATACAGTAAAAAGTATGAAAATTGAAAATTTTGTTTTCAATTTGACAACGGCTCTGTAAATGAACTTTGACTGAGGGAGAGGAAAATAGTTCTTATTTTGATATTTGACTGCGCCAAACTGTAACATAGACAGTGGATTTATTATTCAATGGAATTTTAATATTGGAGCTGTATTTAAAAAGCAGTTTCATATAGAATTTATAAATAAATTTATTCAGATAATTTATTAAATGTATTGGGTATTTTTTTATCTGATTGTTCAAAGCCTATTTCTGGACTATTTTATGGGTGTAAGGGAGTTTCCATGAGTACCCTTCGGATTTTCTAAATTTGCAAAAAATTTTATCTGACATGGCACCCCGAAAATTTAATGTGATATGCGTGAAATTATTCCGGTCGTTTTGAGGGGTCTCTCATTACTCAACGAAACTTGGTGCCTAAGTGAGAGCAAAAAATGTCAATAGTTTCCCCTATACAAAAATAATTAAGAGGCCGTTGTCAAGTTGAAGTGTTGATTTTTTACTTTGTTGTCTAAAAGTTTGTATGTCAATGATGTTATGAGTTCAGCCACTGCAGCTATAATGCTGTAACTTTCACTTTATTCTGTCAGATAACAGTAAACAATTATAAAATACATTTTTCTGTCTAAATTTTACTCAAAAACATTAAAATTTATTGTTTTAAACAGTAATTTACATGGCCTTGAATGGCATAAAATTGTCAGATTTCCTTGTAGACAGAAATAACTAAGAAGTTAAGAAAAAATTGCTAAATTACTCGAAGGAAAACAGAAGCGAAATTAATTTAGTGATTAAACACTATTGCAACTAAATAAATTTAATTTTGAACAAACCCCCCCCAAAAAGTACCTGTGTGTACTTCAACCCTTTAGAACAGCAAAAAACAGCGCATGGGAAATTTGCGAGATTAGGTTCTACATGATATTGCTCACAAATGTACTTTCAACCAAATCCATGATACTGTTTACCCAAAAAGCATGCAAAGCCAGTAAAATATGGTTTGTATTTTATTTATATCATTAATTTTTGTCTGAAAAACTGATCCAGTAGCAACTGATAGAGTCGGGTCATAATCTAGCACGCACTTTTCCTCCAAAACAAATTATGATTGCATGACCATTTCTACAAGATGTATTTAAATCCAGCATTTTTCCTCAAATGCTTAATTTTACCAAGGGGAAACACATGTAATCAACTTTCATATTTCTACCTTTTAGCAATTAACAAAATAGACACTAATAAAGTTAAAACCTTGTCAACCAAGGGAGATAATTGTAGGCACTGAAGAATGTAAACAAACTATAAAATGAAGCTTTTATTGTAAATATATGACATTGATCCATATTTAAGGAACAAAATTAGAAGATAATAATCCGATTCCTATTTTAGAAATACAATCACAGAAAAGTCTTCATGAGATTACAAAGATAGCTTAAACATTGTTTGTGGGGAAGGGGGGGGGGGTGCACATGTAGATGGAAAAAGCCAGGATATGCGCATATATATTTATAAAAGTGACATATCAGTAGGTGGAGTGGTTTCATTTGGTAACCATGGACCTTGTACACAATAAATGCACTCGGTTACTAATTTTAAAAACATGTTTTTTTGCTTTCACCATTTATTTCAAATTCTTGCATTGATGTTTACTTATTTACAATATATGGTTACAACATCATAGCATTATGACGTCACAGTTTGCATGATGTCATAAAGGGTACTTCAAAACTCCTGGCTGTGTAAATCGCTTTTTTAAGAAACTTCTTTGGAAATATTGCTATTAACCTATTAATAATCAGTTGAATTTAAGTAAATACAAATGTACACCCATTTCTGAACCATAAATATTTGATTTATTTATTGAGTACTGTTTAAGAATGTTTGATTGTGAAATTAATGCAAAAAGTAGAAAGTAAATGTAAAAATTTGTTCTAAAAGATAAGTAATGTGCCCATTTTTCTTCTTAAAAAGGTAAAATTTTTATAACTTTGGAATTCAGTATTGATATTATTTAAAGATATAGCCTTCCTAAGGTTTATTATGACATGTATATAGGTTGGGAAAGCGAAAACTTATCATCCAGCTATAGATATAATGACACGTGAAAATTGTTGATTTTTTTTTTAAATCAAGTGTTGAGTTTAACAATTGAAAGCGTTAAAGTTAGTTCATAAAACAGGTTGAAACGGCTTTATTTTATTTCGGAATGAGATAAAACTTGGTAGTTTTGCTCGTAATATGGGGAACAAAAATAAAATACAGTAAAAAGTATGAAAATTGAAAATTTTGTTTTCAATTTGACAACGGCTCTGTAAATGAACTTTGACTGAGGGAGAGGAAAATAGTTCTTATTTTGATATTTGACTGCGCCAAACTGTAACATAGACAGTGGATTTATTATTCAATGGAATTTTAATATTGGAGCTGTATTTAAAAAGCAGTTTCATATAGAATTTATAAATAAATTTATTCAGATAATTTATTAAATGTATTGGGTATTTTTTTATCTGATTGTTCAAAGCCTATTTCTGGACTATTTTATGGGTGTAAGGGAGTTTCCATGAGTACCCTTCGGATTTTCTAAATTTGCAAAAAATTTTATCTGACATGGCACCCCGAAAATTTAATGTGATATGCGTGAAATTATTCCGGTCGTTTTGAGGGGTCTCTCATTACTCAACGAAACTTGGTGCCTAAGTGAGAGCAAAAAATGTCAATAGTTTCCCCTATACAAAAATAATTAAGAGGCCGTTGTCATCTATTTAGACATATTAAGGTGTTATCTCTGAATATTTTTTCATGAATAACAATGTCTGGAACAGTCTTTTCATTTTGTTTTTACGCGTGTGTATTCAAACCAGTTAAACAAAGCGAAAATTCTTTACATTACTTCTAACTTTCTCTGATGTTTGTCAGTCCAGTGATTCCGCGCATATTATACGTATCTTCCACATTCGATAAATATTATTGTGGTAATTTTAATTATTTCAATCTGTATACTAATTGCGTTCTTTAAATATTCCATTTCCGGACGATTAAGTCTGCAACTAAATTTTTTCACAGTTTTGCCTCTTTAAATATGATTAAAAAAAAGCTACGCTTTGAAAGACACGATCTTTCAAGACTTAAATAATCAATCTGGAATAGAAATTATATCAATGCCTGATAGATGTCATTTATTATCAAAATTTAGCTGTTTCATCACTGTTACACGTTTAAATTGTTACAGTGATATTAAAATATTTACTTAATTTATCCTTATATTGATTTTTTACACATTTCTATCTAAGTTTGTCAACAATGTTTAACAATTACCAGCATAAATGGATGTATATGCAGATTCGGAAATGCAAGTCCGGTCCGGTTGTAGGCTTACATATTATGCTGAACAATACAAAAATCACGCGAATTTGAGGACAAAATATTGATTTTTTAATGAGCGGACGCGTGTACCACAAATATATTTTAAATATTAAACACGGTTTTTGCAACAAATAATACAATCAAATATCTTCGTGGTACACGCGTCCGCTCATATTTAAAATGGTGTTCGAAATCACGAAAACGTACCGATTTTCACAGGCCACTACAATTGGCCTATTTTAGTATGGTGCATATAATAATTTTACACAGGGACAGTCTATACTAACGGGACATGTCACTGGCGTTTTCGGCAAAATTTCTAGGACACGAACGCAGAGCTAGCACTTCGGTCGGAAATTTTCGTATCTAGACATGAGTCACATACGGCTAGGTTTAGTTTCGAACTTTGTTAAAATGTAATCGTGTTCGGTACGGTATGATATGATTTCCGTTTTTTTAAATACATTATTTACGATTCTCTAGTGTTTTTCCGTACGTTTATCAATATTATTCAATAAAAAATTTTCATGTCAGATCGGATTATTATAATTATAAATTTTATAAATTTTTATTCACTTTAATCGTGTAATTAAACAAAAACAACTTTCCCAATTAACATTTTATTGCATTTCTCTTCAGCTTTGAATGTGTTCATACATATATCTTTAATTACTTTATTTGTAAGGTAAAAAAGAATACAATTCTTTGATAATGATAAGGAAAAGAAAATAAACAAAAGCACAAGCCACTCTGTATAATTATTAACCTGTCAGGTAAACACACCTGTCAGGTAAACACAGTAGAAATTACAGGATGATATTGCAAACAGTAATTAACTAATCAACTAATTAATATAATTTTCTGTCTGTCTCACACCATGTGGTGCAACCAAGGCAATATGTATAATTATAAACCTGTCAGGTAAACACAGTAGGAATTACAGGATGTTATAACAGTAATAAACTAATTAAAAAATTTGTCTGTCTGTGTTAGGTGACGTGACTTCTTTCGAGAAGGCATCTGAAACAACAAAATTATTAATTATTAATATTAGATATGCACACGGTGGATATGCACAGGAGTATCTATAAATTCACGAAAACCAACTAAGGTAAGTTGTGATCACACAAAGGGTGTAAAGTTATTACATGTACAAGTGGGTGTATGTAGCCAAGATGGGGACCGGTGTTCCAAAATATAAACTAATTTCCAATCATCCAAATTCATGCAAAAAAACCCTTAAAACCTACTTTAAGCAGTCTACTACACAGGAGTATCTATAAATTTTCATAAAAACCAAGGTTTGTTGTGATCACCCAAAGGGTGATGAAGTTGTTACATTCTATAATGGGTGTATGGTCCCTGTATTAGCCAAGATGGAGAGCGGTGTTCCAAAATATTAACAAATTTCCAATCATCCAAATTCATGCAAAAAAACACATAATACCTACTTTAAGCAGTCTATTACACAGGAGTATCTATAAATTTTCATAAAAACCAAGGTTTGTTGTGATCACACAAAATGGTGATGAAGTTATCCCATTCACAAATGGGTGTATGGTTGGTGTATGTAGCCAAGATGGGGACCGGTTTTCCAAAATATAAACAAATTTCCAAGCACCCAAATTCATGCAAAAAAAACACATAAAACCTACTTTAAGCAGTCTACTACACAGGAGTTTTTTTTATAAATTTTCATAAAAACCAAGGTTTGTTGTGATCACACAAAAGGGTGATGAAGTTATCCCATTCACAAATGGGGTTGACTGAAGGAAAAAACCGCTACGATATTACGCACATGTTAGACAACAACATTTTCGTATTGTTTTCTGGCTAAACGTGGAATGACAACTTGTAATTTAACGAAATCACAATTCATAAGTGAATAATAAACTATAAAAAATAAATACTTACTATTATTGTACTATATTTTCGTGAAATAACCAATTTCGAGAGAGAAAAAATACCAGTCACACTAACAATAAAATTGCGGAATCTTAATTCCGGAAACGGAACGGAGCGGATACGTCAAATTTCAGCCGTGGCACAGAAATATCGAACTGTAATATAGATTTAATTAGGAGTGACATGTCCCGTTAGTATAGACTGTCCCTGTTTTACATGATAAGAAAAGAAAGTTATATTGATTTTCTGTAAGAAGGGATAATGTACCTTTGAAAAAACATTATGATCTACAGATTGTAGTCATTTCATTTTTAGCGAAAATAGGGGGCCAGTGACAGTAGGTTATCCTACCTTGTCCTTTTAAATCTAGTAGTCAACGTTAAGTCAGTTATACAATTAAAAAAGTTTATGTGTGCATCATATTTTGCGTGTTTTTATTAATTTTACTACAGCCGTAGTAAGTGATAATTTCCTATTTATTCAATAAATTAAATAATTCTAAATAGCATCCTACATGAACGAGGCGGGGCGCTACTTTGCAGGTTCGAGATCTCACTGAATTACATTAACCTGAAATTTTAGAAAAACTGTCAAAATTGGAAAATTACACGATTCTTACGTAAATTACGGACGGTTACCGTGTACAGATGAGCTCAAGCGTCCTCATCTGTATTCATCGTACTATGTCATCCAATCAAAACATAGTAACATAACGACGTTCTATAATAAATAAATAATAAATATAAATAACTTTTATTTAGAGTCGTCATATATTACACAACAAGAGAACATAAGCACTGATGTGCTTTTGACCGACATAAAGTTATATACTAGTATGGAGTGTCCCTGGTTTAACTCGCGAAAAAAAAACATAAATGTCTATCACTCGTGGAAAATCACCCGGTGTCCCGGAATCGATTTCACAAAAATTCGTAAATGTGATATTTGTCTTTAGTTTTCGAAGATCAGGGGAAATGGATTTTGAGTTTTCGATTTATTTTACACTTACGACTTTTTGTGAAAAACACTGCCCGGGTGTGGGGGGCATTAATAGTTTAGCATTATTTTTTATTTTCCCCAAAACAGATAACAGTAAATTTAAAATAATGATATAACAGCAATTTACATACGAAAATAGAAAACAACGAGTTCAAAATAGAAAAAAAAAACAGATAACAACATACCCTCATCGATTCCTTCCTTTATTGGAAGACTCAGTTGTATTTAAAAAGTGGCGAATAAAATGAACAGATAAGTTAACATAACAGTTAACAGTGTTATGACAATTAAATTAACAGGTTTCTATTTTCATTATTTATAAGTTAACAACAATGTGAGTGAAATCGGCCATCTTACGCTAGGGTGGAGCGAGATTGGAAAATAATATGAATGTAAGGGCAGCCTAAATGCGAGCATCGCACATTGTTCATGTCGTTACTTCAGAGCCACCTAACAGTGCCTCTATATTCCATTGATGACGTGACGTCTCGTCTAATGTGTTGGTGACGTCACAAAACTCAATTTCAAATACAGCGTTTCAGATCTGGGACTAGTATCCTGGTGCAATATTTTTCATTGATGCAAGCTTCACTTCAAATATAACACCAGGTCAGAAGCTCCGATATAAGCATTTTCATTGGAATACGCTTAACGGACGGGCCAAGTGCAGGAAGTAAAACTGAATTATGGGAAATTTGCAGACGAAACGCATATCCAATCCGACTTTGATTTTCTAAATTTAAATGTCATGTGATCGATGTCATCATCATGTTACTTTTTTCGTGTTGTTTAAAGTGAAAGTAAAAAGTAAATCTTTAAAAATAGTTAAAAAATATAAAATATCTTAACACAGGGGGGGGGGGGGGGGGGGGTAAACTTGGTATAAATATATGGTAATACGGATGTGCTGCCCGGTAGTTGTAAATTAACTTAATATATATCTTAATGTAAACCACTGTGATTTTACAAAGACAAAGTGTTCATTGAACATATAACTTGATCATGTGGATGTGCAATAATATAATATATGAATAAGTCAGATTTAATCAATCAATATATGATTAGGTCCCATTTCATAACGTCCAAAAATATTAATAGGATGGGTTTATGAATCGCCGTCCGCAGACCTGTACCTTAAATTATCCCTAGGTTACCCCCCCCCCCCTTTTTTCCCCCACGTGTATATAAAAAACTGATCTATTGTGCAACTTTTATTATCAGTATGCGTTTTATGTTTTATGATGATAATGTATGCACATTTCATGACAGTCATTGAAGAATCCGATTCGTACAGGATTAAAAAAAGCCAGAACCTTTGACTACAAAATAATTGGATGCTTACATTATATTTTTTCTTGTACTGTAGTGATCTTATTTTATGCTTTAATTATTTAGTTGCTTCACATATATGGCATATTTAGGAAAAGTGTGGTTAAAACATGGTGAAATAAACTGGACATAGTATACCCATATTTGCAGGATAAAACCTTTGTAATTGGATTCCGATATTCAACGTATGTGGATGCAAGCATTTAGACTATAAGGATGCTGGCTTATAATTTTTTTTAAACCTTGAATCTTACCTTTGCGCATATTGGAATCCTGGATCATAGGATGCTGGCATTCCTGGTAAATGGATGCTTGAATCATGGCTATATTGATGCTGGCATAACAACAAATAAAGGATGCCATCTTAAAATGACATTGATGCTGGCATCCCATTTAAATGGATGCTGACTTGAAGGGATAAGAATAATGAATGCTGACTTAAATAAGTCCGGTACTTTTTTTCCCAGGAAAATCTGTTACTTGGCTTGTTAATTTACAGATTTATTGATTTTGGTATGTAAACATAAAATTACATTATTTTATTGATGATATTTTACAATTTGGTTATCATGGTGTTAATTGTGATATTAACAAAAAAAGTCCTCTCTTCATAAAATTGATTATAATTTTGCAGTTTATGCAGAAAATTTAATATATTAAGCACATTTAAAAAAGAAATGTGTTTAAAAGTAATGATAATCATTTAAAAGTATTTAAATTTAATATACAGTAGAAAATGTTAATGATTGCATCAAATTGTTTTCTTCTTACTTGATACCATTATTAGAGTTTTGTCATTTTCTGAGAAATCATTTTCAATATTAATAGTGTAAAATAGTAGTAAAATAAGTCCCCATGAGTATTTTTACTGTTCAAATATTTTTAGGCTTTAACAGAAAAATGAGTCTGGTTGTAAATTAAATCCCTGGGACTTATTTTACTACTAAAATATTTCCATTTCACAGATTTTATTACTTATAATAAATAGATCAACGACCAATTTTGATAATCTTCTTTCATTATCTTAATTTATACGTCACTTTGAAGGGATAAAAAGTGTTCATCATGAAAAATGTCATGTTTGTGAATTGATATTTTGCAATGTTACTTAAATAAGTGAAAAGTGTTTACAGTGAATAGAATTTGTTTTATAAGGAAATTCAGTTATGTTCTAATTCGTCACCTCAAACGAAACATAAATCATTTATAAATAAAACACAACACTATGTTTGGATATCAGCTCGCCTGACAGTACAGTAAAGCTTCTTTATTAAACAATATAAACATAGTCCATATCACTGACTGTCACGACCGCTGCAGTACTATACAACATAAATACAATCTACAATATAAAAAACATAATATAAATATTATAAACATCTTTGTTTAACAACATAATTCAGCAAACTTTACCGTACCAGTGGCAAGCGTCGAATAACCTAACTAAGCACCCTTTATTAACCATTACAACTATTCCCGCCATACCCGCTTGTAATACCCGTGCTTAATCCATCCACAATACGTTTATATAACCATTCATTATGTAAACACAGGTAAACATTCTATACAAACATAAACAAACACACGTGTTCGTAGTAACATTTATAAATTCATTTATGTTCTAATTCGTCACCTCAAACGAAACATAAATCATTTATAAATAAAACACAACACTATGTTTGGATATCAGCTCGCCTGACAGTACAGTAAAGCTTCGAATAAACAAAGACAGGGTAAAAAAAAAATAATAAAAAACAAGTACTATCTTTAAAAAAAGATAACCTACGCAGTAAAGATATAAATTGAGTCATGCATTGAACTACGAATCGCCATTATTGTCATACAAATTCCCCGTTTCAATAAAAACCGTTTGCACAGAAATGTTTGATGGAAATTTTTTTTGGGGAAGTACTAAAGGACAATTATTACTACGTGAAAGAAATCATGAACATATAAATTAACACTAGTCCTATGTGAAACGAGTTTGAAATTATTAATTTACATGTGTGCCCCCACCCCCCCCCCCCCTTTTCATATGTGTTTTTTATATTTCAACAGAATTATTTTATTTACGTGTTTTCGATATTAACAGATTTACCAAGAATACAGTTAACCTAAAATTGTTCATTTACATACAACTACATGTACTTTGTTGTACATGTACATGTATTCCAGAACGGTCCGTCTAAATACTGCTTAGCCTGGGCTAAGTGCACTTAGCCCCAATTATGCACCTAGCCCATCAAATCTAATATTTTTTACGCTTTTTAACATTTCATATGAAAGATATTGATATGTTCATGTAGAATTATTATTTTTAAAAAGAAATCTTTATAAATAAGTGAGATATCTAACATTTTATTCGCACGCGCAATAACAATACAATCCCCAAGCGCTGCGGGAAGCCACTAGTGACAATAAACAGGTTAATTGCTATAATTATTTGTTAGTTATCTTTAACTGTTCAATCAGACTCTATCATAAATAATTTTGAAGGAAACAATATTTACTTCAATAGAAAATGTTTTGTTGCCAATTTAGCCATACATTACAAAAGCTTCAGGAGGTATTATATATATGTATAATTGAAGCGATGCCAACTATTTAAAATGTTTTAATGACTTATGTTTCATGAACAATCAAATTTATTATTGTTTTACTTTAAACTTATTTTCTGGAAAATTTTTATTGATTAATGTTTCATGGACAATTAAATTTATTATTGTTTTACTATAAACTTATTTGCTGAAATTTTTTTAATGATAATGTTTTATGGACAATTAAATTAATTATTGTTTTACTTTAAACTTATTTGCCGGGAAAATTAAAATGATTTGTGTTTCGCGGAAATTTTAATTTATTATTTTACTTTAAACCTAAATTTGGAAAATTCCCGGAAATTTTAATTAATTTTTTTTTTAAACCTAAATTTTGAAATATATTGCTTGCAACACCTGCAAATTTGTAACAGTAATGAGGAAATAACGGAGAGCTGGTGGCGAACAAAACCTATTCAAGTCTTGCACACACATACATATAAACTCCATTCACCATACACTGCCTTGAGCGGAGTATTGCTAGATCCAGGGAAGGGTACAATCAAACCGACTCTTCAGGGTACAATTATTACGTACTGAATGAAGGACGGGTTTGGTAGTATCTTTGCATGTAGGCATGGCATGACGGAGCTTCTAGCTCGCCAGTCAGGTGCTGACGGCATTCCCATTGCACGGATCTTAACGCTCATACAGGTATTACAAGAATGGAGTGATAGGCCCCAATCTTGAAAAGGTTTTGTTGCTTCAAGACAATTATCTTGGACTCGACTCCATCTCTTTTTTTATTTATATGTGATTATTCCTAAGAGACAGCTTAAACAGGACCGCTTAATATGGACTAACAATAATTGTGAATCCATGAACCATGTCTTGAAACAGGCAACTGACTGGAAGCCCAAACCTATACCGGAACTGATACAAGATCTGCACAATATTGTGAGGGTACAGTTTGCAGATTTTAAACGCTCTTTATATGGAATTGGCAATTTTGAACTTTTTGGACAATACAGAAGGCATTTACCCTCATATCAAAGCTGGAATTCTAAATCATCTACGCAGCAAGAAAATATGACTTTTAAAAGACGCTAATACCAAAGAAGAAACCATAAAATCTTCGTACAAAAATTTTGAAATACCCAAAACAAAACGAATAGCCACAAAACCCTACCAGAGATGTAGACCAAAAAATTGTAGGACAAAACCACGATTTTAAATAATTTTTGTGTTATGCTGTATATTTCTTGAAACATTGCCTGTATATATTTGTATTAGTTGTACATTTCTTGGAGCATTTTCTGTATATATTTGCATTTTAGACTGCACATTTCTTGAAACATTGTATGTTATTTTTTTGTTCTTGAACAATTAGCCCTATCTTTATTAATGTTGTTTTAACTGATAAATAATTAAAGATTAACATGTATATTTTGTTTTGTGTACATTACCTGCCCTAATTAGATAAGTGTGGTAATTTTTAACGGTTGACTAGTTTTATGATTAATGGTACGTGTCCAATGAAAATATTTATATGCTATTTTTTCAATAAACATTTTATGAAAAGTCATCAAAATTGGACCGTTGCCTTGTCATCTTCAAATTAATATATCAGCATTAAAAAATTAACAAATAATTCATTCCTTCATGGGCTAGGTGCATATCTAGGGCTAGGTGCACTTAGCCCGGGCTAAGCAGTATTTAGACGGACCCATTCCAGAACGTTATTATGTATTTAAACCCACTGCCTAAGATATTAGAAATGAAGTTTTTCTGCGAGCACCAAAGCAGTTATACAATAATGTAAACAAATTAAATATTAGAAATTTTTTAATAAAATGTTCATAGTTTAAAATTTACGGAATAAGCATAGTATACTTTACAATTAGAGCCACAACTCTCTATTTATGTGTGTACTACGACGGACGCCCAAGAACAATAATAATGCATTTGATCTAGTATCAAACGTATATAAAATGATTGTTAATTTGTATTTATTAAAGGAATTAATTAAAATTTCTTCTCTTCGTCTTTATTACACTACAAGAAGCCTGCAAAAATCCAGCGTGTTAATATGCGTTTTAATTTGCGCTGTACTTCAAATAAAAAATATTTAACATTTTTGTATAAGTTGTTTGATATAAAATTTTACCAACTGCAGCTCATCTCTATCGTTCTTAATACTTAAATTGCACTATGAAATAATTTTATAAACAAACAGACGGTAAAATCTAATAAATAATTTTACACAATTTGAAAGGTGAATTGCCAAATTACAAACCTGTTCCGAACCCCCGGGCCAATTTACCACCCTGTTCCGAACCCCCGTCGAATTGGTTTTTGACTAATCAAGAAACAGAATTACATCACGTGACTTGTTTTTTCGAGAGGTGAAGTGTCATGAGGTCAAAGGGTAAAAAGTGAATATAATACCGACTGCGTCGGAAAAATACAGATCATTATAATACAAGTCAGATACCCAAATGCTTTGTTACAGATAATCTTTGAGATAAATTTTCTTTGATATAGCCATCCTTTGCCTTTTCACTTTTCCATCTACCATGCTTTTTAAAAAGCCTATCGTCTATTCCAAATTCAGCTGCAGCGGTAGCCCCCCCTGAACGTAAACTGTGTAAACCTAACAACTTTTTAGCTCACCTGGACCGAAGGTCCATGTGAGCTATTGCTATCACTTGGCGTCCGTCGTCCGTCGTCCGTCGTCTGTCGTCCGTCGTCCGTCGTCCGTCGTCTGTCGTCCGTCGTCCGTCGTAAACTTTTTCAAAAATCTTCTCCTCTGAAACCACTGGGCCAATTTTTTTCAAACTTGGCCACAATCATCCTTAGGGTTCCTAGTTTCAAGTTTGTACCCAGGGTGTTGATCAACAGACAAATATGGCCGCTGTTACTAAAAATAGAACATGGGGGTCAACACAGGTTTTTGATCATTATCTAAAAAACTATAATAGCTATAGAGAAAACCGTTACTTCAAATTGATCAGCACATTAAGGTCTACAATAGTTGCTATTAGTGCGAAGTTGTGTATTGGCTTATTGTAGGAGTTATTGCCCTTTTTTGACGATTTTTGACAAAATTTTTGGTATTTACAATATAACCTGAAAAATATACGAGGTAGAGTGAAAGTGTAAATGGCAAAAATGATCAGCAATAAAAGCCCTACAATTCACTTGATTGGTCTGAAATTGTCAGATGACTCTTTATATGAGTTATTGCCCTTAAATGGTAATTTTTTATGAAATTTTCCGTTTTTGTCCTGTAACTTTAAAACTATAACAGCTAGAGTAAAACTGTAAATAGCAAAAATGATCAACAATACAAGCCCTACAATTCACTGTATTAGTCTGAAATTGTCAGATGACTCCTTATAGGAGTTATTGCCCTTAAATGGCAATTTTTTATGAAATTTTCCGTTTTTGTCCTGTAACTTGAAAACTATAGCAGCTAGATTGAAACTGTAAATTGCACAAATGATCAGCAATAAAGACCCTACAATTCACTTGATTGGTCTGAAATTGTCAGATGACTCCTTATATGAGTTATTGCCCTTAAATGGTAATTTTTTATGAAATTTTCCGTTTTTGTCTTGTAACTTTAAAACTATAACAGCTAGAGTAAAACTGTAAATAGCAAAAATGATCAACAATACAAGCCCTACAATTCACTGTATTAGTCTGAAATTGTCAGATGACTCCTTATAGGAGTTATTGCCCTTAAATGGCAATTTTTTATGAAATTTTCCGTTTTTGTCCTGTAACTTGAAAACTATAGCAGCTAGATTGAAACTGTAAATTGCACAAATGATCAGCAATAAAGACCCTACAATTCACTTGATTGGTCTGAAATTGTCAGATGACTCCTAATATGAGTTATTGCCCTTAAATGGTAATTTTTTATGAAATTTTCCGTTTTTGTCCTGTAACATTAAAACTATAACAGCTAGAGTAAAACTGTAAATAGCAAAAATGATCAACAATACAAGCCCTACAATTCACTGTATTTGTCTGAAATTGTCAGATGACTCCTTATAGGAGTTATTGCCCTTAAATGGCAATTTTTTATGAAATTTTCCGTTTTTGTCCTGTAACTTGAAAACTATAGCAGCTAGATTGAAACTGTAAATTGCACAAATGATCAGCAATAAAGACCCTACAATTCACTTGATTGGTCTGAAATTGTCAGATGACTCCTTATAGAAGTTATTGCCCTTAAATTGCAATTTTTTATGAAATTTTCCGTTTTTGTCCTGTAACTTAAAAACCATAGCAGCTAGAGTGAAATAATAAATTGCAAAAATGATCAGCAAAAAAGCCCTACAATTCATTTAATTGGTCTGAAATTGTCAGATGACTCCTTATAGGGGTTATTGCCCTTAAATGACAATTTTGTTAAGAAATTTTCCATTTTTGTCCTGTAACTTGAAAACTATAGTAGCTAGATTAAAACTGTAAATTGCACACACAAATGATCAGCAATAGAAGCCCTACAAATGATTGCTTAGTCCAAAAATTGCAAGATGACTCTTTATAGGAGTTATTGCCCTTTCATTATGAATTTGGACATATGAACAGTTTTTTAATTATAAATTAGTCTATAACACACCTATTAGTAGAGTAAAACTGTAAATTTCTAAAGTACCCTAAAGGACAATGCCTAAAAACCATTTAATTTTCAGAAATTGTGGATGGCACTTTATAGGAGTTATTGTATTTAACAAATTTTTTGAAGAAATGTTTAGTTTTTGCACAGTAACTTAAAAGCTATAACAACTAGACTGAAACTGTTAATTTCAAAAATTTTAATATAGTTTAAGTCATTTGGATTCCAGGTGAGCGATTACAGGCTCCTGGGAGCCTCTAGTTATCTAGTCCTATCGATTCTAGAGCCGACAGTAATACTTCTCTGGCCCTTGTGTACGAAATCGGACCACCGTTCCTGAGTTTGTAACAGTTCTTTGATTTACAATAATATACGGATCTAAAAATGAATTCTTGTGATGTATCCGATATACCAGCCAGTTTTATGTACCTTTCTAGCATGTGCACAGGACAGGTTTCGAGACCAGTTCTGGAAATAACAACATCTCGACCTTCTCTATAAACGTCAGTCTTACTCTTTTCTAATATCAAAGTCATATGAGTTGATGTTAAGCTTATATTTGATCTCTTTAAATTGGCCAATTCGGAGAATCTCAAAAAACCTGAGTAACTTATCAGACACATAGTAGCAATACGTAAATCTAGCAAATTACAAGTTTTTGAACCATATCTATGTACAATGTTTTTTAAGATTTCCGGTGAGATCGGTTCTTTTCTATTCACACAATGTCCAATTTTTCTATGAATCCCTTCACGTACGGATTGTAACGTGTCCGACTTGCATGGGTCGAAGAAACCTGCAAGTTTATGAGCCCAACTGACAGCGTATATAGCCTCATCAATTTTACTTATTGATTTGGCCGATTCCGATAAATGTATTAAGTACAAGGCTAAATGCAGGTGATTTGCCGGAAGAGAAGATAAATTATGTAAACTTGACCACTTACACCATAAATTAAATGCATATCTGTATTTTCTTTGGGTATTATCTGCTTTCCACGAGAGCAACACATCTGGTAGTTGTTTTGCCAATCCGTCTAATACAGAACTACCATTAGTAATTTGAGGTATAGTGTTCCACTGACCAACAGAAAAAATACCTGAAAAATGTATTGTCATATAAAATATAATTAATCATCAAATATAAAAAACTAATCTTAATTATATACTGTGACAATGTCGACCAAATATTTTTTTCTCAATTTTCTGGCTATATTTTTGAAAAAAAAAATCCTCCATTTTTAAATCCTACAACTTTTTTCCATGGAAATGGGTATTTATTCTGTCAACAAAAAGAAGGGGGGCCAATAGGAGACCCCCTTTTAGAAAATCATATAGAAAAGTAATTCTTTTAAACCAAATTTTAAAAAAGACCATAAAAACAATAAAACTGTTAATTTCTCATACATTTCTTGTATTTCTATTGTTTTTCATTAAACATGACACAAATTTGCCTTTGGTGCCATTGTAAAGTGAAAAATCTAACTTTCTTTACTCATCTCATACTGGCTCCTAGGAACAAAAACACAATTAATGAATGCCTCTTTTTTCCTCTTTGTTTATTATAACATAAAGTGAATTAAAAAAATTCCACTGATTTTTCTGGAATGCCATTTGGTGGTCTGAAAGTACCATACCACCTCCAACCTATATCAAAAATTTAGAAAAAATGAGCATTTCTAACTCTTTTAAAGCTCTGGAAGCATCCCTATCTTCAGGGATGAAGTCCGAGGGACTCTGAAAACAGGAAATTTGCAATTATTCCACTAGACAAAATTACTCCTAATCCATCATATTTCATCAAATGTTTACTTCTAAATTTTGTTTCAAAGATCCTTCTTTCCAAAAAGCCCAAAAAGTAGAACGAACAAGAAAATTTCTGATCTTCATTCTATTTATGAATGTTGAACATGGGAGATAACCCACATTCAGATTAAAACCAAAATTTATTAAATAAGAATAATACTGTGAAAGGAGATAAGTAATAACAAGTGCATTTTAAAAGAACCTTAGTGAGCACGCTCACATACCCCACATACCCATAAAGTTCCAGAAAATTGTGATCAGTAGTGTCCCAGTATAACCACACATGAGTTGTTTCATACATATATTTTGAAAAATATCTAAGTTTAAAGAATGTATAATTCCTACAAAAAATATTATATCACAATTTCCTGTCAAAATGCACAATGAAAGCGCTATCCAGGCAACATCATTGAATATACATGTACATAAAAGTTGACTAAGTCCCCCTCTCAAAAATATGCTCTCACTTGACAAATTTCTCTGAAAATCAATCCCATCCAAGCACCTAATATAAGTAACAATTTCCCAAAGTTTTGTTAAGAAATGAGAGCATTGTCAAGGCAACAACAGCATGACACACGGATGGACTGATGGGTCAAAATTATAATAGCCGCTGCAACTTTGTTGCATGGCGTATAAATATAAGCTGAAATATAAACTTTCTACCAACATGACCAATTGTTGTTCAGTGACCTTGATCACTTCTTAATCATCTATCACCATTGTTAGTCAGGTCTTTAAATTCTGAAAAACATCAAATGCATATGCAATACATAATACAACTTTGGTCTCATAAAAATATATAATAGGATCAGAAGTCATGTATATTGAAAGTTGTAATTCATTGATTGATTTTGATTTAAATGGATAATTTAGAAATTCTAATAGCTTTTTAAAGTACATGTAATAACTTAAGTTCAAACCTGTATCTGATGTTGTCACTTCTGAAAATTTACACATGAATTTGGTTGCTGTTGTACAATTGGTAAAATAATTTTTTTATGAAGTTGTTTGGTTATTAACATGGTGTTGAAAAGGATGGCAGACTAGAATGCAAATGGTGCCTGCTAAATGTTTATGCATTTTGACTTAACACTCCTTTACATATTACTTTGAAATTTTTATGTTGTTATTTTAAAAAAAGCAGAGGTCAAGTTTCTGGCTTTCTGTAAATTAACTCATTTTTTTTTCTGAAAAGTAAAAATAAAGCAAAGATGACGACAATATAACATTTCATCACATTGAAATTATTGTTAATTGTCTTATTAATGTCTATATTTTTATTGTATGTTCTAGTAGCTTCTTACATATTTTTTCTGGGTTATGGAAGTAGCAAACTTAATGATTACTGATTTCCACGTCATGACATGGTAGGGCTTCTGACTGTTCTATGTACATGTATAAACTTTGCTAAAGCTTTCTTGTTGGATAATTTCCCTTGAAACTCTCTGTAGCATAACTTTTCGCTGCCCTGAAATGTATAAAATAAAATATTGTTTATAAAATCATTTAGTATTTCATATGAAACTACCTAAATATAGGCCTATGGACTCTACAAAAGTAGAGTTTGTGTAGCCCAGCCTGCATATGTAAAATATGGACAAAACAATTTAAATGAATTCAACACTTTAAAAAATCACTTTACTGAAACATGGTTTATGTATTAGTTGTTGTATATTCAAACTTGAACAAACTATTCAAGTAATTACGATTATGCAATAACCCTTAAAAATGAAAATTTCACATGTGGGTATCAATTCCATTACTACAATTATTTTTCTATTTTCTGACCAAATCTAAATCTGTAAAATGTTAATTTAATTGCATAAAATTATTCAACTTATGGTTTGGAAATGGAAAGACACAAATTGTAAATTACATATATTATCATTTAAATTGATTGTAGAAATGTGACAATTATCAATTATCACTTGTCGCAACCTTAAAAAAGTATATATTTTGCACTGTAACTAACTGTGTATACATATATATGCAACAAATTCAATGCTAGATATCTAATGTTATACAATTTTAGAAAGCTTTAAGTATCTTCTTTATATAGTTGTTATCCTTAGGCTTAGAATTAAAGGGGAGAACACTCTAATCCAATTCTTTAAGATTTTCTACTAAATTTGTTATTTTTTTAATTAGCGAAGCTCTTTTACCTCAAGTTTAACTTGACCGACATCATATATATCCAGAATCTTATGTGACAGGTCTATGTTCTCTCAAAATTTTCTTTAAAACCTTCCAAGAGAAAACCAGCTTCCGGGGTAAACCCTACACTAAAAATAGCACTTTCTTTTCAGAAAATCTAAGTTTATAGGTCATGTAGTGCATGTGACATAAACATATTAAACACCATTAAAACAGAACAAGTTAGGACTCAAAATTTTTCCAATATATTCAACTTTCATTAAAATTTTCATTCATTAAAATCCGTTAGTAGATGTTAATATAAACTAAGATAAAAAGGACTATTTTCTTATATGTTCTAAATTTGATTGGTCCCCTTTAGTGTCTTGACACCTAGAACAATATCTACTAAAACAATCCAGGTAATTGGCTCTTTATGAAGTAAACCTGATCAATTCATTCTCAGGTCACACCAGCCTTGTAAGAAATGAACTGTATTGACCCAGACATATTTTCATTTCTAATTAATACATGTATCTTATCAGGTTGGATATTTTAAATTTAGCAACACACAAATATTTACATTCAAATGTGTCCGCGACTTTAGCCGTTTTTAAAAAATTCATACCACTATCTCAATAGCAAATATATGGAAGTACCCAAGGACAACATCAGAACTCAGCACAGCATTCTTCATTGCAAAACTAATGACATCAGTACCACAATTTGAAAGAAAAATCTGTAAACTATGTAATAATTACTTTACTGAATTAATAGTACATGCAAGTTGTCAGTGTAGGTCGTTGAACCACTTGAGAGAAGCCTTCTTTTACCTAGTAATTGAGAATTTTAACTTGAATCTGTATGTTGAACTTTCAAACAAGGACAGTAACTCTTTGTACAAGATCCTCCTTGGGAAAGCATTACCCATGGACGAAGCTGATAGTTTCAAATTCCATTCGTTAGCATACATACACCTGGTGTCTTCATCATCAGAATACAATCGCCTATTGAAGTAAACTATGATATCCTGCAGTATGGCCTTGCATGCAATGTCATCAGTAGGCAGACAGCCCTAATACAATATAATAACTCTATATATGAATCTCCCTTCTTAACCTTGTATTTAACCATGTTTCTACTTGTATAATGTCTTTTCCCAGCTTTGTGTTAAAGCTTATTTCTATTGTGTCTTTTCTACTTGTATGATTTGTTGGTGTTTATTATAATATGTGTTTATATACTGTATTTATATTATCGCTTCTATAGCGGAAATAAAGATATGAATGAATGAATGTAAGTAGCCTAAACTATAAGTTACACCCCTTGTGCTTTGTGTTTGTCTGCATTTTTTTATTATTCCATATGTGTACCCTTGTAGTGTTAAAATCTTTAACTAAATGAGTCCTACTCTTAGACTTAGTCTTACACTTCTAATGAGAGTTATGGATGTCGATCGAAATTTCAATAGAGCTTTTATTTGTATTTTTGATTTTGACAAGCCAACTTTTAATTTGTTCGTAACTGATTTTTTTCCCGAATCAACTACTGATTTATTAGCGTATTCTAGTTAAAGTAGTTAGGGGTCACCATGTTGATTGTTGCCTGTTGGGGTGTGCTACTTTAACTTTTAAGTGTGTATTTTTATCGATTTTTTGGTGTATGATACTGTTAGCAAATTATCCGAAATTATATGTTATTCTTGGTGATACCAAATGAAACATTTTGGCATCTTTTTTCTCTCTTTAAAATGTTTACGCAATTCTGTTATCCGCTGGTAGACGATGTTTTCAATCAAGTCACATGACATTTAAATTTAGAAAATCAAAGTCGGATTGGATATGCGTTTCGTCTGCAAATTTCCCATAATTCAGTTTTACTTCCTGCACTTGGCCCGTCCGTTAAGCGTATTCTTTTCATTGGGTTGATAATATGACGCCATTTAATATCACATGCACATGCCAATCTTTATTTAAATCTGGGAATACATTTTCTTTATAAAATTTAAATAATATGAATGTAGGCGCAGCCTAAATGCGAGCATCGCACATTGTTCATGTCGTTACTTCAGAGCCCCTAACAGTGCCTCTACATTCCATTGATGACGTGACGTCTTGTCTAATGTGTTGGTGACGTCACAAAACTCAATTTCAAATACAGCGTTTCAGATTGAAAAAAATTTGTCTGGCATTTTTGTAGTAATTTAAAAAATAAACACTTTAATTTTATCGATGTCAAAATTATTTTTGTCTACTTTTATATTATATATTTTTTCGTTCGTCTACAATATTTTCTTCGGATAGCTCAGCTACCATCTGAAATGGATTTGTTCATATGGATCACGTGACTTTTTTTTACACACACACATGTAACCGTATAGCTCGCATCTGCGATGCTCGCTATAAATTATATTTTGCCTTTACGTTTAAATTATGAAATCATAATGTAAACTCAGCTGAGAAATGTAAACATTGAACGTCACAAAGAGAATGACGTCATAATACGTTCGTTCTACTACTTATCTAATACTAATGGTCAGTCAAGAGAATACTCGAACGTCAAATTTCAACGCTGTCACCGTTGAAATCCAATGCTCCTGACGTTATATCTGAAGGCCGCTTAGGCTCATGAGGATATCATCGTCAGGGTACCAGAATAGGACTAGTATAACTAATTGATTTATAGGTTCCTGTTCAGATTGAAAAAAAATTTGTCTGGCATTTTTGTAGTAATTTAAAAAATAAACACTTTGATTTTATCGATGTCAAAATTATTTGTGTCTACTTTTATATTATTTGTAACATGAATCCTTTGTTCTTTTTTACGAATAAACAAGAGACGACGAGTAGGTATGCTCTAAATTAAAACACTTGTATAATATTGCATGAAAGGTCACGTGTGCCTGTTAAACTCAAGGGAAAATAGCCATGCAATAACCAACTACAATTAGATCCGATAATGCACAGTAAAACTCCGCCTTAATTATGTCAAATTTTATTGATTTTCACGGCAAAAGGATAGCACGAGCTTCCAATATTAGCTTTTCATTTGATTTGTCGAATATCGGTCGCACCATAATAAACACCGCCCTCTTTATTTATAACCAAAATTATTAATGGGTGGGATATAGGGGCTTATTCATGTTACAAATCATTTATAGCACCGCCTTCCTCGTTAGACAAATACACCTTCTCGCGCTAAAGCGCTCGAAGGTGTATCTGTCTAACTCAGAAGACTGTGCTATAAATATAACATATTTTTTCGTTCGTCTACAATATTTTCTTCGGATAGCTCAGCTACCATCTGAAATGGATGTGTTCATAAAATTATGGATCACGTGACTTTTTTACATACACGCATGTAACCGTATAGCTCGCATCTACGATGCTCGCTATAACCGTATAGCCCGCATCTGCGATGATGGCTATTACACATAAAGAGAAAAGGAAGATTCTGCAAAATAGCGATAAGCAATTAGTATTTCAGATTTCTTTTTCCCCCAGTTATCATTGTGAATAATTTTCTGAGGATATTATACGTTTCGTTCCCCTTTTCCTATGCACGCTCCTGCATAAATGGCGTCAACACAGCTGATTGATAAAATTGCAAACTGCTTTTTGATGAAAAACGGCAATTCTGTTCTTTCAAAGATATTTACTAATGTTGTTATAAACAGTTGTGATGGTTCTCAACCGATAACATTTTCAGACGCAAGAATAGATTTTAACACAGGAAAAACAATCTTTCTCGCAATGTTCTGGCACGAATCAATCTGTCGGATCATGTTGAAGAAAATATTGAGCAACACAGTAGCTCCTTCATCTGATGACGATTTATTTAATTGTCTCGTCAATCTGTTTACAAAAGGTATATCCAGATCTTGATAAATTTAAAAACATCATGTCTTGCATTGGTTTATTCCAGAAATACACAAAACTTACTATAGTAAACTTTAACCTGTCTTCCCGAAGTGTGTTTGCCTGACAAAATTAAAAACTGCTACCGCGTTTGGTCGAGTTTATGGTCCTTTTGTAGATCTCATATTACACTTTTTGAAATCAACAATTATTTTCCACAGTTAATCGGCGTTTTGAAATGTGGCTGAATTTTCATTGGGCAATTTTCAGGCAAACACCCGTCAGGAGGTATCAGGACACTTCGGCACCTATACATTTGGACACTTCGGCACCTTAAAAGTTCGGCACTTGGTCATTTCGGCACCTGATGATTGGACACTTCGGCACCTCCGTATATTTATTTGAAGCATGACTTCGACACCGCCGTATATTTACGTCAATAATAATTATTTTTTTAAAATTTATTTTAAAGCAGAGATTAAGTGTCACGTTCACTAATATATAAAATATGAAGTACAAATGAAATTATAATTTATGTAATTATGGTAATTATAACAAATGTATACAAGTATAATTAATAATCAGTATGGTAATCGTAACCATTGTATAAAGTATAATTAGTAATAAGTTTTAATCAGCTTTTAATTATTAGTCTTCAAAAAGTAGATGATGAATCCATCAGAGACATCAAAAACGCCGCATAATAATGATTACTGACGATTGTGTTTGTTTTTACAACATTTACTCATTTTACTTTTGATGTATTCTGGTAAAGACAAAATACAATCAATCTATCCAAACATAAGAGGTAGCTTGAGAAATTCATGATAAAAAAACACAAGCTAACATTTGAAATAAAATGAAAGCGATGGACAATCATGTATCATTCGAAAGATGTCAGACAGCTGTACACATTGTGACCAACAAGTCCGTCCTCGCCAGGAAGCTCTTCAGTGTGAGCAGTGCCAACGATGGCAGCATCGCACGTGTAACAGTGGCATTACAAGAGACCAATACAGACAGGCAGTAAAGGGTACCCTGCAACTGGATTGGATTTGTTGCCAATGCCAAATGGAGACGGATGAACCCGAAAAATCTATAGTTGTTGACGTCCCATTCAACGTCCCTGAGCCAGTAGTAGAGAACTCAATTTTAGAGGAACCCTTACAAAACGTGGCCCAAGACTTGAATCCATCTAAACAGTACCACATAGTTGACGACGGCAGCACACGGGGTAAAAGAAAATTGGTTGACAGCGATGGTTTCAGCTACGCTGTGAAGAAAAAGACAGGCGACCATATTTTATGGCGGTGTTCCAAGCTTTCAAAGACCCTTACATGCTCAGCTACAGTAATCTCAAATGGTGATACCGCCCAGGTCTTAAGGTCCACGTCCACCCAGGGGAGCCTGGTTCCCACAGAGCCATCAAGATAAAAGCTGAGGTATATATCTCATTTCTATATTATAATTTTGTTACAGTTATTAAATGCATATTATATTCATGTTTATATCTGTAAATTTAAAAAACCACAGAATTACACTAATTGTATACATAATTTATACTGTTAGCGCTTTCGCCGTTATCGTTGCATAATCTTATCTTCTAGACTTATATATTATTTTTGGTGTGTGCTAGCTGTATCGTCATGTTTGTCGATCCATTCCATAAGTGTACTGGTTGGTAGCTTCCTTTAGACCCTTTATGTATAAATAATATATTTTTAATATTAGCATTAATATATTTTTAAATCAAGGGTCTGGAAACGGTCATATTTGCCGGACATGTCCGACATTTACATTAAAATGTCCGACTAAAGTTTAGTCAAATCGGACATCCAAAAAAGTGATATTTAACTTGGACAATAATATAAATATCTTTTAGTTGGTTTCAATACCTTTGATTTCCGCTAGATATAAATATTTTATTAAAAAATCAACCCTAAGGCTATTTCCCGTCACTGACACATGTGTTTATTGAGTAACCATTCACTCCAGTCAAGTGTTAATTACGTAATGGTTAACACAACAGGTGATAACCTAATTATGAGTACAGATCTGTTTCATCCATTTCGTAGAATATGGTATGGCAACAGTATATTGAAACAATAGGAACGAAGTGGTTGTACGTATTGCTTGATGGAAAAAACACGTGTGGTCAAAATTTTACATCACGCATGCGCCAGTGTACCTGACGTACATAAATCTTGGGAAAATCAATTCAAATTAAATTCTATTGAAATGATGAAAACAAAAATAAATATTTAATGACTTGTAAAAAACGTGGTCCATCGGAGAGTATCGTATAAACTTCAATTCTGTTCCGAACTTGTTGTAATTTTGAAACAACTTCCTACTTCCGGTTAATGAAAATGTCCCACGAATGTTCATAAAAAACGTTGTTTGCTATTACTTTGTTGAATAGACAACATATCATCCTATAATAAAGAAATTTTAGGAAGCAGAATGTTTTTCTACGTATATTTCCATTCTTGCGCGGTGCATATATCATAGGAACCCATACAAAACAACAACTAATATCTACCACGGTCTTGAAAAAAATTTAAAAGACCTTTATTCTGGACTTTAAGGAAAAGCACATACACATCCCAGCTTAAGCAAACACAATATTTTTATATGATGACCGGTAAAATGTCCGACATGACTCAGGAAAATTTCCAGGGCCTTGTTTTAAATATATTTGTATATTTTCAGGTTAAAAAGAAGACCAAAGAAACTGTGTATGGTAAACCGACTTCATCCATAGTGCAGGAAGTACTACGCCAGCATGCCGACCCTACAGCACCACCAGCCAGTAGACCAAATCCATCCTCTCTTGTCCGTACTGGTAACAGACAGCGTTTGGGTGCTTGCTGCTGCAAAGACTTGGTATATGGACGGCACCTTCCGTGTTGTCAGCGATACATGGGTTCAACTGTTCTCCATTCATGCCGGACAACAACATGAAACAGATTCCACTGGTGTTCTGTGTGATGTCTGGCAAGAGAAAAGAAGACTACTACGAGGTATGTTAATTTTATGTGTCAGTGAAATTGAATTGTTGTATGAGGAATAAATGAACCAGCGTACTATATTCTATAAATGAAAAATAACGACACTAGCGATTGACATGTCAGCACGTTCCAGGTGTTACCAGGTGTTAATTGACATCCCGCAAGGCAAATAACATGTGTAATTAACATGAACAAATCTATAATTAAACGTAGTAAAAAAAATGTTAATTAACTGTATGCAATTCGCTTCTAATTACTAATTTTTATATTGCAGGTCCTACTTTTTATTGACCACAGACTTCCAGAGCATATTGCTCTTCATGGATTTGTTGCGGACTTTGAGGCTGGTTTATGGTTAGCACTGAGGCAACGCTTCCCACAGTTACCTATCCAGGGGTGTGTTTTTCACTGGTCGCAAGCAGTATTTCGAAAAGTGCAAGAACATGGCCTTCAGGTACTATTTACATTATTCTAAATCCTGCCAATTATGGGCCAAGCAAGAAAAAAAAGTCAGGCCGTTTGTAAATTTAACACTTAATCGGTTTTTAAAAGTAAAAGCTTGTTATAATATATTAATTATTTTTATATTTCATAGTCATTCTAATGCAATATTCATGTTATTATATGTACTCTTTTTTATTACAGACTGCTTATAACCAACGGGACGAAGTGTACTGCTTTCTTCGTCAAGTTATGGCATTGCCATTCCTCCCACCAGAACACATCCAGGAAACATTTATGGAGTTGGACAGACGCGCCCCAGATGCCATTGTTCCGGTAATGGACTACATATACAGCACTTGGATCACCAGCACAGTATTTAACGTCAATCACTGGTCTGTGTTCATGTCTTCTGTGCGCACCAACAACGACGTTGAAGGGTGGCACAACCGCTTCAACAGCAATGTCGTCACCAGAGGAAAGGTACCTTTCTACTTCTTGGTAACGGAACTTTTTGCCGAAGCTTCAGATATTCCTCTTCAGCTGAGATTGGTTTCTGAAGGTAAACTTCAGCGGTATCAACGAAAGAAGTCTAGACAGCTACAAGGCCAGATATTTTCCCTATGGGAACGCTATGTTCGCCGGGACATCAGCGCCAGTCAGCTTATGAGGCAGTGTGGATTAGTGTACGGACCACCAGCACAGTAAAATTTCATTGTTATTTAATTAATGGACTAAAAGAAAAACACTGAAATATCATGGACAAAAGTTTAAAGTAGTGCTTTATTTAAAAATCTTATGTTTTGTATCAGTGCTTTATGTTTCATCATAATTTATGTCAATTGTTCTGTTACACTTTATTAATTAAATATGAAGAATTAAACAGTATTATTTTTTTTATATATTATGTTTATTTACTTATACCATAAGTGTGAATCAAATGATTAAATAAAGATGAAACCACTTACCATAGAAACGAATGAAAATAAATACTGGACGAAAATAAAAATACAAAAACATATATATTTTATAAGTGCCGAAGTGTCCAATCACGGTGCCGAACTGTCTAGGTGCCAAAATTTTAAAGTGCCGAAGTGTCCAATTACTGTGCCGAACTGTCCGGGTGCCGAACTGTCCGAGTGCCGAAGTGTCTAGAATTCGTCAGGAAGACACGGTAAAGTTTACTATATATATTACTGACATTACACTTGAAAGACGAAGTAATAATAACTTTATTCTGCAACTACTGCTTTAACTATAAAAATACGACCCTACGAATAAAGCAAAATGACGTCACTCCTGGTACCATTGTCCTTGCTTCTAACGATATTTAGTATTCTGTTCTGGTTTACGGCAAGTTGTTGAATACGATATTTGTTTGTCACTCGAATACGCGCTTAAAATTTCAAGTAAAAAATCTGCTAGAAGTGCAATTTTTTAATGTTTTCCATTAGTATTAAATGTATTTTCTGTTTGCAGAATAAAAACAATATTCGTACATTGTCAGAAAATATAAAGTCTTTTGTACTCCCGCAATACAGGTGAGAAATGCTCTGCAGAGCCTCGCATTTCTACCTGTTTCTAAGGCTCGTACAAATAAACTATCTATTTTTCTGACAATGTTGTATATTTATTCTGCAAACATTATATTTGCTTTACAATAAAAGGTATCTGAATAAATTTTTGCTTTATTCTCAGATTCTGCATTCTGATACCTTGTTCTCACGTCTAACAATTAATAGTGCTGTTTTATAACCTGGTCCCCTGGTGCAATATTTTTCATTTACGCAAGCTTCACTTTCAAATATAACCCCAGGTCACCACCAGTTTACTAACCAGTTTGATTGGTTGTTTTAAAACGCCATGTTTTAGCTAACTTTTGGGGCGTTTCGTTCCGTCGGAAATTTCTATCAGAATACAATTTAAATAAAGTAGATACCTGTTTCTTGTGTTCCGGCTTTCCATTTAAACTGACCAATCCATGTAGAGTTATTTCCACATTCGAGACATAAATCTATAAAAAGCATTCTTTTGATCAACTTATTTTTATTTGAATTAGATAACCGGACGCTGGACGTTATGTCATAATGCTTTGTATCGGAATTACGTCAGTTACAGTTAATACTGGCGTAAATTTTAAGGCACTCAGAATGTTGTAAACCGGTTAAAAATTTGACCGGTTTAATTGCTGGTGACCTGACTGTATATTCAAACCCGAAGTCCGCTTACGGTATTGAGAATATTTAGTCAGGATCCCAGACTATGCTGTTTTAATGCTTTTTACTGTTCTATGAGCTCTCATCTGTGTTAAACATCTTGTTGTTACTTTTAACTGTTAATGTACATCTAATTGAAAATGAAGTAATAAAGGGTATAAAATAATACTTAATATTATTTTTATTCTTTTAATTACAGCTGCACCATGTGCACCTTGTTACAAATGTAACAATAACAAAAAAGACACTGACCCATTATAAAAGACATCACATATATATTTTTTAAAATTGTAATAAAAACTTGAGGAAACAAACCCACTTGAAATACTGAAATCATATATTATCACGATGAGTACCACACGTTTCAGAAATCGGGTTATAAATTCATCTACTTTAAGCACATTAAAATGAAACGTTGTAAAATGTCCTACAATTGATAGGCATTTGATAACACATTTTTAATGATCCCATTCAAGATTTATTAGTAAAATAAGATGAAAATTTAAATAAAACTTCACATTTGATACTAGTAGATTGTCCTATATCAGGCCAACTTGTCTTAACATGCTCAATGTGGTCCAATTTTTCCCTAGCTACAATAATGTAGATCCTTTTTTCTTTTTTTTTTTATGGACAAAGAGATCCCATTACTCGTAATGCAGCAAAAACACTCTTGGGATTTATACATTTTTTTCGTTTTTAAACTGCTGTCTTTGTTTAATTAATATTTTGTCCTTTCTCCCTGGCCTGTTCAGCTGACATTAATAATTTATTGGCACAAACATCAATATTACATGGTTAATGCCCAATATAATATGTGTACAAATATAAAGATTTGGAAATACAATTGTATATTGTAAATAAAGACGCATAAATGAAATTAAAAAAAGAAAAAAAGTATTATCTATCATAATAGGCTTTTTCTAATGTTCATACAATTTATGATGAACAAGGAGGTTAATTTAAGGATTTTGTAGGAATTACTATTAAATAAAAATGAAATTTTATTATTTACTTTTTTAATTATCTAGTAAATTTAGTATACTAGTGTAATATGTGTCTCTTTGATTTTTAAGAGCTTTGCAGTTTAGTAGAAAATGATTTTCATCTTCAATTTGTCCTGATTTACATATTGGACAATACCTTTCATTTTTTGGAATGTTAGGATGTCTTCCTTGTTCAATAAAAAGTGAATGAGCGCTAATTCGTATTTTACAAACAGCAGCTCGATCTTCTTTAATTTGTAATATATCGACATATGGAGGTCTTGTCCCCATCTTGTATATACTTTGAACAAATTCTAATTTTGTTGATTTGTAAATATTCGAGTTTTGATCTTGAAGACATTGATCTTGTATACGTTGCTTAATTTGACTAAGGTTGCTTTTAGAAAGGGATGTGTTGTTTATCATGAATGAAAAACCAAGATAATTTAAAATCTTTTTGACCTTTTTTACCTCTGGATTAAATTCTTTTGAAAAAATAAATTTTTTTTTAGTAAGGCATTATCGGCATCAAGAATATGCTTGAAAAAATTAAATATAGAAAATAACATTTTAATTTTTAATGGAATTCTGCTTAATTCTGCACAACAACAATCATTTGTTGCCTTACAGTGAACTCCTAATATCTCTTTAATGAATTTGATGTGTAGTTTTTCATATGCATCAGAGTCTTTGAATGAGGAGTCAACTCCCCAAACTTCACTTCATTATAAAAGTATGGGAATAACCAATGAATCAAATAGTTTTTCCAAAAGTTTACAAGGATTATTGATACCTATTACCTTTTTTATTTTAAAGCATGCTTTTCTGGCTTTTTCCATTGAGGTATTTATAGCCAAATTAAAATTTCTATTGTATTTCAATACCATACCCAAGTAACAATAATGTGTTACTGTTTCAAGGTTTAAATTGTTATAAGTAAATTGATTCTGATAAGTAGTACCATTTGAATTGAATACCATTATCTTTGATTTATTTATGTTGACTTGTAATTTCCAGGTTGAACAAAATTCATATAAAATGTAATTTTGTAGTGATTTTTTTTCTACAATGTCTAATTTAGTTTTAACACTTTTTCGTAATCATGGCATTGTTGACAAAATTGAAATTGTGGAGTGTAGAATTGTAGAACTGTATTGGTAAAAATTAGATCCCAGCTAATGCAATAAATCTAGAAAACTTGATCCGGATGAAAATTTTTTTACCAAATCGATAAAGAAATCATGCACTCCTTCAAATTTTGACAACAATGCCATGATTACGAATTAAGTGTAAAACTACAGTTCTCTAACAAATAAGGTGTTATAGAAATATCAGTTAAACTTCAAAGACATTAAAAAGTATGAAACAATTCAGGGAAACAGTTTAAAAGCTGATTATATCCATAAAACACTCAGGTGTGAATCACTCCCGGCTTGCTCCATTATGAGTAATGGGACCTCTTTGTATCTCTGTCCATAAAAAAAGGAGCTACATTATTGTAGCTAAGTTTTCGCAGAAACCTCACCGACTTATGTCAAATATCAGTCCAAGATGTCCTGTGCTGAGTTGTCTGGCATTCATTGTCAATTTTTCATATTTGTTTGTGACATCACTAAATTGACTGACCATAAATAAGACCAACAACCCGTCTTTGTCATGTTTGTCAGACCTCCACTAACATTGTTTTTTTTAATGACAAGCATCACTTACAATCAGTGTGATGAATTAATTAAGCATAACTCAGAAACAACACATGTAAGGCATCTCAAATTCACACTACTCTTAAAACTTAACAATCATGACAATCATATGTTTATACTTAACCGAAACAATATTCAGGTACTTACCAATAAACGGATACTAGTATATGACTAACATGTATGATCTGCCAGGGATAGTGCTAGTATTGGTAAGCAAACACACATGTATTTCCATTTTGATCAGGAACATTAATTTTCATCAATTTAAATATATACATGTAACTTATGTCAGAGTGATAGTTACTTCTATAATAGTATGCAATTTCTGTTTGTAGATGATCACAGAGAGCATCTTCTGAAATTAAATAATTCCCTGTCTAAAGCAGAAATACAAAGTGTTCTTGCCCACCATTTGTTTGCTCCATTGGTACCATCATCAAAGTTCAAAATTGATGCAAAAAATGAACATTTGACCACCTGTTTTGCATGCGGGGATCACAGTTCTGTTGGAGATACTTCTTTTGGTAAGTTGTTTTTGTTTATTACGTTTTATGAACGGCTTTGGTAATCACTACCCCTCTATCAAATTCAATGATTCATCTGTAATTAGAATTATTCGAAGCTAATTAAATTAAAGTACGTCTATTTGCTTTTTGCTTTATAATGCAATGAATCCTAATATATCTCGGGTGAACATGACTGGTTGTAGACTTTTAAACCAAGTTCAAACAGTTGAAAGTTTTTCTTAGTCTTTCTCATATTTCATATGCATGTTCTCTTGCATTAAAAATATTCACCTGCAGTCTGAATATAAATAGTGAAATTACTTGAGATTGAATTGAAAGGGGGGGGGCAATATCTTTTTTGTTTTTTAGTGTTATGGGCATTTGTACAGGTGTGTTAACTGTTTTTTGAAAATAAACTGTTTTTCAACCATTAGCTGTTATCTGTTTTCTTAAAAATTGACATTGTTAACTGTTATAATGAAAATAAAAACCATGTTTGCTGTTAATAGTATTGCCCTTAAATGAGATTCTGCTGTTATCTGTTTTTTTTTTATTTTTGAAATCACTGTTTTCTGTTTTCTCATGTAAATTTCTGTTATCTGTTATCCTTACTAGTATTTTAAATTTACTTTTATCTGTTTAGGGAAAAATAAAAAATGGTTAACCTGTTAACAGACTCCCCTCTAGCCCCACCTCTTAATTGAGTGGACAGTTGTTTTCATTTTCAAGTTGTGATTTTAATTGGATGAACATGAACAACTCATCAAGCCTATCTGTGAATAAATTGAAACCAAGCTTGGTAGATAAGTTCCTCTAAAGGTTGTTTACTTGGGTTGCTTAATAAAAAAATCCTTTACGAAGATTCCTTAATTCATCCTTGTGAGATAAAGACATAGTACAGGACAGTCTGGTGTGTGTCATCTGACCTTGACCTAAATTTTTTTGTAGTCCAGATGCACGAGTTTTCTGAGGTGGGTGAGTTCCTCAATAATCAATTTATCATGCATGGAAAGATAATAGTATTAAGGTTGCTCAGCATGCAGACATGGCAGTCAGGTAGGTGTCACTTGACCTTGAGCTATATATCAATGGCTGCATCAATTTTAATACATTTTATGACAATATAATCCTAGTTATATGTTGCTCATGAAGAGTAAATTAAAAGTATGTGAGGTTCTTGAACAAACATAAGTTTCTGATTGGCTGAAATTTGTAACCAAAAAATTAATAGACTTACCAGCTAGTGATAATGTGCAAAACTGAACTATTTGGGGTTTACTTCAAAGTATCCTTATTTTATGCTAATAAAATTTCAAATTTGCAAAGCTACTAGAGTGAAACTGTAAATTTACAAATAATTAGCAAGACAAGGTCTACAAATCACTCATTTGTTCAACAATTGTCAGATGACTAGATCCTAATAGTAATTACACCCCCTGAAACGTAAAACGTTCCCATTTATGCGTTCGTATTTCGTTTTCCGTTCGTTCGTATATCGTTTTCCGTTCGTCCATCCGTACGTCCGTTCGTTCGTTCGTTCGTTCGTCCGCATGCGCAAAACAAGTAAATAAAACCCGTTCGTTCGTCCGCATGCGCAGTACAGGTAAAAATAAAGGTTCATTCGTTCGTCAGCATTCGCAAAAGAAATATTTTACACTTTGTTATTCTGATAGAAAATACTACATTCTGTTATCAAATTAAAATAACCTGAACATTAAAATGTCGAATAAATTGTATTTATTTTAAAACTATAAATTCATTAAAACCATGAACATGTTTTAAATTAAATATAAACATAAACAATTTGAAATACTTTCTTCGTCTACTTTGTTATATGTAAATCTACAATATTCAGGTTGTACAAATAAATATGATTTATTTGAACACTCTTCAAATTTTATAAACACATATGAAATTTTTCTATTTTAGTACCTAAAACCTTAAAAATGTATGTTTTATCCTAAAGTCTTTGAACATCCCTACATTGTCTTCATTTGATACAAAAACTGAATATCTGTTTACACAGCAAACTTAATAAAACTGAATAATCTTGCATAAAATCTTAATTTGATGGCACAATATTTGTTTAGAAATACAGACATTTCATTTCCTAGGTTTTAAATTGCATATATAATGTCTCACGACTGATTTAGCATCTCTTAGTTAGGTCAAAGAAGTTAATTGTAGTATGCTATGGTTTAATATTGCATCTTGTAAGGTCTCAGGAGTGATTTTGTATGTGAAATATGGTTTTTAATTGTATCGCAAAGGTCTCGGGAGTGATTTTATATGTGTAATAAAGTTTTTAATTGTATAGCTGGGTCTCAGGAGTGATTTTGTATGTGAAAAATGGTTTTTAATTGTATTGCTAGGGTCTCAGGAGTGATTTTGTATGTGAAATATTGGTTTTAATTGTATCGCAAAGGTCTCAGGAGTGATTTTGCATGTAAAATATGGTTTTTAATTGTAGCGCAAAGGTCTTAAGAGTGATTTTATGTGAAATATGGTTTTTAATTGTATTGCAAAGTTCTCAGGAGTGACTTTATATGTGTAATATAGTTTGTAATTGTATTGCTAGGGTCTTAGGAGTGATTTTGTATGTGAAATATGGTTTTTAATTGTATTGCAAAAGTCTCAGGAGTGATTTTGCATGTAAAATATGGTTTTTAATTGTATTGCTAGGGTCTCAGGAGTGATTTTATATATATATGTAATATGGTTTTTAATTGTATCGCAAAGGTCTGAGGAGTGATTTTATATGTGTAATATGGTTTTTAATTGTAGCGCAAAGGTCTTAGGAGTGATTTTATATGTGAAATATGGTTTTTAATTGTATCGCAAAGTTCTCAGGAGTGACTTTATATGTGTAATATAGTTTGTAATTGTATTGCTAGGGTCTTAGGAGTGATTTTGTATGTGAAATATGGTTTTTAATTGTATTGCTAGGATCTCAGGAGTGATTTTATATATGTAATATGGTTTTTAATTGTATCACAAAGGTCTGAGGAGTGATTTTATATGTGTAATATTGTTTTTAATTGTATCACAAAGGTCTCAGGAGTGATTTTGTATGTGAAATATTGGTTTTAATTGTATCACAAAGGTCTCAAGAGTGATTTTGCATGTGAAATATGGTTTTTAATTGTATTGCTAGGGTCTTAGGAGTGATTTTATATATGTAATATGGTTTTTAATTGTATCGCAAAGGTCTCAGGAGTGATTTTATATGTGTAATATGGTTTTTAATTGTATCGCAAAGGTCTCAGGAGTGATTTTATTTGTGAAATATGGTTTTTAATTGTATCGCAAAGGTTTCGGGGGTGATTTTATATTAGAAATATAGTTTTTAATTGTATTGCTAGGGTCTCAGGAGTGATTTTGTATGTGAAATATGGTTTTTAATTGTATTGCTAGGGTCTCAGGACTGATTTTATATGTGTAATATGGTTTTTAATTGTATTGCTAAGGTCTCAGGAGTGATTTTGTATGTGAAATATGGTTTTTAATTGTATTGCTAAGGTCTAAGTAGTGAAATTGTATGTGTTATATGGTTTTTAACTGTATAGCTAAGGTCTCAGGATTGATTTTATATTTATATTATGGTTTTTGATTGCATTTCTTAAATATCAGGAGTGATTTTATATGTTTAATTTAGTTTTTAATTGTATCTCGAAGGTCTCAGTAGTTTTTTTTATGTTAAATATGGTTTTTAATATTCTTGCAAATGTCTCGGGAGTGATATTACAAATGTGATTTTAAATGTGTTATTTGAACACAACCTTGATGAACATTTTCCAATAGAGAATTTTTTTAATAAATTGCCCCTTAATTTATAGAACAGAACAGAACAGAATTTTTATTTGGTCTAAAATCCAAATACAGGATTGTTACCAATACAGTTACAATTTATAAACACATACAAACATATATAAAAGAATACGTCTACTAGTAATTTAGACACATGCCTCATTATTATATATATCAGAAAGATATACTTTACCAGGTTGGACTTGGCTTGCCTATTAATAATAAGTATATATTATATATTGGATTATTCATTAGAGGAGGTGGTGTAGAATTAATGCATGAATACTTTACATTAATATTAATAAATAATAATATGAGTTAGACAACTACAATACACTTAATCACAATTATTAAGTAACTCAAATCTCCTTTTATACATTTGATTAACACCTATGACAATAACTTTTACTATATCATAGTCTTTACAATTGAATAAAAAGTTAAATTTAACATCTGAGTCGAAGTTAACAAAGGATGGAAAAATATCACATATTTCTGTAAAAAGTTTTTCTCTAATGTTATTTAGTGAAGTGCAACTAATAAAAAAATGAAACTCATCTTCTACTCCTAATTTACATAATGAACAACCCCTATTTACTAGTGGGGTTTTAGTGTCTCGCCCAACTTCTATTGCAAGTTTACTATCGCTTATTTTAATTTTTGTAAATGTTTTAACTATATCTCTGTCTATACCTAATTTCAAATATGTATCAATTTCATAGTTTTCTTTTATTTTTCTAAATGTTCTAAGTTTATGACCATTTACAGAATGACTATCATCAAAAATACTGTTCTTCCAATATTTTAAATAATTTTCTTTTAACTTGTTTGTAAAAGCTGAGAGCAATTTGCCTTGTGAAAAAGTACCATGGTTATCCCAAACATGATCAAAATTAATTTTTTTTAATAATATCTTAACTTTTGAGGCAAAGTTATCTTGAAGATTAAGATTAGATTTGTAGGCATCATGTACTAGTAAATTTTCCGATTTAATGATATGTAACCAATATTCAGCTACTGATTTCAAGGCAAAAATGGATATTGGGTACATTCCAAGTTCTGCAAGTACAGCCAAATTCAATGCAGCTCTGTTTACTCCTAGAAGTGATTTCGCAAATTTAATTTGAGTTTTAACTATTGGCATTGATAGATATTTAGATTCTAGTTCATGTTTATTATTGACAACATTTAATGACCATATTTCACTACAATAAAGTAAGATAGGTTTAATGCAAGCATCAAACAGTTTTAAATGAGGAACAATATTAGAAGAGTCTGATGATAAGAGTTTTCTAATACAGAACATGGCTTTTGTTGCCTTTTTACATAGATGGTTAATGCCATTTGTAAAGACTCCAGATGGTTTAAAAATGATTCCCAAATATTTATATTCGTCACAATATTCAATCGTGTCCTCTCCTAGCTTAAAAATATCTTTTGATAATTTTCTTCCTGCTTTATTAAAGATCATAATTTTAGTTTTTGATAAATTTACAGTAAGGTCCCAGTGATCACAATAATTGTTAAGTTTATCAATACAATGCTGTAGACCAGAAGCAGATTCTGATATAAGTACTAAATCATCTGCATAAAGGAGACATGATATATCAGTTTCATTTAGCTGTACAGGATCACATTTACTGTCAAAAAGTGACACAAGGTCATTAATGTAGAGTGAAAAAAGGGAAGGGCTCAGTATACACCCTTGTTTAACTCCAATTTTTGAATGAAAGAAACTTTAACTGAAAATAGCACTTTCTTGTACATATCTCTTAATATTTTTAAAAACCTACCTTTAATATTATAATTAAAAAGTTTTAAAAATAAGGCTTCCCTGTAATTTATATGAAACTATAAGGTTTAAAAAATATATAACACATAAGTTTTAAAAATAAGGCTTCCCTGTAATTTATATGAAACTATAAGGTTTAAAAAATATATAACACATAATAAATATACAGTTGGATTAGTACATTTCATTATATGCAATAAAGATTAATTATAAAAGCTTCCTCGGGAATGTGTAATAATTACTGTTAGTAATCAAAATAAAATGGACGATTAAGCTCGTTTCTTTTTACACTGTGATAAAAAATAATTTATAGGTCCATTATTAAAACATTTCCATGTTTAGCACAAATCACGAACATGAATATTTAATAAAAACACTCAACCCCACAAATTTTCTCGTAGGCTTGTTATGTTGTCACGTTTTTTATGTGTGTATTACCTGTTTGAGCTGTCACAAATCATTTAAATGATGATTTAATGAAAATAAAGTATAATTATTATATTATTTATTCCTTTTCAATTTTTATTTGTTTACTATAAACCAGCTTGATTCTCAAGATTTTATTTAAAATGACCGAAAGTTTCTTGATTTTTACAAAGCACGATATAGGCGTCTCCATTCGTTTTCCCACATACGAACGATTGAAGCGTATAGTTTGTCTCTGATTGGTTAATTTTTAAATGGTTCGTCTGGACGATAAGAGCGTTCGTTCGTTCTTCGTCCGTTCGTATGTCGTTTTTGGTTCGTCCGTTTAACGTTCGTACGGGAACGTTTTACGTTTCAGGGGGTGTATTATTGCCCTGTACATTGTGTAAAGACAATTTTTGGACCAAATTATTGTTTTTTGCCTAATCAATTAAAAACAGCTGGAGTAAAATTGTAAAAAGCAAAATAAATCATTAGGACAAAGCCTGCAAATCATTATCAGTTAATTGTTAGACAGTGTCTGATGACTACGTTTTGAGCTATTGTCTTTTTCATGAAATTTTCACTTTTTGCTTTGTTACTTACATGATTTATGAAATTCATAAATTCATAGCTTTTGTTTGTCATTATGCTTCTAGCCTAGATTCAGTGGTTTTTGTATTAAATAAAGTTCATAAAGCTAAGATTGGGTTTTTTTGTCAAACCTGATAATCTTAAATGACAATTTCTTTTCTTCCTTTTTGTTGTTGTTTGGCTATTAATTACATTTTGCTTTAAAACTTTAATAGATCTTGTACATGTTAACAGCAAAAATTATCAGCAAAATCAGCTTTACAATACATTAATTAATGCAGTGTTATACCTAACATCCTTGCTTGGAGGATATATTCAAGTTTTCCAGGTGAGAGATTACAGGCTTCTGGGAGCGTCTAGCTTCCAATTTACTTTTATTATTTTTTTATTTTTTGGAAGCCTGAATAATTTGATATACAGAGAATAAACATAATAGGGTAACATCTGGTATGGTTGTTTAACTCGTGATATGTTGTGTGCTCTGACAGTCCTTTAATTTGATCTTATTAAGAATCACCCCAGTTTATGGAGGAAATGTTGTTTTTTTTATAGGTACAATGTACGTAAATACAATGTCCATGGTGTATGTACTGTAATTGTCTTATGAAATAATTCACAGAGGCTGTGATTTATCATTGTTTTACAATGGGATGACCATTTATGTAGTTATATTAATAGGACAAAATGGTCACCCAATAGTAAAACAATGATAAACCACAGCCTCCATGAATAATTTCTTAAATTACCTTCAAGGATCAATGAATGTTTGTTTGTTTGTTTGATGGTGTTTAACGCCACTTTCAGCAATTTTTCAGCTATATCATGGCGTCCAGTTTTTAATGGGGGAGGAAGCAGGAGTACCCGGAGAAAACCCCCGACCCGCGGTAGGAAAACTTGCAATCCTTGTCAATTAAGATTTGAGTCTAGTACACCTTGCCTGCAGTGAGAATCAAACCCGCAATCTCAGTGTTGACAGACCACGTGATCAATAGTAGACGAACTACCTTGACCACTCAATGAATGAGAGAAGAGAGAAGAAAAGCTCATTTTCAATCATTATGTAGTTATTACTTTTCTAAAGTGGACAAATAATAGCCTGTGTAGCCCAAGAATAAAGGATAGAGAAAAATCCCTTCTACTAATATTATAAACTTTACTAAAAATAAACTAAAATTCTTAGCAGTCAAAGGGACTTGTGGTGAGGTTATTTTTTATATTGAATAAAATGTCCATAAATGAGTTCATTTTGTATATTCATTCGTTTGGTAACCAGTCCGACATTTATTATTCAAATTATTGAATAATACATGACAATCAGCCCTTATATTGATATTGATCATGCCAATTTAAGCATTTTAGGGCAATTTTTTCCTTTTATTTTTTCGGGTGGGGTGTGGGGGGATGGGGGTGGTGGTGAAGGGATGCATAGCACTACTAATGTCTGTTGTATGCCTGAAAAAGTTTGTCCACTTTAATTGGCTATTTTAAGTGTTGTTATATGTTGGTTTGTCATAATGGGTTTGATGTGTATTTAGTACAATACCGTATTCCATGGTCTTTATAGACTGATTGAAGAAACTCTTTATACAGACTAGCTTAACAGACTGTTTGGATTATTCTGATTCTCTATTGACGTTGTATTGATTCTTGGTCAGCTGTATTTGCCGTTGGGGTCTCGGGACCAAAACAGCCAGCCTCAAATCAATACCAGCAATACAGAATCATCCATTAAGTACCACTATAATACTCAGAAAAATGATCAATTCTCTTTTATTATAAGAATTCCATGCCATTTTGATAATGATAACATTTCTGGATCCAATCTGTATATATCTTTGGTATTTTTTTAGGACATACAGATATCTGGCATGGATCTGCTGATATTTTGATTGAAAAGAGTTCAGTGATTGTTCTTTCTGTTGCTGGTAGTGAAGAAAATGATGACAGTTGTTCTGAACCTAAAGCCAAGATGTTTCGAGGTGAAGATGGAGATTCAGTACAACTGGGGTCAGATAATGACGAGAGTTCAGACTCAATAGATGGCTTAATGTCAACTGAAGTAAAACAAGTAGATATAAATGATGCCTTACCACAGGCGTTTGCCCTGACTATTGTGAATGCTTTTTGTGAGGTTAAAAAGAATCCTCATCTAGAGGATTATTACATTCCGTCTTTTCTAGCATCACCTGCAAGTGTAATTATCAACATGTACAACTGCAAAAGAGACAGATTATACAGTTCAGAAAATTTACCGATTTTAGATGAATCTGGTAAAGAACTTAATGTTGAAACTATCACTGCAATCTGGCTAGCACTGAACTTTGATAGGCTGGCAACATTAGTTCCAGATGACGAGTTTGGAAAAAGGCACATTCCAACATGTAACTTTAAAAGTGCAGTTGGTGATACACTTAATTTGTATCAACATGAGTTGTCCAAACCTTTAAAACGTGCAGATTTTAAGGAATCAAAACTGCTACAATTTAATTTTCCCCTAGAATTCATAATTATACGGACAGAATACGTGAACAAAATGATTGAATCTTTGCAAAATGTACAAACATTATATGAAAATATGAAAGGTTGTACAGATGAGACAGATGTTAAGTAAAATATTTGAGAAAGGGGTTTACTTGTTATGATCTTGCTTTTGAAATATGACTTGCAGATTTTGCTCAAATAGCAGACTTACATATACGCCATAGTATGGTAAAGTTGAGCAACTGGGAAAAATGATATGTGTCAACCCTTCCTGCTGTTTTCAACCCAGATTTGAAACTTCTTAGAAAGAATTTACAAAGTTGTTCATAAACTATTTTGGAATTGTTTGGGGAATTTTTATCACATTTTTCCATATTTATGAACTGTGATTTTTCAGATTTGGACAGAGGACAGTACATTTTTGGTGTAATTATCTAACCTACTAAAGTTTTTATCAGAGATGCCTGAATGATCATGTGCTATATTGCTAAAGGTTTAAGGAATATTTCCAATTTTTGGGGAAAAGTGAACAATAATCAGATAATTGAAGCCACATTGTATGTATTTTCAAATGTAAAAATGTGTCCACGGTTATATTTTAATATTCGATATGGAAGCCATCTATAAATGTGTGAACTGACTTTCAACAAAATGTCATCAGACTTAAGTTGATGTGCTTTTGATAAAGTTACTTTTGCAAGTAGATTTTAACACATATTCAGTTAATGGTTTCAAGTGGGGTTCGTGTCACTCAGTTTTTTTCGGTTATTTGTGTTGTGTTGTCCCCTCTTTTTCTTAGCCATGGTTTTGTTGTCTATCCCTGATTTAGTGTCTATAAAATACTCCTCAGCTTTATCCATTTGTTATTCTTAGTATATGGTCTGTCACTTCATGTTGATAACAATTTTCAATTAAATACACAAACCTTTGAGCATGAACACAGAAACATAGGGAGCCACGTTAATTAAAAACGAAAACATCGTGTGTGAATTTTTTATTAAGCTTTCTTTTATCCTACAAGTCTAAAGGTACATAAAGTCAATATCCCGTCTGCTCATTTGCCAGTAGTCTGTTAAACGGGTCATAAGTGTACATATCTCCGATTTATTTTCAGTGATAAAATTGTCAAGCTTCACCACATGGTAGGGTTCACATGAATTCAGCAGTGTCAAGCAAGATCTCACGTCTTCCACCATACTGAAATAAGGATATTGTGTGTTTATTAAACAAATTGTTCGTGACCTAAACGAGAAATACAGTATTGTCTCATATTACAATTTGGGACTATACTGTGGGGGTTCAACCCACATAGCAGCCCAGCACGTTCCCAGGTGACGAATAGGGGATGCACTTTCGTTAGGGGGGTTGTCAGGTCAAAATACGGAAAGCCTGACCGCGGACCACAGTGGGTAACGGGTTAGAAGAGTGCCACGGTTCTTGCTTGATAAAGACCCTTTGTAAATGTCGATAAAAATAGGTTCGTTGTAACCGCAACAAAATGCTAAATTGTCCGCCCCCGCCCATACCCCATTCTTTCAAGTGGCTTTCAATTGTTTTTCCTTTTGTCCATCTTTCCCGAATTGATTTTTTGTCTCGCCTGCGACGAAAGTCGCTGGAGGCGAGACATATGTATGGGAATCCGGCGGCGGCGGCGTAAACACTTGACATCTTGCTTCATATCTTTGTAAGCCCAAGCCCTAGGTCCATCAAATTTGGTCCAGAGGTAGCTTATGATGAGTACTTGCCAGTCAGTCACCTGTCACCTGACCTTGACCTCAATTTCACGGTCCAGCGACTACGTTAAAGTTTTTGGGTTACGACAGTTCCTCTGTAACTACGCATGGTAGGATGACAATATTTGGTATATAGGTTGCTGATGACTAGTACATGACTGTCTGGTAGGTGTCACCTGACCTTGACCTCAATTTCACGGTCCAGCGACTACGTTAAAGTTTTTGGGTTACGACAGTTCCTCTGTAACTACGCATGGTAGGATGACAATATTTGGTGTATAGGTTGCTGATGACTAGTACATGACTGTCTGGTAGGTGTCACCTGACCTTGACCTCAATTTCACGGTCCAGCGACTACGTTAAAGTTTTTGGGTTACGACAGTTCCTCTGTAACTACGCATGGTAGGATGACAATATTTGGTGTATAAGTTGCTGATGACTAGTACATGACTGTCTGGTAGGTGTCACCTGACCTTGACCTCAATTTCACGGTCCAGCGACTACGTTAAAGTTTTTGGGTTATGACAGTTCCTCTGTAACTACACATGGTAGGATGACAATATTTGGTGTATAGGTTGCTGATGACTAGTACATGACTGTCTGGTAGGTGTCACCTGACCTTGACCTCAATTTCACGGTCCAGCGACTACGTTAAAGTTTTTGGGTTACGACAGTTCCTCTGTAACTACACATGGTAGGATGACAATATTTGGTATATAGGTTGCTGATGAATAGTACATGACTGTCTGGTAGGTGCCATTTGACCTTGACCTCAATTTCACGGTCCAGTGACTACGTTAAAGTTTTTAGGTTACTGCTGTTCCCCTGTAACCAAGCATGGTAGGATGACAATATTTGGTATATAGGTTGCTGATGAATAGTAAATGATTGTCTGGTAGGTGTCACCTGACCTTGACCTCAATTTAACGGTTCAGCGACTTCGTTCAAGTTTTTGTATTAGGACAGTTCCTCTGTAACTATGCATAGTATGGTGACAATAATTGGTATACAGGCCGCTGCTCATAATTAATGCTATTTACCTAATGCTTATGACGAAATTTATTTTCGTTACTGATGCGGAATTCAGGCGAGACGTTTTTCTGTGTCCACACTTGTTTTTTAATTTGTTAAATTGTTCTCGTCCTGAATTTACTACCCGCTGGACATAAAGCATATATGTAATCAATCAATCAATTACAAGCTCAAGTTTATTAATGACATTAATTTTTTTGTTTTGTGATATTTGATGCAGGTTCCATATGTAAAAAGAAAAGAATCGCTTGTTAATCAGTGATTATACTGGGGACGGGTCAACCAAGAACTAAGGGACGAATCAACTAGGGGACGAATCGACCAGGGGATGGAACGACCTGCTACCAATCGCTCCTACCAATGTTAAAGGAGCCATTGGGTGCCCGAGTGTTTTAGGTGGTTATTCACCTAAATTGACCACGTGCCTGTCAACCCTGAGGGTTGCGTGTTCGATTCTCATTGCGGGAGAGTGGGTTCGGTACAATATTAGTCGACAAGGATTGCCAAAAGTGCCTTAAATCCCCCCAAAAACAATACCCTTTGAAATGCAACAAATGAGCAAGTGCTTCAATATAAAAATATGCATCAATATAGATCTGAAACATATAAATTACACGAATTTTAATGTTTTACATAGAATGCTCCCATCCACAAATTAATTACACGAATGTTAATGGTTAACATGGAATGCTCCCATCGACAATATGCTGTCGGGTTTAAGCGCCACTGTATGTTCAGATAATTGGTTCTAACATATTATTAACCTATATCATATCTTAATCACACCTGTATTACATTTCGAATCTCTCTAAGACATCAAAGTTATAGCATTCACAGTGGTATTGGTTATTGCACGAATATTGGAGAAAATTGTTCTGCGCAGAATATATTCCATGAGCTTATGCTTGAAATTTATAATATAGCTATATTCAATAATATTGGTTCATCGTTTATATTGTTTAATTCAATCCAATATCTGTATGGTCTAATTAAACGGCATTAGAAAATATCATATCTCTCACGCACACTCATTTTAAAGATAAAAAACAAAGAAAACTCCATACTACTCTCTCACTTATAATAATCACACACATAACAAGGAACACTAACAAATATGTAGTACATGATGAATATATTGAAACTAACAATAGGGAAGGAAGATCATAATGAGGGACCTTTGTTAGCAGTGCTTTGAATAGAACATCGTTCTAACATGTGAATTAAAGTAGAACTACATGTTGTAGAATAATGCATTTCAGTAATAGGCAATATGTTTATCAAGTCAATGAAAAAGTATGTGATTAAAATTTCTTATAGCTGTACCTGCAAGAATCTCCCCACAGTGTGCTCGTAACCTTGGAGTTCCAGATTTGTTTAACACAGTCCTTTACTGCAATTCTAACAGGTCGGTTCTCATTGAGGCAAGTCAGTACACGTTTGACTTCTGAAAAAATGCACTAAGTAACTCAAGGTCAATATTACATGTTTCATAAATAATATTACAGCGATGTCTGATCATTGTAAACAAAATAATAGCTTGACAGTGTTACAACTTTATACAATGCAGGGTATGAAGATAAAGCATACAACTTTATCCATGAAGAAGATGCATTGATTGCATGCTTGCTTAACGTTCAGCGAGTAATATTTCAGCTATATTCAGAACAAGTACAAGTTAACAACAGTACGGAAAATGCGACATTCAGAAAACAATTTCGATTGCCAATCGCCATGGACAAGTTAGGAAAATGGGAAAGGCTGAGAATTCGTCTTTTGTAGCCGCTAAACGGGGGGGGAAGGGGGTGCAAGATCTTTTCTGTTAATGTGTTTTGGGCATTTTTACAGGTGTGTTAACTGTGTGAAAATAAAGCAACTGTTAACTGTTTATCAACCATTAGCTGTTATGTTTTTTTTTAAATGACTGTTGTTAACTGTTATAATGAAAATAAAAACACTGTTTGCTATTCGATGACACTCTGCTGTTATCTGTTTTTTAAAATTTGTTCTCATGTAAATTGCTGTTATCTGTTATCGTTATTTTAAACTTACTGTTATCTGTTTTGGGAAAAATAAAAACTTTGTTAACCTGTTAATGGAACCCCTCTAGCCCCCTCCTAAACGACTTTACGTACTTTACACCTCAGCAAGACCGCCTTCCCTATCCGCCACTAGGGGACGCATTGAGAAGATCTGTGTGACAATAATTCGGAACCTTACTAGTGTGGCCCCAGTTTACGTCAATGAAGCAAAATAACTAACCTGTTTTGTATGTGATTCCGGTTTCAAATACTATCCTTAACAAGGTATCTACAATTGTGAGTTCTTTAGGACAAGTTTCTTCCAGAAAATTGTGTTTTTCTCTCAAGCATGTTCCATATTGCTTTGTTATTCTGAAAGAAAAACACATTCTGAAGCATCATTTTTGCCTTAGCTACAATAATGTAGCTCCTTTTTTTTATGGACGGAGCTACAAAGAGGTCCCATTACTCGTAATGGAGCAGCCCGGGAGTGATTCCCGGGGTTTTATGTATATTATAAGCAATTAAACTGTTTCCCTGGTTTGCTACATACTTTTTTATGTATTTGCAGTTTAACTGATATTTCCACAACACCGTATTCGTTAGTTTTATCACTTTATTCGTAATCATGGCATTGTTGACAAAATATGAATTCCGGAAGTGCATAATTTCGATAATATCGGAATCGATTTGGTAAAAAATGAAATTCCGGATGATTTCAGCTGTATTCATTTGCATTATGATTATGTCCCCTTATTAGAAATTTTACCGATACGATTCCGAAATTCTACACTCCACAATTTTAATTATGTCAACAATGCCACGATTACGAAAAAGTGTTAAAATTATTTAATTAGACATTGTAGACATATCAGATGAACGGCAGAGGAAAGAAAACATATTTATTTAATAAAGACAAAGGTTAAATAGCGGAAAATATGTGTAAATCCCAAAAGTGTTTTTGCTCCATTACGAGTAATGGGACCTCTTTGTAGCTCCGTCCATAAAAAAAAAAGGAGCTACATTATTGTAGCTATTTTTGCCTGAAATATGGAGTTGTAGTATAATTATAAAGGTTTCATAAGTTAAATAAAGATAGATAAAGAAATGGGTTTTTAAACCATTTTTTGAAGAGAACTTCGGTTATGTTGAAACAACAGGAGGAGTCCATATGACCGAGTGGTCTAGGTAGTTAACCATCTACTATTGATCACCTGCGTCAACACTGGGGGTTCGAACCCAACATGTTTCAAAGTGTGATCAACTCGAACCTTAATGGTCGAGGATTTTCTTGAAATACGAGGTTATGTTGATTTATTTTGTTATGCGTTAAAGACTTTGATCCGCAATACAAGCGGGTTGTTTAACGCAACTTTTAGCAATTTTCAGGTATACAATGGCGTCCAGTTTTTATTGCAGAGGAAGCCGGAGCACCAGGAGAAAACCCCGACATTTAGATGGAAAACTGGCAATCATTGTAAATTAAGATTGGAGTCTAGTACACCCTGCCCGCATTAAGACTAGAACCCGAAATCTCAGTGTAGACAGGTACGTCATTAATAGGAGACGCCAAGACTGGCCTAGTAATAAAATTGGAATAATGTTTGTAAACGTGACAAATACCTGTATACTTCATCCACCACCTTGGTATCAACAAAAAACGGTTCTTTAGAAATGTATGGCCAGATCTCGTTAGTACTGACAGACCTTACACACTCGTCATCATACAGGAAATACTCGAGGCATCTCTTGGAACCTGACATTAAACCTTTTGTAGATGGCTTTGCATACGCTGCAAAAAATATTTACGACTACCTATGTACGATATGTACGTAATAGCTCCCTTCCTTAGGCTAATTCATTACCCAAAGGAAAAGGGATAAGGAATAAGGAATGAGTAAATTATTAAATTGTTGTTTACGGTTTCTAATCGATAAACTGAATACAAATTTCCTTCGTATGATGTGTTATTTACACTTAAAATTCTTTAGTTTGTGGAAAACTGTGTCGTCTAAGTGGATAGCTGTCAAATTTTAAATGTGTTTATTTTCGATAAACAATGCTGTTGGAACTAAAGTTTTTTAATGTTCGATAAACGTTTGGGTTATTCCCCCGGTTCGATTATTTTTAAGTGATGCTCTTTATGATATTTAAAAGAACGCTGGAAATTTAACAATTATTTTCGGTAGATCAGTGTTTTATTCCTTATTAAACGAATTGAGTGTCGTTATTATGGCACACATTTGGAATTTACAATAAATTGGGATACTTCATTTTTAGGTGTTGGATAAAACACAAGATGCTAATACCGAATCAGCCCTGTTCATCATCAATAAACTAACGAAAATAGACGTTAAATTCTAGAGAAACCTTGATTAATATCGTTTAGATTGATCTTTTTAAGGTGTGGAAAATGAATCGGTTTATTCTAATCCTACGAAAATTAATTATGAGCTTAACTACTCACCCCCTACTAAAAGAAATGCAACCACAAGCCACGGCATTGTTTTAATCTCCAAAATTAGTATACAGAAAGGATGTGATAGACTGTATTTGTCTGAAAAAATCCCCTATTATATATTCCCCGATAATTATAGGTTTACCTTGAAAATAAAGAATAATTATATTGTTGTTTCAAAACCTTGCTTTGCACTTACACTTTTATATGCACGTTTGAATAAGTTCTAAATTAGTACCAGTATCATATTAACGGTTATTTTTAAGTTTCAAAGTGTCCTTGAATGTTTTCCTATATCATTATTGTGATAAGGAAATATGTGAAATATCATCGTGTAGTATTGATTTTGCATACATGTATATTTGCTTGTTTTTTAGATGTATTTTGTTATTTGAAAAGTTTGTTATTTTGTCTGTAGACCAAAAAGGGTCAAATTATTGCAAACCAAATTTTTGTTACCATACCGGTACATGAATTAGACTAGTGGTGAATTAGACTAGAAAAAATCATTGCAAAATTGTCTGCTCTAATGCGACTCGATAATTGAAACATGTATGTCTGGTTTGAACACACCCTTACAGTTGTTAGGCTCAAAAACGCAGATTGTGTGGCCACGTCCCCATTGAAGATCTCCCGTAATGGAATGGTCCCTATGTAGTTCTAAATTGAATGTACCAAACTGATTGCAATCATTTGGTTTCTCCTAGTAAAAACGACTTAAAACGCTAAAAGACTGTTGATAAATGTTGTAATTGTTTGTCGGTGCCTTTCATTATTAATTAGGCTTTTACATGTATTTAACTGATAACTAATATTTTCAATTTAAGTTCACGTAAAACCAGATGACAATGGATCTGTCAATAAACGACTGATGGAGAGGAAAATGGTTCTTTTGGTTCTTACTTGGCATGGACAGTGAACTTATTATTAAGTGGAATATTAATATTGAAGCTGTATTGACGAAACACTTTAATACAGAAAATAAAATACATTTATAGATCATGTTTTTTCTTGGCGACCATTTGGTGGAGGAGAGGTGGTCCAAATTGTTCACTGAGATATTTAGCAGGATGTAAAGCTGCGATAGGATATTTATCTTTCAGCGTTTTATTTGATATCTTATTCGGTCGAAGACAATTTACATATACAATAAAAAAAATGTTAATGTTTCCTATTCAGGTTATCTATAATTGATTGCCTGTTTGTTTATTTTCAGAACTGTTGAACGGTTTTTCTTGTCTTGGACTTAACTCGCTCCAAGATTTGCGAAAAAATTCATTTAAGAGAACACAGTTCGTGAATGTTACACCATGATAGAGCTGAAATTTTCTCGGCTGACGTTCAAATACATACACTTTCTAATTCACATCTATATGCTTTTCCCAAAAGCCGACGGTATCTTACAGGTTAGCGGTTGTGTCCATGTACGTGTCAACTTGAAGGTAGTGAATCGCATTGTGCTTTGTTGTTGTTATTTTTTATTTTCAACTTCTTTTACGTTTTGATGTTACATCCATTAAACATTTAAATGTGCAAAACTATATTGTATTTACATATTGTAAGTTAAGAATTATCAAAGTTGCCGCGATTGTCATCTATAGTATATTTGAAACTCGTTTATTTGATGTTAAATTTTAATAATTATAACATTTAACGTATTAAAGATTACCGATTACAAACGATCAAGTAAGTCATTCTGTTCATATCTTTATATTTGACTTCTGTACTCTTAAAAAAAGAAACGCCTAGCTACGTTTTACTTGATAAAAATGAATTTTTAATAATTATCAATTATAACTTAAAATGACAATTGAACCTTTTAAATGAAATGTACAGATAATTATAAATGGTTTAGCATATATTCTGCAAATTTGGCATATTGCCACATTATAAAAATGACACTTGAATAGTGCATACACAGATACTTGTAACACAATATTTTTAATAAACACATGCATAGTGGAATGATTATGATAATAATAATTATTTTTAATTTTCCATAAGATAACTCAATATTTAGTTCATGTTCACCTTTAATTTTAATTTTGCACCATTGATAATACTAGAGTTGTCTTTCTTGCTACACTATTATTGATACAATTGTACATGGTATACAGGGGCGTAGCTAGACTAGTTACATTGTGGATTCACAAAATAACTTAAGGGTCCGGGGGCATGACCCCCACCCCCCCTTCCGGAACATTTTTTAAAACAATGATGCATTTTGTAAAGTCTAAAGTTCTTTATTTAGTACTAAAAATGGACAGTTTATTGATTGCATGACAGATTGCAATTTTTTTTTATTTTGTCAAAACCATGTGGATTCAGCCGCGTACTCGCGTATAGGCAGCTACGCGACTGGTATATTTTTATATTTGTTGATATATTATTCCACCTGTTGAATGTTGCCTAAATGGTGAGGATATATATAGGCTTTGCTATCCAATCCATTTCAGATTTGTTTCTGAATAAAATATGTTTAAACTAAAAACATACACAGTGAATTGCCGCGAAATTTTTAAAGCTTTTCTAACGAAAAGTTCGTGGTCTACTCAACCGTATATCGGTAGCGTATAAGGGAACAGGTTTGATGGTCTAACTCGTCAAAACGTAAAAGATATGCCATGTAAACCAGAGTACCAATTTCAGACTATGCACCAGATTTCAACAAACCGGTTAGAATAATGACCGTCCAAGAAGAGATAGAACACGCATAACTACAGTACGTCGTGATCGGTACATCCGGGTATTCCATCTACAGATCGAACAGTCATAGCAACAACTGCAGTCGGGATTCCTAGATTGCGAAGAATCCGCTCCCAAACTGTCAGAAACCGGCTCCGATAACATGGAGTTAGACCCAGTAGACCGTATTTTAGAGCAATTTTGACGGCGTTACATCGACGGGAAAGAGGAATGGCGAATACCTCGCAATAATTTTCGTGTTTTGATAGAGTCCATGACCAGGAGGTGCAGAGCAGTGCTGCCCACTCGAGGTGGTTACACTCATAATTAATTTGCAGTTGACAGGAAGCCACTTTAAACTCTGATGTTGACATTGATCGATTTGTAATTTGTACAGGCAATGACTGTTACTAGTTCTGCATACAATAAAACATTTTAAGTACATATCGTTTGGGTAATTATAAACTTTTGATTTTGTTTGTATGTTTGTTTGAATAGTGTTTAACGCCATTTTCAGCAATTTTTCAGCTATTTCATGGCGTCCAGTTTTTATTGGGGGAGGAAGCTGGAGAAAACCCCGACCTTCGGTCTTTTGATTTTAAAAGTACATATTAAATATGTAAAAACCCACTATGTGTTTCTTTTTATTGAATAGTATATTTACCACAGTTTATCGTTATGTGTGTTTCTGTAAGTTAACAAAACGATTACTTATGTTATTTTAAATGTATCAATAATAAGTGGCTTTTTGTAATAAAGCGTGGAATCGTCTCTGTGAAACACATACAGAGATTTTAAAATATTTAAAAAGTTATTTTATACTTTGGCTTAAGAATTCGGGTAGTCTGTCGCCCAGACTAGTCGATTCTTGTATTGCTATTGCGTCTCAAGATTCATATGATATAAAACATCGAATTCCAGCGATCGCGCAGACTATTACGTTATTACACCTATTTGCATACACATAATTTTCATACGTATTACACGGTAATTAATTGATAAGTAAATCTCATAATTCTATCATTGCATCCAATTTAAAATATTAAAGATGCACAGACCATTTTAGTTTGACTGGTAGATTTTGTTCCAAAAAAGACAAGCTATATTCCATGTGTAATTGAATGTCAAATACTAGTACTTAATGAGTTTGTCTGCTATCCAGAAGATTGAAGCGACCAGCACAAGGCTAAGACAACTAATTATTTTCACGGTGAATGAACTAGTATGGCCAAGTATATATATTTGCATAATGTAACCGATACGAACTCTTATCCTTAGAAACACAACTACAACGTTTGAGAATGGAACAGATAAGTCACTTGGTATCACGTTGCCATTCCGTTTTGTCTTTTGACTGTTAAGATACATTTATGTACTTTTCAATTGGCTTCATGTCATCATTTATTTAGTATTTTATACATATTTATCAGATATGACATTGTAAAACCACTAAAGCGGTTTACGTTCAACAGGTTAGAATAGAATAATAAATAAAAACATGTCTGATGCTTATTCTTTATTAAGTTAATATGTCTAAATGTACATGTAGTCGATGTCTTTTCTGCTCATCTTCCAGTAGTCCGACAGACGGGACACGAGAGTACAGATTTCTAGTTTGTTTTCTGTGATAAACTTGTCAAGCTTCATGACATGGTATGGTTCGCATGAATTAAACAATGTCACGCAAGTTCGCATATCCTCGACCATGCTGTAACAAAGATTGATCAATATGTTAATAATACTAATAAAAACTAAAAGAAAAGAAGCTGTTTAAATGGGTTACATAGGCTTGAAAAAAGTTTTCTGTGTAACCTTTTAAGTTAAATGAGGTTATGGTGAATATAACACAAATTTTCCCCTTTTGAACAATTTTAGAAAATAAAAAGGCAAATGCATGTCCATACACTTTTTTCTAAGCGGGGCAATAAACATTAAGATGGCAGCTGCATTATGCAAAACAAAATTTGGTTGCCAAACTCTGCTGTTTTATAATGCATCTTTCATACTGTATATCAATGGGTGTACCTGCAAGAATCTCCCCACAGTGTGCTGGTGACCTTGGAGTTCCAAATTCGTTTAACACAATCCTTTACTGCAATTCTAACAGGTCGGTTCTCATTCAGACATGTCAGTACACGCTTGACCTCTGAAAAAGTTTATTTAAAATATACTGTACTTTCTTTTCATATCGCACTTTTGTCAAATAACAAATAAATATTTACCTGACCAATTAACATTTATATATATATTGATGCTTTATTCAATATAAATCTTTACATTGTTAATGAATCTATAACACATTCCCATAACTTTTGTTTATGTCAAACTATAATATAGACAGCCACAACAAGTTTACGGGGTTTGACTTCTCTTATGGTCGATCACATTTTTAAAAATAGCCTTTTGATTTAAGCAAAATTACCTGTTTTGTATGTGCTTCCGGTTTCAAAAATGAGTCTCAACAAAGTGTCTACAATGGTAAGTTCTTTAGGACATGACTCTTCAAGGAAGGTATGTTTTTCTTTTAGGCATGTTCCATACTGCTTTGTAATTCTGTAAGAATAAAGATATTTAATGTAGCATTCCTGTTGAATATTTTATTCCTTTATTTATGTTTTTTTTTTTGTTAACTTGTTTTCGTCGTGTTTATAGAATTAATGATCGCTTGGACTTTAGGCAATTCTAAGAAAGTGTATTGTTAATGTGATATGTTTAGTTTTCCTTCAGACCATTTAGAAAAGAACATGTATAAAAACTCTTTTAACTTGTATGCAACTGCTTTAAAACCAAAAACATAGTAGACAATGGCATAACAAAGCTAATTACCTGTACACCTCATCCACCACCTTCGTATCAACAAAAAATGGCTCTTGGGAAACGTATGGCCAGATCTCGTTGGTACTGACTGATCTAATACAATCGTCATCATACATAAAATACTCAAGGCATCTCTTAGAACCTGACATTGGGCTGATGGTAGGCGATCTTGCATACGCTGCAACATACACATTAACACCTATAGTTGTCACACAAGTAGGTGACAAGTTATAATAATTAAAATGAAGTAGTCAAGTCGTAAACAGAGCCATATGAAAATTGTGGAAGTTCTACGTCACTAAACGTACTTAGAACGTACTGAAACAAAATCATAAATCTATCTGGAATGACTAACACGTCTCGGACTAAATTATACTAAGTAAGTAAGAAGCATAAAGTAATATAAAGCCTGCTTATTTATATTAGAGTTATTTGCCTTTCCACACAAATTAGACTCAAAATTTAAACATATATTACGGAGTAACGGCATGTTGAGTATGCTTTAGTTTATAATTGAAGTATAATTTATATAAAGCGATCTCAATAAGTTTGGAAAAGACTGTAACACAATACATGTACCATTTGACATAATAGCGTCTAAAATACAGATTGATTATTATAGTACTCACCGCCAACTAACAGAATAGCTACAAGTAAATACATCGTTGTGGCTTTTAAGGTTTTACTGTATCTCGTTTGTCCAGGTAAGATGAAATAGGCAGTAGTTCTGCTGAAGAGTGTTTCTTATATATGCACTTGGTAATGGCCAGCTGACATTAAAATAGTTCAATGATACTTTTGATAAGAATAATTGCTTTATATTTAGTACTTTTAAAACGTTGAATTGCAAAACCACTTATATGTACGCTTTTGCATATGCAATGGAAAACTTTTAAATTCAAGGTTATTTTTAAGTTGTCGGACGACCTTCAATATATTTGTTTTCTGACTGACGTTCATCAATACGTAATACCAAAAGTATAATAGTGATATATCTATTTCATGTCAACATTTGTTTTACATTTTATTTTTAATGCCTAACATATCAAATAGGTTTAGAAAATACAGAAGACATATATCCATATTTCTACAATAATTAAGTTAAACGTTCGATCGATGTTTTTTTCAAAGTTATTTTGAAGCGCTGAAAATTTATACGTAAATATATAAATTATTAAGTTGTGAAGGAAGACTTGAAATCATACAAGTCCAATCTTCTGCAAATAGGTAAATTAAGAGTACAATTACTTCGTTAATAACACACATGACCAATTTTGACATTGTACTCGTTGTATCATTAATATACATATATCCACTTTTATTAAAATAAATTGGGAGTCTCGGTGGCCGAGTGGTTAAGAAGATTGCGGGTTCGACTCTCACTGCGGACAGGGTGTGCTTGACTAAAATCTTAATTGACAAGAATTGTCATTTTCGTACCGAAGGTAGAGGGTTTTCTCCAGATACTCCAGCTTCACCCAACAATAAAAATTGAATGCGCGCCACGACATAGCTAAAACAATGCTGAAGGTGGCGTTAAACACCATTCCAACAATCAAATGAAATCTATATCAAGACACTAAAGATAACAAATTTACTTCGCAAGACGCTCAAAGCGTCAGTGGCGCTCCAAGGCCATCTACACCTAGGTATGAAGTCGTTCTTTAAAATGTTCCTTCTTTTATATAGTTGAAGCAGTTAGATAATTAGGTAAACCGTATCCACATGATTTACTGTATATTGTTCTCGTTTTACTACTGTTATCCATCATTATTCCTTGTGTCAAACACGTTCTCACATTTCAAAGGACAAACGAAATAATGAACAGACAAACCTAGCGATAAAACCAAAGAAAACACGAATTACAGGAAACTTATTTTAAACAAAGTGCTTCGTAAAAGCAACAGTAACTTGCATTCATCTTATGAAACTTATTTGGTGAGTTTTTTATTTCGTTTTTTTTGTGTATGCGCTTGATACGACTACAACAAGAAAATCTGCGAAGAGGAGTGCAGAATCAGTTGAAATATTCGACAAATATTTATCAATAAAAATTCCAGTCTTTTTCGGTAAATTTCAATTCGGAATCACTGAACTATAAGCTTATTTCCTTGCTGACTAGTGAATATTTGCATAGTACATTTACTAATGGTTTCAGTCTTTTTATGTGTTTTACAAAAGCGATATTAGTGTAGGTATATCAAAAGTTAATAATTTAGTGTTAAAAAATCATAGCTTAAAATAGTAAAAACTATTCCTTTTCTTGAAAAATGATCTGTACCAAGTAGTTATAGTTCTTTATCGGTATTGTCGTTGTTGATTTTAATATTCGTATTATTATAATTTCTTCGATGCTGTCAATAGCTTTTGAGTAAATGAAAGTGACGGACTAGAGTATCCGTATGATAGGAATCTGAATCATAAGTATATAAAAACAAACGAATATCCCAATTTTGTTTGAAATATAATTGTACTAATGTATGTTTCGGTTAATTATAGTTTAATATATATTGTTTGTTTATATATAAATTTTCTACGAATAATTGTGTTCTAAAATATTCTAAACAGGCGAAGACTAGGTTTGGTAATTTATTTCTATCCCATGCCACATGTTTCAGCAAATAAAATATATTTAAACTAATACTATTTTTTCATCTTTTTTTTTTCAAATAGTAGTGTGTTCTTGGACAAAAATAAAAAAATCTTTATCTCAGCAGAATATTGGATGTAATTTGAACTTCAATGTCACTTTATTGATGCTTTAAATTCAAAATTTTTAACGGTTTTCAATGTGTAGACATGGTAGATGGCCCGAGTCGAATTTAGTAGAACTTTTTGGAATTGTGATGATAAAAGCTCTACATCTGAATCATTTAGATTTTTAATTAGTTTTGTCGTTTAAGCGCCACTGATTTAGTTTTGATTAGACGAAATGTAGTAAATTTTATATCCTTGGTATCTTTGATGACATTTTATTTGTGTGGAGATCACAAAATACCAAAAAGATTTCCACTGACATTTATATAGATATATAAATAAAACTGTTAAGCATTTACATGTAATAAAAAACGGTTGTGAAAAAAATGTTTTCCCTAAATAAAAAATTTAGCTTGCAAGGGCAAAAAAAAATTCCAAGGTTATAACTCTAAAATAACATAATTTGTACAACATAAATTAGTATAAAATCAACAACGTTCAAGTTTATTTCCCACCCGTGCACAAACATCTGAAGTTGACGATCATGTATTTCCTTGTAGCATCCTGTATTTTGGTGGGAGGTAAGTTTTCAATAGTTACGAAACAGATTTATATCAATTATTAATATTTTAAAGGTCAAAAACAAACATTTTTTACTTTTTGTGTAACAGTAAGAAGAGTACATTTAAAACTTTAATACTGGATTTTTTCTTTGTTTACTTTTAACACAATGTTAATAATGTTACAATTTTTATGCTGCAGAAACATATTTTGATCTTATCCTACTGGGTTTGATTAAGTTAAACGGAATCAGAGTCTTTGGTAATGGCTTACGATATCTAGCAAAACGTGAACTTTATACAATAGTGAACCTCTAAATGACCAGCAAATGTACAAGAAAGAGCGTGGTTTATTGCTTAATATATAATTAATAAACAAAATTATTATTATGAGCAGTAGAATTTAGCAGAATCAGTTTTAAAATGAATTTTAATCATTTTTATTAACATTCTTCGTTGCTTACAACTTGATGTCACTGTTCTGGCTGATAATATATTTTATTCCTATAATGTCCTCTTAGACAAACGTTTCACTAAGTCTGATAGGATTATTCGTACATAGCAAAAAATATTACATTTAGCTCTACAAGCGTTAAAAAGAGGTTGTAAAAACAACAAATAAACTTTATAATTTCTGAAAGAATTCAACACTGTTTTGTCCTGCTTCTATAAAATACATTGTGTAAAAAAGAAATAATAAAAAGAACATTTCTAGCCAGGATAGTTTGAAACTTTTGGCACGTAATAGACTGATTAACATGACGTCATAAATATCGACAACAATTATAGGCAAGTGAAACACAATATGCCTATGAGAGTTATGGTCATCTAACTTAACTCACATAATAGTATTGAACATTTCAACAATTCGGAATTTAATTAGCGCAGAAAATTTTTTATTGCCATCTTTGCCAAAACGATTTGCAATTTACAGTATATTCAAGATCCCCTCCTTTACAAGATCGCTGCCTTGAGCTGTTATTACAAGACAAATTGTGGGATTCCGTTGCACACAGAAATGAGATCAGTGATGATAAAAGTAAGATTACCGTTCCATGTTGATGAGAAAATAGTGGACCATTTGTGCAGGTGAGCATTTTATATATTTTACATACAACGCACATGCAGTGTTGCATTTTAGGTGTTATTTAATAATTTTAAATACATGCCGTTAAAATTAACTGCTCTGACTGATCTCAATTATAATCCTATTTCAATACAAATATACAATCAAAACATTTTTTATCACTAAAGGGCTATTAATAAATTCAGGAAGATTACGTGTACCACGGAACTTGCATTTTATTAACTATTAATTTGTTATAGAATTTTAACGGAATTTGAATCTTGCATCGCCGGAAAATACACTGACATTGAAGATAAGTGTCCACATTTGAAGATGACTGTATTGGAACCTTTAAGACGTCTTACTACTTCGGCTTGCAGTACATACAAACCAGGTCTGTCCGTAAACAGCTATTTTAAATACATTACAACTCACAATTTCTTTTTAAAAACAATTCATAATTGCACCTATCTTATGAATTAGTTGCTAGGCATTATTTTGCCACATGTAACACTATTGCGAATGAAAACGACGTAATGCTCTTCCTTTGGGCTTTGCAGTTTGAAACTGACACCAAATATTTCCGTTTGTCGTGTTTCATTATGAAAATTAGGTCAAAGTAAATTGACGTAATTATCATGCGAAACAAGATTTTATGGTATATTTTTAAATATTTTTTGTTTGAATCTTGATTGATTGATTGATTGATTGATTGATTGATTGATTGGAATCTTGCTTAACGTCCAGTGAGCAGTTTTTCAACTATATTTGGGACGATAACAAGTTAGAAAATTATAAATGAATGGAAAAAACGATAAGGTCTTCACTATCCGCTAGCGGGGGAAGCTGTGGGTTGCGCTCTTGATCGATCACTGGGAACTTTTATATTAACTTTGTAGGATATTTTATTCTCTGACAAAGTAAGTTCTTTCTATTATTCCGTCTTTAAAGTTATATTCCTTTTCAGAAGCTATTTCAATTTTTACCTATAGGACTTTTTTTGTTTTATAACTGCACTGCTCCAAATTCCCAGTCTACCAACGTCATCAACTGAACAACATTTTTGAAGCTGTTTGTTTCAACGTTATGTGTAGTGTAGAATCTATAACATTCAGAACGGTTTTCAGATTCAGTCATCGTCGGAAACTCTGGTGCCATACTTTGAATGTTTTAAGTGCACATTCACATGTAGCGGATATAGGAAGTCCGCTCTTTGAGATGTTAGGCTACAATACGAAAAGCCTAATCAAGGTCCTAAGTGAGTTGATTGTTCGAAGCTTGATATGTTTTATGTAAGATAAAGACCCTTTGCGTAGATTTCGGAAAGTATAGACTCGTTATAGCCTCTTAATGTGGTTAAATTATTACTTGCATTGTTATCTTCCTGTTTATAGCTGAAATATTACTCGCTGGACATTAAACAAATAATGAATCAACAATCAATTAATTGTCGAAAGAACGAGACCGGTTGTGGGTTTCCAACGATGAGATGAAGTTCTACTATCGTTGATTGTTCTGCAGTAATAATTCTCCAATCATCACAAATTCATTCTTTAATATGTTTTCTAGATCTGGAAAGCGCCGTTGAATGTCTTAACAAAAGCAATGTCGCCAGGATGTCCTTCAAAACCTGTGCAAAGAAAATTCAGTACTTAAGCGATCCTAGGAGGTATAATGTCATTAAAGGGACGAAAATATGTAATTTTAATTGTACATCAAACATATATTCAGAATTTTTTCTCAAGAATTGTAGATATTCCAGTGGGTATTTATAAATGTGTGTTTATAAGAAAGCAGTTCATTCTACTATATACAGCTAATTTAAAACAAATTTAAAATGAATATCAAATCGATGTTTGTTGCAGCTTTATCGTGACAATCATTGTTCTTTTCTCTATTGTGTACACCTTACATTTTTAGCATGGTAGAAGACATAAGAAGCTGTATTACAGCACTGAATTCTTGCACCCCAACACTGACTTCAAGAGTTGACAAATTCATAACGGAAAATAAATATGATCTTGAAACCCTTATATCGCTATTTAAAGACCTTCATAGTAGCAACTTCGTCAACGAGGACTATATGAGCATGGAGGATACCCTTGGGAAGGGAGGTTATTTGAACAAAGGAGGATACATGATTAATGGAGATTACATCTACAAAAATAAGGGAGGTTACCTGGACAAGGACAGCTACATGACAAGAGGGGATTACACATACATGAACAAGGGAGGTAACATGGACAAGGACCGCTACCTGACAAGTAGGGATTACATATACAGGACCAAGGCAGGTAGCTTGGACGAGGATAGCTTCATTACTGATGGTAATTATTTGTTCAGGAACAAGGGAGACTACCAGAATACTGGAGATTACGTGAATAAAGAGGATGCTGACTTATTTTAACTGTTGTATGTTTGTATTTAAAATTTATTAGAATAAATTAAATTTCAGCGCCCTGCAAGTGCTTTCATTTTTACTTCTTTTTCTTTTTTTCTGTTCGTATAAATTCGGGTCATGTTATATATATACCATATTATACACTACGTTAAGTTAAATGTGAATTTACTGGTATTTCATTTTACATTTCTGTATAAAAATCTTACCTTTGCTTTTTTGCAAAATACTATTTTAAAAAATGTCAACAAATAAGAACTGTGTTTGCAATACAATAGTATGATTATTGCCAGTAATACTAAACTCTTTTTTTTTTCTTTTATTAACAAACAGAATGCATTCCGTTTTTTCCCTAAATGGAGGCTTAACTTATTATTAACAAACCATTTATTACTTAGCTTTGAAGATATAATGTTTGGGTTTTTATCAGAATACAAAATCTCACTGTCATCCGCATATAGCAACAGCAAAATCAGATTCTGTACCATTATAGCAATGCCTTTGGCTGACGGCGATCAGATAAATAGGATTCAAACCATTTAATTGATAAAACTACCATGGTACCAATTAAGGTAAACAATTATAGTATAGTTACAAATGTATTTTTGTCTTCATTTTATAAATTGTGTAAGCAATTGTTAACCCTTTTATGAAATGAAGTTAAAGACCCAGGCAAAGAAATATACAACTACTGAGTATCAAACACATATTACCTTACTTTGTAACCGTTTAATACAAGATTTGTAACTGGTTACAAAACAAGCCCCCCCCCCCCCCCCCCCAAAAAAAAAATAAAATAAAAAATAAAATAAAATAAAATAAAATAAATAAAATAAAATAAATTAAATAAATAAATAAATAAAATATGTAATTGTCTGGGCTGTTTTCTTGCTATATCTAGAGTAGATAAGGCAAGAAAACAGTCCAGACAACTTTTGGGGGCTTGTCTGTAAACTACTGATTTTAATGGTAATAATAATTGACGTTTCCTTAGATTTTCGCTTTTTAGTAAGTTTTTTTTCTTTTTTTTTTTTTTTTTTTTGGTCATTTTCTCGTTTTTGTGGTTTTCGTATATTGCCTATGAGATTTTGAAGACAAAACGAAAACGTGAAATTTCCTCGAATATTATTGTCGGATGTTTACACAGTTGTTCCGTGAGTGTATTCTGTTTATTCACAGCTTTTATATATCCGGTCAGTTTTTTTTCAGTTCTTAGAAATGATTTTGTTGTTTTAGTTCTAAGAAAATTACATTGATTACAAATTGGCACTGTTACTTAAAAAGAAATTGTCATTAGCTTTGATGGAAAGGACAAATTTAAACAGAAAAACTCGATATTTCTAAGTATTAATCAATGTATAGTAGTTCGTATCGTTTGAGGTAAGCACAAGTCGGCATTCATAGCTTTCATCAGTTAGGAGTTAAACATCTGAATTTAATACATAATAATTTAAATGATCCGTTCAGCAATTTGATATAATGAATATGATTTTGATTACCGGAATCTTGACAACTGGAATAATGTTCTGGTAGATTTAATTTGAATACATCGCACATTTTATGATTCATAACGTTACTCCCTTACAGTGCCTCTGCATTATATTGGTCACATGACGCCTTTCTCTGATGTGTAGGTGATGTCTCATCAATCAATGGTCATTTTTTTAAAGAGTATTTCAGAAATTGCAAAAAAATTGTCTGATATTTGTGTTCTTATTTAAAAATAAACACTTAAATTTAATTCTTGTCATATTTATTTTTCAGTTTATTTTAAATTAATCATAAATGGTGCATGTTCATCTCCAATATTTCCTTCCGATAGCTCAGCTACCATCTGAAATGGGTTTGTTCATATGACTCACTTTACTTTGTTTATACACGCAAATGTAACCGTATACATGTAGCTGCTGAACGGGTCATTGTCAACCTGGGTACTTTATCAGCGTACCCAGGGTACTTAAAATTTGAGAAATGGTACTCTATTGCACTATTTCAGATGTAATGGTACCCAGGGTACTGTCGCTTAACATAAACGTACCCAGTGTGGTAAGTGTCCCGAGATTGCATCTTGTTTTGATTGTGTGCATGTTTATGAACACTGTTGAAAAATAATGGATTTGATTAAACAATATTCGTCTGGGTACATTTATGTTAAGCGACAGTACCCTGGGTACCATTACATCTGAAATAGTCCAATAGGGTACCATTTCTCAAATTTTAAGTACCCTGGGTACGCTGATATAGTACCCAGGTCGACAATGACCTGTTCAGCCATGTAGCTGGCATCTGTGATGCTCATTATTAAAATTGTATCAAAAGTTGTACATGAGCTGTTGTTAATACATTACTCCCTATTTAACTTCATAATATAGTAAAGTCAAGTAATATTTATTTAAAGTCAGTGGACATGTAACGAAATAACATAAGGTCTATAGAGCTTTTAAAACCAACAATACATGTACATACATAGATCACATACTAAAACTGATACAAAGCTATAGGACATAGGACATATACTATTAAAAGCATACTACGTGTAGTACCAAGACACATAAAAAAGCATAGCAAGACATTTAACAAGCATAGCAAGACATTTAACAAGCATAGCAAGACATGTAAAAAGCATAGCAAGACATAAAAAATCACATCAAGTATAAAAAAAAGCAATCAAAGCACTAAATTCTATATGAAACATACATTCAACATACAAAACTGAAGCATATTAAGGTTAAGTTTTACTACAGCAAACAGATCTAAACATCAATCCATTTAACTCTTACAAAAACTGCATGAACATGCCTCACCCTCCAACTTATTCATCTAATTCTTAAAATGATCTAAAGACCCTGAAGTTTGAGGTAAATTATTCCATAATTAAGATGCAGCATAGCTAAAAATGGAGTGAAGCCCATATCTGATAGTTCTTACCCTAGGGATGTTGACAGTGTTTTTGTATCTGAAAGAATATGTGTGTTGTTTAATATTAATGAGATCGCTGAGATAAAGAGGGGAGTTTCCATTTACAATTTTGAAAGACTGTAAAGCTACTAGTTAAGATCTAAGTATTCTAATTTCAAGTGAAGGTAGATTTGATCTTTCCAATAACTGTTCATATGTACTTGTGGAATCACTGTAACACTGGCTCTTGTATTTTTTCAATCTTTTTAATTTTCTCCACAACAATGCCATACTAGTGGGCGGCAGTGGGCAATAATTAAAATTTGACAATATGAAGGAATAATAAATGGTTAATCTGCTAAGCCTATTCAGATAGATTCCAATCATTTTTAATAACATTCAGCTGCTGAGAGGCTTTCTGACAAATTATTGAAACATTTGAATAAAGTTTAATTTGAAATCAAAAGTTACTCCCAACAACTTCATCATCACAATTAACAGTAAGCCCTCAAAGTGAAATTTGATATCCTCTTTTTTTATTTTACTTTCGTGTTCTAAAGTGTTAATTAACTAGATTGGTAACATTGACATCAGCGTACATGTAAGATAAAGTATTGCCATCAGCATTATTATATATAGACTACATTTCTTAATAAATTATCGTTTATGAAAATATTAAAAAGTACAGGTCTCAAAATGGATCCCTGTGGTACCCCTTTGTACAACTCTTGAAAATAGCTACATACTGACCCTATTTTTACACACTGTTTCCTATCTCTAATATAGAAAAATATGGTTTTTATGTGAAAAGGCCCCTTGTTATGAGAAAGAAGAACCCACTTTTCACAAGGTTTTTTAAATCCATAATTGTTAAAACTCCACCTTTTACATACATGTACATGAATCTTTATTTAATTCTTTAATTGCACTACATCAAGTACTAGTACTTATATTCTAATGATTCACATTACAAAAATATTAAGATGAAATGAGTCATTTATGTTAGTATGTAAATGTTCAATTTGTATCATGTCTGTTTCATACCTAAACTTAACATTTAACACAATGACCAAGATGAAAATTTTGTCAGTTCATGCCATATACTAATACTATTTCAACATTGGCCATTTTGTACCATATATGATTTAATTAATTTTTTTCATATTTTAAAAAGCAGTTTTGATAAGTTAGGAGTGTGTGTTAATTTACGAGTTTTAATGGAAAATACAAGAAATGTATAAGAATTTTACATGATACAAAAACAATTTTCTATAGATCTTTGATGTTAATTGCAATGTAAATGATAAAAGGAACATGTAGGTTGCTACTAGTAGATTAACAGTGACTTTTAATTATTCATATACTAGTTGGAATATGAACAAGCCAAGTTTAATTCAATCAAGAATCCATGAATTTTTTGACAATTATTTTTAATTGTCCTTTAGATTGAATAGGTACAAGTTTCACTTAACCAAGAATCTGTTCAAACGATTGTTTAAAGAATCATCACAGGAGTGACTCTTGATTACCAATCATATTTAAATTCTGTTGGCCAAATTAAACTGATCAGTATTAGTTTAGCACTTAACATTGAAGCTTCTCCTATTCCTCTGAATGCACAGTTCATCAGAAGGGAAAATGAAAAGAATCCAAAAGAAACAGTGAAAGACTGCAAAAATTCTTCTTTAATTTACAACTGGATGAAATATGTTGATAACAAGATCTCCATCAGTAGTTTGCACAAAAATATCCAGAATACACAAAAATATGCCAAAATGGTCTCGAAATGACACAACAATTTTTTATCAAAATTTCCATATGGTACATGTATGAATGGTCTCAAAAGTATTTCAACAAATAATTTTACATTGAACACTCTATATGAAATGGTTATGGTATGAAATTGTCAGTCGCAAGTATATAATTTCACCATTGAAATTTATATATGGTACGAATTGGTCAAGGCACTGTTATACTTAGTGATTTTTCTCCTTTCTTCAAATGTATTTGTTTTTATATTCCTTTGTTGTAGTTTACCTACTATTGTATTATAAATATTATTATTATTATTATTATTATTGTTTTTATTATTATTATTATTATTATGCATTTAGATATTGTATTCTGGAGAGGACATCATTGTATGATTTACATGTACTTGTGTCCAATCCATTTCATTCTTTACAAATAAAATATGTTTAAATTCAATGGTCATGTTAAAAAATGGTTGTTTTTATGATACAAAATGGACATGGTACAGAATGGCTATAAACCACTATCTTATCCTTAAAAGTCTAATTGCAGATATTACTTTCCCTTTGTACTGTTTCTTTCTGCTTTCATGAGTACGTGAAGCAGATTACCGTACCCTGCAAAACTAATTAGCACTGTAGTGGTACATGTATTTATTTTACCTAGCGAATTTAAGTATACCATCTTCCACAGTTGTGGAATACTAGTAGATCTTTTATGTTACTGCATTTAATTATTGGTTTTATGACCCCATCGCCCTTATTAAGAGTAAAGATTGGCATGACTATACCAGACAGTATACATGTATCTTTATCCTTTATTCATTATGGAAGATCTGATCTTCAATCCCATGATGTATCCTGGAACACTTGATAATGATTTAAAACAGTTGTCAGTAGAAATCCATCTAGTGTCATGTCTACCTCTTTGCAATCTTAAAGAAAATGTATGGATCTCTACAATATTTAGAACAAACTTAAATGCACTTATGTTTTTACAATCTAAAAGAAAATGAATGGATCTCTACAATATTTAGAACAAACTTAAATGCACTTATGTTTTTACAATCTAAAAGAAAATGAATGGATCTCTACAATATTTAGAACAAACTTAAATGCACTTGTGTTTTTACAATCTAAAAGAAAATGAATGGATCTCTACAATATTTAGAACAAACTTAAATGCACTTATGTTTTTACAATCTAAAAGAAAATGAATGGATCTCTACAATATTTAGAACAAATTTAAATGCATTTATGTTTTTACAATCTAAAAGAAAATGAATGGATCTCTACAATATTTAGAACAAACTTAAATGCATTTATGTTTTTACATAAATAATGCACCATCTCTGATGTACATGTATCAGTTTTAATCTGTAAAACCTTGTCATATACATATACAATGCATGTACATCAGCATGAGTCAAAGACATGACATTTTAACATTTTGTTTTTAGCACCTTCTGATTCAGTTTAATATTTTTAATTTTATTAGGCTGCATGTATACATGTAATGATTATCTGTTTGAATATAAGGTATATGTACAAATTATTACTTTATTGCTTATGAAATGAAATAAATATATATCATCTAATTAATGTTGATGTCCTATAAGAGATTCTATTAGTTTGAAATCTATTTACATGTACATGTATCAATATTAGTTTTTATTTTATTTCATTTATTAGTTTACTTGTATAAATGCATTGACATTTTAGTAGACTTATCTCCCTTGGTTTTCATGTTTAATTATTCTTTCAACTGTTTCAATTCATATCTTTGCAGCAATGGATGATCCTTTAAACACTTATGACTTCACTGAGAAGAAAAGAGGGATTGCTCTTCTCATCCATAATGAGTTCTTTCTGCCGTCTTCATATTTTCCAGACAGACCTGGAGATGATAAAGATTACAAGCACATGAAAAAGCTCTTTAAAGGATTAGGATTCAAAGTTTGTTCCTTCAGAAATAAAACAAAGAGTGAAATTCTCCAAATAGTAGAAGATTGTATGTTGTTTAAATGTTTTCTATAAATTGTGTAGTTTTAACATTTTTAGGTCATTATATGTGAGGTTTTCAGTCTCTACGAGACAGTTTTGTTTATCTCTGAAATCATTTCTTATATTGAAAACAATAAGTTTTTCTTTGTGGGTTCTAGGAACCTATAGTTATTTTTGGTTTTGTTATTTTGCAGTGTTTTTTTGCATGACCAACAGGAGCAGTAATGTGTGGTGTGATTGTACAAGTATCAAATTCAAATATACAGGGTAGTACCATATGTTTGTCATTCCAATATCAAAATTAACCAATAATTAATAGGGAAATAATTATTAACTGGTTGGTTTTCAGAAACTATGTCAATAAATAATAGTCACAGATAATCCATGGAACTGATTGGTTAGGCCTCTGGTTTTTTCCTTTTATGACATTTTAGTGTCCATAATTTACTTTGCTATGTAAGGTGAAATATGATTCAAAATTCAAATGGAGAAACCCATATTATACGATATAACTTGTTTTGGTCACATGACCTATTCTTATGCATTTAAATAGTGCCATGATGTCATTGCTGTTTTTACCATTAAAATTGTCAAGATTTATAGTGAAAATTAAATTATAAGTACTATTTCAAATTTCTGTACAGGTTATACTCTATAACATGGTTTGGTTCTGTTTACATGTCAGTTTATTATCATTAGGTGTAAACAGACCCAAACCATGTTATGTCGTATAAACTGTTTAGACATTTGAAGTATTCCTTAAAGAACTTCAATGCAGTGTGTACATTTACTGATTGCTGTTTACTTTTTTATTTACAGTAAATATCCTAAAGTATATTGACAAAAAGCTTGCCAATACATATCATTAATCTTCTTGTAACAGTTGCAGACCTGGAGTTTCATGAGGAGTCTGACTGTTTTGTTTGTGTTGTTGCCTCTCATGGCAATGAAGAACAGACTAACACAGATGTCCATAGCACAGAACTTAGCAGGGAACATGTGATTGTAGGGGTAGATGGGAATGCAATAAAAACCAGTAAGCTTGTTGAAATGTTTGATAACGATCACTGTGAGGCACTCCAGGGCAAGCCAAAGTTTTTCTTCATTCAGGTTTGTATACTTTGTTAAAATTAGCTTTTTGAATTTTAAACTTCTTGAATGACATCTATTTTAATTGGTTGTTTCCGAGTCTGTCACAAATTACTTGATAAAAAAATTTTACTCTTAAACAAAACCATGCATATGTCATGTATGTGTATGTAATAAATAAGAATATCAATGTTTTAAGATGTTCAGTGGCCAAGTGGTTGAAGTACCTAATTAACACATCTTTTATTGATCATGTACAGATCAACTCTGCTTACTGGTGGCAGTATGTGTTAAACTCCAGCCTTTTATGCAGAAAATTGCCAGTATATCGACTGAAGGTTTGGGGTTTTCTCTAGGCACTCCCTCTTCATCCTTAATAAAAACTGGATGCTATAATATAGTTGAAATCATTTAAAGTGGTGTTAAAACCAATTTAAACAAAACATTCAAATTTTTACATATCTCAAATCCACATGCACACGTTTTTGGACATGTGCTAAATGTCCTAATATTTAAGTCAAAAACATAAACAAATCTAATTAAAATTTGATAAATCACTTGTTTCATTTTCTAATTTCTTTCTATTTGTCATGAAATTAGTGAGAAACTCAATTTAATTAGATAGAGTCCACTCTTTATTATTATTTTCACAAATGGCTATGGTGTAATAATCTGCACAATAATTTGTTTGTTATGTTCATTAAAATGTTTAAACTTATTGTTAGATTTATTATCTAACAACAACATATTATCATTTCTTTCTTTAACTTGTGTATTTTTGTCATTTAATGGAAATATCATTAAATTTAGCATAGTTATCTCCCATGGACTTTGCGACAAGACCTTTAAAAAGCAAAATATTTGTTGAACCTGGGTGCAATGATATAACTGAAAAATTGCTGAAAGTTGAGTTACAAATGTACATGTAAACCTATTTGAAATATGAAATTCAAGAGTTATGGGACTTTACTCATTTCCAGTTGGACATTTTTTCAAATGTTGTATATTAACTGGTCTTACTTTTTCCTGAAAGGTTATTACAGGGATATAATTAAGCTTCCTTTGAATTTTTATTGCTTTCTAAAGTTATAGAAATAGAAATTTATTTATGGAAAATATCATCATCTAACAATAATGTGTGTTTGTTGTGATATAATATATAATCCATAACAACAAAATATATTTAGTTTGTTTTTGCATACATTAATAAAGATATATATTTACGATATTTTAAAGAATATCATAAATATACTGTGAGCAATGCTCAATGTTGATAACTCCTGCTTCCCTAAATACATATCTATAATGCCAAATATAATTAACATAAAAATGATGATCTTGATGGGATCTTTGCCTTACATCCAACAAGCAGTATTTCAGCTATATTCAGGACAAGAACAAGTTAACAAACAATAAATCAATGGAAAAAGAGTTGGTATGGAACATAAGAAACAAAATTTTGACTGCTACTTGAAAAGTATGGAGTATTGGGTAGGGGCGGAGAATTTAGCGTTTTGTAGCAGCTACAATGAGCTACACCACTGGGCTGCTATGTGAACCCTCCAGAATAAAAATGTAAACAAAATTGCATTCTGTAACAGATTATGTGACAGTTTCACTGGAGTCCATTGATTGGTAGAGGCGGAGTTGTGGATAAGTGAGACATAGTTTTTGCTCAAAGTAAATATCGGTAATCCTCATACATGTAGGTACATGTGTACTTGTAATTAATTAACATCTTGGTAAAGTATATACTTGGGCCTTCTGTATAGCTATGATAGATCATAGAAAAGTTGTCTAAAATTATCTGTGATGTATATCGCTTTACTCTTCAATTTATAAGCAGGATTCCTTCTAAAATCTTTTAAACACAAATGTTTATACAAAAAGTAAATACAATATTATAACAATTTAGCAATTTATTTTGACAAAAACACACAGGTTTGACAGTTGTTAGCATTTTTTTTTAAGAACGACAAGCAAATATTATATCATAAATTGCAAAATAAAGTTGAAATAGACACATTGTAGGCATGTAGAATATCAAAATACAAGGACAAATCAGAAGGAATGGATAAAGGTACATGTACTTCTGTACATGTTGTCAGTAATGAAGAGATTGATAGAAAAAATAAGGGAAAAGGGAAACAAATGGTGGATGCTTCAAATCAGGGTATGTCTCTATTGGTTATATGTGCACTGCAAAGAGTTTTGGTATCTTTGTAGAATATCGAATGTTATGGATCTTAAAGGTGGATAAAATATAATTTTTAACCATATGAAGTGGTCTCAGTTTTAATGTATATCATTACATCTGTGGTAATTTGCAAAAAAGTTGGGATTGATAATGAGTGCCCCCACCATATCAAAAAGCAAATTTTCATGTTTAATTTTTATAAGAGTTTGATTGGAAGTTTTTAGTTAAAAATATGTGATTTTAAATTAAAACTCTTTTTTGCAAGCTGCTAATGAGGATTGTTGAGTCTAAATACAGGGCTCACGCTGGGTCAAAATTATAGGGAGAAGTCACCTCTTTTGGGTGGCTGACAGGGAGAAGTGAGGATAGAACAGCGAGAAGTGGGTGGACAACAAGGAGAAGTTCAATTAAGTTGAAGATGTCGCGAAAGTGTCCTGTTTTCTTTGGTTTTTTTTAAATAAGTGTTGGCATTGCATTTTTATTGTTATATGTTTTTTTAGCAGTTTAATTTATTGAGGATAAAGTATCAAAGATTTGAGTTAACTATTCAGTATATACTTATTTCACACATTTTCATAAATACATGTATTAAACATAACAATAAAAAAAGAATAAACTGTCACAAAACTGTTCATTAAAATAAATGTTTCTTTGTCATTGGTACACAATTTGATTGAATTATAATGAAGTACTATCAGAACTTGAAGTAGAAAATTACATCATTGTGACACATAATATATTATGTAAAATGGTAAAATTCACTATTAAAAGTATTTTAAAAATATTTAACTTAAATTTGTTTAAAGTAACTGCCAAAAATTTTTTACTACATTTCTGTCATTGCAATACTCATTTCATACCTATCAGCGTAGTACATTTGCAATCTCCGGTACCAAATTCATATCCGCTCCGGAAAATTTAATGTTTTTTTTGCTCTGAACTGGTTTTCGGTCTATTTTAAACCTACGCTTTATATACTTAATAAAAGGGAAACGGGTACCAGTTGACTTTGTGGCGCGTAAACATAATAAACATGACGTGGTATCAAAAATACGACGATTCTTACCAAAATGGGAATAAAATTTTAAAGTCAACATTAGGCGATTCTACAAAATGATAGGATGGCTTCACTTCGCTTTGGAAGATGATCGAGGGCGAAGTGGGACCACGATAAAGCGACTTCTTCGCCGAGTCGCCCTCCAACGCGAGCCCTGTAAATAGAATGAGTTTCCAGTATTCTAAGATCAATTAATGAAACATTAGTTTCCTCTCCTTGGTCTGCTGATTTTTTTGGTACCTGGCTCTTGTTTATTGTTTTCAAAGGTCTTTATCATATTTTCCTTTTTGAATTTCATATATTTTATCGGTAATTTCATACAATTTCTATTGATCTTTACTACCAATAAATTAGTATCAGTGCTCAGTAAAACACTGACTTGAGATAATAGAAATTATCTGCTGTTGGTCATTTGTCACCGGGAACACATTGCGGAAGAATTTGCCTAATTTTTTACCAATCATGCATCACTAACCAACTGAGTACATCTAAGCGTCATGATATCATTCAGTATGAATTGATTTATCAATATCGGTAGTTGTAAACTGAATAACTGACATGCAATCGATCAGTCAGTGAAACAAATCACAATTAGAATCATTTTCTTCATTGAAGAAACATTAAGATAGTTTTGAAGCACAATAACCTGCTTCTTTTAACTGTTTTGTAGAGCTGAAATTGGTTACAGGTTGACATTTCCACTCAATCCATTTGGAGTTCTCTCCGTCCTGCCAATTCATTCAACTTCACAGGTTTGAATGAATATGGTAGTGATGTCATGTTAGACCACATTATGAATAAAAATTTGGTTAAAAGAAGTAGTGCACAGATTCTTATCATATAAACGACACTATTACAAAGCAAAATAACTAAAATAACTTAACCGACAGTGTCTCCAGCTAATTATCTCATTTTGAATTAAACCTGGCTTCAATGAACATGTCAAGAAAATAATGAATTTTTGTACCTTTAATTATGTATGTAGTTTTTGTCCAAATCATACTTTCTACAACAGATGATCTTGATTTAGAAGATTCTTTTGAAAGAAACAATGGTTCTGAAGCTGCAGACAAGAGTTATGTTGAGTGTCTTGACTTAGATGATGAACTTACCTCAGATACAGATGACGATGAAGAATTTTTACCATTCAAGGCCAAATTACAAGGTCAAGATGGGTCATATTGATACAAACAGGGTCTAATACTGTCATGATAAATCAATATTGTTGCCTTCTTTTACAAAGATTTCAAAGATTTTTACCCCCCAAAAAATCTGAATATAATCTAGACCTGCTGAACAAAGAACAGTCATTAAAGTTGACTATAGTAACATACTGGTGTACCTGGAGGTAATAAAAGGGGAGATAACTATAGTAACATACTAGTGTACCTGTAGGTAATAAAAGGGGATTTTTTAATATATTCTTCAGTCTGAAGCTAGCCATGATAAAATTTAACAACTTTTTTACATAAATAATGGTTACATGTAGTGTTGGTACCACTTACAAAAGATTTGTGTATGTATCTAAAAGATGTGCTTTGCATTGCAATCTTCTTTGCAAAACAAGGCTAATTGAACTTTTCATTATAATGAATGTTAGTCAAATAGAGGATCATATACAAATAAGACCATATACATGTTGCAAATTTGTCTAATAGTTATTGTTGAGCAAAATAAAAAAGATTTACTTAATTACAGCACATTATTTACATAAGTCATTAATGGGAACATACTTTTAGGGTTCAAAGTTTGCACCCCACAAAGCTGCCCAGCATGTCCCCAGGTGGCGGATAGCGGAGGCCCTCTTAATGGGGGTTTGTCAGGTCCAAAAATGGACAGCGTGATGGCAAAACAGTGTGTAACTTTTTTGGAGAGTGCCATGCTCCTTTCACGATAAAGGCCCCTTTTGTAAATGTTGATAAGAGTAGGCCTACAGTAGCTGCTACAAAATACTAAATTTTCTGCCCCTACCCATACCTCATAATTTTCCAATCAAAATTTTTGCCCTTTGTTCCATCTTTCCCGAATTGATTTATTATTTGTTAACTTGCTCACATCTTGAATTGAGCTGAAATACTGTACACTGGACGTAAAGCAAACATCAAATCAATAAATTATATATAATGTTCTTGGAAATCACATATAATAATAAATAGTATATTTGTTCATTACCTTATCCTATAACAATATGAAATGTAAGAAGCTCAACAATGAAGCCTTAGTAAACATATATACACAAAGACTGTTCTGATTTTATTTTTTAAAATCTTGCTGAATAGAATTACAAATGGACACAGATTTAAAACTTTTTGCTGGTTTTGTTCCATATCCAAATTAAATATGACAGCCAACAGATTAAAGTATAAGACTTTGTTTACATCTGTTGTTATTGTCTCACCTGCACCGATAGTTGCTGGAGGCAAGACATATATATGGGAATCCGGCAGATGCATTTTGACATTTTTCCATTTTTCTTTGAGCTTGGCCCTAAGTCCATCAAATTTGGTCCAGTGGGAGCTTATGATGAGTACTTGCCAGTCAGTCACCTGTCACTTGACCTCGATTTCACAATCTTGCAAATATGTTAATGTTTTTAGATTAGGGCCATTCCTATGTAAGAATGCATGGTAGGATGACAATATTTAATATAGATGTTGCTGATGAATAGTACATGACTGTCTGGTAGGTGTCACCTAACCTTGACATCAATTTCACAGTCTAGCGACTATGTTCAAGTTTTTAGATTAGGGCAGTTCCTCTGAAACCATGCATGGTAGATGACAGTATTTGGTATATAGGTTGCTGATAAAAAATACATGACTGTCTGGTAGGTGTCACCTGACTGACCTCAATTTCACAGTGGAGTAACTATATTGAAGTTTTAGGATTAAGGCAGTTCCTCTGTACCATGCAGGATAGGATGACAGTATTTGGTATATAGGTTGCTGATGAATATTACATGACTGTCTGGTAGTTGTCACCTGACCTTGACCTCAATTTCACGGTCCAGTGACTATGTAAATGATTTTTGATTAGGTAAATTTCTCTGTAACCATGCATTGTATATTTTAAATAACAATTTAATGCTATTTACGTGATGCTCATGACATAATACTTTTTTCGTAACTGATGCAGAATGCAGGCGAGACATATTTATGTGTCCACACTTGTTAGGCCATACATGCATTTGTCATGTACATGGATGTGAAATATAACCTTCTATTAACCTGTATGTGCAGTATGAAAACAGTATTATTGTATTAATTAATATGTGTTTCCATAATGGCCTCATTATTTATCCAAGGTCTACAATAATGGCTGAAGATGGCTTTAATGGCCGGAGGCAATGGCCTTCCGAGGCAATTTGAGATATATATAATGGGGCTAGTTATGAAAGACCCATTTCTGAATATTTATTGACCAACTTAACTATACAAATGACATATTTTCATCTAAGAATGTTTTTCATATTTTTTAAGTAAAAAAAAAATACAGTCAAAACCACATAAATTTTGTGTGGTTTGTGAATTAAAAACATTATATTTTTTCCTATTTGCTAGAAAAATCTGTTTATTCCCTGTGAACCTTCCAGTTTCTTTAAACAGTTCCTGGAATATTCGCCAGGTCCCAGACAAGAAATTCTAAAAACCTGTTGCCCATTACTTTTTTTAATTTCATAATGGCCCTGTAATGAAGCCCTGATGTCACGTAACAGCCCTGTGTGTACAATGATAATGCACATGCATAATTACCATAATGACAATTAGTTGGTTAATAAAGCTTTATATAGTATAATCTTTTTGCAACAGGTACAGCAATATCTTGTAAATCTCAAAACCCCACATCTACAGATAAACAAGCAAGAAGGAATAAGACAGATGAATTGGATTCCAAAAGAATGAGAGAAGGTCCTGAGAAGTTACTTACCAACACTAATAAGAATGACAATCAATTAAATGTCACCAGAACCACAAAACCACACAAACAAGTTTCTACTACAAAGACTTCTGACAGCAAAAGTGTTCCTATGGTAACAATAGTGCCATGTCCAGAAGATACATTGATTATGTTTGCATCATTATCTGGTATGTATAGGATACGCCAAGTTTTACTGACTATTGGTGTATAATACCCAATCTGGGCCTCGGTTACCAAGTGGTTAGGGTAGTTCGTCTACTTTTGATCACGTGGCCTGTCAACACTGAGATTGCGGGTTGGAGTCTCACGGGGGGCAATGTGTGCTTGACTCCAATCTTGATTGACAAGGATTGCCAGTTTTCCCAACAAAGGTCAGGGGTTTTCTCCAGTTATCCTGGTGGCTTCTTCCACCAATAAAAACTGGATGCCATGATATAGCTGAAAAATTGCTGAAATTTGCATTAAACAACATTCAAAAAAAGCTTAATACCCGATCTTTTTAACAACACACCAACTCACACGCTAAAGTAATGGAAGCAGGCTAGGAGGATAGGAATGATGTAAAACCTGGATTAACCCACTATATCTGTGTATATCCACTATATATGCCTGTCCTAAGTCAGGACTATTAAGGTATTTGCTATATTTTTGGTTGTTGATTCTTCATTTTGCTGATTTCTTGAACTTTTATTTATGGATTGCCTTTTTTGAAAGTTTCCTCTGTGTTCCATATTTTGTTATTACCTCCATTTACATGACAGTTGGCATGGTTCATCTAGACTAATGATAAAATTAATCAAATGGTGTTATACTTGATTTTTTTTTAAAAGATGAGTATTATATACATTTTTGTATTTTCAACATTAAAGGATACGACTCTATTGACATTTGTGTCAACCATCTAATGAACATCTGAGTTTACAGGTTCTTCGTTTTTATGTATTCTTATATTATAAATAGTATATTTGTATGAAACTACATGTACATAGTGAGTTAAGAGTAATAAATTCACAGTGATTCGAACTATTGTGTATTTTTTGCCTACAGTTTTGAATATTTTTCAGGTTTAACTTGAATAAAGTTAATATTCAAAAGTTACTGACTTTTCAGGATTTCTCAACCAAAAAAATGTAATACTCACCGTGGTGCTAGGCATGGTGAATATACATTTTTGAGGGTTGAAAAATCCAGATGCAAAAGCATATCAAAATCAGTAACTGTATTATTACATGAATAGAACCATCAAATCCTTGTCTATCATAGCAAATCTATTAGCAGCAGATGCATGTAATGTTTTTGTCAAGTTTTTTGTTACAAACGTGTAAATGATTCAAATTAGAAAACAGGGCAATATTTAATTCCACTTGACTGCTTGTGCAGTGCACAATACTTTAATGCAATTCTTTCACTGATGCAATTTGATATGACCTGAAAGTAGTTTTTAGACCAATGAAAAACATGCAAAATTCTATTCATGTAATAATAAATATTATATTTATTATTATTAAAGAATTGACAACAACACTTCGTAGGATGCAACAGTCTATGTTTATTTTGTTCGACTAGTTTCGGCAGTTATATTTGATAAAAATGTGATGTCAGATGTGTAAAAAATGCATAAATGAATCAGATCAGAAAACATGTTAACATTCGATTCTGCCCGACTTTTTAGAAACAGAACTGTTCATAATAACAATATTTTTATGCAATTTTTGTACTGTTGCAATTAAACATGACCCGAAAGTAGTTGTTAGACCAGTCAAAATCGAGCAAAATTATATTTATGTAATAAATTATATAATTATTTTGTGCAGGGAATTATGCTGTTAGATCTCAGAAAACTGGAGGATGGTTATTGAATAAGCTATATGATTGTTTTAAGGAGTACACAGAAGAAGACGCTATTGACTTTCTGGAAGTTTTGACTAAGATCTTAGGATGTATGAGTTTTAAGACATATGACCCCTCAACTGACAGCAAAACTAGGCATTTAGAAGGACAATTTTCACCAGGTTGTTTTACGCATTGCTTAAGCAAAAATGTGTACTACACAAAGAAAAATTCCAAACGGAAGAAATTTAAGCTAAGATCATTGTTATGTATGACAGCTTGTTAAGCAAAATGATAGACGTTAGAATATACAAGAATAGTTGTTTCTTACAAAGTGTATGGGTTTTGCTTCACATTTGAGTTGTCTAGAAGAAGTATTGCAGTTGTACTCAGCCATTTTTTTCTTAAGCATTCCTTCTTAAGATTATTTTAGTTATTAATTATGAATTGTGATGAATAAATAGGTTAAACTGTTTGAATGTGTATTATCATTTGGCACATATTACATTAATGTTATGAAATTAAATTTATTTTCTAAGATAACATTCATAAATTATCAACATAAATGCTATATAAAATAAGTGCAATTAACAGTGCTGTAATTTTCTGTAATGCATCTGACAAATAAATGTACACATATAAATGTTATCAGATTATTGATTTCACGAACATAGATTCATTGTCCTATGAAAAAAATATTAAAATGAAACCTGTTTATATATTTATTCGTATTGGTAGTTTTTATTATATGTTAATTATTATTTTGTACTGCATGGTAAAAATATCATATCATTTTATTGACACTACATTCCTTTGTTTAGATTTTTCACCATGTTCATTTTTTTGCAATCTAAATAAATTTATTGTTGACATAGTTTTAGATTAGAAGAACTATTCTGGCTAAAAATATTTTAGTCAGATTTAAATTGAGTACATAAAAACTAGATAGCACTAAAATAATGTGCTATAAGATGTTGTAAGAAATGAATTATATTGCCGCTTAGGGAATCCATGTCTTTAAGATAACATAAGAAATGAATTGAAATAAGTTCACAGCGACGTCAGAGTTAGGCACTGCTTACTCGTCCAGACGTAATTTCTGCTTTGTTATTTTAGGGGTTTTTGTCTCGCCTGCGACGAAAGTCGCTGGAGGCGAGACATATGTATGGGAATCCGGCGGCGGCGGCGGCGGCGTAAACACTTGACATCTTGCTTCATATCTTTGTAAGCCCAAGCCCTAGGTCCATCAAATTTGGTCCAGAGGTAGCTTATGATGAGTACTTGCCAGTCAGTCACCTGTCACCTGACCTTGACCTCAATTTCACGGTCCAGCGACTACGTTAGTTTTTGGGTTACGACAGTTCCTCTGTAACTACGCATGGTAGGATGACAATATTTGGTGTATAGGTTGCTGATGACTAGTACATGACTGTCTGGTAGGTGTCACCTGACCTTGACCTCAATTTCAGGGTCCAGCAACTACGTTAAAGTTTTTGGGTTACGACAGTTCCTCTGTAACTACGCATGATAGGATGACAATATTTGGTGTATAGGTTGCTAATGACTAGTACATGACTGTCTGGTAGGTGTCACCTGACCTTGACCTCAATTTCACGGTCCAGCGACTTCGTTAAAGTTTTTGGGTTACGACAGTTCCTCTGTAACTACGCATGGTAGGATGACAATATTTGGTGTATAGGTTGCTGAAGACTAGTACATGACTGTCTGGTAGGTGTCACCTGACCTTGACCTCAATTTCACGGTCCAGCGACTACGTTAAAGTTTTTGGGTTATGACAGTTCCTCTGTAACTACGCATGGTAGGATGACAATATTTGGTGTATAGGTTGCTGATGACTAGTACATGACTGTCTGATAGGTGTCACCTGACCTTGACCTCAATTTCACGGTCCAGTGACTACGTTAAAGTTTTTGGGTTACGATAGTTCCTCTGTAACTACGCATGGTAGGATGACAATATTTGGTATATAGGTTGCTGATGAATAGTACATGACTGTCTGGTAGGTTCCACCTGACCTTGACCTCAATTTCACGGTCCAGCGACTACGTTAAAGTTTTTGGGTTTACGGCTTTTCCCCTGTAACTATGCAGGGTATGGTGACAATATTTTGTATACAGGCCGCTGCTGATATTTAATGCTATTTACGTAATGCTTATGACGAAATTTATTTTCGTTACTGATGCGGAATGCAGGCGAGACATTTTTCTGTGTCCACACTTGTGTTTCATTTTGTGTATTTTTGTCTGTCAGAATCCAGATTTGTAATCGTCCCTTCTTGACTTACAACACTTGTTATTCAGTTGGTTGATATTTGTAAGAACATTTAGAGATGTTATTACTGGCCGGCACTAAGCAGGTCAGTCATATGATATGAGTTCGAAAACGTTTCATGATTTGCTGCGGAGGTTGGATTAATTTACTGCTTTTAAATTATAACAAAAAAAAAATGATTAGAGTTTTACCGGTGTTATTACTAAAGCATAATATATAGTATATATTTTGAGATTAATGTGGTATTTTGAAATTCAAATTTTAGTTAATGATTCAGCAAAAGTCGATCACATTTTGTTTACGATGTTATTTTTAGAACATGTTGTCTAGATCACATCTACATACATTTGTTGATATATATCATACTTGACCATACATTTAGATCTAAGTTATAATGTATTTTACTAAAATATCAGAAATAAAACATTTAGTCATTTGTAGGTTTAACAAAAGACGTGAAAATCACTCACTTTGCAATGCTATTTTTAGATTAGACTGAACAATATTCCATGTTCGTACAACTATGACAACGATACGGTTTACATGAAATTTTACATTTATTTTTTTTATTCCAAAATAGCATATTCTATTTCTAATAAAGTCGATCAAAATATAATGTCAATAAAAACAGAGATAGTCTATTAAGCTTTTGAACGGTTACCATGTGATTTTATATTGCACACTGCACGTGGCACACTAACCAACACTTTCTATTTCATTAATAGCTTCAATCTGTAGATTTATTTAGTCACTGGACACTTTTAATATGATACTTAATATGCTTAAAGTTTGTAGATAATAAAAGAACTGTATCAATGTTAAATTAATTGAAAATATTAAGAGAAATCCATTTTCCACCATACTTATTTTCAAGAATGCATAATTATTGTTATAAAAACACACAAACAGACATAGACAATTCACGTGAGACAATTAGACAAATGGCTATAGAACAAAGTCATTATATAAAAGGTAGAAGATATCAACATTATAATTATATAATTATAAGAAATACCATTACATTGATAACGAGCTTCATGTCACCAATATATGTTAATTAGAAACAAATGGTCATTACCATGCATCTGATGTGACAGTGGTATAAATATATATTATATTTATATATTAAGAAATTCTTAGTTGCCAACATTCTTTCATGAATTTTATAATTAGCTTTACAACAGCATGAGAGCTGTTGTTTAGTAGATAAAAATTTGGATGAAAAAACGAATGTTTAATTACATTTTTAAGTTTTTCAATCAGGTTATTTCTGTGATTTATATAATGAGGACAAATTGTGAAAAACGAAACTCATCCTCAATATCACCATTATTGCATGAAAACAAAAACATATATTTATTTTTTCACTATTTCTGTTACTGCACGCCAATTGAAACCAACATAAAAATCGGTATTATGTTTCCTCTATCAGTATTATTTTATGTTTAAGGTGAATGTTGTAAAAATCCCAAAGTATGTGAAAGCTCTAAAACTTTTTATGTTTTTGTTATTTATGGTTTTCATTTATTTATGGTTCTCAGTAATTAAAAAATTACTTTATACCAAACTTAAGTTTAAACACAAATTTCAACTTTGTTGAAAACTACACCCATCTGGCACAATACATTATTTTCTACTTATCTGTAATACTAGTTACAGTTTAAGTTGATTTTCTAAAATGCAAGTACTTTGGTGTAAGGTACTAGGTACAAGTATGCAGTTTTTTGTTTGGATGTTTCTTGTAATTTTTTCTCTATTTCACAATGAAATAACCTTTTTCTACATTTCATGTCTCATTGAATTGATAAATTGGATATGAGAGTTTGTATACCTTTTTGTTACCTACAACATGGAAGAAATGCTTTTTATGCAGCAAGCACTTAATTATTTACGGCCCGAATATTTGGTGCATGCACCAAAAAGGTCTCTTCTATATTATTTTTTACTTTATAGTATCTGGTTGTGAAAGTTCTACGGTTTACCCAGGTGGGCCAGTTCTACGTTAACCCAGGTGTGACAGTTCTATGGTTTACCCAGGTGTGTCAGTTCTATGGTTTACTTAGTTGTGACAGTTCTATGGTTTACCGAGGTGTGCCAGTTCTATGGTTTACTTAGTTGTGACAGTTCTATGGTTTACCCAGGTGTGCCAGTTCTATGGTTTACTTAGTTGTGACAGTTCTATGGTTTACCCAGGTGTGCCAGTTCTATGGTTTACTTAGTTGTGACAGTTCTATGGTTTACCCAGGTGTGCCAGTTCTATGGTTTACTTAGTTGTGACAGTTCTATGGTTTACCCAGGTGTGCCAGTTCTATGGTTTACTTAGTTGTGACAGTTCTATGGTTTACCCAGGTGTGCCAGTTCTATGGTTTACTTAGTTGTGACAGTTCTATGGTTTACCCAGGTGTGCCAGTTCTATGGTTTACTTAGTTGTGACAGTTCTATGGTTTACCCAGGTGTCCCAGTTCTATGATTTACTTAGTTGTGACAGTTCTATGGTTTACCCAGGTGTGCCAGTTCTACGGTTTACCCAGGTGTGCCAGTTCTACGGTTAACCCAGGTGTGCCAGTTCTACGGTTTACCCAGGTGTGTCAGTTCTATGGTTTACCCAGGTGTGCCAGTTCTATGGTTAAACCAGGTGTGCTGGTTCTACGGTTTGCCCTGGTGTGCCAGTTCTATGGTTAAACCAGGTGTGCTGGTTCTACAGTGTACCCAGGTGTGCCAGTTCTATGGTTAAACCAGGTGTGCCAGTTCTACCTTTACCAAGTTGTGCCAGTTCTATGGTTTACCGAGGTGTGCTGGTTCTACAGTGTACCGAGGTGTGCCAGTTCTATGGTTAAACCAGGTGTGCTGGTTCTACAGTGTACCCAGGTGTGCCAGTTCTATGGTTAAACCAGGTGTGCCAGTTCTACCTTTACCAAGTTGTGCCAGTTCTATGGTTTACCCAGGTGTGCTGGTTCTACAGTGTACCGAGGTGTGCCAGTTCTATGGTTAAACCAGGTGTGCCAGTTCTATGGTTTACCCAGGTGTGCTGGTTCTACGGTTTACCCAGGTGTGCAAGTTCTATGGTTAAACCAGGTGTGCTGGTTCTACGGTTTACCCAGGTGTGCCAGTTCTATGGTTAAACCAGGTGTGCCAGTTCTACCTTTACCAAGTTGTGCCAATTCTATGGTTTACCCAGGTGTGACAGTTGAATGATTTACCCAGGTGTGACAGTTGAATGGTTTACCCAGGTGTGATAGTTATATTGTTTACCCAAGCATGCCAGTTCTATTGTTTACCCAGGCATGCCAGTTCTATGGTTTACCTATGTGTGCCAGTTCTATGATTTCCCTATGTGTGCCAGTTCTATGGTTTACCCAGTTGTGCCAGTTCAATGGTTTACCCAGGCATGCCAGTTCAATGGTTTACCCAGGCATGCCAGTTCTATGGTTTACCTATGTGTGCCAGTTCTATGATTTCCCTATGTGAGCCAGTTCTATGATTTACTTAGTTGTGACAGTTCTATTGTTTACCCAGGCATGCCAGTTCTATGGTTTACCTATGTGTGCCAGTTCTATGATTTCCCTATGTGTGCCAGTTCTATGGTTTACCCAGGTGTGCCAGTTCTATTGTTTACCCACTTGTGCCAGTTCTATTGTTTACCCGGGTGTGCCAGTTCTATGGTATCCCTATGTGTGCCAGTTCTATGGTTTACCCATGTGTGCCAGTTCTATGATTTCCCTATGTGTGCCAGTTCTATGGTTTACCCATGTGTGCCAGTTCTATGGTTTACCCAGTTGTGCCAGTTCTATTGTTTACCCAGTTGTGCCAGTTCTATTGTTTACCCGGGTGTGCCAGTTCTATGGTATCCCTATGTGTGCCAGTTCTATGGTTTACCCATGTGTGCCAGTTCTATGATTTCCCTATGTGTGCCAGTTCTATGGTTTACCCATGTGTGCCAGTTCTATGGTTTACCCAGTTGTGCCAGTTCTATTGTTTACCCAGTTGTGCCAGTTCTATTGTTTACCCGGGTGTGCCAGTTCTATGGTATCCCTATGTGTGCCAGTTCTATGGTTTACCCATGTGTGCCAGTTCTATGGTTTACCCATGTGTGCCAGTTCTATGGTTTACCCAGGTGTGACAGTTGAATGGTTTACCCAGGTGTGATAGTTCTATTGTTTACCCATGTGTGCCAGTTCTAATTATAACTTTAGTTTTTATCAGGATTTGTATTCTGAAGAAACAAGAGCTTTTTCTACCTCATGTGAAGTAGCTTAAATTGTATTTTAATGGCTTAGGTGAGCAATTTCTGTTTGAAATATGTTTAAAAAATTAATGTCTTGTTATCTTGTAATGCAGTTATTTGTTTATTATAACGTTATGTGACTTTGGAAGCCAGTTTAAATTATATTGTGACATACATATGTGTATTTAATTTTTTCTTGAAGCTAAAATGTTTTGTTAATTTAATGTACATGTATAATATGTAATCATTTACCGTATATATTTCAAGATTTATATAACCTCTTGTTATAATTATGTTTTATGTGGGTTTTCATTTTTCTATGTAAAGAAATGTTTACATCTACTTTGTAAACCCTTTATAAAAACATATAAATAACCCCATACCAATAAGACAGAATAGTGATTTATAAAATGAGATTTTAAATTATGTTGATGTTTATTTATCTTTTTTTATTTAAAGTGATATTTTGTATTATTAATAAATGGATACTAATTAGGAGAGTTGAAGTAGTTATACATCCTTTTTGTAAACATGTTAATTTTTAAAGTGTTTATAAACTAAACAATTTGAATTTTGTGTAGCTCCAAATTAACCAATTGACAATCTGTATCAGAACTATATTAGATGAAAACTTTTAATGAAAGCTGTTTACGAATCATTAATAGTTCATCAATACTTCTCAAATTATCACAACTATTAAACAATAAAACCAGATACTTTAATTCTTACATATTCTAAACTACATTTAAAGCAAAACATGATTTACATATGCATATTTGTATTTGGAACAACACAACTTGAATTATTATACTTCTGAATTACAGTAACTACGGACCAGTTTCACTAACCTGTATATGCTGTAAAGTTTTAGAGCATATAGTTGTCTCAAACTTAGTTAAAAATCTAGACTGCCAGCATGGGTTGAGGGCAAGAGAGAATTTGTGAAACTCTTCTTAATCACACATGAACTAACTAGCAACCTTCATGGAGGTAAATAAACAGATCTTATAAATTCTGGACTTTTTTAAGGCTTTTGACAAGATACCCCTCAATCGACTGCTCTGTGGGCTCGAAAAGTATGGCATGAGATCTTCTACGCTGGAATGGATGGATGCATTCTGCACAACAGAATGCAGCAGATAGTTTATTGATGGGGAGACAAGGAGTCAATTGTGTTTCCCCGTGGAACTGTATTCAAACATGTTTATTTTCAGATAAATATTTTTTCTACATACCACTAAAACCATTCTCCGACTGCAAAACAATTCAAACAAATCTGGATTCACTGGTAAAATTGAAAAAAAACAATGGGCATGGAACTCAACCAAAAAATGCAATTATATTTCGGTCACCTGTTCTAAAAGTCCATACAGGTAAAATATATTCTTAAAGGCCATAATATAGAATCAGTTGATATTGCAAAATACCTTGGTGCAACCTGACATATGGAATGCCTATATTGACAATCTAACAGCAAAGGCACAAAAGTTACTTGGATTCTTTATTAGAAACTTATAAATTAAAAATAAACCAAATATATGGCTTATAAATCACTGTTGAGATCACAATTGGTCACCTCACACTGGAAAACAAAGACAACAAGTATAAAAAGTAGAACGTAGAGCAGCCAGGTATATAACAATCACTTATCGTAAAACCTACATGTTTCGGTCCATGCTAAACCACCTTCAAATATCCACCCTCGAAACACGCATAAATATAGCCAAAGTAACAAAAAACCTAGTTACCATAAATTCAAGTCTGTAATAAGACTACAGGCATTAAGACATTCTGCCATACGTTACAGTCATAGCCAACAATACAAACTGTTTAACATCTCAATATTATTATAATTATTTTAGTTTCAGTGCCTTGCCACCAGGAATTGCATCTGGCAAGCTCTTTTTATCAAACGCTGATCCAAACACACTGCAATTAAACAATAGGTTCAACTCTGTATATGCAAGTTTTTTCTTTGTGTTAAACTAGTCTGTTCACGCCGTAGCATAGTCGTCAACTTTGAGGTATTTTCTATGTAGATGAAGGAAAGGTTAATTGTTCGTGTCATTTCGTATTTCGCCTTGCCGTCAATGTGTTTCAATTGATCTTTTGTGAAAAAATGAAAGTAAACACTGCTTTAATTATGCTCTAAACATTTTCGGGAATAAATTCAATTATGTAAATACTTCTGTTCATGTGACAACTGTTAGATTGATGTCGCAATTGTAAGTTTGTGATGTACTTCGAAAGATCAAGTATAAATGGCATAGTCCAGCTACTAAGTATATTACAGTCGATTCTATAAATAAGTAGGCTCATGTTATGTGCATTGTCCTCAAAACCTCAAAATGCATCTCCAAAAATACAGTTGATAACGACTCAATCGGATCTACTGTATCAAATCTTTACTTGCACTAGTATTGTAATAGACACTAGTGAGATCGTTTTAGATAATAAGTTGCTTTAGTAATGAATCCTATCATATCCTAGCCTAGCCTAGCCTATCCTAGCCTAGCCTAGACTAGACTAGACTAGACTAAACTAGACTAGTGGTAATTTTTTATGAAACAAGTGCCTGTGGTTTCAAAGCAGGAATTTATATTCACAACAATAAGGAGCAACAAATAAAAACACAAAATTGTAAAAAAAAGTTTTTTATTTTATGAACATCTAAATCAAAATATATATCTGTAATATTGACCAAGTGAAAATATGATAATATTTGACCTAGTGAAATATTATAAAATAGCAAAGATAATGAATAATTACTTAAACGCACCAACCAAATTATTACTATATATAATTAAAAGGTTATTGCATGAGTATTGGGAAATATTGTCCCTCGTAAGATGCTATATTGCACTCGCAAGCTCGTGCATTATCACACTTGCTTGGGACAACATTTCCCAATATTCCTACAATAGCCCTATATTATTTTATCTGTAGTAATCCACTATAAAGGCATTATAAGAGTAACCTTATTTTTTGCAGCAAATATGTTTTGTTAAAAAAAAGCTTATAATAATGTATTTGTCTTTTACTAAATTGAGTTTCTGCTTTAGTATGGAAGTATATAATCACTACACACACAGCACACACTGCTGTTTCTGAACACTTTCTGCGAATTAGTATATAAATCTATGAGTGACCATACAATACCTAAAAATGAGACAGTTACGCAAAAGCAACATGGAAACCGGAAAAACAATGCCGCGTGCCAAGGACGCGAAACGCCCCAAATGTCTGTTTCAGTCATATTTTAATTTAAATAACTCGAGCTTTGTACGGTGTTGTAATCATCTACACACGAAGGGACCATTATATTTGTATTTTATACCTCCCTGACAAATGATTAAAAAAAGAATATAAAGGCCACAAAGTGTGTGACAACAAATACTTCCTCTGAGTTATTTCATAAATGCAGTTTGCAATAAATAGAAAGAATGAATAATTCCTAAGGGCACCATTATATGACAGATAATGGCACTTGTGTAATTCTTCTATGTAACTAGTTATGACGAGTCTCGATGATGTAATGGTGAAGCTTATTCTTAGCTATATCATTAAAAAATATTTTATTTTCACAAAAAAGACACAACTAGATGACGCAAGTTTTCCAAATTTAAAAACTGTCTTATCTGTTACACTGACAGCATTATGCATAGACGAATAAGTTACAGACCCACTAATTGCAATACATATAAATATTCATATCTGTTGGTCGATATAAATAATTTGTCACGTTGTATGACATGCTGGTTACGTTAGGTAATTATCTTTCAAACAAAAATAGAAATTTATAATAGCTAAATCATGCTAAATGTATATAATATCAAGATTATTATTACATGTGACAAATGATAATTTAAGTAATCATAATCAGATCTGCTTTTCATTTCAAGTTCAATGTAAGTTCCATATATTTAAGTTCAATGTATGGGCAATTAATTCAAGTTCAATGTAATTACAACAAATTCTGATAAGTGTAAAATAATCAAATTGAACGTAAGTTCAAAACATAGATATATCATTGAATATTGTACTAGGCTTAGGAAATAGTTATCTTATGGGGATGTATTAACCGCGTCGTCGAGACGTATACAGTGAAGTTTTAGGATGACTTTTGATCTATTAAACATAATTATTTTCATTTATTTTTTTTTATTTTACTCAAATAGTACCCTTAGACACTAAACAATGTCGTCAAAGATACCAAGTTGTACAATTTACTACGCCATTAGGCGACCTAATTTCTAAAAGTGTTCATGTTAATGAATTGGGTAATTTTGTAACTCTTAAATAAACGACAGAAAATCGGATATTACTGATAAAAATCACCATAGCGAATAAAATGCACAAATTCCTTTGTTGTATTTGCTCCACTGCACGCCATGGGGCCTTTTGCAGCTCCATCGAGATCGCAAATCGTTACAGGTGCATCATTATAAGAACGGGGTTTGGCAGATGGACATTATAGTAGGGCTTAGAACTAGAACCTTACATAGCGTTTGCATTAGGTCAATAGACAATCTGGCACTGAAGCTGTGGTATGAACGTAGAAATGCATAAAGCTGCTAATTTAACATTTGCAGATTGGTTTTCTAACATGCTAGGTGCGTGACATTGTTCAAACGAGACACACAATATAGTGCACAGACGGGCATTTTATATTGAGACTTGACACCCCCTTTTTTAATGTATGTCTACACAGTCTGAGGAACAAGTCTTTTCTTGTTTTAATATATTTTTATTCATATTATTACGACAATAGAAAGTTATTTTCACATTATTTTGCATCTTGCATGTATATTTTGTCAGGTGTCGACTGATATTATATACCCCCACTCGTGAGAGAGGGGGCTGTATTGCAATCATCTTGTCCGTCTGTCCGTCTTTTGTATAAGATTTCTCAGCTCTACTGAAGGGATTGATTTCAAATTAGATGCACAGCTTTAGCATAATAAGTGGGTAAGTCAGTTATCTACTTCCTGTTTTTCGAGTCGACAAATGGTCGAGTAGGGGTATACTTAGCACGCCTTAGTGCTGATGTCATGTTATTAGTAATAATCAATGACCACACTAGATACATGACGTATACATTATCCCGCCTCTATTTGGTATATTCCAACATAGAAATAAATTTTACAGAAGCATACAAATTGTTAATATTTAACATAGGTTTGTTTGAATGTCGTTTTAACGCCACCATCACCATTTTTTCGGTGAAACTAGAGTTCAGCATACCCTTCCCGCAGTGAGACTAAAACCTGTACCCTCAGTATATATTGCTGATATCGCTAAGTAAGTCGCATTTATTATTTCATGACGCTCTATAATATTAACATCGATGTTTCCCCCATCCATGTTATATTCAGTTCCTATTAAAAGTAATAGAACAAACCTTCCCAATGATGATCATGTAATGTGTATAAAAATGTAAATTGAACAGCGACCTTTATGTCCAAAATCAAAGTGAATCGTCAGGTATGTGTGCATTTTAACTTAATGTTTGTAGGCAACAATAACTGTATTATCCTACGCCTGTGCAATAGGTGACAGTTTGTTCATTACTTAATTAAACAACATAGTCAATTTATTTAAAATTCTATGCTATTATAATATTGCAAATGGTGATTGTGGTACTTGATATTTCGATTTATCAATCTATATTCTGAATGGAAATGTCCGATAGTCGCTGAACCTGCTTTTATTTTGATTACACGAAAAGCGCGTCCTACGTGGTAACTTATATCAACCTTGTTATCTTTGATGACATTTTATCTAAACAACGTTGACGTTGATTCAATTCACAAATGGGAATGGTTTCTATTTGTCTGCGATTCGGCAGAACCTTTGCGAGCAACAAAAGTCAATTACACGGTTGTCAAATATTTCTGTCTTGTACTTACACCAGCGATAAATATAAATATATATTTTTAAGTTTGCTCTGAGAATGCGATCACGTAATACACCCAACGTCGTTGGCTTTGACATGAAAAACAGGTTACCTTAGATATGTAGAAAGGTCTCAAATAAACTGTTTTGAAACGGATGAAAAAGATAAGTATATTTCACAGTTTTCTGAATTTATGTAATAAATTATGAATAATTAGCAGTCTATTTAATAATTATCGATGATGTTACATCAGTAACCTAATAATTTGCACAATCATTCAAATAAGAGATAATAAATATTGATTCATTTAGTATATACATACTATTGATGTTTCTCTCGACATGACGACTCAAACTATCCGATAAGTTTCGAGATTACCAGATCGAGATACTTTGTGTATTCAATTTCGCATGTTGAGTTACCATACGCCATCACTATTCGTTGTGATACTAGCTTACTAACAATACCTAATATATAAACTTGTACTACCACACCCTGCAATTAATATCTATATATTCACCAAACAAACGTATGCCCTAGTGGGTAAGGTAATAGGTATCTACGTCTTATCATCAACGTGCCAACATTTAGGTTGACATTTACAGCAGGCATAATATTTCAAATCAAACCTTTATTGACACGAATTGACTATTTTCTAGGTCAGGGGAATCATCGAGTACTCCAGATTCTCCTCCGACTCATAGAATAGCTTGACATATGCTGTAATGTCTTTATACACCACTCTCAAAACATCTATTAAAATGTATTATAACAAACAAATGTATATTGACAGAGTCTGCGTTAGGGATATTTTATTAGTGTAAACACATTAATTACATTTTTACGAGTTTGTAATATTTTTTTCGAGCATGTCCAGATCTGTTTCCTTACGTAAAACCAAAAGACCACACTTTATCCTTTTTACATTTTTAAGCTAGGTTTTGTGACAATGGCAAACCCTCTCGCTTATTTGCCAATCGCAATACCATAGTGGTTCACACAAAGCGTCAAAGGCGCCAGTATTGAGATACGCAGACGGCGTTAAAGGAGCTTATGGTGAAGGACGCAGAATTCTAATGCGTCTACCTGGCCAATATTGTTGTGTTCAGATTTAGACAGTTTTAACATGGTAAATATGCTCAGATGCCAATGCCGTGTATTATATGAAGACTCAATTCGTTACCTTTAAGCCAGAAACATCAACGAAGTTTACATCAATGTAGAAACGTAACAATAAAATTGGCAGTGACAGATATAGTGCTGTATACTAAAAAACACACCTAGTTGTTTGCTGCATTTTTAATTATTCCTTATTGTAACTTTTTATTACAAAAATCCAATAGAAAAATGTTCCTGCGATAACACGTCCACATTTTATACAATGGCTCTGTTGCTCAATTGTATATAAGAGACTAAGCGTCTTCATTGCTACAATGACAAATTTAATACTGTAAGAGTTTAATGCTTCCACAAGCATCAGCCAGAGGGCAAGTCTTCAGTTCTCAGTGAAAGTCATGTTTCTTCTATCCCTAATGTATGTGTTTGATTTGCTTTTATTTGGTTGTGTATCATGTACACGGAACGGATGTTTATAAATTATCACAACTTGTGTTCAATCCAAAATTTCACTGTATTATTTGCAATAAAATGTTGTGTCAAATTTCAAATCCCATATGTGCTTTATATGCGCAAAAATATTATGTCCAAACCCCAAATCCCATTGTTTTGTTTAAAAAAATAGTGTTCAAATCCAAAATCCTTAAGCTGTATCAGCAATAAAATAGTATGTCCAGTACTTAACAGATTTAATTTTTATGTGGCAATAATTGTGTGATGGTTTCATTCTGTTATGGTTTCCTTTCATGCAGATATAAGATATGACACTGGCATAGTTTGTAAAGGGTCTTTGCAAACCTTTATCCGTACCGTTTGATGTCCTCGACTTTATGTGTTTGATAGTTCTAAAATCTATAGATATTTTAACGGGTGGAATGATAAATGTGTAAAATATATTAATTGTGGGTAAACTAACAGCAAACTGTTTTTCTCTAATTTTGACGTTATATTTCAACCGCTTGACCGATGTGGAAAAAATAGTTCTCGTCACTAGTGAATTTGTTGTTCTCAGCATTTGATTGGTTAAAAATAATAACGTCACAATAAGAACTCATGACGTCATAAACAAAACCTTCAATTTACCACGTATTCACGTCATGAACGTAAAATTGGGGTTGCGAGAATTTGTACTTCGTTTTGCAAATTTACTACTTTTTTAAAATTTGAGAAACAGAATCTTACATTAGTACTCTTGGATTATCGGATTTCTCCAATCTCGATAGTTAAATTATGGAAAGGCTCGGACTTCAAATTCCATAATGTAACTATCTCGATTGGAAAAATATCAAAGGTCAAATATGAATATGATTTTTATTGGGTTCAAGTTACTTTTTTCTGTTTTATTGTTTTTGTTGTGTTGTTCTGTATATATCCTAATTTATCTATATATTATTTTATAATAGTTCCTTTTACTTTTGGATTTATTGTTCGATTCGTTCCTTTTGCTATTTTTATTAAAATACTACTCAGACACAGGAAATCTGCACCCTGTGGCATAAAAACCATATATACATTGGTGGCAAAAGATTGCAATAAATAAGCACTACCCGTTACAATGATTTGAAGATGTATCTGTTGTATCCTAAAATAAGCCAATGCTACATTTATTTTGAAACATGTATAATAATAATTGCCTTTATTTATACAGAATTACATAATTTAGCACATTTGCTAGTTTACATTATGGTCCTGTTGTAATTACATATTTACAGACATGTTAGAAAGTTCACAATACAAAAAAAAATAAAATAATAAAACAACATATAATAGTAGTATTTAATAATACGCATGCAACACATACAATAATTACAATAGTTGTTTTCAATTTTGACTGTTAAAATATCTATTTAAATAAGATGTTTTAAAAGGTGACAAAGTTAAGCATTCTCTTATTTCTTTAGGCAACTCGTTCCATAATCTAGTTCCAGAAAAAGTAAAAATCTTTTATAATATTCTGTACGACATGATGGAACATACAGTAAATTGTCACTACTACCCCTGGTATTTCGAGTGCTTGATTGATTGATTGATTGATTGATTAATGGTGTTTAACGCCCGAACAGCAATATTTCAGCTATATTCAGGCGCTGAACATGAAATGGATGATAAAATGAACATGAAATGATGAAAATGGGATGGGACACAAGGAAAAATAGGGGTAACGGATTTTAGATTGCCACTGGCAAATGGGAGGATGGATAGGGTCGGGCAATTTAGCCTCCTGCAGCGGGATCGAAATCCCTACTCATAGCGAATACTACAGCAGCGTTCTTTAACGTGCGAGGAACGTGGCATTTTCCCAACACGGTGCACTAATATGGTTTGCGGTCAGGTTTTCCGTATTATGGCCTGACAACCCCAGCTTGCCAGGGGTACCCCATTCAACCACCTGGGGCACACATCCCAGTCGGTCTTTAGGCAAACCGACATGGCACGCCGGTCAGGGTTCTTGGCGCTATTTAGTCGCCTTTTACGACAAGCTAGCGCGACTGCGGTCTATTCTTTTAGCCACCCGGATCCCGCACGGGGCATTTCGAGTGCTTACAGTGGAAATATATCTAAATACATTCATATAACTAGGTGTTACGTTATGTAGAACTTTAAAAATCAAAATAAGTTTTCTAAAAATAAAATAATCGGATATTGGCATCCATCTGAGTAAGGAGAACATTTCATTACTCGGCGTTCTAAAATCATGCACATTTAAAATTATACGTGTTGCCGATTTTTGCAATTTAAAAATACAATCCATATTTGACTTGTTTTTTGAACTACACCATACAGTGCAACAGTAATTAAAATGTGGAAAAATAGTACTATTATAAACTTTTAATAAAGCGTCATTTGACATAAAACATCGTAATCTCCTAAGCACACCAAGTTTCTGTGATATTTTTTTACCAAACCCTTAATATCTTTGCTGAACTACAAGTATTGAACTTTTTAGTAGTACCATGAAGATCAAAAGCCGTTGCGAGTGGCCAACGTATTATAGATGAATGGGCTAACAGACCGTTTGGATTCACACTGGCAGAAGGATTTTTATCATGCAAGGAGTTTAACACTGTCCAAACACGTTACAAATTATGGTTCATAGACCTTTTGTAATTATAACGTTATAACGTCCTCCTATCCCCAGAGTATCCCATTTTGTTTATATCTGCTAGGTAAGTCGCATTGACTCTTTGATGATACTCTAAACTCAAAATACAGTTAATATAAATTTATATGCACTATAATCATTATCTCTCGTTTCCGGCATAGTCATACATGTTTATACACAATTCATTTGCTAAGTAATCTAGACCTCTTAATCCACAATAGATAATACACACTGAATATGTGTATCAAGTAGAAATAAATTGAACTGTGCCCATAAAGACGACAACCGATACGAATCGTTACGTATGTGTGCAATTCACACAATGTCTGTAGTCAACACTTACGATTGGATAATATTCTACGATTGTTTAACTTTCTCATTATATTTCTGAATATAAGACAATACATTGTCTTTAAAAAAATTATATTGTTATAAGTAGGAATATTGATAATTCATATTCCGATTTTGTAATGGTGTAAATTTGTAGTTTTCTGAAAGTCAGAGTTGAAAATAAGCGATAATCGGTTCCCACTCAGTTGGAAAACATATATTGAAGGGTATATCTATGACTAAATGTTACACATACGATGTCTACACTTACGCAGTCCGTGCGTCATACACATTTAATTTTCTATAACGTCTGTCTACACGGTAGTGTCTATCTTCTCAATCATTCAAGGATTCAACGCTTGAGATAAAATAGATGAATTATATGATATTTTATATACTACATGTACTTATATGCACTTATATGTTAACGCTTACATATAGAATGAATGTCACTTTGTCATATTTGACGCTTATTTGGATGAGTAGGTTTAAACATATTTCTGCGGAAACGCTTTAAACTGTTCTTGACTGAACTTCTACAACAGAGAACAATGCTTTAAACTTTTTGTGGTAGACCAGCTCAAAGGCATACATGCATTAAATTGTTCCGAAGTGTGACTAATACAGGGAGAGCTGATATAAACTGTTTTGGGTGATGAAAATCAAATCAACTATTTCACCTTTTGGTTCGCTACCAAAAATATATTTATATTTTAGAGGGTCAGGTGCATATATTTTTTAAAAATAATATCTACATTATTTTAACAATTTCAACACAAATGATGTTTTATCTCTCTGAATATATCTTGGATACAGAAATACACATTTTATTGTATACATGTTTGTCTTTTGTTAAGGTCTTTTCCACTTACTATTGGAAGACCTTGCTTTTGCTTTGATTATTTTTTTCCACCAATTTTCAAAACAAAACAGTTTTAAAAGTACGCCACATATAATTTTTTTTTTATTTTTCGCGACAAGTTTTGAGCATTGAAAGTATATTCGGAATTCACCATGTGAAACCAATACATTTTTCTTTACGGAGTTATCTTCCCAAACACCGAAAACCTTGTTATCGCGTAATCTTTGGAACTATAACAGATAGAAGAAATTTGTAAAGTGACAATGTTAAGAAACATTTAGGCAACTTTATTGCATAATGTGGTTAAAAATTACTGACTAGCGGATGCAAGCAGTATCTGTTGCACGTTTCAAGGATTCCGCTTATCATCAAAACTCACAAACTGTAAGTCAAAAACACCTAGGGTCTTCACAATTTGTCGTCCTGTGACATGTTCTTAAACATGATCTCAAGGTCAAAGTTCCAATCGAAGGCCAAGGATTTTCTCCGGATTCTTCGGCTTTCTCCCCAAATAAATACAAGAATCATATTGTAGCTGAAAAATTGATGAAAGTGACGTTAAACATTATTCAAACAAACAAAAACAATCACTTTAATTTGAAAACAATAAAAGATAGAAGCAGACAATAATGGGGAAATTTATTCTCTCATCAATGTCTTCATTTGGTATATCGTGTCCAAAAGTGTCCGATGAACTGTTTTTGAGTTACAGCTCATGACACATTTCTTAACGTGGCATGGAAGTTGCAGAGGCAGCCATTCTTTACTTGATTTGTTTTTGTGTATTCAATTTTACCGGGAATGCACACACGATTTATCGTTCTCTAAGAGGCGTGATATGAATGTTGTTTCGCTTTTGACATCCTATAAAAAGGGAACTTTTGTCGATTTTCTTCACATTTTGTATCTCAATTCCTGCAAGAGCGGGACTGATCTTGTGATATAACATTTTTTTCAACCTTAACCCAGTATCAAATAATCAAATCAACCACCATGGTGTGAAGAAAAATTTTGGTCCGCCATAATCATGGTAAGATTGACTTATGTTATGTAGCCATGTGACTGTCTGGATTTAACCTTTTCAAGTCCCACATCAATCTATGTCCACCACAAGATTTGTAAGTTGGCCATTATTAACAAAAGTTTAAAAACTGGGATATCGCGAAATGGTAGAATTTCCATACAAAAGGAGCTAAACATTGTGTTTGAATCAATTCTCAGCAATTTGTTAACCATATCATGGCGTCAAGTTTCTTATTGGGGAAAAGACAACTAGAGCTGAAAACCCTCGACATTTAGTAAAAAGTGTATACCCTGTACCCAAGTAATTTTATGGATTTTTAGAAAAATGTATTTCGTTTTATGTAAAAGTATAATCATTGTCGAAACTAATTATATACATCTTGTTTTCTCAAATGGGACCTAATTTCTTAACAGCCAACAACTTTACTGTAGTTTACTCGACTTGGAATACCTAAAAACAGAAAAAGATATTTTAAAATTAGCAGGATATAAAACAGAAATGAATTGCATTTTCTCTATATTATCACATATACACTTTTTTTTATTTGTAAAGAATGCAGTTTACTAGTTAACTTAAAAAATATATTTTCGGGTTGGTGGTTGATTTAAAGGTTTTCTGAAAATAGGGACTTAATTCATAGGCATATCATATAAAAACAATCATTCAAATATTTTCGCTTTTGTATTTGTTTGATAAAGTAGTTCTTTAAAATAAGAATAATTTATGCGTTTGTGAAATTTGCTCTGTTTGTCGATATAAATCGCCTGTCACATTCACGTTATATGACATGCTTGTTGCGTTATGTGATTATCCTCAAAACCGTGATTATCATATCAAAAAGGACCGTTAATATTACTAATTCGAAAATATCTGATAAATAATAATTTAATTCACCCTAATCAGATCTGACATTTAGGTTCAATAAAAGCACAATGAATTCAAGTTCAATAAAAGTTCAATACATAGATTTATCATTTTAAATTGTACTTTAAAGCTAATTATCTTATGGGCAATATAAGTCATCCACACGTGCAACGTCGAGTTTTCGGATGTAATTTTATATATTTTGCTAATATGGTCTCACAAATTATTCCGTTTTCAATGATACTAAGAATATATTATTTACTACGGCATGAGCGATTTTCGTCGTCTTTAAAGACCCGCTAGTAGTACTCATACTAAAGGTTGAAGGTCAAAATTAAGAGAAAAACAAATCTCACTAAGGCCATCTACAACCTACGGAATAAAAACACCTAATATTTGGATACATTTGTTGTAAAAGATTGCAATTAATAAGCACTACTCAGGTCCCTATTGGTTACGATGATTGTTTTTAGAGATTCCTGTATATGTTGTTTCCTTTATTTGGTAACTTGCATTAAACCATTGATTGTTTTTCTTCAACTGCAAGTAATGAACTTTTGTGTAACTCTCTTGGAGATCAAAAATCGTAAGAGAGAGCGACTAATTATAATTTATGGGCTGATAGACAGTTTTGACTGCGACTGGCAAAAGGGTTATTTAACGAACACGGAGCGTAACACTGTCCAAACAAGACACAAAGTGTTTGAGATAAAATAAAGATGGATTACATGCATTTAACACATTAAGATTGAATGTAACTTATGGCATATTTGACGTTTTATTATTATGTCCCTTAACAGTTCTACCATAGAACTGTTTATCAGCAGAGATTTTTTAATTTATTTGTGAACATTTGGGCATATTGACTAACATGACTAACGCCTGAATATTTGTATTTGCTGTGAAAATTCCATGCATGTGAGATGTCCCAAAATCATGTTAAAAAACAAACAACTATTAGTATTCAGATGGATTTTTGTCCAGTTACAGATCCGCTAGGTAAAGAGTATCTCCAATTATGAATGGTGCCAACTTCCCCTTCTACATTTATTTCACGAATGTTAGCAGTAAACCATTTCTTGTTTGAAAGTTTAATTTGGTCGTCTGTCTTAACATGTCTTTTACTCTTTTGTTACAAGAACATTTTATCAAGCAAAACGTTATCGTTAGTTCGACCACCAACATTTCCAAAAAAGTAAAACTTAAAGTAATACAAGTTATTATTTTACCTAAATTGTCAATAGTAAAACAACATTTTATTCAATTCACATGCTGGCACAACTTATATTGGTCTCCAACTCGGCAGAATTGTCAAGCTACCTTTGTATTAGTTACCACATTTTTTGCCGTCTTGTACTTATATTGACGTTATATTAATGTATAATAATAAGCAGAGTATCATAAGAATGAGGTCATGTCAGCAACTCAACCTCCTTGCAGAATATGCTCGACTATATACTGACAAGACTATGATATAGCTGAAAACTGCTAAAAGTGGTGTTAAACTACTAATTGGTATAGTTTTATTAATATTCAGATATTACAATAAATAAACCTGTTTAAAACAGCACAACGTCAAAATTGCGTAACAATTGAGACTCGATTCTTTTTCAAGTTATATAAAACAAATTTTTAATTGAATTTAAACAAAAAATTTAATTCACTTAAAACACAACGTGCAGTTAAAACAAGGTCTGTAGTTTAATGCTGTTAAACAAAGAGAAAATACACAACGTGTTTCATGTTTCTGTATTTATAAATAATTTATGAATGATTATTACTCTATTTAGTTATTATCAATCGGATATAATCATTAGCACAATTATTCATTAATAATTGAAAAACAGGCTATGTTAGATAATATCGATATAATAAATATATATTATTGACTTCAACTAAATACGATTTGTTTTTCGAAATTTTAACGATTTGGGTAATAGGAGACAATGTGTGCACTTTATATTGCTTGTTGATTCACCCCATTAACTACTAGTCGTAATACTAGTTCACAAACTCTAGATAATATATACACTTGTACCACTACACTATGGATATAATATGTGTATATTCACAAAACAGAAAGATGTCATGGCGACCTGTAGATAAGGTACATGTAGTTTTCAGTTGGTACTTATCACAATTTTGTGTACAGCCTCAATTGACAAAGATTGACAGATTTCCTGCCAAATGCCGGAGTTTTCACTAGGTTTTCCTGCTCCACACAAATTAAAACTGGTCCCATAGATATAGCTGAAAATGTTGTTATTCACCACAAACAAGCATCTTTTAAAAACTAAATCTAAATAATAAACACGTGTAAAAGTAGGAAGAATGGGATAGATATATCTTTTGTAAAAACATTAACTTAGTTTTTTTACGACTTTGAAATTATTTTCTTCGATCATATGCAGGTCGTTTAACTGAAATTTAATTTGGCTTAATTGTGCTTGTTGGAGCTAGGTGCTCTCAAAATGCCATCCCAACATTTAAGCTTTTCAAATCAGCTAAGACATACATATACTCACAAATAAGACTTTATTTGTTGTTTTTAGTGTCGAGGTCACTTTTGACGATATACAACTATCATAACACTATATTGTGGATAGTGTACGTTTAAAATCATCTTTAACTTTAACACACACATATATTACATATCACATGTGGCAAACAAACTCTGTGAGCTTCAAAAGACTCGCTAATAATGGTACTTTGAAAAAAAATATACCACAGGCCTGTATTAATCCAAAATTTTGAAATAGTAATCGTGATCATGCTCATTGATAGGGGTGGTCTTGACCATTTGCAGTGTTACAGTGTTACAGTCGGACTTCCGGAGACAGAAAGATGTGCTTAGCTTTTTTGATTTTGTCGGGGTATTCTTAGCATTACACATTTAAAAGTAAATCTTAACACAGAATTTTAAATACATCGTCTTTCTAGTATAAAATTGTTTGTTATTATGGCTTGATGGCATAATTATTATTATTACATGTCGACGCTCATTACAGACAATGTGTATGTTTCGTGCCTTAATCAACAAGCACTCACTATATTTATTTACTATTCTGTCTCAATAATAGACATATTATAAACAAAAACATCTGTATCTTTACCATAATAGCATATGGATGCAGATCGCTAATACGTTAAGGTGGCCGTTAGTGAAGGGCATACCGTTTAGGGATAAAAGCGGACATTAATGAGGGATGTAGCTGCCAAAGTGGCCAAAATTTAGGGGTACAGACTGCCAAAGCGTCAATATGGCCAATAGTAAGTAAACCACTATGGCCAAAAGTTAGTAGTGCATAACCCTAATTAAGAGATCGTCAGCAATATTGAAGGAGGCAGACCGCAAAGGCGTGTAAAGGGCCAATTTTGAGGCTTGTAGATATCTATGACGTTAACGTGGCAATAAGCTATTTCGAACTCGTTTTTAGAGGGTGCTTAATTATGAAATAAAAAATATTTTCCAACATAATATTAGATGGTAAGAATAGAGTTAATAAACGATTCGAATTTCCTACCAAACTGTGTTGTGAAAATTAAGACCTAGCTGCAATCGCTGTTGACAGTGAGAACAGAAAGATAGCATAACGTAGAAAAAATTAACAATAATAATTTGTTCATCAACTGCAATCGGTGACGAATTTTGTTACATTCTATTATGATCCTTTCTTAAAGATGAGAGACAAAAATATTTATCAACATACTGTTATTCAAATGTCAATTTTTAAAAGTTAAATGCTTTCTGTATTCGACACCCTATCTAATAAAAAACAGTGATTGCATGATAATTGTTGCTATTTTCTCTGTGAAAAAAATTTACAAAAAAAATCAGAAAGAGCCGAAAGTCAAGGGGCGATTACAAAAACTGATGTAGACAAAATTACAACACAAAACAAAACAAAAAACACTAACACAAAAACAGAAAGTCAGTAATAAAATCTATGGGTGAAATCAGGTGCTATGGACGTGTAAATAGTGACCGCCTCTAATTAGAAATACACCCGTCGAGTTACTCATTGCAATGTCTAGGATAATGTCAAATCCAGTAATAGAAAACTATCTATGACTCAGCTAATATGTCCGATCGTACATGAGAGACTGATTACTCAGAACGATCATTGAAGTCATGGTGATGACCAAATAACTTCTTAAGTGAAGCCATGAACCTAGGAAAAACAAATCCTAGTTTCAGAGTCTAGAAAATCGTAATACAAATCGCAGGATATAGCATAACGAATTATTGTGAAATGTAGACACCATACACCGGAACTTCTGGAATGGTGATATCGATAAACGGGAAGATGACAATCGGGAAGAGGAAGTCATCACGATTGTCATAGTCTAGTTTCTACTTTCCAGAGTCTATTTTTAAAAGTAGGTCTATGTAAGAGGACAACATAAGAGTATTGGTGGTGTATTTACATTCAAGCTCGCTTGAATAGATTGAATGCAAATAGTCACCGACTTTAGTTTTGTTCAGGGACAAAACATCCTCAATATAGCGGAATGTAAAAAATGAAAGGTCCTGCCCAGTGTCTTTTTTTCATCTCCAGCAGGCCTTCTAGCTGCTGGCAGCCTTAGAAGAGTACAAATTGACTGATTGATTTATTGATTGGATGTTTGCTTTACGTCAAGTGAGCAGTATTTTAGCAACATTCTGAAGCAGAACACATTAATAAACAATGTACCAAATCGAATGAGATAGCAAACATTTTAACTGCCACTAGACAAGTATGGAGTAAAGGTTATGTCGGAAAATCTACCATTTGTAGCGGCTACAACGAGGCTACTCTTATCGAGATATATAACAGGGGTTTATATCGTGCAAGGACCGTAACACCCTCGAAACGAGGTACCCACTGTTATCCGCGGTCAAGCTTACGTATAATGACCTGACAACCTCAAAAGAGGGGCGTCTCTTATCCGCCACCTGGAGACGCGCTGGGCAGCTTAGTGCGTGAGTGAACGATAACAGTGTGGTCACAGCAAAAAAGTATAAAAACAGGTAGGCGAGGAGAGGAGAACAATAAGTACCAATTGTTATACCAACGGTCTGTTGAAAAACATGTATCTAAACCTGTTTATATATGTTGTCGACCAGATGTCAGTATATTTACTTATGTATTACGAAGTAAGTTCAATAATGGCTATTTACACGCTATTTGTATCGTTTTATGTCGTTTTTAAGCAGCGTTTATTAAGATATTTAATCCGAGTTTTATGGTGAATATTGGAGATGTCGAAAAATCAAAGGTTTTAATGTTGTTACATTTGGGAAGCGATCTGGACCTATTGATGTCTATCAATACTTAGAATTTTAAGTATCTACATTTTATTTATGCTACAGTAGTTCTATAGTGGCTGCAGAAGTCAGTGCATTTTCGAAGCTCTGTTTTTTTGTTAAAATAGTGGTCACGATCTTTGATAGCGGTTTGGGGTAAATTTAGACCATCCAGCTATGAAACGCTGTTTGTATGGATTTTTGTGGTTTTGGCATCCAATAAGGGGAAGGAAGTACACAATTTTCAAATTCGATTCGGAGATCAAATGATGCCGAAACCGTTTGGCGATTTTCAAGAATATCTCATTTACTTCGAGAGCGTAGTGAATTTTGTAGTAGGATAGCCCAATAAACACACGATGTCCAATTCATTTAAAAAACAATAAATAAAAATAGTGTTAATATGGCCTTATCTGCTGGCGCAATATCATATTAGTCATGGATGTACCACACTTTAGCAGCATCAAGATTTCTAAGGAGTGATGATACTTTACTATCCATAGACCGTACATTTTATAATCAATGACATCAAGGCTTTTACCTACTCGAACAAGCTATCAAGATATAATAGAAACGGATTTGTTTTAAGCATGGTGAAATTTTGGATGTAATATACAGCTGAAGTCAAAAAACCCCGACGACATTCAGAAAAAAAAATATATGTACACAGTCCCCAAGTTATTTTATGGAACAAGATGAAATGTATTTCGTTTTCTGTCATCTTAAGTTAGAATCATTGGTCAAACAAATTATACATCTTTTTTCAAAACGCGACAATATGTATTAACATTCAACACCTTCACTGTATTCCACTTGATTTGGAACACCTAAAAACAGTAAACGAAATTATAAACTTTAAATACAACCAAAATGAATTACATTTTCTCTATATTGTTTTAGCATCACAGATTCACATGGCTATCGAATGGCGTCAATCAATATTTCAGACAATTAGGAATTAGGTAAAACATTAAGAACAGATTACCATAATTAATTTCTTAAGGAATTTTGATAGTTGTTTAATTGTTCTTTTTTATATTTTACTGTAGTTTAATTTTGTTTGGGTCATAGAAAGATTTTGGTATTTTAAAGTGTTTTAGACATCATTTACACAATATTAGAATCGATTGCATTGATTACAATGGCTGATCACACTATGAAGAGATCGATTGCGATCGATCAGTTTCCGTCTAATAAAAAGATGTGGTTTTAAAAAATCTATTCATATGATTTGATGAGTTTGTATGTAAGCAACAATCGGCTGCTGGCCAGTGCGTGCAAATATTAACCGAAAGCGATCGACCGCCATTTGTTCTAAAACGAAACTCCTTTTGTAATCGATCACAATTGATTCAAATGTCTCAAATGCGAACTCAAGCAGGTTTTAAACGAATATTACTTTGAAATGGTCGCATTTAGTTTTAATGTGAGCAACATTGTCTATACTTTAAACATCGTTAAATCTTCAAAGTACGTTTCACTTTTGCGATGCGGTCAAGTCAGTCTAATTAAGACTCATCAGCGGCGCTCTAACCCTGAATTATCTAAAATCCAATATTAAAAATGTTGTAGAGCATTTATTGTTTTATCATATAAATTCCACTTGTTTCTAAGTTCAACTCTAAAATCTAAATTTAATAAAGTTATTATATGATAGCAGTGCATAGTTTTGCGGCTGAGGTTATTTGCCTTCAAACTTTATTTTAATTGTCAGTTTCTGATGGTTGATAGGGTGGTTGATTTATAGTCATTGATTGATGATCGAAATTTAACTCCCAGCAACAACATTTTATGCAGATTTGTTTAAATGTGTCCAAATTTGTAATTTCAGTGAACATACTGCAATGTTGATGCTCATTTATCCGCCTTTGGCTAGTTTTAAGACATTCCACATTTCTTATTTTGTCGTCTGGTTTGGATATGCAGTAAATGTGCAGCAGCAAAGTTGCAGCTTACTAGAGATTAGTAACTTTGGAAGAAAGTAAGAAACGAAGAAAACGTTAAAAGAGAAAAACAGACCAAAACAAGATTCGTGTTTTAGGTAAAATGAAGAAAACAGATATTACGATTTCATTCAGCAGATTCAACCAGGACTTCGCTTTAGATTTTCCGTAATTAATCTCGGATTCACATTTGGAATAGGGAAAAATGAACATAAACTATTAAATATAATGTTAAATACATTTGTTGTATTAGTACCAATGATATAAATAAGAAAGAAGTGAATATTGTGTTTAGTTTGTATGATCGTTCCTTACTTTTATGTTTTTAGATATAAGAGATATTCAGACATAATTTATATTTGATCTTTGCACACCCTTTTTTATGTACCATATGAAGTTCCTGATTTTTATGCCTTTGATAATTCTAAAATCTTTAGATATTTTAAAGGATGAACTGATATGTTTAAAAAATTATAAACGCATTTACCCGATGCGGTTTATTTCAACCACAATTTGCAGTAATTTTTGCAGCAAAATTTATCCTTTTTGACAAAAAAAGGATCTCAGTTCCTGGGGTTTGAAGTAATTCAAATAACTGTGCTTTTGTAATCGTATAATATAATAGATATATCTGTAGAACGATGGAAGAAATCTATCACGTTGTATGACATGCTTGTTTCGTTACATGTGTATGTGATTCTCTTCTAAACCTTAGTTATCAAATCAAAATAGACTGCTGCAACTATCAGAAATATGAAACTAATAATAATTAATTCATCCTAATCATATCTGATATTCAAGTTCAATAAAGGACCAACAAATTTTAGTTCAGTGCAAATACCTTCCAAGTCAGTTATTCTGAGTCCGCGTTAACTCCATCATCACCACTGACAGCATTCATATATATTTTTGGGGTCTGGGTGTCGCACACCTTGCCAGCAGCTAGGCCCAACCCGCAACCTCTGTGTTGACAGTGATTAACTACCTCGACCACTCTGCCACCGAGTTTCTGTATTATAATATTAAGTTTCAGGGTGATTTAAATGACCTGAAATAATTTCTCATATATAAGTACATGTACATGTGCTTCCTGGCAAGAATGAATCGCATAATTAATTAGTACTAGTTTACATATACTGTTGTATGTACCTTATCTGCTCTGCAACAAGTTAAAAGAATAAACCCACGTTTTGTCATAAAAACTGGATGGTTAGGAATGAAGTGTTAATATCATAAACAAGATGTTCTAGAAATATACAATAAGTAGTAGAAATAAATATAAAATATAAAACAGCTAAAACAGTTCTATAACGGATAATATTTTAAACCTCTGGGTGTTGAATCACAACCAGTTGCTTTATTTAGGGTAATGGGACCTCTTTTCAGATCATAAATTGTCATATGAGCTACATAATTGTACCTAAGAATAATTTATAGGTAATGGTATGTCAAATACAGACTACAATTAAAGGTTGATCTTTGAATAGCTGCTTATTAAGGTTATATATGCTCCATTTGACAAAATCATAGACTTTCAGTGTCATATTTTGGGAAAATGGAAGTTAAGTAGGATTTCAAGTCTACATCAGTACATGTAACTTAATTAAAATACAATACATTACAATACAATACAATACATCTGTGCATGTTTCATGTAATAATCAACAAGATCTCGATATTTAGTATTTTGTATCAGCAACATATTATCCAAATGACCTATTGTATATTTGCCATAATAACATACATGTACGGGTGTTGACATTTTTGTAACATTTTGTAATATAATTCGTCAAAATGGCAATGGTATAAAGAGAAGACCTCGAAGTCGTCAATAGTTATGCCATTGTACCGTCATAGGGATCAATATCAAAAGGTGCAGACCACTACGTCGTTAAAGTGGCTAATGGTAAGGGTGAAGACCGTTAAAAGGTCCAAGTGTCATATTTTGTCATATTTCCTCGAACCATGGTTTCATTCATTAAGAAAATGCCACCTTCTTCAGTGTTAAAGATTTTGTAAAAAATATATTTATATAGAATTAGTTTAAACAAGCTAACACTGTTACCAAATCTCTCATTAAAAGTTTTTTAAATGTGATGTTGAAGAAGGATGCATACAAAAGGATGTTATGTCTGATTGTATGAATTGATTTAAACTAAACTCTCAGGGGCCTCGTTGGGCAAGTGGTTAAGATAGTTCGTCTACTATTGATCACGTGGTCTGTCAACACTGAGATTGCGGGTTCGATTCTCACAGCAGGCAGGGTGTACTCGACTCCAATCTTAATTGACAAATATTACCATTTTTCCTTCCGCAAGTCTAGCGTTTTCTTTGGGTACTCCGGCTTCCTACCCCAATAAACAATGGACGCCATGATATAGCTTAAAAAATTGGTGAAAGTGGCGTTGAACACCATAAAAAACAAACAAATTAAACTCTTAGCACTTTATGACATATATCGTGTCGTCCAGTTTTTTTTGTTGAGGAAAATACATCTGGATTTGAACAACCCCGAATTTCGTTAAACAATTATGTACACGGTAATTTAATGAAATTTTACAAAATGTATTTCGTCTTATGTAAAGTAATAACAATTGCTTAACCTATTTTTTTCTCAACGCGAACTAATGTCTTATGATCCAAAACATTCTTTGTAGTCCACTCGGATGGGAATACCAAAAAAACCAGGAACGTTTATAATTGCATTGCGTACAAAATGAATGGTACTGTCTCTATATTGTTTATAATAGCAAAGATACACAGTGTCCTCGAATGACTTCTATCAATACTTCGGACTATCAAGAATGATGTACAAAAACAAAACCAAAATGTTATAGATGATGAGCACCAACAATTAAAAAGTGTACTTTGAAGTTGACTTTTATACTTACGTACTTTTTACTAGACTTTATACATGATGATTTTTTTGTTGTGTAATCCTAATTTTTGACATGGACCCAAAATCTTCTTCCAACAAATTGTCAATCATTTCCCCATTTATTAAGGCACTTGCTTTGCAACCCGGCTATTTCAGAACTGCGATTTTCTTATTTTAGTTATTTATTTGAAATTTTAATGAACAAAGTGTAATGTGGATGCTCTATTACTATACTGGAATATACCACATTTTCTTGTTTTCTAGTCTGGATCAATGAATGTGCAGCAGAAAGTTGCAGCGTACTAGAGTTTAACCACTGTTTTGAAGAGAGTTAGAAAACAAACTAAAGATTAAAGTGAAAGAACGACAAAATGACTAAAACAAGATTCGTGTCATAAGTAAAACTAATGACATAGAGGAAACATATACACTGTGCAGATTCCAAAGAAAAGAACAGATAAAGCAGGTCTAGCCATGAACTAATAAAGTAACGTTTACCAATGAACGGATAGAGAGAAGTCTAGCAATAAACAGATAAATACAGGTCTAGAACCCCAAACAGTTTTTTTCATTTCCGGTGGAGCATAGAGTACCGGGAGAGAAACCTTTATCATTAAAACTGGCATCTGTGCTTGAAAACCTTACTTACAATTAAAACATTTCTATGTAACATTCAAACATCCCAAGATTCACCGATTCTATTATCTCCGATCACGGTCACATATCTAGAAATAAAATTCAAACATGACTTAGCATTTTGATCTTCGGTAATTAAACATGGCTTCACATCTCCAACTGGAAAATATAAAAAAATGTGTTTGTGTATTCAGTAGTGTACATATATACCTCTATTTCCTCTTGTGCAGAGATTTATAAATACAAATTATATACATTGCATCAAAATGCAAAAAAAGTTCAAGGCAATACAAATGAGATATACATAAGACATACAGTGTCAGTGAATGGCACAAAATAATAAAATAGAAAGAAAAGAAAATAGAAAGCGCATAGGGCGAAAACAAACATAGCGATTATCCCCAGATATATTCATTATTCTAAACATAATATTTATTTATTTATTTATTTATTTTTGTATTTATTTCTTTATTTTTTTTATTTGTTTGTTTATTTATTTATTTATTTATTTAGATGTTTTATATAATAATGATAAATTAAATACAAAATATATTTTTCTCAATAGTCTTACACCGAATGCAGATTCTTTAAATTAATTGACGACTTTCCAATTTATAAAACGCCACCTTGTGCCCACTTCCGCATTTTGTCCTGTTGAAAACTATGAAATGGACAATTGTCTTTGATCAATTTTCTCGCTTCAGGTGAATGACAGGTGTCTATATCTGAGTGATGATGTAATAAAAGAAACCCTGCTTTCTAAAGGTGATCGTTAATTAATTAAGCGATGTTTATTCCCCAATTTACTTGATGCTGATCTGAGGTAAAACCCCAGCAGTTTTATAGCTTGATTAAACAAGCTTACCAGTGACATCATTGTTCTAATATTTAAACTCACCTGTTGCCTAAGCTACAATAATGTAAGGCTTGTGGTTTTCCATAGGAACTCTCTCTTCATCCTTACTAAAAACTGGATGCCATAATATAGCTGAAATCAATCATTGAAAGTGGTGTTCAAACCAACTTAAACAAAACATTAAAATTTTTACATATCTAAAATCAACATGCCCACTTTTTTGGACATGTGCTAAATGTCCAAATATTTAAGTCAAAAACATAAACCAATCTAATTACAATTTGATATATCACTTGTTTTATTTTCTAATTTGTTTCTATCTGTCATGAAATTAGTGAGAAACTCGATTTAATTAGATAGATTCCACTCTTTATTATTATTTTCACAATTAGCTATGGTCTAATAACCTGCACAATAATTTGTGTATGTTCATTAAAATGTTTCAACTTATATGTTAGATTTATTATCTAACAACAACATATTATCATTTCTATCTTTTACATCCATATTTTTGTCATTTAATGGAAATAACATTAAATTAGCATAGTTAGCTCCCACGGACTTTGCGGCAACCTTTAAAAAGCAAAATATTTGTTGAACCTGGGTGCAATGATACAACTCAAAAATTGTTGAAAGTGGAGTTACAAATGTAGATGCAAACCTATTTGAAACCTGAAATTCAAGAGTTATGGGACTTTATTCATTTCCAGTTAGACATTTTGTCAAATGTTGCATATAACTGGTCTTACTTTTGCCTGAAAGGTTATAACAGAGATATAATTAAGCTTCCCTGGAATTTTTTATTGCTTTGTATATTTGTATGATATATTAAAGAATATCATAAATATACTGTGAGCAATGCTCAATATTGATAACTCCCGCTTCCCTAACACATATGTATAAGGCCAAATGTAATAAACATAAACATGATGATGTTGATGGGATGTTTGTCAGACAGATTCACAATGTGACAACAATTTTGTGAAAATTTCATCATATTTCATTAAGTGGTGTAGGTGGGGTTATGGATTATTCCTTATATCAAAGAAGGGCAGAGTCTATGTTTTGCTACTGAAAACCCCCAAGTATGAAGCTGTCACGTACTCTGTGTTGTTATCTCTGAATTCGTACCAGAGTATATCTCTGTATATTGGAATATGCCCGCTTCGGCAATTTACCAGATTTATTTCAGAGGTAGCGTTGCATTTTTTTAGTGTTTAGCTTTTGCAGTGACAGTTGCACTTAACTGAACGCTTTCCTGCTTGCTTGTGTTCCGTACACTATGTATCCGGTGCACAACTAATAAGTGCACTATGTAACCGTGCAATAAATATTCGGTGCTCAATCAATCCGTGCACAATCAATCGTGCACTAACTGTCTGGTGAACTATTTATCCTGTTCACAATTAACCGGTGCATTATATATCATGTGCACTATCTACCTGTGCACAATTAACCAGTGCAATATATATCCTGTACACTATCTACCCGTGCACAATTAACCAGTGCACTATATATCCTGTGCACTATCTACCCGTGAACCATATATCCAGTGCACTATCTACCCGTGCACTATATCCCTGTTAACCTTATTCAGGTAACTCGAAATTACCTATAGTTCTCTTTTCTGTCTTTGCACTCTATCGCCGTCTTCTATAACACAGGTAGTACCAATGAAGAACTAATCGACAAAGACCACAAGACCCTAATACTAGCGTTGCAACGGTTTATATACCCAACTTTGGACTATACCATTATACTAGGGAGATACCAAATTACAGAGCCACTGAAATGTTTTACAACAATAGCTTAAATAATAAAGCGCTTAAATGACTGTTACGATAGAGTCTGAACTATTGCGAGTTTGCGCCTCAATTTATCCGCATCCTACACAAGGTTCCTGTTACTAAAAATAACCTAATGGAATGTAAATATGCCAAGAGTGAAAGTCGTTACGTGCGTGCAATAATGGGCAATAAAATCGTTTTAATTTTGTATAAACTGCATTTTACTGTGCATAAATATTTTAGGTATGTCGTGTAAACAAATGTCATCACATTACCCTCTCCTCCGAGGAATGCGTCCTCGCATTTACACTCCTGAGCTGAACAACCAACGTAGACCAACACTCTACCCACTGTAATACATTACTACTACTGACGTCTGCAATTTAAAAATGCCACGACCTAAAGAAGAATTTTGAGTTCCCTAACAAATTTAGTCTCTGCAGAGGCCCCAAGGAGCCTACTCTTGACGAACTCTGCAGGCGGATCTTTAAGATGCCCAGGCTGTGAAGGTTCCGGAACACGGGGCCTCGGTTTATAGTCTCATCCGAAGGACTATGGACAGTGCATGACAGTGACCAAGAAAATAAATAACAAAGTCGTAAACCACTATCGATGCCTTGGCTTTACTTTTGATTTCTAAAACAAACTGTTACACTATACAAAAATCACTGTCATATTAATAAAAACAATGTCACATTCAACTATCCGTATGGACAACCAATTATTACAGAGCTTCCTGCTCCTCGTCGTCCTCGACGCCAGACTGTCCTAGTAACTAGCAACCTCCTTGGTTGATTATTGGATGTGTTGGCGCACTTTATACATTAAAGTCATCCCAGTCCTCATCCTCCGTTTCAGATATCAATACGCCATTCTTATTTAGTGCCTTTTCCTCCTTAGATGGTGATGATGGCTCTTTTGCTCAGTCAGAGTGCCGACATCAACTGTTTTCTTTACCTGTGGCTTAGCTACGGTGGTGTTCAATACGGGCGTGGAAGCCGTAATAACTGGCGAGAGCAAACATGGTGCACTGCTCCTGCGGGGTCCTGAAAATCTTTAAGTTGTGCGCAACAGATTAGTAGTGGAACTAGTGCATGCTTCCTTATCCGTGCCTGTTACGGCAGGTAAGCTTTTAGTGGAGTCGTCAGATTCATACCCAGGAAGGGTATAAACATCTTTGCTAAGATCCCGTTGAATCTCTCAACCATCCCGTCAGACTGGGGATGATCAAGCATGGTACGAGTCTTCACAATCTGAAGTAGCTGACACATCTCCTGGAACAGTTTGCTCTCAATTCATGTAAGATCATTACTTAACAAAGTTAAGCAGCCACTTGGGTTGCTTAATTATTCGACGAGGACGCAACCCGCTTTCGGGTTTGTCACCTAAATCAGAGAGAGAGGAACCATGTCCTCTACTTCATCACAGTGTTCTTCGAGCATTTCAATTGCATTACATTCCGCGTTATAGCCTCGTTGTGACTCAAGCTTTCATCGGTTGCTACCTCCCCTTGTGAAAAAAAGACCCTTGCAAAGTCGCATTCTATCAACGCGAATTACTTGCGCCGGGCCACTTCTACCACAATTAACGAGGTAATTCACATCCGAATATTCCTTAAGAACTCGATAAAGTCCTCGCCAGTAGGAAGTAAATTTGGGGAGTGTCCAGCTTTACGGATTGGAAAGAAAACATTGACCTGGTCCCCATTTCTAAACTTGCGCCAGTTTAGCCGTTTATCGTGATACTTTTTCTGGCGCAACATTTCGGTCTACGTGTTTTCTAACAAAATCATGAGCTTTCTCCATCCGTTCTTGAAGTTCCCACAGCCATTTGTTCTGTGGTATATTCTTTATGTAATTGGGCACCTCATACATCAGATCTACAGGCGTAGCTACCTCTCTACCCAACATCATGCGATTTGGTGTACATCCAGTGGTTTCGTGCAAAGCCGACTTATAGGCCATCATTACATATGGCATTGGGCAATCCCAATTGGAGTGGTGCTCATAAACATATGCAGGCAACATCTTCGCTAAGGTCCCGTTGAATCTCTCAACCATCTCGTCAGACTGGGGATGATAAGGCGTGGTACGAGTCTTCTCAATCTGAAGTAGCTGACACATCTCCTGGAACAGTTCGCTCTCAAACTGTACGCCTTGATCCAAATGAATAGCAGTGGGGACACCGAAGCGTGTGATAACTTCCGTAACCAAAATTCCTGCCACAGTCGATGCACTCATGTCTCGCATCGGAAAAGAACATATTTATGACCGTCCATTTTTTCTGGAAGTTCCCCTAAGATATCTACTGTAATTCTTTCCACTGAGTATCCCGTCTTTCGCAGTTGCATCTGAGCCCGTTGTCGTCTGTTGGGGGCTTTTCTCTTAACGCAGACCTCACAACCAGTTACATAGACTACAACGTCCTGCCTCAAACCAGGCCAACAGAACCTGTCTTTTGCATTTAGTTTTCTTGATTCCCAGATGACCTGCGGTTTTGTTGTCGTGGCATTGTTGCAGAATTCGGCGTCTTTCAGTGAGAGGTATAATTGTTCTAAACTTACCGCCATCTTTTCGTGTTTTGCCAAGTACTCCATCCCGAAGCTCTAAGTCATCAAACTGCGACCACAACCACAACGTAGCCAAATTCCTAAAGTCCCTTAAATTTGGCTTGTGTCCATCTTGTACCCATTGTCTTACTATTTGTAAGTTTTTGTCATCCTCTTGTAGCTGTTTGAGCAATGAATCTATATTGTCTATCTCACAATCACATGCTTTTTCTTGAGTGGCTCTAACTGTATTAACAGACAGTTGGGATTTCCAGTCAGGAGTAAAACCACACTGCTGGCAATGTTTCCTACTGAGTGCATCTGCATTACGATGTCGACTACCCGGTCTATGCTTTATTGTCATGCATTAAGTGCTTAACACCCCCAACCATCTTGCCAACTGCCCCTCTGCGCTTTTAACGTTTAACAGCCACTGTAGCAATAACCTTTTCATGGCCATCAATCTCCTGTGACAGGACCGCCCCAATTGCATTGTTACTGGCGTCAGTGTCCACGATAAAGGGACAGATCAGGATGTACAAGAGTATGGGTGCCTTTGTCAACTTATTTTTCAATGTCTCATGGCATTCTGTTGTCAACATTAACTTTCGACCTTTTTCCGTCAGCTGGTGGGGACATTTGGCAATGGCTGCAAAGTTTTCTGTGTATCTCCTATAGTATGCACAAATCCCCAGGAATGAACGCAGTTCGCTGACATCTACTGGAACAGGCCATTCCCGTATACTTTCGATCTTTTCTGGATCTGTTGCTACTCCTTCGTCGTGTCAACGTGTCCAATGAATTTTACCTTCTTGGCAAACAGAGTACATTTCTTTGGTTTTAGCTGAAGCCGGGCTCCTTTCAGACGGTCAAATACAGAGCGCAAATTTTGAAGCATTTCTTCAAAGGATTTCCCAACAACGATCATCGGGTTACACAAGGCATAAGCTCCATTGAAATCCTGCAAATACTCTTTCCTCTCAGACGTGGCAGGAGCACACGCAAGACCAAATGGCATTTGTCTAAATTGGACACGCCCTCTTCGGGTAGCAAAAGCTGTCTATGGTCGATCTTCCTCTACTTCTTCGACCTGCCATTATCCGGAACCTAGGTCCAGTGTAGAGAACCATTTACTTCCTGCCAGTTGTTCAAGAGAATCGTCGATGCGAGGCAGCGGATACGCATCTTTTACTGTTAAGGCATTCACTTTCCGTAATCAACACAAAAACGTGTCGTTCCATCCTTTTTCTTCACCTAGACTATTCCTGACGACCATGGACCGTCCGCAGCTTCAATTACTCCCCGCTCCAGCATATCGTCAATATGTTTGTCTATCTCTTCTCGCATATAAATTGGGGTTCTGCGAGGAGGTTGTTTTAATGGTGCATTGCTTTCGTGTTTATTTTGTGATGCACCACGTCCGTCCTACCTAAATCTCGGTCTGTAACTGCAAAAAGGTCCCTGTATTCATACAAGAGACTTTCAGCGGCATGTATTTGCTCTTGGTTGAGACCTCCGCCGCTACTATTGTGTAACAATTTTTGCAATTCTGCGTCTAACGCATGGCTTATTTGATCGTTTCCTTTGCAGTGGCTTATCACGTCTACAATTGGGCTATTATTCCCGACTATAGTTCCAGAGAGCATGGTCTTCACCTCATCGGACACATTCATAAAATGCAAAGGTATGGTTTCCCCAGCAGTCACTAGAGTTTTTGCCATGAAGGCACTGTCCTTGGACACAAAATTATAGCATGGCACAACAATGGCCAAACCAAAACCAATACTCGTTGACGGGTAGTCATTGATCCGACCCCGGACCAATACCTCAGTAACGGGTGGCAGGAAGATATCCTCCGCTACTGACACCTTTAACAACCTAGATTTCCCGTAAAATGCAATGGTATTGTTTGACCGTCGCAAAACACGCTTTCATCATGTAAACTGATGGTCCCTGAGAAATCCAAATCCAAACCTAGTATACCTTCGATAGCAAGATCTGCTACGACTGTTTCTGTCAAATATTTTTCTGACTCTATGCTCAAATTAAATTTGCCCTTGCCAGCAATATTCCATTCTGTGTCATTGGCTGAAGTAATAGCATGTGCTACACGACGCAGCTGTGGCCTATCTGGACTTTTAAAGTATAAAGATATGAGAGTAATAGTAGCACCTGTATCCACTAGAAATTTGGCCTTTTCACCTCTGACGCTGACATCAACATACGCTCCTGCCTCTGCTGTAGAGTTCTTCTGGACATTTACTTTGATAGGACGATTTTGTCTTCTACGACTCTATTGTTAATGGGTCTAACAGATCCATTTTGTGCATTCTTGCTCTGATCACTTCGATTGCCACTCTGTTTTGGCAATAGACATTCACGCTTGAAGTGTCCGGACTTTCCACAGTTGAAACGTCGTTTATTTGCTTTTCACTGCTGGTCTGTATCCTTGCGAGATCCCTGTTTAAATTCCTCAAGGTCCTTTCGAAGTGACTCCAGTTGTCTTGAAAACGAAGCCATCATTTCTGTTAACTGGTCCTCCTTCGATGCTTCTTGATTTTCTGTGTGCGCAGCGCGCAAATGTGCTCTTCCTATATCCTGCTTTTTCTCTCTGCTTTATAGAACGTTTCCGGTTCAACGGCTAAGCACGCCTGGACTGTTTAATCTTAATCTGCATCTCGGTATCCTGCAATGCATCTAGGAAAAATAGCAAAGAAAACCGACCGAACAACAAGAGCCAAAAGTCAAGGGACAGTTACAAATTCGGATATAGACAAAACGCAACACAAAAACGAAAACCACAACCCGAACCCAATAAAAAGCATGGGTGCACTCAGGTGCTCCGGACGAGAAAGAAGTGCCTGCCTCTAATTAAACACCCGTCGAGTTACTCGTTGTCATGTCTAGGGAAAAGTCAAATCCAGGAATAGGAATCACTACCTATGACTCAGCAAACATGTCAGGTCGTATTTGAGACACTGATTTCGCATAACGATCAATTAAGTATTGGTGACGACCATAGAACTTCTGGAGAGATAACATCAACCTAGGTGCAACAATAGGAAATGGTCCTTGACTAATGTTTCATTAACCTCATTAGGTGCTAGTGGGTATGCTCTGTTAACCAACCGCCTTTTGACTTTTCCCTAGACATGACAACGAGAAACTGAGGGACCATCAGGATATAGGAAGAGCACATTTGCGCGCTGCGCACACAGAAAGCAAGAAGCATCGAAGGAGGACCAGTTAACAGAAATGATGGCTTCGTTTTCAAGACAACTGGAGTCACTTCGAAAGGACCTTGAGGAATTTAAACAGGGATCTCGCAAGGATACAGACCAGCAGTGAAAAGCAAATAAACGACGTTTCAACTGTGGAAAGTCCGGACACTTCAAGCGTGAATGTCTATTGCCAAAACAGAGTGGCAATCGAAGTGATCAGAGCAAGAATGCACAAAATGGATCTGTTAGACCCATTAACAATAGAGTCGTAGAAGACAAAATCGTCCTATCAAAGTAAATGTCCAGAAGAACTCTACAGCAGAGGCAGGAGCGTATGTTGATGTCAGCGTCAGAGGTGAAAAGGCCAAATTTCTAGTGGATACAGGTGCTACTATTACTCTCATATCTTTATACTTTAAAAGTCCAAGATAGGCCACAGCTGCGTCGTGTAGCACAGGCTATTACTTCAGCCAATGACACAGAATGGAATATTGCTGGCAAGGGCAAATTTAATTTGAGCATAGAGTCAGAAAAATATTTGACAGAAACAGTCGTAGCAGATCTTGCTATCGAAGGTATACTAGGTTTGGATTTGGATTTCTCAGGGACCATCAGTTTAAGTGATGAAAGCGTGTTTTGCGACGGTCAAACAATACCATTGCATTTTACGGGAAATCTAGGTTGTTAAAGGTGTCAGTAGCGGAGGATATTTTCCTGCCACCCGTTACTGAGGTATTGGTCCGGGGTCGGATCAATGACTACCCGTCAACGAGTATTGGTTTTGGTTTGGGCATTGTTGAGCCATGCTATAATTTTGTGTCCAAGGACAGTGCCTTCATGGCAAAAACTCTAGTGACTGCTGGGGAAACCATACCTTTGCATTTTATGAATGTGTCCGATGAGGTGAAGACCATGCTCTCTGGAACTATAGTCGGGAATAATAGCCCAATTGTAGACGTGATAAGCCACTGCAAAGGAAACGATCAAATAAGCCATGCGTTAGACGCAGAATTGCAAAAATTGTTACACAATAGTAGCGGCGGAGGTCTCAACCAAGAGCAAATACATGCCGCTGAAAGTCTCTTGTATGAATACAGGGACCTTTTTGCAGTTACAGACCGAGATTTAGGTAGGACGGACGTGGTGCATCACAAAATAAACACGGAAGCAATGCACCATTAAAACCACCTCCTCGCAGAACCCCAATTTATATGCGAGAAGAGATAGACAAACATATTGACGATATGCTGGAGCGGGGAGTAATTGAAGCTGCGGACGGTCCATGGTCGTCAGGAATAGTCTAGGTGAAGAAAAAGGATGGAACGACACGTTTTTGTGTTGATTACGGAAAGTGAATGCCTTAACAGTAAAAGATGCGTATCCGCTGCCTCGCATCGACGATTCTCTAGAACAACTGTCAGGAAGTAAATGGTTCTCTACACTGGACCTAGGTTCCGGATAATGGCAGGTCGAAGAAGCAGAGGAAGATCGACCATAGACAGCTTTTGCTTCCCGAAGAGGGCGTGTCCAATTTAGACAAATGCCATTTGGTCTTGCGTGTGCTCCTGCCACGTCTGAGAGGTTAATGGAAAGAGTATTTGCAGGACTTCAATGGAGCTTATGCCTTGTGTAACCCGATGATCATTGTTGGGAAATCCTTTGAATAAATGCTTCAAAATTTGCGCTCTGTATTTGACCGTCCGAAAGGAGCCCGTCTTCAGCTAAAACCAAAGAAATGTACTCTGTTTGCCAAGAAGGTAAAATTCATTGGACACGTTGACACGGACGAAGGAGTAGCAACAGATCCAGAAAAGATCGAAAGTATACGGGAATGGCCTGTTCCAGTAGATGTCAGCGAACTGCGTTCATTCCTGGGGATTTGTGCATACTATAGGAGATACACAGAAAACTTTGCAGCCATTGCCAAATGTCCCCACCAGCTGACGGAAAAAGGTCGAAAGTTAATGTTGACAACAGAATGCCATGAGAAATTGAAAAATAAGTTGACAAAGGCACCCATACTCTTGTACATCCTGATCTGTCCCTTTATCGTTGACACTGACGCCAGTAACAATGCAATTGGGGCGGTCCTGTCACAGGAGATTGATGGCCATGAAAAGGTTATTGCTAATTGAAGTAGGACCTTATCCGACCGAACGGAAGTATTGCGTTACGAGGAAGGAATTACTCTCAGTCGTGCACTTTGTCAAGCACTTTCGTCATTTTCTATATGTTCGTCCTTTAGTCGTAAGGACCGACCATAGCTCGCTACAGTGGCTGTTAAACGTTAAAAGCGCAGAGGGGCAGTTGGCAAGATGGTTGGGGGTGTTAAGCACTTAATACATGACAATAAAGCATAGACCGGTTAGTCGACATCGTAATGCAGATGCACTCAGTAGGAAACATTGCAAGCAGTGTGGTTTTACTCCTGACTGGAAATCCCAACTGTCTGTTAATACAGTTAGAGCCACTTCAGAAAAAGCATTGATTGTGAGATAGACAATATAGATTCATTGCTCAAACAGCTGCAAGAGGATGACAAAAACTTACAAATAGTAAGACAATGGGTACAAGATGGACACAAGCCAAATTTAAGGGACTTTAGGAATTTGGCTACGTTGTGGTTGTGGTCGCAGTTTGATGACTTAGAGCTTCGGGATGGAGTACTTGGCAAAACACGAAAAGATGGCGGTAAGTTTAGAGCAATTATACCTCTCACTGAAAGACGCCGAATTCTGCAACAATGCCACGACAACAAAACCGCAGGTCATCTGGGAATCAAGAAAACTAAATGCAAAAGACAGGTTCTGTTGGCCTGGTTTGAGGCAGGACGTTGTAGTCTATGTAACTGGTTGTGAGGTCTGCGTTAAGAGAAAAGCCCCCAACAGACGACAACGGGCTCAGATGCAACTGCGAAAGACGGGATACTCAGTGGAAAGAATTACAGTAGATATCTTAGGGGAACTTCCAGAAAAAATGGACGGTCATAAATATGTTCTTTTCCGATGCGAGACATGAGTGCATCGACTGTGGCAGGAATTTTGGTTACGGAAGTTATCACACGCTTCGGTGTCCCCACTGCTATTCATTTGGATCAAGGCGTACAGTTTGAGAGCGAACTGTTCCAGGAGATGTGTCAGCTACTTCAGATTGAGAAGACTCGTACCACGCCTTATCATCCCCAGTCTGACGAGATGGTTGAGAGATTCAACGGGACCTTAGCGAAGATGTTGCCTGCATATGTTTATGAGCACCACTCCAATTGGGATTGCCCAATGCCATATGTAATGATGGCCTATAAGTCGGCTTTGCACGAAACCACTGGATGTACACCAAATCGCATGATGTTGGGTAGAGAGGTAGCTACGCCTGTAGATTTGATGTATGAGGTGCCCAATTACATAAAGAATATACCACAGAACAAATGGCTGTGGGAACTTCAAGAACGGATGGAGAAAGCTCATGATTTTGTTAGAAAACACGTAGACCGAAATGTTGCGCCAGAAAAAGTATCACGATAAACGGCTAAACTGGCGCAAGTTTAGAAATGGGGACCAGGTCAACGTTTTCTTTCCAATCCGTAAAGCTGGACACTCCCCAAATTTACTTCCTACTGGCGAGGACCTTATCGAGTTCTTAAGGAATATTCGGATGTGAATTACCTCGTTAATTGTGGTAGAAGTGGCTCTGCGCAAGTAATTCGCGTTGATAGAATGCGACTTTGCAAGGGTCTTTTTTTTACAAGGGGAGGTAGCAACCGATGAAAGCTTGAGTCACAACGAGGCTATAACGCGGAATGTAATGCAATTGAAATGCTCGAAGAACACTGTGATGAAGTAGAGGACATGGTTCCTCTCTCTCTGATTTAGGTGACAAACCCGAAAGCGGGTTGCGTCCTCGTCGAATAATTAAGCAACCCAAGTGGCTGCTTAACTTTGTTAAATAATGATCTTACATGTTTGCTCTCGCCAGTTATTACGGCTTCCACGCCCGTATTGAACACCACCGTAGCTAGGCCACTGGTAAAGAAAACAGTTGATGTCGGAACTCTGACTGAGCAAAAGAGCCATCATCACCATCTAAGGAGGAAAAGGCACTAGATAAGAATGGCGTATTGATATCTGAAACGGAGGATGAAGACTGGGATGACTTTAATGTATAAAGTGCGCCAACACAGCCAATTATTAACCAAGGAGGTTGCTAGTTACTAGGACAGTCTGGCGTCGAGGACGACGAGGAGCAGGAAGCTCTGTAATAATTGGTTGTCCATACGGATAGTTGAATGTGACATTGTTTTTATTAATATGACAGTGATTTTTGTATAGTGTAACAGTTTGTTTTAGAAATCAAAAGTAAAGCCAAGGCATCGATAGTGGTTTACGACTTTGTTATTTATTTTCTTGGTCACTGTCATGCACTGCACATAGTCCTTCGGATGAGACTATAAACCGAGGCCCCGTGTTCCGGAACCTTCACAGCCTGGGCATGTTCAAGATCCGCCTGCAGAGTTCGTTAAGAGTAGGCTCCTTGGGGTCGCTGCAGAGACTAAATTTGTTAGGGAACTCAAAATTCTTCTTTAGGTCGTGGCATTTTTAAATTGCAGACGTCATTAGTAGTAATGTATTACAGTGGGTAGAGTGTTGGTCTACGTTGGTTGTTCAGCTCAGGAGTGTAAATGCGAGGACGCATTCCTCAGAGGAGAGGGTAATGTGATGACATTTGTTTACACGACATACCTAAAATATTTATGCACAGTAAAATGCAGTTTATACAAAATTAAAACGATTTTATTGGCCATTTTTGCACGCACGTAACGACTTTCACTCTTGGCATATTTACATTCCATTAGGTTATTTTTAGTAACAGGAACCTTGTGTAGGATGCGGATAAATTGAGGCGCAAACACGCAATAGTTCAGACTCTATCGTAACAGTCATTTAAGCGCTTTATTATTTAAGCTATTGTTGTAAAACATTTCAGTGGCTCTGTAATTTGGTATATCCCTAGTATAATGGTATAGTCCAAAGTTGGGTATATAAACCGTTGCAGCGCTAGTATTAGGGTCTTGTGGTCTTTGTCGATTAGTTCTTCATTGGTACTACCTGTGTTATAGAAGACGGCGATAGAGTGCAAAGACAGAAAAGAGAACTATAGGTAATTTCGAGTTAGATTCTTCAATAGTTATCTGCTTACCTGAATAAGGTTAACAGGGATATAGTGCACGGGTAGATAGTGCACTGGATATATAGTGCACGGGTAGATAGTGCACAGGATATATAGTGCACTGGTTAATTGTGCACGGGTAGATAGTGTACAGGATATATATTGCACTGGTTAATTGTGCACAGGATAAATAGTTCACCAGACAGTTAGTGCACGATTGATTGTGCACGGATTGATTGAGCACCGAATATTTATTGCACGGTTACATAGTGCACTTATTAGTTGTGCACCGGATACATAGTGCACGGAACACAAGCAAGCAGGAAAGACTAAAAAATTGCAACGCTACCTCTGAAATAAATCTGGTAAATTGCCGAAGCGGGCATATTCCAATATACAGAGATATACTCTGGTACGAATTCAGAGATCACAACACAGAGTACGTGACAGCTTCATACTTGGGGGTTTTCAATAGCAAAACATAGACTCTGCCCTTCTTTGATATAAGGAATAATCCATAACCCCACCTACACCACTTAATGAAATATGATGAAATTCTCACAAAATTGTTGTCACATTGTGCATCTGTCTGACAAACATCCCATCAACATCATCATGTTTATGTTTATTATATTTGGCCTTATACATATGTGTTAGAGAAGCGGGAGTTATCAATATTGAGCATTGCTCACAGTATATTTATGATATTCTTTAATATATCATACAAAGCAATAAAAAATTCCAGGGAAGCTTAATTATATCTCTGTTATAACCTTTCAGGCAAAAGTAAGACCAGTTATATGCAACATTTGACAAAATGCCTAACTGGAAATGAATAAAGTCCCATAACTCTTGAATTTCAGGTTTCAAATAGGTTTGCATGTACATTTGTAACTCCACTTTCAACAATTTTTTAGTTGTATCATTGCACCCAGGTTCAACAAATATTTTGCTTTTTAAAGGTTGCCGCAAAGTCCGTGGGAGCTAACTATGCTAATTTAATGTTATTTCCATTAAATGACAAAAATATGGATGTAAAAGATAGAAATGATAATATGTTGTTGTTAGATAATAAATCTAACATATAAGTTGAAACATTTTAATGAACATAATCAAATTATTGTGCAGGTTATTAGACCATAGCTAATTGTGAAAATAATAATAAAGAGTGGAATCTATCTAATTAAATCGAGTTTCTCACTAATTTCATGACAGATAGAAACAAATTAGAAAATAAAACAAGTGATATATCAAATTTTAATCAGATTGGTTTATGTTTTTGACTTAAATATTTGGACATTTAGCACATGTCCAAAAAAGTGGGCATGTGGATTTTAGATATGTAAAAATTTTAATGTTTTGTTTAAATTGGTTTGAACACCACTTTCAATGATTGATTTCAGCTATATTATGGCATCCAGTTTTTAGTAAGGATGAAGAGGCAGTTCCTAGGGAAAACCACAAGCCTTACATTATTGTAGCTTAGGCAACAGATGAGTTTAAATATTAGAACAATGATGTCACTGGTAAGCTTGTTTAATCAAGCTATAAAACTGCTGGGGTTTAACCTCAGATCAGCATCAGGTAAATTGGGGAATAAACATCGCTTAATTAATTAACGATCACCTTTAGAAAGCAGGGTTTCTTTTATTACATCATCACTCAGATATAGACACCTGTCATTCACCTGAAGCGAGAAAATTGATCAAAGACAATTGTCCATTTCATAGTTTTCAACAGGACAAAATGCGGAAGTGGGCACAAGGTGGCGTTTTATAAATTGGAAAGTTGTCAATTAATTTAAAGAATCTGCATTCGGTGTAAGACTATTGAGAAACATATATTTTGTATTTAATTTATCATTATTATATAAAACATCTAAATAAATAAATAAATAAACAAACAAACAAATAAAAAAAATAAAGAAATAAATACAAAAATAAATAAATAAATAAATAAATAAATATTATGTTTAGAATAATGAATATATCTGGGGATAATCGCTATGTTTGTTTTCGCCCTATGCGCTTTCTATTTTCTTTTCTTTCTATTTTATTATTTTGTGCCATTCACTGACACGGTATGTCTTATGTATATCTCATTTGTATTGCCTTGAACTTTTTTTGCATTTTGATGCAATGTATATAATTTGTATTTATGAATCTCTGCACAAGAGGAAATAAAGGTATATATGTACACTACTGAATACACAAACACATTTTTTTTATATTTTCCAGTTGGAGATGTGAAGCCATGTTTAATTACCGAAGATCAAAATGATAAGTCCTGTTTGAATTTGATTTCTAGATATGTGACCGTGATCGGAGATAATAGAATCGGTGAATCTTGGGATGTTTGAATGTTACATCGAAATGTTTTAATTGTAAGTAAGGTTTTCAAACACAGATGCCAGTTTTAATGATAAAGGTTTCTCTCCCGGTACTCTATGCTCCACCGGAAATGAAAAAAACTGTTTGGGGTTCTAGACCTGTATTTATCTGTTTATTGCTAGACTTCTCTCTATCCGTTCATTGCTAAACGTTACTTTATTAGTTCATGGCTAGACCTGCTTTATCGGTTCTTTTCTTTGGAATCTGCACAGTGTATATGTTTCCTCTATGTCATTAGTTTTACTTATGACACGAATCTTGTTTTAGTCATTTTGTCGTTCTTTCACTTTAATCTTTAGTTTGTTTTCTAACTCTCTTCAAAACAGTGGTTAAACTCTAGTACGCTGCAACTTTCTGCTGCACATTCATTGATCCAGACTAGAAAACAAGAAAATGTGGTATATTCCAGTATAGTAATAGAGCATCCACATTACACTTTGTTCATTAAAATTTCAAATAAATAACTAAAATAAGAAAATCGCAGTTCTGAAATAGCCGGGTTGCAAAGCAAGTGCCTTAATAAATGGGGAAATGATTGACAATTTGTTGGAAGAAGATTTTGGGTCCATGTCAAAAATTAGGATTACACAACAAAAAAATCATCATGTATAAAGTGTAGTAAAAAGTACGTAAGTATAAAAGTCAACTTCAAAGTACACTTTTTAATTGTTGGTGCTCATCATTTATCATTCTTGATAGTCCGAAGTATTGATAGAAGTCATTCGAGGACACGTGTGTATTTTTGCTATTATAAACAATATAGAGACAGTACCATTCATTTTGTACGCAATGCAATTATAAACATTCCTGGTTTTTTGGTATTCCCATCCGAGTGGACTACAAAGAATGTTTTGGATCATAAGACATTAGTTCGCGTTGAGAAAAAAATAGGTTAAGCAATTGTTATTACTTTACATAAGACGAAATACATTTTGTAAAATTTCATTAAATTACCGTGTACATATTGTTTAACGAAATTCGGGGTTGTTCAACTCCAGATGTATTTTCCTCAAAAAAAAAAAACTGGACGACACGATATATGTCATAAAGTGCTAAGAGTTTAATTTGCTTGTTTTTTATGGTGTTCAACGCCACTTTCACCAATTTTTTCAGCTATATCATGGCGTCCATTGTTTATTGGGGAAGGAAGCCGGAGTACCCAAAGAAAACGCTAGACTTGCGGAAGGAAAAATGGTAATATTTGTCAATTAAGATTGGAGTCGAGTACACCCTGCCTGCTGTGAGAATCGAACCCGCAATCTCAGTGTTGACAGACCACGTGATCAATAGTAGACGAACTATCTTAACCACTTGCCCACCGAGCCCCCTGAGAGTTTAGTTTAAATCAATTCATACAATCAGACATAACACCCTTTTGTATGCATCCTTCTTCAACATCACATTTAAAAAACTTTTAATGAGAGTTTTGGTAACAGTGTTAGCTTGTTTAAACTAATTCTATATAAATATATTTTTTACAAAATCTTTAACACTGAAGAAGGTGGCATTTTCTCAATGAATGAAACCATGGTTCGAGGAAATATGACAAAATATGACACTTGGACCTTTTAACGGTCTTCACCCTCAACATTAGCCACTTTAACGACGTAGTGGTCTGCACCTTTTGATATTGATCCCTATGACGGTACAATGGCATAACTATTGTCGACTTCGAGGTCTTCTCTTTATACCATTGCCATTTTGACGAATTATATTACAAAATGTTACAAAAATGTCAACACCCGTACATGTATGTTATTATGGCAAATATACAATAGGTCATTTGGATAATATGTTGCTGATACAAAATACTAAATATCGAGATCTTGTTGATTATTACATGAAACATGCACAAATGTATTGTATTGTATTGTAATGTATTGTATTTTAATTAAGTTACATGTACTGATGTAGACTTGAAATCCTACTTAACTTCCATTTTCCCAAAATATGACACTGAAAGTCTATGATTTTGTCAAATGGAGCATATATAACCTTAATAAGCAGCTATTCAAAGATCAACCTTTAATTGTAGTCTGTATTTGACATACCATTACCTATAAATTATTCTTAGGTACAATTATGTAGCTCATATGACAATTTATGATCTGAAAAGAGGTCCCATTACCCTAAATAAAGCAACTGGTTGTGATTCAACACCCAGAGGTTTAAAATATTATCCGTTATAGAACTGTTTTAGCTGTTTTATATTTTATATTTATTTCTACTACTTATTGTATATTTCTAGAACATCTTGTTTATGATATTAACACTTCATTCCTAACCATCCAGTTTTTATGACAAAACGTGGGTTTATTCTTTTAACTTGTTGCAGAGCAGATAAGGTACATACAACAGTATATGTAAACTAGTACTAATTAATTATGCGATTCATTCTTGCCAGGAAGCACATGTACATGTACTTATATATGAGAAATTATTTCAGGTCATTTAAATCACCCTGAAACTTAATATTATAATACAGAAACTCGGTGGCAGAGTGGTCGAGGTAGTTAATCACTGTCAACACAGAGGTTGCGGGTTGGGCCTAGCTGCTGGCAAGGTGTGCGACACCCAGACCCCAAAAATATATATGAATGCTGTCAGTGGTGATGATGGAGTTAACGCGGACTCAGAATAACTGACTTGGAAGGTATTTGCACTGAACTAAAATTTGTTGGTCCTTTATTGAACTTGAATATCAGATATGATTAGGATGAATTAATTATTATTAGTTTCATATTTCTGATAGTTGCAGCAGTCTATTTTGATTTGATAACTAAGGTTTAGAAGAGAATCACATACACATGTAACGAAACAAGCATGTCATACAACGTGATAGATTTCTTCCATCGTTCAACAGATATATCTATTATATTATACGATTACAAAAGCACAGTTATTTGAATTACTTCAAACCCCAGGAACTGAGATCTTTTTTTTGTCAAAAAGGATAAATTTTGCTGCAAAAATTACTGCAAATTGTGGTTGAAATAAACCGCATCGGGTAAATGCGTTTAAAATTTTTTAAACATATAAGTTCATCCTTTAAAATATCTAAAGATTTTAGAATTATCAAAGACATAAAAATCAGGAACTTCATATGGTACATAAAAAAGGGTGTGCAAAGATCAAATATAAATTATGTCTGAATATCTCTTATATCTAAAAACATAAAAGTAAGGAACGATCATACAAACTAAACACAATATTCACTTCTTTCTTATTTATATCATTGGTACTAATACAACAAATGTATTTAACATTATATTTAATAGTTTATGTTCATTTTTCCCTATTCCAAATGTGAATCCGAGATTAATTACGGAACATCTAAAGCGAAGTCCTAGTTGAATCTGCTAGATGAAATAGTAATATCTGTTTTCTTCATTTTACCTAAAACACGAATCTTGTTTCGGTCTGTTTTTCTCTTTTAACGTTTTCTTCGTTTCTTACTTTCTTCCAAAGTTACTAATCTCTAGTAAGCTGCAACTTTGCTGCTGCACATTTACTGCATATCCAAACCAGACGACAAAATAATAAATGTGGAATGTCTTCAAACAAGCCAAAGGCGGATAAAGAGCATCAACATTGCAGTATGTTCACTGAAATTACAAATTTGGACACATTTAAACAAATGTCCATAAAATGTTGTTGCTGGGAGTTAAATTTCGATCATCAATCAATGACTCTATAAATCAACCACCCTATCAACCATCAGAAACTGACAATTAAAATAAAGTTTGAAGGCAAATAACCTCAGCCGCAAAACTATGCACTGCTATCATATAATAACTTTATTAAATTTAGATTTTAGAGTTGAACTTAGAAACAAGTGGAATTTCGATGATAAAACAATAAATGCACTACAACATTTTTAATATTGGATTTTAGATAATTCAGGGTTAGAGCGCCGCTGATGAGTCTTAATTAGACTGACTTGACCGCATCGCAAAAGTGAAACGTACTTTGAAGATTTAACGATGTTTAAAGTATAGCCAATGTTGCTCACATTAAAACTAAATGCGACCATTTCAAAGTAATATTCATATGATTTAAAACCTACTTGAGTTCGCATTTGAGACATTTGAATCAATTGTGATCGATTACAAAAGGAGTTTCGTTTTAGAACAAATGGCGGTCGATCGCATTCGGTTAATATTTGCACGCACTGGCCAGCAGCCGATTGTTGCTTACATACAAACTCATCAAATCATATGAATAGATCTTTTTGAAACCACGTCTTTTTATTAGACGGAAACTGATCGATCGCAATCGATCTCTTCATAGTGTGATCAGCCATTGTAATCAATGCAATCGATTCTAATATTGTGTAAATGATGTCTAAAACACTTTAAAATACCAAAATCTTTCTATGACCCAAACAAAATTAAACTACAGTAAAATATAAAAAAGAACAATTAAACAACTATCAAAATTCCTTAAGAAATTAATTATGGTAATCTGTTCTTAATGTTGTACCTAATTCCTAATTGTCTGAAATATTGATTGACGTCATTCGATAGCCATGTGAATCTGTGATGCTAAAACAATATAGAAAAAATGTAATTCATTTTGGTTGTATTTAAAGTTTATAATTTCGTTTACTGTTTTTAGGTGTTCCAAATCAAGTGGAATACAGTGAAGGTGTTGAATGTTAATACATATTGTCGCGTTTTGAAAAAAGATGTATAATTTGTTTGACCAATGATTCTAACTTAAGTTAACAGAAAACGAAATACATTTCATCTTATTCCATAAAATAACTTGGGGACTGTGTACATATATTTTTTTTTCCGAATGTCGTCGGGGTTTTTTGACTTCAGCTGTATATTACATCCAAAATTTCACCATGCTTAAAACAAATCCGTTTCTATTATATCTTGATAGCTTGTTCGAGTAGGTAAAAGCCTTGATGTCATTGATTATAAAATGTACGGTCTATGGATAGTAAAGTATCATCACTCTTTAGAAATCTTGATGCTGCTAAAGTGTGGTACATCCATGACTAATATGATATTGCGCCAGCAGATAAGGCCCATATTAACACTATTTTTATTTATTGTTTTTTAAATGAATTGGACATCGTGTGTTTATTGGGCTATCCTACTACAAAATTCACTACGCTCTCGAAGTAAATGAGATATTCTTGAAAATCGCCAAACGGTTTCGGCATCATTTGATCTCCGAATCGAATTTGAAAATTGTGTACTTCCTTCCCCTTATTGGATGCCAAAACCACAAAAATCCATACAAACAGCGTTTCATAGCTGGATGGTCTAAATTTACCCCAAACCGCTATCAAAGATCGTGACCACTATTTTAACAAAAAATCAGAGCTTCGAAAATGCACTGACTGCTGCAGCCACTATAGAACTACTGTAGCATAAATAAAATGTAGATACTTAAAATTCTAAGTATTGATAGACATCAATAGGTCCAGATTGTTTCCCAAATGTAACAACATTAAAACCTTTGATTTTTGGACACTCTACACGGACATCTCCAATATTCACCATAAAACTCGGATTAAATATCTTAATAAACGCTGCTTAAAAAACGACATAAAACGATACAAATAGCGTGTAAATAGCCATGATTGAACTTACTTCGTAATACATAAGTAAATATACTGACATCTGGTCGATGATGAGTGTTGCCAGCAATATTATGCTATATATAAAGAAATGTTAGAAAAACAAACAAAAATCTTCAAAATTGAAAAGTAGCCGGACAACTGTATGGGGAAATTGTAGTGCAGAGATACAAAACATGTGAATTTAAATGCTTGTGTAATCACACAACACATACCTACTCCTGTTGGTCATGCATTTATACTTGCAAAATAACAAACCCAAAAATGACTATAGGTTCCTAGAACCCACAAAATAACTATAGGTTCCTAAAACCCACAAAATAACTATAGGTTCCTAGAACCCACAAAAGAACTATAGGTTCCCAGAACCCACAAAAGAACTATAGGTTCTTAGAACCCACAAAGAAAAACTTACTGTTTTCTATATAACAAATGATTTTAGAGATAAACAAAACTGTCTCATAGAGATTAAAAACCTCACATATAATGACATAAAAATGTTAAAACTAACAATTTATGAGAAACATTTAAACAACATACAATCTTATACTATTTTGAGAATTTCTCTCTTTGTTTTATTTGTGAAGGAACACACTTTGAATCCTTATCCTTTCAAGAGCTTTTCATGTGCTTGTAATCTTTATCATCTCCAGGTCTGGCAGGAAATGAGGATTGCCGGAATTCCTCATTATGGATGAGAAGAGCGATCCCTCTTTTCTTCTCAGTGAAGTCATAAGTGTTTAAAGGATCATCCATTGCTGCAAATATATGAATCGAAACAGTTAAAAGAATAATTACACATGAACAATAAGGGAGATTAGTCTATTAAAATGTCAATGCATTTATACAAGTTAAATAATAAATGAAATAAAATAAAAACTTATATTGATACATGTAAATAGATTTCAAATTAATAGAATTTCTAATACAACATTGTAGGATATCAACAATAATTAGAAGATATATATTTGTTTCATTTCATAAGCAATAAAGTAATAATTTGTACATATACCATATATTCAAACAGATAATCATTACATGTATATATGCAGCCTAATGAAATTAAAAATATTAAACTGAATCAGAAGGTGCTAAAACCAAAATGTTAAAATGACATTTCTTTGATTTGTGCTGATGTACATGCATTGTATATGTATATGTATATGACAAGTTTTACAGATTAAAACTGATACATGTACATAAGAGATAGTGCATTATTTATGTAAAAACATAAACACATTTGTCTGTTCTAAATATTGTAGAGATCCATTCGTTTTCCTTTAGATTGCAAAGAGGTAGGCATGACACTTGACTGATTTCTACTGATAACTGTTTTAAATCATCAAGTGTTCCAGGATACATCATTGGATTGACGATTAGATCTTCCATCATGAATAAAGGATAAAGATACATGTTTACTATCTTGCATAGTCAAGCCAATCTTTACTTTTAATAATGGTGATGGGGTCATTAAACCAATAATTAAATGCACTTGCAGTAACATAGAAGATCTACTAGTATTCCACAGCTGTGGAAGATGGTATACTTAAATTTTCTAGGTAAAATAGATACATGTACCATTACAATGCCAATCAGTTTTGAAGGTAACTTTATCTTTAATATGGTATATAACATGTATATACAGTTAACGAAATAAAATGAAGATTTTTATTGTTTAAAGTAACATACATATATTAGAAAAAACAGTTTAAAAATCATGAAAGGGAAAGAGTTAAGGTAGTTCCTTACTACTGATCATGTGGTCTGTCAACACTGAGATTGTGGGTTTAATTCTCACTGCGGGCAGAGTATACATGTACTCAATTTCAATCTTAATTGACAAAGGATTGCCAGTTTTCTTACCGCAGGTAGGGGGTTTTCTCCAGGTACTCGATCCAGCTTCCTCCCCCAATACAAATGATATAGCTGAAAAATTGCTGAAAGTGGATTTTTCCAAAGCATTTGATTCCCTTGAATGGGAATTCATGTATAGTGCACTTAAGAAATTTGGGTTTAAAACTCAATACTACATTGGGTAAAGACACTTTATAAAAATATTAAAGGTTGTTTGCTAAACAATGGGTGGATATCAGCTCCCTTTATACCTACTCGCGGGATTAAACAAGGATGTCCAGTCAGTGTGCTAGTTTTCGTGCTAGCAGTAGAAATTTTAGCTTGCAGAATAAGGGAAAATAAAGAAATTAAAGGGATTCAAATAAAACTTGACGGTAAAACACATAGTTTAAAATTAAGTCAACTAGCTGACGACACAACTTTATTTGTCAACTCGAAGTTGGAGATATCAAAAGCTTTAAATTTAATAGAAATTTTTGGTACACTATCTGGACACTTAAATTAAACAAAAACAAAACAGAAGGTATCTGGTTAGGAAGGTTAAAACATTGCAAAGACAAATATGAAAATATAAATTGGTCTAATACAGTTGTTAAATCTTTAGGAATCTATTTTGGATATGATCAAAACTTATGCAAAAGATTAAACATAGAAAAACAATTTTCAAAATCAGAAAAAACTTTAAAGGACTGGGGGAAAAGAAATTTAACAATAGCAGGACGAATAACAGTTGTTAAGTCCCTTATTATTCCAAATATAACCTATGTAGCCTCTGTGACAAATCTAGACAGAGAAAACTTGAAAAAATTCAAAACCCTAATTTACAATTTCATATGGAATAACAAAGGTGAAAAGGTTAAAAGATCTGTATTAAGTCAAGATTTTCTAGATGGAGGCCTTCGTATGATAGATATAGACAGATACATAGAAACTATTCAAATTAATTGGGTAAAAAGACTATTAAATACTAATTCCTCAAATTGGAAAAAAATTCCTCAGTACTATTTTAGTAAATATGGTCCAAATTTTTTACTTTTTAAAATGAATATAGATACAATAAATTCAATAGAAAACATCAAGGATGTCCTACCTGATTTCTATATTGAAATCTTTAAAACATGGATTAAAATACAAAATAAACCAAAAAAAAGAACCAAAAAATTTTAGAGAAATAAGACAGCAAATTATATGGGGTAACCAATTCATTAAATTTAATGGTAAATGTTTATTTTATACTCATTGGATGAAAGACAAGTTCATTTTTATCAATGACTTAATAAACCCTAGAAATGGGGAAACTTCTCAAAACTATATATTAACAAGGTTAAATTCCAAGAACAACTGGTTTTCTGATTACTCGAGGCTAATAAAGGCTATCCCAAAAGAATGGATAAATATCATACATGAGAATGTATCAAAACAAACAAAAGTAAAAACATGGAAGAATATAGATTTAAAGGATAGTCAAGGGAAAATGCATAGTCTACATAGCCTTTCAACTAAAGAAATTTACAGAATTTTAAGCAAAACAAAAGAAAAACCAGTAGGTTTTATTAAATGGGAAAAAAATATACTGATGTGAACTTTACTAAGGTGCTTAATTTCACATTTAATATAATAGAGGATAATAAATTAAGAATATTTAAATGGAAACTTTTCCATTATATCTTGCCTTGCAAAGAATTATTAGCCATATGGAAAATATCTAATAATTCATTATGCAATATATGTAATGTTATAGAGGATTATGAACATTTTTTATTACTTGTATATGTGTGAAAAAATTTTGGAAGAATATTATAGATTTTTTAAAAGAACTCAACATTGGTAACCATGTTGTCAATCTTAAGCATCTTATATTTGGATATAAGATCCAGGAAGAAAATCTGTTATGGTTGAACAATATGTTCCTAATTATTTTATATAGCATTCACAAAGCCTACTATGTATCAGAACAAAGAACAAAATATATTGATGTATTTCATATATTCAAACAAGAGTTTATTAACAGATTTCATCTAACGCAGTACAGAGGAGTTGATAATGATCCAATGATCAAATCTGTTGCGGCTAAATTACTACAAAGATAGAAATCAATACTTTGAAAGTCTTCGTCTTTGTTTATAGTACCTTTTTCTATAAAGTATCTTTGTTTATAGTAATTTTTTTTCTTCTACAGATAATGACATAGCTAAAACTACTTACATTTGCTGAAATGTGATAATATAATTCCTCGTGTATAATTATTAAAGGCTAAAAATGGGAATGAATATGTAGCATTGCGTTCGGTAATGGACTAAACACGTATAACATTCCGCAAATAATTGTAAAAATAATTCTACTAACCATGCTGTTGATGTGTCTCCCAGGCTAATCTACATTAATCATGCTGGGCTTTTAAGGCAAATGCTGTAACCTTAAAAGATTTGTTAACAGCAAAAGTGCAATAAAAGTGTTTTAAGTTAAAAAAAAAAAGAAAGTGGCATTAAACAATATTCAAACAAACCAACACATTGTACTGTTTCTTTCTGATTTCATGGGTACGTGGAGCAGATTTACCTTCAAAACTGATTGGCATTGTAATGGTACATGTATCTATTTTACCTAGAAAATTTAAGTATACCACTTCCACAGCTGTGGAATACTAGTAGATCTTCTATGATACTGCAAGTGCATTTAATTATTGGTTTAATGACCCCATCACCCTTATTAAAAGTAAAGATTGGCTTGACTATGCAAGATAGTAAACATGTATCTTTATCCTTTATTCATGATGGAAGATCTAATCGTCAATCCAATGATGTATCCTGGAACACTTGATAATGATCAGTAGAAATCAGTCAAGTGTCATGCCTACCTCTTTGCAATCTAAAGGAAAACGAATGGATCTCTACAATATTTAGAACAGACAAATGTGTTTATGTTTTTACATAAATAATGCACTATCTCTTATGTACATGTATCAGTTTTAATCTGTAAAACTTGTCATATACATATACAATGCATGTACATCAGCACAAGTCAAAGAAATGTCATTTTAACATTTTGGTTTTAGCACCTTCTGATTCAGTTTAATATTTTTAATTTCATTAGGCTGCATATATACATGTAATGATTATCTGTTTGAATATATGGTATATGTACAAATTATTACTTTATTGCTTATGAAATGAAACAAATATATATCTTCTAATTATTGTTGATATCCTACAATGTTGTATTAGAAATTCTATTAATTTGAAATCTATTTACATGTATCAATATAAGTTTTTATTTTATTTCATTTATTATTTAACTTGTATAAATGCATTGACATTTTAATAGACTAATCTCCCTTATTGTTCATGTGTAATTATTCTTTTAACTGTTTCAATTCATATATTTGCAGCAATGGATGATCCTTTAAACACTTATGACTTCACTGAGAAGAAAAGAGGGATCGCTCTTCTCATCCATATTGAGGAATTCCGGCAATCCTCATATATTCCTGCCAGACCTGGAGATGATAAAGATTACAAGCGCATGAAAAGCTCTTCAAAGGATAAGGATTCAAAGTGTGTTCCTTCACAAATAAAACAAAGAGAATTCTCAAAATAGTATAAGATTGTATGTTGTTTAAATGTTTCTCATAAATTGTTAGTTTTAACATTTTTATGTCATTATATGTGAGGTTTTTAATCTCTATGAGACAGTTTTGTTTATCTCTGAAATCATTTGTTATATAGAAAACAGTAAGTTTTTCTTTGTGGGTTCTAAGAACCTATAGTTCTTTTGTGGGTTCTGGGAACCTAAAGTTATTTTGTGGGTTCTAGGAACCTATAGTTATTTTGTGGGTTCTAGGAACCTATAGTTATTTTGTGGGTTCTAGGAACCTATAGTTATTTTGTGGGTTCTTGGAACCTATAGTTATTTTGTGGGTTCTAGGAACCTATAGTTATTTTGTGGGTTCTTGGAACCTATAGTCATTTTTGGTTTTGTTATTTTGCAGTTATAAATGCATGACCAACAGAAGCAGGTATGTGTTGTGTGATTGCACAAGCATTTAAATTCACATGTTTTGTATCTCTGCACTACAATTTCCCCATACAGTTGTCCGGCTACTTTTCAGTTTTGAAGATTTTTGTTTGTTTTTCTAACATTCTTAATATATAGCATAATATTGCTGGCAACACTCATCATCGACCAGATGTCAGTATATTTACTTATGTATTACGAAGTAAGTTCAATCATGGCTATTTACACGCTATTTGTATCGTTTTCTTTATATATAGTATAATATTGCTGGCAACTCTCATCATCAAAAGTTTAAAAACTGGGATAGATCGTAAGATTAGATGTAAATGTATTTTTGCAATAGACTTAAAAATTTGTTATTGAGGTACGCAGGATTATTGTAGATGTTCGTCGGTTCGACTTTCTTCGACGTGTTTATTTTATACTTTTATACGTTTGTTTCACACGTTTTGGCATCTCTAATAATATTAGTTTAAACAAACCTAATATTGTTGGAAAGTCTCATCCAAAGTTTTAAAACTGGGAAATCGCGAAAAGGTAGATTTTTCATACAAAAGGAGTTAAACATTGTGGTTGAATCAATCTCAGCAATTTTTTAACCATATCATGGCGTCAAGTTTCTTCTTGGGGCAAAGAAAACTAGAGCTGAGAACCCTCGACATTTTGTACAAAGTATATACATGTACCCAGTACCAAGTAATTTTATGGATTTTTAGAAAATGTATTTCGTCTTATGTAAAGGTAGAATCATGTCCAAACTAATTATACATTTTGTTTTCTCAACCGGGGCATAATGTCCTAACAGTCTACAACTATACTGTAGCCCGACTTTTAAAGATATTTTAAAACTAGTATAACATACAACTGAAATGATTTGTATTTTCTCTATATTGTTTATGGTTAACCTTTACTTAATAGATTTACATAGGTGACCATTATAGCATTTTATATAATACTGAATTAACCTTAAGTTCACTATTAGTGTCGCAAATAGAGCTAGTTTCAGTTGTCAGATGGATAGAAACCGGTGTCAGTCTGTTAAGTTTCGTACAAAATCTAATACTTGCTTGAAATTATTAAATTTGTATTCATTTCACTTCTAAAAAATTTGTGCATCATATAAACTTAATTATAAACAGGTTCAGTTAGACTTACAATTTTTATGCAAAGTGAAAGTAGAACTACTATGGTTTTTTCAAGCACTACTTTTGACTACAGCATCAACTGATTGGCTATTTAGTAGAGATTAACCTTATATTATAACATATGCACATGGCTATCGACTGACTTCTATCAATACTTCGGACAACCAAGAATCAGATATAAAACGTAAAACAAAGTTTTAAGCACTACTTTTGACTACGGCATCAACTGATTGGCTATTTAGTAGAGGTTAACCTTAAAGAGTGAAAAAAATGTATATTAATCAGATCTCTGTGTCTTATTGATGCCTCAATAAATATGTAACTGAAAAATGTTAATAAAAGTGGCCCTTTTACTATATATCTTTAATTTCTGAACAGATTTCTACTGTGGGTCTAATGCAATTTTAATGAAAATTTCAGGCTAGCAGACCAAAGTAGATATATGGTATAGAAATTAAAATTTTGACCAACCTTATTTGTTAAAGACAATATCTGCATACTACATGGCAAACTATAGCACTTTTTGTCATTAAAACAGCTTGCATGGTAAAATGACACAAAAATTGTCAATTTTGAAACAAAAAAAGGTGACCCCCCTTTTCTGCACTTGAATAGGCAATGTTTACAAATATATAAATTTTGCAGTCAAGCATACAACTCTGCTTTCCAAGTGTAGAAAATAGTATTATTTCATATCAGTAAAATTATGTTTGTTTCAATTGGATAAAACAAGGTCAGCTGCTATTAATAAATTTGTAGTAATTTAACATGAGGGCATTATCACGCCGTGATAACGCCCACGGGCGTTATCACGTCGTGGTAATGCCCTCTCCAGTAACAAGCAACATAAAACTGTTTATTTCAAATTTATAAAAAAATTTATGTACATGTACAACCCAAATGAGGAAAAAATGTCATAAAGTTTAGAAAACTAACTGCGTATTGCCTAAAAATGCCACACTGATATATCATGAGGCCAAACATTCAAATCATACAGCAAGCAGCTACAAATACATAATACAGTCTTAAACACATGGTGTCTTAATTCTTCAATAAAATAAATATAATAGTTGCTTATATAGCTGGCATTGTCATGATACTTGACAGCACTCGGGACAGTTGTATTGCCTTTAACATTGATAATGTCCTCGCCTTTGGCTCGGGCATTATCAATGTTTCAGGCAAAACCACTCTCCCTTGTGCAGTCGATATCATGACAATGCCCTCTCTATAAGCAGCTATTGTATAAATCATTCACTGAAATCACTCCAAAAAAGTATGGTTTTACAATTTTCAAAAAAGATATTAATATTTGCAGTGCATAATGGGAAACAACACCAAGTGTGGCTTATGAATGCGAGTAATAGGAGTTCATTTAAGAAATGTGTTTGTATCTTTATTGTTAAGATTTTTTTTATTTATATATTCCAGAAAGGTTATACTTCCAAAAATTATTTATGTTTAAGCAAACGATTCTATAAAAGCATGTCCAATTATAAAAAGGGTCTGTTATTGAACTAAAATTTTTCCATTTATGGAAAAGCTCATTTGTAAGCATACAAAATGCTCTCTCAAACCAAAATAATGCCTGCCGCCCAAACAAAAACTGTGCTTTAAAAAGTTCATTTTCAGCTTAAGATACTACAAAAATTGCAGTTTAAACCATAAAAATGTCCAGGGAGGACAAAAATGAAATTCTTATATGAGATAGACATGTGAAAATTTGAGCTCATTGCGTACACATGAGTCGGTCAATATTTTCCTTTAAAAACACATTTAATGCAACAAATGAACATTACTTATTGAACAACAATTCAGCATTATCTAGAACTGCTTTCTTTCGTGCAGTATGTGCCAGTTATAACAGAAATTAGGAAAGAAAGTTAAACCTATTACAATAGAAGAAATTAGGGAAATATTACATTAGACCCAATTGTGTGCGAAATTTGATACCAGATGAGAAATTTGAGTTAAAATTGCAAACGTCTTTATCTAAAAGGTATTTGGAGCATTTTAATACCCAATATGTAAATAAAATAAACAATTTCAATTTTGGCACCTCACTCCCCCTCCAGGTTAACCTCTTCTAAATAGATTTACACAGGTGACCATTATAACATTTTATATAATAATGAATTTACATTAAGTTCACTATTAGTGACACCCTTGTTTTCTCAAAATACCATGTCTTCCCTAAAACATATCTGACCGCACAACAATATTAAAGTCTACTAAGAATGTTTTATAAAGTTTACAAAATGACGTCACAAACAGAGCTAGTTTCAGTTGTCAGATGGATAGAAACAGGTGTCAGTCTGTTAAGTTTCGTAAAAAATCTAATACTTGCTTGAAATTATTAAATTTGGATTCATTTCACTTCTAAAATATTTGTGCATCATATAAACTTATTGGAAACAGGTTCAGTTAGAATTACAAATTTTAGGCAAAGTGAAAGTAAAACTACTATGGTTTTTTCAAGCACTACTTTTGACTACAGCATCAACTGATTGGCTATTTAGTAGAGGTTAACCTTATATTATAACATATACACATGGCTATCGACTGACTTCTATCAATACTTAGGACAACCAAGAATCAGATATAAAACGTAAAACAACGTTTTAGATCTTAAGAACAGAGATTACAATTAGTAATTTCTAAAGTAGTTATTTAATAGTTCTTTCTACATATCATTTTGCTTAATGTTGATTGGCGAAATAATAAGTTTGTTTTATTGAAATGTACCCCCATTCTCAATAAAAGAGACATGAAACATGAAACTTAAGGAACTTGCGTTCGGCTAGAAATTTCAAACAACTTGTAAGCAAATCGTTCTGTACCTTATCCCTTTCGTGTTCATTTTTTTATTTTTTTTCTAGGAAATAACGGTGAAAGATTTGTTAACTTGATACCTGCAGCCAACCCAATACCTCTGATTTCCTTGATTCTATTACTGTCTTTTTTCATAAAACATGTTGTTTTCTGAGTTGATTGATTAGACAAATCATGGTTGTTCTCAAGATTAACATTTCTTCTTCCGTTTTGAGCATGTTGATCTATGTCTTCTGTTTTCTAAGCAGCTTCGTTCAGTTCTTTAGATACTACTGGAAATTCCTTTCTGTTTCTTCTTAAGTAAGCAAGTTGTCAATTCTTCGCCTTATTATATTTCATAATTAGCATGGTTTTAACTATGGAAATAAAAAATGAAAACTGTATAAATATTATTAAATATATTTGTTTATTCCTATTGTGAAAAAGATAATAAATAAGATTATCAAATATAAAATTCTTGTTTTCACTTTACAGATGTACATTGTTGTGTGTCCAATCGCAGATACTAAAGCTATATTTGCAAAAGAAAAGTGCGTCCAGTATTAAATTAAAAACAATACAACAAAATTCCAGGCAATAAATTTTGCTACACCTGACGCGCGCGCGTTTCGTCTATTCAGGACTCAACTGAAGGGGTCTATCCAAAGGATTGAAAATGCCAAACACTATATGATTATGAAGAGCACAGAACAATAAAACCAAAATATGCCGAACCAGAAACCAATTTATGACTAAGATCAACTTATACCTGGGGTAGGAAGAACCTTAGGGTTTTGACAATTTTAAAATGTACACGACAATTTCACAAAAAACTTCATAGCTTTGATATGTTGTTCAACACAAGAGTGTTGGTGTCGGAGCGGGCTAACCTCGGGGTTTTAAAACTGCACCAGCAGCGCTAACCATCACGGATGTTAGAAATAAAAAATACAACAAAAAGTTCCAAGCAATAAATTTTGCAACGCCTGACGCGCGTTTTGTCTAATCAAGACTCATCAGAGGCGCTCTAGCCACAAGATTGAAAATGCAAAACACTACATTAATATGACGAGCATAGAACAATAAAACCAAAATATACCGAACCTGAAACCAAATTATGACTCAGATCAACCTATACCTGGCGTAGGAAGAACACGAGGTTTTTTACAATTTTGAAATTGACACGGACAATTTCATAGCTTTGATGTGTTTTTAACACAAACGTGTTGATGCGGGATCGGGATAACCTCGGAGAATTAAAACTTCAGCAGCGGCGCTTACCATCACGGATGTTGGAAATCCAAAATACAACACAGTTCCAATATTAATAAATTTTGCTACGCCTGACGCAAAGAAGGCCATTTTTATGTGGCAATTTAATAACAAGGAAGGGCACTTTTATTTTAAAATATGGAAATTTGAATGATCGCTTTTTTTCTTGTATGTTTTTTACAGATGATTCAAACATAACTTACAAAGGATCTTTGCAAACCCTTTATACGTACCATGTATGGTTCTTTATCTGTTTAATAATTTTAGCATCTATATGTATTGTAATGGCTTAAAGGATCTAAAATATTTGTTTACAATGAACATGATATACTTACCCTAAGCGGTTTATTTCAACCACCATTTGTGGTCAATTTTCGCTGCACGACAGACCTTTTTATTGACCAAAAATGCAGTTTATAATTCAATTAACTTAAACAAAAGATAATTGCTCGTGTTGGAGATAAATTTAAAGGTTTTCCGAAAATATGATCTTAATTCCTTAGGAATAATAAAAAATCATTCAAATAATTTCGGTCTTGTATTAGTATAAAATAACAGTTAATACTCGCAATGTCCTTTGAAGTAAGTCTTTCAAATATGAGAAATTTATGTGGTTGGAAAATTGGCTCTTATCTGTTGGTCGATATGAATCGCCTGTCATGTTCACGTTATATGACATGCTTCTTGCGTAATGTGATTATCTTCAAACCCGTGATTACCAAAATGGACCTTTAATATTACCAATACATAATTATCTGATAAATAATAATTTAAGTCACCCTTATTAGATCTGATATTTAATAAAAGTATAAGTTCAATGTAATTTTAATACAAAGATTTATTATTACAAATTATACTTTACAACTAATTATCTTATGGGCTATGTAAGTCGTCTACACGTGCACCGTAGAGTTTTCGGATTTAATTTTACATATTTTGCCAAATATGGTCTCACAAATTAATCCATCATCAATGATTCTACGGATATATCATTTACTACGCCATACGCGATCTTCGTCTTTCTTTCAAAGTCTCACTACAAGTACCTTTACCAGGTCGAAGGTCAAAATTAGGATAAATCAAAATCTCGCTAACGCCATCTACACCATTAGGAATAGAAAAACCTAATACTTGGATACATTAGTTGCAAAAGATTACAATTACTAATCCCTACTCTGGTCCCTATTGGTTACGATGATTTTTTAGAAATTCGTGTATATGTTGTTTCCTAAACTCTTCGTTTATTTGTAACTTGCATTATACCGCTCAATTGGAGATCAAAAATCGTAAGAGGGAGCAACTAATTATAATTGATGGACAGTTTTGATTGCGACTGGCAAAAAGGATTATTTAACGTGCACAGAGCGAAACACTTACCAAACAAGACAATGTTTGAGATAAAATAGAGATGGATTACATACGTTTAACGCTTACATTTAGATTGACTGTCATTTATGGCATGTTTGACGTTTTATTATTATGGCGCTAAACAGTTCTACGATAGAACTGCTCATCAGCAGAGATGTTTGACACTGTTTATTTGTAAACGTTACATGACAGAAGCCTGAATATGTGTACTGCTGTGAAAATTACATGCATGTGATATGTCCGAAACCCATGTTCAGGAACAAAGAGGGGGCCTCGGTGGCTGAGTGGTTAAGGTAGTTTACTATTGATCACGTGGTCTGACAACACTGAGATTACGGGTTCGATTCTCACTGCCGGCAGGGTGTACTCGACTCCGATTTCGGGGGTTTTCTCCAGGTACTCCGGCTTCCTCCCCAATAAAAACCGGACAACATGATATAGCTGAAAAATTGCTGAAAGTCGCGTTAAAACTCCATTCAAACAAACAAACAAACAGAAACAAACAACTATTAGTACTCCGATGGATTTTTGTGCAGTTACAGATCCGCTGGGTCAAGAGTATATCCAATTATGAATGTTGCCGATTTTCCCTTCTACATTTCTCCCATGAATGTTAGCAGTACACCATTTTCTCGTTTAAAAGTAAAATTTTAAATTTAGTCGTCTGTCTCAACATGCTTTTTTCATTTTTTTAAAGAACATTATAAAGCAAACAAATGATCAAAGGTTCGACTACCGAACATTTCTGAGAAATTAAAACTAAAAGTAATACAACAGGTATTACTGCTCCACACCAATGTTTTTACCTAATTTGCCAATACTGAAACAACATTTTATTCAATTCAATTGCGGGCTCGATTTATATTAGTCTCCTAATCTGCAGAACCTCGTCAAGCTAATTTTGTTGTCTAAGTTGTCAGACTTTTCACCGTCCTGTACTTAAATCGACGTTATATTAATGTATACTAATAAACAGAGTACCATAAGAATTCGTAATGCAAGAAACCCAATGTCCCTGTAGAATATGATCGACGATATACAGACAAGACTATGATATAGCTAAAACCTGCTTAAAGTGGTGTTAAACTACGCATTGGTATAGTTGGTATAGTTTTTAAAATAGTCAGATATTATAATACTATAAACAGCACAAACATTACAAAATTGCGTTACAACTATTCCAGACTCTATTCTTCTTCAAGTTATATAAAACAAATTATTAATCTGAATTAAAACAAAAACAAAACTTAATTCACTTAAAATACAACGTGTATTTTTAAAAAAATGTCTGTAGTTTAATACTGTTAAAAGAATAGAAAATACACAACATATTTGATGTTTTTGTGTATTTATAAATTATTTATGAATAATTATACTCTATTTGATTATTATCTAATCATTAGCACATTTATTCATATAAAATTGAGGGGCCTCGGAGGCCGAGTGGTCAATGTAGTTCGTCTACTATTGATCATGTCGTCTGTCAACACTGAGATTGCGGATTCGATTCTCATTGCATGCAGGGTGTACTCGACTCCAATCTTAATTGACAAGGATTGCCAGTTTACCTACCGCAGGTCGGGGGTTCTCTTCGGGTACTCCGGCTTCCTCCTCCAATAAAAACTGGACGCCATGATATAGCTGAAAAATTGCTAAAAGTGGCGTTAAAACACCATTCAAACAAAACAAACAAACATTATAATTGAAAGACAGGTTATTTTAGATAATATTGATATAATAAATATATATTATTGACTTCTATTTGTTTTTCAAAATCTCCAAAGAGGTGGATAATATGAATAATTTGAGTACTTTATATTGCTTGTTGAGTTACCCCATTCACTACTCGTCGTAATACTGGTTCACAAACTCTATCTAATATATAAACTAGCACTACTACACTATGGACAAAATATGTGTGTATTCTTAAAACAAAAAAGTGCCATGGTGGCGGGTAGATAAGGTACATGAAGTTGTCAGTTGATACTTATTACTAGTATTTCAACCTTCCGATTCAGCTGGGAGGGGTGTGCTTGTTAGCAGCCTAAACTGACAAGGATTGCCAGATTTCGTGCCAAACGCCGGGGTTTTCAACAGGTATTACTGCTCCACACCAATCAAAAACATGCCTCTAAATTTAGCTGATATTTTGCTAAAATGATGTAAATAACCACCACAAACAACCATCTTTTTGTAAATGCAGAGGCTCCTCGAGTAACCGTAGAGAAACATTCAGCAGGAGAACAGGTGTGTTGAGAACCTTACTAACAATAAAAGGATTAGTTAAGAAACCATCACAAACATTCCAAGATTCATTCAAACTTACTCAAAAAATATATGTTTAAAAAATAAGTTTTTCAACAAAAAGGGATCTCCGTTGATGAGGACTTCATAAGGCGCTTTTTTAATCGTATGTCTGTTATATTAATTAAGTCATCCTAATCAGATCTAAATTTTAAGTACAGTGTAAATACCATCCTCCCAAGTCAGGGGTTCTGAGTCCGCGTTCTCTCCATCTTCGCCCCAGACATCATACATACATATTTTTGGGGTCTGAGTCTTAGTGTCGCCATCTGGTGGTGACCGGAGTTAAAATCAGCCAATAAAATTTTTCGTAATTGTCGCCTACTGTTTTCATGTAAACATAAATTGTCTGCGTGGAGTATTGTGGATTTTGTATACGAAATGTTGGACAGATTGCCTCCAGATCTCAAAAAGAAGCTGTATGAACGATAAAAGGAGGAGACGTTTGTTTTCCAGAAAGAACTGAGGACTGCAATATAGCATATGATATCAATTTGCATACGAATACTTCCACGTGTTGAACGAACGTTGTTCAATATGACAGATAAAGCAGAAGGAGATATGTGCAGTATGTGAAAGCAGTAGTACATGATAAAATCATAATTACAAATTAATAGATAATTTAAATCTTCTATAATCTTGACGCACTTCGTAGAACTGAAAAATGACTAAGAAAGATATGGTTGAAGTAAGGAAGAAAGGAGATTGTTTTAACCCGGTACAGATCTGTCAGGGTTATATAACGATTCGACCCACTCACGATTCGCCCCATAACAATTCGCCCCACATTTAATAACGATTCACCCCACTCAATAACGAATCGCCCCACATACGTTAAAGGCGTTAGTATATATTAAAGCTATAATATAATTTATACTATAAATAATTGAATTTATTATACAAAATTTATAAATGTGCATATAAAGGCTTGCCATGTGTAATAATTGGCGGTGAATCTCTAGAGATTAAAGAGAACTCGTGTTTACATCTTTAATTAATTATGGCTTACATTTGTCTTTTATCGAATGTTATCTTGTTTAATATCGTGAATAACTTTGATCAGAGTAACAGTTTAAAAGAATGAAAAGTTTATTATTTGTCTCTACTTTAAAGTCTGTTTGCTTGGAGTAACTGTTTGAAAGAATTTGCGTAAACTAAAGTAAAGTAAATTTTATTTATTTACGTGTGAGAACATATGATACACTTGTTCCTATTTCTGCTACATTGCAGTGTTTTGCCGCATATAACAATGTTTTGAAATAAAAAAAATCAAGTTTTTATTATATATATTTACAGAATATGATGATGACGACAATGCTTACATATGTATTTTGATGATGAAGGAACATGAAATGCAAATAATAATATAGACAACAAAACAATAAAATTATAACAATGTACATATAAACAACACTGATCAATTAACTCTCCATATAGCTGACTTATCACACAGGCCCATATAAGGCCGCACACGAGTATAGTAGCTGGATGTTTCCATGTCACGGCGTCCGTATTTTTCTCACACCGCTAATTAGTCATTGTTAGTCCTGGCAAATAAATATATGCAAAATTTTATAATTTATATCTTTAACATATTTGAAGGTAATCGTTATTAAATGTGGGGCGAACCGTTATTAATATGGGTCGAATCTTGAGTGGGGCAAATCGTTACGACACTATCTGTCAGTGACAAAAGATTTTCAGTTTGTAAATATTCCAACCAATACTGATGTAGAGAATGTGTTCATTAAATTGGATTATATGTGATTGGAATTGTACAACAAATTGATTGATTGTTTGGATGTCTGCTTTACGTCCCGCGAGCAGTACTTCAGCTATACTCAGGACGGGGACAAGTTAACAGACAATAAATCAACGGAAAATGGGGGAGTGATGGTCCATAGAGAATACAATTTTGACTGCCACTGGAAAAGTATGGAGTTCTGGGTATGGGCGGAGAATTTAGCCTTTTGTAGCGGCTACAATGAGCCTACTCTTTTCGAAATCTACAAAAGGTATTTTTATCGTGCAAGGAGCGTGGCACTCTCCATACACGTTACCCATTTCGGTCGAGGTCAGTCTTTCCGTATTATGACCTGACAACCCCCCCCCAACCAACCAACGAGAGGGTCTCCCCTATCCGCCACACGGGGACTCGCTGGGTTACAACAAATTGAGAATGACATTTTCATTATACACCAGTACATGTATCATGTATGTATGTATGTAATCTTCAAAACATCATCACATTCAAGACTTAATTAGAATTTAGTGAACGTCCTTACATTTTGGTTACTATGCACCAATTTAAAACTACTTATTATAGGAGGAAACATTCACCTTCAAAGTGGACATGGAAAATGTTTTTTTTTAAATACCGTACATGTAAGAATGTGAGGGATATTAAACATATATTATGCAGCACACTAATTGTACTGTTTATAACATGAACGCAAATTTCTAATTCTGAAGGATTTATAGATCATATTTACTGGAATAAAAGATCAAATATATGGCTGTTCATGCATGTTATGTTAATAGTTTCAAAACCTGCTACAGATTATCACATTAATTTTTTTTATTCATTCCATTTTGTTTTATTTTTATTTGCTTGCTCCAGAATTTTTTCAGCTATATTATGCTATGTAGTTTTCTTTGTGACGAAGCAAGTGTACCAGGGGAATACAAACAACCTTTGACAAGATTCAAAAGTGTCACAAAATCATGTAAACGTCATGGAATTAGAAAAAAAGAAAAGAAATAAATTCTAGGCCTTGAAAATAATTTAATAAAAAATAATGATAAAAGCCATATTTTTTAGACAAATAAGGTATATGAACCATGTGTATTTCTTTCAAGTCAAGTATTTATTATTATAAAAAATTACAGCAAAGTTCCAAAGGAAACAATTTCTACTGTCAGTGCCCTTATCTCATATTCTGTGTAAAATTGCAAGTGTCAATGACACTGTCATGCTAAAATCAGTCATGAACTAGTCATGGAATTTTTAGACAAAGAAAAATTATGGACCCTGTTTCGATAGGGAAACTGGCAATCCTTGTCAATTTAGATAGGAGTCGAGCACAACCTGCCAGCAGTTAGGCCCAACCCGCAACCTTTGTGTTGCCAGTGATCAATAGTAGATGACTAACTACCTCAACCCCTCTGCCACCGAGTACCTGTCTTATAATATTAAGTCTCAGGTGATTTTAATTACCTTCAATGTTTCATAGACAAGTACATGTACATTTGTTTCATGGCAAGAATGAACACTGTTTGGTACCAGTTCACATATAATGTATGGACCTTATCTACTATGGAACCAGTTAAAAGAATAAACCCATGTTTTGTCAGCAAAAACCGATGGTTATGAATGAAGTGTTAATTTAATTAACAAGGTGCTCTAGAAATATATAGTGGCAGAAAAAATACAAATATATAAAACAGCGATAACAGTTCAATAACGGATAATATTTGTAAACACCTGGGTGTTGAATCCCTATCAGCTGCTTTATTTAAGGCAATGGGACCTCTTTGCATATCATAAATCGTCATATGAGCAACATAATTGTATATAAGCATAATTTTTAAGTACTGGTAGGCTTAATAAAGACTACAATTAAAGGTTGATGTTTGAATAGCTGCTTATGAAGGTTTTAGATGACCCAATAACCAAATCATTGACTTTTAGTGTCCTATTTTGGGAAGATGGGAGTTTAATATGATTGCGAGGCTACATCATGCATGTAACTTAACTAAAATTAAAAAAACACATTTAGTTTGGGCTCCAATTTGGGTTTTAAGAATAAATTGATAATCTTGTTTGCATATTGAATTTGCTGATACAAGATATATTTCCAAGCGACCTTTCCTATTAATATAGTGTAGTTTTTGTACATGTATATGATCATGTTTTTGAACATCTACTAGTTCACATAAATCTTATTATTTATTTCAATACTGCTTAATAAAAGGAATAAATGAAAAAGCTGCAAGTGCAATTTTTGGACTTTGACAAGGCATCTGTTTGTAATCATTTAATAAGTATGCAAGACATGAGAATTAAAACCAAGACAAACTTCCTTATGATGTGGCTTGTCATTAAATACATGGCAAACTGTGTAGTTCTCCTTTTGGTTAAAACTATAAATTCTCTTAAAATGAGATGTGACTCTTGTGCATGTATGCAGCTTAAAGTCAACATGGCAGGCAGCACAGTTATGACAGTGTATGTAACTTTTATTTAGCTTTATTTAGTTTTACTTGTTATGGTACGGCCAATACGGTCTAAAATTAAACTAATGTGCAAACAATTATAAACACTAAACTTTCTAGTGTTCCATTGCATTCACGTTTTGATATGATGGCCATAAACAGTTCTATGACTAAACAGTTCATCATAAGAGATGCATAAATAGAGCTGTTCCAACACAGAGCTGATTTAAATTTTCTGTGGAAGACCAGCTCAACATCAGAAATTCTATAAACTGTTTTGCGATATGGCTGCTTCAGCGGAGATCTGATCTAAACTGTTTTGGGGTGATCTTTAAATTGTTCAAAATGTACTATTTCACCATCTAGTTCTGTCTCCAGGACATATATTTAAAAGGGGCTGATGTTTATATATTTTAATTACGGAGTGGCTATTTGTCCGGCTAGCCGAAAAAATAGCTGTCACGCTATTCTACCGGGCATTAGAAATGTGCATGTCACGAGCGTCCATCAGCAGCAGCAGCAGCAGCCCGTGTCCATCTTTTATCTCTATTGCAATGACTGAAAATTGTGAACTACGTATCGGCGATAAATTTCTTATGAAGAATTCGTCAATTTGAAATTAGGAAAAACGTAGAATTTAACAAAAGAGATTCCCACACGATATTGTCGGCAACGAAAAGGGGCATTAACTTTAGACCTTTAAGATCCTAGCCACTAAAGCTTGAATTCATCGAAACGTAGCCATGGGTAGACCATGACAAAATAAGCTCAACGGACAAATAAACCAGAAGTTAATCTTTAGATCATATATAGCCGGATCAATAGCAACTGCCTTTTAAATAATATGTGCATTTTGCTTTATTTAACAATGTCAAAACAAATGATCTTTTAGCTTTCTGTATATACATGGAAACAGAGATACGCATTTTAATGTATACATGTTTGTCTGCCTGTTGTTTGTATTCTTTGTTTTGACGTAGTTTTCAAAAGCGTTTATATAAGCATGAATTAATTACAGAGGTAATTAGAAAACGCCATTTCCGTTTTTGCGACGTAGTTGCATGCTTTAGTTACCAGGCTACAGCTTAAAACTTTATTTGTGAACATCTGGAACACATACTGACATTTCTGAAGCTTGAATACTGTTATTTGCGGTGAAAATCACTTTGCATGTGAGATGTCTCGAAATTATCTTTAAAAAAACAAACAATTATTCTTCATGTGGATTTTCGTCCAGTTGCATATTCGCTAGGTCAAAAGTATCTCCAATTATAAATGTTGCCAATAAACCATTTCCTCATTCAAAATTACTATTTGGTCGGTTGTTTTAACATGTCATTTTATGATGCAAAAATGATCGTGGATTCAAGCACAGACATTTCTGATAATTTAAAACTTAAAGTTTTTTTTTTAAATTATGTTCATAAAAATGCGATCATTTCAGAAACCCTACGTCCCGCAGGTTGTGCTCGACTAAGCCCTTAATTGACAAGACTACGATAAAACTAAACATTTCTAAAAGTGGTGTTTAACAACGAATTGGTATAGTTTTATGAATATTTAGATATTATAAATATAAAAAAATATTTGGAAACAGTTCACAACTTTACAAAATTGTGTTACAGTAAGGACTTCCTCAAATTATATTTAAAAAATTCTTAGATTGAATTAAAACACAAAATTTAATAAAACTAAAAGTACAGTATCTATAACAAGATCTCAAGTAAACTGCTGTTAAAAAGGAGACAAAATACATAATACTTCATTATTTTCTGCATTTAAAATTTTTTTGGAATAATTATTACTCTATTTAGTTATTAACAATGTGAAATCAACAGACTAATCATTAGCACAAAATTCATATAATTTAAAATAGGTATGTTAGATAATTTTGATTCATTTATTGATGTTTGACAGGACAAGACTTCAATTATCTCCGATTAGTTTTCGAAATACCAGATTGAGGTGGATAATAGGATATAATTTGTGTATTGTATCTTGTTAGTTGAGTTACCTTACCCCATCACTACTCGTCGTGATATTGACTCACAAACTCTACCTAATATTTAACCTGGTACTACTACACTGTATTTCTAATGTGTATATTCACACACAAACAGGTGTCCTGGTGGCCGTTGGATTAGGTACTACTAAGATAGTAGTCAGTTAGTACTGATCACCAACTTGTGAAAATAGTTAGGCTTACAGCTCACATGCAAAAAGTTATACCAAAGGCCCGTTATGATCTTTGTTAGCGATAATCCTCAAATAGGAATAGGATTTTGACATCGAAATCGTGCTCAGTGATAGGATGTCTTAGCCATTTGCATACTTTGCTATCGGATCTAAAAAAAAGAAATATATCTTATGTACCGTCTTAGGGATCAATATCAAAAGGTGCAGACCACTAAGCCGCTAAAGTGGCTAATGGTAAGGGTGAAGACCGTTAAATGGTCCAAGTAATTTCCTCGGACCATGGTTTCACTCATTGAGAAAATGCTACCTTCTTCAGTGTTATAGATTTTGTAAAAAAATATATTTATATAGAAATAGTTCAAACAAACTAACACTTTTGCAAAAACTCTCATTAAAAGATTTTTTTAAAATGTGATGTTGAAGAAGGATGCTTACAAAGGAAGTCATGTCTGATTGTATAAATTGATTTTTACTAAATCCTCAGTTGACTCGGTGTCCGAGTGGTTAAGGTAGTTCGTATACTATTGATCACGTGGTCTGTCAACGCTGAGATTCCGGGTTCGATTCTCAAGGCAGTTAGGGTGTACTCGCCTCCAATCTTAATTGACAAGGATTGCGAGTTTACTACCGCAGGTCGGCGGTTTTCTCCGGGTACTCCGGCTCCCTCCCCAATAAAAAATGGACGCCATGATATAGCTGAAAAATTGCTGAAAGTGGCGTTAAACACCATAAAATAAGACAAACAATCTAAACTCTAAGCACGTTATGACATATATCATGTTGTCCAGTTTATTATTTGTGGAAAATACAGCTGGAGTTGAACACCACCGAACTTCGTTAAACAATTAATGTACACTATTTAATTTAATGAAATTTTACAAAATGTATTTCGTCTGATGTAAAGTAATAACCATTTGTTAAACTATTTTTTTATCAACGCGACATAATGTTTTAATATCCAAAATCGACTTTGTAATCCACTCGAATGGAAATACCAAAAACCCAGGAAAGTTTATAGTTGCATTGCGTACAAAATGAAAGGTACTGTCTCCATATTGTTTATAATATCAAAGATACACAGTATACTCGCATGACTTCTATCATTACTTCGGACTAACAAGAATGATGTATAAAACAAAAATAAAATGTTATAGATGATGAGCACCAACAATAAAAAGTGTACTTTGGAGTTGACTTTAATACTTACGTACTTTTTAGTACACTTTATACATGATGATTTTTACTTGTGTAATCCTAATTTTCAACACGGATCCAAAATCTTCTTGCAACAAATTGTTAACCATTTCCCAATTTATTAAGGCACTTGCTTTGCAACCCGGCTATTTCAGAATTGCGATTTTCTTATTTTAGTTATGTATTTGTAATTTTAATGCACAAAGTGTAATGTGGATACTCTATTACTATACTGGAATATTCCACACTTTCTTGTTTTCTAGTGTGGATCTATGAATGTGCAGCAGAAAAGTTGCAGCTTACTAGAGTTTAACCACTGTTTTGAAGAGAGTAAGAAAGTAAAGTAAAGATAAATGTGAAAGAACGACAAAATGACTAAAACAAGATAAGATCAAGACAAGATCGTGTCATAAGTAAAACGAATGACATAGAGGAAACAGATACACTGTGCAGATTCCAAAGAAAAGAACCGATAAAGCAGGTCTAGCCATGAACATGAACGGATATAGACAAGTCTAGCAATAAACAGATACATACAGGTCTAGAACACCAAACAGTTATTTTTTGCATTTCCGGTGGAGCATAGAGTATCGGGAGAGAAACCTTTATCATTAAAACTGGCATCTGTGTTGAAAACCTTACTTACAATCAAAGCATTTCTATATAACCATCACACATTTTTAAGTTATATATACCTGGACAGAATTGAATTATGTGTCCAATTTGTATGATTGTTTTTAACTTTTATGTTTTATGTTTTATGTTTTTATGTTTTTAGATACAAGAGATGATTCAGACATAATTTATCTAAGATCTTGGAACACTGTTAATATTTACTATATGAAGTTCCTGATTTTTATGCCTTTGATAATTTTAAAATCTATAAATATTTTAATGAATGAACGGATATGTTTACAATATTTTTAACGCATTTGATACACATACCGATGCGATTCATTCAAACCACAATTTGCAGTCATTTTTTTCTCACTATTCATCATTTTCATTTGACAAGAATGCAGTTTGTCATTCAAACTTACTAAAAAATATGTTTAAAAAATAAGTTTTTCAACAAAAAATGATCTCAGTTGTTGGGGATTTCATATTGAAAATCATTCAAATAATTGCGCTTTTGTTTGTTTGTGTGTTTGTTTGTTTGATGGTGTTTAACGCCACTTTCATCAATTTTTCAGCTATATCATGGTGTCCAGTTATTTTTGGTGGAGGAAGACGGAGTACCCGGAGAAAACCCGCGACCTGCAGTAGGAAAACTGGCAATCCTTGTCAATTAATATTGGAGTCGAGTACACCCTGCTTGCAGTAAGAATCGAAGCCGCAATCTCAGTGTTGACAGACCACGTGATCAATAGTAGACGAACTACCTTGACCACTCGGCCACCGAGGTCCCAATTGTGCTTTTGTAACCGTATATCTGTTGAACGATGGAAGAAATTCATCACATTGTATGACATGCTTGTTGAGTTATGTGATTATCTTCTAAACCGTAATTATCAAATCACAATAGACTTATAAATACTAAACTATCTGACAAATATTAATTAAGTCATCCTAATCAGATCTAAATTTTAAGTACAGTGTAAATACCATCCTAACAAGTCAAGTCAGTGAGTCCGTTTTCTCTCCATCATCGCCACTGACATCATACATACATATTTTGGGGGTCTGAGTGTCGCCATCTGTTGCTGAACGGAGTAAAAATCAGCCAATAACATATTTCGTAATTGTCGCCTACTGTTTTCATTAATTGCGTGTAGTATTGTGGGTTTTTTTATACGACATGTTGTACAGATTGCCTACGGATTTCAAAAAGAAGCTGTATGAACGATAAAAGCAGGAGACGTTTGTTTTCTAGAAAGAACAGAGGACTGCAATATAGCATATGATATCAATTTGCATACAAACACTTCCACGTGTTTAACAAACGTTGTTCAAGATGCCAGATAAAGCAGAAGGAGCAGTATGTGAAAGCAGTGAAAATGATAAAATCATAATTACAAATTAATAGATAATTTAAGTTTTCTATAATCTTGACGTACTTCGTAAAACTGAAAAAGGACTTAGAAAGAGGTGGTTGAAGTAAGGAAGAAAGAAGATTGTTTTAACACGGTACAGATCTGTCAGGGTTATATAAAGATTCGACCCACTCACGATTCGCCCCACATTTAATAGCGATTCACCCCACTCAATATCGATTCGCCCCACATACATAAAAGGCGTTGGTATATATTAAAGCTATTGTATAAATTCATAAATATATAATTATAAATAATAAAATTTATTATACAAATTCATACATTTGCATATATTTAGTTGCCATGTGTAATAATTGGCGGCGAATCTCTAGAGATTAAAGAGAACTCGTGTTCACGTCTTTAATTAGTTATGGCTTACATTTGTCTTTTATTGAATGTTATCTTGTTTAATATCGTGAATAACTTTGATCAGAGTAACAGTTTGAAAGAATGAAAAGTTTATTATTTGTCTCTATTTTAAAGTTTGTTTGTTTGGAGTAACTGTTTGAAAGAATTTGTGCAAACTAAAGAAAAGTTATTTTTTATTTATTTACGTGTGAGAACATGATACACTTGTTCTTATTTCTGCTACTCACCAGTGTTTTGCAGTATATAACATTGTTTTTAACTAAATCAAGTTTTGAATGTTTTAATCAATTTATTATCTATATTTACAGAATATGATGATGATGATAATGCTTATTTTGATGATGAAGGAAAATGAAATGCAAATAATAATATAGACAACAAAACAATAAAATATTAACAATCTACATATAAACAACATTGATCAATTAACCATATAGCTGACTTATCACACAGGCCCATATAAAGTCGAACACGAGTATAGTAAAATACCGTACATGTAAGAATGTGAGGATATTAAAACTTATTATGCAGCACACTAGTTGTACATTTTTATTACATGAAAGCAAATTTCTGATTCTCATGGATTTATAAATCACATTTCCTGGAATAAAAGATAAAATGTATGCCTGTTCATTCATGTTGATTATGTTCATAGTTTCAAAACATGCCACAGATTATCACATTAATTTCCATTTAATTTTGTCTTATTTTTATTTGCTTGTTCAAGAAACGTTTCAGCTATCTTATGGCATATAGTTTTCTTAGGGAGGAAGCCTGTGTGCCAGGGGAAAACAACCAACCTTCGACAAGGTTCTGACGTGTGACACAATTTTGGAAAAGCCATGGAATTTAAATAACGAAAAGAAAAATTTCTACTGTCAGTGCCTTTGTCTCATATTCTGTGTAAAATTGCAAGTGTCAATGACACTGTCATGCTAAATTCAGTCATGAAAAATGGTCACATACTAGTGTTTTTTACTAGTCATGGAATTTTTAAACAAAGAAAATGTATGGACCCTGTTTCGATAGGGAAACTGGCAATCCTTGTCAATATAGATAGGAGTCAAGCACAACCTGCCAGCAGTTAGGCCCAACCCGAACCTCCGTGTTGACATTAATCAATAGTACATGACTAACTACCTCAACCACTCTGCCACTGAGTACCTCTCTTATAATATTAAGTCTCAGGTGATTTTAATTACCTATAATATTTCTATACAAGTACATGTACATGTGTTTCATGGAAAGAATGATACATGTTTGGTACCAGTTCACATATACTGTATGGACCTTATCTGCTCTTGAACCAGTTAAAAGAATACACCCATGTTTTGTCAGCAAAAAACTGGATGGTTATGAATGAAGTGTTAATTTAATTAACAAGGTGCTCTAGAAACATAAAATAAGTGGCAGAAAAAAACAAAAATATTTAAAACAGCAATAAGAGTACAATAACGATAATAGTTGTTAACACCTGGGTGTTGAATCACAATCAGCTGCTCCATTTAGGGTAATGGGACCTCTTTGCATATCATAAATCGTCATATGAGCTACATAATTGTATATAAGCATAATTTATAAGTACTGGTATGCTACATACAGACTACAATTAAAGGTTGATGTTTGAATAGCTTCTTATTTAGATTTTAGATGACCCAATAACCAAATCATTGACTTTAAGTGTCCTATTTTGGGAAGATGGGAGTTTAATATGATTGCGAGGCTACATCATACATGTAACTTAACTAACATTTAAAAAACAACACATTTAGTTTGGGCTCCAAATTTGGGTTTTATGAATCAATTGATAATCTTGATTTTGCATATTGAATTTGTTGATACAAGATATATTTCCAAGCGACCTTTCCCATCAATATAGTGTAGTTTTGTGCCCATGTATATGGTCATGTTTTGGAACATCTACTAGTACACATAAACCTTATTTTTAATACTGCTTAGTAAAAAGAAAAAAACAATGCAAAGGCTGCTAATGCAATTTTTGGACTTTTACAAGGCACCTGTTTATAATCATTCAATAAGTATGCAAGACAAAAGAATTAAAACCAAGGCAAACTGCCTTATGTTGTGGCTTGTCATTTAATACATGGTAAACTGTGTAGTTCGCCTTTTGGTAAAAATAATAAATTCTCTTAAAATGAGCTGGGACTCTTGTGCATGTATACGGCTTGTCAACATGGCAGGCAGCTAAGTTATGACAGTGTATGTAAATTATATTTAGCTTTATTTAGTTTTACTTGTTATGGTATGGCCAATACGGTCTAAAATTAAACTAATGTGCAAACAATTATAAACACTAAACTTTCTAGTGTTCCATTGCATTTACGTTTTGATATGATGGCCATAAACAGTTCTATGACTTAACAGCTTGTCATAAGAGATGCTTAAAAAGAGCTGTTCCAACACAGAGCTGATTTAAATTTTCTGTGGTAGACCAGCCCAACATCAGAAATTCTATAAAATGTTTTGGGATATGGCTGCTTCAGCGGAGAGCTGATTTAAGCTGTTTTGGGGATCTTCTTTCAATTTTTCAAAATGTGCTATTTCACCATCTGATTCTGTCTCCAGGACAAACTTATATTTAAAAGGGGCTGATGTATATATATTTAAATTACGGAGTGGCTATTTGTCCCGGCTAGCCGAAAAAATAGCTGTCACGCTATTCTACTGGCCATTAGAAATGTGCATGTCACGAGCGTCAGCATCAGCAGCAGCACGCGTCCATCTCTTATCTCTATTGTTATGACTGAAAATGGGGATAAAGTTTCTTGTGATGAAGAATTACAATTAAGAATCCGTCAATTTGAAATTGTAGAATTGAAAAAAATGTAGAATTTAACAAAGAGATTCCCTTTCCATATTGTCGGCAAGCAAAAGAGGCATTAACTTTAGACTTAAATATCCTAACAAATAAAGCTTGAATTCATCGAAGCGTAGTCATGGGTAGTGTATGAAAAATAAGCTCAACGGACAAATAAACCAGCAGTTAATCTTCAGATCATATATGGCCGGACAAATAGAATCTGCCTTTTAAATAATATGTGCATTTTGCTTTATTTAACAATTTCAAAACAAATGATCTGTTAGCTTTCTGTATATACATGGAAACAGAGATACGTATTTTAATATATACATGTTTATCTGTCTGTTGTTTGTATTCTTTGTTTTGGCGTAATTTGCAAAAGCGTTTATGTAAGTATGAATTTATTAAAGAACTAATTAGAAAACGCCATTTCCGTTTCGGCGTTTCGGTGACGTAGTTGCATGTCTTTAGTTGCAAGTCTACAACTTAAAACTTAATTGTGAATATCTGGAACACATACTAACATTTCTGAAGCTTGAATATTGTTGTGAAAATCACTTGCATGTGAGATGCCTCGAAATCATCTTTATAACAACAAACAACAATTATTCTTTATGTGGATTTTCGTCCAGTTGCATATTCGCTAGGTCAAAAGTATCTCCAATTATAAATGTTGAAAGCAAAAATGTTTCTCGTTTAAAATTACTATGTGGTCGGTTGTTTAAACATGTCATTTTATGATGCAAAAATGATCGTGGATTCAACCACCGACATTAAAACTTTTTTTTTAAATTATGTTCTTCACTTAATTTAACAATAGTTACAGAACATTTTATAAAACGCGCAACGATTTCTAATTGTCTCCGACTCGACAGAACCACGTCAAGCACTTTTTTAGTCGACATATTTTTGACCATTTTTAGAATTTCGATGTCATATTAATGTATACTAATGGGAAGAGCTCCATATAAATGCGATATTGTAGGAATCCCTTCGTCCCGAAGAGTGTGCTCAACTATACTCTTAATTGACAAGACTATGATAAAGCTAAACATTTCTAAAAGTGGCGTTAAACTACGACTCTGTATAGGTTAATGAATACTTAGATATTATAAATATAAAAACATGTTTAAAAACAGTTGATAACTTTACAAAATTGCGTTACAGTAAAGACTTTATTCTTCCTCAAATTATATTTAAAAAATTCTTAAATTGAATTAAAACAAAAAATTTAATACAACTAAAAGTACAGTTCCTATAAAAAGATCTGAAGTAAACTGCTGTTAAAAAAGAGACAAATACATAATGCTTCATTCTTTTCTGTATTTAAAATAAATTATGAATAATTATTGCTCTATTTGTTTATTAACAATGTGAAATCTGCAGACTAATCATTAGCACAAAATTCATATAATAATTTTAAATAGGTATGTTAGATAATTTTGATTCATAATATGCATTTATATTATTGATGTTTGTCAGGACAAGACTTCAATTATCTCCGATTATTTTTCGAAATACCAGATTGAGATGGATAATAGGATATAATTTGTGTATTGTATCTTGTTAGTTGATTTACCTTACCCCATCACTACTCGTCGTGATATTGACTCACAAACTCTACCTAATATTTAACCTTGTACTACTACACTATATTTCTAATGTGTATGTTCACACACAAACAGGTGTCCTGGTGGCCGTTGACCAAGGCATACGTAGTAGTCAGCAAGTACTGATCACCAACTTGTCAAAATAGTTTGCGTGAATAAGGCTAACAGATTAAATGCACAAAAGTTATACCAAAGGCCCGTTATGATCTTTGTTAGCAAAAATCCTCAAATAGGAATAGGTATTTGACATCGAAATCGTGCTAAGTGTTGGGATGTCTTGGCCATTTCCATACTTTGCTACAGTCGGATCTCTAAAAAAGAAATATGTCTTATGTTTGAATTTTCTGATGTTGGCGTAGTATTTAAAGTACTTCAAATAGTAATATACACAAAAAATTTCAAACCATCGTCATTGCGGTATAAAATTGTGTGTAATCTGGGCAGATGAAACAAGAAACCTCAAAGTGTGTATAATTATAAAAGGACTAGTAACCAGCAGCCATATTCTCAACAAATCGTAAATTTACACGTACGTGTAAAGATAAGATAGTCGTAACTCTACGTTTACGTCTACGATTGATCGTATTCTCGAAAGTAATCGCAGTTTTGCACGTAAAATAGCAATCGTAAATCTTACGTTTTGCACGTAGCGTTATCACGCATGCTCAGTTACTTCTTTCACTTTGGAAATAAACGTATTGAAAGGGAAATAATTACCTCAAAGTACTTAAATTATTACAGTTTTTAATTGCATAGTCTCACAAAACAGTTGACTGGTGGAAGGAAATACGGATTTATATTTGGCTAAAGTGATATTAAAAACAATAATAAATAAATAAATAAATAAATAAATGAATAAATAAATAAATAAATAAATAAATAAATAAATAAATAAATAAATAAATAAATAAATAAATAAATAAATAAATAAATAAATAAATGATATTAGTTGGTGTGATGAATATGTGTTTTAAAAAGTAATCTGTCAATTTACCATAACGTGGAACAAGACCTTTTTTAAAGTTGCGTTTCTTCAGTGTAGAAATTAACGAGTAGTTTAGTGTTATAATAAAGCAATAAATAACCTAATCCCATTTTAACATAATTAAAACAGCATGATGTAAAATCGCAAATCATATAGGAAACATTTAATTTCCGGAACGTTTTTTCATAAATTCGGTTGTTGTTTCCTTCTTTTAAAATTTATAAATTTTTGTAAGAGTTATTCCCCATGAGTAACACATTTTTCAAAATATTTGCAAATTTTGAATGTTTTCTCTTCGTTCTATGTCACGTGCAACAAAATCAATGATGCTAAGTAGTGAATGGCTTGAAAAACGATTTCTCTTTGCAAAATTATGAGGGACGCTAGGACTTACGAGCGCTCAGGAGCAGACGTAAGTTTACGATCAATTTTACACGTAACTTACAACTACGAATCTTTGAGAATATTAAAACACACGTAAACTTACGCTACGTTTAAAATTACGTTTACGATTTTTTGAGAATATGGCTGCAGGGTTTGATTTCATATTTTCATTTTCCATTATTTACATGCCAGTTACCAGTACAGACATAACTTGTGTTTGTTTCATGTAATAATCAATAAGATCTCGATATTTAGTATTTTGTATATTTGCCATAATAACATACATGTACGGATTTTAACATTTTTGCAACATTTTGTAATATAAGTCGTCAAATGGCAATGGTATGAAGAGCAGACCTCGAAGTCGTCAATAGTTAGGCCATTGTACCGTCACAGGGATCAATATCAAAAGGTGCAGACCACTAAGCCGTTAAAGTGCGAATGGTGTGGGTGAAGACCGTTAAAAGGCCCAAGTGTTTTCCTCGAACCATGGTTTCATTCGTTGAAAATGCTACCTTCTTCAGTATTAAAGTTTTTGTAAAAAAATATATATTTATAAAGAATTAGTTTAAACAAACTAACACTGTTGCCAAAACTCTCATTAAAAGTTTTTTAAATGTGATGTTGAAGAAGGATGCTTACAAAGGAAGTTATGTCTGATTGTATGAATTGATTTTTACTAAATCCTCAGAGGCCTCGGTGGCCACGTGTTTAAGGTAGTTCGTCTACTATTGATCACGTGGTCTGTCAACGCTGAGATTGCGGGTTCGATTCTCACTGCAGGCAGGGTGTACTCGACTCCAATCTTAATTGACAAATATTGCCAGTTTTCCTACCGCAAGTCGGGTGTTTTCTTCGGGTACTCCGGCTTCCTCTCCCAATAAAAAATGAACGCCATGATATAGCTGAAAAATTGCTGAAAGTGGCGTTAAACACCATAAAATAAAACAAACTAAACTCTTAGCACTTTATGACATATATCATGTCGTCCAGTTTTTTATTTTTAGAAAATACAGCTGGAGTTGAACACCCCCGAACTTCTTTAAACAATTATGTACACTGTCCGCAAGTAATTTAATGAAGTTTTACAAAATGCATTTCCTCTTTATGTAAAGTAATAACCATTGGTTAAACTTTTTTCTCAACGCGACCTAATGTTTTAATATCCAAAACTTTCTTTGTAATCCACTCGGATGGGAATACCAAAAAACAAGGAAAGTTTATAATTGGATTGCTTACAAAATGAATGGTACTGTCTCTATTTTGTTTATAATATCAAAGATACACAGTGTCCTCGAATGACTTCTATCAATACTTCGGACTATCAAGAATGATGTACAAAACAAAAACAAAATGTTATAGATGATGAGTACCAACAATTAAAAAGTGTACTTTGGAGTTGACTTCAATACTTACGTACTTTTAGTACACTTTATACATGATGATTTTTTTGTTGTGTAATCCAAATTTTTGACATGGACCCAAAATCTTTCTCCAACAAATTGTCAATCATTTCCCCATTTATTAAGGCACTTACTTTGCAACCCAGCTATTTCAGAATTTCGATTTTCTTATTTTAGTTATTTGTTTGTAATTTTAATGAACAAAGTGTAAAATGGATGCTCTATTACTATACTGGAATATACCACATTTTCTTGTTTTCTAGTGTGGATCGGGTATACAATGAATGTGCAGCAGAAAAGTTGCAGCTTACTAGAGTTTAACCACTGTTTTGAAGAGAGTTAGAAAACAAACTAAAGATTAAAGTGAAAGAATGACAAAATGACTAAAACAAGATTCGTGTCATATGTAAAACGAATGACATAGAGGAAACAGATTCACTGTGCAGATTCCAAAGAAAAGAACCGATAAGGCAGGTCTAGCCATGAACTAGTAAAGAAACATTTAGCAATGAACGGATAGAGACAAGTCCAGCAATAAACATATAAATACAGGTCTAGAACACCAAACAGTATTTTTTCATTTCCGGTGAAGCATAGAGTACCGAGAGAGAAACCTTTATCATTAAAACTGACATGTGTGTTGAAAACCTTACTTACAATCAAAGCATTCTTATGTAACCATCAATCATCCCAAGATTCATCGATTCTATTATCTCAACTCCGAACACGGTTGCATATCTAGCAATCATATTCAACCAGGACTTAGCATTTTGATCTAATTAAACAGGGCTTCACATCTGCAACTGGAAAATATAAAAAATGTGTGTTCAGTAGAGTGTACATATATATCTTTATTTCCTCTTGTACAGAGATTCATAAAAAAACAAATTATATACATAACATCAAAATGCAAAAAAGTTCAAGGCAATACAAATGAGATATACATAAGATATACAACGAATAGCAAAAATATTAATAATATTATAATATATAAACATGCAATAGTTCATATTATATTCAATTCTGATTAATATTATTTTATTTCTGAGTGATATTTTTAAACTTTATTACGTCTCAAATTATGTATTTTGCCAGGTGTAATGAAATTGTCAATTTAATCATTGATATTTTACACGTACGTTTTTAACAGCAAAGGTTTGTTCATTGAATTTGGCTGTCTGCCAAATGAGCACGGTGACTCTCTAAAAGTGCACATCAATTCTATTCTATCGCCTTGAAATTCGGATAATGTTTTTCATATAAACTTTGTAACTTTGTAATTAATTCAACCGCTACGTTAGGGTGTATACAAGCTTGAATTCACCACAACGTTAAAATACTTACATCCGAAAGTGACCCTGAAACTCGAAATATCGTCATCGGCCGTCTCCAGGCCAGAGTATCTTAAAGTGAACTAAAAAAAGAACCAGAGCAAAATTTAGATGCAGTGTTGACAGCTCTAGGCGGTCATACACGGTACTCGCTTAAACGTGACCTGAAGTATTTTTAAGTCTTAAATGGACTTAGTTTGTTTTTAATTTAACCAGTTTGGTAAATGCTTATATTGTTACTATAAAATCTCAATCCAAAATACATCCACTAACAATTTTTTTAAAATCCACTATGCGGTACTTTTGATAGTGTTTTTTATGCTTAGTATTAAATGTATTGAATTTCGTTTTCAATTTAACAAGAATGAATTTCAAGTCGCAGTCATCACAACAACGCGCTTTTGATCAGGAAAATAATAACTAGTGTCAAGTCATCCAGCAGTAAATGTCCCTCACAATAGTTTTATCCCGCAATGTTTAACTTGATTTACCCAGTTGCACGTGTTAAGCTAGGCTAAAAAAGGAAGTCGCAGAATTAAAGCCTTCTAGCTATGTAGGGATAGAATTAAAACTTAAAAAAAAACACTAATAAAATTTTAAAACAATCTTAGGGAAATACGGAGCGTAGTAAATGTGACACAAGGAAGACATTTAGACTCAATATACAGTTTATTGTGCAGATCTACTTAGACATCAAGCTGAATATGACTAATTTGTTATAAAAACTTACATTCTCATATGTTCTAAACTCATAATGGTCAGTTTATGAGTATTTACCCCTTTTGGGCGATAGTAAACTAACATAATAATACACATGCAACATGTTAATCTTTATTTCTAATTAAAAATTTGAACCATATGTCAGTTGTGGTGAAATCATGTGTTACCTACAATTTGTCGCTGTTAAACGCAAACAATGGACATATCGTTTTTAGAACGCAACCTGTGTTTAAGCATCACCTCGTGTTGTGATAACCAATCAAATCATAAGAAAGTTGCCCGATTAGCAATATCAAACAACACGAAAGATGGGTCGTTTGTTGTTTGTTGTCCAGCGATAAATATTTAACCTATATTCAAGATGTCAACTTTTAAATTATTATTACTTATTCAAACATCACGAAGGCAATTTTGTTTACTTTCCTATTCTATTTTTTATTGATTCAGCGTTCAGATCCAAACTTTACCCTACATCAGAAAGGGATCAAAAGGATCAACTCGTAGGTTTCATTCGTGTTAACATTTTAAAAACACCCCATAAAAAGCTATTGGCCACACATAATTTTAGATGGTTTTTAGTTTGTTTGAATGGTGTTTACGCCACTTTCAGCCTTTTTAGCTATATCAATGCGTCAAGTTTTTGTAGAGGACGAAGCCGGAAAACCCGAAAAAAAACCTCCGAGCTACGGTAGGAAAACTGTCAATCCTTATCAATTAAGATTGAAGTCGAAAACACCCCACTCTCAGTGAGACTCAAGCACTCAACCTCAGTGTTGAAAGACCACGTGCACGTGATCACTTGACAGACTTTCAAGACCAACTACCTTAACAACTCAGCCACAAACCCCCCTTCAGGTTAGACAAAAACTAACAACAATCCTACGATAGACTTAATGAATGATTGAATCTTTGCTAAATTTTCTAGATAGCAATATGTTAGCTACACACAAAAATACAAAACATCGTCATTGCAATATAAAAATATGTGTAATTAGGGTCTGATGGCATAATTTCATTATTAACATACCCATTACATACATAATTTGTTTATGTATTTAATACATTGATATTCAATATTTTGTAACAATAACAATAACATATTTTCAATATAATTATTGATATATACAGTCCGCCAAACGTTAAGCATCACCTAAATATTTTCTTAAGTAATTTTATTACAAAACGATTCATTCAGCATCTGATGCATTTATGCAATGCTTTCAAACAATACCTTTATATAACATACAGGTCAGATGTCAATAATTAGAGTTTTAAAGTGTACAAATCGGTTTCAAAAACTTGTCCCGCTTCTAATTAACAGACTGACTTTGAATGAAATAGCCTTGTCCGATTGCACATGGATATTTTGGTTAGTTATTATCTTTTAAAGACTTTTCAACATGGTAAGACGAAAATTAAGTATCGCCGAACGCTGGCAAGCAATTGGAATGAAAAATGCTGGAATGAGTAACCGCCAAATAGCAGCCAATTTTGGGGTGAACAACTCTGTTATTAGCAGACTTGTTGCGAGGCATAGACAGATAGGGTCAATCGAGGACCGCCCAAGATCTGGGAGACCCCGTAAAACAACCCCTAGAGAGGACCGCTTCCTTGCTCGTCAAGCCAGATTTCACCCTTTTCAACCGCAGGCCAGTTACGAGGAATGTGGCCTACTGGTGGTCAAATCAGTGACCGAACAGTTATTCGGAGGCTTCACAGATCTCGATTACGTGCCCGCAGGCCTTTGAAACGACCAGAACTGACAAGAAGGCACCGCCAAGCACGAATGGAGTGGGCAAGACATCATCGTCACTGGAATATAAGAAGCTGGAGACGTATTCACTGGTCAGATGAAAGCCGCTTTCTGTTGAAGCCTTTTGACGGTCGGATACGTGTTTGGCGGCAAAGGAATACAGCTTTGGATAGAAACCATATTGTAGGAACAACTGCATTCGGTGGTGGCGGAGTTACCGTATGGGGATGCTTTTCACATGACTGCAAGCTCCCTTTACAGATTCTCAACGGTACATTGAATGGTCTGAAATACCGCGATGACATCTTGGATGGTCACGTTAGGCCACATTTTGACAACCAAGCTCTTGCAGACAGACCAATGTTTCAAGACGACAACGCTCGACCCCATCGAGCCCGTGTTGTGAGGGACTTTATTGAAACAAGAGCCATTGACACACTTCCATGGCCAACCATATCACCGGACATGAATCCGATTGAGCATGTGTAGGACTTTATCGGGCGAAAAGTCAATCAACGGAACCCAAGATGCCAAAATGTTCGAAAATTAGAAGTCGCACTTGTGGAAGAATGGCAGAGATTTCCACAGTACAGACTTAGGCGTTTGGTTGCTGGAATGAGGCGGCGTGTTGAACATTTACACGGGAAGCGTGGAGGTTATACCCGATATTGATGGAAAATACGCCAAACGACAGTCCATTTGTTACTCTTTCACCTCAGGACTTGTTGAATGACTGTAATTTTGTAAACAATGAAAAATTTTGTGTCAAACTAAAACTTAAAATCACCTATTGTTTTGTTGTTTTTTGGCCTATTTTTTGTGATCATTATTAGACCACTAGAATTTAATTTTACAATTTGAGGATTTAAATAAAGAATTTTACAGGTTCAAATTTCCTAATGATATATACATTTTCATACAAATTAAACAGTTTCTCATTTGTTTATGTTATTGAAAAAACATTAGATCCGGAAAAGTAGGTGATGCTTAACTTATGGCGGACTGTATATAATCAATACTAAAATATAGATGTTGTCTTTTTTGTTAAGCGTATGCCTCTTGCATTATAAGGCGTGAAAATATTTAATGGTAAGGGGGTGCATCCACTATGACGTCACAGTGGACATTAGTGACGTCTGCAGACCGATCAGGCGTTGCAGTGACCAAAAGTATTGGTACATGTATATACAACAGTAGTGTGTTGTAAAAAATATAGCTTGTATGAGACTAAGCGACTGGGTTAATGCGAGGCTTCGCTGAGCATGTACCCCTTTACGCGCCGAAAACAAATTACAATGTTGTTATCCTGCAATTAAAAATGCTTATTTTTTAATATGGAGTAGGCACTGCTTAAATACGAGTACAGACAATATAGTCCTTTATTATTTTATATAATGTGCATTTCATAATTGACGTTACTTACGAACACCCTTAAAGTGCCTCTAAATTCCAGTGGTCACGTGACGTCTTTCTTTGTTATGGTGACGTCACATGAAAACTTAAATGATCATCAGTCAATCGGATCACCTCGGTTATTTCCGCCTATGGTTGGAAAGTAATCTCGGAGGTATGTGTATGAATATAGACAAAAAATCGGTCCAAATGATACGGTTAGCCTGTTTACACAGCAACATAAATTTAGTGCGAGGAAAAAGATTAGCATTTATTTATTCAACTATACAAATCTTATCGAAGCAGAACTAAAATCGGATAGATGATTGTATTTTTTAAACTTAAATTCGCTAACACTGGCCAAAAAATTCCTTCTCTGACAACGTTTTAATAGATAAGTATTTGTTTACAATCTAACGTCATCATTAACAATGAACAAACCGTCAGTGACAAGCCAATCAAATGAATGAACTGAAACGTCAGAAACGAAGTTGTGACGTAACAGATTCATTGAAATGACTGAAAATAGTTCAAAATGGAGATCACTTACCTCCGAGGTTACTTTCCCGCTCCATGACGGAAATGGCCGAAAGATGTTCCGATCGGATCATCAGTGTTAAAGATCGATTTAGAGATTGCAAAAAATAGTATGAAATTTGTGTTGTTATTTATAAATAAAAACTTTATTTCTATCTTTAAAATTAAATTTAAGGGCTCTTCTCCATTCACTTTGTTACAGTTTTTTTACGATATCGACTTCCGGACGAAAAAAAAATCAATATCAGCACTGTAGCAACCGTTAATGTAATAACAACCGATAATGTAATAAACTTTTAAAATATTTTTTAACATATTGTAATAAACTCAGTAGGTCATTTAAAAATACCTGATCGTAAAATACACCTTAGGTTTATCTTAGGCTACGCAAACATTTTTTTTTTATTCTTAAATTTATTACATTAACGGTTGAGACAGTAACCGTTAATGTAATACAACACCCAAATGCGTCAAAACTCAATTTTACTAGGAAAGATTGTAATATAAACGTTTATGGTATTGAATACAAGTTACTAAAGGTCTGGATTCAACATAAAAAGGTTTTAATGTTTGAAATTTTTAGTTTATTACATTAACGGTTGAGAATGTAACCGTTAATGTAATACAACACCCAAATGCATCAAAACTCAATTTTACTAGGAAAGATTGTAATATAAACGTTTATGCTATTGAATACAAGTTACTATGGGTCTGGTTTCAACATAAAAAGATTTCCTGGTTTGAATTTTTTAGTTTATTACATTAACGGTTACATTCTCAACCGTTAATGTAATAAACTAAAAATTTAAGAATAAAAAAAAATGTTTGCGTAGCCTAAGATAAACCTAAGGTGTATTTTACGATCAGGTATTTTTAAATGACCTACTGAGTTTATTACAATATGTTAAAAAATATTTTAAAAGTTTATTACATTATCGGTTGTTATTACATTAACGGTTGCTACACAGCACTAAGCATATTTTGATCACGTGACACATAATTGCCGTAGAGCCCACCGCTCTCCGCTGCCCGCTGCGAGGTGCTCGCTATTAATACATTTTTTTTAATTTGAACCCAAAAGGATTCCTAGTCCAAATTACAATGAAATAATTCTGATTAAATTTAGTCTATATTTGCAATATTATTTTCATTTGATGCTGAAATCATATTGTTTCATGTGCCAATATTGACCAATCAGAATAAGGGCGACTCATATTGTAGACAAGGCTAAAATATAGAATACAATGTTCATGTACAAAGAGTAATGGTTATATTCGACACCAAGTATTTGTTTAATAAAATTGTGGTTGTCGAATATAGTAATATAGTTAATTCTAGTTATTGAAATTGAGTACACTACTGAGACAGCTAGGTCTGTCCCATACCTTGACCTACACCTGGAAATTGACAATGAAGAGCGGTTAAGAACCAAAATTTACGACAAAAGGTATTATTTAAATTTTCCTATTGTCCATCTTTGGTGTGGCAACAATCCTGCAGCACCCGCATACGGAGTATACATTCCCAATTGATCAGGTACTCAGAGCCTGTATTTTCTAGTCAGATTTCCTTGATAAATGATAGAAAAGCTACTTAACCAGCGATTCACATTGGCTAGATTAAAGTCATCACTTAGGAAATTTTACGGTCGGCATTATGACTTAGTTAACCGTTACGGAATATCTCTTACAAATGATCATTGTTTTGTTCAGTTTGTATCTATTATTTTCCCACCTTCTTACTGAATGATGACTACCCCCGAATATTACTAGTTACCGGATTTCATCTTAAACAATGCTACTGGTGCCACGCGTGGAGCAAGAGTTGCTTACCCTTCCGGAGCACCTAGACTCAACCTCGGTTGTCAGTTTGGTTCGTGTTACTCATTTTTGTTTTGTTTTTTGTGTTTTGTGTCTTTCTTTCTTTTTTGTTTTTGTGTTTGTTTGGTTTTTTATCTGCTCTTTTGTTTAACTATAGTTTTGTCTTCTTGTTTTATGATTAATTCTAGGTATTTTCTATTCTTTTTCCTGAATAAATAATTTGTGACAAAGTTCGTACTAATTATATAAGAGACTAAACGCTTGATTACTATAATATCTTCAAATAATAAGCTTTTATATATCAACTCAATTCAGGGACCTTATTCACGGAGCCTCCGTAAATTCGGCATATACGGAAGTCTTTGCGGACCATTTTCGCATTTTTTTTACCGAAACTTTTCGTCGTATTCACAAAGCCTCCGTAAAGTTTGCGGAAGATTTACGGAATTAAAAAGGTAATTAAAAATAAGTCAATAAACAATACTTTCACATTTTACTATTAAATAATTTGTATCTAAGTATAAGAATTACAGCTCTCGATGAATGACAACGTGCTCTAGATAATCTAACCAAAATGTTGTTGGTGTTGATCACCGAATACCATTGAACGTGAAGAAGCAGACGAACATTTGTAAATATCGCAAGATCCCTTTAGAAACAAAAATGGCTGACTTATTATGTAAAATTCCCGTAGCAAAAGTCAAGGACGATTTCTAACGACTAAACAACAACAAAAATGTCCAAAGGGGTTTGGTATTTAGTATAGTGTTGACATATCTCCAATCTCCAACATTTGATCCCTACTGGATAACTGAAAGTCTGTTCGCAACAAAAGTTTGGAATCTTGCGGTTGTTTATGTATCGGAGAACAACTATCAGTCCAGAAATAAGAATTTTGCACTGGAATTTTAAGTTCTTTTAGAATCATTTTATTTGTTCTATTGGCTGCTGTTGCTGCTGTAAGTTCCAACCTCGGAAAACTAACTTATTTCAAAGGTGTCACTCTAGCCTTTCCAATGACGAACGAACAATGAATTTTATAATGAAGATTTTCAAGTCTTAAGTAAGTAACCACTCGAAAACATGTTTCACTGGCGTCGGCAAATGATTAAGCTGAAGAGATAATAATACAAATGTCACCAAAGATACCAAGGTAAATAGAATTTACTACGCCAGACACGCGTTTCGTAATCAAGACTCATCAGTGGCGCTCAAACCAAAACAATATTTAAAATCCAAATGATTAAGACGATGTAGAGCTTTTATCACCCAAATTCCAAAACGTTATACCAATACCGGCTAAGACTATCAATACCTTAAATGTAGAAGAACTTAGAATTAAAATAATTTCGAAATTTCAGGGCAGTACAAGGAGGTTTTTTCAGTCTGACAGTTTATGCAAATCATTATACCAAAAAAATTCGCATTTCTGTAATACTGTTTGTGGAGCTCCAATACTAATCTCAACTTAAATGCTGCAGAATTACTTTTGGGCGCAACGTAAACACAGCTAAAAATTACTATGGATCGTAGACGCCACTGACAATAAACAATATTCCTCTCATTGTTTTGGGGTTTGAACCTAAAAGTGTCTGTTTCAACGCAAGACTGAACGCCGAACGCTCAATCAATTGGTACATTTTCTTTGTCCAAGTAGATATTCAACACGTCTTTGGCTCTGTCTGATATCGGTATCGATCGCATTACATCCCGACTACTGCTTATCTGCACTTAGCACTCCTGAAACCACCATTTTATAAAAGTGTCTGCAAATCCTTGACTAACTGTAGAGCAGTTCCAACGTTTTCAACCGATTTACGACAATCGTCTATATAGAAATTTCTCAATGCCGTGTCGATTACTTCATCGTTGAATTAACCTCTACAATGTTTTCGGCATGTCTAAGCTCAAAGTTAACAAACTCGGTGACGACGTTGAGCCGAAAAGGTGAACGCTCATTTGGTACTCAGTAGGTTCATTTCTTGTGCCTCCGTCTTTCCACCAGTCTTTTGAGCAACCCAGATACTCTCGCGGTGTAAAACAAGAAAGGCAAGACAATGTCATTTAAACATTCTGAATTTTTTTAGCCACTTATTTTTCTCAAATTTGGCATGAGTGTTGGGTACTCAAAATTGTGTACGTCATCAGTTTTCAGCGTCAAAATATGACGTCCTTATATAGTATGATGACGTAATCAGAACTCTTAAGTCCTGTAAATATTAGGACAGAAATAAAGGAATCTGTATTTTGGTACTTTTTTCTTCCTTTTAAACTGTTGAATTAAACAATCAAAACTTTTTCAAGAATGAGTTTTTCTGAATGTTAATTTTCACCATTTATTTCAATTTTTTCAATTTGTTTTCATGTATTGTTAAAGCGCTATACATTCAACCATGTCTATACTAAACGTTACCGTGTCTGTGCGGCGGTTTTTTGCCTGACAAATGAAAGCTGCTTGTAGATTCAAAATATCATATTTTGAAATCAACAATTATTTTCCAGATTTAATCAGCGTTTTAAAATGTTGATTTTTCATTTTGATTGGTCGATTTTCAAAAGTATATCAGCCATTTTGTTTCTCAATTGGTCTAATGTTGTTTACAAACGTTCGTATGATTTCGTGACGTACAATGGTATTCGGACAAACCTCGAGACTTTTTCCCGCCTCAACATGCAGTCGACATTACCCAAAGGATTTCGAATATACAACAATGGAATGTTCCTAACGTACACTTCCGTTCTAATTTTAGATCACATTTTACTATAGAAAATCGACCTATCAAAACGCTGATTAAATACGTTTAGAGGCCCAATAACGCGCTACGTCATACATGTCTATAACTCGCATCCTCGTTCGGCATTAGTACTTAGTGAAACATACTATCGATGTCGCCAATAACTGCAATCTCGTCCTGCCTAAATCAGATCAGTGTACCAACTAACGTGTCTGTTACGTTTGGACATTGTAGTAACGTTCATTTAGAGACGTACCCTAAAACATGGTTGCGAAATCAATAACAACCCAGATTTTTGTCTTTCTCGGAATTCATGCTGTTCTTTGTGCAACATTTTTTGTGCCTTGAGCTGAGTATATTTATTATTGATTTTTTTCTCTGATTGATAACATTTTTAAGAGCGAAGGCCTCCATTGATCATATCCAAATAAGAAACTTGTCATGATGTTATGTACGAACTATAGTACGGTTGATATTGTATATAACTTGTATATATATGTGTCAACTTTTTTTCTCATGCATTTTGCGAAGAACTCTGTGATCCTCTAAAACAGTTTTTTTTCATTGGCGGGGGATGTAATATTGTATTTTGGCATGATCGCAGAGTTCTCACGATAGTTCTAAAGTTACCTCCCTTTTTACACTTTGTCTTTTGGGACATCCGGATTGAATACGTTTCAATTTTTGTTTTGTAAATAGTTTGTTTATGGGGAAAAGAAAATTAAATGGGGTTTTGATCTGTTGATTGATTGGTTGGTTGGTTGGTGTTTAACATCCATCAAATAATGTTTCAGCTATTTATTTTCAGGACGTAATGGCATGTTGAAAACCGTGTAATCTTAACGTCAATGTAAAATACAGTGTTTTCGTGTAGCTAACGTTTTACGACTACCATAGGGGGTCTCGGTGGCCGAGTGGTTAAGGTAGTTCGTCTACTATTGATCATGTGGTCTGTCAACACTGAGATTGCGGGTTTAATTCTCACTGCAGGCAGGGTGTAATAGACTCATATCTTAATTGACAAGGATTGCCAATTTTCCTACCGCAGGTCGGGGGTTTTTTCCCGGTACTCCGGCTTCCTCCCAAGAAAAAACTGGACGCCATGATATAACTGAAAAATTCCTGAAATTGGCGTTTAACACCATTCAAACAAACAAACAAACGACTACCATAAGATTACGGTTTCGGATCTTGTAATTTCTTTGCAGATGAAGGTGTTCTTATAGCATCCTTGCTCTCTACACGAATTCTACTACTAAATGGCTGAACATAGATTTTACGCTGAGATTTGGTTTCAAACACTATATTCTGGCAGTTTTTTAGAAAGCTGATTTACTTGGAACCCATTGGACGCTTGTGGATTTAGACGTGATTTTTCAACTTGCACACGCTTTTTGGAGAATTAACTTAATTGTTTATATTTTTCTGTATAAGAGGTATACCTTTGTTTTTAATTTTTTTTTTTTGTGTGTGTTGATTTTAATATGTCTTCCTTCCTCTTACTTGTACCATTTTCTAACTCTTCTACCAATCTTACGTTCGCATCAGTTAGTTTAACTTCATTCTTTATTTCCAATTCTTCCTCTTGTAGACTATGTTTCAACTTAGCTTCTTCTATGCATCAAAAGCTTCAGCTCGTGCTAAAAGTTCAACTTTTCGTTGATCTTCAACTAATTTTGCTTTAGATGAATGACTTGAGTGACTAGATATTGAACTTCTGTGACTTTGGGCTTAGAACGTGTACTCCGCTGTGACCTTTTATCGTCTTAAGTTGCACTTTGCGGAGGAATAGTCTGAATTACATTGACAGAAAACAGTGTTTGTATTTGGTTTGTAAATAAAAACCTGCTATTTTGGTCCTAAAAAAATAACATTGTGTATCTGTTAATCGTTAAAGTCTTTAAACAGTTCCTGCTACTTATCATGAGTTTCTGGCAACTCTAAAGATGTATTAATCTACCTAGAGTATACTGACTTGTCTTTATCAACGTCCGTTGTTTAACATTAACTTTTCCAAATCACTAGTAAGAATGTCAAAGGTTTTATTAAATGAGAACGTTCATTTCGTTGTAAATTCATAGTATACATAAGTCCTTTTTTGGTTAGCTTCCTCTAGAGCTCCCGTCTAACCTTGACTGAATCGTCGGCATCTTCAATGTTTATAACATGTTTTGATAAGGTATGCAATAGCTTGCAGCGAGTATACTGATATTTGCAAACGTCATCTATTTCTTCGGGATAAACTTATAAACCAAGGTTAAAAGAAAATACGACTCGTCCGCGCCTTTAATAAGTTTTACTTTAGATAGAGCTTCCTTGTCGAAAAATATTCTCGTTTGAAAATATGGTTGCAGATAGTGTTCCCAATTGAATTCAGTGTACAGTGAACGTGCTACGATGATTTTTTTGATACACCTATTAGTTACTAGTGGTATATGATACCCATCTATTTTAATCAACTAACCAACTCACATTCTGCATTAATGAAAGCGGGAGGTTTGGCATGCCATAAAACCTGGTTTAACCCACCATTTCTTTTGAAATGCCTGTACCAATTAAGGACCATTGCTGTTGTTGCTTTATGTTGGTTGTTGGCATGGAGTTTGCCGGTTTTTCTAACTTTGATTTGTGGAAATTTTTTTTTTGGACAGTTTCATCGGAGTTCGGTATTTTGTTATTACCTTCATTTCTAATTTGATAATAATGTGTTTCGTGAAAATATGTAAAACTGCATATTCAAAGGTCATCTTTATTATAAAAAAATAAAGATGACCCAGAGAAAGAAGTGAATACATGTGATACAAAATATACTGTGTATACGATACGAATACAATTTACTGAAAATAGGAAGAAAATACAATGTTCTAGTACTTTGCTGATTAACCAAATTAACCTATCTATATCAATAGCTAAATACTAAAATAAGGATAATATCATAACTATTTAGATAATTCTAATGTAAACCAATTCAAAATATTTCCAAACGTTTCATAGAAAACTATCCATTCGCACGTACACGGCTTCGGAAGGTTATTTATACACAAAAAATACAATAGCTCACCAAATTAGTACTTGCACTAACTCGACACAGAATAAACCGACAATCAATTAATTGTAAAGTGATTATGTTGTTACTTCAGTAATATGCCTTACATATAAAGATGGTAGACAACGTTAAAGTGCCCGTCTCACAACCTTTACATATAGACTTGACGTTCCGCAATATTTTACAAGTTTTAAAGAAGTCTTTCCGCAATGTTTACGGGTGCAGAATTACCGGAGCTGTCGTGAATATGATTTTTTCTTACCGGGAAGTTTACAGGAGCGGTAACTTTAAGGAGGCTTCGTGAATAAGGTCCCTGGCGTACCCGGTAAGAACTTACGGCTTTTCTAGTAAATTTTGACGCAGCCTAAATGCCAGCACCGCACATTCATGATTCATGAAGTTACTTTGGAGCATCCTTACAGTGCCTCTGAATTCCTTACGTTTGGTCTTTACTGGTGACGTCACATGAATGGCATACGATTATCCTTTTTTTAAATAGAGCGTTTTAGTCAGGAATTGCTAAAAACTGTATTACATTTTTGTTATTTTTAAACAACCATTTAATTTTTATCACCGGATGTCAAATTTATGTTTAAGTCTACTTTTAAATTACTTTTAGTGCTCTTCTCAATTCACTTTGTTATAGTTTTTGACGGCCGAAAAAAAAAATAATTAACATCATATTTATTTATTTAAAGCACAGTTATACCCCGTGAGGGGTTGAAGGCATACATAAACAAAAATTAACAAATCATATAGTAGAATTATGCAATCTTCAAGTCCACTTTCCTCAGTATTAAAGACTTTTTAATAAATGGAACAACAAACTGCAAATAACAGCATTAGACATATTGTTATCACGTGATACAGAATGTGGTAGAGTACGCAAATATTCTCGAGCGGGCAGTGAAATTAAGCCGAATATAATGAAATGTTTTGACATTAAAATCTTGTTAAATGATTTATTTGTTTTGTGTCGACGGATTTTCCTTATCTAATGTTTTTAAGATACAAGATGTCAAAAGAGTAGTGTTTTTAATTTCCAAACATCAAGCACTTACTGGCTTGAGTGTATAACAGGCAATGTTTTCGGGTATTTTGTATCAAATTTCAATTTTTTATTTTATTAGATTATCGTAATTATGAGCACCATATATACTTGTATATCACTACTGCTACAAATATGATGATATGTTTAACATTAGAAGAAACTGCCGCAAAAACAAACTAGTTGTTGTATTATACAGTGAAAATTCGTTTGTAAACACTTTGTTATTTCTATATTCAAAATTGTATTACACTGATTCTATTTTCACAGTATTTGCTTATTTGAATGTATTTTTTGTTTACATTTTCCTTGTGCTACAGAGCGGCTCATCGTTTTACCAGGTGGTCAGGACAATGCCCCTCATTGGCGGTTGTCAGCAATAACACGAAAATTCTTTCGAGCTGACAATAAATGGAAACGTTTGGAGAGTGCCACACCCTTGCATGATAAGCAACCGTTTATAGATTTAGGCGCTTTGTATCACCTATAAAGTCTAAATATTTGATAATACCAAACTCTCAATACTGATTACGGTGAAGGATTTATAGGATAATTAATTGGACAGAGTGAATATCCAAAATACGATCACGTGTGCCGCATAACGCATCTGATTAAACGAGTACGCAGAACTTGTTCTGCGCACGAGTTTAATCTGATGCTTTATGCGGCACTAGTGATCATATTTTGGATATTCACGATACCCAATTGATTATCCTATTTATTATACAGATCAAAATTGTTTTCGTAAAATTTTAATGCTTAATCCTAAATTTTATGAACGGCGGATGAATATCTGTATAGTACAAAACCAACTGCAACTTTGGCGGGAAAAAGCCGAGAGTGAAAATAAACGATAATTTTTACATGTGATTTACCGTGATTTCTGTCACTCGGAAAATTCGATATTTCATCTCTATCTATATAATAAATTTGTTTGTTGACATGTTCACTGCTGAACATAGCGGAAATACCCGCTGAACAATAAGCAACCGGTTAGCGGTTGTCAGTCATAAAACATAATGCTTGACGTCGGAGCCAAATTTGTTTTGTTTTTTTTTTTTTTGGTTTGAATGGGATTTAACTTCACTTTTCAGATATATCGTGGCGATTGGATTTTATAAAGGGAGGAAGCCGTTCTCTGTGAAAACCTCCGACCTTCAGCAGAACAACTTGCCATCAATATCAATTAAGGTTGGAGTCGAGCACACCCTGCATATGTGCATTATGGATCGAACCTGCACCCTAAGTGATGATAGGCACGTGATCAAACTTGTCAAACCTTAAACCTCGCTCCATGAAGCCCGATAGTTAATTGAAACTCCCGAAGGCTTTAGTACAATGCCAGTTGTCGATTAGTTTATGTAGTACAACAGCCCTGTCTATAGAATAAGATTTGTCTTAGGATAGTCTTAGGACACACCCTACTTCTAAGTAATCTCTTCGAAAGCGTTCTGTTATATCTAATGTTGATCCTAAATTAAGAATAGCAATAATAGCTAGGTCACACAATTGTACAAAATTTAAAAAATTCATGCAATAAACTCATGACGAAAAAATCGAAGAACAAAAATATATATATTCATGTATTTTTAATTGTCTATATATTAATGATTCTCAGCTCTAAATTGTTTCAATTTATAAGTTTGATTGGTATTACGGCTGTGTAAATTGTAGAATTTTTTTGTTTTTTTTTAACTGAAATTAGCGGTGTTTTTTAATCGATACTAGTTTATTTATAATTATTTCAACGCTGGAGACAAAAATGAATACATGCGTCCATTAACTTTAATGAAATCCTCTAGTATGGTGCAGCTATTGTGCCTTTCCGTCGAATATCATCGGAAAGTCAAAGAATAATCGACCAATTAGAATATGCTTTACATTAATTTGACAATAATTTCCAAATTGTAAATATTAACATTTCTTCGTTTTTGCTTTATACAATTTTTTTTCAATTTTTTTTTTTTTTTATTTTATTTTTTATTTCTTATATATAATTATGTTCCTGTTTTTAAGTATTTTGATTGCTTTATTATGGCCTTTAGTTGAAGAGTTAGTACAGTGTATCCAGAAGAAATTGTGCAAAGTTAGATCCACCATCCTATGACATGAGAGGACGATTTGTGTTTTTAGCTTAAAATGTAATCTCTGTTATGCTCGTTAAGTTCATGAAACGATTACTATCGATAAATTTTGTTGTTATTTTGCTAAATCAATGTTTTTATAGTTTTATATGTTCATAATTTGAAATGTTTACTCTATGATTATAATCTAAAATATATATATTAATGTATTTTTAATTGTCTATATATTAATGATGCTAAGGCCACGCCGAATTAATTAATTGTTCGTCGGACCGCCCGCACGTAAAATTATTTCAGAAAGAAAAAAAATAAATTTCTTCCGCCCTCATTAACCGTAAACCCGCCCGCGCCCAGAACCGGAAGTTGTCTTTAAAAAAAAATTATCTTCTTCGCGTTTTAAGATTTCATCTAAGTGCTCCGATAGCTGGAGATTCATTCAGAACTTAGAAGGTTAAAATAAGCATTTTATGGGCAACTGCATTCTTAATTTATATTTGAATATTTTGTAAATTCAACAAAAGGAATGAAAGTTTGTGTCATTTATTAATCTTGGCAACATTATTTCACTGAAGTATTGTATATCAATCGCTACCTTACCTTCTATTCAAATATGTTGTACATAATAACATTAAAATACTGTATTAATTTTCTCCGTATGCTCTTGTAATACATTATTTTACTACAAGAATATATTAGCTTTATTCTATACAGGGATGTGTGCATATAAGAATGTGCTTTCAATATATTATTGGGTTTTTTTAATAATATTTACAAATTTTAAATATGTGTTATTTTTACTGCTTGTAATTGTTAATAAAGACAGGAAGTCTTTTATTATTTCTTTTAAATCAATCTTGAAATAATGCCTTCTCAAAAAGATTTGGAGACATAATTGAATAGTGGTCCGTCTGTACCTATTAATAGAAAGCCAAGGCAGCATCTTTTTAGAAGTGAAAAAACAATTCAAGAATTCTTTTCTGCTATATAATTTATAAATCAATTGGTTAAGTCATAAAACACTGAGAACAAGCACTTGTTTAATATCAAATACATTTTTTTTAATTTCAGTTATTTTCTTCAAAATGAAAAAAAGTCGCTCGCTCGCATCAGTTTATCCATAAAAACCTTTAAAAAAATCTTTTTAAAAAATTGAAAACATGTCGCTCGCCTTAAAAAAATCATTCGCTCCACAAAATCAGAATTTCAAAAAATAATAATAATAATAATTTCGCTCGCTCGCTGCTTATTTTTAATGTTAAAGTCCAAAGTACAAGAAATTAATTCTGTGTGGCCTAAACATTTAAACAGATGGAAACTTTAATACAGGTAAGAATCAATTTGCGAGATTAAATAATTATAGATTATGTACGTTTTTTAAACGAGATGCATTTTCTATCCCTGTGATAGCCCTTGGATGAGATGACGAAAAGTGCATTGAGCTTCTTAAAAAGTTATTCTAATGTGACGTGCCTATTTTGAGTGCAAACTACGACGGCTTATTCGTGCCAAACAACAAATAGAAAAAAAATCTTATTTCGTTTGAACGGTTTATTAAATCGTTTCAACAATTTATTAAATCGTTACTATACATTTATTGACTTTGATATAGGTTAATACCTGGTTTTATCAACCCTGAAAAAATTATATCCACCGAGCCAACGGCGAGTGTGGATATTATTTTTGAGGGTTGATAAAACCAGTTATTAACCTATATAAAAGTCGATGAATGTTTTATTATATGACTATTTTTCATTTTACACTGGAAGTCTTTAATAAAAAAGGATAACAATAAAAATTTATTTCAACAACAACAACAGTAGGCTATCACATTTTAAATTGAAAAATTCACATTTTCCAATTAAAATTTATAGTAATATAAGAGCAATTATGAAAAATTGACAAAAACAGTGGTCCTGTTCATTGCACTACAAACACCAAAACATTAATTCCCGCAGAAAACCTTAATTTTTTAAGGAATCCCGTTAAAATTAAGTGTTGGTTTTTTAAATTAAGGTTGTCACCGGGAAATTAAGGTTTTCCCTCGGATATTAAGGTTTTTGTTGATTGGACCCCTGGGTCGGTTTTAAGCCCTCTGGCATTGTTGTTGATAACGATCATCAGTTGTTCTGTAGATTTATGACAATGGTTATAAATCTATATATATTTATTTATAAAATTGATTCCTGTCCAAAATAAATATGTACGGATATCCCAAAATAAAAATCCATGAACGTGAATGCATTTTCTATCAACTTTATTTCAGAAAAGGCGTATATTTAAAAATTTATTACTATACCGATTATTAAAATATAATTTAAGTTACCGTTAAGTTTTTTTTTCCATTTGAAGATCGGTATGTAAGAAATATAGAACAATCAATACACGGACCGAACTTGTAATACACATTCGCAATACCGTTTGTTTACCTGTACAAAATGAAAGGAATAAAGGATGGATTTTATTATCTTGATTTTTAATTATTATTGTGTTTTATTCGCAGGTTTCTGGTAAGTTTATGGTATTCATATTATTGTTAAACAAAATCTAACATGTTGTTTATTTTGCATTTTAACCTTTCTTCGTTTAGCTTATATTTTTTTATATTTTTATTTGGACTTGTTATTATTACGTTGGGTTTCTAATGATTTTATTTTTTTTGTTATTGTCGATTTTATTTGTTTAATTCGAATTATGTTAATTGTTAAAAAAATAAATGTGTTATTTGCTTTGCATTCATAACAAATTCTTAGTTTTTACTTTAGGCCACACAGAATTAATTTCTTGTTCGTCGGACTTTAACTTTGAAAATAAGGAGCGAGCGAGCGAAATTTTTTTTATTATTTTTTTTTGAAATTCTGATTTTGTGGAGCGAATAATTTTTTTTAAGGCGAGCGACATGTTTTTAGTTTTTTTAAAAAGATTTGTTCCAGGTTTTCACGGTTAAACTGATGCGAGCGAGCGATTTTTTTTAATTTTGAAGAAAATAACTGAAATTTTGATATTAAACAAGTGCTTGTCCTCAGTGTTTTATGACTTAATTAATTGATTAGTAAATTATATAGCAGAAAAGAACTTATAAAAAGAAGCTGCCTTGGCTTTCTATCAATAGGTACAGACTGACCAACAGCCAGCCCATACCACTATTCAGTTATGTCTCCAAATCTCTTTGGCAAGGCATAATTTCAAGATTGATTAAAAAGAAATAATAAAAGACTACCTGTCTAACTATTATGCCATCATTTTCCCTGCCCAAAAGCTTGGGATTTAATTTTGATTCTCATAATGTTGTCATAACTAAGGTTAGAAACATTGGCGTGCGTTGAAGGCTTCCCTTGTATGCATGTAAATAGATCGATAAAGGTGTCGTCCATTCGACATTCTAATGCTGTATTTGGTAGCAGTACTTTAAACTGGGTAGCAACTGCTGCCACAACCACACTCTTGTTTTCTGTCATTGTTTTCTACATTTTACTTTCGGTTTTGATTTTATAGGGGACGACTGAAACGGTATTTTAACCTTCTAAGTTCTGACTGAATCTCCAGCTATCGGAGCAGTTGGATGAATTCGTAGAACGCGGAGAAGATTTTTTTTTAAAGATAACTTCCTTTTCTGGACGCGGGCGGGTTTCCGGTTAATGCAGGCGGAAGAAATTTAGTTTTTTTTCTTTCTGAAATAATTTTACGTGCGGGCGGTCCGACGAACAAGCAATTAATTCGGCGTGGCCTTATAAACATTTATTTTCTGTTATATTTTAATTTGCTCTGAAATTTATTTTCAATACAAAGGCACGTTTTCGCCGTTTTCTGTTATTTTCTGTTCAGCTTTAAATTGTTTCAATTTATAAGTTTGATTGGTATTACGGCTGTGTAAATTGTAGAATTTTTTTGTTTTTTTGAACTGAAATTAGCGGTGTTTTTTAATCGATACTAGTTTATTTATAATTATTTCAACGCTGGAGACAAAAATGAATACATGCGTCCATTAACTTTAATGAAATCCTCTAGTATGGTGCAGCTATTGTGCCTTTCCGTCGAATATCATCGGAAAGTCAAAGAATAATCAACCAATTAGAATATTATTTACATTAATTTGACAATAATTTCCAAATTGTAAATATTAACATTTCTTCGTTTTTGCTTTATACAATTTTTTTTTCAATTTTTTTTAAATTTTATTTTTTATTTCTTATATATAATTATGTTCCTGTTTTTAAGTATTTTGATTGCTTTATTATGGCCTTTAGTTAAAGACGTTAGTACAGTGTATCCAGAAGAAATTGTGCAAAGTTAGATCCACCATCCTATGACATGAGAGGACGATTTGTGTTTTTAGCTTAAAATGTAATCTTTGTTATGCTCGTTAAGTTCATGAAACGATTACTATCGATAAATTTTGTTGTTATTTTGCTAAATCTATGTTTTTTATAGTTTTATATGTTCATAATTTGAAATGTTTACTCTAAGATTATGCAATAAACTTACTGAGATGGTCTCTTCTTTACTTCTTTACAATTGTTACAACCACGGGTTAGTTTCTGCCTTACAGCCATCTTTAATCATCAGTTACGCATGCTGCATCAAAGTGCGCAAAGTAACAGATTTTCCATTGTTCACGTCATGAATATAGCTTAAATATTGCTTGCTGGACGTTAAACAACAATCAATCAATCCATCCATCAATCAATCAATCAATGCATTGTAACGAAAACAGGAGGAACAATAACACATATACCGATCAATAGTTAAAAATGAAGGCATATTTTCTGACAAAGCTGTTTTATATACTGTCGGTAGTATTTTCTCAATATGGTTCGTTTTTACAAGTTAACTCAATAAAAAATGTGTATTTGAAAATCAATTTAATTGGTACTATATTGATATTTATAGTCATAATTAGTTATGATATTTAATTTTTGTCCTCTGCTGAAATTAGTGGTCAGCATTTCCTAATTAGAGAACATAAATACATATACAAAAGAGCAAAGAAAATAATCAACCAGTCAGAAAGAAGCTTATTATATGTCCAATGTAGATGGATAGTTATATCTTTATTCTCCAAAATCAATCAATACAGCGGTTACAGAGCGAGAGGTTGAATGTCATACAAATACAATATACAATAAACAAGTACATTATACATTAAACATAATAGGTATTACAACATCATCTACTTTCTTATACAATCAATACCATATATATCTCGCAAATAAGGCACCATACCGAGTATTGTTACAATTGATAGAGATAAAAAGAAAAAAAACCGAATAGACAAAATTCAATACCTTTATCGGTATCAGATTTGTCAATGAGAGTTTACCTTTTTGTTAATAATATCTACAAATCTGCTGAGTTTTCGTAATGTGGTCGGGTTTCGACTGTTAAATAATTTACGAAATATAATTGTGTTCGAATTATAATGATACATTCTAGAAATAAATTTAATCCTTTCTTCCGAATTCCGAACTTGTCGGCAGCTCGTCAGCCATTTTGAACTAATGTCAACAATAGAATGTTTTAAAAGAATGATTTTGATTGGCTGATGTTTTTAATTCAACTAATCAAATTAATGCTTGTTTCTCCATTGTTGAATTCTATTTTTAACTACTGAAAAGTGATAAATATTCTATTTTTAGCTACTCAAAAGTCAAAACTTTTATATCAGTCTATTTTTATCTACTTTGAGGTTAACACACTGTCTGCATAATGCTTTTTACGATACCCTGGGCCAATCAAAATTAAGATAAATGTTAGTCATATAATAAAACGATTTATTAAATCGTTTGAACAGTTTATTAAATCGTTTCAACGAGTCGTTACAACGATTTATTAAATCGTTTGAACAGTTTATTAAATCGTTACAACGTATTCAATATATATAGTTTGAACAGTTTATTAAATCGTTACAACGATTTAATAAACCGTTCAAATGAAATAAGAATATTTTTTTTCTATTTGTTGTTTGGCACGAATAAGCCGTCGTAGCAAACCAATAGTAAAATGAGAATATACTCCTTATCAACATCATAAACAATCAACACCCTTTATGGGGACTTCATAGTGCGATTTTTTCACATACTTGAACGACATCACAATCTACTTTGTGTCCTAAATGACCGACAAGTTCTCATAGGTTACGTTGTTGACAAAAATGTACATATATGTCCTATTAGAATTGGAATAATTCATTGGGGATACGAGTGAGATGTGATAATACCGCACATAAAGAGTAAAGGAAGATACTGCAAAATAGCGGTAAAGTAGAATAACACTCCCTCCTTAATAAATACAGTAGCACAAAACATTTTTAAAAAAATTACAACCAAAAACCTCGTAACCCGGCCATGCAATTCCTAAAAGTGGTTTACAATACATGTACTAGCAACGACATAAAATATGACTCTTTGTGTGTAAAATGTAACTTAGAAATCACTAAAGTTATATATCGTTGTAATTCCCGTATTCTCATGAGTACCATATTAAGTTTCATTTTAATGTATTTTTTGTTTAAGAGTAGGGATGAAATTAACCTATTTGTGAAAAAATTACCGCATTTTAAAAAATAGAATGGACCCACTTCAAAAGAAGATTGATTTTTAGTTTGAAACAATTTGTTTATTGAAATGAAACTTGTATGTTGGTATACTAGAGCATAACTTTTTTCTATGAACGATAATTATTACTTCATTTAAACTAAACAGAAAAAATAATACTTTACTTTTGGTTAAAGTTTGAAAATGAATTATTTAAAAATAATAAAAATTATGAAAAGTCGTTTAAATTTTACAAAAAAATTATCTTTTTTCTCAAATAATAACTACAGATCGATTTAGAATGGCCCGAAGATAATCCTTGGACGGATTATCCTAAGTCAGATTCGTTGAACGCCAGAAGTCAGTCCTAAGATAATGTTAGAATACTTTCATTTTCACGGCCCCTGCTCTCGTTACAATAAGGCTTAGTCCGTCTAAACTACATTTATGGGGTTAGACGAAATACATGTATATTCGTATTTTGTTTTAAAACAATTGTTTTGATGACATTTTTTTTATTTTGTGCATAAAATAAAATTATTGTAATACAATTTTTAATCTGAAAATTTAACATCCGATTTATACTGGTACACAGTGATTTATTTTATTGATTTCCTAGACCACACTGGAAGTTTTCCTATTGCTCGACCCACGGAGCTTTACAGTGCGTCCTCTGGTGGCGTATAAAAATGGGGGGGGGGGTGTTTTCATGTCGTAATACAGAAAGCCTGGCCGAGAACTGTAGTGGGTAACGTGTTGGAGAGTGCCACGCTCTTTGCTCGATAAAGACCCCTTTTGTAGATTTCTAAAAAAAATAGTAAGCTTATTGTAGCCGCTATAAAATGTACATTCTGCCCGCCCTACAAAATACTCCATATTTGTCCAGTGACAGTCAAAATTTAGTCTCCTTTCTCCCATCCCACCCCTTTTTCTGTTGATTAATTGTTTGTTAACTTGTTCTCGTCGTGAATATATATAGACGAAATACTGCTCTCGCTGGACGTAAATCAATAATTCGATTTAGATTTACTGTGTTAAAATTAAGTCATAATTTTGATAACTTACATGCAATAGAATACATAATATTTTCGTTTCTAGACAGGATTAAACCTAATCCCATCAGACTTCACTAAATGATCACTTCCAATTAATAATACTTATCATAGCTCTATCAGTGTATAATGAGAGGTGATTAATTAGTTCGGCGACGACATTTTAATCCGCGAACTACCAGACAACTCTAACAAAAGGTCTAATAAAATACGTGGGAAAATCTGTGAGCAGGAAATTAAGATTTCAATAGTTTCTTTTATGTTATTTTAAGAACTTGTTAATCGCGATTAGCTGTGATCTAACATTCATGTGAGGGAATGGCCTTTTATTCTTACCTTTTCTCTTCTTTTTTTTTTGTTATATTGCGCCAGAACATAGTGGTACACACGTTGAGTAGAAAGTTATTCTTCGTATTTTAACCTATTTATATTTTTAAAATTATTGTATGGTTATTCTTTTTTCTTATCCACGCCCACAAATTTACATTAAGTTACATATCTTATGTACAAAAAACATTTATGTAAACGCAGTTATAAAAATATGCACACATATTTGTATTAATATATACCATATTCCGTACCTTTCAGAATTATTTGTTCGGTCGGAGCAGCATATATCGTACCGACTCCTACTCCTCTGTAAACGTAGATATGCATTAATTAAATAATCACCTCGCTTAAACGTAAGAGACAGAAAAAGAAAAAACCTTTACATGCAGCTACAAGCACGTGTCAATGAAACAAACATTTGAGAATCTAGGTGTTAATCAATTTGTATTATATAGCCTTATTTTTAACCAATAAACCGCTCTTCTGTTTTGTTTTTCATAAAGTTTAAAATGTATTATTATTATTACTATTATTATTATTATTATTATTATTATTATTATTATTATTATTATTATTATTATTATTATTATTATTATTATTATTATTATTATTATTATTATTATTATTATCATTATTATTATTATTATTATTATTGACAGATATAATGACTTTAAGATATAAGAATCGTGCAGTAATGTTCATCATATGAAACACTCACTATTTATGTTATTATGTATATTTTTCCAAGTTTTGAATTCAAGTACATTGAATTTATATATATAATTAAGAACACTTTTCACGTTTTCGATCACATGCTGCCATTCTGGATTAAAGATAAAACTTTACAGATGTTTTAATATATAACTTATTAAATCGCTAAAAAACAACTTCACATCATCAGTTTGAAATCAGTACAACTTTTACTTCTTGTAAATTTTGGTACCAATAGTTGTTTATTTTCGCCCCAATTATAATTGGGGAAAACTTTGGCTTGAACAAAGCTGGCTCAGTAAAATATAAAATGAAAAATAATGTTTCTTTAAAAAAAAAATTGAAAAGCGGTAGAATATTGAATCAAATCGGTAGTCAGAACATACATTTGTAGTGTAATAATCGGGGATAGAGGTTGTTATTTTCGAATTGTCATATTTAATAATGGTATCCATCCCTTCATTTTATAAGACTTATAAGGAACACAATTAACATTTTGATACCGACCGATGGCCTGTTTAGCGAAACTCCTAAGATTTGTCTTACATGTAACACTTTTCTTAGAACCATTGTGTGACATGTCAAAACGAGGCTGCATTATGACAATTTTAGTAACGTTGGTCTTCAGATCACCCTACAAATTGCACAATTGAAATATCTACATTTAGTAGACATCAGTAAACACGTGTATAAGTTTTTTATTTGCCATTTTTAAGTGATTATAGATACCATGTAATTATAATTAATAATGAACTGTTAATAAATATAAATTTAATTTAATTTGGTACTAAAATAAAGTAAGTAAGGAAAACAAAATAAAAATATGTATTTCTTACTCTGCAATCTATTTGTACAAAATTTAGCTCGCATCCAGGTAATAGGGAATATGTAACAACTGAATTTGATGAAACATGCAATTCGTGTAAAGTTTAATTTCACCCGATATGTCATACAAGTTATTTCGGGTATATGTAAGACCAGAAATAGATGAAACATGCGATCCTGTAAATTAAAATTGATTATTATTGATTATTTTCAAAAACAAATAATCAGTGTTAGTCAGCAAATTACTAAGTACATATTTAAGACAAATGCAAATATGGCAAATTACATATATATGATGTTTTAACTATATCTTAAGTTGGGATCATCAAAGTTAGAATTACAATTTGGTCATATCCTAACTTACGAACTGTTTGATGACCATATATATATCTTAAGTCAATCCTTGGTTAGGTCTTTGTCCTAAAATAGCTTCAATAAACAGGTCCCAGTTTCTATTGCAATTTCTATATTTATTGAAAATCCAAATAATTTTGCTCTTGTTGAGATTGAATCATTGAATAAATTATGTTTTAGTCAAATTTCTGCTTAAAGTACATTTTAAAAATTACAAAAAGACTTGTTTTCATTTTCACATAAACACTTATGTACAAAATGAAGCTGTAGTTTCTAATTAATCAAAGGTTTTAACTCTGTTGTTGGCTTCGCACATGGAATCCAATTAAATGTTCAAATATTGTTTGTCAGAAGACGGATAATAAGTGTCGGTATGGTCATATTAAATTTTATTTTATTTCTGAAATACTCAATGTGTATATTCGCAGAATATGACTAAAAAATAACTTTCTTTTCGGAGTATACAAATCTGCTGCAATTGACTTGAGGAATTTTTTGAAGTCCTACACCGACACACAATATCTTTGATTGGATAGACCTATCTCAGAACTATCTATATAAGCCTGTTAACTTTGTAAAATATAAAGAATCTTTTGTTGCCAATGAATCGACATCGCTTTGAATCAAAACTTAAGTTAAGCACTGATACGCTATTTTATCTATAGATGCTGCTCGTGACTACATTTCTATACCAGTAGACGCTGTTTCCGGTTTCAACACAATATGCTCATAGACCAGTTTAATCACAAACAAGGAAACATATTCAATCCAGCCTTGGAAATTTTAAATACAATATAGTTATTTTAAATGTTTCTGTCTTGTTTTGAATACTAGTTTTGTCTTATAAATTGTACATATAATTAAATAAATTTCGGCGTGTGTTAATATTTTACTTGTACGCACAATAAACAATATACATCAAAAACTGAACAAATTTGAACTGTGAGGTAAAACTTTAATGTGCTTTTTGGATGTACTATTAAAAGAACACGCATTAAAACACAAACTTTCTTTGCAGTGTATTAATAATTTACCTGAATTTATCATTAAATGTAAGTGTACTTAACATGAAACGGAGACATTTGCATTTAACACAGCATGAAAAGTTTGTTAGCAGTCCATGTAATTAATACGTGGGATGATTTCGAATCACGAACACCTGGTATATGTATTCTCAATATTATTTTTTTATATTGTATTTATTTATTTTGGGGAGAGGGACGATAAGCGTGTGTATATGCGGAAAGTGGGAAAAGTGTTGTTTTTCTCTGTTTTCCATTTTTGCACTATAGATGCCCTTCTTTAAAAGTTATTTGACGATATATATGCAAATTAATTAATTTACTGTATAATTACTACGATTTTAAATTTGGAAGATGGAACCCACAAACATAAATATAAAGAAAATGAATACGCAAAAACGGAAAGTACACTCTGTCTCATTAGTTTTAAATATCTAGTAATTAAGTTATGGTGTGGCTAAAAAATCTTTGCTAACTGCATGTCTAATTTTCAAACTAATTTTTAATAAACCATATTAGACTAATATTACTGTATAATAATATATTTGAATTTTGTTCATTTTTTCGGAAAAAGTCTTATCACTTGTCTAGAATCTGCTCAATTATAAGTGAAGATCTCAATGATGACATTTGTAAATCTCCCCGTGCATGCAATGACCGGTATTCTAATACATATATAATAATATTCCATGACTGTTTTTTCCCACACATATTAGACAGACATATGTCTGCAAATTTTCTACACAAATTTCGTATAAAAACAAAATATGATGAACAGGATTAGTAGCATAAACTGTTCTATCAGCGATCAATCGGTAGAGAGATAACCTTTATTAGCCGGTTCCATATTATAATCTTCTTAAAGTTATTCACTTTTATTCTCCCATTTGTGGATGGCATTGAGCTATCACAGATATTCAATTAGTTGAAACGATCGCATTGTAGCTTATATCTACATATATAAGTGTAACTCGATATATATTATCAGTTTGTTTAGGTACCTCATACAGTGATGATGGAGAATATTAGTATTATTATCGCTACTTTGCCGCTTTTAGTTTTTTATTGTGTAAATTGCATAAATGAGGTTTCCGAAGGTAACCTTCTGTCGAGAACAAACTCTTTAAGAAAAATCCAAAAAGAATTTGTATCAGCTGCCGAATCATTTAAATTAACAGATATTTCTTTGGAGACATCCGACCAAATTATGTCAGCAGAATACATGTTTAATTTTTTGAATAAGTTGGACAACAGTGATATTAATAAAGCATCAGGTATACCGGACAGCAACTTGGAGAAAGCCGATACAGTCAGGAGTTTCTCCTCAAGTAAGTTCGTTATTAATTAATTTTGTCTGTAGAATTGTTTTGATTTTAAATGAAGTTAAATTTAAGTTAACAAATATTTTAAAATATACAATAACAATTTGAATTTAATTTAAAAAGCAATTGTAAAAAGATATTACCTTTTTGTATGGTTTATTTATGTATTTTAAATATTTTACATATACTATAATTTTTTTTGTTTTATAAGTGATCAGGGAGGTTAAAGAGATGTTAAGGACAAATCATATGACTCCTATTGCGTCTGCAAATTATAGCCTCTAATAAGAATCATTTCATCCTTTTACCGAAATACTTACATATTAAAAACAATGTACTTTACTTAATAAACTTGTCGCTTTATAATTCAACTAATTTTACAATAATAATTCATCAAAAATATTAAATTTTAAGCGATGCTTTTTACTTGTAAAGTTCAGATCAATATAACATTTGCTCATTCATAAATAAAATTGTAATAACTTATATTTAATTAATACGACTAAAATATAAACTATATATTTATCAAATATCTTTACACAACTGTTAAAGAACTTCGGTGTAACTGTTAACATGAGAGAAAATTGTGAAAGAAACTTAAAGAACTTAATAAAAAAACACAAATTTTTATAATACTAGACGGTTAAAGTGTTGATACTGTCCCCACTTGTTCAAAAATATAGTAGATTCATTTAGTGCATACGAATTTAGTGGTTTACGAAAATGTTGCAGTTTCGAGGATCATCAGTTCGTGGTTTTTTCAGTTTTTTTTTCTTTATCAGAACAAACGGTATCCGTATTTCGTTAATAACTGATAATCGTGATTTTCCATGTCCCTATGAAATGCACAAAAATCAGAATTATACTCATAATAATGTATCCATAGTAGTCCACACTCACATGGACTAACTTGTATTCTAATTAAAAGTCGATGATATCAAAACATTTTGTTTTAATTTGAAAAAACATTCCTATAAAAAAAGAGCAATCATAGATCATTTTATACTTGTACATGTATTTAAATTGTTGAGTGAATGAACGGATATTTATTTGCAATATGGTACATGAAATGCTTTGGCAATACGTAAAATTTACTTGATGGGATATGAAAGAATGATAGCTGTTAACAAATAGTTCATGGCACTGAGGGACATATTTCAGTATATGGACCGGTTGGTGGCCCCCAAAAATTATATGGAACGATTCCCAGCTGAGGCCACTAACAAGTCCTAATACTGCTATTTGACCCCAAGTATCACGAACTAATTGCCATATTATACTTTTACCATTATTAAGCTGGAGTGCTCTCTTGTCTTCTCAGTATGTTTTATTCATTTATCTTCTTTAACTACATGTACAGTAAATGATTTTTGTCGGTAAACTCATTTTGCTGTATCTTAATATATTGTATAATTAAACACTTGTCAATTTTTCCTCTCATTTTGTAAATATTGAATATCAATGACGAAAGCGAACTAAATGTTTTATCCGGATTTCAGCCGGTCTATATACATGTAATTCTCAGACTGTACAGGTACATTAAATACACCGGGTAGAATAAGATACATTAATAGAGGGGAATTATTGTAAAAGTATAAGATAAGAAACTATACTCGTAAGTTATATAAGATCTGCAGTGTTTTCCCAAAAAAGTCGTAAGTGTAAAAGTCATCGGTCTTGTACATTGGTAGTCACTGCATGTTCGGGACTAACATGCTGTATTTAGGTTATTTTTGTTTGTTTACTTTCTGTTTTACTTCTTCTAACAAACGACTACAAATAATAAAAACGATATGCCGATTGTGTGGTGTAGAAATCGATGCATTACCATCTACAAATATTCCGTTAAAAATTGCGGGGTTAAGATTTGAAATTCAGACATGTTTGTTACGCTATAGATGAAACAAGAAATTTACTGATAAAACAGAGTATGATACAAACAGTGGGATTATGAGCGTCAATGATATAAATATTTAGGTATTAAAATAAAATTATAAATGTACACAAGTAAGCTTCAGAGATTTCCGAATGAAGTTGACACCTTTTGTTAAGATATCATCACCTATTTGCGCTAGATTATTTGTTGATTTTGGCACATAACATATTTGTGTATCGAAGATTTGTAAATTAGCAAATTAAAACGTTCAATCTTCGTTTTGATCCATTCTTTGTAATGAAGCATTTTACAAATAATACCGAAAAGGAGTGACATTTTTGGGATAGCTGTAGACTAATCCATAACTCAAAATTTTAAATCTTGTAATATAACGTAGATTATATAAATTGTTTGAGAGAAAATATGCCTGGTGTTAGTTGAATACATAAGTAATTCAAAGCTTATCTCTTTTATTGACTAGACTTTTAGTAGTGTCGACGTTCTACGCCTACTAGTAAATACCGTTGGATTTGGCTCTTAGACTTAAAAAAGCTTATATTTCATATAAACTGTAGTGTTCCAACTATCATTTCACGTTGGTGTCCATAGCAGTTAATTGGAAATCTTAAGCTTAATTAATCTATATCATCATACTGGGACAGATCAGTAGAGCACGATTGTGACGAAAAATCATTAATTAAACAGACAAAGCCTTTACGTCTGCCTGGTCTCTAGTATAAACCAGTTGTATATAATAATGGCTTCTAATATGTTTTCTTATATAAGTAAATTTCATCGAGCTGTTTTTTGTGTCTTTGTAGGGAGCAATCAAATAAGTCTTATGGTGGATTTATACAGGTTTAAGATACATGCATTGTCCATAGAAGAACACATTAAAAGGGTGGAGCTGCGACTGCGTAACAGTGAGGAAACAAGAAGTCGTAAAACGAAAGTAAAATATATAATTAAACAAAATAACGAAGTAGTTCTGAAGTTTCGCTCTAAAGAAAAGCTTCATTTGGATGGAGAGTATTTTGTCGTTGACATGACAAAGAGAATGAAACCAATACTACAACAGTTACACGGAAACGTCACTGTACACATCTCCGTAAAACAACACAAAAGAATACGTTCCGAACTGAAACAAACAAACAACAGTCTTGTGAAAGAAAATGATGCTCTCATGATAATATTTTCTGAAGACAAAGACTTTATCCAGCAAATGTATGAAAAATTTCAGCAGAAGAATCCATTTGAACAGTTATTACGCTCAAAACGAGCGATACAACCGAAAGATGGAAGACGAAAAAGAAAACAGTGTCAATTGGAGAATTTTAACGTGGATTTTAATCATTTAGGATGGGGACAATGGGTTGTGTTTCCAAAAATTTTCAATGCAGGAATCTGTACTGGTGCTTGTTCGTCACCTATTAAAGACAAATACACACCGACCAATCATGCCATGCTGCAAAGTTTAATGAGACTCGGTTCACCTAAGGCTGCCCCGATGCCTTGTTGTGTTCCAACAAGACTGAAACCATTAAAATTATTGTATTACGAAAAAGATGAAATCGTTGTCCGACATCATGAAGATATGGTCGCAACTTCGTGTGGCTGCAGATAGTGTTTACGGAGATATCTCAACGGTCTTCTACCATGGTGCTTTCAATTGTTAATATAAAGAACTTGATATTTAAAATATTTTGTTTAGATAATGTTGCAGACGGTTTTTTTTCATTTGTTTATTTGTTAGTTTATTTTTTGAAATAAATAAAATATATATTGTTCATACCAAATTAATCATTGTTTTCAATTTTATTTTAACCAACACATAAAATGTTACATCTGTACATATATGATTTAAACACTTTTCAGCTAAGATGTATCAAGAATATTATGTCTAACATCATTGGACGGTCGTGTTCCTGAACATGTCGTGATGGGGACAGACGTAGATGGCGACCATATCTGTACCATCATGAACACCACTTTCATACCAGCACATCCTAAAACTATAACCTATAGCACCAAAGACTTTAAACAACACATATAACATCAAAGGCTTTAAATGAGCGATAATGCCATTACACCCTATAACCAAAACCTAAACAAACACAGCCTATAACCAACGCCTATGACCAACACTTATACCAACACAGCCTTTAACAAACATCTACACCAGCGCAGCCTGTAACCAACAGCCATACCAACACAGCCTTTGACCAACACAATCAGCCTACATGTATAATCAAAACCTATACAATCACAGTCTTTTACCAAAACCTATACCGTCACAGCCTGTAATTACCAACACGGTCACCTATACCATCACATCCTGTAATTTACCAACACCTATACCATCACAGCCTGTAATTTACCAACACATATATCATCACAGTCTTTTACCAAAACCTATACCGTCACAGCCTTTTACCAACGCATATACCATCACAGCCTGCAATTACCAACACATATACCATCACAGCTTGAAATTACCAACCCAGCCTATAACACCTATACAACCACAGCCTACTGAACCAACACAATCTATGACCAACAATTATACCAATACAGCCCATAACCAAAAACTATACTATCACAGCATATAACCAACACATATATATCAAACACAGCCTATGACCAACATTAATAAGGGCCTCGGTGACCGAGTGGTTAAGGTAGTTCGTCTACTATTGATCACGTGGTCTGTCAACAATGAGATTGCGCGTTCGATTCTCACTCGACTCCAATCTTGATATTGACAAGGATTGAAATTTTTCCTACCACAGGTAGGGGTTTTCTCCGGGTACTCTGGCTTCCCCCCCAATAAAAACTGGACGCCATGATATAGCTGAAAAAACTGCGGAAAATGGCATTAAACATCATTCAAACAAACAAACAAAACCAACACCTATACCAACACAGCCTATGACCAACAATAATACCATCACAGCCTATAAGTAACACCTATACCATCACAGTCTATAACCAACACCTATACCATCACAGTCTATAACCAACACCTATACCATCACAGTCTATAACCAACACCTATACCAACACAGCCTGTAACCAACACTTATACCATCACAGCCTATAACCAACACCTATACCATCACAGCCTATAACCAACACCTATACCATCACAGCCTATAACCAACACCTATACCATCACAGCCTATAACCAACACCTATACCATCACAGCCTATAACCAACACCTATACCATCACAGCCTATAACCAACATCTATACCATCACAGCCTATAACCAACACCTATACCATCACAGCCTATAACCAACACCTATACCATCACAGCCTAAAACCAACACCTATACCATCACAGCCTATAACCAGCACCTATACCATCACAGCCTATAACCAACTATACCATCACAGCCTATAACCAACACCTATACCAACACAGTCTATAACCAACACCTATACCAACACAGCCTGTAACCAACATCTATACCATCACAGCCTATAACCAACACTATACCATCACAGCCTATAACCAACACTATGCCATCACAGCCTATAACCAACACCTATACCATCACAGCCTATAACCAACACCTATACCATCACAGCCTATAACCAACACCAATACCAACACAGCCTGTAACCAACACTTATACCATCACAGTCTATAACCAACTATATCATCACAGCCTATAACCAACACCTATACCAACACAGCCTATAACCAACACCTATACCATCACAGCCTATAACCAACACCTATACCAACACAGCCTGTAACCAACAACTATACCATCACAGCCTATAACCAACTATACCATCACAGCCTATAACCAACACCTATACCAACACAGCCTGTAACCAACACCTATACCATCACAGCCTATAACCAACACCTATACCATCACAGCCTATAACCAACACTATACCATCACAGCCTATAACCAACACCTATACCATCACAGCCTATACCCAACACCTGTACCATCACAGTCTATAACCAACACCTATACCATCACAGCCTATAACCAACACCTATACCATCACAGCCTATAACCAACACCTATACCATCACAGCCTATACCCAACACCTATACCATCACAGCCTATAACCAACACCTATACCATCACAGCCTATAACCAACACCTATACCAACACAGCCTGTAACCAACACTTATACCATCACAGCCTATAACCAACACCTATACCATCACAGCCTATAACCAATTATACCATCACACCCTATAACCAACACCTATACCATCACAGCCTATAACCAACACCTATACCATCACAGCCTATAACCAACACCTATACCATCACAGCCTATAACCAACTATACCATCACAGCCTATAACCAACACCTATACCATCACAGCCTATAACCAACACCTATACCATCACATCCTATAACCAACACCTATACCATCACAGCCTATAACCAACTATACCATCACAGCCTATAACCAACACCTATACCATCACAGCCTATAACCAACACCTATACCATCACACCCTATAACCAATTATACCATCACAGCCTATAACCAACACCTATACCATCACAGCCTATAACCAACACCTATACCATCATAGCCTATAACTAACACCTATACCATCACAGCCTAAACCAACTATACCATCACAGTCTATAACCAACACCTATACCATCACAGCCTATAACCAACACCTATACCAACACAGTCTTTAACCAACACCTATACCATCACAGCCTATAACCAACACCTATACCAACGCAGCCTATCACCAACACCTATACCATCACAGCCTATAACCAACACCTATACCAACACAGTCTATAACCAACACCTATACCATCACAGCCTATAACCAACACCTATACCATCACAGCCTATAACCAACACCTATACCAACACAGTCTATAACCAACACCTATACCATCACAGCCTATAACCAACACCTATACCATCACAGCCTATCACCAACACCTATACCATCACAGCCTATAACCAACACCTATACCATCACATCCTATAACCAACACCTATACCATCACAGCCTATAACCAACACCTATACCATCACAGCCTATAACCAACTATACCATCACAGCCTATAACCAACACCTATACCATCACAGCCTATAACCAACACCTATACCATCACACCCTATAACCAATTATACCATCACAGCCTATAACCAACACCTATACCATCACAGCCTATAACCAACACCTATACCATCATAGCCTATAACCAACATCTATACCATCACAGCCTATAACCAACACCTATACCATCACAGCCTATAACCAACACCTATACCATCACAGCCTAAAACCAACACCTATACCATCACAGCCTATAACCAGCACCTATACCATCACAGCCTATAACCAACTATACCATCACAGCCTATAACCAACACCTATACCAACACAGTCTATAACCAACACCTATACCAACACAGCCTGTAACCAACATCTATACCATCACAGCCTATAACCAACACTATACCATCACAGCCTATAACCAACACTATGCCATCACAGCCTATAACCAACACCTATACCATCACAGCCTATAACCAACACCTATACCATCACAGCCTATAACCAACACCAATACCAACACAGCCTGTAACCAACACTTATACCATCACAGTCTATAACCAACTATACCATCACAGCCTATAACCAACACCTATACCAACACAGCCTATAACCAACACCTATACCATCACAGCCTATAACCAACACCTATACCAACACAGCCTGTAACCAACAACTATACCATCACAGCCTATAACCAACTATACCATCACAGCCTATAACCAACACCTATACCAACACAGCCTGTAACCAACACCTATACCATCACAGCCTATAACCAACACCTATACCATCACAGCCTATAACCAACACTATACCATCACAGCCTATAACCAACACCTATACCATCACAGCCTATACCCAACACCTGTACCATCACAGCCTATAACCAACACCTATACCATCACAGCCTATAACCAACTATACCATCAAAGCCTATAACCAACACCTATACCATCACAGCCTATAACCAACACCTATACCATCACAGCCTATACCCAACACCTATACCATCACAGCCTATAACCAACACCTATACCATCACAGCCTATAACCAACACCTATACCAACACAGCCTGTAACCAACACTTATACCATCACAGCCTATAACCAACACCTATACCATCACAGCCTATAACCAACTATACCATCACACCCTATAACCAACACCTATACCATCACAGCCTATAACCAACACCTATACCATCACAGCCTATAACCAACACCTATACCATCACAGCCTATAACCAACTATACCATCACAGCCTATAACCAACACCTATACCATCACAGCCTATAACCAACACCTATACCATCACATCCTATAACCAACACATATACCATCACAGCCTATAACCAACTATACCATCACAGCCTATAACCAACACCTATACCATCACAGCCTATAACCAACACCTATACCATCACACCCTATAACCAATTATACCATCACAGCCTATAACCAACACCTATACCATCACAGCCTATAACCAACACCTATACCATCATAGCCTATAACTAACACCTATACCATCACAGCCTAAACCAACTATACCATCACAGTCTATAACCAACACCTATACCATCACAGCCTATAACCAACACCTATACCAACACAGTCTATAACCAACACCTATACCATCACAGCCTATAACCAACACCTATACCAACGCAGCCTATCACCAACACCTATACCATCACAGCCTATAACCAACACCTATACCAACACAGTCTATAACCAACACCTATACCATCACAGCCTATAACCAACACCTATACCATCACAGCCTATAACCAACACCTATACCAACACAGTCTATAACCAACACCTATACCATCACAGCCTATAACCAACACCTATACCATCACAGCCTATCACCAACACCTATACCATCACAGCCTATAACCAACACCTATACCATCACATCCTATAACCAACACCTATACCATCACAGCCTATAACCAACACCTATACCATCACAGCCTATAACATACTATACCATCACAGCCTATAACCAACACCTATACCATCACAGCCTATAACCAACACCTATACCAACACAGTCTATAACCAACACCTATACCATCACAGCCTATAACCAACACCTATACCAACGCAGCCTATCACCAACACCTATACCATCACAGCCTATAACCAACACCTATACCAACACAGTCTATAACCAACACCTATACCATCACAGCCTATTACCAACACCTATACCATCACATCCTATAACCAACACCTATACCATCACAGCCTATAACCAACACCTATACCATCACAGCCTATAACCAACTATACCATCACAGCCTATAACCAACACCTATACCATCACAGCCTATAACCAACACCAATACCAACACAGCCTGTAACCAACAACTATACCATCACAGCCTATAACCAACTATACCATCACAGCCTATAACCAACACCTATACCAACACAGCCTGTAACCAACACCTATACCATCACAGCCTATAACCAACACCTATACCATCACAGCCTATAACCAACACTATACCATCACAGCCTATAACCAACACCTATACCATCACAGCCTATACCCAACACCTGTACCATCACAGCCTATAACCAACACCTATACCATCACAGCCTATAACCAACTATACCATCACAGCCTATAACCAACACCTATACCATCACAGCCTATAACCAACACCTATACCATCACAGCCTATACCCAACACCTATACCATCACAGCCTATAACCAACACCTATACCATCACAGCCTATAACCAACACCTATACCAACACAGCCTGTAACCAACACTTATACCATCACAGCCTATAACCAACACCTATACCATCACAGCCTATAACCAACTATACCATCACACCCTATAACCAACACCTATACCATCACAGCCTATAACCAACACCTATACCATCACAGCCTATAACCAACACCTATACCATCACAGCCTATAACCAACTATACCATCACAGCCTATAACCAACACCTATACCATCACAGCCTATAACCAACACCTATACCATCACATCCTATAACCAACACCTATACCATCACAGCCTATAACCAACTATACCATCACAGCCTATAACCAACACCTATACCATCACAGCCTATAACCAACACCTATACCATCACACCCTATAACCAATTATACCATCACAGCCTATAACCAACACCTATACCATCACAGTCTATAACCAACACCTATACCATCACAGCCTATAACCAACACCTATACCAACACAGTCTATAACCAACACCTATACCATCACAGCCTATAACCAACACCTATACCAACGCAGCCTATCACCAACACCTATACCATCACAGCCTATAACCAACACCTATACCAACACAGTCTATAACCAACACCTATACCATCACAGCCTATAACCAACACCTATACCATCACAGCCTATAACCAACACCTATACCAACACAGTCTATAACCAACACCTATACCATCACAGCCTATAACCAACACCTATACCATCACAGCCTATCACCAACACCTATACCATCACAGCCTATAACCAACACCTATACCATCACATCCTATAACCAACACCTATACCATCACAGCCTATAACCAACACCTATACCATCACAGCCTATAACATACTATACCATCACAGCCTATAACCAACACCTATACCATCACAGCCTATAACCAACACCTATACCATCACAGCCTATAACCAATTATACCATCACAGCCTATAACCAACACCTATACCATCACAGCCTATAACCAACACCTATACCATCATAGCCTATAACTAACACCTATACCATCACAGCCTAAACCAACTTTACCACCACAGTCTATAACCAACACCTATACCATCACAGCCTATAACCAACACCTATACCAACACAGTCTATAACCAACACCTATACCATCACAGCCTATAACCAACACCTATACCAACGCAGCCTATCACCAACACCTATACCATCACAGCCTATAACCAACACCTACACCAACACAGTCTATAACCAACACCTATACCATCACAGCCTATTACCAACACCTATACCATCACATCCTATAACCAACACCTATACCATCACAGCCTATAACCAACACCTATACCATCACAGCCTATAACCAACTATACCATCACAGCCTATAACCAACACCTATACCATCACAGCCTATAACCAACACCTATACCATCACACCCTATAACCAATTATACCATCACAGCCTATAACCAACACCTATACCATCACAGCCTATAACCAACACCTATACCATCATAGCCTATAACTAACACCTATACCATCACAGCCTAAACCAACTATACCATCACAGTCTATAACCAACACCTATACCATCACAGCCTATAACCAACACCTATACCAACACAGTCTATAACCAACACCTATACCATCACAGCCTATAACCAACACCTATACCAACGCAGCCTATCACCAACACCTATACCATCACAGCCTATAACCAACACCTATACCAACACAGTCTATAACCAACACCTATACCATCACAGCCTATAACCAACACCTATACCATCACATCCTATAACCAACACCTATACCATCACAGCCTATAACCAACACCTATACCATCACAGCCTATAACCAACACCTATACCAACACAGCCTGTAACCAAAACTTATACCATCACAGCCTATAACCAACACCTATACCATCACAGCCTATAACCAACACCTATACCATCACAGCCTATAACCAACACCTATACCATCACAGCCTATAACCAACACCTATACCAACACAGCCTATAACCAACACCTATACCATCACAGCCTATAACCAACTATACCAACACAGTCTATAACCAACACCTATACCATCACAGCCTATAACCAACTATACCAACACAGTCTATAACCAACACCTATACCAACACAGCCTGTAACTAACACTTATACCATCACAGCCTATAACCAACACCTATACCATCACAGCCTATAACCAACTATACCAACACAGCCTATAACCAACACCTATACCATCACAGCCTATAACCAACTATACCAACACAGTCTATAACCAACACCTATACCAACACAGCCTGTAACTAACACTTATACCATCACAGCCTATAACCAACACCTATACCATCACAGCCTATAACCAACTATACCAACACAGTCTATAACCAACACCTATACCATCACAGCCTATAACCAACACCTATACCATCACAGCCTATAACCAACACATATACCATCACAGCCTATAACCAACACCTATACCATCACAGCCTATAACCAACTATACCATCCCAGCCTATAACCAACTATACCATCACAGCCTATAACCAAAACCTATACCATCACACCTTATAACCAGCACCTATACCAACACAGTCTATAACCAACACCTATACCATCACAGTCTATAACCAACACCTATACCATCACAGTCTATAACCAACACCTATACCATCACAGCCTATAACCAACATCTATACCAACACAGTCTATAACCAACACCTATACCATCACAGTCTATAACCAACACCTATACCATCACAGCCTATAACCAACTATACCATCACAGCCTATAACCAACACCTATACCAACACAGTCTATAACCAACACCTATACCATCACAGCCTATAACCAACACCTATACCATCACAGCCTATAACCAACACCTATACCATCACAGCCTATAACCAACACCTATACAATCACAGCCTATAACCAACACCTATACCATCACAGCCTATAACCAACTATACCATCACAGCCTATAACCAACTATACCATCACAGCCTATAACCAACACCTATACCAACACAGTCTATAACCAACACCTATACCAACACAGCCTGTAACCAACACCTATACCATCACAGCCTATAACCAACACCTATACCATCACAGCCTATAACCAACACCTATACCATCACAGCCTATAACCAACACCTATACCATAACAGCCTATAACCAACACCTATACCATCACAGCCTATAACCAACTATACCATCACAGCCTATAACCAACTATACCATCAAAGCCTATAACCAACTATACCATCACAGCCTATAACCAACACCTATACCATCACAGCCTATAACCAACACCTATACCATCACAGCCTATAACCAACTATACCATCACAGCCTATAACCAACACCTATACCATCACACCCTATAACCAACACCTATACCAACACAGTCTATAACCAACACCTATACCATCACAGCCTATAACCAACACCTATACCATCACAGCCTATAACGAACTATACCATCACAGTCTATAACCAACACCTATACCATCACAGTCTATAACCAACACCTATACCATCACAGCCTATAACCAATATCTATACCAACACAGTCTATAACCAACACCTATACCATCACAGTCTATAACCAACACCTATACCATCACAGTCTATAACCAACACCTATACCATCACAGCCTATAACCAACATCTATACCATCACAGCCTATAACCAACACCTATACCATCACAGCCTATAACCAACACCTATACCATCACAGCCTATAACCAACACCTATACCATCACAGCCTATAACCAACACCTATACCAACACAGCCTATAAGCAACACCTATACCATCACAGCCTATAACCAACACCTATACCAACACAGCCTATAACCAACACCTATACTAACACAGCCTATAACCAACACCTATAACATCACAGCCTATAACCAACACCTAAAGCATCACAGCCTATAACCAACTATACCATCACCGTCTATAACCAACATCTATACCATCACAGTCTATAACCAACATCTATACCATCACAGCCTATAACCAACACCTATACCATCACAGCCTATAACCAACACCTAAACCAACACAGCCTGTAACCAACACTTATACCATCACAGCCTATAAACAACACCTATACAATCACAGTCTATAACCAACACCTATACCATCACAGCCTATAACCAACACCTATACCATCACAGCCTATAACCAACACCTATACCATCACAGCCTATAACCAACTATACCATCACAGCCTATAACCAACACCTATACCAACACAGTCTATAACCAACACCTATACCATCACAGCCTATAACCAACACCTATACCATCACAGCCTATAACCAACACCTATACCATCACAGCCTATAACCAACTATACCATCACAGCCTATATCCAACACCTATACCAACACAGTCTATAACCAACACCTATACCATCACAGCCTATAACCAACACCTATACCATCACAGCCTATAACCAACACCTATACCATCACAGCCTATAACCAACACCTATACCATCACAGCCTATAACCAACTATACCATCACAGCCTATAACCAACTATACCATCACAGCCTATAACCAACACCTATACCAACACAGTCTATAACCAACACCTATACCAACACAGCCTGTAACCAACACCTATACCATCACAGCCTATAACCAACACCTATACCATCACAGCCTATAACCAACACCTATACCATCACAGCCTATAACCAACACCTATACCATCACAGCCTATAACCAACACCTATACCATCACAGCCTATAACCAACTATACCATCACAGCCTATAACCAACTATACCATCAAAGCCTATAACCAACTATACCATCACAGCCTATAACCAACACCTATACCATCACAGCCTATAACCAACACCTATACCATCACAGCCTATAACCAACTATACCATCACAGCCTATAACCAACACCTATACCATCACACCCTATAACCAACACCTATACCAACACATTCTATAACCAACACCTATACCATCACAGCCTATAACCAACACCTATACCATCACAGCCTATAACGAACTATACCATCACAGTCTATAACCAACACCTATACCATCACAGCCTATAACCAACACCTATACCATCATAGCCTATAACCAACACCTATACCATCACAGCCTATAACCAACACCTATACCATCACAGCCTATAACCAACTATACCATCACAGCCTATAACCAACACCTATACCATCACAGCCTATAACCAACACCTATACCATCACAGCCTATAACCAACACCTATACCATCACAGCCTATAACCAAGACCTATACCATCACATCCTATAACCAACACCTGTACCATCACAGCCTATAACCAACACCTATACCATCACAGCCTATAACCAACACCTATACCATCACAGCCTATAACCAACACCTATACCATCACAGCCTATAACCAACACCTATACCATCACAGCCTATAACCAACACCTATACCATCACAGCCTATAACCAGCACCTATACCAACACAGCCTATAACCAACACCTATACCAACACAGCCTGTAACCAACACTTATACCATCACAGCCTATAACCAACACCTATACCATCACAGCCTATAACCAACACCTAAAGCATCACAGCCTATAACCAACTATACCATCACCGTCTATAACCAACATCTATACCATCACAGTCTATAACCAATATCTATACCATCACAGCCTATAACCAACTATACAATCACAGTCTATAACCAACACCTATACCATCACAGCCTATAACCAACATCTATACCATCACAGTCTATAACCAACTATACCATCACAGTCTATAACCAACACCTATACCATCACAGTCTATAACCAACACCTATACCATCACAGCCTATAACCAACTATACCATCACAGCCTATAACCAACACCTATACCTACACAGTCTATAACCAACACCTATACCATCACAGTCTATAACCAACTATACCATCACAGCCTATAACCAACACCTATACCTACACAGTCTATAACCAACACCTATACCATCACAGTCTATAACCAACACCTATACCATCACAGTCTATAACCAACACCTATACCATCACAGCCTATAACCAACTATACCATCACAGCCTATAACCAACACCTATACCTACACAGTCTATAACCAACACCTATACCATCACAGTCTATAACCAACTATACCATCACAGCCTATAACCAACACCTATACCTACACAGTCTATAACCAACACCTATACCATCACAGCCTATAACCAACTATACCATCACAGCCTATTACCAACACCTTTACCTACACAGTCTATAACCAACACCTATACCATCACAGTCTATAACCAACACCTATACCATCACAGTCTATAACCAACACCTATACCATCACAGCCTATAACCAACTATACCATCACAGCCTATAACCAACACCTATACCTACACATTCTATAACCAACACCTATACCATTACAGCCTATAACCAACTATACCATCACAGTCTATAACCAACACCTATACCAACACAGTCTATAACCAACACCTATACCATCACAGCCTATAACCAACACCTATACCATCACAGCCTATAACCAACACCTATACCATCACAGCCTATAACCAACACCTATACCATCACAGTCTATAACCAACACCTATACCATCACAGCCTATAACCAACTATACCATCACAGCCTATAACCAACACTTATACCATCACAGCCTATATCCAACACCTATACCAACACAGCCTGTAACCAACACTTATACCATCACAGCCTATAACCAACACCTATACCATCACAGCCTATAACCAACACCTATACCATCACAGCCTATAACCAACACCTATACCAACACAGCCTATAACCAACACCTATACCATCACAGCCTATAACCAACACCTATACCAACACAGCCTATAACCAACACCTATACCAACACAGCCTATAACCAACACCTATACCATCACAGCCTATAACCTACACCTATACCATCACAGCCTGTAACCAACACTTATACCATCACAGCCTATAACCAACACCTATACCATCACAGCCTATAACCAACACCTATACCATCACAGCCTATAACCAACACCTATACCAACACAGCCTATAAGCAACACCTATACCATCACAGCCTATAACCAACACCCATACCAACACAGCCTATAACCAACACCTATACCAACACAGCCTATAACCAACACCTATACCATCACAGCCTATAACCAACACCTATACCATCACATCCTATAACCAACACCTATACCATCACAGCCTATAAGCAACACCTATACCATCACAGCCTATAACCAACTATACCATCACAGCCTATAACCAACACCTATACCAACACAGTCTATAACCAACACCTATACCATCACAGCCTATAACCAACACCTATACCATCACAGCCTATAACCAACACCTATACCAACACAGCCTATAACCAACACCTATACCAACACAGCCTATAACACACACCTATACCATCACAGCCTAATACCAACACCTATACCATCACAGCCTATAACCAACACCTATACCATCACAGCCTATAACCAACACCTATACCATCACAGCCTATAACCAACACCTATACCAACACAGCCTATAACCAACACCTATACCAACACAGCCTGTAACCAACACTTATACCATCACAGCCTATAACCAACACCTGTACCATCACAGCCTATAACCAACTATACCATCACAGCCTATAACCAACACCTATACCAACACAGCCTATAACCAACACCTATACCATCACAGCCTATAACCAACACCTATACCAACACAGCCTGTAACCAACATCTATACCATCACAGTCTATAACCAACACCTATACCATCACAGCCTATAACCAACTATACCATCACAGCCTATAACCAACACCTATACCATCACAGCCTATAACCAACACCTATACCATCACAGCCTATAACCAACACCTATACCATCACAGCCTATAACCAACACTATACCATCACAGCCTATAACCAACTATACCATCACAGCCTATATCCAACACCTAAACCAACACAGTCTATAACCAACACCTATACCATCACAGCCTATAACCAACACCTATACCATCACAGCCTATAACCAACACCTAAACCAACACAGCCTATAACCAACACCTATACCATCACAGCCTATAACCAACTATACCATCACAGCCTATAACCAACGCCTATACCAACACAGTCTATAACCAACACCTATACCATCACAGCCTATAACCAACACCTATACCATCACAGCCTATAACCAACACCTATACCATCACAGCCTATAACCAACACCTATACCATCACAGCCTATAACCAACTATACCATCACAGCCTATAACCAACACCTATACCAACACAGTCTATAACCAACACCTATACCATCACAGCCTATAACCAACACCTATACCATCACAGCCTATAACCAACACCTATACCATCACAGCCTATAACCAACACCTATACCATCACAGCCTATAACCAACTATACCATCACAGCCTATAACCAACTATACCATCACAGCCTATAACCAACACCTATACCGACACAGTCTATAACCAACACCTATACCAACACAGCCTGTAACCAACACCTATACCAACACAGCCTATAACCAACACCTATACCATCACAGCCTATAACCAACTATACCATCACAGCCTATAACCAACACCTATACCATCACAGCCTATAACCAACACCTATACCATCACAGCCTATAACCAACACCTATACCATCACAGCCTATAACCAACTATACCATCACAGCCTATAACCAACACCTATACCATCACAGCCTATAACCAACACCTATACCATCACAGCCTATAACCAACACCTTTACCATCACAGCCTATAACCAACACCTATACCAACACAGCCTATAACCAACACCTATACCATCACAGCCTATAACCAACACATATACCAACACAGCCTGTAACCAACATCTATACCATCACAGTCTATAACCAACACCTATACCATCACAGCCTATAACCAACTATACCATCACAGCCTATAACCAACACCTATACCATCACAGCCTATACCCAACACCTATACCATCACAGCCTATAACAAACACCTATACCAACACAGCCTGTAACCAACACCTAAACCAACACAGCCTATAACCAACACCTATACCATCACAGCCTATAACCAACACCTATACCATCACAGCCTATAACCAACACCTATACCATCACAGCCTATAACCAACACCTATACCATCACAGTCTATAACCAACACCTATACCATCACAGCCTATAACCAACACCTATACCATCACAGCCTATAACCAACACCTAAACCAACACAGCCTATAACCAACACCTATACCATCACAGCCTATAACCAACACCTATACCATCACAGCCTATACCCAACACCTATACCATCACAGCCTATAAACAACACCTATACCATCACAGTCTATAACCAACACCTATACCATCACAGCCTATAACCAACACCTATACCATCACAGCCTATAACCAACACCTATACCATCACAGCCTATAACCAACACCTATACCATCACAGCCTATAACCAACACCTATACCATCACAGTCTATAACCAACACCTATACCATCACAGTCTATAACCAACACCTATACCATCACAGCCTATAACCAACACCTATACCATCACAGCCTGTAACCAACACCTATACCATCACAGCCTATAACCAACACCTAAACCAACACAGCCTATAACCAACACCTATACCATCACAGCCTATAACCAACACCTGTACCATCACAGCCTATAACCAACTATACCATCACAGCCTATAACCAACACCTATACCATCACAGCCTATAACCAACACCTAAACCAACACAGCCTGTAACCAACATCTATACCATCACAGTCTATAACCAACTATACCATCACAGCCTATAACCAACACCTATACCAACACAGCCTATAACCAACACCTATACCATCACAGCCTATAACCAACACCTATACCAACACAGCCTGTAACCAACATCTATACCATCACAGTCTATAACCAACACCTATACCATCACAGCCTATAACCAACTATACCATCACAGCCTATAACCAACACCTATACCATCACAGCCTATAACCAACACATATACCATCACAGCCTATAACCAACACCTAAACCAACACAGCCTATAACCAACACCTATACCATCACAGCCTATAACCAACTATACCATCACAGCCTATAACCAACACCTATACCAACACAGTCTATAACCAACACCTATACCATCACAGCCTATAACCAACACCTATACCATCACAACCTATAACCAACACCTATACCATCACAGCCTATAACCAACACCTATACCATCACAGCCTATTACCAACTATACCATCACAGCCTATAACCAACTATACCATCACAGCCTATAACCAACACCTATACCAACACAGTCTATAACCAACACCTATACCAACACAGCCTGTAACCAACATCTATACCAACACAGCCTGTAACCAACACCTATACCAACACAGCCTGTAACCAACACCTATACCATCACAGCCTATAACCAACACCTATACCATCACAGCCTATAACCAACACCTATACCATCACACCCTATAACCAACACCCTTACCATCATAGCCTATAACCAACACCTGTACCATCACAGCCTATAACCAACTATACCATCACAGCCTATAACCAACTATACCATCACAGCCTATAACCAACTATACCATCACAGCCTATAACCAACACCTATACTATCACAGCCTATAACCAACACCTATACCATCACAGCCTATAACCAACTATACCATCACAGCCTATAACCAACACCTATACCATCACACCCTATAACCAACACCTATACCAACACAGTCTATAACCAACACCTATACCATCAAAGTCTATAACCAACACCTATACCATCACAGTCTATAACCAACACCTATACCATCACAGCCTATAACCAACATCTATACCAACACAGTCTATAACCAACACCTATACCATCACAGTCTATAACCAACACCTATACCATCACAGCCTATAACGAACTATACCATCCCAGTCTATAACCAACACCTATACCATCACAGTCTATAACCAACACCTATACCATCACAGTCTATAACCAACACCTATACCATCACAGTCTATAACCAACACCTAGACCAACACAGCCTATAACCAACTATACCATCACAGCCTATAACCAACACTTATACCATCACAGCCTATAACCAACACCTATACCATCACAGCCTATAACCAACACCTATACCATCACAGCCTATAACCAACACTATACCATCACAGCCTATAACCAACACCTATACCATCACAGCCTATAACCAAGACCTATACCATCACATCCTATAACCAACATCTATACCATCACAGCCTATAACCAACACCTATACCATCACAGCCTATAACCAACACATATACCATCACAGCCTATAACCAACACCTATACCATCACAGCCTATAACCAACACCTATACCATCACAGCCTATAACCAACACCTATACCATCACAGCCTATAACCAACACCTATACCATCACAGCCTATAACCAACACCTATACCATCACAGCCTATAACCAACACCTATACCATCACAGCCTATAACCAACACCTATACCAACACAGTCTATAACCAACACCTATGCCATCACAGCCTATAACCAACACCTATACCATCACAGCCTATAACCAACACCTATACCATCACAGCCTATAACCAACACCTATACCATCACAGCCTATAACCAACTATACCATCACAGCCTATAACCAACTATACCATCACAGCCTATAACCAACACCTATACCAACACAGTCTATAACCAACACCTATACCAACACAGCCTGTAACCAACACCTATACCATCACAGCCTATAACCAACACCTATACCATCACAGCCTATAACCAACACCTATACCATCACAGCCTATAACCAACACCTATACCATCACAGTCTATAACCAACACCTATACCAACAGTCTATAACCAACACCTATACCATCACAGCCTATAACCAACACCTATACCATCACAGCCTATAACCAACACCTATACCATCACAGCCTATAACCAACACCTATACCATCACAGCCTATAACCAACACCTATACCAACAGTCTATAACCAACACCTATACCAACAGTCTATAACCAACACCTATACCATCACAGCCTATAACCAACACCTATACCATCACAGCCTATAACCAACACCTATACCATCACAGCCTATAACCAACACCTATACCATCACAGCCTATAACCAACACCTATACCAACACAGCCTGTAACCAACACTTATACCATCACAGCCTATAACCAACACCTATACCATCACAGCCTATAACCAACACCTATACCATCACAGCCTATAACCAACTCCTATACCAACACAGTCTATAACCAACACCTATACCAACACAGCCTATAACCAACACCTATACCATCACAGCCTATAACCAACACCTATACCATCACAGCCTATAACCAACACCTATACCATCACAGTCTATAACCAACACCTATACCAACACAGCCTATAACCAACTATACCATCACAGCCTATAACCAACACCTATACCAACACAGCCTGTAACCAACACTTATACCATCACAGCCTATAACCAACACCTATACCATCACAGCCTATAACCAACACCTATACCATCACAGCCTATAACCAACACCTATACCAACACAGTCTATAACCAACACCTATACCAACACAGCCTATAACCAACTATACCATCACAGCCTATAACCAACACCTATACCAACACAGTCTATAACCAACACCTATACCATCACAGCCTATAACCAACACCTATACCAACACAGCCTATAACCAACACCTATACCATCACAGCCTATAACCAACACCTATACCAACACAGCCTATAACCAACACCTATACCAACACAGCCCATAACCAACACCTATACCAACACAGCCTGTAACCAAAACTTATACCATCACAGCCTATAACCAACACCTATACCATCACAGCCTATAACCAACACCTATACCAACACAGCCTATAACCAACACCTATACCATCACAGCCTATAACCAACACCTATACCATCACAGCCTATAACCAACACCTATACCAACACAGCCTATAACCAACACCTAGACCAACACAGCCTGTAACCAACACTTATACCATCACATCATATAACCAACACCTAGCAGGAATTTTACCCGCACAGTATTTAGCCAACACGCATCTCTTTACCAATACAATCTAGTTTTCTTCGGGTACTCCGACTTCCTTCTCAATACAAATTGGACGCCACAAATAACTCAATAAAACATCTCTTAAATCATGTCGACAGCAAGATGTACAACTGAACCAAGTATGTTTATAACCAAACAATAGTAAGTGTAAGATAAATGAGAAATTAACAAAATGGCTTTAGTGCAGCATCCATCAGTGTGGGAACATTTCAATGACCTCAACCTTGGAGTAAGTGTAGGAGATGCTAAGCTATCGTTACGATATTGTTTGTATAGCCAGTTCTCAGATCGACCTTTAATGGATGTTGGACACCCTTTCACTCATTGGCGAGTGTAAATCAAGACAGACAATTAATAGTGTATGCAATTAAGAAAGGGCACCGTTCAGTGATCGGAAATAACGTTTTAGACTGTTGATAAATATAAATATTTCGGTATGATGATGAAAATAATATTTCTCATATAATTTCGATGCGCTGTCTAAATTCGCACGACGTGCATTAGGCAAGATTATATAAAAATACGGAATTAAAAGATTTCGGATTTAAATCGTATGAGACATTATATTATTCTTGTGTTGTGCCGATGGCTCTCAATTTTCCCACAGGATGGATCTCGAGTAGCTATCGGCGATGGCTCTCAATGTTCTCACATGATGAATCTCGAGAAGCTGTCGCCGATGGCTTTCAATGTTCCCACATGGTGGATCACTAGTAGCTGTCGCCGATGGCTCTCAATATTCCCACATGATGGATCACGAGTAGCTGTCGCCGATGGATCTCAATGTTCCCACAGGATGAATCACGAGTAGCTGTCGCCGATTGCTCTCAATGTTCTCAAATGATGGATTTCGAGTAGCTGTCGCCGATGGCTTTCAATGCTCCCACATGGTGGATCACTAGTAACTGTCGCCGATGGCTCTCAATGTTCCCACAGGATGGATCACGAGTAGCTGTCGCCGATGGCTCTCAATGTTCCGTTACCAGAAAAAAACTACAGTTTGATGACAATAGGCTAGTTAAAAAAGTGTTCGATATGATTATATTGGTAAAAATAACTGACAAAAATTTAACATTTCCATACTAATATATTCACTCAAAAAACAAACGCAACATCGGATAATTTTTTCCAAATCATTATTTTGCGGACAAATAACCTATCAATATTCAAATATAAATAACTTTTGCTGGAATACTGACTTTTGATTGGCTGGAAAATATTTTCTATCAGAGGATGGAAAACAAATTTGATCGTCATGGAGACACGCGCCATTTGACGCCATATATTACTCCACGGGAATCCAACAGTTTTCGTGTTGGTCTCCTTTTTCAAAAATGTCCAGTTACAAAAATAAAATTGTTGGGTGTATTCTATTGTTTGAATTTATTTATACGTATTAACTACAAAAAATATTTTCTCCATCGAGGGATAACAAAATTTCCGTTGTACACATTTAATATAATCCGCTACGCGGATTATACAATGTGCAAAACGGAAAATTTGCTATCCCTCGATGGAGAAAATATTTTTTGTAGTTAATCCTTTAATATTTTCACAACATCATAATTACGACTTAATTAAAGGTTTCCAGATGAAAACATTTAAGTTCATCCACCTGTGACCAACTGTGGTCGAAATTTACTATGAATTACGCATTGCTGAAAACGGGGTCGACTTTCACGTGAAAATCGTGGGTATTTTTTAACTCAGACAACCGGTATAAAACTCCGACTAGTAACTTAATACTTAATGAAGGGCTATATAAAAAATTGTCAGTTTTTTTTATTATTTTGATAATTATTTCTTATTATTCATTAATAATTGTGGCCTATCTCATCCGTATTTTATAATCAATAGTCTGTGAATGGTGCACAATATAATATATGTATTTTTATATCTATATCGTCCATGCTTCTAACTTCGTGATGATTGCAAGTTCGTGACCTGTGGAGCGTCTCGATTTATCATACTTCTACTTCTACTTCTATCATCTTCTGACCAACTTCAACATGATGAAGATACTGTCAGTTCTCTGCGCATGCTATGTACAATTTTGGTGAATTAGTAACAGTTTATAATGAATTAGTATCATTTAACATGTGTGAGTGAGTAATTTTATTTTGATTCTTTTTTTTTTTAACTTTAAGATAAAACTATTTACAATGAAAAAAGAAGCCTAATAGCTGTATGTGTAGTTGGAGACAGCAGTTTTGAACGACTCAACTGAGTCAATCATCACAATGCTGACTGGTAGGCTGTTCCAAAGTTTGATTGTACTCGGAAAGAATGACTGCTGTCTTGCTTGTATCCGACATTGAGGGATTTGGAATGAGAGTGAATGTGTGTTCCGAGACTGTCTAAGTGGTGGTATAAGCCTGTTTGTTTTGTTGATGGCGATTACTGAATAGTTTATTTTGTATAACATAACTAGTTTCATATCTGATCGTCTATGGGCTAGGCTTCTCCAGTTAAGATGGTTTAACATACTGGAGACGCTTGATGTATTGTGATAGCGGTGTGTCACGAACCTAGCCGCCCTTCTCTGTACCATTTCTATTTTATCTATGTCTTCTTTGGTGTAGGGATCCCATACAGAGCAGGCATATTCTAGTGATGGTCTTACTAGGGATTTATATGCCTGCTCTTTTACCTTAATTGAGCTGATGTTAATGTTTCTTTTTAAAAAGTTTAGTGTATTTGTTGCTTTGTTGGTGATATTATTAACGTGACTAGTCCATTTGAGGTCTGATTGGATGGTAATGCCTAGATATTTGGCTTTATCAACATGTTCTAGTGTATGGCCATGTAATGTATAGTTGTTTCTAATGGGTTTTTTGTTGCGTGTGATGGAAAGGACATTACATTTGTCGGGGTGGAAGGCCATGCGCCATTTCTGTTCCCATTCACCAAGTTTATTAAGGTCATTTTGTAATGTTGCACAGTCTGTTTCGGATTTTACTGCTAAGTATGCTATTTTGTCGTCAGCAAAGAGACGTATGGTAGATTTTAAGCCTGTAGGTATGTCATTAATGTAAAATAGAAATAAGCTTGGACCGAGGACAGAGCCTTGAGGGACTCCTGACTGTACATCAACATAGTCCGAAGTTATGCCTTCTAGAATAACTGCTTGAGTACGGTTTGATAGAAAATTTGTTTATCCATCTGTTTGTAGAGCCTTTTATACCATAGTGAGAGAGTTTTAGTGTAAGCAAGTTGTGGCTGACTTTATCGAAAGCTTTACTAAAATCCATTATAAGTACATCTGTTTGCTGGGAATTTTCTAGGTTTTTCGTAATGTCATCAAAAAATTCTAAAAGTTGGGTTTCACATGATCTGTGTTGCCGGAAACCATGTTGTAATGGATATAATATGTTATTTTCATCAGCATGATCCATAATAGCACTTACAATGACGTGTTCTAGAATTTTGCAGCAGATACATGCTAGAGAGATTGGCCTGTAATTTTCCGGGTTGTATTTTGAACCTTTTTTATAGATGGGAGTGACATGTGCTGATTTCCAGTCTGTTGGTACTTCTCCTGTGTTAATTGATTTTTGAAAGATTAGGCAAAGTATTGGAGACAGAGAGAAGGCAAGTTCTTTGAGAACACGAGGTTTTAACTGGTCAGGCCCACAGGCTTTGGATGGGTTTAAGTTTTGTAGTAATTTTGTGATGCCTGGGATAGTAATGTCAATATTGCTCATTACCGGGTAGGATTTTTCATCAAGCATGTACTGTTGGTTTTTGAATTCTTGTTCTGAAATGTTGCTAGGTGTAGAGAATACCGATTGGAATTGCCTGTTCAATATGTTTGATTTCTGTTTTTCATCTGTAATGAGTTGCCCATTTATTTTCATTGGCCTTACCCCTGCATAATCTGTTTTCTTGTATTTGATATATGACCAAAATTTTTTCATTGTTTTAAATCCTTCTTGATCTTGTTTGGGTGTGACTATATCTTCTATGTAGTTCCAATATGACTTTCTCATCAGTTTTTGAATGTGACGTCATCGGTAAATAATTATCTTCTGCCTCTTTCTTAGCCGTGAAATGATTTTCTACGTCTTTCCATAGATAGTTAAAAAAATTGACAAAAATTCAGGTAAGATATTTGTATTATACAATATCTTAATAGAAAAATGGCTACTTCCGCTATTACTTTTTGCTTTCAGATTGCGCTCCCCTGAAATTCCTGGAAAACCCCTATGTATCGATCAATTTACATTCCCAAACAATGAATCATCATCGGGTCAAGCATCAGTGAACTTTATTTTTAGAAAAAGGCCAAACAAATCGTTTTAAGAAATAAATTTAATTTCAGTCAGTTTTAAGGCCCAATTATGATATCAGTGATAATTTTCATTGTAAAATTTTTATGTCTAAGTGTAGAAAATGTTCCAAAACATAAAGCAAAATATGTTTTTACAATTAAATACATTTCCTGTTAAAATACACTGGATATTTACACAAGTTATGGAACTGGATTATCTAATTGACCCACTACTGTAATTGTATGGGAAAAGAATATTTATTTTTACAAAATATTATTGTAAGTCTTTTTTGGTAGATAAAAACACAATAAATACAATATAACTGACCTTTTTATTGTTTCAGTACGCATGTCAGAATAAATAATGAGTTTTTTAAGGTCACGAACTTGCAATCATCTTCACTTCCGGCCTGAACTAAATCCGGTGTCAGAATATAAAACAAATAATTCTCAGATATAAAGTTCTAATAAAATAATTCTAATATGATTTGCATTTTAAGAAATACGTTTATTTCATTGGTTGAGATTACTTCCGGTAGAGGTTTTCAACGAAATTATTTTTTTATGAAAGAAGTTGACTTAATTTATTTTTGGATAATTGACGTTGACCGAACTATTTTTACCGTAACCAACGTAAACAAAGATGGCGGCTTTCAATATCGAAAGTAGCGATCAACTTACAAATTATTTATTTTGATGAATTATCATTAATAATTTGTTAAATTTAAAACTTTGCTTGTGTTCGGTACAGAAAATAAGGTTATAGATTGATGTAAAACTTAATTGTGTTTTTATAATCAGAAAATGGTTTATGGAATAATCGGACGTAAAAATAAATAAAATATTCATACATTCAGTCAATCTCGCTACCAAATACACAAGAAATATGAAGTTGAGAAACACGTTGGATAAATTAATTTCTTAATGCAATTTTAATTAATTATAAGGATTAAACACCGTTTTCAATGGATTTATCGGTATATCAACAAGACCAACTCACGTACAAATATATCATAAAAGTCCTTTTATTTGTTTGTGCGTGAGTAGGTCTTGTTGATATACCGATAAATCCATTGAAAACGGCGTTTAATCCTATAATAAATACAAAAGTATGACATGTAATATTATATGCATAACATTTTTAAAATATGAATAATATAATCAAAATAAAGTACAGAGACACCAAAGAGATTCTATTTTATTATTTAAAGTTCGAATGAATAAAAGAAATGTTGAACAAATCTGGTAAATGTTGGCAATTCATCAGTTCCTTTAACTTTACAGCGTTTGGGTTCGTATAGAATTTAGATTTGACATACTGTATCCTCTCTTCACAAAGTGACTTGCAAAATGGAATATTTCTGTTAAGTCATATACCCTGGTGACATATTTAGGCCCCTTTACGAGTGGAGTAATTCATATGCCATATTTTTGCATGTATACAACCGTCACGATAATAAACAAATACTATCTTACTAAAAGCTTAAAAATACTGAAAGTGACGTTAACGACCGTTTAAATTTATTTTGAAAGTTGTAAGTCATTCTGACAAGTCAGGGTTTCTGTGCCACACGTGTTCACGTACATGTGAACACAGAAGACCTGACATTTGAGGATTGTCGTAGGTAAATTTTAATTTTGTTTACAGTTTGTCTTTCTTTTTTAATGATGTCACCAATGATTTGTACATGGAAATGTACCCTTAAAATAGAAAAAAACATGTTTTTATTTCAAGATTCCTTGCTTACATAATTCGAAATCAAAGAAGAAAAGGATATTCAAAATGGGAACTATTTGTCGATCACACAATTAAAAGATAATGTGCATGGCTTCAAAACATCAAATAATGCATAAATTAAAAAAAAAAGACGGAAAGACTACAAAGTTATGTCCCGGCTGACCAGAGGTTCAAAAGCTTAACAAATGAAAACAAACAATTAAAAAAAATTCTTATACTAATATTATGTAAATATGCACAGAAAATATATAAACATATATTTGAGATTGCGAAAATAAAATCCCTTGACATATTGGCCTCCTAAGGATACTGACTGTTTTGCCATAATATATTTACAAGAATTCGTCTAGAATTAAACCTTTGTATTTGGCTCGTTACTTATCTGCAGCTTCGAAAACATAGACTGACGTAATTCTTCACAATTTGCTATTTATAGATCATATCTAAGAATGCTTGCGATGAACGTAGCTTGTGTAGAAAATCAACCTGAACGCCCAAGGAAACTACAATGTGACAACAGGAAGTTGCAAACACAAATCCTTAGAGTTGTAGAACTATCATATTATTTAAGATTTACATGTTGTTTTTTATGGAAAACTAGAACAAACAGAATGAAAACAAGCAGTGCTAAATACGATAATATATTTTGTCTGACAATTATAGAAGGCCATGGTGCCGTTTCATAAAGCGATCGTTAGCTTAACGTGCACGTTATCCCATTTAAATTGCATGGGATAACGAGCACGTTAATTAGCGATCGCTTTATGAAACGGCACCCTGATGTTTTTGTTTATTTAAACTGTTAATGTGTTAAGTGGAGTTAAACAGCAAATGATATTCCTCCGCCATACTCAGGTACAGGCTACATTGACCAGAATACTGTAGTGTCCTCCACCAAACGCACGTACAGGCTACATTGACCAGAATACTGTAGTGTCATCCACAACTAGCACGTACAGTCTACATTGACCAGAGTACTGTAGTGTCCTTCGCCACACGCACGTACAGGCTACATTGACCAGAGTACTGTAGCGTCCTCTGCCACACGCACGTACAGGCTACATAGATCAGGGTACTGTAGCGTCCTCAGCAACACGCACGTACAGGTTACATAAGCAGGGTCCTGTTGCGTCCTCTGCCACACGCACGTACAGGCTACATAGATCAGGGTATTGTAGTGTCCTCCGCCACCCGCACGTACAGGCTACATAGACGAGTACTGTAGTGTTCTCCGCCACACGCACGTACAGGCAACATAGACCAGAGTGCTGTAGTGTTCTCCGCCACACGCACGTACAGGCTACATAGACCAGAGTACATTAAGGTCATCCGCCACACACACGTACATGCTACATAGACCAGAGTAATGTAGTGTAACCCGCCACACACACGTACAGTCTACATAGACCAGAGTACTGTAAGGTCCTCCGCCACACACACGTAGGCTAGATAGAGTACTGTAGTGTCGCCTTATTTGGGAGCAGTACCAAGACATTCGTACCAGATTATACTCTTAATCAAAATGTTTTGCCCTATCGTCCTTAATTATTACTAAAATCTTCAAAGGGAAAGTAAAAGGCAGCCTTTGGACATCCATTAAAATGTGTTAATGAATAATAATGGAACACGCGAATTACATGTAAATAAGGATACAATTTTAAATACTAGAGGGAAGCAATTAATAGATTTATGTACCTCTTCTAATTTAAGAATTCTAAATGGTAGGACATTTGGAGATCTCTTAGGCTCCAATACATGCTATCAGCCCATGGGCAGTAGTACAGTTGATTATATGTTAATACATGTATCTAAAGATATGCTCTCTTCCGTTATTAACTTTAAAGTTAACAATTTATTAGCTGACCTTTCTGATCATTGTCAAATTGATTGTCTGATCAAATGCTCCCTAAATACGGAAAAGAAACTTTCTTTAGGATTGGAAATGCCAGAAAAATTTATCAGGGATGAAAAATCCACTTTAAAATTTCAAACTGAATTTACTTCTGATGTCACTCAATCTCTGATTGATAATTTTAATAATAAATCATATGACTTTAATAATATTAACAATGCTGCTGAAGATCTTAACAATACATACATTTCTGCAGCAAAAAGAATACTCAGAATAAGAAAAAAGAATATAAACTCTAATAGAATACATAAAAAGAACAAAAATAAACCCTGGTATGACAGTGACATAAAAACATAAAAAAGACCTGGATCACAAGTCAGCTTTACTAGAGAAAGAAGGGTAAAAATGAGGGAATATAAGCAAAACCTTATTGAACAGTTAGAAACATTACATGAGGAAAATCCTAAAACCACTTTTAGATCAACTAAAAAATGAAGAAATTTATGAATGCCCAAGTTGAACAGAACACTTCCATAGCCAAAACAAGCGACTTTGGAAGTATAATAAATGATAAGTCTTTGAAGTCTGCCACAAAATGACTTTCGAAATCTAATTTAATTTGTTCTACTATTCAAACTATTGTAATCAGTATTTTTGTGTCGTAATGTTGCGTTCCACATATTGACTTCTATTTCCTTCAGTGAATTGGTCAGTGAACAATTAAAAGGTAAACATTGCACCAAAATGTCCCTACTTTTAAAGCTGTTTGAAAAAAAAAGATATTTTTTTGTATCTTTATTTTCGTTCTGATATTGATGCAAATAGAACAACACATATTTTTAACGCTCATTTTAAACATTTGTTCAGGCAGTCAATTTTTGTTTTAATTGTTTTCAATAAAAAAAACACGTGTGAAGTGACATCAGTTATTTAAATCTCTCATAGTTTTGCGTAAACAATGTCCTTAAAAGGTACATTGCTTACGTATCCTACATATAAATTACAACAGATACTGTAATAATACCCATAAAAAAGCTAAACTTGTTAATCTATTATTGTTAGTCACGCGGATGGACTTCTATGCCGAATGGTTAAATTGATCACATGGACTGTCAACTTTGATCATTACTGCAATCGGCGTGTGCTTGGCTCTAATCTTAATCGAAAAGGATTGACAGTTATTTTCCTTTTTTTGAAGGTGGTAGGTAGGTAGCGGCTGATTCGGCTTCTTCCTCAAATGAAAACCGGACGATATAGCTGCGCATGCATGCAAAATGTTGAAAGTGGCGTTGAATACCATCTAAACAAATCAATGCAGTCAGATTTCCGGTGAAACTATAACAATAGAATCGGAGGTACAAAAGTTATGTATCCATGTTTATTCGGTAGCCATGTAAATTAAAAGTTATTTAGCGCATTGACTGACAATAGTTTCGTTTAATATATATTCGTTTTAAAATTAAAGACAACTTTGCAAAGTTACAAGAACAACGGATATTTAATACCTCTTTTTTGATAAGAAAACATGAAAAACAGGGGGTGTATTCTTAAGTGCTGCAAAAAATGCACCAATTTTAATTTCGATGAAAAACAATCCATAGATTTCTGAAATATTCATCTTTTACATGTGCAATTTTTGACTTGTGACGACCTTTTTTTCGAGAAAAAAAAATTTCAAAGTCGACATAATTTCTGTTGTTTATTCATGTGTGATAATTTTCGGTTTGTTCGTATATGTAACAGATGACCAAGGTGCGTGTGATTTGCCATCCTGTACAAAACTTTTAAGGCTCGTTTTAGTGCTGTACATTTTATTTTAAAGGTGTTTAAATTTGAAAATATATAGAGTAAAAAATAATGACAATAATATCTTTTTTTTAAATGAAGTAACACATAAAAATAAACGTTTTTTCGCAAAACACAGTCACGAGGGTACGATTATTCGCTCTAGTTCTCTATCACCTAAATTTATTGAAATATCAGCTACTTCAAGCCACGGATCGTTCCCACTTTTTCGATCTAAATTGGTTTCTATTATACGATGATTGTGTTGAATAAATTTTAGCAGTTTATTTCTATACAACCGAACATTTCATTGAACGTTTTTGTAACATTTTTACTCTGCCGTGTCTTGTACGTATCTTAAATGCGTCAAAGTAAGACTTATTATAAACAATTTCTTGTGTATATACTTAGGTAATATGTTGGTAAAAAGTGTATTATTTTATTTTGTTTTTAAATTCAAATAGTACGATAAAATAATTGTTCTCATAAATGGCACAGAACAGCGATCCCTGTATGACTAATACTTATTTTTAAGTCCAAGAATCCTCTGCCGTCTAACGCTTTTTTGCATGGGGACACCAAGGCAGAAATATTCACACCAGAAGACCTACATCTTATGGCAAAATAGCTCAAGTTCGCAAGACAAAACCTTTCAAAATGATCTACATTTAATTCACCTTGACGTAATTGATTTGCTCTCCTTGCTGTATATTTCTTTAATAAATATGAACGCCCCCCTACCCGTTAAACAAACCAGAAAATAAACGTCCAACCAACATATATCAATGTAATTTGTGCATACAATAATTGTTCAAATCAACTTTTAATGTTTTATCTCAGAGAATGCTGAATAAAAACAAAGATCTAGATTGGCAGTATTTGGCCACAGCTTTATTATACAAGTTCAATAATATATATATAAATAAATAAATAGATAGATAAACAAATAAATATATATATTTGAAATATAAGATAAGATTAAAGTTCAAGTCTATATATTGGTCGCCGCAACTTGATGGCAGACCATAAATGAATTAGCAACTGATATATATGGGGGGTGAGCAACCCTGGGAAACAGAGGTTACTCCAGAATTTAGATATTTGCTAGTTGACAGTTAATAAAAAGGGGGGGGGGGCAGTGCAGTGAAAAATCTGCCTTATTGTCCGAAACCACCATTTGCACGCTTCTCACATTCCACGGCGATAACAAGACTGTGCTTTTTCCTTGCAAGGCCCTTCAATCCTCAAGCTCCAAACTGTCCCAATACCTGAAAATATTCAAGAAAAGGAAGCGAAGTACCAATTTCTTTAACTAGATGCATGATTAGCAAAATATATTACAAAATGAATTAACGTTGTGCGTGTTATGTAATGGAGGTGGGTGGGAGGGTTTAAAAAATTTAGATTGCCAAACCGACATTTTTCCTGTCACCTCCTTGCAGACGATTTTCAAAAAGACCGCACCTCGATTTGGTTTTTCTATTTTAAGACAGGTTTAACCAATCACCAATCATGTGTTTAAGGAATACTAGAGCGAAAGCAACAACAGCCAACAACTATACTAGTCAGTCTTCCTTCGATAAAGGAATTTAATGCTGAATACATTAAATTCACTTATCTCAGAGAATGCTGAATAAAAACAAAGATCTAGATTGGCAGTATTTGGCAACAGCTTTATCATACAAGTACAATAATATATATAAAAATAAATACATAGATAGATAAATAAATAAATATATATAAATATATATATTTGAAATATAAGATAAGATTAAAGTTCAAGTCTATATATTGGTCGCCGCAACTTGATGGCAGACCATAAATGAATTAGCAACTGATATATATGGGGGATGAGCAACCCTGGGAAACAGAGGCTACTCCAGAATTTAGATATTTGCTAGTTGACAGTTAATAAAAAGGGGGGCCAGTGCAGTGAAAAATCTGCCAAATTGACTGAAATGACAGATGCTCGTCGTGTGTCGTTTCAGGCAACCGCCACAGAATGGGGGGTTTGAACTGCACAGCTGTGCCAATACTGTTAAATATATATCTATAACTAATATATAACTGATATATAGCTAATATATAATATAATGTATTTCTAGTATATATATGGCATATTTATATATATGAATAACAAATTGAAATAGCACTGTTATATTCAATATAATATATTTCTAGTATATTTATGGCATATCTACATCAATATAAATGTGAATAACAAATTGAAATAGCACATTAATGTCTGTGCTTGAATGTATATACAAATTCAGAACTTCTAGTATACTTATGTTGTTGGTTTGAATGTTGTTGAACGCCACTTACAGCAATTTTTCAACTATATCATGACGTTCAGTTTTTTATTGGGGGAGAAAGCCGGAGAACATCCCGACCTGCGGTGGGAAAACTTGCAATAGTATATAAATTTAACTAAATATTTGCAGAACAGATATACAATTACGAATTTTTAGTATGCATATGTCATAGTAAACTAAATAATTGCAGCATGTAGATTTGTCTAAATATTTGTTTATGTAAAAATTTCCAGCGACCAGAGCATAATAACATACATAATTGCATTCTAACCAATACATTACCAAGATCATTCCGCCCAATATTTATCATAATAAATTTTTGGAGGGTCTTCCAATTTAATAAAGGTTCCAATATAACCATCGAGTTAATGCATTCCTTATGATGTATAAGCAAACAAGGCAGAACTTGTGTTTCCTTGCAAGGCTCCTCAATTCACAAGCTCCACTGAGCTGACCCAATACCTGAAAATATTCGAGAAAAAGAAGCGAAGTACCAATTTCATTAATGAGTTAGCAAAATATATTACAAGATGTTTGACCTGCCATACTTGTATAGCATTCGGAATCTGTAGTGTTTTGCTAATAAACATGTATGTACTAGAATAAAAAGCAACAAACATTTATAAAGATATCAAGTGTAAATTATGTGTAAACAGTTAAAGTTTAGTTACATGAAGGGATTCTAATATAATTTTTGAAAAAACATTGGATTTCTGCATTCCAAGAGATTTTATATCTTCAGTTGACAATTCTTTCCATGGAGGAATGTGTTGCCATACCAATGTGAAAACAGTCTTTGAATTAAACAGGTAGTCCGGTGCCCACTGCGTGTTAGATCAAGTCTGGGCCTCTAAAACGCAGAACCATGGACGCCCAGCTGGCGTGTGCCAAAAAATAAGATGTTAAATTATTTGATAATAAAAATTGCCGGAGATGCATGTAATTCATTTATTTTAACTGGCCATATCGTAAATTGTTGCAAAAACAACGGTTACCATAAAAGAAATGTAAAATGAAACTGATCCCGGTAGTTCAAAAAATTTTGTAACCAGTCTTAGTTAAGCTGGGTCCGGTATGACTTGTACCTTTAACATAAATGGTTGCAGAAAATTAAGGTGTAATCATTCCTGTGAATACAGAACAATAATTCATGTTAAAAGAAAATGTGGACAAAATACAAATACGAATACAAATATTTATTAGCACAAACTCATGGTACAGTACATGGTTAAGGCACAACAGTTTAAAGGATCACTACAAAGTGTGTTTCACAAAATGTAATACAATTCTTTACATTAATTGTATTTATTATTATATTATATTATATAGTATACAGATGATAAACCAATTAAAATTACGTTTTACATAATATAAGTTTTTCTTAATTCAACGCATTCTAAAATAAATGTGGCAGTAAGTTCTAGACAAAATTCAGATTTGCTATTCAACAAAAAGCATAATAGGGATTTGTTAAAAGATTTGGGATTAAACTTTGAATTTTCTTAAGAAATGTACTTCTTATCAGCTTATAATTTTTGCAATGCAACAGAAAGTGTTCTTCATTTTCAATTTCTCCTGCATTGCAAACTAGACAGTTTCCATCTTTTCTATTTAGTTTTTGATATCTTCCCTTTTCTATCATTAGCTTATGAGCACTGATACGAATTTTACAAAGAGCAGCCCTGTCTTTAGCTTTCTTTAAGATATATATCTGAATAGCGAGGTCTGCATCCTATTTTAAAAAACATTGGGGAAAAAAATCTAGTTTTGGAGATGTGTCTATAAGTGTATTTTGATTTTGGAGATTTTGATCCTTTAATATAATTTTCATTTGATTTAAGTATTGTTTAAGTGAACTTAAATCATGATTTAGAAAGGAAAAACCTAAATTATTTAATACTGTTTTCAGTTTGATAAACCAATTGTTTGAGTGAACAGAATTTTCAAAAATAGTTTTTACTAAAGAATTTTCCGAGTCTAAAATGTATTCTAGATATTTGATGCTTGAGTACAGAATTTTACTTTTTAAGGGAAGTCGACATAGTTCAGCTCGACATGCATCATTAGTAGCTTTGCACTGTACACCTAGAATTTCTTTTATACATTTAAGATGTAATTTTTCAAATGGTTCAGTATCTTTAAAGTTGGAGAAAATACCCCATATTTCACTGCAGTATGTGATAATGGGTAAAATTAGTTTATCAAAGAGTTTTTCTAATAATTTGCAAGGGGTATTTAATCCAATTAGCTTTTTAATTACAAAATATGATCTTCTGGCTTTTTCCATCAATGTGTTAATAGCTAGATTAAAGTTTTATTAAAATGCCTAGATAACAGTACTGAGATACCGTTTCTAGATGTATAAATTATTATATTTGAATTGGTTTTAAAAAGGTTTTACCATTCGAATTAAATACTACTACTTTGGATTTATCAGCATTTACATGTAAATTCCATATTGAACAGTATTCCTGCATGGCAATGAGACAGTTTTGCAACCCTTCCTTACTCCGAGATATTACTACAATATCATCAGCATAAAGAAGAATGCTTACTCTAATACCACCAAAAACCACTGGGTAATATATGTTGTTTTCCAGTTTTTTGTTGTATCATCTATAAAAAAGTTAAAGAGAAGAGGACTCAAAACAGCACCTTGTTTAACTCTCTTTCAGATATAAATGGCTCACTTAGACCATTTGAAAATTTAATTTTACACATAGTATCAGTAAACATGGAGTATATAATTTTAAATATTTTATTAGGAGTGTTATGTTTTAGCAGTTTATAAATAAAAACCAATTCTCCACACTGTGTCAAAGGCTTTTCTTAGGTCAGTGAAGGCTGCAAACACTTTGATTTTTCATTTTATAGTTATCTGTGATAGTTTTTAGAGTTAAAAATGTGATCAGAAGTCCTGCACTTCTCTTTAAATCCTATTTGGTTCTTACTTATTAGAAAGTGATTATTCATAAATTCCAAAAGTCGATTGTATATAATCTTATTAAATAATTTTCCTAAGTTTGATTCCCTATACTTATTAGGGTCAAATCGATTACCTTTTTTATGTAATAAAACTAAATAGTTTTCATTCCAAGATTTAGGGGAGATACCAGGTGAAAAGATCAAATTAAAAAGTTTACAGAGTGGTTTAATTAATGTTGGGTACTATTCTTCAGCATTTCATTAGAGATGAGGTCTGATGATGCACTTTTACCATTTTTAAGTAATTTAACTGCTTTTGTCATCTCCTCGCATGTGATTTCATTGTTCGACTCACCTGAGACTGAGAAGTTAATACTTGATTTTAGGGTCTCAAATTCCTGAGTGATATTTTGTTGTTCATTACTATGCAGTGTCAGCTTTATTTAGTTTTTTGTAAAATGATATGATTTTTCCTTTGGAATATCAGTGTCTTCAATTTGACCAGCTGATTCCCTTTCAAGTTTATTTATCATGTTCCAAAATACATTTGGATCTTAGCACAGTTATTACTTAATTCAGAACAATTTTTGTTTTTATATGATTTTTCTTCAAATTTGCAAAGTCTGTATTTTGATCTAAATGAATAGAATTTTTCCTATATTAATCTTTTCCGGGGAATTTATGTACAAGTTTTTAATAATTTTTTCTGTGTTCCTGAGATCTTTACATGAATCTGAGAAACAGTGTCTAGTTTTATTTTATTTTATTATTATTATTTTTTTAAATTAAATTTTATTTTTTTAATGTTGCTAGGGGGTTTAACAATTTTATCTGATTTTTTGGCATTTTCTTGTAAAATTATGGTTAAGGAATCAGTAGACAAATTAATGTCATTAAATTTAGTTGTCATAAATGGATCAAGTTTTTGTTTACTTTCAATGCTATTTATATTCTGGGAATACAATTAGACTGATTCTTTTGTCGATATAAATTTACATGGAAGTGGTTCCAATGAATTTTGAAAGCTGTTCTTTACATGAACATTTGTTAACAATGAACAACTAACATACAATGGTTTCATAAAGAAGTGAAATCATGTACAGTAAAATCAGCAAAAATATATCATTAGAAACAATAATATAATCCACAACACTACATCCATTATATGTAACACAAAAGTGTATGGTTCTACCATTTAGTATTTTTAATCCAGATTCTTGACACGTGACGTATTCAAGAAGTTTACCACTTTTATCAATTGGTTTACTGTCAAAAAAGCTGTGACCGTGATAGGAGGGAAACAAACCACACCATCTTCTAAAAACTGATTCATCACAGACTCTTCTAACTGGGTTGATATTTCAAGCACCCTATCATACGAAATACAGGTTCCTTGTTGGAAAAGTATATCTATCAGTTGCCGCTTTCTTGTTTTAGCATACAAAAGAATTCCCACGTAAATTGCAAAAGGAGGTTCTCTTTTTTTAGAATGTTTTAAATGTTCATTTGAAAATTTTGCGCCCTTCTTTTGACTATTACAGTATAAGAGTTGTGCGAGAGCAAAATCAGACTTAGCAAGACCATTTTCTATTTGTGACAATATCAGGCCCGTGTTCAATCATTGAAACTAGTTCAATTAAACTGCGAGGGACAGAATGAAAGATTATATCCTTATCAAAATAGCCTTGAAAGGTCTTGTGGTCATTGAACATTTCTCTTCGAACAATTTCACTGGCCTTTGCAAGAATCATTGCGTCGGTATAGTCACATGCAGCAGCTAGTGCTGGCCCAATATCTTTTTAAAAAACCAACAAAACCTCACGTCCTTTGTGAAACGATTTTAGCTCTGGTATTTTTGAAAGCAGTTTTTCCTGTAAACGTGTCCTGTTGACGTGTGCCTTGAATCCAAGCAGCTCATGTCTGGATTCGTACAATTTGCAAAGGTCGGCTAATTTGAATACAACACCTTCTGTACTTTCACGTTGTGTTTCCACTATATGGGTCACTAATTCTGCCAAAACTATCTGATTTACTTCACTAAGAGCTTCCTCTTCTGTCACTGAATGTTTAATTTTTGTCAGGTGGGTTCTTTCTCTGTTATATAATGATGTAAGGCACGCACCATGGTACTTAAACTCCTGTGCTATAACATCCATAGCACTTAACTTTGCTAGTAGTTTCTGATCTTGTAGATTATGTGCACACTCATTGAGTCTTTTATTTAGCTGCATTGTCATTGCCTCATTAAGCTCTGACAATGATGCGGTCTTCTCACACATAAAACATTCATAATCTACATTTATTTTTGAACGATCTTCCATCTTGCGAATAAATATTGATGGTGGTACATCTGTTTGATCCAAGGAGCTCTTACAAGTTTCGTGTTGTTGAACATTCACCTGCATGACTCATGATATTTAGCTTTATTCTTCACTAAAGCAGCTTCTATTCCGCCTCCATCATCTATCCTGTTTACATCTATTGGGACAGGAAATGCATTGATCTCTGCAAACTGCGGTATGTTTTTAGATAAAGTCTTATACCCTGACTTTTCTGAAGTTGTGTTAAAAGGCGATCGAAGTGCTTCATTTTGGTCTTCCTGACACAAAAAACACTTAGACCAATCTGTTTTTTGCTTCTCCTGAGCAGACAAGGATAGTCGAATTCTTTTCGACATTTTAAAAAAATAGCAACAATTCAAATACGAACACAATAAACGATGTACAAAACTTTTATGTCAAATGTGATTTAAAAGACTGTAACTCGGCTAATAGATAATAGAATTATAAAGGCCGAGTGATGATCCTTTTACCGCCTTATTAACACTTTTATATATGGGATACGACTAGGTTCGTTGATGGAAATTCTACACCTAGCCCGATCGTTCATCCAATGCTATTTAACTCCCGTGCGATCTGTACACCATCTGAGAGACTAAAGCCCCGTCTCCCCGAAAAGGTGATAAAATGAACATAAAATGATGACGAAGTGGAGTAATGAGTACACAATGACGTGGATCAGGTTATCCCCTCCTCTGCGGGTAAAGTTGCAAAAGCATTTTTAGATCATATACAAGAAAGCCTGATCACCAAGATATGATTATTAACCCAAATGGATAATGTCAAACGAATACAAGTTAAATATACCACCGACGTAGTTAAAAGGAGATGGCTCCTTCAAACCGCTGCCACTAACTACCCCCTATCAATCTCCTGGATACAGGTCAATTGGTCCCAATTCCAATTCGTCCCAAGTCAATTGGTCCCAAATTTGGTCAATTGGTCCCATTTCCAATTTGTCCCAAGTCAATTGGTCCCAACTTTTATTTAAAATGTTTTATTTTGTGTTTAAAAGATTATTTAAGGGATTATTTAAACATATTTATGTATATTTATGCTTTTGATGTAGAAATTATTATGAAAATATTTGCTCTTAGTTACCATGATATGTTAAAATAATAAAAATAGAAGACAAAACAAGTTTATGTGCTTTATTGAGATTTACAGCACTATACTATTATTTTACATATATTTGAACCACTTATGCCTACCCATTCATTCTAGCATACATACTGTCTTTCTTACTTTTCTCACTTGGTGCTTTCATACCTACTTTCACCATACAAGAATGATATTCGTTCTCACACTGAAGATCATATTTACTTTCAGAAATTTTAACATATTATAATTTATTTTGTATTGGGAGTTTCGTAAATTTCAATAACTTATTATTAATTCCTATAAAAAAACAAAAATTGTTCTAAAATATACTTTTTCAAAGAGTAATTATAATTTGTTTTGTATTGGGAATTTCGTAAATTTCAATAACTTATTATTAATGCCTATAAAAAACAAAAATTGTTCTAAAATATACTTTTTAAAAGAGTTAGGATCAATTTTTAAAGTGTTGGGACCAATTGTCCAAAAGTGGGACCAATTGGCAAAGACTTGGGACGAATTGGCTAGGACCAATTTGCACGTGGGACCAATTGACCAGACACCAATCTCGTTATCATATTTCTTTGTTCAAATCAAAGAAAGTAACCTTTTCAAATCCTTTTTCACCATTTACTCATATTTAAAACATCCAAAACTGCAATTAAAGAAATAAAATTTTCATTTCCTTGATTATTTATATAAAAAAGGTCGCCATTTTTGGTTTTCCGGCGACCATTTTAAAAATGGCCGAAATCAAGATGGCCAACGGCGGTTTTTGAAACTACATACATTGACCAGTTCGTGTGCAAAATTTCATGCTTTTATCACGATGTGAAATATTTTTTATCCGCTCCACTATTGGTATTTTTACTCACTAAATGCTAACCTGCTTTTATACTTTCTGAATGATTTTAAATGCTATTTTTTACTCGCTAGTTGCTTTGTCACATATAGCAGATAGCAACACTACGTTGGCCCAACGTTGGCCATTTGTTGGCATGGTTGGCGTTTGCGTTCTAACATCGGCCCAACGTTGGCCAATCGTAATGTGACCAACTGTTGGCTTTCCAACATCGACCCAACGTTGGCCCATCGTAACGTGACCAACTGTTGGCTTTCCAACATCGACCCAACGTTGGCCCATCGTAACGTGACCAACTGTTGGCGTTCCAACGTCAACCCAACATAAAATGTCCACACACAAAATTAATGCTCAATTAAATTGAACAATGTAAATGGAAATGTATGACATAAAAAGTGCAGTTAATAATCAAATATGAGTGCATTTAGATCATACGTTTTATAACCTTGCTAATTAATTAATTCAACACATGTGGACATCTGGAATATATATTTATAGTTAAATCTGATGACCTTTAAATTGTTAGAACAATTAGTGTGCAGATTAGACGCGGGGCATTAGTATCATCATATTCTCAAATAAATTTCGCGCTAATTCATCATGTTCATAGCATCATCTGTGTCAGGAATTCATATCGGTCGCCATTTTGGAAAGTTTGGAATATTTTATTTAACACAAAATAGAATGTAAGTACATGAATTTATTAGTTTAAATTCTAAGTTTTTATTATTAACCATGTATTTTTAAGCTAAAATATTCAGTTTTTTTAATTAATGAACAGTGTATGTTATTTAACTGCATCCTACTTTTCCACAGGCTTATTTTGTTTTGTTTATTTTTCAACTTGTGTTTATTATATTTTGTAACATACTGCAAATATAAAACATATAAGTCTTGTAAAAAATATTCCAGAAAATATACATGGAAGAATTAACACATTTATTTTATTTATATACTACAGTGTACTAGTGTTCCTGAACAAATCATCGAGGCACATGTGTTACAGAATCACGGGGGGGGGGGGGGGGGGTAACTTGGTATATATAGGGTAATACGGATGTGCGGCTCGAATAGGTCACTTTTTTAGCTCTCCAAAATATATGAATAGGTAGCTTTTTTCATTGAAAAATATATCATTGGGTAGTTGTAAATTATCTAAATATATTCCATGCCTCAATTCTCATCTTAAGCATGTTAAGCCTATGTAAACCACAGTGATTTTACAAACAAAGTGTTCCATTAACATCAATTTATCAATTTGGTAGAAAACGTACTATTTTGTCAATGGGGATGTGCAGTAATAAATATATGAATAGGTCTGATTTAATCATTCCATATATATGATTAGGTCCTGTTTTATAGTGTCCGAAAATATATTAATAGGGTGGGTTTTAAAATGTCCGTCCGCACACCTGTACCTTAAAGTATCCTTAATGACCCCCCGTGTACAGAATAGGATAGGCGCACAATGAAGAGTTATGTAAAGACAATACGTGCACGCTAGAAAGGGTAAGGGATAAAAGATCCTACAGTAACAGGTAAGTTCATGTAAGTCACTATATCTACGTTTTTATGTGCATTGTTGATGAATCGTTTACATGGTTTACATAAAAAATTACAACAATAACAAAAACAAAATGACAAATAAAAATACAATATTGAAGGTATTTTTATGACAAAAATATATTTTTTGCATTCTATATTCCATTTTTTTCAGGGTATGTGAGGAAGAAGGGACTAAGTGTTCAGCTAGTGACAGTCATATTGACAATGTACTTGTGTACTTGAGATATACAGTCATGTAGAGTGCAGTTAGACAAAAGTCGTTCGTAAAAAAAGAGAAGAGAAGCTGCTGATAATGCTGAATTGGAATAAAGTTGATCATAAATTTAATGTTCTTGTAATTGACAACCAACCAACATATACATTTTATATACCAGAACAAATTTCTGTGTTTTATAGCAGAGATCACTGATCCTTGTGACTTGTTTAAAAGATGATAAATACAAAACAAGCAATTTTGAGCTATTGACTGAGAAAATAGCTCAAAATTGCTTGTTTTGTTTTGTTGGCCCAACCTCAATTCACACACAAGCATGTTGGCAAGATGTTGGCAGTGTGCAGTCGAAGTTGGCTATGTCTCGTTGGGTCAACGTTGGCCCAACCAGTTGGGCCAACGTAGGGCCGATGAGCAAAATAAGGTTGGGCCAACATATTCTGCCAACGTTGGCCCAACGAAGTTGCCATCATTAACCCAACGTTGGCCCAACGTGTGATTGCTATATATGTACCTGTGCTGTTTGTATGTATATTGTTTTAACATGTATGTATGTATATTTTAACATTGTGTCCCTGTTGTTGTCTATGTATGTATGTCGGTTTTAAAGGTATGTAGAGCTTGTGTCGTCTGTTATTGATACACCTACTTTAAATAAAGCTTTTTGTCTTTGTATTTGTATCAAGGAATAATTATACTTTAGCTATGGGTGAGTAGTTAATTATTTGTTATTTTCGGTCAATTTTCATTTATAATGAATGAAGTCTAAAGAAGCCCGCTGACCCTTTGATTGATAACAGGTCTAATCAATTGTATATAAATTTTCAACTTGGACGTGGGGCTATGGTTAAATGTCATTTGCTCAACGTACAGTCAAATACTGCTGTATAATGAAGACGAGAACAAGTTAACAGACAATAAATCATTAAAAGCGATCGACCAGTTGGAACAAAATTCTATGTAAGGTAAGAGAACTTAACATTTGGTTACAAGGGTATGGCACTGATAAGCTTACAAACAGACATGTTTTAGTAAGATTTAATACCAAACATTTTAACACACTACAAACTTTTCAGATGATGCAAGACTATGACGTATAAGTGCCTATATATACCTAAATATATACATTTACAACAGAGGTCTTTTTCGTGCAAAGAGCGTGGCATCCTCCAAACAAATTATACCCAAGTTCGGTTCCCTGCTCGGCTTTCAGTATTATGACATGAAAACGCTTGATGCAATAGAAGCGTGCATGGCAGTTCTGTGGGTCACGAGCAATTGGAACCCCGCATCTATGGTTGTATTGTCATATTAGATATATTAAGTACTAATGGTCACTAATGTCATGTTTTTAAACTACAAGATTTGATATACAATTGTGTACAATAACAGTACATACTAAAACTATACGTACAGGCCAACCGTGGCTCATGTGCAGCAAAAGTCAAGGTGAAGGTCATACTAAATACTCACCAGGGAAACAACACCCATACCATCCATCAATATAGAAGGAATACAGAGTGCACAGACATCAACAACAATCATGCACTGGAACTCGGATGAGTTTTTAATGATCAAGAAACAAAGTAATATCATTAATACTCATTACTCGTACCAATCTTCAGCCTACGAAATCGAGTTTTAGTATCAGATGACGGCGACTCACAGAAGATATTCCTATTTTCTACAACACATTGAAAGCACCCACCAAATACAAAGACGGAGGAAGCATACCACAATTTTGTTTTAAAAACACAAAAAGCAAACGTACAAGCAAAACAAAACACTTACAAAACAAACAAAACAATTACATTTTTTTATCCTAAATAAAAAAAAATAAACAAACAACGAAAAACACAGCAAAAAATAAGTTACTTATCATTATTTATAAATTGCATTATCCAAAAAAAAAAAAAATTTAACCAACAACGAAAAACACAGCAAAAAAGAAGTTACGGTACTCATCATTATTTATAAATTGCATTTAAGGGACAGACCATTTAACTTGAGGGAGGGGGCTTGGTTTTTTGTTTTGGTCAGAAAATGTTTTTCTGCACAGAGCGCGGAAAAAAAATTATTTTTTGAAGGCGTCGCGACAGAATTTTTTTTCATGATTAGCATTATTTTATATTGCAGAAATCCTTCTTCAGAATAGTTTTTTTCTCACCCTCTGCTTCCAAAATATGTTTTTCATCAAAAATCATTTTCAAAATATTTTTTTAGGACAAAACCAAGCGCAACTCCCCCCCCCCCCGTTTGCAAGTAAAATGGGAGGTCACTTATTGTTCTGTGGGGGATAATCGTCAGCCTATATTCCTTTGAAGACATCCTTATCCCTTGCATTAATTTGTTGTATTAAAAACTGCATACGTCGGAGAAACGTGAATAAACTTGCAATTGGCCGTTGCAGGGCATTGTCTTGTTGCATTTGTAAGCATCAATTATCCAGCATTATTTATAAATAGTGTATTTATTATTCAGTGGCATGAATAATCGTTAACCTTAATTCCTTTGAAGGCCTCCCAGTCCGTCGCCATAATTTGATGTATTAAAAACTGTATTCGTCGAAGAAACGTGAATAAATACGGCTATTGCAGGGGATTTGTTAAGTTGGTAAGTTTGTTAGGGAAAAACCATTTAACTTCAAATGGGGGTGGGGGCTTGGGTTTTTGTTTTGGTCAGAAAAAATATATTTTTTGAAGGTATCGCGACAGAATATATTTTTTTTTTCATTATTAGCATTATTTTATAGAGCAGAAATCCTTCAGAATATTTTTTCTTACCCTCTGCTTTCAAAATATTTTTTTTTCATCAAATATCATTTTCAAAATATGTTAGGAAAAAACCAAGACCCACCCCCCTGCATGTTAAATGGTAGGTCCCTTAGGTTGTTCACGTTTCTCGATTGAACATTTGACAGCGGCGAAAATAAATAGATAAACGCGCCCGGATTATGAAATATGAAAATATACGTTGATGAACAGTACTTATGAATTGAAAATAAAATTTGTTTATATTCCTTTGAAGACATCCTTATCCCTTGCATTAATTTGTTGAATTAAAAACTGCATACGTCGGAGAAACGTGAATAAACGTGGCCATTGCGTGGCATTTTCTTGTTGCATTTGTAAGCATCAATTATCCATCATTATTTATAAATAGTGTATTTATTATTGAATGGCGGATAATCGTTAACCTAAATTCCTTTGAAGGACTCCCAATCCGTCGCCATACTTTCACTGACTTTGTTGTATTAAAAACTGTATAAGTCGAAGAAACGTGAATAAACATGGCTATTGCGGGGCATTTGTAAAGTTCGTTAGGTTGTTCACGTTTACCGATTGAACATTTGACAGCGGCGAAAATAAATAGACAAACGCTCCCGGATTATGAAATATGAAAATGTACGTTGATTTACAGTACTTATCATTTGTTATAACAATGGTTAATTCTGTAAAAATTCCCCGGTGAAAAATTTTCATTTACAAAAATACATTACTATATTAATTCCATGTCTAGTGAAATCATTCTCTCAGTACCGAAAGATTTTGAAGAAGGTTGATGCGGACTGCCTGTAAAAATGGGGTATGAAATCTTTTTCTTTTTTGTGGGGGGGGGGGGGGATTGAGATTATTTTAAACATGTTATATATTGAAAACTTTCTAAATAAAAATGAAATGAATTTAAATGAATGGAATGAAAGTTCTGGAGTTTGTTTTAATCCTGTTTTAAGCTTTACAAAAGTGTAATTATTCCGCAGAAGTTTAGTCGTTATAACAACCTACTTACTCGTTATAACGACTTAGCTTACTCGTTATAACGACTAAGCTTACGACTTAGTATCCCGTTAAAAGAGACTGTCGTATTTGTGAATTTTGTGATATGCAACGTATTTGTGAAGAATTTCACTATCTGTTTGAATGTAAATTTTCGCTAGAAATCGATTGTTACCAAAAGATTCATTTAAACATACAAATACTCTGAAATTTATTGACTTGTCAACTCTAATGATTTTAAAACAAAAGTGAATGTTGCTATAATCTTTGTAAGATTATACTAATATCTGTTGTAAATTAATAGAATCAATGATCTATGATCTACATAATCAGTATTGCTTTCCTAATTTCATGCTTGTGTGTTATTATTTATTTACCAATTTCGATGTTACATTTAAGTTGTCATTTGATTACTTTATATTATGTTAACATTTGTTTTTATTCAAAATACCGCAGTTAGGGTCATTGAAAATAAAAAGTTCAAGTTCAATATTAGTAGTTATAACGAGTAAGCTAAGTCGTTATAACGAGTAAGCTTAGTCGTTATAACGAGTAAGCTTAGTCGTTATAACCATTAAACTTAGTCGTTATAACGAGTAAGCTTAGCCGTTATAACGAGTACCTAAGTCGTTATAACCAGTTGGCTTAGTCGTTATAACGAGTTACTTAGTCGTTATAACCAGTAAGCTAAGTCGTTATAACCAGTAAGCTTAGTCGTTATAACGAGTTACTTAGTCGTTATAACGAGTAACTAAGTCGTTATAACGAGTAAGCTTAGTTGTTATAACGACTTAAAATAAAACACAACATGGCACTAACGGGCTTCCGTAGTTAGCCGATACTGCAGGTATTAAAACTTTTTTTCTCTAACACAGTATAGTCTAATTCTTCTGACGAGGAGACGCTATGCCGAGTTTAGATGCTGGGAGCCGGAACATCGCTCTTGTTGGATTCCACACGGGCGAATCACAGACTAATGTTGCGAGACACTTTAATGTTCATCGCAGCCTGACTTCCCGCATTTGGGGGCGGTACCAGCAGCTTGACATTACAGAAGACAGACCTCGCACAGGGCGCCCACTATTAACGCCCTGGATCGGTTCATCGGGCTGTTCCATGTACGCTACAGGACCGTTCCAGCAATAATTTCCGCCATTAACATCCCTGGCATGCGGTGAATTTCTTCCCAGACCATCCGTAACCGATTGCAAAACCATAGGTTGGAGCTAATCTGGGACATCTTCAGACAAGCGTACGATGGTGTAATATTGTTCGAGGATGGGATCTGCGGAACTAGAGAAGGATGTGCCACACGTTAGTGTTCTGTGTGTTTTATTTCTGTGGTAATTTATAATTGTAATTTATGAAGTAAAACGTATGATTGTTCTGAGATTATATAAGCGAGACAGTTTGATAACTTTTTTTGGGTCGAAATATGGCCAGAAAACGAAAACAAAATTGTTACCTTTACAAAGCACATTTTGTTAGTTTTCGTTTAACTCAAAACGCTTTATGCATATACATGTTTTTTGTACGTTTTATCGACTTCAATGATCGAGATGAAGCGAGTGATAGTATAAACATTTTTAACCACCGTCTCTGTATCAGACAATACAGAATTCTTGTTAATTAAAATGCACTAAAATAACGAAATGTACCAAATATTCCATAAAAGAAGATAGCCACCATTACAAAACATTTTTTTTACTCAGACACTCTATATATTCAGTGATTTATTTGTATTGCCCAAAATGTCGGCTGTGAGGTGAGACGAGACGTCGTACACCCATGTCATATTAAAAATAAAGAATCAAATGAAAAGGACTATTGTCATTTCACAGAATATTTATTAAAATACTATCACATGCACGAAAGTAAACAATCCCACGCCTGCTTTAAAAGCCGGCACTTAGTAACTGATGTTTATTTGTTCGATGTTTATTTTTTATTGAACATACGGCTATATTATATAAGTAAATCAGTATTTATTAACCAACGACAAAAGCTATTCCCATTTTGTATATATGGTAATGTCAGTATCGTTTTGCATTTTTTAAAAGGTAAGAATGGCACAATCGAAGCTAGTAAAGGGTACATGTATTAGCTTTCATAAAAAGCTAGCCGTCTCTTGGCTTAATTTTTCTTTGTAGACAAATATACGTCCTGTTTTTTTTTTAATGTTAAATGGCAATATGTATTGTTATTATTTACATCACTTCATTATAAGAACACAATGTTTAGATAGCCAAATAAGGCAACCGCAAAATATAGGTCAGAGGCGGCAATCAAGCATGCAATGTATTAAGCATCTCTAGATGCATCATACTTGGTAAGATAGTTGATGTGAACCATGTCAGTAAGCGGGAAAAGAATCAACATTTTTCTACTAACCGGAGTCATTTGTCCATTTAAAATACAGATCAGAGACAGTATTCAAGAATCCATTGGGGTTAGTTCCTAGATGCATCATATTCACCTATATTACATATGGTTTATGATTCTTACATTTTCATTGGATTTTTTAGTCACGTGGTTTAAAGGATATTTAGTGTATTTCTTTACTTTGAAATCAATGCGGTGCCTTTTTGGTATATTGACGTATGTTTCTATTTTTACCTATATTGACGCTATGTTACTAAATTTAGATTCGAATATATTTACATAACAAAATCTTAAACAAATAACTCGACCCTTGCACCGACCCTAAAAAAACTATAACATATCTACATATGTAATATAACAATGATGGACTTTTGACTCTGTCAATACATTATATATGGACCTGTTAGGCATATGTAATGTATTGACCTCATCAAAAGTCATAATTGATAAATATAGTTGACTGGTCTGTAATTGACTGCATTGTGCACCTAGTATATATATTGTCGCAGGCGAGACGGGAATAATTAAAGTGGCTGCTGCCGCTTGTCGTTTATCTCGCCGTTCTTGTCCTTGTTTCGGCAACAATATAAAATGTCACAAAAGATACCAAGGTAATACAATTTACGACGCCAGACGCGCATTTCGTCTAATCAAGACTAATCAGTGGCGCTCGAACCCAAACAATATTTAAAATCCAAATGAATGAGATGTTGTAGAGCTTATATCACCAAAATTCCAAAACGTTATACCAAAATTCGTCTAAGGCTATCTACACCTTGAAAAATATAAAAACCTTAGAAATAAAATAATTTTCGAAATTTCAGTGCAGTAAATTTAGATAATGACTATACATCAATGAAAGAATCAATGTTATTCCTGTCAGCACCCAAGTGTGACTACTGGGCTGGTGATATCTTCGGGGACTAACAGTCCACTAGCAGAGGCATCGACCCAGTGGTTGCAAATAAAATGTCATCAAAGATACTAAGGTAATAAAATTTACTACACCAGACGTGCATTTCGTCTAATCAAGACTCACCATATGTGTTGCTAAGATTGAGTCAAGAATATCTTTAGTATGCTTAGTTACCATAAATGACAGAATTTAGTAAAAGAATGGCAATCGTACATGCTGACTTAACATCAAGATAAATCATGACTTTGACAACAAACATGCTTAGGTAATGTCGATAGTTCATGTAATAATAAACAGTTTTGGTGCTTTATTTACGGAAGTTGAAATACATGGAAACCAATTTTATCCTGATACTATTTCTTTCGCTACCTATGAACTGGGCAACTCACAAACTTCATATGAGGCCCTTCGGTCTTCCGTTAGTTTGTGAGTGGGTTTTTCTCGTTCATACACCGATGAATTCCTCCAAATCAACTTTTACTCCTTATAATTACATCTATTTGAGAATAATTTTTTTTCTACTGGCAAAAAAACCTAATTAAGAAGTGGGGATTATGAGTCGCATTTTATGGTATTCCCTCGAAATTATCTATAAAAATATATTATTTTGCGACTAGACGTTTTAGAAATATTTAAGAATTGGAGTTTCATTTTTGTATGAAAGCGTTGACCGAAGTACATTCAATGAAGCGCGGTAGCAAAATAATGCATTCAATTCTTATATCTACATTTTATTTTATTTAAAAAAATGCCAAGGTCCTGCACTATGTATTTTGTTGATTGAAATCTTTCCGCGTTGTTTGTTTACTGTTGACGTCGTCAAGGAAGCGCGCGCTCATTGAGAAATGCAAAGAATTATTTTACGTCATCTGTAGCGGTTTAAACCAATAGAAATCTCGGTTATCGATGAAAGACAAAACGTAATGTAAATATATTTATTTACCTATGTATATATATTTTGCAAGTACAATGTAGACGTTTCAGGAATGTAGTTCATACAGGACAAACAATTTATATGACCTTTAAGATGTTAAAAAACTATAAACTATCAAATGATATTAACAAAGCACTGATAAAAGCCATTCTTTTATTTTTATTTATTTCACTATATACGTTTGAAAGATTGCTGTCAACGTAGCAGTCTCTAATGTTGAGGTTTTTTACGATACAGTTGACATATTTTGTGGTCTACCTGTATCCTGTGTATTGTTTTACAGTTCTGTATGTCTGTGAAGAGTTGCATAGGTGTGAATATGTTTGGGTGAGTATGTTGGGTCATTTACTTTCTTCTACTTCACTTATAGTTTGTTGTTATTGATCCCTCTGTTTAAAGTGGTTCGGAACTGAAGAATCTCCATGTTACGTAGTAGGTAAAGGGTTGGGGCAAATCTGTAAGGTCAGCATTGTCACGGTCTTCGATTGTCTGTTGGCAAACATCTTCAACAGTGTATGGTGGTAACAGCGTTAGAATGGCTGCGCAAGAAGGAGAATCGTAGAAGATGGTGGTAAAGGGCAAAATTGTTCTAAGCAACGTTTCTTTACTTGTGTCAGAATAGTTTAGCGACTATTGACGCGTGGTCCACAACTGGGGGTGCTGTCCTTTATCAAATTAAATTAAGGCAATCAACATCATTTTAATTAGAATCAACAATACTGTAGTTAAAATCGGTGGCCGATTGGTTAAGGTAGTTCCTCTACTACTGATCACGTGGTCTGTCAACACTGAGATTGTGTGTTCGAGCTTCACTGCCGCAGGGTACGTTTGATTCTAATCTTAACTGACAAGTATTGTCAGTTTCCCTACCGAAGGTTGTGGGTTTCTCTGGGTACTCCGGCTTCCTCTTCCAATAAAAACTGGACACCATGATATAGCTGAACAAATTGCTAAAAGTGGAGCTAAACAATATTCATACAAACAAAACTTTTGTGTCTACAACGATAAGACATACATGTACATACAAAACGAACCAATGCATGTATTTCTTGACAAATTATATTGTCTAAAAATAAAGCATATAACAGAACTGCACAGAACATAGAATCATACACACGCATGTAGAAGGCAGAATACGTCTGCGGCGAATAAGTGCTCTGCCTCAAAATTTGTCTTATTTTTGTCATTTTTTGTTCTGTCTTCTAGTAATTAATTGAATTTGAGGTTCACGTTAGGTTTATATCCTCTTTATATAGAGGATGGTAAGAACTGCAGGTTTACTGTACTATAAATAAGCATAAACCTTTATTATATAATTTTAATGCGGAAGTCGTGATATGGCGATCACACGTGATTTGCTTGATCGTAGTCCTAACGCACGAGTTTATGAAAATAAGGATCCATACACTAAAGAGCTTATTGAAGGTAATCCAGTCCAATTAGTTGCAGTATTACGCCACCGTACGCATTAAAGTAATAAGTAATAAGGATTCAGACAATGTAAACACTGTTCTATATGACTTAGCATTTCATGTTTACACTGATTCCTCATGTTGACAATCACTTTCAGTTTAAAGACGACTTGGAAAGAAATTATCACTTAAATTTGTGTCTCATAACGCTGGCTATCCGTTTTAGTCATAGAAATATTATACCGTGAAATGTCCAGTTATAACTACACTAATTGAAATAATGGTTGGTAAAATCAAAAAGAAAGGTATGCCCAACACTAAAAAAGAGTGACCTGTGCCATTTATATTCAGTGGCGTTATATTATTAACCAAACAAAATGTTTATATCGTTGGTCTTGATGTGGTGTTTCATTTGAAGCTTGCATAAATGAAAAGTATTGGTCCATGAAACTAGGTTAGATCAATTGAGTGAATATTCTTCTCCATATATTATATCAATCGATCGACACATTGTAAATAAATGGTATTTTAGTGGAAACTTATAATTTTCAGTTAGAAACTAAAGGAACTAATACCAGAATATTATAAGCGCAGCCTAAATACGATCATCACACATTTTATGACGTATACAGTGAATCTGTGTTGGTCACGTGAAGTCTTTCTGTACCGTGTTGATGATGTCACAAAATGTCAAGCCTAACAACGTGTTTGAGTTTGCTTTATGTTAACAATACAAACTTTAATTTTATATCGATGTCAAAATTATGTTTGTCTACTTTAAATTAATATGAAGGCTCTTCTACAATACTTCCTTCAGCGTTCAGCTACTATCAGAATTGGTTGTTCACATGCATCACGTGACTTTTTACACACGCATGTAACCGCTCGCATTTTCGATGCCCGCTATAACTGGACGCCTGAAAGGGTTTCATACAAGAGCAATAAAAAGGGGTAAAAGGGGGTGGGGATGGTCATTCCAACCTTTTATATGAGTTTAAACAAATTAAATAGAACTGTGCTACATTGTGTAGTTATGTATATGTTAGTGCCCATAACACAATTGTAACGTAATATATATATATATATATATATATATATATATATATATATATATATATATATATATATATATATATATATAGATAATAACAAAGAGTATGATAGATAAATGTTTGCTGCTACACTAATTCGGCGAATTCACGAAACAGGCAATGTATAGTATGAACGTTTCCATGTGAAAAGCATGTTTTACCGAATGGCCTTAGACAAAATAAAGCATTGCTTAATTAAATAAATATGCATTGCAATATTACATTTGTTTGGAACAACTTGTTATGTGACGTACAGTTCAATATGTGTGTTGTTTTGATATGATATGATTGATAATCCCTTAACACCGTAGACACGGCACCGCTAATCGTGTAGTACTGTACTATTTTGGAGCCTCGATCGGTGGCCCCGTGGTTGAGGTAGTTTAGCATCTACCATTGATCACGTGGTCTGTCAACACTGGGGTTGCTGGTTCGAGTCTCACTGCGGTCACTTTGTACTCGACTCTAATTTTAGTTGATGAGGATTGCCAGTTTTCCTACAGAAGGTCCGGGGGTTTTCTTCTGTGTAATTCGGTCTCCTTCCTCAAAAAACTGGACCCCATTATATAGCAAAAAAATTGGAGAAATTGACATTAAACACCATTCAAACAAACAAACTGAACTCTTTTAATGAAGAGTTCATTTAAACAAATCCTTAAAATCGTGTTAGGGATAATGTATAAATTACCGCGCGCCCACAAAAACATTATCATTTTTAATCCTTTATACATGCGTTATATTCATAGCTCTATATTTTCTGTATTCAGACATTTCACTTTTAATACTTATTAATTTAATTTGCTTTGTAAGTTGAAATTTGATTGGCCAATTCAAATGTAGAAACCCATGTTATACCATATAACTTGCGTTGGTCACGCGCACTATTTTTAATTAAATTATAAGGAATATTTCAAATTTCGCGGTTTATTAGGCGCAAATAGACCAAAACCAAATTATATCGTATAAACTGTTCAGAAATTTAAAGTATTCCTTTATAAAAACTTAATATTTCACAATACATGTAGATTTAACTGCATTCATCCACAATTTAAAAAGTTGGATGAAAACTGTGAAAATTGTTAAATTTGTTGTAAAATATAAATAATAAGTGATTTCTATCTAGAGTAAAAAAACAATATAATTAATCAATGTATTAATAATTTGTTTTAACTTGGTTTATGTTTATATGTATATGTATATATTTATTTGTTTAAATGAATAGTGAACTGGTCCCAATAAGTAATTATTTTGGTTCTTCATTGTACGGTTGCATATCTATAATGTTTATCTATTAATTTTTCATGTAATATTTTAACTGCTTTAGCCACTGAACGAATAGTTGGGTTAGAATTAATGCATAAAAGCAGAGGTTCATTATATATTTTTGCAGCTTATCTTCCTGCTGATGAATCTATTGAAAAATATAAAACTGAAGTTGACATACTTGATAGTCTGTTTAATTACTATTCTAAATTTGGGTCTGTTATTGTAGCTGGTGATCTTAAAGCTAGCTGTCTAAAGAAAGATGTAGGAAAAACAAACAAATATAAATCTCAGTATTTATGTCGTTTTGTTACACAGAATAACATGTTAACACCTGAAAAGAAAATTAATGTAATTGGTTAAAAAACTATTCTTTTATCTCAAAAGAAACTATGTTAGATTATATTTTGCTAGATAAATCTCTAGAAAATAGTATTGTATCTTATGAAATCCTTGCTGATGGATCTTTCAGCAACACCTCTGACCATTTACCTTTGTTAGTTAAATTGAGAATTGGGAATTATATATGCCCCCATATTGTGTTGACTCCCAGTAGCAGATTCCCCGTCTGGCACAAGATAAACGACACACATGTGAAAAATTACCAAAATGAACTGATTAATTCAATGGAAACCTTAATTCGAAAAATGGAATCAGAAAAAGTAGATATTGACTCTTGTTATGTTGATCTTGTAAATGAACTTCACCGCGCTGCGAAAATAACATTCCCAAAATGCGTTTTAATCCTTTTACAAAACCCTACTGGAATGCGGAAGTTAAAGCTTCCCATGACTTTGAACGATATATGCGAAAACTTTGGATAGAAAATGGTTGGCCAAGAGGCATGCAGTTTGATTCATATAAAAACTACAAGCAAGCGAAATATGAGTTTAGACGTGTTCAACAGTATGCAAGTAAGCAATATATAGAAACTTGCTTCAGTGATATAAATGAAGCAGCGGAATGTGACCTCCGCCTTTCTGGAAACTTGTCAAACGTTTCAAACCAAGTAAATCCAAAATATATCCAGAACTTTGTCATAATAACATTATTTACAATACACCTGAGACGATAGCTAAAGCATTCGCCGACTACTTTACCGAACTTTATAAACCTGATGAAAACTGTACTTTCGACGAGGTAACTAAATTACACGTTGAATCTGCATATAAAGACATTATTAATAAAGAAAGTGACTCAAATGAACAGTTACCAGGAGTAGAAATCACTGAACATGAAGTGTTGCTTATTGTGAGACTGTTGAAACGACGTAAAGCCAGTGGATGCGATATGGTACAACATGAACACCTAATATATGGCGGTCAAAGTGTTGTTAAGGCGTTATCAAACTTATTCAACCTTATTGTTAAACATGGAAAATTACCGAATAAATGGAAATATGGACTTGTCGTACCGATTTTTAAAGGTGGTGATAAATCTAAACGATCACCTGACAACTATCGTCCAATTAGCTTGCTCTCTTGTGTACTTAAAGTCTTTGAGCATATTATTCGGAATCGTTTAATGGACAATGTTTTTAGCGATAAGCATTTCCCCAATTCCCAACAGCAAGGGTTTCAAAAACATTTAAGTTGTATGACTGCTTCATTTAACTTACATGAAACAATTTTTTATAATCTTGAAATGTCGAGCAAAGTATTTGTCGCATATCTGGACAGCAGGAAAGCGTTTGACACGGTTTGGAGGGTCGCCCTTATGTATAAGTTACATAAACTGGGTGTCAGTGGGTAAAATATGGAAAATCATAAACGATTTTCATGTTAATACCAAAAGTGCAGTTGTAGTTAATCAAACCCAGTCATCCTTTTTTCCTGTCCAAGAAGGAGTGAGACAAGGGGGTGTGTTGTCTGGTTTATTGTACTTAGTATTTATTGATCAATTACTGTTTGAAATCGAAACATGTAATAAGAAAACTGGTATTTTAAATATTAATAGCTGTTGTCCCTGCCTTGCTGATGACGTTTCATGTATTGCCACAACCCCAACAGGTCTCCAACGTATGCTTGATGTGTGTACTTACTATGCCTACAAATGGAGATTTAATTTTAATGCAAAAAAATCACATGTTATGCAATTTTATATTAATTCTAGAAAAGCCAATATTCAATATTGTTGGTATATAAGTAGTGAACTTGTTCCAACAAATGACACACACTCTCATTTAGGTATCGAAATGAACTCTAACCTACGATATAGCGAACGGATTGAAAACCTTTGCCGAAAAGGTAAAAATACTTTCTTTGGGACTCGTGCTATCTATACTAAAGATACGAATCCGTGTGTTTCCCTACACATATACAAAACTGTTGTGCTACCAACTGTACTTTATGGCTGCGAAGTTTGGTCGAATTTGAAAAACAGTGATATTTCTATACTTGATAAATTCCAACATTTTATAGTGAAATATATATTGAACTTAAAAGTGACGACTAGATCAGATATGTGTCAACGTTTACTTGGACTCCATCCAATTTTAACTTATATAGATAAGCGAAAACTAAGTTTCTTACAGAAGCTTTGCAACATGGAGGACGAACAATTGTCGAAAAAGATTTTCCTAACAAGACTTTTTTCGTACTTTATCGACAATAGTCGCACTCAGCATGGATATATCCCTGACATAATTAAAATACTGTTGAAATACAAACTAGAAGAATATTTATCTAACTTTATGACACATGGACATTTTCCGAGCAAGATGATATGGAAATCAATCGTTAAAAACAGTGTTGAAAAAGTCCAAACTGAAAATTGGTTAAACCGTGTGAATAATCATGATGACTTTCTCAGATTTATTAACATTCATAAGTCGGTTAGTATTGCTAACGTTTTCAAAACAGCCAAGTGTACTAGAGAAGTCCGAACATCTTTATTTATTACTAAGTTGATAACTGACATTCTAAATTCTTCAGCGGGACTATGCATTATATGTAATAGACACCATGTAGATTTATATGTCCATGCTTGTTGCATTGTCCGTCAACATATAACCTACAGGATCTGTGGTGGAATATGGTTACTGAACACTACCCGTTGGAAATGTTTGTTGAGCTTAATGCATACGACGAAGAACAACTCTATCAAGTGCTGCAAGGAAACATACCAGATTCGTTTCAAGATGTAATCGATGCTGAAAACTTTACGAAATTAAACCATGCGGACATTATTCAATGCATCGCTGAATATAACAGAACTCTTAAGTCGTGTACATATATGAAACGTCACCAGTAACGTATAAAATGCATGCAACGTAGTTATATTTATATTTGGTTTCATTTCATTTTATTATATTGTGTGTACATATACATGTTCATAATTATGTTTGATTGTACATTGTATAATTCATAATTAATTTCATATTGTATTAATCTCATAATGAGGAATTAAAGATATGAATGAATGAATGAATGAATGAATGAACAATTAACGTTTATTATATTGAGCTGTTTATAAAAAAATACGAAACTTAATCCCGCTTATTAATTAATCATGACCACAAAATTGGGGTTAGGGAATGGTATTTGAGTTCTCAAATTTAGTACTTGTTAAGATTTAAAAAAACAACATCTTACATTATTACTTTTCGATTATCGGATGGCGGCCTAGGTGGCCGAGTGATTAAGGTAGTTCGTCTACTATTGATCACGTGGTCTGTCAACACTAAAGTTGCGGGTTCAAGTCTCACTGCGGGCAGGGTGTACTCAACTCCAATCTTAATTAACAAGAATTGCCAGTTTTGGGTGTTCTCTCCGGGTACTCCGGCTTCCTCCCCCAATAAAATTCGTATTTATGTATTTGACCTTTTCTGGTATGATTTTATTTGATAATGAGTGACACGATATTTGTCTTATTCAGGACAGGCACTGCTTACCCTCCCGGAGCACTTGAGTGCACCAATGTTCTTTCTTAGTTTGGGTTACTCATTTTTTTGTTTTTATATTTTTCTTCATGTTATGTGTAGTTGTTCTGTTATCTTACTTGTCACGTTTAGTTTTGTATTGTGTATATATGTTTGGTACTATTTGTTTTTTCTTTGGTTTGTTTACGTATTGTCAACCAACTGTTCAATATTAATGTCAAAAGAAGTTTAATAATTGGATTTTAATGTTAATTAGATTAATTTTTTGATTGTTTCAATGGTATTTAACGACACTTTAATTTTCGGCTGTATCTTGGCGACCAATTTTATTGGGATCCCGGAGGAATCCCAGGTACCCAGAGAAAACACACGAACTTTGTTAATTATATTGGATTCGAGTGAACCCAGTCCGAGTGAGACTCGTTTCCACAACATTAGTGTTGACAGAGAACGTTATAATTAATGCTAGATTTACCACTACGCAATCGAAGCCCCAATACCGCGCTTTGAAACATTTGAAACATTTTATTTCACTAAAGGCCTCACATGAGGCATGATAGTACATGTAACAATAAAGCTGATATAATGCATGAACAAACAAGATACAATATTTAGTGGGAAGGAAAATATTATTTGAAAATTGACATTACAATTTTACAGAATTTAGCTAAGCAAATAAGAACATAATGATCACTTGTATTCATTATCTCAAAGAAACTATTTGTATTTTTTATATTACATAGGTTAGAAGGTAAAAATTTCTGACGTTCGTTAGTAAAGAAGGTACAATTGAAAATATATTGGAATTCAACACCTAGCTCTTCTCTGTTGCATAAATAACATAATCTTTCTGATCTATCTATACTATAAAATCTGACACATTCAATAGGCAATCTATGACTGCCACATCTAAATTTACATAGGTTAATTCTTAAATCTAAAGGTAACACAGTTAGATAGTTCTCAAATCCGACTTCGGCTTTAAACATACTATAGTTTAAACATTAAGTCGAGTTAAATATCTGACGTTTCAAATCATTAACAAATAAAGTATGATAATACTGTTTTACATTTTTAGATAAATTGCTATTAGTATCAACATATTGATTATTCCATCATACAATGTACGAGATATTTTTTCTTGTTTTCCAGTAACAATACTTTTCCAAAAACCAACCATTCTTGCCTTGACAGATATTCGTACTCTACCAAGTTCACCATATACAATGCAATTACGTGTACATTTTTAACTTTTAATATATATTTACATAATTCTAATTGTAAGGTTTCGACAATATTATTATTTTCATAACCCCAGACTTCAGCACCATAGAGTAATATAGAAGTAACCATAGCATAGAATAATAGCAATAATATATCAATTGGCAGTAACAATTTTCTAGCTTTACGTAGTACATAAAACATTGCTTTACGAGCTTGCCGCACAAGTTTGGCTTTATTAACATGAAATGTACCCTTTCTAGAAAATACAATGCCTAAGTATTGAAATTTCGTTAATAACAGAGAGACCTTCATTTTTGTACAGAAAATGACAATTGTCAGTCCGACGACTTTTTGAAAATATAACAACATTAATTGGTTTTAATATCATTTACCTTAAGATTCCAAGTTTCACAGTATAAGTACATTGCATTTAATGCTTATTGCAACTCTGCAGCAGACTCAGCAAAAGTTACAGTGTCGTCTGCATACAATAAAAGGTACAGTTTGAAGTATACTTCAAAATCATCAATGTCAAATTATAAATGTGACATATTGTAAACATCTTTCAAACCATTATAAGCATGAGACATAAAATCAGTCAAATCATTGAGAAAAATATAAAATAATAAGGGTGACAAATTTTCACCCTGCCTAACACCGACGTTGGAAGCAAAATATTATGAAAAACTAGAGCCATCTCTTACACACGATTTTGCATTTTAATATAAATTTTGCAATACAATCAATATTTTACCATCTATACCAGAACGTAATAGCTTCTGTCATAATAAAACTCTGTTTACAGAGTCAAAAGACTTATAGTCAATTAAGGCACAATATAACTTTATTCTTCTAAATAAATACAAATTAATAAGACACTTGAGATTAAAAATATGATCAACAGTGCTATACCCCTTTCTAAAACCTGCCTGTTCTTCACATAACAAACCCAGGCTTTCATTTAATTAAAAAGTCTATTGTTCAAAATACAAGTGAACAGTTGACCATAACAGCTCAATATTGTAATACCTCTATAATTATCTACGTCTGCAGGGTCACCTTTCTTTTTAAATATAGACAGATAAAACCTGTCGACCATGATACAGGTATAATACCACTTACAAAAACAATGTTAAATACTTATAGAAATATCGCTGTTGATGCTATATGAACAGAGTTAGAGTTATCTCGCTTTGTACTGTACTATATTTGTTACTATATCGAGAAACTCGAAGTTTGCCGGATACAGTGTGCAGCTATTTCATTGGTAACATGTATATGTTAAAGTTATATTCAGTAAAAGAAATACTTAGAACAAGTTTATGTCTGTTAGATGTAAATGTTTAACGTTTCGGCGAATTTATGAAGCAGGCACTGTATTGTATCGTCATTCTAAGATTCTAGACATCTGCTTTACGGACTGGCAGTACAAGTTGATTTCCAATATTTTACACTAACAAATAATTAACACCATAATGTTCTAAAACTAGTACAACCAATTGTGATTTATTTGTCAAACATGCCATATTTCTATTTCTGTGTTTCACTGCCATAGTTCAGTTTTACCTTTGTTTGCATATTACAAAATTATAACCACTAATTTTATTTATTATGGTGATTAGTACATCAATAAATTACAATGTTATTTAGAATAAACATTTAATCTTTACTCGTGTATCTGACTTTAATGTGATTACAATACAAACTGGGTTAATTATTTCCTTAAATGGGTCTACAAGTTGCCCTATAAGTTTGAACATAAGCATGACATGCATGCATTGTTTTTTTTAATGTGGTTAAACGCCACTTGACATAATTAACCCTCAACCTTCAGAGAAATACTGGAAATCCTCGTCAATCAAGTTGGAATCGAAAACACCCAGCCCGAATTAGGGTTTAAACCCGAAACGTCAATGTTGACAGACAAGTGATCAATATTATAATAAGTGTTGACATAGGGTTTAGAGTGTTTTTGCGATACAAATGAAAACTGCTTACCGCGTATGGTTCAGCCTATGCTCCTTTTGTAGATCAAGAAGGGAACTTTTTGAAATCAATAATTATTTCCTCGGGATATTCAGCGTTTTGAAATATGGCAGTTTTTAAATTTTGAAGGGGGAATTTTCCATACTAAAATTTGACTTTAATTAGAACGGAAGTGTACTTCAGGAACAATCGATTGTTGTCTACTCGAAATCCTTCGGGTGATGTCGTCTGCAGTTAAGGCGGGAAAAGTCTCGCGGTTTGTCCGAATACCATTGATTGTCACGAATGCAGACGAACATTTGTAAACATCATAAGGTCCTTTTACAAACAAAAATGGCTGACTTATTATGTAAAATTCCCGTAGCAAAAGTCAAGGACGATTTGTAACAACTAAACAACAGAGGCATATTATAAAACATGGACAGGTTTTCCTATCTACATTTTTACTACTGAATTTTCGTAATAAAAAGGTAAAATATAGAATAATATTATCCTCTTATCTTAACAAAACATTACTCATGAAAGGCCAACTTATGCAATTATCTGTAATACATGAAAGAAAAAAGGGCATTTGTTTTCATTATGAAATAGTCCATGCATACATTATGTGTACATTTATTCTACTAAATGTAAACGTACTGTAGCTTCAGTTTTTCAAGAAAATACACAGACAAAACATGTACCCCTATATGACCTGCATAAAAGGTCAACTATCTTTGATGTTATGAAAATGTATTGAAAATCTAAATCTTTTGGCTCTGCAAACCGCCAATATGTGTACAAACATTATACAAACTGTAAATGTTCTAGCCCTAAAACTGTAGATAGACGGACAACAGACTCACACATACATGTATTGTTGAGTCGTTTCAGCTGTAGACTTTACTTTCCCATCGCTTTAATGAGGCACGCGGAAACATTTTATTTTCTGCAAATGCAAGATTGTCGTAATACTCTCGTCGATAAGTACAATTGTCTGTTGAAAAGTGTAAATCGACTTTTTGTCAATCTTTTCTCTTTGATCTGTAAAACAGAAGACAAAACGCAATAAACACTACAACTAATATTCCACAAACAACCAGGATGACAATCGCATCGGTATCTAAGCCAACTGACCGGTTTCCAATCCTTTTTAAAGCTGTTCTGTTCGATAAAATTGTTTGTATTTCAATCCCTGTTTTATTTGAAGTAGTTGTTGGTTGTACAGTGGTTGTTACTTCAGGCGATTCTGTTGTTATTTCTATTGGTTCGTTTTTGTAAGTTGATGTCTCAATGATTGTTGGTATTAGTTTTGTTGTTATAGGAGTCGATTCCGGGGTCTTAAATCTATGTTCAGCAGCAGTTGTTGGTGATGTGATTACAGCAGAACTACTTGTTGTGGGTACTGTGGTTATATCTAGAGTAGTAGCTGGTACTGATGACGTTACTGTAGTTGTTGTTGGCACTGTGGCTGTATCTGTAGCTGTTGTTGACTGTACTGTGTTTGTTGTTTCATTAGTGTTTTGACCTGTAATAGTTGTTGTTGGTATCTTGGTTGTATATGTAGTAGGTGTTGATACTGTTGGCTGTATTTGTAGTAGAAGTTGTTGCTGTGGCTGGACCTGTAGAAATTCTTGTTGGTACTGTGGTAGTATCTTTAGTAGTGTTTGTTGTTGGTACTGTGGGTGGACTTGTTGGTGGTTAGGTTGGACCTGCAGTAATAGTTGAGGGTAATGTGGTAGTATCTGTAGTAGTAGTTGATATTGTGGTTGTATCTGAAGTAGTATTTGTTGGTACTGTGGTGGTATCTGCAGTAGTAGTTGTTGGTACTGCGATGTAACTTGTGTACCTGTTGTAGTTGGTGCTGGTACCTGGGATGTAGTGGATGCTGTTGGTACTGGTGCTACACTAGTAATTCTAGTTGCTGATAATGTATGTATAGTATATATTGTTGTTGGCACTCTGGCTGTACGTGTTACACTAGTATGTGTTGTTGGTATTGTGGTGATATATGTAGTAGCTGTTGTTGGTTCAGTAGTAGTATTTGTTTGCGATGCAGCTGTGTCCTTCTATTCTGTAGGTTTAGTTGTTGGTATTATTTTTGTAGATGCTGTGGTTATAGTTGTTGGTTCTGTCATTGTTGTTGGTTCTTTGGTAGTAGTTATCGGTTTTGTGGTTGCTGTAGATTCTGTTGTTGTTGGCGGTTCTGTAGCGATTGCTGGTTCTATATTTCTGCTTGAAAGGTCCATAGATGTTGTTGTTAAGTGTTCTGTTGTTATTTCTGCAGGGCTTATGGAACCTGTTATATAAATATACACAATAATTACAATTATAAGCAAGAAATTCTTCTTGATTGGCTATTCAAGAAACGATTAAAAGCGCATTTTAATTGTTTTCAATCCGTTTTAATGTTGGAGAACAAAGGGGAGACAAGTTAACACTTTAATGTGTCATCTGTTGCAAACATAAAACAACCGTATCTGTTTTTTAAAGCACTTTCGTCCCGTTTTTCGTCATTCCTTCAAATTCATAGACTAGCGCCTGACACCATTATACATGTATTATCCTATTTATCAAGTAATCTATGCAACTCTAAAGCTATGAATATAGCACGTAAGTTTAAATATATAATAAATATTTGTGCGTTTTATAACTGTGAAGGTTTTTTAAATTTTATTTGAATTTGTTTTGAATGTGATTTAAGCCACTTTCAGCAATTTTTCGGTTGAAGTACGCGTCCTGTTGTTTTATGGGGGGAGGAAGCCGCAGTTCCTAGGAAAAAAACACTTGACCGTTTATCGTTATGCTCATTACCATTAACAACAAGCGTTACACATCTTTTGTCTGATGTTTGCCTGCAACAAAACAACAGATAATTATATTACCTGACATAAAAGTACAATACTGTCTTTACGTTGTATTTAACACATGCACCATTTAGTATTAAAATTTATCAAATATGATGCTGCCCGCCAAACGGTGTTACATTGACCGAAAGCTCCACATTTCTCTCTCTTTCTCTCTCATTTTTTTGTTATTTTATACTTTTATTCACTCCAATCTATGGCTTCCGGGCCATATACGAGAATATAGCCCGGAACAAAAAAATTTTTTTAATAGTTACCAACTTAATTCTCATGTAACATTTTAATTGAATTACGATATATATTTTTTGTAAATTAGCTACAATTGTGAAAGAGGTGGATATAAAATGTTATCAAAGATAACGTTGTTATTGAAAAGAATTTACTACGTCAGCTGTAATCAAGACTCATCAGTGGCGCTCAAATCCAAACAATATTAATGTACTTTAGATGTTATAAAAGACGAATATTATAGATGAACTTTTGAGGTAACTTATATGTGAAAAAAAATTACCCAGAACTATCAATAGCAGAGAATCAAAATATGTGACTTCCAAGTTGATGTTCAGTTGGTGTCCACGTAACTGTAACGAACCATTCTAATCCAGAATGTCCATGTACCATTAGTTCAGATTTTATCATACCCCCAGGCGAGACTGTATTTATTTCTGTTATTCTGAATTAAACACATATGATGTCAATGTACATCTATGACTAATATTACGATTTTTACAAAATTTGTAAAACACAAAACATGAGAAATTTCTTGTACGAAAATTTCAAATAGAATTCCTGGTAAAATATAGCAAATGACAATATATTTTGTAACTATTGTCCGAAATCAAGGACAGTTTAAAAAAAAACGGTCATTTGAAATACATAATTAAAAATGCATACAAGTTATAGGGTAAACATTCTTTAAGAATACATTTACAATTTTCTATTTACATAACAAAAAACTTGAACACAGCTTTCTCCTGTAACGAAGGAAGAAAGGGGCAAAAATGTTGTCATCATATTTAAAGAGATAAACTATTTATTGACGCCTAATAATACTATTAAAAATCCCTCTTCATAAAACTAAAACGGAGTTTTAGCTGATACTGTATGTTAGGTTTCAGAGCATTAGCTACAAGTGATGTAATGAGCAATACTACATGACAGCGTTTTGAAACACTAATGGAAATACTGAATAATCAGTGAGACAAGAATTTACTAGGATACTCATTATGATACATCTACAACATTACAACCATAAATTACGTTTTGATAATAACAAAATGTTGTAGAATTAATAAAGTGTCACGGAAATGCTCTTTTCCAAGGTCATAGGTATCGCAGCGAAGAGATATTTTGTAACACAGTAGGTAGAATGATGGCTTTTGTTCCCAGATGTCATTAGTTCGGATCCAGCTGGTGACAATTATTGTTTAATCGGACAAATTTTCTTCCGTTACAAAGGACAAATTATAAAGAATTAGATTTGAATTCACATAATATGCTTAGTAGAAACTAAAACTGTAGATATTGAAACAAGCACGTTACACGGATACGAATGATAGAAAACACAAATGTAAATTTAAAAACTACAATTTGGTCTTGAAACATCATTTTGGGATTCAGACAAGAAATAGAAAGTGAAATAAATTCATTATCTAGAATTTCAAAATATGTATTTTAATTGAAAATTTGGACAAGATATTGTGTTTGGCATTGTCTCTATAGTATCTTAAATACTGTATTTTCCTCTCTTTGTTATACCAGCTTGGTATAATCTTTTTTCTTCCATAAATTGTTAAGTATGTAGTGCTACTTTGTGACTTTAATGGCAATTCAATTACTTTTTGACTCGACAGAAAACCATGTCAATGATGCAGAGAAGTTTTCAATAAATCACTTCCCTGCGTTTGATCTACTTAATATCCTTTGAAAGAAGAAATGTTATCTTTTTGCAATATAAATAATTATTGTGCTGTTAATAAACGAACAAATAAAGGAAAACGATGGACAAATATAAGGTAAAAACGCTATCGTAGTACACGTTCCGGTCGATTTTTATTGAAATTGTTATTTTTGATGTTTATTTGAATATTGAAACTAGTCGATTCTGTCATAAATAGGAATGATAGGTTGTGTATTCAATCTGACAGTTCCTTTTTCAGTTGAATACTAATGTCATTTTATCCTTCAATGTGATAAATATATTGATATAAGAAAGAAATGTTATTGAAGAAATCCATCTTAAAAATTTACATTTAAAGTTCTGTCCAAATGTAAAGGAACTAAATAACCTCGTAAAATATTAAACATTTGCAGAAGATTGCATCTGTCCCAACAAATTTGTCCCCATATTCTAGCTAATGCAAAACGTTGCATGTTCCACATATTGTTCATTTATGTACAGTTAATGGTGTTTATAAATACTTATTGAAATTAAATTTATATGTATACAATATGCATATTTTTATGCTGTATTGCATTTAGTTATAAATAGTATTCCTATTTCGCACTTGCGATAACAATGTCCGTGTAACGTAATTGAAACCTATTCAAATCATTATAACTAGACTGCCAACACTGACGTTGTGAGTTTGAGACCTACTGTGGTAGGGTTCTGCTTAACTTTAACCTTCATTGACAATAATTACCAGTTTTATACTGAAGGTCGGCATGCTCTCAAAATAAAAACTTGACGCAGATATAATATCCGCATACAGTGCCGTCTGTCTGCTAAATTTGCCTCCTGTTCGACGGTACACGTCTATCTTGACATTCAAGTTGCATAAACCGAGTGAAATTTATTTGTACATGCTTATGTTGTTAATAAGTTGAGTACTTAGTAAATGATCACATTTAATGGTATAGAAATAAGGACGAAATAAGAGTTTGTTATTTACCATTCACGCCTGAAATTTAATATTACATAACAGGGGACTCTTACGTGGAAATATTAAAACTCTTTCTAAGTGAACCATGTTTTTCTTAATGGTTAAACGGCAGACGATTAATGTAAAGATCGTAAAAAAACTATTCATCATTGCAGCTGACAAAATGCGTATGATACGTTATTGTATGACGTATGGTAGATTTTTTTTCTCTGGTAATGAAAAAACAATAAGTTTAGAGAACCAAGTCTCCGAACATCGATAATAATAATCTGTGTACAATATACCAGCAACGTGGTGCGTTTACTACTTGTTAATTTGTGAAATGCAACCAGGCTGTGATCATATGTAAAATATGTACTATTATAATATAATTTATGTATTAATTATGGATGATTAACTGTTTATAAGTTCACACGGAGAATCAGTTAAAATGACATCCAAGACGTAGTCTGAGATGATAGATATTAATAAGGTGGTGTACAAATAAATACACCACATGACAAAAAACCAGAAAAATCCATGATTAGGAGGGTAAAAAAAAGGTAACTCCTGTATCAGTGTTCTACAGGAGCATTGGAAAACTTGCAAAGAAGTGCGAACTAATACTTAGGGATAGATTATACGTGTTAATGTTTGGACTAGTTGCAAGTATCATTTGTCTTATAATATTTGGCACTATATTAGGAAGCTCGTTCTGCCTAGTGGAGTTGCGACCTGAAAGCGTAAGCTAGGTCTTTGGTAAAGCAAGACATACGGATAAATGTAAGACTTAAAATGAACTTCTAGAACATACAACTGTGAGTATACAGCATTAATTGTTGAGAGCAAATTTCTCATCTTCGCTCATCAACAGTTCAGATATCTTCACGTGTAAGCAGCGAATTATGTGTGGATATTTATATAGTAACTAGTTCTCTTGTTCTGTTTGGGAAACTTAAAACATAAAACATTGTGTACGTTGGAGTGCAAAACGTGTTTCATCAAGTGCTAGTTCTTTTGGATATATGTCGGCAGGATATAAAAGGATAAAAATAATATACGGTTGATAGCAAGTGAGGATGTCATCTGAATAACGACAGAGTAAAAGAATAATAAAAAAAATTTATTAAGTCATTATTGTTTGCAGGTTTGGCACTTCTGATATATATTTGTGATTTATAATTACAGACTGTGATCCAGAATGTATTCTAGTTATTAAAAAATATACAAAAAAATAACTGTATTCCTAAAGTCAATAGTATATTATTTACCTTGTTCTGTTTGAGCCAGACCTTGCTATAATGGTCTCGTTTATTGTTGTGTACAATTTGATGTAAAACGATTGACCGTCAATAAACACAGTAGGCACCAATTGAGGTTGGCCTGCGCAAGGATCAGCTGAGGTGAACACCACTACCAGGAATTGCAAGGATATACTGCTTAGTGCTGTAGTCGGTGAGCTTAAAGCAAAGTCTTCTATCTGAAGAGCAGCTGCATACCAACCTGTTCTCCCAGTAGCATTATAATGCAATACACAGGCAACCTTAAAAAAAGACAGATAGCTATAGTATAAACAAAACTGTACTTGCCTTATTTAATAAGAAGTTGATAATAAGTCAACACACAATCTATGTGTATTCTGTAATAAAACAACCGCATTCATTTCGTAAATTGCAGTATTTGGTGAGTTCTAGCTTCATCCAGGCCAAGTTAAATAAATCAATACTTGGTAGCAGGAGATGATTAAATTAACATATCCCATTACCAACAGAAAAACTACGAACACAACAAGCAACAAAAACTGTAAAAGTAAAACAACTGATAGTGTACAAGAATCCGTCTTAACAAAGTGGCGACGTTAATCGTCCCAGAAGGACGACTATATCACTGGAGGCATCAGTAGTGTCACCCATGTTCATAATGGCAGATATTTTATATATGTAACGATCATGGCTACTGTACTATTGCTGTGGGTAAAACCACAACTGCACTGTCTGAATCTCTTGAGTTATATAAATTGTAGTGGTGCAGATAACAGGGATGAACAATTGAAACCAGGCTTTGTCTAAGATTAAGAAGAATCTGTCCAGGAAAATATATTACTGCCCATTGTTATGTCTAAGCGGGCATACACAAGCATACAGAACTTACTGTCCTATTTGTGCCGTGAAATAGATGAAAAAAATAACCTGACGTTCCTCATGCGATCACTGAAAGGGTGACGCTTGGCGAACGGTTAAGGTAGTTAGTAATCTACGACTTATCACTAAAAGGTATTCGCATTGAGGTTGCGACTTATATTCTGATTTCTGGTTGGGTGTGGTCGACTTCAACCTAAAAAGACAATTATTGCCTGTTTTTGCCGAAGGCTGGGGATTTTCACGAGGCTTGCTGCTCCAATAGTTACACCATGCCATTGCTAAAATATTGTCTTTCGTTCGCGGATTTAATAAGTTTAACTATCGATACTTCCTTGCCTAAAAATGTTCTGTCTCCTTTGAAACTATAGTTGAAAATAGTTTTCCAAATTTTGAATTCAACGTACTGTGAGTGATGACTATTGGATAACTGGCTATTGGTATACGATACCCGTCCAGTTAATATTACTAACCAATTCACATAATACAGTAATGGAATCGGAAGGTTTGGCACGCCATAAAACCTCCTGGTTTAACCCATAATTTCTTTTGAAAAGCCTGTACCAAGTCATAACCATTGCTGTATACGTAGTTACTATTTTTTGGTTGTTGGGTATTATATAAAATAGAAAATAGAAAGGAAATTCTACATTCTTCTTTTCTCATTTGAAAATGAAATGTATGGATTTTAATCATATTCCTGAATAACTTATAAGAAATAGCACATTACATGTTTATTGGATGTGACATAAAATGTCCGCAAATGAACAGTTTGTCTCACATCTATCTCACATATTTGCATTAAAGTTGACAAACTTGTACTACAACCAAAGACGAAATTTTAATTAAAATTTACGTTTCCCGAAACGTTGAAGTCGCCTCCCGTTCCGCACTTTTGACCGAGTAGAGGGAACTAAAAGTCAAGAGCACAACTTCATAACATGAGCTTTCAGTTGGCCAAGTTTCATTTCGATCGGTTAAAAGATGAGCGAGAAAACAAGCAAACTTTAAAACGGCCGCCATTTTGAAACCGGAAGTCGGACAAAAAATTTTTTTTGCAAAAATGCTCAGGATAGTTAGCTGTATCAGTATACCAATTTTCATTGAAATTGCTCTGGCCATAACTGAGATCTGACAACGGCCGCCATTTTGTAAAACTTTAAAACGGCCGCCATTTTGAAACCGGAAGTCGGACAAAAATTTTAAAAATAGTGGCACACTCAGAGTATCATAAGCTACCTGTATACCAAATTTCGTCTAAATCGGATGACGTTTAAATTTTTACATTTTTAGGGGGGGGGGGTGGTGTTCGGATGGCGGCCATTTTGAAATGTCGGCCGCGTCAAATTTTTTTTTGCAAAAATGTTCGGGATAGTTAGCTGTACCAGTATACCAATTTTCATTGAAATTGCTTTGGCAATTACTGAGATCTGACAACGGCCGTCATTTTTTTCAACGGCGGCCGTTTTAAAAATGGCGGCCATTTTGAAAATTTCAAAAGTGGATTGCACAACTTCAGGTCACCCTTAACATGTTCACAAAGTTTCATTTCGATCGGTTAAAAGATGAGCGAGAAAACGAGCGGACAACATTGCGAGGGGAAAACATAAGAAATATGAAAATAATAATAATAAGAAACGGAGTAAAAACAATAAGTCGCCCGACACTTCGTGGTCGGCGACTTAATAATAAAATTTACGTTTCCCGAAACGTTGAAGTCGCCTCCCGTTCCGCACTTTTGACCGAGTAGAGGGAACTAAAAGTCAAGAGCACAACTTCATAACATGAGCTTTCAGTTGGCCAAGTTTCATTCCGATCGGTTAAAAGATGAGCGAGAAAACGAGCAAACTTTAAAACGGCCGCCATTTTGAAACCGGAAGTCGGACAAAAATTTTTTTTTGCAAAAATGCTCAGGATAGTTAGCTGTATCAGTATACCAATTTTCATTGAAATTGCTCTGGCCATAACTGAGATCTGACAACGGCCGCCATTTTGTAAAACTTTAAAACGGCCGCCATTTTGAAACCGGAAGTCGGACAAAACATTTTTAAATAGTGGCACACTAAGGGTATCATAAGCTACCTGTATACCAAATTTCGTCTAAATCGGATGACGTTTAAATTTTTACATTTTTAGGGGGTGGTGTTCGGATGGCGGCCATTTTGAAATGTCGGCCGCGTCAAATTTTTTTTTGCAAAAATGCTCGGGATAGTTAGCTGTACCAGTATACCAATTTTAATTGAAATTGCTTTGGCAATTACTGAGATCTGACAACGGCCGTCATTTTTTTCAACGGCGGCCATTTTGAAAATGGCGGCTATTTTGAAAATTTCAAAAGTGGATTGCACAACTTCAGGTCACCCTTAACATGTTCCCAAAGTTTCATTTCGATCGGTTAAAAGATGAGCGAGAAAACGAGCGGACAACATTGCGAGGGGAAAAAGGAAAACATAATAATAATAATAATAATAAGAAACGGAGTAAAAACAATAAGTCGCCCGACACTTCGTGGTCGGCGACTTAACTATCAAAATATCAGGGAGAATTGCTATCATTAATCGTGCAAGATATCTGTTCATAAATTCTAAATTAACTCTGCCCTGAAACGGTTTGCAATATTTTAGGAAATTAAAACTATGTAAAGTGTTCTTATTTGTAGGATTCCTTTCTTTCTGCATAACAGCAAAATCCATTTGTTGATTTATAATAAGTCTAAAGCATAAGTACATACGAATAAGAATTTATGTTTTCCTCCAATTCGTTCACTAATCATGATTGTACTTAAATTTGGAGTTTCAATTTGAGTTTTTTTTGCGTTCTGTTGTATCGATTTATATTAGTTAATTCATCATTAGGTTAATTTTTTCAAATGTTGATGTAATGCCTCATTAATTTAAAAAGAAATACATAAAATGTTTCTCATTTCATTTGAGTTCTTAGTCATAATATTGTACTATATACATGTACATCTAAACTCTTTAAAGTAAAATATGATAGGTAGGAACTAATATTATCAATCCCATTTTCAACTCTAATTGATTCCCACCTTTTACTTTTCGGGTCAAATTTACTAAATACAATCCAGAATAATGAAATCTTTTTAAAAGTCCAGAAGGTTATTTTAAAAAGCAAAGGATTTGTCACTTCTCTAGAAAAAGAACTTTGAAGTTGCATACATTTCATCCAACACCTTAATGTTTTTGTTTTACTATTAATGTTTTCATAATTCTATGTTTTTCTTCTACATTTTATATAGCAGGCATATAATACTTTGTGATTTTTATTACTTTTGTATCTTGAAATCACACGCATGCAAATAACTGTTATGAGTTTTTACTTTATGTGATATATATTTAATTAGGAGATGGATTAATATAAGCTGTTTCAGCTTGTTTCCAAATCCTTTTGTGTTATTATTTGTATTGTGATAAGTTACATGTATATGCAATTGCAAGATTTCAAATAAAATATGTTTAAACTAAATTAAAACAAATACTTCCTGTCTTGGCCGTTTAATCATTTATTTCTATATGATAATTAAAACCTATGTAATTAGTCTTAGTCGAATGAACTATCCTAACTTGATGAAATGTTAATGTAAATGCGATGCAAATTTTATTTTTTTGTGACACTTGGCAATACTCCTTAAATCAAGAATGATTAAAAATGCTTAAAAATAATTTTTGTTTTATGTTGGACGGTTCGTGCTGCCATGATCATAGTAAACGGACAAGTGGCATATATGATAGACTCAGATCGAAGTACGTCATCAAATCGACGGCCTATTATCATATCTATGGCAAATGACGTCATGCAATTGGAAAAATACATGGCCGATTTTCAAATCTATGGCACGTACGTCATAAACGCTTCAAATTCATGACACATTTTGCTTGCTCAAAATCTAACAGGGAAAAAAATAAATTGTAACGAACGAGTTCAACTACACGTAACCATGAAATTTGTTGGAAGCACCGGAATGTGGTTTAGATAAATAAATTTTACATAAATTTAAAACAACTTGGAAGTTTTATTACAAGTGTAATGCGACTTTTGAAATGTGAATCGAAATGAACCAAACGATAACTGTAGAATCTGATGTTTATAGTTTCTGCAATCTTATTAGGTGTCAGTCAGTGTCTCAAAATCAAACAGCCATAAACTTTATGTTTTAAAAACTAAAGCTGAAATGCTTTAGGTGGAACGCTTAGCAAACATTCAATGATCTTTTAAACTGCAACCAGTCTGGACAAATGCTATTAGTGCCTTTAAGCGAAACAAGTAAACGCATATGTTACAACCAGCTCAATATTCATTATCGGGTAATTTCTTCAATTTATACCTAATAATTTTAAAGAAATATTCCGATTTTTATTATAATAAAATTACTAAATAATTATTTGTTATATCTGACATGAATGTTATTATACGACCCTACTAGAAGTTTTCTGAATCGTTTTCGTCGTTTTTATTGATAATTTGTCAAACTTATTGTCTTTGCATAAACGTTTTTCGAACGACGGAATCATTACAGTTTTGTGACTAAGAGAATAAATAATTAAATTGCTTTTTACTTTTTATTTTATTTCGAAAACAAAATTAAAAGAAAAGAAAATGGCAGCATGCGAATTATTATTTGTTAATGTGACAAAGTATTTTTCCTATACAACTTTTTAAGGTTTTATTGCAAATGATGAAATTGACAAAAGTAAACAAACAACTAAAATGTATACTATTGAAAGTGACAAAAGTAAACAAACAACTAAATTGTTTTGTATTTGATGTATATTTATCATATTTAACAGAATATGCAGACTACTTTCACGACTCACTGTAAATATAGATTTATTCTGTGTAATCCAGGTTTTCCAACAATTATTTACAGATTCAAAAAACATATGAATGGATGTTGTTTTAGCAAGTATAGCAGCTCACATGACCTAACTATTCACCTATGATCGCCTTTTCTCGACGCTAACTTTGCCTTTCCAATCTTATTAATCCACTGGTCAATTTTCCCATACTCTTTATGGCTGATCCAATGTTAAATTTGTATCAGATCCTTGTTAAATAAAGTCGAATACGTGGGTTTGCAGTTATTCAACTGGTTACATGTATGTGTTTAAAGTCATTTTAAGTAAAAAACAATAAATATGAAAAAGTTTTAAGACTTTGTTGGATGTCAATGGTAAATGAACGGGAACTGGAAAGTTGAAGTCATCACGTTTGTTGTAAAGTCTAGTTTGTAGTTTCGCAATGCTATTTCTAGAAGAATGTCTAAGTAAGAGGTCGAAGTAAGGCTATTCTGGTGTCTTAAATTTTTAAGCATGCTAGGGTATATTGAATGGAACAAGTGTACAGGAACAAGACATTATCAGGTGATATTAAATGAACTAGGAACTCAGCCTCATCAGAGTAAAAAAAATGGTCGGTGAGGAGAGGAGCACAATTAGTACCCATTGTAATAGAAATTGAAAAATGTCCTCCATCATGATAAATATAACATTTGACAAATCTCAACTTCTGTGTATTTATTATCTGATTTAGAGTCATAGATGACGAAGTAGGTTCTGTCATTGCTAATTTTCAGATATTGATCTGCTCATTACGTTTATCTCGTAAAACTGCGTTCAGGAACATCTTTAAACCTTGGTTATAGCTGAATATGGTAAATATTCGTGTAGAGAGCCAAACATCGATGGTAATGATTCTGTAATATAGGGTAAGAAATCACGACCTCAAGATGTTTATTACGTCTTTTCACCTTTTACTGTCTATATATCATTTATGCCACTCATGTAATAGCATGTGCCACTGTACTTTTAGCTCTGTTTTAATGCGACTGAAATACTTTTCAGTGTACCGCACCAAAAAATGAAAACAACAACAAAATTTGCACCTTCTTAGTACAAAACCTACACAAGCGACTCGTATTTCCGAACACCTTTACAGCACGTCAGTACATACATACATACAAAAAATACATAAAGTAAGTGAATAATTCATGGAAAAGCATACAATAAGTACATACAGTAAGAAAATATGAAGATATGGACACGAAGCGACTAAAAAAACAGACATTAAAACATAATATGGGTTTTAGGAACAATCATAGGATTAAATTAAGAAAAAAAAACTTTGATTCAACCATGGAAACATATTTGCACTACTTTACGAAATAAACAATCTGCCGCATGCAATTCAATTATGCAATATCGGAAGGTCAAACAACTAATCAGTTAAAGAGCGTTTAAACTATATTCCAAACAACTATGCCACATCTAGATAGGAACATCTACCCTTTTGGAAAATTCAAAACCTTATAATTTGACAAAATTAGCATTTGGGCAGCCAATTTGAACAATTTTCTTCATTTATATATTATTGTAATGCTAGCATCGCAGTTTGACTACTTGGCTATTGATACCGTCGAGTACAAACTGAAACTAACCCAAAAAGTTAATGTACACATGAGACTACATTCTTAAAGTAGACAATTTGCAGCTAATGAGTATAAGGTGTTACGGTTTACATTGCAAAATATCTTTTATAGACAATATAGGTAGTGTCTAATTAGGATGCTTTCTTATTAAATAGTGTTCATTTGACATGTTTATTAGGATATTCTTTAGTACAAGACATAAAACACAACAATTTTCAGCAATCTGTTTAGGTATTCAAATTTATTAAATAAATGCATATGAAGTTTTTAGTAAAAGCAGTTTAGTATAATATGCTTAATCTCTAGAAAACAACTATTGTTTACCTACGATAAATGAGCCGTTAACACACCTTGCAGAATAATCTAATGTTAAGCAATGGTTTCGTAAGTGTTTGCGGAAATCTATACCTTAAAAAAGTCATTATGTGCAGAAAAAATATATTCATCAAAGTTTTATCACATTGCATAGGTAAAAATGTATGTAAAATTAAGTACATGTATAATGTGTTGATAAGAATATATTTTCTTATATTGAATGCTTTGAAATAAATAAACATATAAACTACATAAAATAATCACAGTAAAAAAAATTCATTTTAAATTGTATGTTCAAGGACAGAAGTCAAGAGTTTTATACTGTTGTCAAATCGTTAAAAGCTCAGCTGTTGATTTGCTTCGTTACTTTGTGTCAAATTATTTTCCAAGTTGCAGTCAATAGTTTCTGTTATAGAGACTAAATTGCAAAATTTAAATTTAACAAAAGTGGCATAAAGGATGCAGTTTTGTTTGTATACTTGCTTGACTTGGGATTTTTTAACTACATCATGGCGTTCTAGTTTTATATGAGGAAGAAAACCGGAGTATCCAGTTAAAACCCCACTTTCGGACAGGAAAACCAGCATTATTTTTCCATTAAGCTTGTCAAACAATCCTTACTGTAAGACATGCTCAAACATGAAACGTAAATTGATATGCCTGTTGTAACTAAATTTACTACCAATAACACAATCAATTTAATAGCACAGTCATAATGATGTGCATATTATTAACAATTAAATTATTAAACGTATATAATGCTTTGGACAGAAACATTTTAATTTTACAACTATTACATCTGAATCTGAGATCTTATGTTTTACAGAAAGTCACATTGACGATAAAAAATTAACAGTCATATTGTGATTCCAGGTTATCATTCTAAACTATTTAGAAATGACATAAACTGTTTTTGGCGTGGGTTCGTAGTATATGCATTGCTGATTTCCTCCATGCGCTGCGTAGAAATGATTTGGAATTTTCAAATGGGAAACTTATCTGGTTCGAGGTTATCTTTCCTCAGTACACGATTCTCTCTCTGCTTTACACAGATCTACTGTTGCTACTAATTAATTTCGGATAAATTTTGAAATATCTATAGAAAAAGCCTTTGAAAAAAAATCTACACTAATCATAACAGGTGACGTAAACGAAAGTTTTCTAAATGTCCAAGCGAACACATATCATGGCTAACTTAAAGTTATCAAATGCCATTAGCGCACCAACAGGAAATGAGCCGTTACTCGACTCTGCCTTGATTTCGAAATACAATTAACTTTCTCTGAAGTAATGGAAGTTGATAAAGTCAGTAAGTGACATTGAGGCTATATGTATACCTATTAGTATTCATTTAAATTTAAACCAATCATATACTTAGGATATTTAGCTTACAGGGAATCAAACTTTCCTGATTTTAATCTAGCTATAGATCAATTTAACTGGAATTCTTAATTACTATCATCTTCAAATATTGATGAAATGACTCTTAACTTCACATGAAAATTTATTCAAACCACATGCATTCAGTGCTTACTGTGTATTGTTAGCTGTTTTTTTTAATTTTTACAGGTTGAAGTCCCTTATGTGCTTTTAAACATAACCTGAACACCTATTTAGCCGAAAGCACGAAGTTCAAAACAAGTCTTTGAAAAAAGGTTTACTAAAAAGAAAAACCGAAAACATAAAAGCCTTTCTTCCGTTTCTTTTCTATAACTATTGATAGGTCTGACCATTGTCTTTTGATGGGAATGTACCACCTTTTGCACAATATAGTCATTAACATTATTCTTTTGATGTATTCATTGTCTACATTGGAATAAAACCAAGCTGTTCAGGTACATGTTCGAACTTGTGTTTGAATTCAATTAGTCTGCTTGTTACCTGTTTTGACAAAACAAAAGAAATGTCTGCACAGTCTACCAGAAAATTAAATCAAAAATAAAAATACAATTTGAACAAAGAGGACTTGTAAGAGATGGTTCCTAATGACAATCTTTTTAAGCTTGTTTTACAAATGGTATCGGGCCGACACTATTTTCGAGCTTAAATAAAAGAAAAAATGTATAACGTCAAATATTATTATGCTTTCATTAAATTTTTAATATTTTACTTTCATTATTGTAAGATATATATACTTCGTGGTTTTGAGTAGTGATGCCATAAGAATAACGTAGTTTTTAATTAAATTTTATGTATTTACTTTCTCATATTATTATTTAAGATCATTTTGTTTACTATAAAGCACGGTGTTAGGAAGACTACTTAAGAACTTTCATCTAAATGTTGAATGTAGTTAAAATATTGCATGTTGGGCGTTACCAATCGATCAATCAATCATTCAATTAACCAATAGTCCTTGATAATGTTGCAAACAAATTGATGAAATCTTTCTTATTCTATTCTTCCAACATATAAATAGCTTATGCAATCGATGAAAGATACGACTTTTGTATTTATTCAATGTCAACGTTTTGATAAAGAGTACCTACATGCATGGAATATGTCGCGATTAATTTAATGTCATCACAAGCACACGTTAGACGATTGTAAATGCATCTTAGCTTAGGAATAATATAAGACATTGCTTTGGATGGGAGAAAACTTTAACGTCCAATGTTTAATGCAAATTGGTTATTGTGAACAGAACACAATTCCTGTTTCTGCTGTTCAAACTTACACTGATATCTAAAAGAAAACCACAGTATTTATAATGATTTTTGATAATAACTAAACATATCATAGCTTGTAATACGCCACCTTACCAAACGTTCCAAACAATGACAGTTTAGTATCAAATAAAACACAACTATACACTTTCTATTGAACTGCATAATTAAGTCCAACACAGATCCCTGGTAACAGTAAATAACAATACTGTGCATTTATTTTAGAATGGAACCATTTAAAAAAAAACGCCACCACTGCACTCATTTAAGTGTCTACTAAGAGGTATACTTCTATATTTTGGGTACTCTTATTCTTTTACCTTGGTCAGTTTCTATTTTAAAATGTTCTAAAGAATCGCATGACTGTCCACCATCAACAAATCAGATTACAGAAATATTGATGATTATGAGTAACTCGACAGGTATCTAATTAGAGGCAGGCGTGTCTTACTACTTCGGGGTACCTTAGTGCACCAATGGTTTTGTATTGAGTTCGGATTACAAATTTTGATTTGTATTCTACCTTTTGTCTTTCTGTTATGTATCTACGTTCCAGTCTTACTGCGGGCAGGGTATATTCAACTGCAATCTTTATTGACAAGGATTGCCAGTTTTCCAACCGCAGGTCGGAGGGTTTGCTATGGGCACTCCGGCTACTTCCCCAGAAAAAACCGGACTGGTCCAATTATATAGCCAAAAACTTGATGTAAGTGGCGTTTAACATTATTAAAAAAAAGAAAATGAACTCTTTAATGAAGAATTCAATCAAACAAATCCGTTACAAACGTGTTAGGGATAAAATATAAATTAACGGTCATAAAAACATTGGCATTTTAGCTCTTTATATGTATAACACACTTAACGATAGTAGAAATTAATTGACACAATACTTTGGCTTTATTTAATGAATTGTTGCAATAAGTATTTTTGCTTTATTCTGGAAATGACCAAATTCACAAATACCCAATTGAGAAAATTATACAACAAGTGAACGTGTTTTGGTGAGGGGTTTTAGCGTGACACATGAAAACTGCTTACTTTGTATGGTTTAGCTTATTATTATTATTATTTTTTTATTTTTATTATTATTATTATTATTATTATTATTATTATTATTATTATTATTATTATTATTATTATTATTATACAATATTTATGAAGCACCTATCTTATAAAGCAATTACTCTAAGCACTGTACAAATCACATTACAATAAAACATAAGAATCGAATAGGTCGGTATGCACACACCATTTCTTAAGATACACAGGCGCTAAGTTGTTTAGTGCCTTAAAAGTATATGAGGATTTTGAAATGACTTCTAAATAGCACTTGTTACCAATGCAGACCGATGAGGACAGGCGTGATGTAGTCATGTTAACGTTTCGTGTTATCAATCGTGCGGTGGTATTTTACACGCGCTGAAGTTTACAGAGGATGTTGGTATTCATCCCATGCAACATTACATTTCCATATTCTAAACGCAAAGTCACTAACGAATTGTCTAGAGTCCTGCAGTTATATATGATCTAGTGCATCCTATATTACGTATTTTTATAAACCATGACTTGGTTTTTGAACTAACTTGTTACACCAATTCACAGTTTTGTCAAAGAAAACGTCTAAATGTTTCACGGCGGATGCATCGTTATCAATGTACCTATCAAAGCTGATACTACAATTGACTAAATTTTTCATGCGCTCTTTTGTTGTAAAAATTATCAGTTCAGATTTATCTCAATTGAGGTTGAGCACATTTGATTTCCTCCATGAAATTATATTAGTGAGACAAGCCTCCATGCGAGTTGCCTTATTCGCCCAATGGTCTGAAGGCTTAATTACTAAGTACGCTTTCAAATCGTCCACCTAACAGAAGTAATTGATGTTTTGTTTTTTGCAAAGGGTCTGATCGGCTTCAAAAACATGCAGTATGCCTTCAGTCCTAACACCGAGAAAGATCAGTATATCATTTAGATCGATTTCTCGAAATTTTCTGGAAGTTACCGTGTTACGTATTAGTTTTTATAGCAAAACGACTTTCCATTTACAAAGATTCGGATTAAATATCAATGGTATACCAGATAGTATGGCGCTATTTTAGCGTTTTATCATATCATTAAGAGTTTGACCGCGGATATGAGTTGATCCATTCACATGTTGCAGAAGACCATAATCACGAAGTGTTTTAATAAATTTGCTAGACATATTATCATTCGAGTCGTCGAGATGAAATGTGTATGTACGTACCTTGAAGCTGTTGACTGATTACCGAGTTGGAGCTCAATGTTGTTATAAATAGTCTTCCTACGAGTGAACAAAATGAGTTCATGGTTAATTATACCAACATTTTGGAACAAACCTTCATTTATATAAACTTCTGTTTACTACTGAGAATACAAATACTTTACGTTTTTCATTACAATAGCCCACTTTCGGTTTGTTTGTTTGTTTGTTATAATCGGCGCCAAGATGAACTGTCTTCTGTTGTTGATAACCTTCTACAATGTGATTTACACTTTGTCACCTGACAAAAATTATCATCTTGATAAGTATCATCACAAACAACATAATCTACGCTATTGTAGCATATAAAATTGTTACCAAACAACTCACTTATTAAGTAAAATGCCATCTTGCCACATACACATTGAGACCCAATCATTGAAACAACTGTCTATTCTACTCATACTTGGAGGTCAAATTGAATTAAATTAAGGCCCAAAAGGTAAGTAACCCTGCCCAATATTCAGTAAAGCAGTCAGTGGGTTCAACAGGGTATAGCATGTGACAATTGTGACCTATGGTATCACCAGGCTTGCATGTCGATGAACTGAGACCCTTATCTTCGACTTGCCAAGCCCTCACTAGCCTAGCTGTGAAAACAGTGCAACACACCTAACCACGGTTCAGTACTATATCAGTCCATACTGTCTGACGATAACCAATTTAGTTCCCTAAACGAAGTCGACAACGAGTTCAACTTTACACACAACTCCAGCCGTTTAAGTGCAAGTTTGTCCACTGTAAACAGCCCATCAGCATCATCATCGCCAATGCAAAAACCAAACCGAATAACATCTGTTAAAACAGCTTTACCTCCATCAGAAAGTTAAATATAAATTTCCAGAGTATACGAAATAAAAAGACAGTACTTATCGAACTAAAAGCGACATTAGAAGTGGATGTGATAATTAAAACAGGGACATGGTTAAACAACACAATCGTCAGAAATCATAAACATCAACCAATTTGATATGTACCGCAATGACAGAGAACGGTCAAAAGTCATAGCTGTTCGTAAAACACTTTTTTGCCCGGAAATCTACAAAAGTAGACAACGAAATTTTAGCAGTCTAAATCCAACACCCACCTAAAACCAGCCATGATAACTGCTTATTACAGACCACCGTAAATGTACAAAGAAAATTATTTAGACAATGTTAGGAAAGACATAACAGCCATTTACCAATTATCAAAGAACAACAGCTTTTGGATTACAGGCGACTTTAATCTCCCTGATATTGATTGGACCAGTATGACAACCATAGGATCCATCTACCAAGTCGATTTAACTCATTTTTCATCGAGATGATAAATGAAATGGCCTTGGAATAAATTGTTAACTTCCCTTCTGGACAGAACATCATCTTAGACCAGCCAGCATAGTACCAATCTTTAAAAAGGGTGATAAATTAGCTGCACCCAATTATAGGCCTGTTTCACTCACAGCTGTTTGCTATAAACTACAGGAGCATATTATTTACATCAATATTATGGACCATCCCACCCACCATCAGATTCTATCAGACTGCCAACATAGCTTCAGAGCTCGTCGATCTTGCGAAACAGAGCTCGTTATCACCATTCAGGACCTAGCCAAGAATCTATCTGAGGGCAAACAGATTGACGCATTATTGCTGGATTTTTTCAAAGCATTTGACAAGGTCCCCAAAAAGAGATTGCTACTTAAGGTCCATCATTATCGAATAAGAGACAGTAACTTACACTTCCTTGAGGACCGTACTCAACAATTTTTTCTAGACGGCAGCCGATCAAAAAATGCTCAGTGGACTCATGCGTACTTTAAGGAACAACTCTCGGTCCGCTCTTATTGCTTTCAACGATCTTCCAGAGTCACTTACATCTCACGCCAGACTTTTTGCTGACGATTGCCTTCTGTATCGAGTTATAAACGTCAAGACCGATCAACAACAGCTGCAATCAGATCCGATCTGTAGCCGTGCAGTCCACGATGTAATCAACCTACTCTGTTTTTAATTGTAAATATGGTTTGCTTTTAACTGTACAGTTTGAAAGCATGCACGGAGAAGTCAGCACTCAGTATATAGTATTCTTTTGACGGGAAGAAGAAGACGAAAAAAGATTACACATGATAAAGTCCAACAATGAAAAGTAAAAAAAAACATTTCACAATAAGCTTATGCTCTTTTTGTGAATCAAGAAAGGTACTTAAAATCAACAATTATTTCCTCGAGATTTTTAGCGTTTAGAAATATGATGCTTTTTTTCATTTTGATAGGGCCATTTTTCATAGTAATGTCGTCTGCAGTTAAGAAGGAAAAGTCTCGCGGTTTGTCCGAATACCATTGAACGTGACGCAAGCAGACGAACAACGCAAGGTGGCATAAGAAACAAAAATGGCTGACTAAGTAAAATTCGCGTACCAAAAGTTAAGGACGATTTGTAACAAGTATACAAGAGAGGCAAAATATAAAACATAAACAGGTTATCGTAACTAATTTTTTTTTCATTTTTTCTACAGGATTTTTGTAATAAAAAGGTAAAAATATGCACTTCACGGTTTGTGATAGTTGTAGTATAGATTGGCTATAATTATGAAATCCGCAACCACTAAATAACATCATTGTTACCTTGTACTCTTATCTTAAACGACGAATAAACAAATAAAGCGAATTTTATGCATTAATACACAAATGATAATTATATGATATTTTTTATAATGAAGTACACACACATAAAATTCATGAAGTTTTCCGTGCATTAAGTATAAAAATAAACCAGAGTCAAAATAAAACATATGTTCCAGTGTTTGAGTTGATTGATAAACTTGTATCGCTCGATGATAGTTTCAGTTGTAGTTTAGAGACTCTATACTTGCCCACTGTCTTAAAGACGCACGCGGAATCATTTTCCTTTCCACAACTGCAGGGTTATCATACCAATCTCGTCTGTAAGTGCACTTATCTGTTGAAAAATTCGGATCGTCCGTTCGTAAATCTTTTTTACTAGATCGCCTGCGAAATGCTAAAATTATGCAAAACAGACAAAGCATAATAAAAACTACAACCAGAATTCCACAAACAATAATGATAATCCAGTATGTATCTAAGCCATCTGGCTGGTTTCCAATCCTTACTAAAGCGTTTCCGCTTGATAAAGTCGTTTGTATTTGAATCATTGTTTCATTTGTAGCAGTTGGTTCTGTAGTGGTTGTTATTGTTTGCGACTCTGATGTTACAGTCGGTGGTTCGTTCGAAGGTTTTGTGACTGGTTTTGTAGTTATAGGCGTCAATTCTGTGGTCTTAATTATTGTTTCCTTAGTATTAGTTGTGCTTGGACTTGTAGTAGTGGTTGTTGTTGGTACTTTGGTTGTGTCTTTAGTAGATGCTGTTGTTGGTACTGTGCTTATAGCGGTAGTGGTTGTTGTTTGTATATTGGTTGTAGTGGTTGAAGTTGTAGTTTTTGGTACTGCTGTTGTGTGTGTAGCAGTGGTTGTTGCTTGTATTGTGGTTGTATCTTTAGTAGATGTTGTTGTTGGTGCTGCGCTTGTAGCTGTATTGATTGTTTTTGGCACTATGGTTGTTCCTGTAGTAGTGGTTGTTGTTGGTACATTGGTTGTAGCTGTAATGGTTGTTGATACTGTGGTTGTATCTGTAGTGGTCATTAGTACTGTGGTTGTATCTGTAGTGGTCATTAGTACTGTGGTTGTAGCTGTAATGTGTGTTGTTGGTAATGTGCTTGTACTGATAATAATGGTTGTTGGTACTATGTTTGTGTCTGGAGTGGTTGCTGTTGGTACTTTGGTTGTAGCTGTAGTGGTTGTTGTTGATATTGTGGTTGTTGCTATATCGGTTGTTGTTGGTACTGTGGTTGTAGATGTAGTGGTTGGTGGTACTGTTATTGTTGATGGTACTGTGGTTGTAGCTGTTATGGTGGTTGTTGTTATTGTGCTTGAGTCTGTAGTGGTTGTTGTTGGTATTGTGCTTGAGGATGTAGTGGTTGGTACTATGCTTGTAGCTGTAGAGGTCGTTGTTGGTACTGTGCCTGTAGCTGTAGTGTTTGTTGTTGGTATTGTGCTTGTATCTGTAGTGTTTATTGTTGGTACTGTAGTTGTAGCTGTAGTGGTTGTTGTTTGCACTGTGCTTGTATCTGTAGTGTTTGTTGTTGGCACTGTGGTTGTGAGTATTAAAATATTTGATGGTATTGTGGTTGTATCTGTAGTAGTGGTTGTTGTTTGTACTGTGGTTGTAGCTGTAATTGTTGTTGATGGAACTGTGGTTTTGTCTATAAAAGTCGTGGTTGGTACTGTGGTTGTGTGTGTAGTGATTGTTGTTTGTACTGTGCTTGTATCTGTAGTGGCTGTTGTTGGTACTGTGCTTGTATCTGTAGTGGCTGTTGTTGGTACTGTTGTTGTGTCTAAAGTAGTTGTTGTTGCTACTGTATTTGTATCTGTAGTGGTTTTTCCTACTGTACTTGTATCTGTAGTGGTTATTTCTGCTGTACTTGTATCTGTAGTGGTTGTTGTTGGTTTTGTGCGCGTAATGATAGTAGTGGTGATTGTTGGTGAGGTGGTTGGTACTGGAATAGTTGTTGTTATTGTGGTTGTACCTGTTGAAGTGGTTTCTGTAGTTACTGTGATTGTACTCGTTACAGTCATTGTTGGTATTGTGGTTGTACCTTTAGAAGTAGTTGGTTCTGAAATTGTTGTTGGTTCCATAGAAGTTGTAAGGTTAGTTCTGGTTAGATTCATAGTAGTAGTTTCTGTGGTTGTAGATGTCGGTTCTGTGGTTGTAAATGTCGGTTCTATGGTTGTAGATGTCGGTTCTGTGGTTGTATGTGTCATTTCTCTAGTTGTAGATGTCGTTTCTGTGGTTGTAGATGTCGGTTCTGTGGTTGTATATGTCGGTTCTGTGGTTGTAGATGTCGGTTCTATGGTTGTAGATGTCGGTTCTGTGGTTGTAGATGTCGTTTCTCTAGTCGTAGATGTTGTTTCTGTGGTTGTAGATGTCGTTTCTCTAGTCGTAGATGTCGTTTCTGTGGTTGTAGATGTTGGTTCTTTGGTTGTAGATGTCGGTTCTATGGTTGTAGATGTCGGTTCTGTGGTTGTAGATGTCGGTTCTATGGTTGTAGATGTCGGTTCTGTGGTTGTAGATGTCGGTTCTGTGGTTGTATGTGTCGGTTCTGTGCTTGAAGTTGCTGCTTTTGCTGTAATACTAGTCGGTTCTGTGGTTGTATTTATCGATTGTTTGGATGCAGTCGTTGGTTCTACTGTAGTACTTATCGTCTCTGCGGTTGTTAATGTCGGTTCTACTGTTGTAAGTCTTGTTTTTGCTGTAGTAGTCGTCGGCTCTGTGGTTGTTGATGTTGTTTCTGAGGTAGTTATTGTTAGTTCTGTATTAGTTGTTAGTTCTGTAGTTCTTGTTGAAAGATCCGTACTTGATTTTTCGGTTATTGGTTCTGTTGTTATTTCTGCAGGGCTTACGGAACCTGTTATATAGATATACACTGTAATTAAAATGAAATAAAAGAAAGCTCTTTTTGAAAAAAATGTATTTATTTCCATTGAACGATGGAAAACGCATTTAGATCTTTTTCAATCCTATTTAATTTTGAACAACAACGGAAAATAATTCTCACTTCAATTTGTCATCTATTTAATCAGCTTTGAGTATACATTGTTGACTGCATTTCTATAAGAAGTTTTGACTTTTCCGCTCATTCTTTCTGCAGAAAATTGTAGACGTGTGCCTTATACCACAATACATGTGTTATTCTATTCAAGAAATAGTCAAAGCAGTTATTAAGGTCTAATTATAGCACATAATAAAGTGTTGTTAAATAAGAGTACTTTTCATATTAGATTTGTATTATATGTAATACAGCTATTCGAGGACATATACCGTTGCCGAGAACATAATACATCATACCCATTTAATTAAACTTTTATTAACCGTTTTTGATAGTCTTTAACCAATTCAGCTATACGCTGTCCTTTTCGGCTTCTCTTAGACATAATTCTGGATTAAAATGAAAACCTACACATAAAAATGCAAATTTGTCTTGATAACTTATTTGCTTACATAAAAATTTATATAATTCTATCAGGCCTCAAGGGTCATTTTACATTCACTTTGACTGCAATGTTATCAGAATTGTTTGATTTCGGCTTGCATCTTGAGACCATAAGGCATTTTAAAAATAAATATTTGTCAGACATACTAACCGGTACAGGTAGTATTGCTCCGACAGTACCAATAATTTTGACAGGTACAGAATGTCGTATAAGTAATTTTCAGTAAAAATATGATTTGAGGATATTTTCATTCACCTCTCAACTAATTGCTATTACGGTCAAAATCAAGTTCACATTTTGAATCTCAACAGCATACGATTCTTTGATCTTTTAAACGCCTGATAATAGACTAGTGGTATTTTTTGGTAGTTTTTAACCATGAAAACTATCTAGCGTGCCAGAAAAGATCTAGACCCATTGCAGTAAAGCCACCTAGGAACGAAATAGAACATACACCGATATATGTGATGTCTCTCCCACGAAAATTAGGAAACAAAAAGATTTTTGGTCAGTGCTTTCGTCCGTTTGTTCATTTGTTCCTTCGTTCGTCCGTCCTACCTCAGGGATTAACTTTGCGTTGAAGGTCAAATCGTTTCTGCATACCCTATGATATATATATAGAGAGAGGAAGTGACAATTCTGTATTGGCACTGTGTTAATGCATTTGCCCTAATTTTATTATTTGTATTATTATGTTTAATGCATTAGGCTGGTTACATCCATATTGAAGTGAAAATTCACATGAAAGTTATTCATCTACATGTAGTTAATAAATGTAATCATAACAAGTAATTATATATTATAATCGTTAACATGCATGGTATTTAATTGCGCTACTTTTATTACCATTAACGACAAGCGTTACACATGTCCGGTCTGATGTTTGCCTGCAAAAAAGAACACACGTAACATATATTACCCAACAATAATGTATTAGGCTTTCTGTGCACTTTTAATGTTCTTTGCTATCTTGTATTTTAAAATTTCGTCTTTATGTTGTAATTTACATGCATCAAGTAGTAATAAAATCTTGCAATATTTACCAACATGATAACTAAAAGTGTAATTGCAATTGTTATGTTAATTTATCATAAACAGTTTACCCAGAACTATCAATTGCAGAAAAGCAAAATATATGACTTCCAAGTTGACTTTCAGTTGGTGTCCACGTAACTGTAACGAACCATTCTCTCCCTGAATTACCATGTACCAGTAGTTCAGATTTTATCATACCTACAGGCGAGACTGTATTGATCTCTGTTATTCTGAATTAACGAAATGTAATGTCATGTAACAATGTACAATGAAAAAAAACCAATCCAATTACAGTTGGTGTTATCTCTTCATCTCGTCACCAATACTTAATTGATCGTTATGGGAAAATCCAACTCTTAGATATGATCGAAAAATTTTGCTGAGTCGTAGGTAGACTTCCCTATTCATTGATTAGGCTTTTTCCTAGACATGACAATAAGTAACCCGACGAGTGTTTAATTTGTGGCATGTTAAGTGTTAAGGGTTCTTCCTAAGGTCAAGTACCTTGTTTCAGAAAAAAAATTGCCTCTATACTGTAATATAACACAAGGTTCTTAACTTTAAAAAAAATTGTCGACCAGCCCTTGAATTTCGAGAATTTTTCGATCAGACGTGAGCGTTTCGGATTTAAGAACCACACAACCTTGAACTACAGTATTTTATCTACAAAACCATGTATAGCACACCTAGCTTAGCTGTCAATCACCAAGGTCACAGCCAGTTTTTTGTACGTCAAGTCAGTCATTACAAAATTCTCACAATGGAATGGAAATTTGCACTTCGCACTGAATAAGGTTATTCTGGTAATTTTTCATTTGATTGAAAGAAAAGTCTAGAGAATACCGAAAGTATTGGAAATTTTTTGTTCTATAAATAGAAATTTATTCAAATTTTGAAATTGTCTAACCCACATTCTTAAGCAAATACACAAAATAGAGATCTTTTTACACAGATTGATCCATCATAATTGTGTACAATCAAAGAATAATTTCCATATTTTTTCACAAACTTTATTTTATTTATAAGTTCAGTGCGGAGTTCAAATGTCCATTTCATTGTGAGAATGTTGTAATGACTGACGTCAAGTACAAAAAATTGGCTGAGAAGTTGGTGATTGGCAGCTAAGGTAGGTGTGTTATACATGGGTAAATTACTGTAGTTTAAGATTGTGTGGTTCCTAAATCCAAATCGCCGACGCCCGATCGAAATATTCTCGAAATTCAAGAGCTGGTCGAAAAATTTTTTTCAAAGGTTAAGACCCATGTGTTATATAAGAGTATAGGGGTAATTTTTTTCTGAAACAAGTACCTGTGCTAAGGTTAAGCGAAAACTATACATCTAAGAGGCAAATACTATAAACTATTAGGTAATACATTTGGCATTTCAGACCTCGACAAATGAAGGGGAAATAATGTACTTCGCCTACGATTTTCCTTAACGTTATTCGTTCAGTGCTTATTTAGACCAGGAAGGTCTTATCGTATGTTAAAAATATTATTTTATAGTTATTTTATTGAGCATTCGCATTATAAAACCATAAAGAATAGTAATCTATAACGTCTTAATGACACGACAGGTGTATTGCAACAGTTAGGAACTGCTTACCCTCCGCGGCAGTGCCATCCTCTGTGTTCGTTGTTGTGTGTCCCATAGCTTCGTATTTATATTTTGTGTCAATAACATGCTTAAAACTAAATTTGCTAACATTTCCACTTATAAATACTTTAATTATTGTTTTATTTATGCTTAGACTCAACCTTTATTCTCGTATATATAACAAGGCGTTCGCTATATTGTAGGTAATGGATTGACCTAATACCAAAAGGATCATCTTTCTTAACCACTTAGAAGACGTTATACTCTTGTCTTACGGTCATGTAGCTGTCCTTAATGTCTGAACAGTAGATCGCTTTATGTAGTCGTTAAGGGCGGAGAATTTCAGAAAGCAAACGACTAAAAAGGTGTGGAATCCTTCCTAATAAGACGGCATTATGCCAACTGTGCGTATATTTTAATCGCTCAGGAACATAGATAAATAAAACAATCATATAAATCCTCCTGCCACCTTTTTTTAAACATGCTATTACAGATGCTATGTTGTAGAGTGGAACATTCCTCTTAACACAGAAAAACAAGCTATTGGATCTGCTCATAATAACAATGCACTCAAAGGTGAACAGACAAAAATCGTTTACGCCTTTCCGTCTTATATTGGGTCAGTCAAAAACAGTCTAATCAATTGTTTCTTGCGACTGTCATGCTTTGTGAGAAAGTTCAATCACGTTTCATGATAAGTGTGCATACACTTATCTCGTAAACAATATCGTGATCGAAGCACACAAAAACGCCAGAAAGAATATTATGAATTGATGTTTGCGGCGAATAAGTATCAGATGGGAAATTTCAATTATTTTTTGCTTGTTGCAGTTCATTAACATACGAAGCTGCTAGCTTCATCACCATCAAATGATCCACAAGAGTTTACGAACAGTAACTTTCACCTCGACTGGATTATTTCAATGATGCATCTAAGTAATTTAGTTTGGTTCTTCGTCTTATTTCGCATACACTCGCACATTGTACAAGGCATGGTCAGACAGCATTGTAAAATTGATAAATAAAACATTGTGTGACGAGTCTGAACCAGTTGAAAGGAATCCTAAATCATCCCTTTAATTTTAGACTGAATTTACTCTGATCATTGGTTATATAAAGTGTTTGTTCCCTTTGGATATATTTCAAATAAAATATATACAATAAAATATAAAATATAAAATGTAAAAGGATAAAAGGTTGATTGATGCTGCGGACGTCATTAAAAACGTATAGACCGTTTTGCGTTATTATCATACGGCGACTTTAAGGTACTAGGATGTCCAGGGATCTCTAGTATCGCCATCTAGTGACGAGATAGTGACAAGATGGCGGACCTCTATGAGTGCATTTTTACACGGTAAATTCTAGTAGAGACTTAATCATTGAAAATATAATAAAACATCAAGAGGCAAAAGTGTTTATTTTTATTTGAAGAATAACATATCAAATTTTCATTTTTTTTGCTAAGTTTCCCTTTAAGTATTTAATTTAGCTTTTGATAAATGTACAGAAATTTGATAAAGAATCATTTTTTTCTTATCATAAATAGTGTAATTTTACCTCGTACTATTTGAGCCAGACCTTGCTATAATGGTTTCGTTCAAAGTTGCATACAATGTGATGAAAAACAATTGACCGTCAATAAAAACTGTGGGTACTAATTGAGGTTGGCCTGTACAAGGATCCGCTGAGGTAAACACAACTACCAGGAATTGTAAGGATATACTGCTGAGTGCTGTAGTTTGTGATCCTGTGGCAAAGTCTTCTATCTGAAGAGCGACTGCATACCAACCTGTATTTCCGGTAGCATTATAATATAAAACACAGGCAACCTAAAAATCACAGATACAATTAGTAGCGTAAAACGTTATTTACTATATTTCAGAGCAAAGTTTATAACAACTGCATTTATATTTATACGTAAACAACATATTTCTTTATATTGACAAAGCAATAACTAACCGCGGAATTTTGATAAATACAGGCATTTCTGGCTTCTAGCAATGGCTGAGACATAATACAAAGACAACATGCAACAAAACTCAAAACACAAAACAAATAATCTGTATGAATCGCTCTTTGCCAAATGTTGATATTCGAATTGTCAGAGTCTGTTATATATTGCCTCACCAGAGGCATTACTAGTGTTACGTTGGTCAAAATCGATATGAGCCGAAAAAATGCACAACAATTATCCAATTCATGATGGTGACAATATGATCTTCGTAGGAACAACCGCAACTGGACTATAATGAGCTACAAAAGACATTTAAATTGTACTTATTATTTGCTAGGCATGCTTAGACCAGTGATGTTTGAAGAACTGCATGAAGTCTGATTCAGCTTAAAGTCGAGAAACCTGCATATAATGTGGAACATGTGCTCAAAAGGCTTTATTTCCTATTCAGATGCTGCTTATAGGGAGTGTCTTTACACGGACAGGATATGTAGAAGGGTTTAACGTTGGCAAAACTGAAAATTTTAGGGTCAGTCGCATTCATGACTTTATTTTCCGTTACGAAATATTTGTGTCACAAATAATCATTGATTTTCTCCATAAGCTGTAACCACTTTCCTTCCTTCTCATTGCATTACGACTACCCCGGATATACTTTTTAAATTGAATGATACGACGCGAGTTGCTTACGATTCAGATCACATGCAGTCACTATCGTTTTTTAGTGAAGTTCATGTTACTTCATTTTTGGTTTGTGTGTTGTGTGTGTATTTTTTTATTTTAAGGTTGTCCCCTCTTGAGTTTATCCATGGTTTTGTCTGTCCTTGACTTATAGTGTCAGGGATACTCCAACTCGAGTCTCATATATCAATCAACCCAACGGGTCTCAGTAGACGGGCGTTTAAGGTACGTAATGTACTATTGATAACTGAAGTGCCAGTCTGGTATTTGGCTTAATGTACTCGACTATAGCAGTTAACTGCCGAAGGAAAGGGGTTTTCACGAGGCTTGACGGTAGCCATGACATTTCTCAACAATTGCTGCAAAAAATACTGGATGAAAGAACGTTCACGTAAATAACGTTAGCCAAATTTCAAGGCTATAGAATTGCGCTCTTTTAGAAATTCGTTGTGATTATATTGGATAGATGCAACAATTGAAAACTCATCTGTAAAAACTCAATGATCATATTGACCATTTCATTACACCTGGTAAAATACCTAACTGGCATTTTTAAAAACATTTTTGTAACAGTTTATGTGCATTGTCAGTAGATATCCAACAAAAACAGTGCTTGCTCTCATTAATTTATTTTTCCCTCTAATTACCATCTTAATTGTACTTACGCTATCTAGGATTGATCCAGGAAAAGCATTACAGACACCTGCACACTCATTGTATGTTGTAGACCATCGACATGTGACGATGTCACCATCCTCATCTGCAACTGTAAAAATGTCACAAATAGAACAGATATTTCCAGAGTAGTGAAATGAAAAGAGAAAAAATCAAGGATGACATACCTGGTATTTTTAGAGAATGCTGACATCCATATTTTAACCGTATGATAGGCTGCATCTGAGAAATAGGTGAAGAATTTATTTTCCCAGTATCACTTCGTCTTTCCAAGTTTGCTGTAGCTTGTAACGACCATGATGAACCTCCAACTACTAACGAACCAATCCAACAACAACTTGTATATCTAAATAAAAGTTTATTATGATTATTTACTTGTGTTAAAATTAAATATCTTCTTGCTTGAAGCAGATAATTGTTATTCAAGCGCACCAAATGGTTAAGTGAGAAAATAAACACATTATAAGTATATTGTTGTATTCATTTACTCATGGGGTTGACCTTATATTTGAATATTTTATATCAAACAAAATGGATAAATTTAAATGTTGTAATGTTAATCTATGAAACGACATTACTCTATACGCCACACATTCATTTATATACTTATACTCTGTGGGCGTTCTGTAAGAGCATTGTTTGTAGCGACGATATGTAATTTTATATATCAATAGCTATGGTTAAAAATACTGTTTCGCGAAAGATAAACTCAAAACCGTAAACGATTATCAAAAATCTGAAATGTATAATATGTCAGTTGATCTATGACAATTATTTAACACGCATTTTTTCTTTTAATCGACATCATGGTTACGCATTTTTCACCGGAAAAGTGCAGCCAGCAACTCATTAAACTTTAACACTGAACGTACATCAGACATGATTACGACTGATCCTAAGTAACAAATGTCAAGGTCAAGGTCAGAGATCCCCTTGGGTCTTGTTTGAACTATATGACCAAAAAACCATTACAGATCGAATCAGACAAAAACTCGAAATTGTCACCCCTCACAAAGATTTTCATTTAAGATATTTTGTTCAAACTGCTCGATGAGCTAATTTTGCGCTATAGCCCTAGACGCATTTCGGTAATCGGTTTTTGGCTTATAACTTGAAAACGGTTAGAGATCATATACTAAACACAGGTTAACATGATCCCGAAGCTAAGATCATCAATTTAATACCAAGTTCAAATTATGTACCACCATTTTTACGATGGCCACCATGCCTAACAGGTTTTTTTGAATAACGTTAAAACAGTAGGAGATAATAAAGTAAACATGATACTTCAATTGATCAATAGGAAATAAGCCTCAATTTAAGTCCAAGGTCAAAGGGCATGTTTCACGGTCATAATATTACAAAATGGTAACCGTTCAAACGTCCTTAGTAACATATAATAAGTTCATATTATGCATATATTTTCTGACTTCAGACCATTCCGGGAAAGACGTTCACATTTGTTCTTATAACACATGTCTTTTTAATTGAAATTGATGTCGTTTCTTCAGAGGTTAGATTTCATCAGTCTAATAAATTTTATACTCAGTCGGGAGCCTATTGTGGGTGTAGATGGTAATAATTGGCGTTAAACAACAGTCAGTCAATCAATATATCTATTTAAAGGACCTAGTTTCTGCTATTTTCAATGAGACAACATAATATCGATGCAACTACATACATTTTATTCCAGATTATTTGATTTTATGGCAAATGCCAATGAGACTACAAATAACCCCTTTCTCTGATATTATGTCATAAAACAATTAAAGTATTTTGTATCAGTCGATATAAGTTCGGCGTCGTTCAATATTATTTTTGGTTCTATTAAAACTTATATTGACCTCTGTGAAAGGCTTTAATATCAGTGTTCAACCAAAAAATTACCCAAACGTGAAGATATTGCTGCCTATCGCAGGAAAGTTGTAAGTAAAACTTCGTTGTCCAGTAGTCCAGTCCTCGTTTAAGCTGTAATCTGTACAGTAGTATGACATTGATGATAATGTAACAGAGCATCCAGAAAAACAACTCAAACTTCCCTCACCAGGTAAAAGTGTAGCACTGGAAATCGACGTGTCGTCACAAAAGTGGTCACTAGAGTAACTCCTCCGAAATGAAACTCGGTAAGAAATGAGAATCTGAAACATACGCAGCTTTTGTATAGAAAAATTTTACAAAGTTAACTCCTTTTTGTAACAATAGAATGCCATGTTTTTTTCCTCCATCTGTTTTGAACCCTATGATGATGATGAGGAAGAGGGGACGATAAGGATGGAGGTTTTTAACGTCCTAGACCGTCAACATAATACTCTCAATAGTACGGGTTTTGGTTGTTAATAATCCATAGATTCCACTATGGAGGTTAGGTTGATGCAGGCTATAAAAGGATATCTGGTTGTAGAATACGTCCTACTATCGGCCGGGCAGCTCTGATGTAACGTTGGTGTACTCCAGACCCCAGATGAGCAGAAGTATTTTACTACGTCCCTATGCAGACCGTCTTTAGAAGATCTTACATCTGCTGAGTGGAACGATGAGCTTGATCAGACACCCTAACGATGATTTACTAGCTAAATATTAAGCAGTACACGTAAAGCTAACAGCTAGAGATATGGGATTCAGTCTTCGAAGTCCTCTGAATCTACATGGATCTAGCACTTTTTACTTGGTATTTCTAATCTTTATGAATGAAAGGCTTTTCCATTAGACCAATCAGAAAATTTAAGAAATGTAACCATCTTATCATGGCAGTGATATGAGTTATATTGGTTTCAAGTACTTAACAATACAAAATATTTTTAATGCACGCAGGTGCGTCACTGTGTCAAAGATATCTACGCCCTGTATGGTATAGTTAAACTTCAAACGCCAGACATATTTTTTATTGATCAATAAAAATGCCTTGTACAAATTTACTTCAAATTTTTTAACAGTCATGTTACGAAATAATAATAACTGATATTATCTGTTTTATTAAAAATTAAATTAAATTTGACCTATAGATTAAATACTATGACCTAATAAATTAATTTAAATTTATAATACGTGTTAATTGATAATCCGATTGATATTCCTTTAAAAATTAATTGCGTTTTGACATTATTGAACCGGTTCTGTCTGGTTTGAAAAACCACACCTTCTCACGTTTTGTTTCCATTTGCCAAAATCTTATTATAGATTTTAAGTGACTAAAGGTATATATCTACTGGGGACCTTAGCGGTATAAAAGAACGTTCCGGTAAAGCCGAAGTCACACACAACGCTGAAAATATTTAACGAACGCAAAATATCGAAAATGTGTACAGCTTATTTCATTATGCGCTTTTTCGTGTTTTCGACAAAACGCAGTCGGCATCATCGGAACGAACGCAGAAAAACAGTTTGTCGTAGCCATTATCGTGAAGGGTTTAAAATAACCACCTTGTAAGTTAGAAAGACGCAGTGGGCATTCTCCGACAGGACTCGGAATGACAGTCTGAAGGTTAGATTCAGCCATTCGGCATCATCGTATATGACTTAAACAAATAAGCGTCTGGTGGTAAGACGGTCGCAGTGAGCATCAACAGACAAGACTTAAAAAAATAACCACCTGCTAGTTAGAAAAATGCAGTCGTTATCATAGTAGATGACTTAAAATAACAGTCTGGTGGTAAGGTGAACACAGTTGGCATTATCACGTATGTTGTTAGACAGGCGTTAAGTTTTACTCAGTAGTGATGCAAATTAGAAGAACATGTAACCTGTCATATTACAGGAGCCGGCCGATGGCTGTTCAAAGCTTTTAACATTACATTTTGATTCCAGCAAACCATGGCGTTGGTTACGTTAAAATGTACTTTAGACAGTGACATGTTAAACTTTATAATAGCAGAACATTTTATGGTTTGATAAATATAATAATAAACGCAGTAAAGTGGTCGAATGTCGTTTAATTTGATGACAATGATCACCCCAGGTTTAAGACGGGAATTGTAATCTGAGTGGTTTATTTAAGTTTATACAGCAATCGTCCTATTGCAGCTTAAATTTTTATTTGTGATATACAGTCAGTGATGGTTTACCACAAAAAAAAAACTGACATCGATACATCCGATATGATTTCCAATTTATAAAGAATTACGCTTCCTTGTTGAGTACAATGTCAAAATACATAGATGAAAAAATTAAAATCACGTATTGAACTAAGCATTTTTAAAATAGCTTGAGAGCTTATTAATCACTTTATTAAAAGATTTGATATGGACAAATTATTCGATAATTAAGTAATGTTAGTTAAGGTTTATCGTTATACGTGCATTTAAGTGTCTTGAATCATGAAGTTTTTTTTATTTTACGCTTATTTTAACTGTTTGCTTGAAGTTTTGGACCAGAAGCACGAATTTAGACCGATGATAGATGATAGATATAGAATAAGCAGGGTTGGTTTCTCATAGCGGTTGTTAAATAATCATCAGTACTATTTTAGGACTATACATCGAGACTCTATTAGCTTTGATAGCTATAAATAATAGGATAGTACTACGTTATTTTTGTTTTGATTCCGTTCCCATATTTTTATTCCATTTTATTCAAGCATTCAAAAGCTTTCATGCTCCTGTTGCCTACAATCAATATAAACTGTTGATTACAAGAGTATTAAATTAAGAGCAAATGGGACTTTTACGACAGACCATCACTCATTCATAAATATTCTTAATAAGTAATTTTAGAATTCTCTAATACCGTACATACCAAGTTATGTACTTATTAAGTGTTTACATGTTTTTGTTTTTCACATTTACAGTCCAGACATTTTTTAACCCGACTAATTTAAATGGACATTATTGTTCAAAGCTTATTTAGACGTTTTAAACTTTTCTCATGTAGCATCTGTTGAGTTTGAAGCACTATCTGCTTTATAGCAACATACATACATATAAGCTTAGTTAAACAAATCCTGGCGAAAAAATACGGACGCAGGACCGTTCCAAGACCGAAAAGTTGTTAAGCATCAATTTTTACAGTTATGTCTAAATGCCGAACCGCTAATTATGCATGTTAATTACAAGACCAATTCTAAGTTACATTGGTGTTCTTTGCAGTATTTCCTTTTAAACAAGTTTCGGTGAATAAAATTTGCGCAGTGGTGATGATGTTCCTTTTGTTCATATAGTACATATTTAAAAAATACTTCTCTTTTAAATATTTGTATTTGTGTATTAACTTTTATCATAAATGTCATTATTATTGAATACTCTGTATTTATAAGGTATTCTATTTCTTAACACTTTTTTTCAACATTTTCCGCGCTTTATTACCAAATTGCACCTTGGAACCACCATAAGTCTGTCCGTTTAGTTATTTTGCGGTGGAATTTATAATTAAGATGCAGATTACGATAAGGGCACTATTGTCACGAAGAATGTATTTCTTTGAAGTGTATTGATGTAATGTCAGGTGTTCGTACCTTGACAAAATCTACCATCAATTTAAAAATCCTCAATTAAGTACCAAACTCCAAATAAAAAGGAAGAACACTAGATCAGAAAATTAGGCACTGCAATACTATGTGGTAACAATGATAAAATCAAAAGTATTGATAACTTTTTTAGTCCTGGTTGCAGCAGAGCGAATGTGATTCGACTTTTCAATCATAACCACATACGCTAACGTAGTCTGTTACTTCCAAATTTCCACAATATTAAAACAAATTCGTTCCGATTTTATCTTTTACATATACTACCCCTATTGCACACAGCATCTTTAATTACAGATTTTTTATCATTGACTTCAAAGCTAAACCTCCTGACTACTCTTGCCACAATTCCTCATTTGTATACTATCATCGGGTCACGTTACTGGAGATCTGAACATTGTTGACAATGAAAGCTTTCAAAGAATCTAAATACCGTGAACCTACATCCATCAACCGGAATTACAACTTTGAATTAATTATGGACTCAACAGAGGACAATACAAGAAAATGGGCAAAACTAGAAGACCACGAAGTTGATATATTGACCTTGTCTGAGGGAGGCCATTGATTCAAATAGGAATCGTTAAATTAAAAAAACAATGAGTACAAAAGCATCATTAGTCGTCAGAAATCTTGATGTCCTAAATAAACATCTTTCATAAGAAAGTTTTATTACCGTAAAATGACCCAATGTTGTCTGTAGCAACCGTTAATGTAATAACCGATATGTATTAAATTTTAAATTAAATTATAATGAATTGTAATACACTTAGTACATCGTTTAAACAAAAATGGTAAAATACACCATAGATTTCTCTTAGGTTATAAAAAGAACTTTATTTCAGTTGATTCTTGAATTTATTACATTAACGGTTACAACTGTAACCGTTAATTATTTTGTTTTGTTTGTTTGAATGTTGTTTAGCGCCAATTTCAGCAATTTGTCAGCTTTATCATGGCGTCCCGTTTTTATTTGGAAAAAAGCCGGAGTACCCGACGAAAACCCCCGAACTTCGGTAGGAAAACTGGCAATCTTTGTCAATTAAGATTGGAGTCGATCGCACCCTGCCCGCAGTGATGCTCGAACCCGCAATCTCAGTGTTGACAGACCACGTGATCAATAGTAGACGAACTAAGTTAACCACTCGGTCACCGAGGCCCTAAAGCCCCCGTCACACTGACCACGACCTCACTACGCTCTCCACGACCTCCAAAATATTCATAATCGTAGTAAAGTCGTGGTGCTTTGATTAAAACGTGGTCAGTGTGACACCCTACACGACAGTACTACGATCATAGTACGATGAATTACGGGAAAATTATTTTAAATGGTCAAATCTAGTACGATGCTACTACGACCATCACGGGTACAGTACGCTGCTTCAGCGACTGTCCTACGACCAGGCTACACTTATTCCACGATCATCCACGACTCCGTTACGATATCTATACGACCGTTACGATCATTATACGTCCTTGCTACGATACTACTACGCTCGTTACGTCTCTACTACGCTTATACCACGACTGTTGTACGTTTTCACTTTTCTAACATATCATGTTTGACATGTTTTTGGCATTTATATTTTTTTCACTTTTAGTCTTGTTTTCCTTAAAATCACACTTGAATCAAGTGGTCTTAGTTCAACTTGCTTTATTGCAAGGCCAGCATGTCTTTATGATGAGAGATTTTGTTATAATGGCTTTACGACGACGACGAAATCGTAGACGGAGGAGAAGCAGGTCAGTTTGGGTTCGACCGTGGCTTTCTCCAGACAGACGTCTACATTTTGAAGATAGGGATCAACGTATGACCGAGCTACGTTTAGAAGACGAGCAATCATTCTTTAACGACTGGAACCACGAATGTTTGACGAGTTGCTTCAGAAGGTTGGTCCTGGGATTACCAAAGAACACACCGACTTTAGACCTGCTTTAGAACCTGGTTTAAAATTAGCTATAACTTTAAAGTATCTGGCCACAAGGGACAAGTACTCTACACTCCAATACCAGTTCCGTGTAGCACGCAATACAATCAGCATACCTATTCCTGAGGTATGCCGCGCCATTGCTTTGGAATACAAAGCCGAACTAGTCGCGTGTCCGACAACGCCCGAAGAGTGGGAACCTATAGCTGAGGAGTTCCTCTACAGATGGAATATACCTCATGCATGTGGAGCGCTTGACGGGAAACATGTCGCAATAAGATGTCCACCTAACACCGGCAGTCTGTATTACAACAATAAAGCTTTCTTTCCCGTTGTGTTAATGGCTCTTGTGGATGCCCAGTACCGATTTATATGGGAAGATGTTGGTGGTGTAGGTTCGATGTCCGATTGTCAAACCACAGCAATTATCTGACGTCATTTTGTACAAAGGTCATTCTTAAGGCGTAGTAAGATCGTAGATGGAACGTAGTAGGATCGTACTAAGGACTTGAAAGACGTAGTAGGTAGCATCGTAGTGTTGTCGTAGTTAAATCGTATTGTTCATGGTACAATCGTGGTAAGGTCGTAACGAGGGCGTAGTATCGTCGTGGTGGGACCGGCTATCAATAAGGGACGATCTAATACGACCAAGACCGACCGCCCAGCGACCTTCTCACGATCTCACTACGATGTTAGTACGCCTTATTTTCACCACGACCGCACTACGAATGTTTTGAGTATGTTCAAAATTTACGTAGCACAGTCGTGGTCACCCACGACCAACCACGTTCATACCACGACCTCGATGTACCACGATTTAGGAAAAAATCCAGATCGTAGTAAGGTCCTGGTTCAGTGTGACGGGGGCTTAATAAAGCAACCAAACGCACAAAAACTATGTGTTACCAGGAAAGATTGTAATACAAACGTTTCTGTTATATATACAAGTTACTATAGGTCTGGATTTAACATACAAACATTTCTATATTTGAATTTTACAGTTTGTTACATTATCGATTGAGACTGTTACCGTTAATGTAATAAAACAAGCAAAGGCATAAAAACTTAGCATTATCAGGGAAGATTGTAATACAAACGTTTTTGCTATTGAATACATGTGATTACTATAAGCCTGGCTTAAACATACAAACATTTATATCGTTGAATTTCACAGTTTATTTGTTTCATGTCATTTCGTTCCTGGATATTATATTGTTTTATTAGTTTTGTTCTTTGTATATTTCTCAAACATTTCACTTTCATAGCTTATTTTCTTACGTAAAAAGCTAAAACAAAAACGGTTCAAAAGCATGTTTAGCAGATAAATAAATTTAGGAATTACAATAAGCGAAAAAGATAATAGTAAGCTAGATATGAAAGTAAAATATTTGAAAAATAAAAAAGAACAAACTAAAAGCTACTAAAAACAATATAATATCCATGAACGAAACGACATGAAACATATTAAAACAATTGAAGAATTTACAATGGACAAAGAAATAACTGAACATGTAAGAAATTGCAAGTCTACCAATTTACGAAGAACAAGCGAACATATTTTTGGCGGATATCCCTTTCCATACTCCACTATATAATACAAATTTGTGCTCGTCATTATTTGCCAACACTTGGATCATACTGTGTTTAACCCACAGAGCTGCCCAGTAAGCCCGCTAGCAGCGGATAGGCGAGGCCCTCTTGTTCTGGGTTCTCAGGTTAAAATACGGAAACCCTAATCCAGCAAAATACGGTGGGTAACTTGTTTAGAAATTGTTACAATTCCTGCATAATAATTAAAGTCTTTCCCGTTTTAAATGTGAAGACTTTATTGTTTTTCTTCTGATTATTATTATTATCCCTTTCACCACTTTTCAAAACAAGAGCCATAAAAAGTACGCGACATTTCATTTTAGTTAACAATTAATAAGTATTTAAGGAATATTTTGAGGCTGCACAGTGAAACCGAAACATTTTTCCGTACGTAGTTATCTCCCGAAACATCACCTTGTTATCGCAACATTTCTGGAACTAAAACAGATAAATAAGTAAAAACTGATAAAGCTGGTAAATGTAAACTACGTAATGAGACAACTTTATTTCATATTATCAACTGACATTGGAATGTTCGATGTCTCCGTTAATGGTAAAAACTCACAAATCGTAAGTCGTAAACAGTCTTCAAAAATGGTCACTTGGAAGTCTTAACATTGAAAATCAACTTACGGTTTGGTTAGTAACTTCGGTTTTCAAAAAGTCACTTCCGGTTTGACAAAGTTCCATAGAAATCATACGTTTATAGATTCAACACATTTCCTGTTGTAAAACATTCAATCATGTTTTGAAACGTCACTTACAGTTTTTAAAAAGTAACTTTCGTTTCACAATAGTTCATAGCAACCATATGTTTTCGGGTTCAGAACATACATTGTAGTTCAAGAAAACCTTTACAGCTTCTAAATGACAGAGAAACTATATGCTTTAAAGTTTAAAACAACATAAGACGTTACTTTCTCAGAGGAATGTGGAAAAAACCTTCTTATTGTTCTTGAACAATTTGCCCTATATTTATATATGATTGTTTCATTTCCGTGATTTGAAGAACCAATCGAGTCGCTTGCGGCAAGATGGATGACGAGAATAGAGGAAGAATTACTTAATTGTTTATCGATCGTTGTTTATAGTAACAATGAGACGTCCCGTTATTTACTAAATAATGTAGTTAGAATCTGTATCACGTTAGTAGAGTGCGATTATATAGAAAATCTTATGGGTCTCTTCATATCACATCCGATAACGAGCCTGTGAGTAAGTAACATCTTCTATGTCAGTCTCTATTTGTTGATGAACTGATTTATTCTTATGTTAAGTTTTTTATATAAATTACCTCAATAAAAGTATTATTTCATGTTAGAAGTCAATAAAAACCAAGAGCAATTGCAGATTGTAAAATTGTTGTTTTTATTTATAGATTAACTGCACAAAATACAGAAATAAATAATATGTTATTTTTTTAATTTAACTGAAAAATTAATTTAATTAACACAGTTTGTTTTGTTTTTTATTTTTTTTTATTTTTATAGTAATGACAACCTAAACAAAAATTACATATTGTACACAGAATGGTCTTTGTTTAATTCCACAATATTAGTATACAATACTCAATACAGATACAATTTCTGTGAAGCACATTTATGTAAATGAGTAGTATTTATTGGGTGTTAAAACATATCACATATTGAAGAAGTGTCATCGCATAATGATAAAGTATCATTACATAATGACAAAGACAAGTTATCATCACATAATGACAAGGTATCATCACATATGATAAAATATCATCACATAATGGAAAACGTCTTCATAAGGCAGCTACGGTGTTCCATAGTCAATAGTATATTGAAAGACGCCACATGATCACTTGAATTTCGAGGCACTGTTAGGAAGTAAAGTTAATTATGAAAACTTCTTATAGCCATACGATTTGTAAGGACCAATTCGGAATTTCTTTGTCGGTCCGGATTTGTTTTGGACATTTTTGAATTTATTTTGATAAAAGTTATGTTTCATTCCCCTATACCTTTGTTACCCTTAAGATAATGGAAAATTTTGGAAAATGTTTAGACATTTAAAGGTCTTATCTTCATTAATTTAGATGCCAGAAGATATAAAATATGGTATGTTTATTTGTCAGATATTTTTGAACCTTTTTTACTTGTTTTTGAATAGAAAATTTTGCTTGAGAATTCCCCAAATATATAAATTTTCAGCTTCTCGGTCAGTCCATTTGTTTATGATATTTTATCTGGAAACATCTTTAGATAATTATTTCTCATGTTCATGTAATTTACGTATAAGGAATTTTTAAGAGTGTTTCAAGGTATTTTGCATTGGTTTTGGATATCATCACTTTGTTTGTATGAGTTAATATATGTGTGTGATAATTATGTATTTTTGACATACGGCAATTGTAGAATATTTTTCTCTTTATTTCAGTCAATCTCATCTTTATATACGTATGGAATTAAACTTTGAATAAATGATGTGAATTGACACTTGTATTCTTATGATGGCAAATTGAATCATACAACATTGACATATTTTCTATGGAATATGAGTGTACAAGGAGATACAGATAGTGACAATTCTAAAGACACTGTGAAACCAACAGAACTAGATCTTCACAAAATGGACATAAAAGAAGAAAATACAACCAAGAATGAAACACCAAATGAACTAGAAGCATCAGGCGGAGCACGAGCTAGAACATTTACAGAAGAAGGTAAAGAAAATAATGAAGCTCTAATAGTTGCATCATTTTCATCGTTAAAGAAAGGTAGTGAAGAACTTAGACAAAGGATTGCAAACAAAGATCAAAAGGAACAAGTTAGAATAATATATTCGAGATGGATGCAGCTTTATGAACACTTTCTTAATCAGCACAATAGACATTTATCGAGGCTCAAGACCGAGGATAAAGATGAGTATAATAAGTCACATGACCTAAGAGACATTTATTTAGTAAATGTAAACAAAGAAGTAAAAGACTATTTAGCACAACCAGAAATAGTTTCACAAGAACAGAAACAACTAATCACTACAGAAAAATCAGTGAAAAGTGGATCTAATCAGACGTCAATTTCATCGAAACGGTTAGAAGCTGAAGAAAAGAGAATTGAGTTAGAGGCAAAACGTCAGGCGTTAAAAAAGAAGCGTGAAATCGAAATGGCACGAACAGCGCTAAAAATGGAGGAAGAAGAATTGGACATTGAAACTGACATTGCTGTTACAGAAGCAAAAGCTAAGGTGTACGATCAATATGAACAAATTGGAGAGATTGATAAAGTTGCTGTGAAAGTTGAGTTAAAGGATCCAGAAATTAAATCGAAACCAGCAGTAACAAATTCAACAAAGTTTGATAGCATGCTTCGTAATACAAACTTGGATGCAAAAGCGACAGAATTCGTACCTACTCAGAATTTAGACTTTCCGTGGTTTGATTATTCGAAACTAAAACCACAGAATGTTCATGAGGATAAAACTAGAATGTATAAACAAATGCCAATGAAAGTGACAGAGACACTACCTGTACATGCAGATTCTGGTCCATGTACATCTAATGAAACAGAAGTGTCAAGTATTGTTAAACATCTGCGAAAGCCAAATACAGAAGTAAAAAAGTTCGGTGGCAACCCATTAGATTATCAAAAGTTCATGAGACAGTTTCATTCAAAGGTAGAGTTAAACTGTGAAAGTACCGACGAAAAGATGAATTATTTAGAACAGTTGACATATGGAGAGGCTTATCGAGTCGTTGCTGGGTATAGCCACTTGTCTGGTGAGAGAGCATATGAGGCGGCAATGAAAGCACTTAAAGAGCGTTATGGAGATGTGGAAGTCATAGCTTCAGCGTTTATTAAGAAAGCATTAGAATGGCCAAATATGAAAAACACTGATACACAGCTGTTAGATGAATTTTCATTGTTCCTAGTGGAATGTCAGAATGGTACTGAGAGTATTGCAGCAGGTAGTGTACTTGAATACTCAGAAAACATCAGAAGTTTGATGAACAAACTTCCATTTCACCTGCATGATAAATGGAGAAGTATTGTTTTTCGCATTAAGGAAAACCATGGGACTGTTAAATTTAAAAACTTTGTTGATTTCGTAAAGAACGAAGCGAAGAAATGTAATGATCCAACCTATGGAAACCAGATGATGAATTATCGACAGAAGGAGCGAACACGTGGAAACCAAGGTCGACAAAATTCACAAGGACAGGTGAACCGACCGATTATAGCACATGCAGCATGTGAAACGAAGGTAGTGTCGACTCAACAGACGGTGAAATCATGCATGTACTGTGAAAATGACACTCATAATTTAGATGCATGCAGAAAAATGATGTCATTAAATCGAGATGAACGAATTGCATATTTGAAAGGCAAAGGTTGTTGTTTTGGGTGCCTTAAGAAAGGACACATGAGTAATGCTTGCAGACGGAGGTTAACTTGTTCTGTGTGTTCACGTCAACATCCTACAATTCTTCACAATTACGATTCTAATAAGGTAAGCGAGGGATTACCACATAGAGACAATAAACGTTCTGATGAGTCAGATAACAAGACAAAAAAAGACCCAGTTAATTCTACAGTAGCTTCTACACACAGCCCAACAGATGTCCTAGAAGGGGCTGGCGATGTTTCATGTGCAATGGGAATTATTCCAGTAAAGGTCAAACTTAAGAACAGAGCTAAAGTTATCGATACATATGCATTTTTCGATTGTGGTAGCAGTGTATCTTTTTGTACGGACAGGCTAATGCGTGATTTGGGAGCAGTTGGAAGGAAGACCAACATTACGATCAATACCATGGGCAGCTCACAAACTTTAATGACACACTGTGTAAGTGGACTACAGGTATTAGGACTCTCAATGGAATACTTGGTAGATATGCCTAATGTTTACACAAAAGATGAAATGCCTGTTGATCACGAGCATATACCGACTCAGCGAGAAATAGATGTCTGGCCACACTTATCTGGAATTAGTTTGGATACCCTTGATAGTGAAGCGTACATTGGACTCATGATAGGCATTAACGTACCAGATGCATACACTCCTTTTGATATTGCAATTGGGCCAAGTGGTTCTCCACATGCAACAAAGACTAGGTTAGGTTGGATACCGTGGAATATTTTGAGAGATCGTAAAGGTTATGAGGTAAACCGTGTTACAATTGAGAACATAGATAATGATGCTCAGTTGAAGTTACTGCAACAGAGTATAAACATGGACTTTCCAGAACACTTAATTGAGGACAAAAGAGAAAACTCTGTCGACGATGACAAGTTTATGTGTCAAGTGACAAACTCGTTTAGAATGGAAGAAGGACATTGTAGTATCTCATTGCCGTTTAGGAATGATAACGTATGTTTTCCCAATAACGCACAACAGTGTCTGCAGAGATTAAACAGTGTAAAAGGCAAGTTTTTGAGAAATACAGACTTTAAAACTGATTATTTAGAATTCATGTCCAAGATTATTGAAAAGGGATACGCAGAGCAAGTTCCTCAGGATCAACTTAGTAGAAATGATGGAAGAGTGTGGTACCTGCCACATCACGGCATATATCATCCGAAAAAACCTGGAAAAATTAGAGTAGTTTTTGATTGTTCAGCCAAGTTTATGGGAACATCTCTAAATCAACAGTTGCTACAAGGTCCTAATTTAGCAAACAATTTGTTAGGGGTACTGATAAGATTTAGACAAGAAAATATTGCAGTAGTAGGAGACATAGAATCCATGTTTTATCAAGTAAAGGTCCCCGTCGAAGAAAGAGACTACTTGCGATTTTATTGGTGGAAATATGGTGATACTGAAACTGAGCCTGTGGAATACAGGATGACTGTGCACATATTTGGAGCTACGTCATCACCAGGATGTTGTAATTTTGCACTTCAACACATTGCGAAAGACTTCTGTAGTCAAGACAATTTGGATGACTCAACTGTATTGAACACTATGTCTAGAAACGTATATGTAGATGACTGTTTAACGTCAATTGATACTGAAGACAAAGCGATAGAACTCATTCGAGATATTAGTTTAGTGTGTAGTAAAGGTGGATTTAAGATGACGAAATGGATGTCCAACAATCAAGCTGTTATCGAATCAGTACCGGAAAGTGATAGATCAGCAAATGCTAATAAAGTCGACTTAAATGAAGATAGCCAAATAGAACGTGCCTTGGGAGTGTATTGGTTCATTGAGAACGACAAACTTGGATTTCAGATTAGTACAAAGGATCAACAACCTACAAGGCGTGGAATGCTCAGTTTAGTTAGTTCAGTATATGACCCCTTAGGTATAGCGTCACCATTTGTATTAGTAGCAAAAATCATCCTACAGAAACTTTGTCGAGATGGATTAGGCTGGGATGAAGAAATCCCATCTAAGGAGCTAGTAAGTTGGAATAAATGGATTGAACAGTTGAAAGGTTTAGAAAAGATCACTATAGATAGATGCTACAAGCCAGAATCATTTGAAGTAGAGACTTGTGACCTACATTGCTTTGCAGACGCTAGCGATAAAGGATATGGATGTGTATTTTATCTCAGACTAGTTGATAAACACAAAAACATTCACTGTTCATTCTTATTAGGAAAATCAAGAGTAGCACCGTTGAAAACCGTCACGATTCCAAGAATGGAACTCACCGCAGCAACTACACTTGTCAGATTATGTCGAATTGTCACTCAAGAAATTGAATACAAAATAGACTCCATATTCTTTTGGACTGATAGCATGTCTGTGCTAAGGTATATCGCTAATACAAAAACACGCTTTCACACCTTTGTGTCCAACAGATTAGCAGTTATTAGAGAAGGCTCCGACATAAATCAGTGGAATTATATCAAAAGTAGTTCTAACCCAGCTGACCTAGCATCACGTGGAGCAAATTTGGACAAGTTCTGTATGAATCGTCAGTGGTTTACAGGACCCGAGTTCCTTTGGACAGAAGAAACTAATTGGCCTATCAAAGACAATGACTTGACTATCCCAAGCGATGATAAAGAGGTTAAGAGACAGAATCCTGCATGTGTGACAACAATCACGGAAAAGGAAGGTATGGAGAGATTACTATATCATTTCTCAGACTGGAATAAGCTCAGGAAAGTGACTGCTTGGTTTGTGAAGTTCAGGCGAAATCTATGGAAGTCTAGTAGAAAGGAACAGGATAAATTAGAACTAAGAGACTCAAATTCTAACTCACTTTCTGTGGAAATAATGGAGTGTGCAGAAAGATCTATAATTACATATGTTCAGAAAACACATTTCAGTGATGAAATTGAGAGCTTGAGAAACGGAAAAGGAAATCTCAAAGTAAATTCGAAACTGCGAAAGTTGGATCCATTCATAGATGACCAGTCAGGATTGTTAAGAGTAGGAGGGAGATTAGAACGGGCTGACATTGAGTATGATTCAAAGCATCCTATAATTTTGCCTGGAGATCATGTTGCAAGGTTGATCATTGAGAATATTCATAGAAGAATTGGCCATTTGGGAATGATCTCGGTTATGACTGTTTTAAGACAGAAGTATTGGATATTAGGTGCTAGAAGAATCATCAAAGGCTTAGTTTCAAAATGTGTCTTCTGTAGAAAGTATCAAGGGAAACCTGGAAATCAAAAAATGGCAAACCTTCCTAAGGAGAGGCTAAAGGCTGACGACCCGCCATTTACACGAGTAGGAATTGACTTTTTCGGTCCTTATGAAGTAAAGCAAGGAAGGAGTATAGTTAAAAGATATGGCGTTATCTTTACTTGCTTGAATATTAGAGCCATACATCTTGAGTTAGCGTATTCATTAGATACAGATTCGTGTATTGGTGCATTAAGACGATTTATTGCCAGAAGAGGAGTACCATCCTTTATAAGGACAGATAACGGAACAAACTTCGTAGGATCTGAGAGAGAATTGAGAGAGGAGATTCAAAGGTGGAACAATCATCAGATAAGTAACTTCATGCTACAGAGAAATATTGAATGGGAATTCAACCCACCAGCCGCATCCCATTTTGGAGGCGTGTGGGAACGGCTCATTCGCTCTGTGCGCAAGGTACTTTATTCAGTTATGCAGGAGCAAAAGATCCGATTGTCAGATGAAGGACTTAATACTTTGTTTTGCGAAGTTGAGAGCATATTGAATGGAAGACCAATTACTGAACTTTCAGAGGATATATCAGATTTGAATGTGTTAACACCCAATCATTTGATTCTTCAGCGATCAGGAGAGAGTTTTCCACCCGGGCTATTTGAAAAGACTGATTGTTACGCGAAAAGACGCTGGAAACAAATACAGTATCTTGCTGACCTTTTTTGGAGCAGATGGCGTAAGCAGTATTTGCCTTTACTACAAAGCAGACAGAAATGGGCAAATAAAACTAGAAACATGGACGTTGGAGACATTGTGTTGTTAGTAGACAATACGCCCAGGAATGCCTGGAACGTTGGTCGTATAGTGGAAGTTCTACCAGATAAGAACAATGTCAATCGTATTGCGAAAGTTAAAACCCAATACTCAACTTTGACTCGTCCTGTTACGAAATTGTGTCTTCTGGTGGAAAATGACTGTTGAGATCCCATCGCTGTCACCAAAATGTAGAGACTGTTAGATAAAGAGACTGTTTGAAATTTTGATATTGACAATTGTATTTTTATTGGTCTTACTGTTATATTTGGTAATTGCATTTTGTAGAAAGGCAATTAAGGGGCTGGTATGTAAGGACCAATTCGGAATTTCTTTGTCGGTCCGGATTTGTTTTGGACATTTTTGAATTTATTTTGATAAAAGTTATGTTTCATTCCCCTATACCTTTGTTACCCTTAAGATAATGGAAAATTTTGGAAAATGTTTAGACATTTAAAGGTCTTATCTTCATTAATTTAGATGCCAGAAGATATAAAATATGGTATGTTTATTTGTCAGATATTTTTGAACCTTTTTTACTTGTTTTTGAATAGAAAATTTTGCTTGAGAATTCCCCAAATATATAAATTTTCAGCTTCTCGGTCAGTCCATTTGTTTATGATATTTTATCTGGAAACATCTTTAGATAATTATTTCTCATGTTCATGTAATTTACGTATAAGGAATTTTTAAGAGTGTTTCAAGGTATTTTGCATTGGTTTTGGATATCATCACTTTGTATGAGTTAATATATGTGTGTGATAATTATGTATTTTTGACATACGGCAATTGTAGAATATTTTTCTCTTTATTTCAGTCAATCTCATCTTTATATACGTATGGAATTAAACTTTGAATAAATGATGTGAATTGACACTTGTATTCTTATGATGGCAAATTGAATCATACACGATTTTTAAACTAATAACTTTTTACTAATAACATAATCATGATCATCACAAGTAACACTACAGAGCGACTGGTCCCGTGCTCAATTTTTAAAAAAATAAAATGCAATATAGACTATTATATGTGTTATTTAAAACACAATTATCAACAAATAAATAACAACATAAACAATAATGTAACTAAATGTAACACTTTCAAATGTCCACAAATGAACAATATTTCTGTCAACATGCAACCGTAACTGGAACTGATTTATATCAGATTATGAACTTCTTGACTGACAAAATTCTAAAACATCCGAAATGAATGGCACAATATTTCCACCAACATAAAACATTCAACTGTAACTGGAACTCATCCATAAAAACAAAACGAATCATTACTAAAATGTTATTACTATATAGAACACATTCTAACCGTATATGATTTATGATATTATGAACTTGTTGACTAACAAAAATTCTAAAATCTTCGCATATAACAATTTTGAATATTTTCTTTCATATGTCAACGTGACTATTTTAGGTCATGACCCCAAATAATACAACCGCTTCGAAGAAGAGGGGATATACTGTTGTACTCTTGTCCGTCCGTAACAAACATTTCTGTTGCAGTTTTCTAAGCAACTATAGGATACAGAAGCCTGATATTTTGCATATTGCTTTATCCTATAGTACCATTTAATGTATAGCGATGTTTGCTCCTTGGTCATCTACCTCCTGATTGCCTAATACTTTTCGTGAAAGCGGGGTATCATTAGTGAGCATAAGCTCAAAGATTTACCTTGTTTTCATTAGTCGTTTCCATGGAAATGGGAATTAGGATAGCAACATTTATCAAGGAGATATAACTCTTAAAATGAGGTGCATTTATTAATGAAATGTTGACTTCAAACTGTGACCGTACGTCATCAGAAAAGGGTGGAGGAGGGACACTCAGTTCAGAAAAGATTTTAGGTTTTGCATGACCTACAGGCATATGCAATAACCAAAATATATTCATACAGTCTCTCTAGCTGCGTTCTTGTCCAAGACGCAATTTAGAAACCACTGGGGGAGGGGGGTAGAAAAATCAACTTCAAAAATAAGATACATTAAAAACTATTGCTATAAATTTAGTATAAATCTATCCATAATTCCTGATACGTATAACCAGTCTGTGACTGTATGTAAATGTAATAATCAACACAGAAATATTTGTTTGAACAATTCTCTCTCCGATTGTATTTTATGGATACAGACATTCAGTATTGAAACCACAGCATTCTGCTTAAATGCATATATTCTGTGCTTAACGTTTATTATATAACCCAATTAAAAGATTAATAAATTGTTAACAACTATTTGACGTCGTTACTTCATGTTGACAAAGTTCTACATATAGTGAAATATTATAGTAAAGTACTCGCAAAATTATAAACAAAGTCAAACAAAGAATTGAGTGCAAGAATATAAATAATAATAAATAGAGGACTATATTTTCTGTGCTCGCATTTTTGCGATGCATACTGCATATAAGTGGTTGAAATATATTATGATCAAAGTATGATATTCAATTGGTCTTTTCATACCACATCGCATAAGAGCCTCTCAACTCGTATTAACCCTGGATCAAGCTGTCGGGCTGATATGAGCATCTAGGGTTGTTATGGGATGCGAAATGAAAAGAAAAGTATGATTTTCTATATTATATATTTCAATTGCATCGATAAAATGACGGCTTTTATATAGACTTCAAAGTCCACATCCATAGCGTCCGTCGTTACATTATTTATTCTTATTTACAGGCAGCAGTCAATCATTTGACGCCATCAACCAATCAGGGGTGTGCTATGGGTTTTCTATCGGGATGTTACTAATAACAACCCGCCGGGCTATCAAGGATGAAGTCACAATCGATCAAGCGTGTGTTACGGGTTTTCTAACCAGATGTTTAGGATAACAGCTCGCTGGGCTGAGCTGTTATGGATATCTGATTTTCAGTTCGTGTCACATATTCAGAATATTTATCTTTTATACTAAATGTTATGAAATAAGTTTTTACATATAGTTTTTGGAAAGACCGGGTGATCTCATACGAGTGATAGAAATATGTTATTTCTTTTCACACGGACTTTCCCAAAAGCACATAAAGGTACCCATTTCTTCCATAAATCAACAACTTTTAACTCTCCATTGTTTTATATCCGACATTCTATCAGAACGCCCGAAACAAAAATATTAAACAAGAACGGTGTTAAGTTGCCATAATAACGTTCATGTTTCAGGCGTTTTCATTAAATGCCGAAACGAGTGCAGATGGAAGCGCGTCCTCTCTACTAGGTCGTTTGTACCAGATATCGGCCATTTATGAAAGAGGGGATTTTATTGGTAATTCTAATATGGCGTCCTTTATACGCTTAAGTTTATAATAAGTATAGAGTCCGCTTTGACGTCAGAATTAAATTACAAGCTCAACTGATAAAAGTCCAAACTTCAGCAAACTACATTTTTAAAAGATTTTATTTAATTTTCATGATTAAGAAACGACGAGCATCCATTTTTATGTTAATTTTATTAGACTGAGTGCAGTTTTGGGATTTATTATTTTTTTTATTTCAAAAACCATTATTCCTTTGAAAGCTTTTTCCTAGAGCCGTTTCGAAATTTTAAAATGTTTGTTAGGCATAATCGAAAAATATTATTGCAAGCGGGCTCTATTCGAATTGAAAATTGTCATATTTAATATTTGTCTAGCTTGCAAAAATCTATTTTCTTGTCACTTGTACATAACATATCAGTCATTACATTGTGACGTCACAATGCATTTTTCCACGGTCATTGATGAAATTGACATGTGTTGTGTAGGCCAATAATAACAACAATATTAATATGGAGTAGGCATTGCCAAAATGCGAGCACAGACGCTCATCAAGATAGTCTACTAAAATATTGTCAGTCTCAAAGTCGACAGTAACTATTAGTATATATATCTTGCCCGAAGTATAAAAATATCTCGTGACTTCCTGTTGGTAAATTTTCTGTCACATAGAATTAAATAGATTATGTTTACGTTAATGTCATAAACTATACAATTCAAAGATAGAAATATTTGTATATTAAATCCAGACCTATAGCAACTTGTATTCATAGAAAAAAACTTTGTGTTACAATATTTCCTGGTAACACAGAGTTTTTCTGCGTTTGGAAGGTCGGTTACAGTCCATTACAGTTTTCAGTTAATATAATGAATTCAAGAATCAACTGAACCAAAGTTTTTTATAGCTTAAGAGAAACTTACGGTGCATTTTACAACCAGGTTTGTTTAAACGATCTACTAAGTGTATTACAATTCATTATAATATATTTTTTAAAGTTTATTACATTATAGGTTGTTATTACATGTTTCTACAGTCGTCTAAACCCAAAAATCTATCCAACTATTGAAAACAATCCTTAAACTGATATATAACAACCCAAACCCCAAACCTGACACGGGTTATAAAAAAATCACTGACGTTGCAAATAAGGACACATACTAGTAAGATGGACATATTGCACTTTATAATTTACCTGCATAAATAATTGTTTACAGTATGACTGGAAGGTTCTCTCGTTATAGCATTTTCACATTATAAGTTAACTATCTTGTAATTATTAGAAACTTTTGTCGCATTTTTTATGTGCGAACCTATTAGGCCTTTGATTTGTAACAACCTTCAAGAATTAACTTTGACTGCTGTTTTGTTTGGTTCGCTTTGTAAATCGAAAAAGATCTCGTTTTAATATTTTAATAAAGCCTCTATATGTCTTTTTAATAAACCATTATAGCTATTTATTACATATTTTCAGAAAAAATCTAAAGCAACCAGAGTTAAGAGCCCTGAATGCACATAAATAACAAATCATTATTTTTTTCTTATTTTATACTAAAAGCCAAGTAGACAATTATTACCTGATTTCCCGACGGTTTCCATGTTATTATACCTCCTCGAAAATGTGAAGAATTACCCGTCTCTGATAGGCACATTATCCACAATATTAAATTTAATCGTTTTGTACTACTTGTAATGTTTCCCATTTCGAAAGATGTCACAAAATAAACAGGTTCGTATCTTATGTACACGATTATTTAATTGAAAGATTTCCAAAAACACATTCATGCGATTAAGGACAAATGCACCGACAATAGCGATTTCTATAAGAGGTAAACTAAACATGTTTTTTTTCAGAATTAAATATTGACATCATCTGAGCATATCTCGTTGCTCGTTGGGGGTTGTCAAGTCATAATACGTGAAATGGCCGCGGACCTTAGTTGGTGATATGGTTGGAGAGTGCCACGCTCCTTGCACAAAAAAATCCCTTTTGTAGATTTATAAAATGAGCAGGGTCATTGTAGCCGCTACAAAAGACTAAATTATCCGCCCCTATACCCAATACCCGTACTTTTCCAGTGGCAGTCAAATTTTGTTCACTATGTCCCATTGCACCTATTTGTCCGTTGATTTATTGGTTTTTTAAAGAGTTCTCGTCCTGAAATACTCCTCGCTGGACGTAAAGCTAACAGCCAATCAATCACTCAATTAAAATTATAGATAACATGTGCAAAGAAAAAAATTGTTTAACTGACAAAAGCAGAAATAAACACTAAGTATCAACCAGTAGGATTCACTTTCAAGTTTATCACCTTAATTAATAAATTATATTCCTACAAACAGTCACGCTTTTAGTACACCTCGCAGTAAAGATAGAACATAATAATTGGATTCGAAAACTGGGAACCGAGCTTCCTTTTGAATGCAACGATAATATATCAGTATAGGTAATTATGCAGCCCCGATGCAATGATATAAATATAATAATTCTCTTTCACGCCAGTCCTAGTCGGAAAGGCAGACATTGACATTGACATTATACACAAAAAGAATTGCACGTATTTATCAAAGGACTGCTTCCATTTATTAACAACCTTTAGGTATTCACGACTTGGTTAGGGTATTTCCCGATGTATATTGTAAATAGTCTAAACGGATGTATTGCATACACCATGTGAAAATCAGTGTATTTGGTACAGTAGTGTTAATAGTTTGTTAGTACCGCGTTATTTATTAGTTGTAACGTTTTCTTCCCACTAAAGAATGAGTAAGAATGACTACTGCCAAACACATGATTCTTTCAAGCCATTTTATTAGTTGTTATTTATTATTGTAATATCATAACACAGACATGCATGAATGTTTAACACTAACAAAAACAAAAAATACACCTGCACAGTACGGAACGTGCAAAGGCGACCAGTACTTTCAAAACACTTTCACAGCACGTGAATATAAACAATCAATCAGATATAAATACATAAAGTAAAACGTGACTCGTGGAAAGCATAGGGCGATTGATATAGAAGATAGTCAAACACTAAGAAAATACGTCTATAGAATCTTGATTGTTATACAAAAGTTATGTGTGCGGTATTGTAGAATTTTAAAACTTGTAAATCACTTGAGAAAATTCATGTATAAGCAATGGACTTGGTTGAAAGTCACATTTGTCCCTGATTTAATACTCGTTTAATCAACAGTTTATTTCATCTCATGTTGGCAAAAAACACTAAAATTTATTTTATAAATAATAATTTGGGTTTGGTTGTACTTGCAGCAATAATATGTATACAGCAACTACAATATCATCAAATATTTGAAAATCTCAAATCTGTCAAATCTGACTTTGGGTTCTGTGTCAGAGAAAACAATGACATTCCTTCCCTCTACTTGATTCCAAAGTTACAGTAAAGTCCATACAAACAATGTTTTATTGCTGGTTGATCTAAATGTAAACTATGACTCTTTCAGTCCTGTTAACAATCGTTTAAAATCCGTCATTCATAAATGTTCATGATTTCGGTTATTTTTAAACAGAGTGTAATCGAATGTGGGTCCTTGAAATTCAAAATAACTGATGGAGTTGCTTTGAAGTTCTCTCTCTTTTTGTGATAGTATAAACAATAATCTGCAATATACACTGCTCTACATACTCAATTAAAGTAAAGACTTGAACAAGAATTAAACGTTGCTTCACTCAATGTGTGGAAAACATATATAGAAATACTGAGTTGTATATCATACTTTGACTTATTTTGTACTTAATGAGTACAATGCTAAAAACAAATTTACGGGTGACAAAATCATCGCAATTCTTGATTTTTTAATTGACAACACATTTGTTCAGTTAGTAAATGTGTTTTTCAGCAGACAATTAGCATTTTAATCGGAACACAGCGTGCACCATTGCTTGCCGATTTGTGCCTTCATTCATGCGAATTGGACTTCTTCTAATCACTTTTAGAATAAAAAGGACCACATGCTAGTCCAGTCCTTTAACATCAGCTTCCATTATATTGATGACCTGGCATTCAACAATCATAGATTGGGTGATTCTCAAGAACTCATAAGAGCTTAAGATTAATAGTTCTTTCATATGCTATTGACATGACCGGGTGATTTTCCTAGAGTGATAGAAATTGTATGTCTTTTCGCTAGTGGCAATTTCTATCACGAGTATCTATTTCTATCGTAACCTCATAACTGTTATATAGCGATACACTTTAGACTCTCCATTATTTAATATCTTACATCCAATCCGACCTCCTGGTACAAGAACGCAGAGAATACAGATGATTGTGCGTGAGCTCATCTGTACTGGGTCATCTGGAAAATCGACCATCAACGAAGAATAAGGTCCCACCAGATACTACTAGGTTCACTTTATATTTGGATTCACATCTCGAAATCTAAACTCAAATAGGACTTACTGTTATCTCGAAAATTATTTTAATGCTCAGGTTTTTCTATTTTCAAGGTGTAGATTGCCATAGCCGGATTTGGTATTACATTCTGTAATTTTTGTGATAAAAGCTGTACAACATCTTAATCATTTGGATTTCAAATAGTATTTGGGTTTCAGCGCCACTGATGAATCTTGATAAGACGAAACGTGCGTCTGGCGTACTAAATTTATTAACCTTGGTATCTTTGATGACATTTATTTACTTATAACCTTTACGTGATGACTTCTACTTGCCATTTGCCAACTTTGCCTTCTTGTGCAGAAAACATTTCACCCGTTGCAACACATCGAGTTTACGTTTCTAACTTATTTGTTACACCAGAACATGTTTAGAATAACACAATTTCTTTAATCAAGTTATTTGATTAACGCGGAAACGGCAAAAATCTTTTTTTCAAAGACATCATGTATGTGTAGACAAATAAACGATATGTCTCCAAAATTAGTACAAATGTAGGTTTGTCGTGAAGTTTATGTATTTTATGGTTTAGTTCATGTTTGGATTGACTACCAACGGCTCGACTCTGTGTTGCAATAGGCAAGAAACTCTTCCTTAGTACCTGAGATAACTCTCATTTTGTTATAGTTCTCTTCACTGGCTTTTGTGTTTTCTTTTGTTATGTTTCTTGTTGTTTGTCCCTTGGCTGCGTATTAGTGGTTTGGGCCTGGAAATATGATTGACATTGATTAATATTGGTTCTGACTATACTTCTTTATTGCACGGCTCTTTGTTATTGATTTTTCTATGCACACGGTCGTGGGTCATCTGAAAAATGGTCAGTGGACAAAAATTCATTCATGTTACAATATCCTGCAACCGTTTTATTAGACAGTTACAGGGTGTCGAATACAATCGATCTGTATTTTGTGCAGATGTACATTCAACTGAAAATAGTCTTGAAAAATATTGACCTATTAGAAATTTTTTTTGATTAAAAACTGCGTAGAACAATCTCTTATTGCAAAATAAAAACTACATTAAATATTACTTTTGAGCAGCCTCGAATTTTCTAACTCCCTAAGTTTCATACAAAATGCTAGGTAAATTTTTCGACAACACTCTAATATTGCATTTAATTTTTGTATTGTACCCAGAGCTTATTGAAACAAGTAGAGGCATCTGTGGCCGAGTAGTCTAAGTATTAAATAACAACTGTCGTATCAACATCCGGGTTAAGATCAAGTCTGACATCGAGCAAGCTTGGCTTAACATCAATCTTAATTAATAAGTTTCCTTTGTCCACGCCCTTCCCATAAATTAATCAGGACGAGATAATACATTACTGTATGCGGCTTAAAACCTAACAAGGAGAACAACATTACACATGTTATGGCATATTTTAGTATTGATTGATTGGTTTTTTACGTAGGACGAGAAATATTTAAGCTATATTTGAGAGGAGAACAGGTTAACAAACGCAAATCAATTTGTGAAATTTGATGGACCAATCGGAACAAAATCTTGGCTGCCACTGTAAACGTTTGAAGCGTTGGTCAGTTTGGATAGTTCTGCAGGTCGTAGCTTTAATGCACCTACTCTTTTTGAAACCTACAAACTATATACTTTATTGTGCAAGGAGTGTGCAACAAGCTTCCCGTATTATCACATGACAATTTCACACTGTGAGTGCATCTTGTACCAACAAGCTGAGTACTTGTTTGGGGCAAACACTAAGCCTAGTAGCCAGAGCATATAACAAAAAACTATGACCGTGATTCACGGAAACATTGCTTACCGAGTAGAGTATTAAATTTTTGATCTATCTTGACAGCAGGAGAAGGCTACTTGTCGACATTTACATTTACGCACTATAGATTTTTAGATATAAGCTTCAATTTTCTTGCATGTAAGTGACTATTTGATTCTGTTTACTATACCCAATTTTACATATGTATCACGTAAAAGTCAATTTTAAATCGAAATCATATAATCTGAGTTGGTCAAATTGTGAACAGCTCGTCCGATTATTCGATATATACTTTACTGTTTTACTGTTTTTCAAACGGTTGATCACAAATGTCGATCAATGATCACATTCAACAAAAATGACAGACAAATACAGCTATTGTTTGTACGCTTGTTGGACTCGGCATATTACCACTTTTAGCCATGTAGCAAAATGGGGAAGGAAGCCGGAAAATCTGGGGAAAAACCTCCGACCCTCTGCAGGAAACTGGCAGTATTTTTTTTAATTAAGATTAGACTAGAGCACACTCTAACCGAAATCATTTTATCATTAAAATTTATGTAACTATTTTGCTAATAAAAGTGAGTACCTGTACAAATGATTTGCTATAAATCTGTTCCATCTGGAAAATATCTAAAAAGCTTAAATATCGCTTGTTTGTGGTTTTAACTCTAGGTAATGACCCTAATTTCAACAGAATATGAAACAAACCTAGACATTCGAATGAAAAACAACCTAGACATTAGTGTTGTACACAAATCGTAGTACTTGCTTTTACATTATTCTACGGGTTTGTCACATTTCTTCGACTACCTGGTCCAATGTTCAGTATGACGAATTGCCTTGTGGTCAATCATCGACGTCGTAAAAATTTAAAATATTTTTCCTCCAACTCAAACACCTAGCCGATTTAAACCAACGTTTGCTTAAATCATAATTAAGCAAAACCCGATTATCAGTTTAAATGATCGAAATTGTCGATTGACTCTTTAGAGCATTTAATACCCTTGATATGTTATTTTCTAAAATTTGAATTGTGTCTATCATCTGAAAAACACTAACACCAATACAAGATCAAGCAATAAGGGAAACCTGACTAAAATCGTCATTCGACACTTTGTGAGAGTTATGGTCCTTATGTTTACACGTTAGTAATAATATGAAGAGAAACTACCGGTATAAGAGAGAAATTTGATCAGCTATACAAGGTGTACAGATAAATCGTAGATGGCAAAAGTTGTCAAATTTTTACTTCTTCCTTTTGCTGTTATGTTATAAACGTATAAATAAAGATTTGTGTCGATTTGATAAGTACGCAACATCAACGTGCATTCTTTATATTTATTGATAAAGGTAAGATACACCAGAATTCTTCGAATGACAGAACAACTCATCTTCAAACATTATCTGAAAAATACACATACGATTGCATAAACTACCGACTAAGAACAGGCATACAAAACATTATGTGCGGGGTTGAACTAGTTAATGCTAAATCTTACTTTATTATTGTAATACCTTAACACAGACATGTTCGAACGTTTCACACAAAAACAAAAAATACACTTTGAAAATATAAATGTTAGGCTGCGAAGCGTCTATAGATTCTTTATTGTTATACAAAAGTTGTATAAACAGATATTAAAAGACGACATCCCAATTAGGAACAACCGCAATTCATTAAATTATAAAACAAAGTAGATAAATTTTACAATTGGAAAGATTGATAGTGGCCAAAGAAATACACAATGTACAGTTGAACATAAAGCAAACAAAGGATAAGCTGGAAAGTCTGCATTTTGGAGAAACGATAAACGGTCACATAAATAAGGAATGTTGACTATTGTCTGCAAAATTGATTAGACAAAACAAAGAACTTACAAAAAACTGTGTGCAGTTGAAGTAATAGCTCTTTAACCTAGTTCCAAACAGGTATGGCAAATTTAGTTAAGACCATTGACCCAGTATGAATAGCAAAACATTAAATTATGCATTTTCAGGGCAGTTTATAAGAAACAATTTACCATATACCGGGAAATGAATATATAGAGTACTTAGGTTTTCAGTCAAATTATTACTATCTCCGATCGTTTCGTCTAATAAGGTCCTATCACTTGTGCCAAATTTTATTTTGTCTTAAAAGGTTAAATAAGGATGTTGAAAACTACTGAAATCCAAAACTTCAAAAAAGGTTTCACATATCGAAAACCAGAAACACATTAGAAGTTAATACATTATTTCATGTTCTGGGCATGAAATTATCTAGGATACGCTGTTGCATTTTTGCGATGTTTAACATTTGTTTGACAAAAAACAAAAAAATTAATTTACTGTAAAGATTTTTGCATGAAAAATGATTATGGATGTAAATTCAAACAAACTGTCTGTAACTGAGGTTGCATTATTTTATTTAAATATATAGCATAAACCTTACTTAGAGGTTATCATTATGACCATTGACCCAGTAGGAATAGCAAAACATTAAATTTTGCATTTTCAGGGCAGTTTATAAGAAACAATTTACCCATATATCGGGAAATGAATATATACAATACTTAGGTTTTCAGTCAAATTTTTACTATCTCCGATCGTTTCGTCTAAAAAGGTCCTATCACTTGTGCCAAATTTTATATTGTCTTGGAAGGTTAAATAAGGATGTTGAAAACAACTGATATCCAAAACTTCAAATAAAGGTTTCACATATCGAAAACCAGAAACACATTAGAAGTTAATACATTATTTCAAGTTCTGGGCATGAAATTATCTAGGATACGCTGTTGCATTTTTGCGATGTTTAACATTTGTTTGGCAAAAAACAAGAAATTTAATTTTCTGTAAAGATTTTTGCATGAAAAATTATTTTGGATGTAAATTTAAACAAACTGTCTGTAACAGAGGTTGCATTATTTTATTTCAATATATAGCATACACCTTCCTTAGAGGTTATCATTATGTTCATTAGACCTTTAACGGTGTGTCATATACTGGACAAAACAATTTCAATTTTAAATGAAAATCGACTTTGTATTTCAGTCTAAAGGACAAGAACTACCGTCAAGTATGAGCATAATGTTAGACCAGACTATGCAGTCAATAAGAAAGGCAGAGACAGAAGACTACGTTCTTAGTGTATAAATATGAAACAAATTTATGTAATATGTAGCTAATCTGCACAGCTTTGAAAAACATCTTTTTTTAAAGACAATAATGGTGGGTCTACATTAGGTTGTGTAAATTAAACATGTTTACCAGTTTATGCCTTCATGCACAACATAAAAACATTACTTTCATATGTTGGTTAATTTATTTTTAACAATTTAAAGCAATCTTTTTAGGTATTTACATTTATCAAGTTTAGTCAATTATGCATTTGATGAACGCGTATGATGTTGAAAGTAAAAGCATTTTAGTATCATATCATGTGCACAGAAATTTTGATATAACTCCAGAAAACGCCTCGCTGATTACAAATATTGTTTACCTACTATAAATGAACTGTAAACACACTTACCAGAATATTCAGCTTTGTTAGTGTTTACTGATCTTCTATAGCTGTTAAGTTCGTTATCTGCACAAATATAATAAATATATTCATCAACGATTTTCTACACATTAGATAATTAAGAATTTATGCAAAATTAAGTGTAATGTATTACAAAGTAAATAGATGTCGTTCTTATCCAGAATCTAGAGATCGTTTGGAAATGAACAAACATTTATATCACATAAAATCTTATAAATAGAGTTAAACCACAAAAGTACATTCTGACTTGTATTTTTTGATTACTGCGTTGATGGTCGAATCGTTAAATGCCCAGCTGTTGATTGGTTCTATACTTTGGGCTATATTATTTTACTAGTTGCAGATCACAAAGTTTCATCAATGAGACTATCAATTGGCATTTCATAAAAGTGTATGTATACAAACGTTGTCGGCGCCAATAGGTCTGATATATAAAACTTGCATTAATGTGTAGTATTGTGTTAGTCATAATATTTTTAATACCGTGTTTCTGTCTACTTTTGAATCTTATCTGAATGTTGTCTTTTACTTTAAACTAATGTGATGCATATTTCCTAATTGAATTATAATGGAATACTAGGCAAGTTATTACTATTGATTTCCAATGAAGTTTTCTTAAACCAGTCTAAACAGCTGGTGCCAAAAATTCTGCTTTAGATATAACCAGTCCATATGACCGTTTTAACAGTCTATATGTATTTTCATTTCTTTCTCTCCTTAAATGATATCTAAATCAATCTTTGTTTTTATTTTCCAACAAAGTCGAAATCTGTGCTTCGTACAAATTGATTATACTTGGTTTGCTACTTAACTTTCAGCGATCAGTACTTCAACTATATTCAGGACAAAGGCAGGTTAACAAAATATACTCCAAATGGTAAATGAAATCGATAGATGAGAAGGACTTTGACTGCTCCTTGCGTTACTTTGAGAATCTTTAAGAGAGAATATTGTCGTTTGTAGCAGAAATAATGTGCATACGCTCTTCGCCATCTGCAAAACGGTTTTTTAATGTCCATGGATTGGAAACTTTCCTAACATGCCGCTTCAGGTGTATACGTATTTAACGAGATAGCTCCTTTGAGAGATCATCTTGTATCCACAACCCCGGATGTTGTGTACATGTTTGTTGCAAACTAATTGTTGTTCGATTCTCACTGCAGGCAGGGTGTACTCGACGCCAATTTTATTCGAGAAGGATTGCCAGTTTTCCTACCGCAGGTCGGGGTTTTTCTCCGAATATTCGTCCTTCCTCCCCAATAAAGACTGGACGCCATGATATAGCTGAAAAATTGCTGAAAGTGGCGTTAAACATCATCAAACAAATTGTTTTCAGTACACACATTGCTCACCTGATGTGATGTAGATGTTATGTCAACCTAATCCCATAGATTGGTAATTTTTATATGATAAAGAATTAACCAATGTAAAGTTGAGTGTTTTGTTTGTTTGTTTGAATGATGTTTAACGACACTTTCAGCAGTTTGTACGGAGTCGACGGAGTTTACACATTAATACAGGCACCTATAAATCACCACTTATATACTAGTCCCAGAATGATAATTTCTTAAAACACCGTGTTTAATCCCTTAATTCTCATAAATAGTCACTACGATTTCAAAAACTATTTAACAAAATAGTTACAGAAACCTATTTATACTTCAAAATGTACCAAGGCGGAAAGAAAAACATAGTACCAAAGGAATCTCGGTTCTGCAGATATTAATAGAAAATAACTTAACAAATTAAACCAAAGTTTTATGTATATTAAGATTTTATTTGAAATCTCAATTCGATTTAATTCGAAATCACTGTGAGTCAATTAAAACATCGTTCCATCTCTCTTACAATACGCTAGGAGAACGCCATCTTGTTTATATTGGATACTGAATGTATACCGCTTAGAGTAAATATCAGTTTACAAATTATTTGATATGACGTAATTTAAGCGTTTTACCCAAGGAAAGCACATAATTTTTATAAATTACGTTACAACATTGAATTATATACTGGTATTTCATTTTATTCCTTAATATCATAATAGCATCAGGAGATTTGTTCTTTGTGTACGGAATAATTAAGGTCTTTCCCACATCCAGTTGGAAGACCTTCTTGATTTTACTTTGATTATTATTTCTGTCCGCCAAATTTCAAAACCAAACAGTTTAAAAAGTATGTGACATATCATTTTGTTCTTTTGAAATCGGAAACATTTTTCTTTACAGAGGTATCTGCTCAAACACAGAAAACCTTGTTATCGTGTGAAAACTGAAAAGTAACATATGTTAAGAAAATTTTGAGACAACTCTATAACATAATTTGGCAAAACATTTCTGACTAGCGGAGGCGAGCGGTATCCCTTGAAGGTTTTAAGGACTTCGCATATTATAAAAACACACAAACCGTTAGTCGAAATCACAAAAGGTCTTCACTTTCTGTCGGCCTGTGAAATGTCCTGAAAGAAATCTCAAAGTAAAAGTTCAGAAGTTACCTCGACCTTACGCCTCTAATTTTGTTATCATTACAACGCAAAAATTATAAAAGATAAGAGACAATAAATGGAAAAAATACTCCTCTCATCAAGACCCTCATTTATATATTTGGTCCGAAACTGTGCGATGAACAATTTTTGAGTTAAAGATTTGACTCATTTCGGTTAATCAGTTTTTTTGCATACAACTTACAACGGTTAGAGATAATATAGTAAACATATGTTTAATATAACCAAAAAGTCAAGGCCTTCAATTTGAGCACAATCTTAAAGGTCACGGGTCATGGTCATACCATTGCAACAAGGTAGCCATTAAAAAAAGTCCTTAGCAAGCTTTATAAAATCAGGATGATATACCTTACCGAAACATGTCATTTTACAACCGAAAGTGGCATTTTGTCCCTAGCAACGGCCACAAAAATCCTTGAAAACCATGTATTGTTTTACTCAGGACCACAGAAATAGTATATTTTGCCTAAAAAAATGACCCAGCACCCTATGTACTCAAGTTCAAAACAACAGATGAAGGAAAATTAATTTCTAACAGGAATCTGGGAAAGATATTCTAATTGTTCTTGAACAATTAGCCCTATCTTTTTATATAGCTTTTGTATTTTTTGAGTTGCTATTGTTATTGATATTTGCTATAGCTGCTAAATACAGAGATTTATTTGGTTTATCTTTAATTCCATATTATGTTGCATTATATATAACCAATATTTACGTGTGATATAATTCTCTGTATAGTTACATTTTATTTATTGGTTTATAATTAGTTATACTGAAAAAAGAAATACGAACCTTAGCTTGTGTTATATACCACACCCTGCTTTACTGTTGTGTAATTAGATAAAGGTTCATGCCTTTATCACTTGAGGCAAATTGTTTACAGTGAAATGTATTATTTAAACAATTGAATTCTCCAATAATCATGTGTCTCCACCCTTACCATATTTCCCAAAACCGACGGGAAGTCAGTTGATAATTAAAATTAAGTTCTGCTGTTTTCTCTCTTGTTTCATGACGCGAGATCGGCTTTAAATTGTCTTATTATTAGAAAATGGTGTATATCTTAATATATAGACACGCACATGTATTATGAGATAATTTACTTTCCTTTTTATCTATGATACTGCTACAAATTAAAGTAAAAAATATTTTTAATTAATCACGTTTAGTTCTGAGCATTTTAGTAACTTGTTTTCTTTTTACTCTCGTTTTTTTCTACTAAGGGTTGTGCATGTTTCTAACCAAGCGTTGTATATTGTGTTGCCTCAAACCAATTTTGAAATGCCAAACAATTATTTTAACAACAAAATGAATATTATCTTAACATTTTTTTGTTACAACATATGTGCTGTTTCATGAAGTTTTAATGATATTTAATGTATAAATGTTTTTGTGAAAATATTTTAAAAAATCAACTTAAATGATATAAATGGTTTACGTCTGTTTATATCAAGCTTCAAATTCATATATTATACGCAAATATTATATATATAGCGGATTTGGCCGAGGGGTCTACACCGCTGGACATAGTGCAGGCGATTTGGTGCCACAGGAATATAATCATCTTACCTTCAATCAAGCTGATTTAAGTCCATTTCTAAGCTCATTTTCATCGATACCCTAACATTCTTACATTTCACTTTCATTTTGAACACAAAGTCACGTGACAAAAATGTGACATAAATATAGTGCTTAAATTAGCTTGATTGAATGTATGATGATTATATTCCTAGAGAAAAATATCTAAAGAAGCGAATTATATATAGATCAACTGGATGAAAATGTTTTATTAAATCTGACACGATGAAATGTGCGACCCAGACCGGTGTCGCAAAATCCGATGTTTTGCTGATGGAGAGCTTTCTGACGTCCCACGCAAAAAAAAGCGTTGGACGGCAGAGGATTCTCGGACTACCTTGTCTTGTACTGACAATGTCAGACACTAAGAGAGTGTCAGGTGTTGCCCCATTTTGCGTAAAAATAGTTGCAACCAGTTTATAGGCAACAAATGTTTAACTATGTCAATTGCTAGACTTGATTACACTTTCCGTTAACCCCCCCCCCCCCCCCACCCCAAACCACACACACAGACAGTCTGTTAAAACTTGAAACTGAAAATGTTAAACATCTTAAACAAAATCTTAAAATTTGCTATTAGTTCTTATGAATAATTCTGCATAGTTTACACATGGACATAAGTTCCGTTTTAACATAATTACAGTCATGACCTTAAAGATTTAAAAGAACAAAAATGTGCTGCCCAAACAGATTATATATCTATGAAATGTATAATTGAACTGCAATAAGACAGGCATTAATAATCAAACTCTGGTTAAGATAGAAAGAGTTATAAAGTTCATTGGTTATGTTGAGAGGTGCATTTCAGAAACACAAATTCACAAGATTATGAAAATTAACATGATTATTTTTGAGAAAAAATATGTATTTTCTGTATGCATAAACACTTATCTATATTTAAGCATTAACTACAAAAAAATATTTTCTCCATCTAGTGATAACAAAATTTCCATTTTGCACATTGTATAATTCGTTTAGCGGATTATATTAAATATATGACGTCAAAGGGTGCATGTCTCCATGATAATTTTTGTCCACCCTCTTATAGAAAATATTTTCAACGTCAGTATTGTCGCATAGTTTATTTATACATAACTATAATTAGATCAAGATTTGAGCCATGCACAGACCTCTTATGTTTTAAATCTAAAGTGTATATGCAACAAAAAAACACCAAAATCATGAAATAAATTCTGTACTTGACAACATTGTATATTAATAAGTGTTTAGATGGATCATGAAACTATAAATTTTACTCATATAGTATTAGCATAACCATTTATCAATTTTATTTATTATATTGTCCATAAGTACATGAATATGTTTATATATTTTATAGAGAATAAAATGTGCCAAATTGCTTTTCAGATGCTCTATCATCCCAAGATACATTTACCAATCAATATCAGCTGTAGCAGTATAGGGATGCTGGCCAGGGGCTCATATTGGTCAAGGGGTAATACAGCATGTATTGTGGATTTTAGTATGTTTTATACACTATATCATAACAGTAGTGTATGGTAATACTGTGCAATGCATATGGATTGTTTTGTTTTAGGTAAAGCTATAATCCTTGATTAATACATGTATTATTAGAAAGTTTTGTATGCAGTTTTTTAGTCTTTGAAACAAATGTAATTGATAATTTTGTGAATATACTACATTGTACAATCTAATTAAAATCTTTGCCATTGTCGCCGTGACAATAGAAAGAAGGGGGAAGCCAAGTTAAAATATAATTTTAGTTAGATTGGAATATACTAGTAACTTATGACACTAATGATATTGTTATGTGTGTGGCTTCTATTTACCTACTAGTACTAGTATGCATATGGCAATGAGAATACAAATATTTAGTGTGAACAATATGTATTTATAAAAGTTCTTATAGCAGTAACGTACATGTACATAATGACAGTACCATACAATGATACATGAATAACAGCAAACATACACTAAACATGCTAAATGATAGGAAAACTACTAGACCACCACTTATACAAATTCCTCTTCAGTGATGAAATTTTATTCGGTTACAAGCAGTTATTAATATTGTAATATTCAACTTGATGAATTATTTTTATAAAGTCTGTTTTGTTTATTTTAAGGTTAAAAAATTTAGAAGAGAGGAAACAGTTCTACATGTTCTAGGGAACCAGATTTTCTCCAATGTCAATATGGATTTAAAAAAATGTTTGCTGTCAGTGATACTTGGAATTTGCTTATATAGAAAATCCTAGTTACTTTATTTTACTGAACCTGTGTTGCATAAAAATTCATAATAGACAATTGGATATCAAATTAATCTATTTCATAGTGGACTTTGCCAAAAGAAGATAAAATTAATATTTCATAAGATGGAAAAAAGATGCATCCAACATATAAGTATTTAGACATGTTGGATGCAAACTGACTTAGTTTGAAAAAATGTATGACAATTATAGTGCATTTAATTTTTATCTTGAAATTAAAATAAATCTGAATATTTTATTTTTAGTCAAATTGCCTCTTCTTCATCGGTGTCCATTGTCAGGAGAGAAACTTATATACAAGCCATATGCATAAACATGATAAATTTACAATGAAATTTAATTACAAAAATAGGGTTTAAAGTTATTTTTAAATGGTAATAATTATCACATTAACAGTAGTTATTCCATTCAACAGTGAAGAGAGCACAGTCTCAAAAAATGAAGAAAATGCAATAAATCTTAAACAAATTTCATTGGTTGCCCTGTTGGGTCACAGTTGTACTTTTTTTACTCTCAGTAAAGACTTTAATTAGCACTACTAGTACATTGGTTTGATATATAGCTGCAGTATTTCTTGGTCGAAAAATAAAGCTTAATGGCGACTTCAAATATGGGACAGATAGTACCTTAAATTATAGCAAAAGTTATATGGTGGAGTATTTTGAAATGCACGAAAAATATTATACTTCACAAATAAATAAAAGGTTTAAATCGACAACGGGCATATCATAGTTAATAGAAAAAATGCATTGTCCCTAATGTGGTTTATCTATGGCAGTAAAATAAATATTGGGCACTTGACTCAATCTGGAAATATGTACAGTTCATGATCAACGAGGTAGCTAACATGGCTAAAGCCGGTGTTCATTTTAATTGGAACAGTTCATTCGTAATCTAGCCTTGAATAGTTTACCTTGTCTTGAGCCAGCAAAATAAAATTATAATGTGTTTTATTGTAAATTCATTGGTGTGTAGTTATATTTTCCGTTTGCAGTTTTTGTCTCGTCGTATGAAAGTCACTGCAGGCTAGACATATATGGATTTGCAGCAGTGGCAACATTAACTCGTGACATTTAGCTTTATATCTTTGTAAGCTTAAGCCCTAGGCCATCAAATTTGGTCCAATTGTAACATATAATACTAATTGCCAGTCAGTCACCTGTAAATCTGCCCTCGACCTCAATTTTTCGGTCCAGTGATTATGTTACATTTTTTCTGACAATATTTGGTATATAGGTTGCTGATGAATTTAGTAGGTGACTTTCTGGTTGGTATTACCTAACATTGACCTCAATTTCATGGTCCTGTAACTAGGTTAAAGTTTGGGGATTAGGTCAATTTCACTGTAACCATGCATAGTATATTTTATATGATGAATATTAAAAAATCCTATTGTGGCATGCCAACCCTACTCCCTGCCAAATTAGATAATACATGTACAATACAAACACCAAAACCTTAAATGTTAAACATTATTTGAACAGCCATATTATACATTGATATGTAATCATAGACATTTACAGTACATGCAGGTCAACTGATAGCTTTATCAACAACTATGCCCTAAGGCTTCAATCGACCCTGGGATCCAGTTTACAAAAAACCCCAATTAATTGCCAAATAATTTTTAAAAAAACTTAATTTTACAGGATTCCCTTTAGTTAAAACATTAAGGTTTTTACGCAGAGATTAAGATGTTCCTGGGAAAATAAGGTTTCGATTTGGTGTTTGTAGTGACAAGAAAATAGTTATGCACACAGCATAAAAGAAGAAAGATTTTATCTATGTGTTTGCTTGAGTTGATAGATCTGATTTGCAGACATGTTTTTGGGTTGCCAGTATGTACTAGTGCTTGCTATCTCTCTAAACTTCCAGCCCTGACTTTTGCTAAATTACAAAGAAATGTAAAACATGGACTTGACTACAGTCTTGTTTTTAGGGACAACACAGATAACTGCTCATGCAGTTTATATTAAAGACATTTCTGGTTTATATGCTAAATCGTTACAAACTAACATCAATAAACAAAATTATTTGTTGATTCTCAAATAAGCCGGCAACATTCAGGATAAAATGTGACCCAGCAGCTCAGCTTTCGTCATGTTAAATTATTTCAAATCTTAGAATTCTATGCCGTCCAACGCAATAAATGCTTAGAATATAATAGTTATAAATAGTTATAAATACTAGTAAGGCACAAAACTATTTTCCTAATTGGTGATCCATCTGGGATTTCTTTTAGACAGAGTTTATTAACACTTGTAAATGGACATTTATTTTTTTCAAAAATTAGCACAGACCATAAAATAATACTGATATAACATAGCCATAAAAGGGGGGGGGGGAGATTGTGAAGCAGTTGAATTCCCCTCCCCCATTTTCTCTGACCCTTTCCAGCTCACACCCACCGAAACCAAAAGAAAATTCCTATATGGTTTATTAAAACACAAATGTTTGTTGCCTTCCTCGTACGAAGCAAACGTGAAAAAAAAACATGTATATAAGTCAGTAACATTTGAACAACAACACCTCAACATTGAGTTAACGGCGTTAACTGATGGGATGATATATGAGTATACTTGAAAGTTCTGCTTTTAATTGCGCATATTCTTGCCTTTTTTGTATATCCCCGGATCATTACACGTTTGAAATTCTTTTAATTACAAGAAATAAAGATTTATTTTTTTATTTAAAACTTTACGTCAAAACGACGTCATATGGAGTCTGGTTGCCAGTTTTGGTACCAGTTTTATATCTTGTTAACTGGTGCACTTGTCTACCTGCAATACAAATGTAAACATGCATTTCTCGTTAATAAAAGTTATCAACGCAGTACCTAATCAAGGACGCACATAACCATCGTTGATTTAATTATTTTCTCCGTATTTGGCTGGTATAGGAATCGTCTGGGGATAAAAATTTGTTTATATATTACTTTATATTAATCGACTGAATATCGGTTAAAAATGGCTTATTGTTTCCATAGACAAGAATCGAGATGTAATAAAAATTCACGCGTTTGTTCCGTTTTTACCCCCAAAGCTTTTTGAGTACTACTAAGTAATAAGAGTATAAAAATACAAAAAATAATGCACTAAAGTGTTAATTAGGTACTGTGATAAAAAGGTAGTGGACAGTTGTAGGTTTTTGGTTGTCACGTGATAAATTGCAAGTCATGTGATTTTACTTCCATTCGAAATAGCGATAAAATATAAGTTTAATTGAACGCTTGCTATTTGGATAGAAGAACTACAATAATTTTAATTTGTAATTTGACAAACTTTAAGACGTTTTATTCAATGCTTTATTATTAAAATATTGCCTTAACTATGCTGCGATATTTCAATTTTACGTCACATGAAAAGTGTTCTACGTTAATTCAGTATCTCAAAACAACGATAACAAACGATTCAAATAAAAACAAATTAAGTACAGATTATATTTACAGGTACGAAATAGTTTTTTTTCAGTTTATCAGAAATAATATAAACATGAAGAAAAAATTCGGCAATTAAAATTTGCATTGATAAATAAAATTAAGCTTGATTGCAAATAACAACCTGTAATATTATATATGGATTCATTAAGAAAGAGTGAATATTGGTCAACGGCTCTTGGTAATGTTCTTAATGAAAATATTATTATGTCATGGATTTCTCTTGATAGATCGGTTTTCCGATAGTGTTGTCTGGTAAGGTATAGAGCCAGAACCACTGCAAACGGCCTCTCAATTATTTGCACATAGGGGAAAATGTTAAAATATCACTTAGGCACCAACTTTCGTTGAGTTGTGAGACACCTCAAAACGAGAGGAATGATTCCAGCTATATTACATTAAATTTGCGGTGTCCTGCCAGATAAAATCACAAATTTAGAAATCAATAAGGGTACATGTAGCCAAGAATACGCACAGTCTAGATTGGGGTTTGTACAATCAGCTAAACAAAACAGCCAATAAATTTCTTGTTTTCTCTCCCTCGGTCAACGTTCATTTGCATAGCCGTTGTCAGCTACGCTCGAACACTACACCTCTCCATACACCACACCGTAGTAGAGGTTCGTAATATATTAAGTACATAACATATTTTTTTATTATTACTCTTCATGTAAAACAGTTCCATTAACATTGCTATCATATTATAGAAATATATTTTTTAAAGAAAATTAACGATATATGCTTTTCGCAAATAACCTTAGTTGGAACTATACAACGTTGATTAGCCAAACCGGACCACCTAACTAAAAATCCGCCTACAAGAAATAAATATCTGCCAACGAAACACAAAAATTTCAACATTTGGCAACGAAGAGCATGATGCCTTCAGAATCGGAAGAAGAGGGCCGATAGCTATAGCTACAAATTGCTTTCAGTAATTATATCAAACAAAAATGTATCAGAATTACAATATTTCTTGGAGTTCTATTAATATTATCTGCCAACTGTAAATCATCAATTTCTATTATAGACTGAATGATTTTGTTGTTAAGTCATTAAATGCATTCAGAGTTATAGTGCCGAAAAATGCCTTAAGGTTAAAACGTACAAGGCACTCCCCTCCCTCGTGCCACTCTCCTCCTCTCGAGCTACGTCTTCTTACAATGGGAAACATTTCTGAATAAAACATGGAAAACACAATACTATTGTATAAACAGTCTTTAGTACCTTGACTACAGACGACTATACTAAGCAACCAAGAACAGTCTCGTTGTTATGTATCGTCGGAGGAGTAAAGGTTGAGTAAAGATATTATAGTGAGTGTTAATCAATAAACATGTTATATTTCTATATGGTATATGTACTGCATAAACATGTATGTAAATAACAAAGTAAATGATTTCCGGTATTGCATCTATTTATGTTATGTCAATAATAAAAATCCAAAACGTGATAACGAAATACATGTATATTAGAAAATAAAACAAATATGATTAAAGCCTCATTGAAGTTATAAATAAAGTTCATGTAGGAGAGGCTTGAAAGCTGAAATTCAATGTTTTGAATTTATTTCCTCAAATACTTTACTGAATTATATAATAAAACATAAATAGATTTTCATATTTAATTTTTAATTGAAAAACAAAGTGTTAAATAATGGATATCAAACACCATGGGAAGAATCTATTTACAAAAGTTTAATATAAATTTCTAAATGTAATTTATTTGTAGTTACTGAATTGCAGAAGTCATCTGCACTTTGGTCACTTATCTCATATGTTTATTACAATAAATGCAACACATAAGATTTAAGTTTCATGGAATTGGTTGTAAGGATGGTTCTGACGTAAGTACAGGTTATGATATTTTCATTCGGTTTTTTTCTTGGATTTCTGTCACATTTTTATACATATTATCGATGGTACAGTTTCCCCAACCCACCCATATTTCATATTAACTGAGTTTTTGGTGTGATAACAGCAGTATACGCCCCGATAAAAGATGGGGTAGGAAATATTGGACTCCAGCGTATACGGCATAGGATTACACCAAATTTGTTGTCGTTTGAGTTTTGAAATTTTTATGAAGATATTTTAGTTTGACACCGTTACTGCATGTGTATGTACATGTAGTTAGTACGTGTATAAAGTAATAATATGTTACAGAAACATCTGTTAACAAGCGAAAGCTTCTCAGCATTGCCACCTTGTAAGTCTTAAGAAATTATTAGTTATTTTCTTTTTAAAAAATATTGTTCTTGCTGGAAATATTTTTTAATCTGATAAAACCATATTATACCTGAGACGAGAAAGCTTATCTTCAAGTTTGCGATGCTTCATATAAATGTGGAACAGAGAGTTTTTCGAACGTACAGGAAATACAGACTTTTCTGAGTTAGTCCAATGGGAAGAAAACATGAAATTTTTAAAGCAACTGGTTAACAAATTACCTTCAAAAGAAGGCGTTTCTTAAAAAAATAACAGCTTCAATGACTAAATATTCTCTATGTATACGTCTAGTTCACACTTTTCTTTATACAGTTGCCACAAAGAAAAATACACAAAATATGTAGTTAAAACAAACTCTAAGGCTACAAACAACCCTCGAACATGATTGTTTCCAGTGTTTAGATGCCGTGTTAAATCGCAAGAATAAGTAATTAAACATGAATTAATTCCTATTTATTTCAATACATGTTTTGGAGCTGTATTGAACATAAAATAGTCCAAAGAAAACAAAATACTTCTTCGCTATGTTCTACACATACTATTGAATAAATGAGCTTGTTGTTTATGTTTTCTAGGTAAAACCTTTTTTGCTAATCTTTAACGCTTGCAGATGATATCCTTCACATCCAATAGTCGGTTTTTGCATTATTTGTGTCGTTTGACAGTGAACTGGACTTTTTCTGTCTCTACTAGATACGTAAATCTGAACATGTGTCAATATAAGGAACTTTATACAGCTGGGTCTGCCTAGGTTTGTACTAAACCTATATCCCAAAAATTAACATCTATTCTAATAAGTGTAATAAAATATGGCAACAGACGACTGTGAAACGAGCTAGTAAAAAATGGTTTACATTAAATATGGACATTTTAATAGAGATTCTAGAAACAATGTATCGCTCATCTTGTTAATAGGTGTCTATAACACAAGTGTCTATAATTGTTCCAGCTGTAAACCTAAAAAGTTCCGAATTGCATAAAATAAGGACGTATTATACAAAACACTTGAAATTGTACTTTTAGCAGAAAAAAAATAATTTCAGCCAATCCGAAATTAGTATTCAAATGGCGGCCATATTTTGCGGCCATACAATACCAAATTTCATTTCATCAAAACTAATGATGGCCAATTGCAGCATTGTTTTTAGTCTGATCAAGATGAAATGACAAATATGTTTAGAAAATAAATCTAGATTATACTTTCAGAAGAGAAAACTTTAAATTGCAGCAAATCAGAACCAAAGATTGCCATGGTGGTCATGCTTTTCGTCTGATCAAGATGACATGCGCAATCTTTGTAGAGGCTAACACATACATATTTTGTATTAAATTAGAAAACATTTGGATCTCTGCTTTCAGAAAATTAAAAACAATAGGTTGTGATGACCACGTTTTTTAATAATCGAGTCGAAATGTGGAATATTTTTAAAGGAAAAAAGGACACCATTCCTGCCCAGTATCTCCTGAATTGCGCATGTGGTTTTAAAGAAAATTTGAATGTAAAAAGTTTACAGACTGACGGATAGCCAAACAAATGATGAATGGCGGACACAAAGTGATAGCAACATCTTACGCGACTTTTTGTCAAATTCAGAAAATAGTTTGACTTTCTTAAAAATCTTTTTTTCTAACAACTTAAGAACCTTTTACTTTTATACTTTATATATTGCGTTTCCTGATTTACTACTAAAATAACTTTTGGTTTTTTCATCGTCATTCTCTGAATCTAAGAAAATGCAATAGAGAAAACGTCACCAAACAGCTGAAGGTGTTTTCAACGACTCTTTGCACGAAATGTTTTATCACTCTTGTTTTAATTTCTACTTCCGCATATAGTGTGATAAAATGTACTATAAATAAACAGTTCACGTTTTTTTTTGGTTACTTTTTAGATCAAATATAATATTGAACTTGAGCTTAAAACACAACTGGCAGTTGAAAGTGTCTTTAGATCTACATGATGAAATCGACGAATACCTTTGTCGACGTAGAGCTCTTACTTTATGCGTCAAGCGAGGCAACTTCAGGTTGCCAACTATAAATATGTTGTAGCTGTCTCGGTATTTTGATTTTAGATAAAATTATAGTTGCATTATTCTTATTTTTAATCAAAGATATCAAAATACATATAATCATGTGTATAGTATATGTTACAAGTTTAAACTGCTTGATATTTTAAACGCAATTAATTTTTACAAACAGGAGTTTATTAATATTAATGTATTGTGTGTTCGTTCGTGCAACTGCATTGCATGTATACATACTACAGACAATTGTTATTCTGTTTTGCAACTGTGTGTTTAATTGTTTCTTTTTTTTTTTGGAAAAGAGGGGGGAGTCGAAGAAATAATTAACATATCAATTAGCAGACTGATTGATTGATAATAAGAATTCAACACTATAACACTTAGTAAAGTTTTAAGTCATCGATAAACTTAGAAAGGACAAATGTTTAAATGATTGGTCGGTAGAGATTAGTGATTGGGCTGAATTCTGTTGTAATGCACTCGCGTTATTAAGACTAAATAATAAATGTGATTTTTTTAAACATTTAGTTTATTGCCTGCGATGTCAAAGTACAGAAAAGATTTTTCCTATATATGTCTCGTTTCGCGCGCGCATACATCCTTTTGGGCCATACATAGGGATTTGAGTATCTTGTTTCAGTAATCTCAAGATCACGTTAAAGTAAAATAACATGCAATTTGTGACCAGCATTTTATCAGTCATTTCTAGTATATTTGAAGTTAGTTTTCCTAAACGTATGGAAATAATCCGTAACAACGTTAAGGTTAACAGTTCAATTAAATATAAGTTTAAATATTATGGTGTTACTGGACTCGATATTAAGCGCTGTGGACATACTGGGATGATTTCCCAGTGTTTGACCCACAGAGAAGCCCAGTGCGTCCACGGGTGGCGGATAGGGGAGATCCTCTCGTTGGGGGGTTGTCAGGTCATACATGTAATACGGAAAGCCTGGCCGCGGACCATAGTGGGTAACGTGTTTGAGAATTCCGCGCTTTTTGAACGATAAAGAACCATTTATAGATTTCGAAAAAGAGTTCGAAAAACATTTGAAACATTTTATTTCACTAAAGGCCTCACATGAGGCATGATAGTACATGTAACAATAAAACTGATATAATTCATGAACAAACATATTTACAAGATACAATATTTAGTGGGAAGGTAAATATAATGTGAAAATTGACATTACAATTTTACAGAATTTAGCTAAGCCAATAAGAACATAATGATCACTTGTATTCATTATCTCAAAGAAACTATTTGTATTTTTTGTATTACATTGGTTAGAAGGTAAAAATTTCTGACAATTCGAAAATATAATGGAATTCATCACCTAGCTCTTTCTGTTGCATAAATAACATAATCTGTCTGATCTATCTATACTATAAAATCTGCCACATTCAATAGGCAATTTTGAATGCCACATCTAAACTTACATAGGTTAATTCTTAAATCTAAAGGTAACACAGTTAGATAGTTCTCAAATCCGAATTCGGCTTTATTTACATCCTATAGTTTAAACATTTAGTCGAGTTAAATATCTGAAGTTTCCAATCATTAACAAATAAAGTATGATAATACTGTTTTACATTTTTAGATAAATTGCTATTAGTATCAACATATTGATTATTCCAAATATCAATAAAGCCCCATTCAGTCAATACATTTTTAACAAAATTTAACCATTTTGAATGATATATATATCATCAGAGTCTAGTTTGTACAACAAGTCATACAATGTACGAGATATTTTTTCTTGTTTTCCAGTAACAATACTTTTCCAAAAACCAACCATTCTTGCCTTGACAGATATTGGTACTCTACCAAGTTCACCATATACAATGCAATTACGCGTACATTTTTAACTTTTAATATATATTTACAGAATTCTAATTGTAAGGTTTCGACAATATTATTATTTTCATAACCCCAGACTATATAGTAATATAGGAGTAACCATAGCATCGAATAATTGCAATAATATATCAATTGGCAAAAACAATTTTCTAGCTTTAGGGGTCGTCCATAATTGTCAACCATTTTCATAAGTGTGCAAACCGCACACTTTAGGGAGGGGGTTAGTAATGTCGACATTTTTGCGTACACTTTTTTTTATCTTCAGCAATTTTTCGTTTCCGTGGAGTTTGGTTTTTATATTAGTTAAATGGTTGATGTACATTTTTTGATGGGGGGTGGGGGTCTCAAAAAGTGTGCTTAAAAGCACACTTGTGAAAATGGTTGACAATTATAGACGACCCCTTACGTAGTACATAAAACATTGCTTTACGAGCTTGCTACACAAGTCTGGCTTTATTAACATGAAATGTACCCTTTCTAGAAAATACAATGCCTAAGTATTGAAATTCGTTAATAACAGAGAGACGTTCATTATTATACAGAAAATGACAATTTTCAGTCCGACGACTTTTTGAATATATGACAACATTAATTGGTTTTAATATCATTTACCTTAAGATTCCAAGTTTCACAGTATAAGTACATTGCATTTAATGCCGATTGCAACTCTGCAGCAAACTCAGCAAAAATTACAGTGTCGTCTGCATACAATAAAAGGTACAGTTTGAAGTATACTTCAAAATCATCAATGTCAAATTATAAATATATTGTAAACATCTTTCAAACCATTATAAGCATGAGACATAAAATCAGTCAAGTCATTGAGAAAAATATAAAATAATAAGGGTGACAAATTCTCACCCTGCCTAACTCCGACGTTGGAAGCAAAATATTATGAACAACTAGAGCCATCTCAAACATCACTGTTATATTATCCTCTTATCTTAAAAAAAACAATACTCATGAAAGGCCAACTTATGCAATTATCTGTAATACATGAAAGAAAAAAGGGCATTTGTTTTCATTATGAAATAGTCCATGCATACATTATGTGTACATTTATTCTACTAAATGTAAACGTACTGTAGCTTCAGTTTTTCAAGAAAATACACAGACAAAACATGTACCCCTATATGACCTGCATAACAGGTCAACTATCTTTGATGTTATGAAAATGTATTGAAAATCTAAATCTTTTGGCTCTGCACACCGCCAATATGTGTCCAAACATTATACAAACTGTAAATGTTCTAGCCCTAAAACTGTAGATAGACGGACAACAGACTCACACATACATGTATTGTTGAGTCGTTTCAGCTGTAGACTCTTTACTTTCCCATCGCTTTAATGAGGCACGCGGAAACATTTTATTTTCTGCAAATGCAAGATTGTCGTAACACTCTCGTCGATAAGTGCAATTGTCTGTTGAAAAGTGTAAATCGCCTTTTTGTAAATCTTTTCTCTTTGATCTGTAAAACAGAAGACAAAACGCAATAAACACTACAACTAATATTCCACAAAAACCAGGATAACAATCGCATCGGTATCTAAGCCAACTGACCGGTTTCCAATCCTTTCTAAAGCTGTTCTGTTCGATAAAATCGTTTGTATTTCAATCCCTGTTTTATTTGAAGTAGTAGTTGGTTGTAAAGTGGTTGTTACTTCAGGCGATTCTGTTGTTATTTCTGTTGGTTCGTTTTTGTAAGTTGATGTCTCAATGGTTGTTGGTATTAGTTTTGTTGTTATAGGAGTCGATTCCGGGGTCTTAAATCTATGTTCAGCAGCAGTTGTTGGTGATTACAGCAGAACTACTTGTTGTGGGTACTGTGGTTATATCTAGAGTAGTAGCTGGTACTGATGACGTTACTGTACATGTAGTTGTTGTTGGCACTGTGGCTATATCTGTAGCTGTTGTTGACTGTACTGTGTTTGTAGTTTCATTAGTGTTTTGACCTGTAATAGTTGTTGTTGGTATCTTGGTTGTATATGTAGTAGGTGTTACTGTTGGCTGTATTTGTAGTAGAAGTTGTTGCTGTTGTTGGACCTGTAGAAATTCTTGTTGGTACTGTGTTAGTATCTTTAGTAGTGGTTGTTGTTGGTACTGTGGCTGGACTTGTAGAATTAGTTGTTGGTGGTTAGGTTGGACCTGCAGTAATAGTTGAGGGTAATGTGGTTGTATCTGTAGTAGTAGTTGATACTGTGGTTGTATCTGAAGTAGTATTTGTTGGTACTGTGGTGGTATCTGCAGTAGTAGTTGTTGGTACTGCGATGTAACTTGTGTAGTTGGTACTGGTACCTGGGATGTAGTGGATGTTGTTGGTACTGGTGCTAGACCAGCTGTTCTAGTTGCTGATAATGTATGCATAGTATATGTTGTTGGCACTCTGGCTGTACGTGTTGCACTAGTATGTGTTGTTGGTATTGTGGTTATATCTGTAGTAGTTGTTGTTGATTCAGTAGTAGTATTTGTTTGCGTTGTAGTTGTGTCCTTCTGTTCTGTAGATTTATTTGCTGGTATTATTATTGCAGATGCTGTGGCTATAGTTGTTGGTTCTGCCATTGTTGTTGGTTCTGTGGTAGTAGTTATCGGCTTTGTGGTTGCTGTAGATTCTGTTGTTGTTGGCGATTCTGTAGCGGTTGTAAGCTCTATATTTCTGCCTGAAAGGTCCATAGATGTTGTTGTTAATGGTTCTGTTGTTATTTCTGCAGGGCTTATGGAACCTGTTATATAAATATACACAATAATTAAAATTATAAGCAAGAAATTCTTCTTGATGGTCTATTCAATAACCGATTAAAAGCGCATTTGAATAGTTTTCAATCCGTTTTAATGTTGGAGAACAAAGGGGAGACAATTTAACACTTCAATGTGTCATCTGTCGCAAAAATAAAACAGCAGAATACAGGATAGGTTTGTTAAGCACTTTCGTCCCCTTTTCGTCATTCCTACAAATTCATAGGATAGCGCCTGACACCATAATACACGTATTATCCTATTTATCAAATAATCTATGCAATTCTCAAGCTATGACTATAGCACGTAAGTTTTTAATATATAATAAATATTTGTGCGTGTTATAACTGTGAAGGTTTTTTTAAATGTTATTTGAATTTGTTTTGAATGGGATTTAAGCCACTTTCAGCAATTTTTCGGTTGTGGTATGCGTCCTGTTGTTTTATGGGGGAAGGAAGCCTCCGTTCACAGGAAACAACACTTGATCGTTTATTGTTATGCTAATTACCATTAACAACAAGCGTTACACATCTTTGGTCCGATGTTTGGCTGCAACAAGACAACATAGATAGTTATATTACATGACATTAAAGTACAAGGTTGTCTTTACGTTTCATTGTTATGTTGTATTTTACACACATGCATTAACTGGTATTAAAATTTAGCAAATAAGTCATGACGCTGCCCGCCATATGGTATTATATTCTGTTGAAGTAATGTATCTAGTGAATTCCTACAATATGATTGGTTAATCAAGACGGGGATATCATACCGTATTCCCTGTGAAACCCCGGGGATATTGAAACCAGCTTCAAAATGGCGTCTATTCATTGTCTTATTTATTTGTTTTACATAATATAAATAGTTAAACATATTATAAGGATGAAATATCGATTTTAAATACATGCATTTTACGGAATCTATCATATCCGCCTGCGATTTAAGGGAGATAACCGATGTAGTCTGCTAAATAATGGCAACAAAAGCATTTGCATCGCACTTCGAAAGTGAAATTTATCATTTATCATAAACAGTTTTGCCGGAAATAACAAGTCGTAAAAATAATAAGGTTATAAAATTTAAAATGCCATAAAAAGTATCGTTGGAATTAAACTATGAAAATTTAAAAGTTTAACTAATTTAACTGTAGTTCACCAACATTTCTCGTCATATTTTTCATATAATATATATACAATACACATGAACGTATTCGTAACAGTGTGTATTAACCAGTCAAAAATCATTTATGAAACAGTATTCGTAAGCTTGAATGGTACGTTCTTCAATAGTGGTGGTCCAAAATAAGGTTTTTTCTTCAAGCATGATAAAATATGATATACTCAGACTAGAATATTTGTACCAGAAGACTTCAACAGAATATAATTGTTATTCGGGCTTCACATGGGATACGGGTTCACAATCTCTCTCTCTCTCTGTATTCTATATTCCCTTCGCCTCCGGCTCAGGGAATATGAACCCCTATCCCCTGTGAAGATCACGAATAACATATACTATTGACCGGAAGCTCCACTCTATACATATATGTATGTACTAAATAAAGATGAGACCCTGGTACATATAACACAATAAGGCCTAAGTACAACAATTTCTATGTTATTTTATAATTTCAATCACTCCAATCTATAGCTCGAGGGCCATATACGAGAATATAGCCCGTAACAAAATATTTAGGGAAAGTAAAAACTGAGTAAAAGAATATTTTTAAAATAATTTCTAACTAAATTCTCATGTTACATGATAAATAACTAACTATATATTTTTATTATAGATGAACTTTTGAGATTAACTTATATGTGAAAAATAAAATTACCCAGAACTATCAATAGCGGAGAAGCAAAATATGTGACTTCCAAGTTGATTTTCAGTTGGTGTCCACGTAACTGTAACGAACCATTCTAATACAGAATGTCCATGTGCCATTAGTTCAGATTTTATCATACCCCCAGGCGAGACTGTATTTATTTCTGTTATTCTGAATTAAACACATATGATGTCAATGTACATCTATAACTATCATTCCGATTTTTACAAAATTTGTAAAACTAAAAATTGAGAAAATTCTTGTACGTAGAATTTCAAATAGAATTCCTGGTAAAATATAGCGAATGACCATATATTTTGTAACTATTGTCCGAAATCAAGGCCAGTTTAAAAAAAACCCGGTCATTTGGAATACATAATTAAAAACTATAACTATAAACTATTTATTGACGCGTAATAACACTATTAAAATCCCTCTCCACAAAACCAAAAAGGAGTTTTAGCAGATACTATCACTGACTGTATGTTAGGGTCCAGAGCATTAGCTACAAGTGATGTAATGAACAATAATACATGACAGCGTTTTGAAACACTAATGGAAATACCGAGTAATCAGCGAGACGAGAATTAACTAGGATACTCTTTATGATACGTCTACAACATTACAACCATAAATTACGTTTTGATTTTAACTAAATGTTGTAGAATTAATAAAGTGTCACGGAAATGCTCCTTTGCAAGGTCATAGGTATCGCAGCTTAGAGATATTTTGTAACACAGTAGGTAGAATGATGGCTTTTGTTCCCAGATGTCCTGAGTTCGATTCCAGCTGGTGACAATTATTTTTCATCGGACAAATGTTCTTCCTTTACAAAGGACAAAATTATAAAGAATTTGATTTGAATTCACATAACATGCTTAGTAGAAACTAAAACTGTAGATAATGACACAAGCAGGTTACACGGATACGAATGACAGAAAACAAATGTAAATTTTAAAACTACAATTTGGTCTTGAAACATCATTTTTGGATGCAGGCAAGAAATAGCAAGTGAAATAAAATCATTATCTAGAAATTCAAAATATATATTTTAAACGAAAATTTTGACAAGATATTGTGTTTGGAATTGTCTCTATAGCATATAAAAATACTGTATATTCCACTCCAGGTCGTTATGCCAGCTTGGTATAATCGTTTTTCTTCCAGAAATTGAAAAGTATGTAGTGCTACTTGGTGACTTTAATGGCAATACAATTACTTTTTGACTCGACAGAAAACCATGTCAATGATGCAGAGAAGTTTTCAATAAAGCACTTCCCTGCATTAGATCTACTGAATACCATATCCCTTGAAAGAAGAAATATTATCTTTTAGCAATGTAAATTATTTATGTGCCATAAATAAACGAACAAATAAAACGATGGACAAATATTAGGTAAATACGCTATCGTAGTACACGTTCCGGTCGATTTTCATTGAAATCGTTATTTTTGATGTTTATTTGAATATTGAAACTGGTCGACTCTGTCATAAATAGGAATGATAGGTTGTGTACTCAATCTGACAGATCCTTCTTCAGTTGAATACTAATGTCATTTTATCCTTCAATGTTATAAATATATAGATATAAGAAAGAAATATTATTGAAGAAATCCATCTTTACCAAAGTTAACAGTTTTAATTTAAAGTTCTGTCAAAGTGTAAAGGAACTTAATAATCTAGCTCGTAAAATATTAAACATTTGCAGAAAATCGTATCTGCCCCAACAAATGTGTTCTCATATTCTAGCTTATGCAAAACGTTGCATATTCCGCATATTGTTCATTTATGTACAGTTTATGGCGTTGATAAATACTTATTAATTATATTTATATTCATACAATATATATATTTTTATGCTGTATTGCAGTTAATTATAAATATTATTCCTATTTCGCACTTGCGATAACAATGTCTGTGTAACGTAATTGAAACCTATTCAAATCATTATTACTAGACTGCCAACACTGACGTTATGAGTTTGAGACCTATTGCGGTAGAGTTCTGCTCGACTATAACCTTCATTGTCAAGAATTACCAGTTTTTCTGCCGAAGGTGGTGGTTTTTCACGGGGTATTGCGGCATGCCCACATAATAAAAACTTGACGCAAAGATATAATATCCGTATACAGTGCCGTCTGTCTGCTAGATTTGCCTCCTGTTCTACGGTACACGTCTAACTTGACATTCAAGTGGCATTAACCGAGTGAAATTTTAACAGTACTTGCTCATGATGTTAATAAATTGAGTACTTGGTAAATGATCACATTTAATGGTATACAAATGAGGACGTAATAAGGGTACGTTATTTACCTATCACGCCTGAATTTTAACATTACATAACAGGGGACTCTTATGTGGAAATATTAAAACTTTTTCTAAGTGAACTAGTTTTTCTTGATGGTTAAACGGCAGACGATTAATGTAAAGATCTTTAAAAACTGTTCATCATTGCAGCTGACAACATGCGTATGATACGTAGTTGTATGACGTATGGCAGATTTTTTTTCTGGTAATGAAAAAACAACAAGTCTACGAACATCTGTAATAAGCATCTTTGTACTTTATACCAGCAACGCGGTGCGTTGACAACCTGTTTATTTGTGAAATGCAAAAGGCTGTGATCATATGTCAAATATGTACTATTATACTATAATTAATATATTAATTTATATTTATATTGTTTTTGCCCATTTCAGTATACTTCTAAAATGGATGTTGAACTGTCTTAAGCCAAGACGTAGTCTGAGAGGATGGATATTAATAAGGTGTACAAATACACCACATGACAAAAATCCATGATTAGAGGGTAATAAAGGTACCTCCTGTATCAGTGATCTACAGGAGCATTGGAAAACCTGCAAAGAACTAATAATTAACTTAGGGATATATTATTATACGTGTCAATGTTTGGACTAGTTGCAACTATCACTTGTCTTAATTAACATATTTGCCACTATATTAGAAAGCTCGTTCTGCCTAGTAGAGTTGCGACCTGAAAGCGTAAGCTAGATCTTTGGTAAAGCAAGACACACGGATAAATGTAAGACTTAAAATGTGTAAGCAACGAAATCTGTGTGGATATTTATATAGTAACTAGTTCTATTGTTCTGTTTGGGAAACTTTAAACAAAAAACAATGTGTACGTTGGATTACAGAAAGTGTTTTATCAAGTGCTAGTTCTTTTGGATATATGTCGGCAGGATATAAAATGATAAAAGAATAAACGGTTGATTGAAATTGAGGATGTCATATTCATAACGACAGAATAATAGAATAATAAAATATTTTTATTAAGTCATTATTGTTTGGAGGTTTGGCACTGTGATTGATAATTACAAACTGTCATCCATAACGTATTCTAGTTATTTACAAATTTACAAAAAAATAATTGTATTCCTAAAGTCAATAGTATATTATTTACCTTGTTCTGTTTGAGCTAGACCTTGCTATAATGGTTTCGTTTAATGTTGTATACAATTTGATGTAAAACAATTGACCGTCAATAAACACAGTAGGCACCAATTGAGGCTGGCCTGCGCAAGGATCAGCTGAGGTGAACACCACTACCAGAAATTGCAAGGATATACAGCTTAGTGCTGTAGTCGGTGAGCTTAAAGCAAAGTCTTCTATCTGAAGAGCAGCTGCGTACCAACCTGTTCTCCCAGTTGCATTATAATGCAATACACAAGCAACCTTTAAAATGACAGATAGCTATAGTATAAACAAAACTGTACTTGCCTTATTTAATAAGAAGTTGATAATAAATCAACTCACAATTTATGTGTATTCTGTAATAAAACAACCGCATTCATTTCGTAAATTGCAGTATTAATTGAGTTCTAGCTTCATCCAGGCCAAGTTAAATAAATCAATACATGGTAGCAGGAGATGATTAAATTAACATATCCCATTACCAACAGAAAAACTACGAACACAACAAGCAACAAAAACTGTAAAAATAAAACAACTGATAGTCTACAAGAATCCGTCTTAACAAAGTGACGACGTTAATCGTCCCAGAAGGACGACTATAACACTGGAGGCATCAGTAGTGTCACCCATGTTCATAATGGCAGATACTTTATATATGTAACGATCATGGCTACTGTACTATTGCTGTGGGTAAAACCACAACTGCACTGTCTGAATCTCTTGAGTTATATAAATTGTAGTGGTGCAGATAACAGGGATGAACAATTGAAACCGGCCTTTGTCTAAGATTGAGATGTCTAAGATTGAGAAGAATCTGTCCAGGTTGAGGAAAATATATTACTGCCCATTGTTATGTGTAAGCGGGCATACACAAGCATACAGAACTTTGTGTCTTATTTGTGCCGTGAAATAGATGAAATAAATAACCTGGCGTTCCTCATCATACATGCGATCACTGAAGGGGTGTCGCTGGACGAGCGGTTAAGGTAGTTAGTAATCTACGACTTATCACTAAAAGGTATTCGCATTGAGGTTGCGATTTCGATTCTACTTTCTGGTTGGGTGCGGTCGACTTCAACCTAAACAAAATTATTGCCTATTTTTTGCCAAAGGTTGGGGATTTTCACGAGGCTTGCTGCTCCAATAGTTACACCATGCCATTGCTAAAATATTGATGAAAGTAAAGCGTTAAACCCAGTTTTATACAATAATTTAAGCGCCAAAAATTAAACCCAAACAATATATGTCAAAATTCAAATATAATTACAAAATGCCAGATGAGTAAATAGGATATCTAATCAAAAAATTACACTGCACTTCTGATAATGTAGATTAAACGAATTATATCAATATTCTACTTCCTTGTTTGAGTAAGCAATTAGTATGAAGTATGTGCGTCGTAAATAGATATTAAACGAATCATATCAATATTCTACTTCCTTGTTTAAGTGGGCAATTAGTATAAAATCTGTGCGTTGTAAATACATATCCAATAAAAAAAACAATGCATTATTTCTCATTAATGTAATTCATTGTTCTGTTATTGCCATCTTAATTAAAAAAAACAACTTTAGGAGGGCTTATCCACTCTCGTCTATGGCTAATAACATGACATTTGACCTTATTTTTAAACACTACAATGCAACTTACATTATCTAGTACTGATCCAGGAAAAGCATTGCAGACACCTGCACACTCATTGTTTGTTGTAGACCATCGGCATTTCACGATGTCACCATCCTCATCTGCAACTGTAAAAATTGTTATCAATATAACAGAGAGAGAGAGAGCGAAAGGGATTTTATGTGTAGTGAAATGAAAAGAGAAAGAATCAAGGATGACATACCTGGTATTTTAAGAGAATGCTGACAACCATATTTTAACCGTATGATAGGCTGCATCTGAGAAATAGGTGACGAATTTATCCTCCCAGTATCACTTCGTCTTTCCAAGTTTGCTGTAGCTTGTAGCGACCATGATGAACCTCCAACTACTAACGAACCAATCCAACAACAACTTGTATAGCTAAATAAATGTTTTCTATCATCATTATTTATTTACAAACAAATTGTTTTCTAAACTTTTAGTATATTGTTCCTTATACATGTACCACTATTTATCATATTCTCTAAAATGTGTTTGATTTTTTCTATTACAGTATACGATCTCAGGCTTTGTACTATGTTAAATTTTTATCAAGGATTCTTTTTTATTATTTATCAGGATTAAAATCAATGTCTGTCAAAAGAGGCTTACTAGCATAAGTCTAATACGTATTAAAGTTTAAATATTGTACACCGTCGTTTCTGAGATGGTTTCTTTCTTGTTGTATGTGTGAAGCTATTTTGTTTTAGCAGAATTTGATGTTGCATAACTAAGACTTATAGGTTCTTATGTACGTTTCTGGAAAAGTCCGGCGATACTCTACGAGTATTACATTGCATGTTTGTTTTGCAAGTGGAGCTCAGTGAAATTTCTTTACCACGAGTGAAGGATTACTTGGTGTTAAATGACAGTACCCTTTGGTCGCATCGATATCTCCTACAATCCTATTGATAAATAACTAATTTGCATGTTTCAGTCGTTCTGGTTAGATGCCGCAACATATGTTCTTGTTTTTTGCGATTTGATTTGATGCCGCAAAGAGAAATATACTTGTTTGTGTGTTCCGATTTGAAATTAGCCATGTACGTTTAAAGATGTTATGTAACATCATTATAAATAATTTAATGCATAATGCGATTTAAACTTTATTGTTACGGTTTTAAAGCAAGTATATATTATAATATATCAGTGATCTACATAAATTACCCAAATGTGTATCTATTGTTGCCAATTGCAGGAAAGTTATAAGTAAAACTTCGTTGTCCAGTAGTCCAGTCCTCGTCTACGCTGTAATCTGTACAGTAGTATGACATGGATGTTAAGGTACCAGAGCATCCAGAAAAACAACTCATACTTCCTTCACCAGGTAAAAGCGTAGCACGAGAAATCGACGTGTCATCACAAAAGTGAACACTAGAGGAACTCCTCCGAAATTAAACTCGGTAAGAAATGAGAATCTGAAATATAACCAGTTTTTGTAAAGAAACATTTAACAAAGTTAAGTGTCATTCAGGAATGAAGTTTTTTGTGTATCACAATCAAACAAAACACATTACTAATACATGTAGTATTTTATTCTCTAAGAAAAAAAACGTAACTAATGTGCATTTTTCTTACATGGGATTTGGATCAGCATTTTAAACCGATCTAAGGAGCTCGCCATATGTGTGGTGTGTAGTAATGAATTTAAAGAAAGAGCCAAATATGAGAAGAAACAATATATAAAATAATCTGTTCTTGTATTATAAGATGCTAGAGGTTCTGGTGCATTTTATTGAGAGTGGTACGAGGAAGAGATAAGGGTCGATTGCAAAGGCTGTGTGTTATCTTGCACATCATTAATATCTTACTGTTCCAATTTAGGTGTTTCATTATTGACAAGACACTAATACACTAACACATAGTACTAAGATATCTGTTTGCCTTTGCATGCTTTCGAGATGTGCGTACCATATAGTAAAGAAATGCTCGAAATTTGATCTTGCACGCAAATATGAATAAAGAGAAAGAGATGAAGCCCTAGGGCAGATCCTTGAGGCACGCCCCACACAACTTGCAATTAACAAGAAAAAACAACAAAAGGGACCACCAGTCTGTTTCCAAGTGTAACCTCTAATCCCATATCAGGTTACCTTAATAGTTCTGAATGGGGAACCTTGTCGTATGCCTTTCACAAAAATCATATAAAGTTTTGTTTGTCATGAGAAAATTGTAATCTACTAGTAGTTCAATTTCTAATTGCTCTTTTTTCGCAGATATGTCAGGCGGGTGATCTAACAACACTGAAAATTTCTTGGCCGAGTGTCAAAAGGTGTTCAAGTATATATTACTCACTATAATGTGTTCTAATAATTTGCAAATAAGCATAGAAATGCCAAAGTTGCAATTAACATGATTAAATCTCTAATTTACAACATACATGTCAGAGAGATAAGTTTAGAGTTACTTAGTTGGTACTATCTTAAAAATTTGTATTATGTGAGATAGTCTTCAGGGAGTGGACACATCTTCGTGGGAAAGTGATGAAACAAATATAGTGGTATATATCATGTTAAGAACTGCTTCAAGACACATTTGGAAATTTCATCGGGATCTGTAGCTATTGGAAGTATTAATATTTTTAACAAGCTTATTGATACTATTAATTGTAACTGTAATTTCAGTTGTTAATGGATAATTGTTTGTTAGAGATGGTAATGGTTATCATGTTAAAAACTGCTTAAAATACAGTAGGAAATTTCATCGTGCCAGTGGTCTAATAATGTAGTTTTTGGATGTATTAACATTTTTAAGTTGTTTATCGATGTGGTTGGATATGGTTGGATGTGGTGGATAATTTTTGTTAGAGATGGTAGTGGTTCATTTTCAGCTTCAGGTGTTAAATCAATGTAATATTGTTCGTTAACTATGAACTACTGTCTATTTTAATGCTTTTTTTATCTAAAGCCTCGCCATAACCAAAATTTGTTTTCAAGGTTTTTGTAAACGTTGTTTGTTCAGTTGTGATGTAATTGTTTTGCTTTATCCATTTTTGAAAAGTGTGGTTCTGATAAGGATTTTTTTCTTTATTACATGTAATTCATGGTTGTTTTCTCCTGGTGCTGTTTATCATTTTAGACGATATTTGTTCATTGATCGTTTCTAGAACATGTTGTTTGAATGTGTTCCAAAGTTGTTCTGTATTACATTTTGATCTTGATGGTTTTTATTCTTTATCCGAGTTGTTCTCTTTAATCTATATTACCTCTGCATATATATAATTTTCTATTTGGTTAAGAGATTTCCATTCGTTTTAAGCTAGATTCGATTTTTTGGATTAACATGTGGTGAAGATGCAAATAGATAGTGTATTTTATTCCTTTTACTATACAGCACTAGTCTGTAAAAAATCTTCTTTAGTATGCATTAACATCCGAACTTTCTTCTCCTGTGTTACTTATAACAATAAATGTACGTGTTTGCCGTTATGCAGCTTTTATACTGTTTCATGGATACAAGTATGAATAATCTTAAGTAAAATATATCATGTCTACATTTTCTTGTTTAAATATTTGAAATGCCAAAAAAAAGACAAAAACGTCGTTTCTTTTTTTGCCCTTTTTGCCCCGAAAATAATCATGAAACCGTGTATTAGACCACTGGCACTTGGCCAGATACATGCTTGGACCCCTGAAAGTATATCGAATAATTACATGCTTGATTGACGTAGATAAAAGTATATCGAGCCGTAGAACCTGGTCTTGAAACTCGTAACAGTGCCTCTCTCGCGGTTAACTTCATATTTCTAGTTGTTAATTTAAACACGTATCAACACGGTCAGACGTATGATATGTAATTTGTGACATACAACCAATATCAGCTCCGACAGTCTGATATGGTTATAAAAGGTGAAACATATATTAGCCTGGCAAACCTGACACGGCATGTAATCCATAAATACCAGTGTTAAAAAATAATCGATTATTTCACTTTTTCATTTGCTTCCCATAAAACAATTTGACTGTATTAAAAAAAACTAAACTGCATATTGTCAGCAAACTTAGTAATAAGACATCATGCGTATAGTGGAAAGTAATATTAAAAATCGGGACCAGGGTTTTGTCGTTTTCCCTTCAGTAGACCGTCAAAGAACCCAGTAAAAAATAATCTTGTTTCAACAAGATTTATTAGAAACAATCCTAGAGAAGCCAAAACGTTACATCGTAATTAAAACATTGTAGTTATACAACATGTAATAGGATCGTCTCATTTTTATGAGATGTACATGAATTAAACACACCCGTTTATTTGTTTCCGTATTTTATGTGCGAAAGCCAATAGATAGCAAGTTTACCTGATTTCCAGAAGGTTTCCAAGTAATTATGCCTCCTCGAAAATGTGAAGTATAACCCGTTCCCAATAGGCACATTATCCACAAAAGAAAAATTTGGAGCTCTGTATTGCTTGTAACTTTTTTCATTTCGACCGTTCTTCACAGCGATAGGCATCAGTATGCCACAACATAAATATTTCGTATCATCTTATGTACACATGTACATGTATGTCATTGGAAAATTTCCAAAAACACATTAATTGGGGCAAATTCATCCAATATGTTTCTAGCGACAATTAAACACTCATATCTTTCGTCCGCGGATTTAATAAGTTTAACTATCGATACCACTTCCTTGTGTAAAAATGTTCTATCTCGTTCGAAACTATGGTTGCAAATAGTTTTCCAAATTTTGAATTCAATGTACAGTGGCTGTCCTATGATGAGTAACAAGCTATTGGTATACGATACCCGTCCAGTTAAAATTACTAACAAATTCACATAATACAGTAATGGAAGCGGATGGTTTGGCAGGCCATAAAACCTCCTGGTTTAACCCATAATTTCTTTTGAAAAGCCTGTACCAAGTCATAACCATTGCTGTAGTTACTATTTTTTAGTTGTTGGGTATTATATAAAATAGAAAATAGAAAGGAAATTCTACATTCTTCTTTTCTCATTTGAAAATGAAATGTCTGGATTTTAATCATATTCCCAAATAACTTATAAGAAATAGCACATTACATGTTTATTGTATTTGATATAAAATGTCCGCAAATGAACAATTTGTCCCACATCAATCTGTTAAATGCGGGGCTATAAGTTATTTGCATTAAAGTTAACAAACCAGTACTACAACCAAAGAAGAAATTTTTACGATCAAAATATCAGGGAGAAATTGCTGTCATGAATCGTGCAAGAGATCTGTTCATAAATTTCTAAATTAACGCTGACTTGAAACGGTTTGCAATACTCTAGGAAATTAAAACTTTGTCAAATGTTCTTTTTGAGGCATACCTTTCTGCCTAACAGCAAAATCCATTTATGATTTATAATAAGCCTAAAGCATAAACTGTAAAACACAACGGAGTAAACATGGCACGTTGTTGAATATCACCATAAACTGCACATATTTTAACACTCTAATATGTGCAGTTTGATTACTTACTTTGTGTTGTAATTAAAACATTCCGATGAAATCAGTAGATTATAACATTTTTATCACCGTTTAAATGAGCATTTTTATCTCTAATGTCAACTTCGTTGTTAGACAGTCATCTAGACTATGATCAGAATAAGAATAAGAATATATGTTTTCCTCCAAATCGTTCACTACTCTGGATTGTCCTTAAATTTGGAGTTTTTTGTGGAGTTCTGTTGTCTTAATTAATGTTAGTAGATTCATCATTAAGTTGTAACATTTTTCAAATGTTGTTTTAATGCCTCATTAATTTAAAAAGAAATACACAAAAATGGTTCTCATTTTATTTGATTTCTTAATCATAATATTGTACCAAGTACAAGTACTTCTAAACTGTTTAAAATAAAACAAATACTTTCAGTCTTTGCCGTTTAAACATCTATTTTATATGATAGGTAAACCCATGTAATTAGTCTAAGTCGAATATACTATACTACCTTGATGAAATTTAAATGTAGATGCGATGCTAAAAGTTTTTTTTTTCTTCTGTGAGACTTGTCAAGGCGCCTTTGAGCAAGAATGATTAAAAAAATACTTAAAAAGAATAATTGTGATATGTTGGACGGTTCTTTTTGCCTTGATCATAGTATACACTTATGTCGGACAAGTAGAATATATAATAAATACCATAACTCAAACACTACAGTAATGGAGGTTTGGCATGCCATAAAACCTGTTTTAACCACCAATTGTTTTGCCAGTTTCCTTGGTGGTCGGTGGTTTGTTATCTTTACTTTAATATGTTTTATTCTTTAATTGGCTATGATCATCGAATCCCCCACATTCTTCAAATATAGAGTTGAAAAGATCAAAATAAGAAAAAAAACACCAGCATGCACACACTGCACTGCTACTACTGAAAGTAGAATTGGATTATAAAAAGCTGTAAAAAAATTCTAGTTCTCGGATTTGCGGCTTTCTTGGAATTTAATTTGTGGACTGTCTTTTTGACAGTTGCCTTGGGGTTCGGTAATTGGTTATTACTTTCATTTAAAAGTTCATAATACTTTTGCAGATGTAAAACTATTTTTATTGAAAATAGCCCTCTCAACAAATTGTACCTTATAAGTTAATCCATGCTGATGTTTTCATTAAATTTATATACCGATTAATTTTATTTCAGTTCTTCTAAATACTAGTGAAAAAAAACAACTACAATATATTATGAACCAAAAAGCATTCGGATGTGTACAACTTCATTTTATAGACTAACTTAAACATGTTACTTGTCCAAGATGATGGGTCTTAAAGCGGAGTCCTGTTTCTTATTCTAATAAAATGGATTTTCGTGAAATAATTAAAATAAAGATATACTGTTAAAAGTGACAAAAGTACACAAACAACTAAATTGTTGTCTATTTGCATGTATATTTACCAGATGTAATAACATATGCAGAATATTTTCACGACTATGTAAATATATTATGTGCAATCCAGGTTTATCAACATTTATCTACATATTTATATAGATATACGAATGGATGTTGTTTTAGCAAGTATAGCAGTTCACCTGACCTAACTATTTACCTGTGATAACTTTTTCTAGATGCTAACCATTCTTTTTCAATCTTATTAAACCACTGGTTAATTTCCCCAAACTTTGTATTGCTGATCCAATGTTAAATTTGTATCAGATTCTGGTTAAATGAAGACTTATACGTGGATATTCATGTTAAATTATTTTAATATAATACCGTGTTACAAGTTCAAGTTCAAGTTCTTTATTGGCTTAAAATCCAAAATAAATGAATTATTACCAAAACATATACATTAACAATAACAGTGTTTATATAATAGAAACATGTTACATGATGCTATAAATAGATTTAGAGTTATCTCGCTTTGTACTGATTATATTTGTTATTGTTCCAGGTTTTTGTTAGGTTCCACTTCTATATGTGGTGAAAGAAAAAACTGGAACCCTGTAGTTATCGCACCTATTCATAAAAAGGGGCCAATAGATGACCCATCTAACTACCGTGGTATCACCATAAGTGATAATGTTAGTAAATTGTTTAATAAGATTTTAGATACAAGATTAGCAAAATATTTTGATAAACAAAAAACAATTTGCGACGAACAGATAGGTCTTTCTACTGGTAAACGAACTTCAGATCACATGTTTGTATTAAAAACTTTGATAAACAAATATACCTGCAACAATTCTAAGGCCCTATATACCTGTTTTGTTGATTTTAGCAAAGCTTTCGATTCAGTGCCACATACAGGCCTATTTTATAAGCTTAAACAAGCAGGAGTTGGTACAAAATTTTATAACATTGTAAAGTCCCTTTACAGTAATATAAAAGTATGTGTTAAAATTGGAAATAGAAGAACAGATTTCTTTCAATCCTCCATAGGTGTAAGACAAGGTGACAATCTAAGCCCAAATTTGTTTAACTTGTATCTCAGTGATTTACCATCACATTTTGATTCATCTTGTGATCCCGTTGTATTAAATAATACAAACCTAAGTTGCCTACTATATGCGGATGATTTAGTTCTATTATCATCTAGTAAAACTGGTTTACAAAATGCTATTAATAAACTATCAACATTTTCTAAAGAGTGGCAATTAGAAATTAATACCTCTAAAACTAAAGTCTTGATATTTAATAAGGCTGGCAGATATAGAAAAAATATTTTCTTTACATACAATAATGTGGTAATTGAGCAAGTACAAAGATACACTTATTTAGGAATAAATTTTGCTGCCTCGGGCACATTTTCATATGCAAAATTAGACATTCATAATCAAGGTTTAAAAGCATTTTATAAGCTGAAGAAAACATTTTCTTCAGGGAAACCAAGAATATCTACTTTAATTCATATTTTTAATCATACAGTAAAACCAGTATTACTTTATGGTTCAGAAATATGGAGAGAGTTCTCAGTAAAAGCTACCCAAAAAGAAAATGATAATTTTTTGGCAAAAAATATAGAAAAACTCAAACAGAAGAATATTAATTTGAAATTTTGTCAATATGCTTTAGGAGTAAGCTCCAAAACTTCAAAAAATGGCATGAGAGGAGAGCTTGGATGCCTACCACTAATTTGTGATGTGTACATAAACATGGTTAAATATTGGTTAAGACTCCATGAGATAAGTTATGACAACACTTATAATAAGAAAAGGGAAAATCATACAATATTAAATGCAGCCTTTAAAGAATCAGAAAAGATGGCAAATAATAACCAAGAATCTTGGTTAAATTGTATTCAAACAATATTCAAATTTTTAAACATTGAACATTTATATTTAAATGCAACCAGTTATAAACATACATATATTATTAATAAAATTAGACATAAACTAAAGATGAAGCTTATTGATATTTGGTTTAAAGATATAAATAATGATATTAAAAGTAAAGCTAAAGTAGGAAATAAGTTGAGAACAGAAAATTTAAATATATATATCAACTTGAACCATATATAAATATAGGTTCTGAAAATCAAAGAAAATATCTAACAAAATTAAGACTCAGTGACCATGATTTAAATATAGAAAGAGGTAGATATACCAACTTAGAAATACACCAAAGAATATGTTACATGTGTAAAAATTAAGTGGAGGATGAGAAACATTTTTTATTAAATTGCCCAAATCTAGAAGAAATTAGAAAACCTTTTATTGAAGAAATAAATGATAAATATTGTAATTTTAAAAACCTTTGTATTGATAATAAATTCTTGTGGTTAATGAGTAATGAAGATACATTTGTTATAAAACTTTTATTGAAATTAGTTGTTGAATTGAAAGAAAAGCGTAATGTATTAATCAGCCAAGATGATAGAGTTGTCTCCCCTTGCTCAGTTCTTACTGGTTAACCTTATTACATTTATATATCTATGTTCTTATAATGAATACAATTATGTTAAAATGAAACTTTTGTTTATTTATTAGGATTTGTGATTTTGTTTCTTTCTTTGATTAAATTGTAATTGATTCTGCCTCTAACGGGCACCTTTAATTGGTAAATAAAAATCTGTTCTGTTCTGTTCTGTTCTGTTCTATTCAACTGGTTAAAATTATGTGTTTAAAATTATATTCAGTAAAAAACAATAAATGTGAAAACGTTTTAAGGCTTTGTAACATCAAAGGTAATATACTGTAACATAAGGAAAGAAATCCAGACCTTAAGATGTTTATTACGACTTTTGAACATTTTGTGTTTACATATCATATTGTTAGCTCTGTTTAACTGCAGCTGAAATAGTGGTCGTTGTACCACACCAAAAAAAACAACAAACAAATATATGTCACATGCTTAGTACAAATCATATACATATGCGAGACACGTATTTTCGAACACCTTCACAGAACGTTAGTACATAAACATACAACAAATACATAAAGTAAGTGAATAATTCATAGAAAAGCATAAAATAGGTACAAACAGTAAGAAAATATGAAGGTCGGGACACGAGATGACTAAATATAAACAGACATTAAAATATGAAACATGATATGTGTTTTAGGAACAATCATACGATTAAATTAAACTGTCATTTGTTCTGAGAACAAATAAGAAGGGCTTTCCCACTGTTCCTCTAAAGTAAAAAAATATATGTGATGGTATGGGCTTTTGTGTCTGTTGCTAAGCACAAAATACAACTTCCAGTCATAAAAATGAGTTATTTGAGGAAAGAAAGTGGTTCCGACCCAAACAACTATGGTTGCTAATGACCTTTATGCCCGTTGCTAGGGACACAATGTCACATTCGGTCACGAAATGATATTTTTTAGTACACCATTCTGATTCTCAAAATATATGGTTGCTAAGGACTTTTTATAACACTTGCCTTTTGCTATGGTGTGACCTTAACCTTTGACCATTGGCTCAAATTGAAGCTCTTGTAATACTGATAACTTTAAACTATATTTGTTTACTATTATCTCTAACCGTTTTCAAGTTGAAAGCAAAAAACCAATTTACCGAAATGAGTCAAGGGCTGTTACTCGAAAACCGTTCATCACAAAGCTTCGGGCTAATGCACCAAATAAAGTTCTCAATAAAAGGAGTATTTTTCCTATTTAATGTCTGCTTATATTTTTTATAGTCTTCGAGTGCTAACAAGACTAAGGTGACCTTGACTTTTGACCTTTGATCGTGACATTTTTCAATGTTATATATGTCACTTTGGATTAATAGTGGTGGTCCCAAGTCTCTTAGACTTACGGTTTTCGAGAAAAAAGTCTTTACGAGTTGCGAAACTTTTCGTATCAAAAACAGCGAAACAGGTAGTCGATTGGAACAAAAAATCATGGCCATAGGTCCACCGACATTTTGTACACATTTGAGCGTTTAAACCATATTAAAAACAATAATGCAATATCTAGACAGGACCATCTACCCATTGTAAAAAGGCAAAATCTTCTGGGCTTTTGATACTGTCGGTTACAAACGGTAATACACCCATGAAGTAAATGTAATCGTTATCTTTACTAAGCAATAACATTGCTGTAGTGGCGGATCCAGGGTGGGGCGGGCGTACGCCCCCCCCCCTTTAAAAAGGAAAGGAAAAAAAGAGAAGAGGGAGGGAGGGTTACAACCAGCGCCAAAGGCAAAAATGTAATCCTCGCCATAAATTAATGCATTTACGGTAATAATTCGTTTATTTTGATATCTCTGTTGTATACTGTACCAAATAAATGTTACTGAACACTATAAAAACCTTGCGTTAAATGAATTCATTTTGATGCTTGGAAATTGCGTGAACTCATGTTTTTACATCATTGTTTCGGGAGCTTATGGGAGACTTAAGCGGCAACCAGACCCCCTGCCGTAAATGAAGCCACTTCGTGACCTTCCTTTTCCGATATCCCCTTTTTACGCCCTCTTTCGAAAATCCTATATCCGCCCCTGCGCTGTATGTGTACTTTGTTATACCAGATAAGCCACAGGAGACAACATTCGTAAGAAGACAATTTGCAGCTAATTAATATAAAATGTTGAGGTTTACATTGTAAAATATCTTTTTATAGACAATATTGGAAGTGTATAAATCAGGATGCTTTCTAATAAATAGTGTCCATTTGAAATGTTTATTAGGATATCCTTTAGAACGAGACATAAAACCTTACTTTCATATTATGGTTCAATTATTTTCAACAATTTTAAGCAATCTGCTCAATCTCAAGAAAACAACTATTGTTTACCTACTATAAATGAGCCGTAAACACACTTTGCAGAACATTCTGACGTTAAGAAATAGCTTTGTAATGTGTGGGTTTTTCATACCCGAAAATTCATATTCATCAAAGATTCATTACATATTGGATAGGTATAATGTATTAAAAGTAAATAAATATATATTTCGTTTATATAGAGTGTATAGTTTTTAAAAATAAACATATAAACCACATTAAACAAATGAATGCAGTAAAAACCCAAAAGTACATTTTACCTTGCACATGCTTAAGTTTTTCATTTAAGCGTTGTTGGTCAAATCTTCGAACGCTCAGTTTGTGATTGGTTCTTACTTTAGGACAAATTATTTTCCAAGTTGTAAATCACAAATTTCTATCACCGAGACTAAAATGCAAAATGTATTTCAACTAAAGTACATATATGATACAATTTCGTTTGTACGCTTGCATGACTGATGATGTTTTCTGCTACATCATGGTGTCCTGTTTATATGGGAAAGAAAGTCTGAGTACACGACCCTAGCACCATTAATAATTCTAAGCGACGAAATTTTTTATTCTCAATTTTACCCAATTAAAGCTGTCGATTTCCTGTGTTCTCGGTAATTAAGAAAATTATCAAGCTGAGGAAAAACATTGTTTACTCAAGACTGTTTAGAGAGAGGAAATTTTTTCAATATTTTAGTTTTGTCTATTATCTTAAACAATTTTAAAAACAAAAACTTCCAATTATTCACTAAAGTCAAACATCACTAAATTTGTCAATTGATTCATTAAATGTGTTATGATCTTTATGTTGAACATGACTAACAACTTTGATTGTTAAAACTAATACTATAATAAAAACCTGTATACAGAGAAAAGTTATAAGCAATGCAAGGCGTACAAATAAGTCTAGCATGGCAAAAATGTCAATTTTGACTCCTTTTACAAGTTTTTCCCCATTTAAAGTAGCTACTTTTCTATTTAGTTGCATTTAGGACATAAAACAGCAAGATAATTTCGGCAAATAATTCGCTGTGACTGAAATTGTCAAATGTCTCCTCAAAAGAGTTATTGTTTTTATATCTTTATAAGTCGATTTCTTCTCATTTTTGTTTACGGTTTTGCCTATTATCCTGGAAACAATAACATAATAAATTACTCGTTTGTTATGTAAACAACAGAATTAATTTCTTTTATACAAAGTGCTCATTTTGTTCTTTCTCTTTTGGCAATACGACATTTAATGGAGTGCAAAATACTTGATATTTTACTTCAACAAAACAGTCTTGCAATTTTTAAGGAAAACGGCACTGTATTTCAGTCTAAATGACCTGGACTACTGTCAAACATGATGCGGTTCCAGATTTTAAGAATGATACAAATGCAGAGATAGCTTTACAACGCAATGACAAGGCAAAATGTTAGACCGGCTAAAAAATTAAGAACAAAGAATACATTCTTTGTGCAGAAGTTTCAACAAATTTGTGTAACGAATGGGCACAGCCTTGAAAACCATTTTTATAGGTAATATTGGTGTTGTCTAAATGTTAGGTAGTGTTAATTTGAAATGTTTGTTAGGACATATTTTTGTGCAAAACATAATAATATTTCTTTCATAAGCTGGTTAATTTATTTTTAACACTTTAAGGCAATCTTTTTAAGTATTTACATTTATCAAGTAAAGTAAATGATGCATTTAAAGAATGTGTATGAAGTTGTAAGTAAAAGTATTTTAGCATCATATCATGTACACAGAAGTTATGCTAAAACTCCAGAAAACGCCTATTTGTTTACAGATATTGTTTACCTACTATAAACGAACTGTAAGCACACTTACCAGAATATTCAGCTTTGTTCGTGTTAACGGATAGCTGTTAAGATCATTATCTGCAGAAATATATTAAATATATTCATCAAAGATTTTCTACACATTAGATAATTAAGAATTTATGCAAAGTTAAGTGGAATGTATTGCAAAGTAAATAAATATCGTTCTTATCCAGAATCTTGAGATCGTTTTGAAATGAACGAACATTTTTATCACATAAAAACTTATAAATAGAGTAAAACAACAAAAGTACATTCTAACTTGTATATTTGAAAGCAGAATTTTTTTATAAATGCGTTGTTTATGAAATCGTCAAATACTCAGCTGTTGATTGGTTCTATACTTTGGGTTATATTATTTTACTAATTGTAGATCAAAAATTTTCAATAAATGAGACTAACAACTGGCATTTAACAAAAGTGTATGTACACAAACGATGTAGGAGCCATTAAGTCGGATATACACCTTGCATGAATGTATCACATTGTCTGCTTCATATTTGGATCTACATCTCGAAATCGACACTCTCGTAGGAGCTTCTGCTAAAACGTGATAATTTCAACTTGCCGATCGTCATCTTTTCCTTTCGTGTGCAGCAACATTCAATCATCTCCAGCATATCTGATACGTTAGTCCAAAGCTTTTTGTGAATACCACTAATTTCTTGCTTTTTGATTAACGCGGAAAGCAAACTTGTCTTTTTTCTCGAAAGTTGCCGGCTTAAGTGATTGATTGTTTATTTGTTGTTTAACGCCACTTTCAGCAATTGTTTAACCTGTATCATGCCGTTCAGTTTTTAGAACGGAGGCTGGAGGACCCTCATAAAACCCCCGACCTTCGGTGGGAAAACTGCAAATCCTCGTCAACTAAGATTGGAAATGAGCACACCATGCCCGCAGTGAGACTCGAACACGCAATCGCAGTGTTAATAGACAACGTGATCAAAAGTAGACGAAATACCTGAACTACTCGGTAACCGAGCGCCCCCCCCCCCCCTTCCCCCCGTCTTCAATGAAGAAATTTTATAAAAGGAATAAGTACTTGTATTCAAATAAGACCGATCTGTTTATAAAATGAACAAGATTTATGTTTGATGTAGAATTTGCTTAGTATCTCCCTATATAGGACTCGTTTTCATTTTCTTGAGACTTTGTGTCAATGGCGTCTGTTTGTATGTTGTTGTGTTCCATGTTTGTTTTTGCTGTTGTTTGTTGCTTTGTATTATCGTTTTGAAATGCGAGATTTGATTGGTATAAAGCCGCTTCAAACGTTGAATTTCTTCGTCCCTAGCAAGTACCAAATACTTTTAAAGAGGTAGTCAAAATTTTATAATATCCTCTCATCCCATTTTAGTTTTTTCAACTTAGTATCGTCTTGAATGTAACTGAAAAATTTTCTAAACATGAAGCATATATTCAATCAATTAATGTCGTGTCAATGTTATGTAAGCTATTTTACTTTTATATTATGTTAATGGCTGGACAATGTTTAGCCACTTTTAAAGCACAAAAGGGATAGGAAAGAAATATTTTATCTACTGCATGTTAATACCGCAATGCCAAAACGGTGTCTGTAAATCTGTTAATACTACTGAATGCACATTGGAAGTAGAACATATATATTTTTTAATAGGTTTCTAAATCTGGATTAAACTTTACTGATTATTCCGCAAATCGAAAAGTATCATGAGCATGATTGATAATAAAGAGGATATTGGCAACTAATTCAAATGGCTAGACGTAAATATACTTTGGAATGCAATTATTATGATGTGTAATAAAACTTATTCATCAGAATTCGTACAAAATATCAGAATTCGTACAAAATGTTGTTGTTTAGAATAAAAACCGAATTAAAACAGATATTTTCAATTGATTTTCACTTTAGAAAAGACTAAACGCTCTCAACAATTTCTGTCGCTTTACATATGGTAAACTTCTCACATCTCTACTGTCGACTGTTTTATACAAGAAAGAAGTTAACCATAAGCTAAATAAACGAAGAATCAGCCAAAACAAATCTTTCGTTTATTCAATATCTATATAATAGATATGCTGTTGTGATTTTGTGTATTTTTATTGTTTTATATAAGTATAACAATTCATAACTATTCATATTATGGATGCAACGTTATATGCATTTATTTCGTTTTTTGTAATATGGTCATCTGTTTATTTGCCTGCTATTTGGATGTGATGAGTACTTGTTGGTTAGGCTTCATTGGACTTGGTTGTAACTGATTAATAAAAGGTTACGTTGTCACACTTTTGTTGATTCCAATCGGTCAGTTTTTACACATCCCTGAGAGTAATATTTGAAATGAAATAGTGGATATAATAGCTCAAAGTGCAGAGAATTTTTTTTTTTTTTGAGTTTTCAAGTGATCTATAAGACTTAATTGGTTGAAAATCGTTGATTTAAGCATGACCTTAATCATTGTAGTTATGGGTCTATATATATTTAGACGGTCCTTGTAATTTTAGACCTTGTAGTATTTTCAAGTCAAAGATCGATCTAACAATTGTGTTATTTAACTACTCTGATATAACTTATATTTGTAGAATGTCCTGTATTTCATATAAATTACGATTGAATTATTATTTTCCTTTTGCAAACTAATTGTTTTCAGTAAACACACAGTTCACCTGATGTGATGTAGATGTTATGTCACCTAATACCATAGATTGGTATGTTTTTATATAATATAGGATTAATATTAATAATAGTTATTATTATTATGACTTTTTGCAAAAAGCAAAAACATGTTATAGCAAACAAATATAATAATATTATAGTATCAACAACGGTTATACTTGTAAGTATGAAGTAAGGACTAACACACAGTAACTAATACAATGCAGTATAAAGCACAATAAATAAACCGAATAGCAGAGAACATAATGTATACATATTAGATTACGTCAACATGGAATTTTCAGTTTTAAAATTTCTCTGATGTACAAAATAAGATTCTACCAGCAATAAGATTCTTAATTTTAAAAAGCATATAAAAATTCATGGCCTTGTGGACATCAGGCCATGAATTGTAAAATTTTGACAAATATTTGGCTTTAATTGTCTATAAGCCGGACAGATTGAAATAAAGTGATGCTCGTTTTCAACAGTGTTTATATTACAACAAAGATTTTCTTTCATTTCTAGGTAAATTATTATAACGACCTGTTTCAATATACAGCTTAAGACCACCTAATCTTAGTTTTGAAAGTAACTGCACATCTATATCATTATTCAGTGATTCTTTTATCACAAAATCGTTTTTACCATGTCTATACACTGATATATTTTCAGATTCAGACAAAGATACACGCCAGCTTGGATACAACTGGTCAAACAATCGTACATTTAAAACTTCATTGTTAATCTTTGTGATATTTCGTCTATTCCACATATATTTTAGACCAAGATTATAGATTAGAGTTTTTACATTTGAAGCCCAGTTTTCCGTTATTACAATCATCGAGAAGCATCTGATAAATATCAAAAACAAGTTTGTATTCATTATTAACAATATTAACCCAATATTTTAACAGACGATGTGTTCTAATAAATATACATAGGATGATGGCTTAATTCTCCAATAATGCCATTAATATGAGAGCTTTTTGGTACCTTAAGTACAAATCTACAAAATTTATTATGTACAACTTCTCTATCCCTAGCATGTAAACCTCAAACCTCCGCAGTGTACATGTAGTTCAAAACAGACGATACGAGAGAGTCAAACATTAAACGCTGTTGGTTGCTAGCAATATACCTGGATTTTAAAATGTTCAAAAGTGATATAACGCTCTGCCTCCTTGATCGGCTAAACGTTTTTGAGTCTGTTGTAAACTTCCATAATAATGTAGTAATACACCAAAGTATATATACGAATTAACAACTATCAGATCTTTTCCGCTATAATACTAAGAATATTCCACTCTTTGCGATCCTTTTCGAAAAACTACGATTTCGGTTTTATCTTCTTTTACGTGTATATTCCATTTTGAGCAATATAAAGAAACTTTATGGAGCAATAAGTGTTGTGCACCAAGACTTTTAACAAACAGCACGTTATCATCAACAAAAAGCAATAGGTTAAGGTATCTGGACCATACTAGACCACGTGATCACATTTGGTTTCCGGATGTCTATTGTGTTTTTATGTAGCAGACATCGGTAATGTTCGGCAAAACATCGTAAATACTATTTGAGTAACTAACTTTTTTGGATAAAATGTGTTAACATTAACTCGAAGTAAAACAATATATTTAATTGTATCATTAATTAGCAATACATTTATTTAATAAAGCTGTATTTCTTGGTAAAAAAATAAATATTTATCGGTAACTTCAATTATGGGTCGGATACCTTAATAATACTGTAAATTCGGAAATTATTGCGTGCATTTATTATTGCGATTTGGGGACCACCTCAAAAAATGCGAGTTCATATTTTTGCGATCGGCTGAAGTAGCAAAATATGCAATGACAACGACTAATTACTCAGCAATTGTCAATTTTTCGTTAAATGTTTGTCGTCTGTAAATACAGTCAAACCTGTCTTTGCGACCCCCTCCATATAACGACTTCCTGTGTTATGCGACCGTATTTATTCCTCCCTAGCATTTTCCCATTCATTTTACCTTTATATAACGACTCCCTGTCTTACGCGACTAACGACCGTTTTTTCCGTTCGTTTTGAGCAAGAAAACCTGTCTAAAACGACTATCGGGACTGTTAAAATCATTAAACAATAAATAAACCCTGTCTGACGAAAAGAAGATTCGTAGACCATTGGCATTGTTGTCAATTATCAAGGTTCTTCGAAACTGAAAACTAAAGTTTGAAGCGATCAGAACTGTTTTATTATCTTAGGAGCGGTTCAGATTGCCCTGTAAAATTTGAATAGTCGTCAATGTCGTTATTCGATTTTGTTGCCATTCGGGTTGGAAATGATGATGTTTCTCATAACGGCATGTTTATTGTATAATCATGCCATTTTGTTTTACAAAGGGAAATAATCAATATGAAACCGGTGTACACTGGTTCCAAACCGACTTGCACTTTCTACATAGAGCGTATTGTTAAAACACAAGGAAACCAGTAAAACCGGTACAAAGAAAAATACAACTAAATGGGGGAATAAAGTTGACCTGAGTTAATGCAATCAGAAATTAAAACGTTCATTATTGTTGTATATTTTGTACTTGCGTTATATACATAAAATAAATGTCATATTTTATTGTTTACATAAAACAGACAATACAGGTCTACAATTCACTCTTTCACAAGCTGACAATATGATTGTGTTGATCGGTCTGCAAACATCATGACCTGTGTATAAATACCCCCTGTCTTATGTGACCTTTTTTACAACTTCCCTTTAAAGGTCGCTTAAGACAGGTTTGACTGTAATCTCACTACACCAAACGGAATACACATTTCCTTTTCTACAGGGATTTACCTCTGTTGAAGAAAGGAAACACTTGTCTCGTGTCTTTAATGATGATATGATTTGTGTATATTTGAGGTTCAGCGTAGGTACTAAAACGGCTATTTGTCTAAATCAAAGAAAAATCAATTATGTTGTGTACAATTAATTATCGTATTCAAATTAAACGGCTATGGTAGGGCATTACAGATGGTTTATTTATGCACGCTAGTAGTTTTGGTCAATGGATAAACGAAAGTAGAATTGCGAGGTTTAATTATTGCGATCACAGAGCGATCGCATTATTCGCAATACATGTAATAAAAACATCGCAAAAATTTCTGAATTTACAGTAGTTCTGTTCAATTCTAATCATCTGAGTTTACAATATGAAGGCTCTCAACCATGTTATTAATTAAGAATAAAAATAAGAAAGGTGACAACGGTTCTCCTTGTTTTAACCTAACGTTATTACTGAATGCATCTGAGACACTTCAATTGCATTTTACACGAAGATTACCAACTGAATAAATAGTTTTAGGCAAGGAAATAAATGTATTACTCACACCACTATTGTAGAGCTTATACCATAGTATTCGGTGATCGACTCTGTCGAAAGCTTTGCTAAAGTCAACAAACGAAGTATAGATAATAGTTATACCATCCAATTATCAGGATAAATATCCCAAAAGTTTGTTAATAGAATAGTTAAGCATGGAACAAAGAACGTAGTATTCGTTGGAAACATTTCACCAGTAAGATCGTCGCTACCTGAGCTTTTCCGCGTTTCAGTTTTTCCATCACATATTAAACATTTCCATTCCACTATAGGATAATATAAAGAGTTACAATCTGTATCGTCAATAGTGATATCTTCTAACGCAGTTCAGTTCTGATTTCCCGTAAAAGTTCCCGTTCATCACTTCCAAGAATATTTTTTAAATGGTCAAATATGTCCGATAGGGTTTACCACACAGTTTGAACGTTGTTTCGGGTTTTTTAGCCCAAAAGTCTCTCGGGTTGTCTTTTGCTGTTACTAAGTTCTTGTCCTCTCTGTCGCTTGTACCTTGTTTTTGACCTGTGTTTTGTCCTATTGAAAACATTTCGAGCAGTTACCTTTAAAAGTCTGCGTCGGTATGATGCCGATTAAATTTGACTCGATGTTGGGTACACTCATTATCGAACCATTCGTTTCTAGCGGGTAATTTACTTGTCCCTCATAATATATTATTTTCCAAAAGCATCAAGACCGTTACATACGTTAAGAACGGTTTTATAACACATATTTAAATGTTGTGTTGCCTTTGCAACTTCCCGTAGTCTTCGAATAAAAGTTCTGTATCACCTTTAACCTTGATTACTTTTGATTTCATGTCATTTACGACAGATTCAATGTTATCAAGTTTGTCCAGTCTTCGTTATATGCCAGTCATTTTCATAAATAATTCTTCGACCCAAGGTGGTTTCTTTGAGATCGTAGGAGACTCCTCGTATGCGATATGGGTTGGATACAGGTGTTGAGCGAAATTGCGGCTGGGTATTTTGGAAAGGTTGGAATGGTTGATGAAAATGATGAAATCTTTATCGATTTATTTAGAAAACATTTCGAGACATGTAAAACATCGTTCCCTCTCCATAACGATACGCTAGGAAGACGCCATCTTGTTTATACTGGATACTGAAAGTAGACCGCTTAGAGGAAATATCAGTTTACCAATCATCTCAGATTACGTAATTTAAGCGTTTTACCCCATGAAAGCACTAAATTTTTATAAATAACGTAACAACATGAATAGAATTAAATACTGATATTTCATTTTATTCCTTAAAATCTTAATAAGATGCGGAGATTTTTTCTTTATGTACGAAATATTTAATACAGCATTTGTATTTTTTGAGTTGCTATAATTGACATTTGCTATCGCTGCTAAATACAGATTTGCTTTATCTTTAAGTCCATATTATGTTGCATTATATATAACCAATAATTACTTCATTGTACTGTGATATAATTCTCTGTAAAGTTACATTTTATTTATTGGTTTATAATTTAGTTATACTGAACAAAGAAATAAGAACCTTAGCTTGTGGTATATACCACACCCTGCTTTACTGTTGTGTAATTAGATAAAGGTTCATGCCTTTATCACTTGAGGCGAATTGTTTACAGTGAAATGAATTTACAAACAATTGAACTGTTCAATAACCATTTGTTTCCACCCTTACCATATTTGCCAAAACCGACGACAAGTCAGTAGATAATTAAATTAAGTTATGTTGTTTTCTCTTTCGTTTATGATGCAAGATCGGCTTTAAAAAATAGGGTATATCTTCATATATACACACGCAGATATTTTATGAGATAGGATAATTTACTTTCTTTTTTACATACAAAAGTAAAAAATATTTTTAAATAATCACGTTTAGTTCTGAGCATTTAAGTAAATCGTTTTCTTTTCACGCGCGTTTATATATAAACACGCAATATTTTGTTACAAAATAGTTCAATTTTACGTCACATGAAAAGTGTTCTACGTAAATTCAGTATCCCAAAACAACGATTCAAATAAAAACAAATTATATTTACATGTGGAAATTGTTTTTTTCTGTTTAACAGAAATAATATATACATGCAGAATAAATTCGGCTATTAAATTTGCATTGATAAGGAAAACTAAGCTTGATGGGAGATAAGAACCTGTAATTACGTATTTATTAAGAAAGAGTAAATATAGGTCGACTGCTCTTGGTAATGTTCTTATTTAAGTTATTATTATATTATGGACTTCTCGTGATAGAACGGTTTTCCTATTGGTTTGTCTGTTTAGGTATAGAGCGAGAACAGCTGACAACGGCTTCTAAATTATTTGCGCATAGGTTAAATGTTAAAATATCCCTTAGGTACCGAATTTCGTTGAGTTATGAGAGACACCTCAAAACGAGAGGAATGATTCCAGCTATATTACATTAAATTTATGGGGTCATGTCAGATAAAATCACAAATCTAGAAACCAATAACGGTGCATGTACCCAAGAAAACACAGTACAGAATTGGGCTTTACACAATCAGCTAAACAAAACAGCCAATACATTTCTTGTTTCCTCTCGCTCGGTCAAAGTTCAGTTGCCGAGCCGTTGTCAGCTACGCTCGGACATTACACCTCTCCATACAACACCGTAAGTAGAGGTTCGTAATATATTAAGTACACAACATATTTTTATTATTACTCTTCATGTAAAACAGTTCCATTAAAATTGCTATCCATTTTATACAAACATATTTTTTTTAAAGAAAATCAACGATGTATGCGATTTTCCATACTAAAATTTGACCTCAATTAGAACGGAAGTGTACTTCAGGAACAATCGATTGTTGTCTACTCGAAATCCTTCGGGTGATGTCGTCTGCAGAGGTCATTATCCTTTTGAATGGCCTGAGCAAAAGTAACCGAACGGGCGAGACATCAAAATTTTTTATCAAAAAAATCTTTCTTTCACTTAAAATTTCATAAATGGGACATTACACATATAATGCTAAATTACATAAAACTGGAGACAAAAGTATACCTGACCACGGATTTTTTTTCTGGAATTTTACTTTAAAGTTTAAGAATGTTTTTTCTACTTTCATTTCAACGTTGTGGTCACATTGTACCACATTACACACTTTAGGAAGTGCTTCCACTGTAAAGACATTGACTGGAAAAAAATATATTCTTGTTCTACAGTAATGCCATACATCTTTCAAAATATCCAACTCTTAAGCAATAGCAGTTATAAGGAAAAGCAGAAACAAAAGAGAAAATTTGGACTATTTTTTCATCCTGCCATCTTTTGACATGCACCGGATATTCATTACATGAATAGGATAATGACCCCTGCATTTAAGGCGGGGAAAGTCTTGTGGTTTGTCCGAATACCATTGAACGTCACGAAGGCTTTCAGCTAGCAGACGAACATTTGTAAACATCGTATTAGGAACAAAAATGGCTGACTTATTATGTAAAATTCCCGTAGCAAAAGTCAAGGACGATTTGTAACAACTAAACAATTAGGCATATAAAAACATTGACAGTCTATCGTTTCTACATTTTTGCTACTGAATTTTAGTAATTAAAAGGTAAAATATAGAATAATTAAAAAATGCAAGCAAAAAAGTTTTAACAAGGGGTTTGGCATTTAGTATAGTTGGATCTATACTATGCTGATGAGCCAAACCGCATCACCTAAACGCTTTTCACTAACTAAAAATCTGCATACAAATGTCTGGCAAACGAACTACAAAGATGTCATCAGAATGAAAATATTCGGAAGAAGAGGACCGATAGCTATAGCTACAAATTGCCTACAATAATTATATCAAACAAAAATGTATCAGAAATCCAATATTTCTTGAAATTTTATTAATATTATCAGCCAACTGTATATCATCAATGTCTATTATAGACTGAATGATTTTGTTAAGTCATTAAATGCATTCAGAATTATAATAACAATAGTATTAAGTTTCCATGTTATGTGCCGAAAAAATGCCTTAAGGTTAAAACGCACAAGGCACTCCCCTCTCCTCGTGCCACTCCCCTTCTCTCGTGCACTACGTCTTCTTACCTTGGGATATATTTCTGAATAAAACATGGAAAACACAATACTATTGTATAAACAGTCTTCATTACCATGACTACAGACGACTATACTTAGCAACCAAGAGCAGTCCCGTTGTTATGTATCGTCGGAGGAGTAAAGGTTGAGTAAAAATTTAACAGTGAGTGTTAAGCAATAAACAATTTATATTTCTATATGATATATGTACTGCATATACATGTATGTAAATAACAAAGTAAATGATTTCCGGTATTGTATCCATTGTATGTTAGGTAAGTAATAAAAATAAAAAACGTGATAACGAAATACATGTACATGTATATTAGAAAATAAAACAAATATGATTTAAACATTATTGTAGGTTGTGGACCAATTTGTTTTATATTAAAAAAAAGAAGCTATAAATTTAGTTCACGTAGGAGAGGCTTGAAAGCTGAAATTTAATGTTTCAAATTTATTACCTCAAATACTTTACTAAATTATGTAATAAAACATAAATAGATTTTAATATTAATTTTTAATTGAAAAACAAAGTGTTAAATAATGGATATCAAGCACCATGGGAAGAATCTATTTACAAAAGTTTAATATCAATTTCTAGATGTAATTTATTTGAAGTTACTGAATTGCATAAGTGATCTGCACTTTGGTCACTTATCTCATATGTTTATTACAATAAATGCAACACATAAGCTTTAAGTTTCATGGAATTGGTTGTAAGGATGGTTCTGACGTCAGTATAGGTTATGATATTTTCTTTTTTTCTTGGATTTCTGCCACATTTTTATACATGTTCTCGGTGGTAGAGTTTCCCCCAACCACCCATATTTCATATTAACCGAGTTTTTTGTGTGATAACAGCAGTATACGCCCCGATAAAAGATGGGGTAGGAAATATTTGACTCCAGTGTATACGGCGTAGGATTACACCGAATTTGTTGTCGGTTGAATTTTGATATTTGTATGAAGATATTTTAGTTTGACACCGTTACTGCATGTGTATGTACATGTAGTTAGTACGTGTATATACAGTAATAATCTGTTATAGAAATATCTGTTGACAAGCAAAAGCTTTTTTGCATTGCCACCTTATAAGTCTTAAGAAATTTTTGGTCATTTTCTTTTAAAAAAATATTGTTCTTGCTGGAATTTTTTTTAATCTGCCAAAACCATATTATACTTGAGACGAGAAAGCTTCTCTTTAAGTTTGCGATGCTTCATATAAATGTGGAACAGAGAGTTTTTCGAACGCACAGGAAATACAGACTTTTCTGAGTTTATAGACCAAAGGGAAGAAAACATGAAATTTTAAAAGCAACTGGTTAACAAATTACCTTCAACAAAAGGCGTTTCTATATTCTATATGTATAGGTCTAGTTCACACCACTTTTCTTTATACAGTTGCCACAAAGAAAAATACACAAAATATGTATTTTAAACAAACTCTAAGGCTACAATTAACCCTCGAACATGATTGTTTTAAGTGTTTTAGATGCCTTGTAAAATCGCAAGAACAAGTAATTAAACATGGATTCCTATTTATTTCAATACATGTTTTGGAGCTGTATTGTACGGAAGCCTTGGAGGGCCATTTTGACTTTAAACTTTTAACTTACTAATTCTGACTTTTTTGTTTTGAGTTTTGACTATTGACTTATGATACAAGCCGACTGGGGACATTTTCACTTTTAACTTTTGACTTTCAACCTTTTGACTATTGACTTTTGCCTTTTGACTTTTGACTTCAGACTTTTTACGTAAGCCGTGAAGGGACATTTTTGTCTTTCAAATGTCTTTCAACTTCTTACAATTGACTTTTTACTTTTCAACTTATGACTTTCAAGGCGGGAAACAATGTTCAAAGACAATCTCACCTTAGTTAGATTTACTCAAACATTTTGATTATAAAAATGTGAGCTCACTGACAAAAATATCTTCAGGAAAAGAGCAAATTCCACAACCTCCTTTGTATTTTTGTATGAGTTAATCAATTTTATACAGAAAATTTACTTCTTTATGCTATTGTATACGTCTATAAACCAATCGTAATATAAAATTTAAATAATCGCATTATTTCTGTAACACACTTCATTCTGACTTTTTATTTTGTGTAAGGTGCTCGGTGTTAAAAGTCAACAAATTGGATTTCTGGAGAAAGAGAGTTGGTTTTTTTTTACAAAAGTCAATAAATCGCATCGGACAGCGAGACATAGATTTCGTTTGATATAATGGAAAATTTTGGGGTTTATGCAGCTGTACAATCTTCAATTTTTCCGGCCTAAAAAATCATAAATTGAAAAGTAAAAAGTCAAGTGTAAGAAGTTGAAAGACACAAATGTCCCTTCAAGGCTTACGTAAAAAGTAAAAAGTCATAAGTCAAAAGACAAAAGTCGATAGTCAAAAGGTTGAAAGTCATAAGATATAAGTGAAAATGTCTCCAGTCGGCTTGTATAACAAGTCAATAGTCAAAACTCAAAACCAAAAATTCAGAATTAGTAAGTTAAAAGTTAAAAGTCAAAATGGCCCTCCAAGGCTTCCGTAGTATTGAGTATAAAAAAGTCCCGAAGAAAACAAAATACTTCTTGGCTATGTTCCACACATACTATTGAATAAATGAGCTTGTTGATTATGTTTCACGTAAAACCTCTTTTTGCACATATTTTACGCTTTCAGAAGACATCCTTAAAATAGTCAGTTTTTGCATTATTTGTGTCGTTTGAGCAGTAAACTGATTTTTCCTTTCTCTACTAGACACATAAATATGTACCCGTGTCAATATAAGAAACTCTGTAAAGTTGGGTCTGCCTATGGTTGTACTAAACCTATGTCCCAAAAATTAATTTCTATTCTAATAAGTTTAATAAAATATGGCTACAGACGACTGTGAAACGAGCTAGTTAAAATGGTGTATATTTAAATAGAGATTCTAAAAACTATGTATCGATCACCTTGTAAATAGAAGCCTACAACGCAATCATTGTTCAATCTGTTAACCTAAAAAGTTCCAACTTCCATAAAATAAGGACGCATTATACAAAACACTAGAAACTGTACTGTTAGCAGAAAAAATTAATTTCAGCCAATCCGAAATAAGTATTCGTAAGGCGGCCATATTTTGCAGCCGTTTACAATACCATATTTCATTTCATTAGAACCAATGACTGCCCATGGCAGCAATGTTTTTAGTCTGATCAAGATGAAATGAGGAATAATGTGTAGAGACCAAGGAAAAAATAGATAGATTGTACTTTCAGTTGAGAAAACTATTAAATTGCCGCCATTCAGAACCAAAGATTGCCATGGTGGCCATGCTTTTCGTCCGATCAAGACGACATGCGCAATCTTTGTAGAGGCTATCACATACATAGTTGGCATTAAATTAGAAAACATTTGGACCTTTTCTTTCAGTAAATCAAAAACAATAATGGGTTGCGGTGGCCAAGTTTCTTTATAATCCAGAGTCGAAATGTGGAATGTTTGTAGAGTCAGGACACCATTCCTGCAAAGTATCTCTTGAATTGCACATGCAGTTTTAGAGAAGAATTGAATTTGAAAAGTTTACGGGATAGCCAACCATATGATGAATGCCGGACACAAAGTGATAACAAAGGCTAACGCGACTTTTTGTCAGTTGAGCTACAAATTCAGAAAATAGTTTGACTTTCTTCAAAATCTTATTTTTTAACAACGTAGGAACCTTTTACTTTCATACTTTATGCGTTTCCTGATTTCCTACTAAAATATCGTTTGTTTGTTTTTTTTTCTTTCTTGATAAATCGCAAATACGAGTATTTTGTCTCATCTTCATTGTCTGAATCTAAGAAAAATGCAAGAAAGAAAACCCCATTAAACTCTGGAGGTGTTCTTTAACGACTCTTTACAGGAAATGTTTTATAACTCTTGTTTTAATTTCAACTTCCGCATATAGTGTTATATAGTGTCCTATAACTAAACAATTCACGTTTTTTTTGGTTACTTTTTAGATCGAATATAATATTGAGCTTGAGCTTAAAACACAACTGGCAGTTGAAAGTGTCATTAGATCTATATGATGGAATCGACGCATACCTTTGTTGTTTTGAGCTCATACTTATGCGACAAGCGAGACAACTTCGGGTTGCTAACTATAAATATGTTGTAGCTGTCTCGTATTTTGATTTGTTTACATAAAATTATAGTTGCATTGTTCTTATTTTTAATCAAAGATATCATAATAGCAATAATCATGGATATAGTAAATGTTACAAGTTTAAACTGCTTGATATTTTAAACGCAATTAATTTAAATTTATAAGCTAATTTTCTCGCTTTTGAATTAAAAAAAAACGGGAGTGCATTAATATTAATGTGTGTTCGTTCGTGCAACTGCATTGAATGTATACTTCAGACAATATTGTTATTCTGTTTTGAAAATATGAGTGTGTTTGTTTGTTTGTTTGTTTGTTTGTTTTTTGGAGGGGGAGTTGAAGAAATAATTAAACAAATTAATTAGCAGACTGGTTGGTTGATAATAAGAATTCAACACTATAACACTTGGTAAAGTTTTAAGTAATCAATAAACTTATAAAGGAAAAATGTTTAAATGATTTGTCGATAGAGACTAGTGATTGGGCGGAATTCTGTTGTAATGCACTCGCGTTGTTAAGACTTATTAATAAATGTGATTTTGTAAAAACATTTGGTTTATTGCCTGCGATGCCGAAGTACAGTACAGAGTTTCCTATATCTGTCTCGTTTCGCGCTTACATCATTTTGGGCCATCCAGAATGATTTGAGATCTCAAGATCACGTTAAAGTTGAGTGGCGGATTCAGAGTGGGGTGGGGACGTTCGCCCCTCCTAAAAAGGGGAAAAGAAAGAGAAAGTGAGCGAAAAAAAACAGGAAAGACAGAGAGAGACAAAAACCAACGAGCGAGAGTGTGTTTAAAATGATAAATTTGTAGTCCTCAAAACCCTCTCAATTGCTTAAATCTCACCTGCTTCTATGAGCTTTGCCCCACCCCGCCCCACACTAAGGGCGCTGCGGTCCACAGACCCCTTGCCCGAATTTCGCCACCCCTAGCCCGATTTTCTGGATTCACCCCTGAAGCAATTTGTGACCAGCATTGTATCCGTCATTTCTAGTATATTTGAAGTTAGTTTTCCTAAACGTATGGAAATAATCCGTAACAACGGTAAGGTTAACTGTTCAATTAACAATATGAGGTTATATATTATGGTGTTACTTGACTCAGTATTAAGCAATATGCAGGGCTTGTTATACATCTTAAAGGATTCAGTTAAACAGTTCAACAGCGTTTTAAAAGGTAACTTAAAAAGAATGATAAAGTAGTGATTTTAAAATACATAGCAACAGAATACACCGGTGATATTATTAATAAGTTAAAGTTTACAGTCCTTGTCAATTACAAGTTGATAAATAAGTTGAGCAGTTGATTAATAATAATAAATCCGACATAAGATGTAATGCGAAAACTATAGATATGACTTTGTTGAATACACAAAATAAACTGCATCGATTTCAGACACAGAAATGCATTTTGAACATGATAACAGCCAATAGAAATTGGCGTGCATGTCAAAATTTCTTGATGAATCGGGCAAAAGCTAAAATGACTGAACTCTTTTATCCTATTTCATGAATTAACTACGGCATCCTGGACACGCAAGAATGTAAAATAGTGTATGAATTGCTACGAGTAATTTAAAAAAAATATCTAACATTTTTGTACAATCGGTAAAATCAAATGTCAGTTTCATATGTAAATGAGTAGAACCTCGAGGCAAAATAAAAACCACGTTACAAAACTGTGGAAAATAAATTGAACGCTTTTAAAACAATGGATATGTGTATGATGAGATTATACCAGATATAAGGTAAGCATTTTGCATGTTTCAAATAATTATGATTTTTTATTACATGCAGCACACCAACTGAAGAAGTACAGAAATCTTTTTTTAAATAAATATGTATGCAAAAAACAAATTTATCGTACAATTTAAGAATTTTAAATCATGTTACGTTGTATTAGCGCCACACGTTGTGTATTTAAAAGATTTTAAATAGTATTAAAAGATATATATATAATGTTAAAAATAAACTCGGATCAGTTATTGGACAATTCCAATAAAAAAGTTGGAATCGTGTTAATGGGGGATTCATTTTCGATAATTTTGGTTTTCTGTTCTGTTTGGATTTTCATTGCGGCCCTGTTAACGACCCTTTCACATGTAACATTCTGGTAATACACATCTACTTACAGGTTTCTCCTGCAAATTGTGTATTCGGTTTGTTTGTTTAATACAATAAGTGATATTATCTAATGCACAAAATAAATTTTAATGCAATACAGAAGACTTAGAATTCTTTGAATTTGGTTTTTAATTCTAAAAAATGCAAGCAATTTCATTTATGATACAAACGTCTTTTTGTAGGGCATATATTTTCTTTATCTCATTAATCAAAGTATAAGCAAACTATAAATCTATATTACGTCGCAATATGTTGTAATTAATATATATTAAAACTCATAATGTTAGCAGCAAACATGTTTTTTCTTATCCTTGAAATTTACTACGTACACTTAGAGTTCTTTAATGGTATATGGATGTGTTTACCAAGCTTTGAAGTATGCGTAAGTAAGAAACAGTTATTACAAAGTAAATGAATTTGTATAATAAACACAATGAAGATCATAATCAAAATGTTAAGCGTTTACCTGCTCTGGCATCCTCTACGGCTCCCCTCTGCGAATCAATTTATTTAGTAGAAAAAATAGCGTAACATTCTTGTAAATTGTAAACAACATTTGTTTGTTTTATGTTGAACGAAAACTTTGCTTCGAAAGCCATGAAATATTACTCGTCTTGCTTTATTCTTAACTTTATACAAATAAAAGGAATGTTTTATTAGTTTGTTTTATGTGATAAAACACTTTGCTTCACATGCCGTGAAATATTAGTCGTTTCTTCCTGTTTTAAGGATAGACAATGTGCAGCTGTTGCATATATGCTCTGATACTTTTTATATAACTTAACGTCCGGGGTATATTACTAGTACGAATCATTTGATATCGTCCATGGAATATCATTTGATAATTATAGAATATTACATGGCATTTTCCATATCGGCAATGATATCAGCCCGAGACTCCCATATCAAGCCCGAGAGTTTCCTCGAGGGCTGATACCAGGGCCGATATGGAAAATGACACGCCATGATCTGTTTATCACATATTTAAAAACCACAAGTCAATCTTTAATCAGAAAGACAGTTAAATATTTAAAACAAAAACGTAATAAATACAATTCAATTCTATTCTATTCTTTATTGCAAATTACACCCATATGGGTCAAAGCAACATTATAACATTATAAACAAACACATTAGCATACAAATACAAACATACTCGAAGTACAATAGTTATTATTTCTAATAAAACTACAAATGTAGTACATTTTAATCGACGTGGACCCTATTTTCGAATTATAAAATCCTTAATATAAGTTAAATGTTCTAATTTTGGACATATAATTTTACTCTTTCATCTGTATTTAAATTTGCAAAGCTATTGTCTATATTTTAAATTTTTGAAAACAAAATATCTCTTGGTCGAGTGTTAATTTGACAATGTAAAAGAAAATGTTTTTCATCTTCAATAACTTGGAATTTAGAACCCTGATGTTGCTTTATCTACTCATGATTTATTTAAAAGGTTCATGTTCATAACAAATAATTTTTTGTAGTATTTCTTGTTCATTCAAGGCTGTTATGAGTTTTGTTTTAGATACCTCCCACAATTTAAATATCTGGTTTATGTTATTTTCAAGAGTAAATTTTTTGTTACATGTCAAAACTTTTTTGCATTTAAAATGTACTGATATTATGCAATGATCAGATAGAAAATTTGGTTCAGTTACGTTTAAAAAATTTACATATTTTATTAGACCCACATCGGTTAAAGCATAGTCTACTGCACTAGAGCCGTTATGTTTATAACAAGTAAAATTTCCAAATAAATCTCCTGTAAGTCACCCGTTTAAAATTCGAACCTGGGAGGCAAAACAAAGATTAATTAGAGATTTTCCATGAGAATTATGTATTTTATCTATAGTGTTTCTTAGAATATGTTCATCATAAGTAAAATTATCTGGAAGAATATTATCAAATTAAATCTGTCTATATCTTCATTGTCTGTAAAATCTTTGTAAGCTAGCTGTTCTTGCGTTCATATCTCCTATAATTAAGATGTTACCAATATTAGACAAGTTAGAAATCTCATTTTCTAGGTCATTAAAATAAAATACAAAAAACATATACAAAACTCTAAACAGTTCAATATCATAGGTTTAGAAGAAAGCAAATATTTATCAGTTGTGTCACTCAGTAAAAACTCCATGTTATTTTTCGTTAGGTATTTTCGTTTTTATACTATCAACAAATGTAGAAGTTTTTTTTTTCTGCAGTGACAGCAACAAACCTGACGTCATCTGTCATGTTGTTAGTTGAAGAAGTCATCCGTCATTTTGTTAGTTGAGGTTCGTCTGCAATGTTGAAATAAGAGCGGAAGTTCAAAATTAAAGCAGAAGCTAAAAACCGATATCAGCCACGAGGGCTAATATCGATATTAGACCTGAGGGCTGATATCAGTCCATCACTTCCGGTCATATCAAATAAGCAAAAATGTTCATATTACTACCAAATATGTGATAACGTCCAATTTATAACGATAATGTGCGGGGTATATCAAATGATATCGTCACTAGTATATGATACGATAACATACGTTGTATGTCGTACGATAACGTCCAAGTAATATTAGACGATAACGTCTGGGGTATATCATACGATAACGTCCGGGTTATATTAGACGATAACCTCTGTGGAATATCATACTATAACGTGTGAGTTGTATTTGACGATAAAGTGCGGGGTATATCATTCTATAAGGTATGGGTTATATTTAAGAAATAATACATGAAGGGTGTGATGTTGTACTCATTTACACATGTGCTGGGCCTTTTTATTCGATTATTTTTGACCGAGCGTTAGTGAGGTAAAAAATATTAATATAAAGGCCCATGTGTAAATGAGTACATTATACCCAGAATGAATTATTACAGTTTTGATTTGACAACATCCTGAGTTTTAGATTCTAGCAGGCCCTATAGGTTATGATTTTCTAGCCGCCATTTTCATGATGAGAAATTTTTGGTCAAGAAATCCTTTTAAGTTTGCAATGTACGGTGGAAAAATACACTTTAACAAAACATTTATTGAATATTTTACCATATCGTGCTCTTGGTATGTCTTATTTATTTACTTTTATTTTAGTGAGAACTTCAAAATTCAGCCCTTTATATTGTAACCTGAAAAAACCTCTTGTGACGTTACGTCGCAATGCGCGTGTGCAAAGTGGGGAAATGTCAGTTAATATATCGATCGACGTTATTTAGACGTAATATAAGAATACACGATAACGTGTGGGGTATATCATACCATAACATCCTGTGTATATCGTACGATAACGTCGAGGGTACATAATACGATAACCCCCGGGTTATATTATACAATTAATGACTTTGATATAGGTCGCTATCAGGATTTATCAGCCAGAAAAAATGTAATATTCACCGAGCCGCTAGGCGAGGTGAATATACATTTTTGAGAGCTGATCAATCCTGATAGCGACCGTATATCAAAGTGATTAATTGTTTTATTACATGAATAAAACCACCATTTCCCTTGATCAGAAAAATAGAGGATGCCTTTTCTACTGGAGCCCTGCTTAAATTTTGTAATTGTTGTTACCCTTAATATTTTTTTTTTAATACTGCATTTTGATATCAATTTGCTGGTAATCCTGAAATTCCTGTTTCAAATATTGAGAAGAGTATAAATGAATCAACATATCGCATTGCCGATGTTTCTCCCATTTGTTGTTGTCATGCACGATGTACAATTAATACAATCAATTTGATTGGATGAATGAATTTGTTAAAACGACTATTCTGATTGGCTAAAACATAAAAGCCAAGTCGATATCGTATTCCGCTTGACTGCTGTGCAGCGGAATCGTTCAGCGTACAAACATTTTATGTAATTTTAGTATTGTTGCGATTTTTCGTGACCCAAAAGTTGTTTTTAGACCAATCAAAAACACGCAAAATCCTATTCCTGTAATAATAGACGATAGCGTGCGGGTTATATAATACGTTAACTTCCGGGATATATCAAAAGATAACGTTCTGTTATATAGACCCAAGTAACGTACACTGCAAAACAAATGTAAGCCGATGAAACTAGCCACGTGCTGAATGACATTTGTAACAGAAAAATATATTTGCTTGATGTATGTTAAGAGCATTTTAATCACGTGTTTATTGATGCATAGTTCAGTGCACGCAATCTGTAGACATAACATACTTCGGATCAAGTTTATATTGAGAGGTATAAAAAGACTGAATTGTCGATAAAATCGCATGTGAAAATAAAGTGGTTTAATTGTAACGTGATGTTGTTAAGAGCTGTGTTGTATCTTTTTTTATACTAAACAGGCAAGGAAAAGGGGGGGGGGGTAGATAACTCATGCACCAAGATCTCAATACCTATCATTAAAACCATTCGTAAGTGTATATAAATGTATCTAAACTTTTAAAATGATACTTGTGTTTAAAAAAACAAGCCTTCGAGTGTAGATGATACATCACAGTTTAAAATAAATAAATAGGTTTAGACTCGCGCTGACGATGCTACTTTTCACTGTTGTTGGTAACCAGCATTAAAAGAAAAAATCGCCACTTACTTTGGAAGATAAGATTTCGTTGATTCTCAGTTACCTATTAACAAGGCCGATCATTTCCACAGGATGGCTGAACCCTGCTTATAATTTTATCAATCTTATCAAAAGACAAAGTTTAACAACACCACTAAGGAGATAATATGTGTCTGTAGAGATTGCCGGTATAATCGCGGCCTATTAGCAGGAAAACGTTCCCAAAATATATAATTTAAATTTATAGCAGTTCTAACAATTTTTGACTGAAGGAACGATTAAGATCGCTATAATATTTATTTCGAGCTAAGTTTTAGTTGAATAAATTTTGTTACTCGAGAGTAATTAAACCGTTTCCAGCATTTTGTCTAATATATATTGTCATTACTTGACACTGTCAATTAAATAAAAGAAATTTTTAGTCTTCCGAAAATGGTCGATTTCTGGTGCAGATGAACCAGTACAGATAGGATGAGCACTCATATGTACTCGTTGCGTCATTCAATCAAAACGACGGAAACAAGAACGTTGCTATCATAATATTACAACGTTCTTTTTTAACGTTCGTATTTCGGGCGTTCTGATTGGATTTCTACTGAAGCCCATTAGTGCCATGGTGGTGTTTTTTCTAACTCGTTATTACGACTAAGCTAACTCGTTATAGCCACAGAGCTAACTCGTGATACAACTTACTAGATGTAACTCGTAAAAACAACTTATTAACTCGTTAAAACGACATAGCTAAGAAAAAAACTTCACCCTGGCACGAATGGGTTTCCGTAGATTTCGGATATTAAACAATGGAGAATTTATTGGATATCGCGATTTGAAAGTTGATGGATAACGGTAGAAATAGGTACTCTCATGCACTTTTGGGAAATAATTTTTTCGTCTTAAATTTCTATTACTCATGGAAGATTAACCGATATTTCTCTAAAAGGTTTGTAAGAACCTATAAATCTTCCTAGCCTTAGTGATAAACGTGTACACAGAAGATATTGCAACTTGTAACGGTTTTGTCAGTATGCAAACTTCATAATAATTTCAATCTGATTTTTTTATTATTTACCATTAAATATAAAGTAGTGTCACCGAAATGATGAACAGCCTAGGTTGGAAGCCTCTAGATGAACGCCGTAAAGAATTATGTCTCACTCTACTTTTTAAAATCTTGAACGACCTGGTAGTGCTACCCACTGACCCACTTGATTTATATTTAAACCCACGTAAACAAAGGAAATCAAACTCAAAAGCATTGAATTATATACATTGTAACACTGATACTTTTAAAAATTCGTTTGTACCGAGAACAATTAAAGATTGGAACTCTTTGGCAGATCAGTGTGTTACAGCGAAATCTTATCTCAATTTAAATCAGAATGATTAACTTTGAATCCAATATCTGCTCAGCGCGACTAACATCAGCGCACTCCCCTCCACTCAAAGATTAATGCTCAATAGTGAGCCACTTTTAAGTATATATACAGATACCATTGTAGTTTTGCTTGAAATTTGTTTTACAACATTTACCGGTTATACGTGTTTAAAACTCGTGTTTTTCTTGAAGACTCTAACATACAGATAAACATAAATTATTGACTCTTATTGTGGTTAATATTATTGCACAATTACTGTTAAATATTGTTGATGATTAGATTTTTGTGTTACAAACAGGTACACGAATCCCCTCAGAAAACAAGTTAATATTTTATTCCGTTTGACCGCTTGTGCAGCAGAACTGCATGTGCAGTTTTATTACTATTACGATTTAACATGACAGGAAAGTATTGTTTAGATGCGCAAAATTCTATTCATGTAATAAAAGAATTTCAAAGAAAGGCAAATATCATCTTTCTGTTACATTTCCCTATTTTAATTGCAACAAAAGAAAATCAACAAAGTAATGAATTTATTCATTAATGTACGTATAACAAAAACAAGTACTATCTTTAAAAAAAGATAACCGACGCAGTAAAGATATAAATTGAGTTATGCATTGAACTACAAATCGCCTTTATTGTGATACAAATTCCTCGTTTCAATAGACCAGTAATGTTTGGTAGAAATGTTTTTCTTTGGGGGGGAGGGGGGGGGGGTACTGACGGACAATTATTACTACGTGAATGAAATCATGAACCTATAAATTAACACTAGTCCCAGGTGAAACGAGTTTGAAATTATTCATTTATACATGTGTGACCCCACTATTTACATGTTTTCGATATTAACAGATTTACCAAGCATACAGTTAACCTAAAATTGATAATGTACTTTGCTGTACATGTACATGTATTCCAGAAAGTTTATTGCTATTATGTATTGAAACCCAATGCCTAAGATATAGAAATGAAGTTTTTCTGCGAGCACCAAAGCAGTTATACAATAATGTAAACAAATTTAATATTAGAATTTTTTTAATAAAATGTTTATAGCTTAAAATTTACTGAATAAGCAAAGTATACTTTACAATTGGAGCCACAACTCTCTATCTATGTGTGTACTACGACGGACGCCCAAGAACAATAATACATTTGATTTAATATCAACATGAATATAAAATGATTGTTAATTTGTATTTAGAAATTAATTAAAATTTCTTCTCTTCGTCTTTTTTACCCTCCATAAAAGCCCGCTAAAATCCAGCGTGTTAATATGCATTTAATTTGCGCTGTACTTCAAATAAAAAAATATTTAACATTTTTGTACAAGTTGTTTGATATAAAATTTTACAAACTGCAGCTCATCTCTATCGTTCTTTATACTTAAATTGCACTATGAAATAATTTTATAAACAAACAGACGGCAAAATCTAATAATAATAGTACACAATTTGAAAGGTGAATTACCATCCTGTTCCGAGCCCCTGTCCAATTTACCACCCTGTTCCGCACCCCGTCCAATTGGTTTTTAACCAATCAAGAAACAGAATTATTAGAGGTGAAGTGTCATGAGGTCAAAGGGTAAAAAGTGAATATACATGTAATACCGACTGCGTCGGAACAAGTTGAAATTTTTAATTTAGTTTGATGTTCAAAATTCACCTTCTGAAAATCATACATTACGCTACCGTAGACAGGTATGGAAAATTATACTTCTATTAATTAGAACGAAAAGGACGTTTTAATACTTTGGAGTATTATATAACCTCCCAGTAAGCGCGTAAACTTTTGCTCGTTTGTCATGAAGTTCTATCAGAAGAAATAGTTTTGATTTCGTCCAATAAGATTAAAACTACCGTCATATAATAAAGTAAAATATATTATTTTTCGCTGTTCAAAAATGTCAGCACCATGAGCATATTGGTATTTATATTAACCGTTAAACACATACGATTTCTACAGCATCAGGCACTACCATCAAATGATCAGCTTAATTTAACATCTCTCTCATTACATTAGTATATAAAATAGTTCTTGATCTAGCAGTTAACGCATTGTCTTACTGTGATCCCCCGGATGCATGTATGCATGAATAGAGTCTGGATTTCATATTGGCTATATGATATGATTCGTAACAGGACAGTTACTGTGGTCAAAGTTTAATTGGTTTTTGTTGGTAATTACATAATATATATATATATATAGTCTATACTGTGCTAAGTTTATATCTAACTACGTAAGCTATTCATTATTTTTAGAAATATTCAATCTGTATCTTGTAGAATGTTTTAAATGATTCGTTACATCGCGACATTACGCTGTCGCATTTAACCATGGCAAACCGAACACTTTTTTTTCCTTTCACCAAAACGCTTGTTTGCAGATTAACTCTGAAACCGCTAAGATCCAATTAAAGTTGTTCCAACATGCATGTTCTGTAATGGATTGCGAAACTTTGTTACATACGAATACTCCTTTCAATAGTTATTTCCCTTGTTGATAGTTGATAGTGTAACTTTTTACCTCATGAACCAGATGTGATAGAGACTGGGTTTTCGCTATTGGTCATCATTCGCCTTGACCTTGAAAAAGGTCACAAGGTCACAACTAAATTTTAAACCATGAAATAAATCTTGTACCAAAATGTAGATCATATTAAGGTCTTGAAAGGTCACAATGAATGAGTTTACTTTTAAAGAGTTATCTCCCCTGGCCCTCCCACCACAATTATCATGTACTGTATTCAACAATTAGGTAACCTTTCTGCAACGACCGTATTTCATAATATTGTTGCTAATATGTTTTTCTCTCTCGAGATTCCAGATTGCATTTTCCATTATGTTTGTAAGTTTCACACAAGAATATTTATCAACAAGGAAATAGTACTTATTAAAGGCGCAGATTCGTTCGTATTAATTATTCACTTTGAATAATACCCAGATACTGATAACAGTTTGCATAGTTACTTCATGGACTGTTTAATGAGACACGTGGTTTGCACATTGTGGCACATGTGGGGCTTATTGAACGTGGCAGTTTGTTAGAGTTATCGCTATTTCTCAAACATTTACATGTATAGTTACTATAATTATGTAATAATGCACGGATTTAACAGATAATCGATTTTCAGTCTCAAAGATTTCTTAGTGCTTAATTTAATTTGGAAATGAAAGCTTTATCTAATGTTCAGAGTTAAAGTTTTTTCTGTATCTCGTTACCTGTTCTAAGTTTGTTGTTTTTTTCATTTATTTAATCAATTCAAAGTCTTTCAATCAGATAGAATCTTCATACATTTATACTTTCCTTCCTTTTTATTTATTCACATGACTAAATGATCTAAGTGTTGATTTCTTATCATGTTATATCTCCGTATAATCAAAGTTCCGCATGCATTAATATCGTACTCGTTGGTACTTGATTACATACGACCCCTAGTGCCTCTATAAACAAACGTACTATCTTTGTATCAACAGTTCAACACCATGTTTAAAATTAATTATAATTCCTCAGTGCACACAATTTTTAGTTCCAAACGACAATGTCGTCAGCCTTATTCTAAATATGGGTTTCAATAGTTGGGTATTGGGATGGTTTAAGATAGCTCTACCCACACAGCTACCTATAGCGTCCCAAGGCGGGAGGGGCTAATAAAAGGATGCTCTGTCGTTGGGGATCGTTATTTGACCTTTCCCTGATCGCAGACCATTATGGATTAAGTTCTTGTGAAGTGTCTTCCTCCTTGCGATAAAGGCCCCTTGTATGTATTGAATGATAATCACGTATAGATTTTTTTTAACCTTGTTCGAGTCGTAACACTAGATTATGTATTAAATGTTTTTAACCTGCGAAGTCCCATTTCATTGATAATCTAAGAGTATGAGATATCCGACACTTTTCGTGTCTGTGATTCGAGCAACGAATTCAAATAATTAAATCATAGTTAGCGACTCACTTAAGGTTTATATACTCGCGTTTATGAATGATAGTAATCTTAAAACTTATAGTGAAGTCAATGACAAAATACTGAAAACCAAGGAAACCGTCAAAAAGACAATACACAAATCAGTCTAAGAATCTGGAAAACTTTATAACCAACAATCAAAAATATATTAACTACAGCAACGGTTTTGACTTGGTACATAAATATAAAAAAATGGTGGGTTAAGCTGGGTTTATAGCATGCCAAACCTAGTAATAAATCGGTGTATCCAATAATCATCGCATCACATTCACTGTGTACTGAATTTAAAAGTTGGAAAAACTATCATATTTTACGAATATTTTTAAACAGGGAAATTGTATCTGTAGTAAAACTTATTAAAGGCGCGGACGGTTTTTTTTGTCTTTTAACCTTGGTTGATAAGTTTATCCCGAAGAAATTGGTGATGTTTGCAAAAAGGGCGGGAAAAAATCCAAATAGTAGTGAACATTCCCTGAAATTTAAATAGGCTGCAGTAGCAAGGAATTGTGTCCTTCAGTCGTTTCTACTTTTAAGACAAGTCAACAGTATAAACGTGAAAATAACAAATTTTTTGAAGGCCAGAAGGCAAAAGTATTTAAAACCTGTAATAACCTGCATGACTGCTATGTAAAACTTGAATTTTGGTTTAAGCATCACCAGTGGCGTTCAAGGGGGGCGGGGGGTAGCGGCGTACGCCCCCCCCCCTTTTAAAAGAAGAAAAGGAAAAAAAAGGGAGGGTAAAAACCAGCGCCAAAGGCAAAAATGTAATCCTTGCTCGTCCTCGCCATAATTTAATGAATTAACGGTACTACTTCGTTTATTATGATACATGTATCTCTGTTGTATATACTGTACCAAATAAAGGTTACTGAACACTATAAAAACCTTGTTCGTGGCCTTCCTATTCCGATATCCCCCTTTTACGCCCCCCTTTCAAAAATCCTGTATCCGCCCCTGATCACAGGTGAAACTATCTAGTGGAGTGACAAACAAATCCTGTGCAGTGTGTCATCCCTCTAAAACAGTTTCACCCGGTGCTACCTAACCACCCCAACCACCTGCCCCCGAACCGCCTAGCTACGCCTCTGTCAGGTCCCCCCCGCCCGCACCGCCTAGCTACGTCCTGTCAAGTCCCTCCCTTCACGGCCATAGCTACAACCTGTCAAGTTGAATATATTTTAAGGGACAGACCATTTAACTTGAAGGGGGTCCTTGGTTTTTTGTTTTTCTTCAGAACATTTTTTTTGCGAAGAGCACGGGAAAAATATTTTTTTTTTAAGGCGTCGCGACAGAATATTTTTTTCATTATTAGCATTATTTTACATGTATATAGCAGAAATCCTTCTTCAGAATAGTTTTTTTCTTACCCTCTGCTTCCAAAATATTGTTTTCATCAAAAAACATTTTCACAAATATTTGGTAAGTAAAAAACCAAGGCCCCCTCCCTCCCTGCAAGTTAAATGGTCGGTTCCTTATGAGCAACAACAAAAACAATTTTCAAAATTTAATGTTCTTATTTAATATAGCGCGCCTTCTTCTGTCGCTTGTTGACACAATGTTAAGGTTCACAATGATGAAATAAGGTTTATTACATCATTTACCATGTACTGAAAGGTACGTTAGTAGGTCAAACTCCACAATTATCTTACGTACATGTCATCAGTCATGAATTTTATTCTACACGCCTACATCTGACATAAAAATATGTATTTCTTTGGTCAAAATGTACAACCAACTTCTTTTGCTTTGTATATAGTTACCATATAATGTTTATTAAAAAACTTCAATTATGAGAGAAGAGTGTGCTAAGGGAGGGGGAGTGAACATGTGTTTATAATTTGAATAAAATCACTATAAAAATCTTTTTGCATACAAACATGGTTAAAAAAATATTCAGTTCACATGTACAACATGTTTTGTATATATAATTTATTGCATCAGCTAATAATGAATGTGTGCCTGTATACAAATATTGTATGCGTTCATTAATATATGTTAACACCGTCTAATACATCATAAATATTTATGTCGTTTTGAAATAATATACTAAACTGCATTTTGTCAAATTCTGTGGGAACGTAGAGTGATATTGTGAGCAGATACGCAACGAAAAATGAAACAGGGTTGATAATAAAAAACGAATCAGATCAAGGTAAAATAGCGGTGCGTCTAAGTAAAAGTATCTAGGTGTATAATATTTAAAATACGTACATTATGCAACTTTTAAAATGTTCTTGATTCGTAAAACGTGTATCGCAGTTTCATAATAAAAAGAGCTATATCATATACTAAGAATGAAAATATAAAATGCACATATGACATATGCTAAAAACTAACTTTATTAATAGTCAGATATCTATGTTAACAATTAAAAACTTAAAAGAAAGATTCTGCAATTAACATCATAAAAGTAAAAAAGTAATCAACTTCATTTAAATTCATATCCTACCTAAATCGCCAATCAAATAATATTTGGCACAAACATTGTACGTAATGACAGTTCCAAGAAGCTAATGTCAATAGTCATCTTTTAAAAGATATTAAAATATTTTATTCTCTTGTCTTCAAGTAAAGGACAATTGAACAGTAAATGTTTGTGATATCTTCATGTCCGTCAGAATATCATAGCGGACATGGATCGCTCTCGGAAATGTGCATACTAACGAGGTTCTTTCTTAAAGCCAAATAACAAGTCGGTGCTAGCAACTTCAAACTGGATGATTTGAAGTTTTTTGCAATATGCCTTATTACATATTTAAACATGACAAAGAAAATACAAATTTAAGCTATAGTAACGTCTATAAGTAGCGTATGTACATTGTATCTTTTTTAAAATGTTGAATCAAAGTTATACAAACTGAAATTATCAAAATATTAAGTTCAACGTTATATGATAGGGACCCTTACAGTTCCTTTGAAGTCCAGTAGTCACGTGACGTCTTCAATAGTTACGTAACATGTATGTCTTACATGATTGTCAAGTTGTTAAATAGAGCGTTCCAGAAATTCCATAACAATTGTCTGAAAGTTTTTGCTGTTATTTTAAAGTAAAACACTGATTTTTATCAGTAAAATGTATTATTAAGAATACCTTAAATTTTACTTCTGTTCTCAGATAAAATTCACTTCGTGACGGTAGAAACTTCCGGAAGAAAAAAATCAATATCAGCATAAGGCAGATTTTGATAAGCTAATACAGAATGTAGATCACTTTTTATCACTGCCCTCTAAGAGCCGCGCTTAGTATAATATATCAGTCCTGCTATTTTAATTGTTCTCGTCGTATTTGAAGTAGATATTCGGTATGTAATTTTTAAGTATGGTGACAAAAAGTATGATTACAGTTCGCAGACTTCGACGATTTATATGTTCTACATACCATTGTGAACATAGCAAATGAATATATAGCACCGACTCTAACATATGGAACATGTAACTCTCAGTATGGCATGAACTAGGCCCATCGCAGTCTGAACTTCGTGGTATTGACGTCAGTATCAATCACAATTGTATAAATTTTACGATGTAAACTGGTCGCAAAACAAATCCCGATTCTTCAGTGAGAGACCAGGTGGCGATTACCAGTTTATTAACTTGTCCGAGTGGTTACGGTAGTCATCTACTATTTATCACGTGGTCTGTCGACAATAAGGTTGCGGGTTCCAGTCTATAACTGAAGCCAGGTTGTACTCGACTAAAACCTTAATGTGACAAGGAAAACCAGTTTACCTACCTCAGGTTGGGTGTTTTCTCCGTTTACTTTGGCCATGATATAGCTAAAAATGTCAGAAAGTGGCGTTAAATACCATGTAAATTAAAACAAACATAAACCTCCGAAGTGAAGACTAAACTCTAACGGTTATGAAAACGGTTACGCATTTTTCTGGTCAGCAGCAATCTTCTATCAGAAAATATAGATATGTTGGGAGGCACTCAAAAAACGTTTTTAAACACACACACACACACACACACTCACACACACACACACACCCTCCCTCACACACACAAACACACACACACACACACACACACACACACACACACACACACACACACACATTTTCCCTGTGCAGGTGGAAAAGATATAGTGCTACAACAGAATAGAAAAGTCCTAATTTGAAATATGAAATCTCGTTTGTTGTACATGTGCATTTCAATACGTTATTATCGTCAATTACCTATGAAACCACAATGTCTTCTCGTCGCTGTGATATATCTGTTAAACATTATATATTCTCTCCTCATACTCTGGGTTTACATCGGCAAATTCTTCAGCATAAAAATATACCGGTGTGAAAGTTAATAATATCATTTCTCTATAAAAATTGAACAACCGAGTGTCCATGTTAAACTGTTACAAAACCTAGATGATATAGTAATTTTTCTGCACCATATATTTTATTTGTATTTTCTGTATTTATGACTTGTCTTTTCATATGGCAACGATAAAACGCATCTACTATAGGTGATTAAAATAAAAACCTGACTAACAACATAATTGATAACCCGCTGGCAACTTGGTACGTACATGTACTTGTCAATTTGTAAAACATTTATTGCCGATAGAAAGATCCATTATATACCCCTTTACTGGATACAAATTATGTAACGAAACGTACCTTTGATTTTGAAACGAATAAGGCATCTCATAAAAAGCACCATATTTTACATTTACAACGCAATTTTTTGCGATACAAAGTTAATTCTCTTTGTTTTATAACGACTTCCGGTTTGTATTGTAACGTTGAAATGTTTTTATTCAGTCATGTGTGATTTTATTAAAATACAAAATAAAATAATAAGGTAATATGTTAATACACAGTAGCTTAATAAATATGTAATATTACTGTTGACTTAACAAGAAAACAATATAAGGACGAGACTGAGAAACGGGAGTGTCAATAAATGGTGATATAATGTTGTATTTGTCACTATATTTTTGTGGACTGGACATTATTAATATTCGTACATAAGAGAATGATTCCTTTTCATAATAAACAATATTACGTAATTATACCATTGTTTAGCTCAGCCTAATATCAACAATCCTAACCTTTGTTTTTTAAAACAAGTGTGCGGATTAAATTAACTAATTGATTGATTGATTGATTGATTGATTGATTGATTGATTGATTGATTGATTGATTGATTGATTGATTGATTGATTGCATTAAATACGTGGACAACCAAAAGTCAAATCGGAAAATCGGACAGACCAACGGTACAGTATAAAATTTTTTGAAGATTTGATTGATTGATTGATTGATTGATTGACAAACAGTGAGATATATTTCAAATAAATTCAGAAAGGGAACACGTTAACAAACAATAACTCCAATATTTGTCTGGTAAAGTTTTTAACGACATGCTTTTAATATCTTAGTATGCAATTATCATTCTTAGATTCACAGTAAATAGTTGTGGTACGTTATTGCTTTCAAATTCTAACTAATTATGTTTGAACATAAAAATACTTCTCTGTGAATAACACTGTACATTATCATTGCATCAAAAGAGGTAAGATCTACAAAGAGATATGTTTAGATAGTTCAGGAATAAATTAAGATGTCGGCTCGTTATGAGTGGGAAATGATCAAGCTAACCTTGAGTAAGGGAATTTTTGTTTGCAAAATATTAACAAACAATAGATATATTAATATGTATTCTTAATGCTTTGGAATTCTAGCTCTTTCAGCCCACCCACAAACACACAAGGAACCTAATTGTGGTACTTTGATTGAACGGTTGCTTATGAGAACAGGTTTTTATCCATATTTTGGAGGAGATCATGAAAAGAATTAATAAATAAATACATGGAAGGGGATAGAACCGTGGAAAAGAAATTTAGACTCCCTCGGAAAAAGTATACAGAGTTGGGTAGGGACGGAGAAATTTGTACCGGGTAAAACGCGGCTTCTCTTTTTCGAAATCCACAAAATCTTAACCGAGGAAGCATCATAGCACCCCTTAAAAAGTTCTCCAATACAGTCCGCGTTTTAGCTACATATTATAACCTAACAAACCCCCAACCTCTTAATTTAATCACTGAAAATCCTATGTCGGTAAACAAGAAAGAGATTACAATAGACGGTCACTGTAATGTCCATTCGACATTCATGTTGTCCAAACAACTTTTCCTGTACCTCATCAGGCAAGTCTTTCACCTTTATTATCTTGTTCAACACCAAACAGTAATCATGATATAGCTGAAATATATCTTACAGATAAAATCAGAGTATGGTATAATAAATGCATGTTTCAAAATAAACAGTTGTAAATGTGCACCGATGCAATGCGATAAAGATTAAAATGATATAAACAGAAACATTATATTTAATTAATAAATGTATTATTAAATTAACTGTGAAATATATGTATTAAATAGCTATCCGTTTGTATAAATATATAACATAGTTAAAGAGATCATCTGGTAACTGCACATTTAAGAAAGAAAAATATTACATCACGTTACTGTAAGATCTTATTTAGAAAAATGAGCAATACAACACAGATATATTATTTTAATAATACACATTTAATTATTTTTAACATATGTTTAACAACATAACCCTCGTCTAAATATAAAACGCTGTTTATCATTCCCCAGCGCAATTAAATCGTTTTAAAATATATTTTAAATACATAAACGAATATTTTCCACATTGTATGTTTGTATTTTAACGTGCATCGTCATGGGCATATAATCCTTCAATTGACCAGTGGAGAGATCTTAGGGTCGGTACCAGATCCGGCTACAACTAAGGGAGTCAAATATCACTTCTTCATGACTTACAGGGAGCATCCTATGAATGTCTCCAAACTGTTGATTTTTTCAGGTGGCGATATTCGGTAAGAAATGGTGAGAGTGGAGTGGGGGGGGGAATTGAACGGTTTAATTTCAATTAGATTGGAAAAAAATGTAGCTATAATGTTTGTATGTCTGTTGCTGTATTGCATGCCGTCTAATCTGAAATTTTAAGAAAATGCCGGCAGTAATGCATTGTTTCCTTTGGTACCAACAAAAAATATGTGGCCTTTGCCATTTATCATCTGTATCAATGCTATCCCACACGTTGTACCACTGATTTAAAGTCGATAAAAACATTCTTCCAGTTTCATTATAGCGTGATTCTAATATTCAATGATGGATTATGTCAGTTTATCACAGAAATATATCACATTTCCTGCTTTATCTCACGTAATATCTTTCTCCGTTATCGATAATCTGTTAACATGAGAACGAACAGATAGACGACGTGTGAATTTAGTTTCGTATCTGCTTTCATTATGTAAATTCATTGTAAAAATAATTGCTGAGATTTAGAACTATTATGAACTAAGTTCATTGATTAAATGTTGCTTAACGTCCAGCGAGCAATATTTGAGCTAGATTCAGGACGAGAATAAGTTTATAAACAATATATCAACGCGTGGGAAAGACGGACCTACGGTAACACAATTTTGACTGTCACTGGAAAAGTATGGATTAATAGGTAGGTCCAAAGAATTTCGCCGTTCATAGCTACAATTAGCTTACTTTTTGTAAATACATACAGTTCGTTTTAAACGTACAAGCTGCGTGGCACTCTCCAAATAGACTAACCACTGTAGTCCGCTGCCATACTCTCCGTATTATGACCAGACAAACCCCCACGTAACCATCAGACCAAACAGTAGAACGTCCCTATCCACCGCCATAGCGAAGACGCAGGGCAAGTTGGTAGAGCAATAGACTTGCCACATGCCACTTAAAGATATTTTGCTATTATAGCGTTACAGCTTTATTATCAACATTTCCTATATACCATCTACTTGTGTATAAAGACTTTATAGTATATAGGAAATGCTGAAAATAAAGATTTATAATCTATGAAGTCCAGTCGAGCACTGGGAGCGCTGCAAATATGGTCTCTGATTATGATGCTTTAGTGTTTTGTTATAAAAAAATTTTTTATTGATTGATTGATTGATTTTAATCCACCGTTAAGTTTTTACAGAACACTTAATTGATAAAAATATACGGATTATTACCAATAAACATAAAATAGCCAAGATACTTTATTATAGTTATTTTACTGCACCTGTTCATGGTAATACCAATGGCTGGGAACTACTTACTTAATGACAAAAACATACTGCACTTCTCCGTGCTGCTTATATCGTGTACAACCTTGCTTTGGGGACACATATATGCAAGAAGATAAATCAGCCCTGACCATGTTCTATTCGATATAGATACTAAGAGTATGACATACTTTTTATAGAAATACATTACTTGTAGTGGTATTACAGTTCAAATAAACTTTTGTGGATAGCAGGGATTATTAAAAGACTATATTTTCTAAATATATATATTGTCACATGGTTGGGAGGGAGAATAGAATTTTCTTTTGTATAGGCTAAACTATTTTTTTGTTCGTTATTTCCCGGTCCCTACCCTTAAATAATGAGAAACATTCACGTACAAAAAAGATCTGCAATTGAATTATGAGAAAAGGTGCAATATTGATTTTTAGGCTTGGTTTAAAGATGCATGGATCATTTTATTGTAATGAGATCAGATTAACAAGTACTATCTTTAAAAAAGATAACCGACGCAGTAAAGATATAAATTGAGTTATGCATTAAACTACGAATCGTCATAATTGTCATAAAATTCCCCGTTTCAATAGACCAGAAATGTTTGATGGAAATTTTTTGGGGAAGTACTGACGGACAATTATTACTACGTGAAAGAAATCATGAACCTATAAATTAACATTAGTTCCATTAGAAGCGAGTTGTAAATCATTAATTTTTACGTGTTTTCAATATTAACAGATTTACCAAGCATACAGTTAACTCAAATTGATAATTTACATACAAATACTTTGTTGTACATGTACATGTATTCCAGAACGTTTATTGCTATTATGTATTGAAACACACTGCCTAGGATATAGAAATGAAGTTTTTCTGTGGGCACCTAAAGCAGTTATACAATTATGTCAACAAATTGAATATAAGAATTGTTTAATAAAATGTTTATAGTTTAAAGTTTACTGATTAAGCAAAGTATACTTTACAATTAGAGCCACAGCTCTCTATCTTTGTGTGTACTACGACGGACGCCCAAGAACAATAATGACACATTTGATTTACTATCAACATGAATATAAAATGATTGTTAATTTGTATTTTTTTAAAGAAATTAATTAAAATTTCGTCTCTTCGTTTCTTTTACACTCCAAAAAATCCCGGAAAAATCCAGGGTGTTAATATGCGTTTTGATTTGCGCTGTACTTCAAATAAAAAATATTTAACATTTTTGTACAAGTCGTTTAATATAAAATTTTACAAACTACAGCTCATCTCGATCGTTCTTAATACTTAAATTGCACTATGAAATAATTTTATAAACAAACAGACGGCAAAATCTAATAATAATAGTACGCAATTTGGAAGTTGAATTGCCAATTTACCATCCTGTTCCGAACCCCTGTCCAATTCATTACCCTGTTTCGAACCCCCGTCCAAATTGGTTTTTGACTAATCAAGAAACAGAATTAGGATCACCTTACTTGCTTTCGATAGGTGAAAAGTCATGAGGTCAAAGGTTAAAAAGTGAATATAATACCGACTGCGTCGGAAAAAAATCCACGAGGTACTTGCAATGATGGTACATGTAAACGCAGTTTGTGATATATTAATACACCTGTGTTGCTGGGATCCTCCGCCAGATGTCACCGCCTCGTGAGTTCAACAAACTCCTCGAAATTTAATATGTTGTGTCGAAGCAATAAGTTACTATAGTTTTTGTAACAAGATCAACTCAACATTGTACATTAGGTAACTAACTAGGAAGGCGACAGACTCGAATCCAACTTCGGAGGGTTACTAGGAAGGCGTCAGACTCGAAGCCACGATTTGTTGTAATACAACCGTTGTTACGATAAATAATTTGTTTCCAATTTTAAATGCAATTTATAAATTCGTCTTAAAACCCCCAAAAGATAATTATACGAAATATTATTAAACAAACAAACAACATATTTCAAAAATAAACTGTGATTTATATTTATTACGCAGATTATATGTTACGTAATCAAAGTTTTCTCAATTGCATTTATTCAGTTGCTTATTGCACTAAACGAAGCTAATTCCCACATAAAAGGGACACCTTTTGTATTTTATCAAAAGATAATATGCACCTGTTTAGTATTCATCAGACAGATAAATGTCAGATAATGCTAAGATAAGATAATTTTTGTTTCTATAAAGTCTGTGTGACTGGAAACACATTGTATACACGAACTGCGGCTTAAAACATATCACTAGACTTGCCACTATTCCCTTTGAATTTTTTGCTATTATAGAGAAATAAATGTTTATTATCAGCATTTCTTATACTATCTACTTTTGGGATAGTATAGGAAATGTTGATAATAAAGATATATCTCTCTTATAGCAAAGAAATTCAAAGGGAATTGTGGGAATTCTAGCGTATCACTAAGTCTTGTCTTTTTGCTTACTAAGTAACTGCTATTCTTAAGACTGAATCTAGCGCACCGCGGAAAATAATTTCATACAAGTACTGTTAATGTAAACGGATAATATTATTCTTATTTTATTTGTATTGCGCATATTATATTAGCTCACTGTGTGAGACTTATTTTATACAAGTACTGTTAATGTTAGCGGATAGTTCTGATTTTATTTGTATAATATGGTTGTTTAATTTTTTGTTTGTTTGAACGGTGTTTAACGACACTTTCATCAATTGTTCAGATATATAGTGGCGTCCACAGAAAATCGCCGACATTTGCTAAGGAAACTGGCAATCCTTAGATTGGAAGTCGAGCACACCCTGCCTGCCCTGAGACTTAACCTCAGTGTTGAAAGACACTGTGATCAATAGTAGACCACTCCCGTAACGACTGGTAACTTTTTGTTTGATAATAAGAACAGAAAGACTCGAAACATACAACAAACAAATTATAACAGTATCAGTACACTAAGCGAAGTGTTTGAAAAGGTATCAGTTTGCTCAAATGGGTGTGCATTCCATAGTTTGTTTTACTTATCAGTCTCCAGATTACTGTGTAAAGCTTAGACTTTCTGGAAAATTATTGGATATCAAGGGTGACACATGTAGGGAAAGATTTGAAGGCTATACCAGTTTGGTTACTTTTAATTAGGGCTTTTTACTGTTTTTCGAAATTCTTTACACATTTTGAAAAGTGTTTTAAAGACTATATTTGAAATAATACGAAACACCTTTTAGTTAGAAAATCTATTGTTATTATTGTATCCAACCAAACTAAGTAATCATAAATTTATCTTAGTTGGTTAACCATGACAGCTCATCGTTTCGTTTAACAAACTGATTAATATGCACAAATTTCTTAAAATAAAACGATGCAAAAAGCTTACCTTTGATATAAATTTACACTTTGAAGTAAGATCTAAAGGGTTGATAAAGATTTAATTTTACTGTGATTGTTAAGTGTACTTCATGTGGACTTTTTAGGTTCAATTGTGCATAGTTCACAATGTAAGAGAAGATTCGTTTACATCTTATATAACACGGGATGTAGATATGTCTAACCACACCCCAAACCTGTACAGTACACAAGAGTTGCATTTACACGTACACATATTAATTAATTGTACCATACGTGTGTTAATTTTAAACTGTAACGGATAGGTTTTTACGATGCACTGGTCGAATGAAGATAATGTTATCAGTTAATCGTTGATTGCTCAAATTTTATTTTCAAAATATGTTTCAAGTAAAATTGAATCTATAAACAGGGCTCGTTTGTTAGTACTAAATTTAAAGTGAGAGGATTAACCATATGGGTTAGACTTGCCACAAGTCCCTCTCATTTTGTTTGCAAGTGGATAGTATGCGAGATGTTGATAATAGAGACGTATCTCTCGAATAGCAAAAACATTCAAAGACACTTGTGGCAAGTCTACCTGACTGAGTTTATATTTCAATAATAAACGTATCGTGAAAGTAGTCGTTACCTCATATGATCTGAAGTCAAGGTTTCCAGGGGCGGATGCAGCCTCAAATGAATGGGGGGGTCCAAATTTGTCATGGTGAAATGCCGACCACGCAGAGGTCGTATTACGGCAGGGGGTCTGGGGGCCGCTTGCCCCCAGAAGCTCTGAACGAAATGGTGTAAAATCCTGCATTCCGATTTCCTGACACCTAAAACATGTCCGTTAAAATGTCATTTTGTTATGCTAAAACAAAAAAAGAAGGCTTTTTTCAAAACTTTTTGATAGATTCACACAAACAGTTAACTTTCAGTGAATTTGCCCACAATCGTCGTATAACTAAAAAGTTTCTATTCCCTATTCGATCTTTTATAAACGCAATGAGGTACCTAGAAGGGGCATCCGAATATCAGAATAGTTAAAAAGACAAGTTCACATGATTTACGATTAGTTATAACTTCTAAGCCGTCGAAAAATAAACATTTATAAAACTGCCAACACAAAAGTAGGGGTCCAGACCCCAAGCTTGTCAAAACGAAAGGGGGGGTCCGGACCCCCTGGACCCCCCCCCCCTCTGGCTCCGCCACTTGTTTCCGTCTTGAAACTTGCAAATCCATATCAGCCCCGCTATAGTAACAAGTTAAGCAGTGGTCCGTGGTCCGTGGGAACCCTTCCTAGTATTAAGTGGTGTAATGATTGATTGATTGATTAATGGTGTTTAACGCCCGAGCAGCAATATTTCAGCTATATTCAGGCGATGAACATGAAATGGATGATTAAATGAACATGAAATGATGATGAATGAAAATGGGATGGGACACAATTAAGGAAAAAAATAGGGGTAACGGATTTTAGATTGCCACTGGCAAATGGGAGGATGGATAGGGTCGGGCAATTTAGCCTCCTGTAGCGGGATCGAAATCCCTACTCATAGCGAATACTACAGCAGCGTTCTTTAACGTGAGAGGAACGTGGCATTTTTCCCAACACGGTGCACTAATATGGTTTGCGGTCAGGTTTGCGGTCAGGTTTTCCGTATTATGGCCTGACAACCGCAGCATGCCAGGGGTACCCCATTCAACCACCTGGGGAACACATCCCAGTCGGTCTTTAGGCAAACAGACCTGACACGCCGGTCAGGCTACTGGGCGCTATTTAGTCGCCTTTTACGACAAGCTAGCGCGACTGCGGTCTATTCTTTTAGCCACCCGGATCTCGCACGGGGCAGTGGTGTAATGACATGTAGGGATAAGCGCATCGCATAACAATTGAAGTATGCCAGGATCTAAAGACGGGTGAATATTGAACATTTGAAAGTGACTCAAGCTCTGTTGTACAATAACAATTAGCCAAAGATTAAGTCCACAGACTTTATTTGCAATTTGTACGTTTGCTTATGCATTCAGTCGTAACGATTTACTTTTCCAATTACAGTATGTGCTGATAAATGTACTAGTGCTGACATTATAGTGTTATTATTGTAAAGGTCACACCTTTCACAGCAAAATCCTGCTTTACTAACAGTTTATATTGTCACTGATGATATATGATACCGTTGTGAAACCTTGTCCTTTGTATAATCGTGTTATTTCTAGAAAGTGAAAAAGGAAGAACTTGTAAATTTATGTTGAAACCGGATAACAGTTTTTTGGCATGGTGATAGATAGCAATAATCATCACACAGTAGGTTTTATAAACTAGAACCTGGGTGTTATCAGCTGCAGATTCTAAATATCCTTAAGCTTTAAGTGTAGTTAACAATGCTTAACATGAAACAGCTAATAGTATGAAAGCGGTGTTTTGTTTATTTACGAATATTATAATAAAGTATTAATGAAGTGAATAAAACAGGAATTGATGTTTTACAGTTGAGCAGTGCCTCCTGCATGGCTCAACAATATAACAGAAACTAGATTTTTTATTACATATTGTTAGGATATTTTGTTTCATATTTATTGGATATCGGTTTCAAAATATAATGATGCCAGTGGCAGATGTCGAACTAACAAGTAACCGAATTTCAAAAAATATGAATAGTTTATGATGCAGGATTACTGGCAATTTTAGTGTTGGATAATTATAATTGCAACGGAAATAAGACTTAATTATCGTTTTCCCAGTCATTTGATGCATTTCGTGCCATAACGACCTGTGAAGGTAAGTCAAGTTGTCATCACATAAGCTGTTCAATTCATTACTGCTAAAACAGTAAATTGCTTCCCAACGAAAAATATTTTGATTTGTTGTACAAGTGAAGCTTACTGTTAGAAGTCAGGTAAGTCGATTACATGCTTACAAGGGAAGGTTTTGTACGTGTATTTATACATGCATTTACAAGACTTTTCTTCATCTTCACTACGAAGATTTTTGCTATCAAACATGTTACAAAATCACTATAAACCAGTAAATTATTACACCGCTACTGCCTATAGGACTGTTTGTGTTCGTTATTTAGTTCGTCAGTGTGTGGGTGGGTGTGTGTGTGTGTGTGTGTGTAGAGCGTGGTAGATGTAGCATCAGGGAGCATTAGCTCACAGTAACTTGTTTGTGTGTAAGTTTAACATATTAGATTTTGCGTAACCACACTATGACACAAACATTTTACACTTGTGATTTTAATGTTTCATGACAAGTAGCGTGCGCACAAAAAGAATGAGACCTGGATGTTTTGCTTTGGTGATTTCCGGTACAGTTTGTCAGTATTAAAGTGTATCTCAAACTTTTTCTCGTGGTCTAGCTGAGACGTGTCGTTTAATGTTTCATTAATTTCTTGTTTAATCGTTGTGAATGAACTATTTGACTATACAAAGAATAGAGTCACGTGATAGAGTACAAACAAAAATGACATAATTATGCAAGAAACTATGAACTTAATTTAACATGACAAATGTAACAGAGCATACAATATTCAAAAACAGTTATAGTAACATTTTTATGTCTGCTTTATTCCTAGAGAAACATTATAAGTAATACTGTGTTTGAAATTAGTTTGAAATTAAAACATTCCTTTCAAATTACCACTGTTAGTCGTGGTATAGTAATTTCAGTTTCAGCATACGTTTATGTTCTGGGTTTGATTTCCATTATCAGTACATTATACCTTAATACACCTAGCCCAGGTACACTTGTTTTTATCAAACAGTATGTTTATTTTTGTAAATTGAACCCAAGCTTTTCCTGTATTCTATTTCAGACATCATATGCACATGCTATTAATAAAACATAATACAAATATTTTCAGAAAAAAATTATCATGATATATGATAACGAGAATTTAGACTGATTACTATTCTATTCTCGAGACATTTGTTACTAGTAGAAATGTTTTGTGTGAAAGCGCATGCTGATGTTTACTCTCTGTTTTGATAAAACCTGCTTTAATCAGAGAACTGTTCATGTGTGATGTTATAATTTAACTAACAAAGATATTCTACACTGATACTCATTCCCCAAGACGTCAAACGATATATGTTTTCTTAATAATAATTACATATCATTGATTTAATAGAAAACGATTACATGTCTACCACTTACATGTAATGATAATCACGGCATCCCACTAAGAAATCTATGTTGATGATGCAAAAATGAGTTAGTAAAGAAAACATGCTAGAAACGATGATGTGTGTTATTTAATAGACGCTATTTACCCTTTGAATAAGAGTGCCAACAGTAACAGCCTAATTAAATTTTACAGATGTTAAATGATTTACTGCGCAATATAATTTTTAACTCATAAATTTTTGCATTTAACTGCTCCTAATTTCACACAATTAATTGCAACTTCTGTAATACTTATAAGTTAAAATGGCGCAGATGGTTTGCTTCGACCATACATTCCCAGATCCTTTTGTTTAAATCATTGATATTGATAACTAGCGTTTCCTTTGCAGACTTTGTACTGTGCTTGATGTGTGTATCTTTTAAGAATATTAGAGTGAACATAAGACCGTTTAACCCCCTTATTGGTTACTGGTTGGTAGTCCAACTGTCTAATGGTTTGGCCTTTCGATACTTTTGTTTGTGTGTTAAAATATTCAACCAGATCATTCTAGATTTTTAGCATTGTAATTCTGTTTTTATTGGGTTTTAATGTGGGGTTTATTACACTATTTGTAAACTATGAATGATTGCCTGGCAGATAAGTGTATGGTAACATTTCAGTCTTTGTACTTCTTTATTATAGTATAGCTTGAATTCCAATTTATATGACAGCAAATATTGGCCTAATGATTAAATCAAAAAGGAATGGGGTCTTCGCTGATGGTATGTATTTCACAATAAAAGTTTAAAATACTTTATCTTACATGTATCATATACACAATTTGCACAGGATACATGTTATATGATTTTTCATTCATTTTAAATTTCGTAAAGGAAGCCGACATAACGTCTTTACTGTTAATTATATCACTCGTAACAAAATCTTTCGTGACATAGTCAGAACTAACTGTATGTAATTTTACATGTAGTGACAACATAAGCAAATATTATGCATTAAAATCTGCATTCACTTGTTATAAAAATACACATTCACATAGCAAGTAAGCTTGTCATTTTACCATCCCCAAAAATTAATGTAAGCATCTCCCTGCAGTACAACTTTCACTTATTGACTAAGTATCTTAATAAATAAATGAGAAGATAGCAATTCATATTCAAAGTACGAAATTATAATTTAAAAAATCTCACTAACACAGAAAGGAAATTTGATATTTAATCATCTTTCTCCATTTTCACAATCTGTCGTTAGAACATTCATTATTTTGGCCATACATGCACAATTTTTTATCTAGCACCCTTTTCTACAAGTCACTCTTCCTATTGTATAATTTCTCATTCTCCACTTATAAAAATTAATGTTCTCATAACTACCACAATCTTCTGACACTTTACCTTTAAAAGCTTATAGTAAATCCAATAATTTTCACAATCGGTCAGCCCTAACAACCTAACCTTCTTTCCACTTTCTCAATTTTATCCTCTCACTTTTAAAGTCATACTTATATCCCATAATTTTTTGGCCCCTCACTTTAACAATCTAATATTTGATGAGCCTCCTATTTCACAATATAATCTCGGCTAAGGCTCCACTTTTCCAATTAAACATTCCGGCCCTCCACTCTACAATATAATTTCACCTTGGGCTCCACTTTCATAATTTTATCTTCGTGTAATCAACTTATCAATCTAGTCTTTGCTGTCCCTCCACTTTTACAATTAAAATGTCTTGCCCTCCACTTTTACAATTTAATCTCTATGTTGTCTTTATAATTATAATCTATTTATAATTTTGCAGTCCACTTTTACAATCTGATCTTATCTGGCCCTTAAATTTTACAGTTTATTCTTCTATCAATCGAATCCCGACTCTTTTTTTGTATCCGGCACTCGACTCTTACAATCTATCCTCACTAGGCATCCACTTGCACTATTATCTTCATCGACACTATCACAATCTTATTTTGGAAAGTTGTTCACTATTATATTATATTTTTCAGGACCTTAAATTTCAAAATCGTATTTTGGCTGGGCCTTAACATTTAAAACTCGTCGTTTACAATTTATTATTTAGCCCCTCTACTCAAACAATAAAATGTCAATTTACCACGCATAATCAAGAAACATAAGTGGTGCGGAAACCCTAAAAATTTTTAAAATCCAAAAAAATATCATCGAAATTGTACATCTATACCATATATTGAAAATCTTTAGAATTAAAATCATTCTCTAATTCTCAAGGCTGTAAATGTAGACAATGACTTCTTGTCAGCTGTTTGACAACAGGGCTGGTGATACCCTCGGGGACGAACAGTTTACCAGCAGAGACATCAACCAAGTGCTTGCAGCACAATGTCATAAAAGATACCAAGGTTTTAACATTTGATACACTAGATGTGCGTTTCGTTAATCTAGACATCAGTGGCGCTTACACCCAAATTAGTAAAAATCTAAATTCAACTTCATCTAAGCTTCCTATTTCAATTTAACATTCCGGCACGTTACTATCACAATAAAATCTTTCCTTGTCATCTAATCTTTGCTGTTTCTCCACTCTCACAACATCATTTTTGCTGGTGGCTGTTCTCCACATTGTCAGTCTGGCTCTTAACTTTTCTTAACCTAATCTTCAATAACACTATATTTCTTAACCGTATATTATTGGCTCAACCTGCATTGTTTCAAGCATAAATCAACATCTTATTAAAGACAAGAAGATAGCGGAAGCCTGGTCCCTTTATTTTCACGAATATGTATACGTAGCTTCTTAGAACTAGAAATTGAAGACACAGCTTAGTATACATCATTTATCATCCCCTCGAATATGACTCCAATGAGACGATTTTAATTTCGAAGTTATAGATTTTCCTCACACATGCAGCAACATTCCAGCTTCTCATACTTAGGGTGTCTTAATTTCTCTATTCATCAGGTATACAAGAGCTTGCGGAGAGTATACTAGTTTTTTGCATACGTCACCAGTTTCTTCGGGATAGACTTATAAATCAAGGTTACAGGAAATTACAGATAGTTTTTTTTCGATTTTTGAATTCAGTTTATAGTGATTGTACTGCGATGATTATTGGATACATCGATTACTGACTAGTGGTGTATGATGCTCAACCATTTTATAACACACCAACTCACACACTACTTTAATAGAAGCGGGAGGTTTGGCATGCCATAAATCCGGTTTAATCCACCATTTTTTTTAAATTCCTGAACTAAATCAAGACCATTGCCGTAGTTGCTATATTTTTGTTTGCTTGTTATTAAGTTTGCCTATTTCTTAAATCTTGTTTTGTGGATTGTCTTTTTGACAGTACGGTGTTCGGTTTTTGTCATTACCTTCATGTAATCCTCAATCGCTTTATTTTCTAAATCTGGCACTGTACTTTTAATTCATTATTCTTAACTATATGTTAATATCATTATTTGGAAATCGTCGACGTTTTGAACTTACAAACGTATATTTGAGTTTAGCGCCTATCATTTATTGCCACTAATTGCAATGTTAGAAAGTATTGAATAACCATTAGTTATAGTTGCCAGCATATAGGCTAAAATAGAAACCATACATGTAAAATGAGAAGGGTTAACTCTAATGCACGCGAGTTTATACTCAAACGCTATTTTGCATTACATACATAATTAAGAATGTCGTTCCGTACAGTAATATAATGACGAGCAAAACAAGTTACATTTAAAGGTGTTGTTTCTTGCAAACTAATTGCAGTTTAACGGATCAGTCCGCGTAATTAGTAATGTGAATATCATATACAATTATTTTCTACTCGGATTAGTAATCCCGGTGGACTGAAAACCGATACAATAATTTATTATAGTTATGAAGTGAAATAATATTGATATTATTATACAGACACGCAAACCTTCGTTTGTTATAATTTTCAGTTTGGAAAATTAAATATTAGAAGTTAAACTGATAAAAAGATTCTAAAAACAAACGTGAATTTTAACGTATAGTGTTCAGAAGACCTACACTAACATTAAATTATCTGTGTTTTTGATATGCAATGTCATTTTATAATCATTTGAACAGTAATGATATTTGAATACGCATATTGTGTTTTATGTTTTTATTGAATATTTTATCCATAGCACCCAATACATTTACTTTTGGTTTTTTTTATTCTCTTTTAGGTTTAGTTTTGTGTTAATTACCTGTGTTTCTCTACTAATGTTGTCAATGTATAGATGGATGTAAACATAATTTAACAAAAACAATTAATAATAATACATCCACTGCTTTATCAGATAAATAATTAAGTGACAAATTGAAAATAATATTTAAGTATGACAATTTTTAAATGAATATTTATGTGGTCGAGCGGAAATAAAACACGACACAAAGTTATCCTTTGTCAATCTGAAGAGCCAAGTTTTTTTATACTAGAGTGTATATGGAAAAACTCTTGTTGACACACAAAATACAATTGCCAATGTGTCGCCACTTGAAACGGAACATATTTATTTATTATTGTTAGTTTATATTTCATTTTAATCGGTATTTAAAATTCAAGAGTTTTTGTGATAGTGCAGCCCAGAGATTTTATCGTGTATAAACGATTTTTAAGCTATCGCACATTTCATCTCGCCCAAGATGTTACCTTAAAACCATTGAAACAAATAATTTTTATGTAATCGAAGTATTGTATGTCCTTTATACTTTATTTACCTATTGGGCCGGACAATATTTTATCGATAAATCAAAACTTTATCACCCCAAACAATACAGTTTATTGACGTATGCACATGCATTAACCGGTTAATGGAGAGAAAGTCAAAAGAGGTATAATAATATCCACATAAAGGAAACAAATTGAAACAGTGTAAATGAATACTATCCCTGTAACAACTCGTTTTCATGATATTGACAAAGAAACGATGGTTTAGCAATTATGAGTAATACCTCCTGGCTTTTCGTTCGGATTGTATTTCCTTACTCAATAAAACCACGAGTTTGGATTTCAACTACGGATTTGTACAGCATCTTTAAAATTACATAATGTTTCCCATGCAAATTTGAGGAGTTTTGTTTAAATGAATTTCGACTTATTGTGGAAAAATCAATTTTTGTATTAGCCAGTATAATATGGTCATTTGATTGCTTATATGTTTATTTAAACTCGATTATTGCCTGATATGAAGAAGTTCCTTTTTTCTCATAATTGATTTGATCAACTTGCTGTTGTATACATCCGTGTTACAGTTATATTCAGGAAAAAGTTAACGAACAATAAATTAATTGCGTAAATGTTTGACCTGCAACAGTAAATAGAATGTAGCAGTATGAAGTGTTGGGTACGGATGGAGACTTTCGTCTTTGGAACAGTTTAAAATACGTCTACTCTTTTTGAAATCTACAAATGGAGTCTTCGTGCAAGAGATTGTACCCTTAAAACATTACAGCACTCTCTTATTTAAAACCGCTTGTTTTCACATTATCACATATTTAATAGATTAGAGATCGAATGTGTATAACTCTTTGAAATATTGATGATAAAAGCTCTTTTAAATATTCGGATTTTAAATATTTTTGGATTTGAGCGCCACTGATGAAACTTAATTAGACTTAAAATACGTCTGGTGTAGTAAATTGTATAACTATGGTATCTTTGATTACATTTTATTCAAAAAGAGAAATTGTTCAAATTATATAACAGTTAATATACGCATATGATTGGGAAATGTTAGTTGATTGTAGGCGAGAATATCTGCCCTAAATATATATTACTTATGATTTAAACATTTTCAATGTCAAAATATTACCTGCATTACGTATATTGAACAGACAATTAATTGATTGTACTACACCGTAAATTTAAACTAAAATCTGTCATTGGGTATATTTTGTACATTTTTACAACAATGATTTTTAATAATATGAAAAAGTACTTTATATTAACATCAAATTTATTAAAAATTTCATGCATTCAGCGCAAATAGCTGAAATAATTAATTACTGTTTACGCCATCTTTTATTATTTGATTATGGCTTTTTGAGAATTTGCGTACGTGTTAATTAGTAATATGGGAGAGTCTGAACACTAACATTGTCAACTGTGTCCCATCAAATGACAAGTCTATAACAAAATAAATTGTATTAATTCAAGTTACCAGTATGTAACAAAGTGACAATCGATCAAGTAGACATTGTCCACGATCAAAGAGAATATTGTAATATATTACGTTGACTTAAACACTTTACTTTATTTAACGAAATAGAAACATTTGATCAAGTTTGTGGTTTTCTCCTTGTAGATAAAGATCTCTATCCCCAAGGAACAATACATTTTGTTATTGAATTAAATGAAGCAGTATCAAGTTGTTAAGATGTAAACGTGCTTAAACGCAAGCGGTTATTACTTTAATTGTGTGAGGATTAATCGAAGTGCATTTGAAGTAGGAAGGTAAGACTCCACTCTTCAAAAGTTAATAATGTGATAGTCTTTATATTGCATGTTGTGTACAAATACTTAAATCGTGTATGGTCATAAATAGACATGTATTGTATCTGACTAAAGCTTTCACGCTTTTTTTCAGTATCTCCATCTCAGTTAATGTTTTTACCAATATTAACATAAAAATATAAAAATTAAAAATCTCTAGATTAGCATCAATCTATAGAACCTTTTTGAGGAACTGTGTTAGGTGCTTGTCGCAGCTTGATATTAATCTTAATTATCCATATTTGTCCGATTAACCTACTTTGTATTTTAATGTCTATTTTTATGTCCTACCCCCAAAAAAACTTCAAAGAAATATGCTATAGAACTGCCCTTTTCGTAATGTTGAACATTGCATTCAAGCATTCAAAATGTAAACATGTTGTAATTTAATGTCTAATTAATTACTAACCCGTCCGTTAATTTGACGCTTTGCTATTATAAATTGGTATATATTGCTATTTTCCTTACTTGTCTATTTTGGTTACATTTGCATGCTGTGTTACAGTAATGATGTTTTTGGATCATTAGGCCGCGTTCAAGACCAGCAGAATTTTCAGATTAATTGAAATAAACCTTTTTAACTTTTAATGGTTATGTTTTCCAAATGAATGCTCTACTTGTTAAGGCAATCAAAAGTTTCATAATACTTCGTTTATCTTGTCACATATTTTCAATGTTCATATCAGGATGTCCTTTTGAATTGCATGACAACAATTACCATGAGTATATAAATTAAGTTGATGACCAAAATGTACCAGAAACCCGTTTATTTTCTCTTTATTGTGCGTAAAATAGAATGTTAGCGTAATGAGGCCTCGTGTTGAGAGGTACCATGATACTTTTAGCTCCCATACGTAGTTCACATAATAGATTTAGGTGTATTTATATCATTAAGTTAGTTTCCTTTAAATATTCATTTTAAACATAATATGTGCGTAACATGTTTTATTATATAAATATGCCGAATTTGTAATGCAAATATTGTATTGTTTGTTTAAATAGGATTTAAGGCTATTTTCAGCAATTTTGTCGGCATAATCTAATCGTTGAAAAATGTATTGGGGAAGATGCCGGAGTACTTTTTCAAGAACAGAAAGAGTAAGGTTTGAACACATGAACACTATGTTAAGACGCAAGTGAATAATAGTAGATGAATAAATACCATAACCAATCGCCAACTGTTTTGTTTTGAAGCCACTTTCAGCAATTTTTCAGCTTTCATATCATCCATTTATATTGTGGGGGGAACCGGAGTACCCGGAGAAAACCCACGACCTTCGGAAGAAAACTGGCAATTCTTGCTAATTAAGATTGAAGTCACACGCACTCTAACCACAGTGAGACTCGACACCGCAACTTCTGTGTTGACAGACCACGTGATCAACAGTAGACGAACTACCTGAACCACTTGGCCCCCGAGGGTACCCACCACTATGTGATTGTTATAGTTGATAGATAACTAAGGATTACGTAGTTATCCAGTCATGGGTTCCTGATAGAATGTATCTCACATCTATGGGAGGTTTTGATTTTTTTTTATGTGAAGGCGCTAAATACTATCCCTTTATATTTGCTTCTTTCCGTATTTAAGCCAGTGTTAGGGTACATTTCTGTAATTAAGACAACAAAATACTTCTGTTACTTGTCCGATTTCAGCGGTTCCGTTGTTATCAGTTTCAGATGTTCAAACGAAATATTCCAATATTGCATTTAAAATTTCAAATTGATAGCTTCGTTTTTCCGATTGATTGATTAATTGATTATATGTTTGCCAGACAGCAGTATTCGAGCTAAATTCAGTACAGAATAAGTTGACTAACAACATATCAACTAGAAATCGAAGTGTATGTGTGAAGTATGTATTGAACCAGTGCACATAGATTATTGGGTAGCGGCAGAAAACTTGTGTATCACCTTCAGTTAGCATACCCTTCGTAAGTGCGAACGGTTACACTTTCTAAACACGTCACCAAAAATGGTTCGCGGTTAGGCTTTCCGTAGTATGACCTTGCAACACAAAACAAGGACACGCTTGGCGCTAATAAAGCCTATTTCCAAGTCGCACTTATTTACAATATATCATATAATTGAACTGTATTTGTTAAAAATATAAAGTAAAGACATGCTAATGGCATTATTCGGTCTGTTGTGTGGAAATAATTTTTTTCAATATTTGTAAACAACTGAAGTTTGAAAAAGGTATGTGCATTTGAAGTACGTAAATATCTGATTACCTACTAGTGATAAGCAGTTTGAGGGGTTTGGGGTTAATGTTTCATTTTGTTAATTCAGTTTTTTTGTTAAAAATAATCAGGTTTTGATTTTGTGCGTGTATGTCTGTGTATGCTTTTTCTAAACCTTCAAAACCCTTAAAGAAGCAGTTCTTTTAGTATACTATACGTTATACATAATTTGCTTTTATTACCATTTAATAAAAGACATTATCTTTACTACGGTAGAAAAAGTAGCCTTAAACAATGGCATTGAGAAAAGAAATCATTTTATGACATGTAAAATCGAAGGTATAAAGAATCATGTTATTATTTTTTCCAATTAGGTAACTGTCATCATGATAGTACTTTACATTACAGGACCAATTTAAAGGTTTTAAAATTTACAAAGTACTTCTTCCCAGTTTTTTTAATATTTAATCATTCATTTGACATTGACGAGAAAATATCTTGTATTGTTTGATAAATGACAAATATTTCCAACCTATTTTTTTAACCATCATTACGTAATGTCGATTCAAAACCTAAATAGTAAAATGAAATTGACCAAAACTGTTTTATTGTTCTTATCGTTGCTTTGCAGTGTTTCTGTTGTGAATATTTGAAAACAAAACAACGACCTAACCGCATGTATTGTAAGTTTATTTGAGGAGGTGGGTGTTTTTGTAATTTTTCAAATTTTATTTATTTTATTGAAAAAAGTATGTACATTTTAACGGTAGGATTTGTGTTTTAACATAAGCGTTTCATATGCAGTAAGAGGGAAGTGGTTTGGATTGAGCGTTTTATTTTATGTGTCTGTTATTTGTTTGTTATTTTTTTTTTATTTTATTTGTTTTTTATGTGTGTCTGTCATACTCTTCCTTTATAACTCAACACTGTGATATGAGATCTTTCAGTACATTACATTGAGTTTTATATGGATAAATAACTTTGCTGCAGTAGAAAACGTAGCCTTCAAAAATGACATGTTTAGTGAATAGGGTTTTTATATATTTGATTAGATTATGATATAAAAGATAGAGGGTAGAACCATGTTATAAGTTTTCCTATTACGCAACTGCCATCATGATAGGGCAATACATTACAGTAGCAAATTGGAAGGTTTAAAATTTAAAAAGTACCTATGCACACATTTTTGACGATTTAATAATTTATTTGACATTAACGAGAAAATATCAAACACATGTATTGTTTGCTGGATGAATGATATATTTTTCCATCCAAATTGTTTAAAAGCATCGTTACGTAATGTGGAGTCAATACAACACCTAAAACGTTAAATGAAGCAGAACATTATCTTGGGTTTCTCATACAAATACTTCATCCGATTATGTCACGTTTTCATTAATTTATATAACATGTTTGACCAAAACTGCTTTTATTGGAATTTCTTCTGCTGTTCATTTTTTATTGTTGAATTTTGTGATTGAAACTTTTTTCACAGTGATTAGGTACGTACATTTAAAAGGTACGATCCATGTGTCAAGTAAGCATATAATTATCTTTAGTCATTACCAGTTGGAGGGAGAGAGTTCGACTGTTTAAAATGTTTTTAATTTTTTTTTGCGGAGTGCGTGGTGTGTGCTCTGTCAAACTCTTTTTCATTTAGCCTATTAGATGGCATACATAATTGCGTTTTCATCAACAATCTTTACTACAGTGGAAAACGTAGCCTTAAACAATGGCACGTTTTTGAGAAAAGGTTGTTTTTATGTCTTAGAATAATAATTCACATGTATGCCCCTCGAGTCTCTGTGAGATGTGTTTAATTTTCAGTAAGACAGATATCTTGTTAAAATGAAACTCAACAATTTTCAGTTAAGCAGAAATTTGTTCTCCATACTGAAGAAGCCAAACATTTGTACGTGTCTGTCACTGTCAGTCGGCAGTTTTGTTGAGAAAGAAAATACCAACTAGAAGGCAAAGAGGACAGTTTCGTTAGAATGACAGTCGAAGACAAAAAATATAATAGTGCCGATTGTGTTGAGATGTTAGAGTAAGGTGGTCCATGTTTTATACACCTTCCCGAGTTGACATTTTTCTCAAATCCTTCGTTTGTTTTTTTCTCTCAAAACCGAAAATTTTCAGCAATCTTGTAATCCGGGCCCTGTTGTTAGTTCTAAATGTAAAAATAAAGTACTTGGGTTTGCATTGCTAGCATACATTTTCAATTTTGAATTTATATATACAATGATTAAAAGCGAGAAAAAATGCGGTAATGTAAATTTACATTAGAACGAAGAGAAGGTCTGTAGTTTAATACAATTCTTTACGGTCATATACATGTAGTACTTACGAAGGAACCATACTTAGTAATATATGCGAAAGTTATTTTTGTTTGTTTTTTGTAACGTTTTGAGTTTTCCATGGCTTTCAGTTAGCAATTACTATGGTATTTTATACTTTTCTGTCTGGACCTAATTTAATTCACAGACTGTGTCGTATTTTGTAAGAAAATAACTATCCATAAGTTTTCATAAATTTCAGGAACATTATCTAATTTATACCGTGGGCGATACTTTTTTTACCAAATGATAAAATGGTTGTAGAATTAAAAATATGATTAAATTGTATCCCCTCGCAACAACGATTGGTTTTATCTGAACAACGACATGTCAAAATTACACCTACATGTAACCGTCGTTTTGAAAACGACAGTTTAAAAAGTCTAAAGTTTATCTGACGAACAACTGGGAACTTAAATTTCCTCTAAACGCAAAAGACATTTTATTAAAAAATGTGTTTTAAACATGAAATACTAAAGAACAATTTATATAATTAACAGTTGCTATTGAAACTTCTTAAATGATGAGGTTTGGAGAAAGAGCTTAAAGCTTAAAACACCTGATTTTATGTAACATTAATTTCTATTTCATGACATTTAAAATGCGAGTGTATGTCTACCAGATGTAAACAATTCGTGTTTTACATAGTTGTATTTTTAAATGTCTGTATTGATATAACCGAAATACGAATGGCTTTTAAGTAATTCCTTGAAGTTGTTTTGTTGTTATTTACGACGTCGATATTCACACGAGTTTGTGGGAATTGTTTATGTATCTGTATGCACAGCTTCTGGTACATTATTTTTGCTCATTAATTTCTTACCGCTGTAGGTAATACTTTTGGTTAAGACATTATACATAAATACGCATCAATACGCTGTAAAATAATTATGTATATTTCCACCTACATCGTTTTCCTTTAAATTTGTTATATCACGTGACTATCACAAGGCTGTGATCTCATAAAATATGTTTTGATTTCAGATGTGTAAGCGCATCGGTGCAGTTTGTCATCCAGTATTGATCACCGACGTGTCAATACTGAGGTTGCGAGTTCGATCCTTACTCTAGGCAGGAAGATCCAGACTCCCCAAACTTAATAGACAGTTTGTTCTGAAGTTCTGCTGTTTTCCGGGTACGCCGTTTATTCCCATAATAAACACTAAACGCCACGGTATAGCTGGACAAAAAAGGAAAATGGCGTTAAACCACATTTAAACAAACAAAGAAATTTCTGTAATCGTAACTTGGTCTGTTATATTTTTGCTAAAAATTGATATTAAAATTTGATTTTAAGATTATAACAGTTAGCGACTATAGCGGTTGACACTTACCTTGACAACCTAGATTTGACCTTGTTAATCATGTAGTATGCCAGTTTGACATTGTTTTTAATGGTTTGTTGTGTTGATGACATTAGTAAAAGAAATGATGTCAATTTTTCAAGTCATGCTGTGTAAGCAAAGCATTTACATCTGACAGTACGATTTCTTCGCATAGAATAGAAGAATAGAATAGAATAATTTTATTGACCAGTGACTGGGCCCATTTCTGGGCAAATGTTACATTGGTTTATAACAATATACATAAAACAGTTACAAAAACATTACAACGATAATGATGTTCTTTGATTTGCTGTCACAGAATCAGAGCCTGTACAAAAACTTATAAATATTAATATATAAAGTATAAAACATTCGAATAGAATTTCAGATGTGAATGTTCAACTGTATATTGACTGGTTGATAATGTTTGATTTTGAATTGACCGGATGATATGTGCCTGAAGCCTCGTGTAAGCTATCGACAATTTTTTATTCAATAAAAGACCAGTGTTAAATCACGTTCTTAGTGTCAGCAATTGTGTCCGATTTATGTATGTTAATATAAACTGCATTATTTACATAAATGTCCGTTATATTATAATTTTGTTGGGTCATTGTCCCCTTTATTAGTAATTGTTTTAGCAATATTCATATAGATTAAATTAATAAGAAAAAAGGGTAGTGAACCTGTGTCAACACCGGTATTTACACGCGAACTATCAGTATACAAAATAAAAGAAGAACAAAATTAATAATACAAAAATTCACAGGTTGATTTTAAGCCTATTCATATTTAATTTTTTTAATTACATGAAAAGGTATTTTCTTCGCTGTTTTCAATCATTTTGTGACGAAGTGGCATTATGAAGAAATATTACCAATCGTTGATTAAATTAGATCCAATTTTAGAGATTTTTAAATCATAATGTGCATTTGAATGTGAAAATGTTTATCCCGGGAAATAGACATCTAAACATATTTGTAAAGAGTAAACATTTGATTATGACAATATCAATTAAAGTATGAAAAATAAAACCTCGTCAGTTTACATAAACAGGTGAAAGCGAAATAACACACAAGGAAAAATCACGTGCGATTTAGTGTGAAGCAATCAGAAATGACTTTACTTTAAGATGAGTAACAATTAAACTTACATTTATTTTCCATTTAACTCTATCATAATATAACTGATGTAGTTCCCTTGATCATTTACAGCGTTTGATATGCATACCTCAAAGACTAACTCTATAGTTCAATCAGAAATGTTTGCAGTGCATTGTAATCGACATTTGCGACATAGCGGAATCAACAAAATTATGAATTAATTTCCTCATTAGCTACATTTCTTCGATATTATGCATTTAATTAAAACACGAAGATATACACGGATAAGTAATTAGATTGTTGGTTGTCTTTATTCCACAAAGAATTTTCTTCAAGTGCACGGGACTAAAACTTTTTTCAGAATTGTTCATTTAGCTGTATTTTTTTATGACTGCCTTAAACTTGTGTGAATAGTGCTTATGACCAATTTTTCAACTATGTCGTGGCGGCCAGTTTTTTATTGGGAGTGTGGGGAGAAGCCGGAGTTGTAACCCGACCTCCTGTCTAAAAACTTACAATCATTGTAAATTAATATTGGAGTCGACAACAGCCTGCCCGCAGTGAGACTTGAACCCTCAGCCTCAATCTTGACAGGCCCGTGATCAGTAGTAGAATAAATAAACTACATTGAACACTCGGCCATTGAGCTTCTTACCCTTTTCTTAATTTTATGTAATAAATTGGCAACACATAGTACATACGTACATTTTGCATTCTTTTAAATATATCAAAACGTCGAATATGTTTACTTGACGTTATCGTAGACCATCAATTTAAAAAAAAATACAACAAATGTACATGTAAATGTTCAAGCCTTGACATAGTACAGACGACACTTTTTATTTCAAGGTCAATGTGTCCGCCTTGGCGTATAATTTTATCATTATATTAATGTCTTAAAACGATTTACCCAACTTTCCCGACTTATGTCTAAGCCGGTTCTCACCAGTTTGATGAATGATTAAAAACAGCACATTCGCACTTTGCAGAATTAATAGAAAGAAATTTCATCAAGTTTTCATATAGTTTCGATATTTAAATCTTTAAAAAAAAAAATAAAATATAGATCACCAGGTTAGGAGGAGGTTAGACATAGAACATCTCAATCAATTTACTGGAAAAAACATATCACATCACATTCAGGGGAGATGATTGGAAGGAGAGTTTTACTGGGTTTATTGATGGTCACGCTTAATACTACACCCGGGCTGAACGCAAGTCAAGAAATGTACATTGCAATCTATATATTTGCTTATAACGTATAATTGCTGGGAATTAAAGCTTTTAATTCATGATCAACTCAATCAATTATTTAATAGTGTTATTTTGCACTTTCAAAAATATTTTAATGTCAGTTATCATTTGTATCTCATAAATAACAATTGTCTGCATGTGCATTTGTTCTAGGGTATCTAAGAAACACGATGCTTCAAATCAGTATGGGGGGCGTAGGTGGCCGCGTGGTCAAGGTAGTTCGTCTACTATTGATCACGTGGTCTGTCAACACTGAGATTGTGGGTTCGATTCTCACTGCAAGCAGGGTGTACTCGACTCCAATCTTAATTGACAAGGATTGCCAGTTTTCCTACCGCAGGTCGGGGGTTTTCTCCGGGTACTCCGGCTTCCTCCCCCAATAAAAACTGGACGCCATGATATAGCTGAAAAATTGCTGAAAGTGGCGTTAAACACCATCAAACAAACAAACAAACAAACATCAAATCAGTAAGGAATTGTGTTTTATATATTTCCCAAAATTTATCTTGCATAATACATGTTATTAATTTTTACTTTAGGTTTTCATCTGGTTTAACCCATATGACCCTAGAGTAAAAATAACTCCAGATCTCTCATACAGGTTGCGCCCTGGTTGCAGTGCATGGTTATAAGGCTAAATAGAGTTAACTCATTATAACACTTGTAACAGAACCATGTACACATTTCTAAATTGGTGTGTATTTGTTGACAATAAAACTGGCTTATGTAGGTGATGTATAGCAAGTCAAAATCGACAGAGCTATCGGAGTACTCTTTGAATCACTTAAATAGCGGACAGGCTCTTAATACTGAGATCCCGTGATTGACCAATGGTGGTGACATTAGTGCTATTGTATGTATATGTAATAAATGTACAAACTCACAACCACCGAATGGTGACAGTATATCCAATAACATATTGGGAGCAAGTTTGTGAACAGCGGCTGTAAGGCTACATTTTTTTCATGTTACCGCTTTTTTTCCTTTGGCAGTAAAACTTTCTCAGTCATCAGTCGTTCTCATTATCCGATTTCGGTATACTTGAAAACGAATTTATCGTTTGAAATTATCTTTAATGTCTTCTGTACATGTACATGTATACTACAAGTTCACGTATTTTGCTTGAGATTTTTGAGCGAAAATGGAAAATTGCTTATGACGTATGGTCGAGCTTATGTTCCTTTTGTAGGTAGTTTTGAGCACATTGAAATCAACAATATTCTCAGTTAATTAGAATTTTAAAATCCGGCATTTTAAAAATTTATTAGGGCAATTTTACATAGGAAAATTTGAACTTAATTAGAAACAGCATTCATTCATTCATTCATTCATTCATTCATTCATTCATTCTACATTCATAAGCTAGTTGCAGGCAGTTGGAGACCTTCCGGACAATGTCAGAATAGCAGACAACGTTAGATCCCGTTGGAAACAAAAATATCTGACTTACAATGTAAAATTCCTGTTGCATAATACAAGGACGATTTGAGAGATGTAAACAATAGAGGCATTGTATTGATTGATTGATTTTATGTTTAACGCCCAGCAAGCAATATTTCAGTTATATTCAGGACGTGGATTTTATAAAATATGGACGTGTTATCTTGGAATAACATTTTCTATTGGATTTTAGAAAAAAAAGTAGAATATTGAATATTTTAAAAAAACTCGCGCAAAAAACTGCTTTACACATTGAAATTGAAAGACCACTGATTTCAAATTCTTGAAAAAAAACGAAACAACCGGAGTTTGAGTTTTAAACCCTATTTTACATTTGATGTCACTTAAACTCAGACTTAAGTCTTAAAGGTTTTTTTTTAAATTCAAATGTGTCATGTTTGAATGTGCAATGACATAAACACAGTCAGTATAGTAGTATTGTAATGATGCATTGAATTGCATAGCAATGGTTTATCCTTAAAACATGACTGTTAAATGTATTTCTAGCTCGTACAGCTGTTATATTTTGTTATGGTGTTCTATTCGATAAGATTGGTTGGTCATTTGATCGGAAGTAATGGTATCTTCCATGCTTCAGGGATAGTATGTCAAGAATTGTAATTTAGAAAACGTGTCAAAATATATTTATAATGGATACCTACTCGACATTTCATAGGCGGATTCAGCAAATGGTGTAATTTAACAACCGACGTTCGGTAGAAAAACTGGCAATCCTTGTCAATTTGGATTGGAGTCGAGTACACCTGCCCGAAGTGAGACTCGAACGAACAAGCAACCGCATTGTTCAATCTTTATTGAATTGATTGCCAGTTTTCGCCAGCTTAATGTGGCGTTAAACACAATTCAAACAAATAAACCAAGTTACTAAACTCGGCATTGGGGCGCTTAAAATGGGGAAAGCGACAGCGGTTAATATGAATGACGAATTCTCTCTACCCTACTCTGCACCTCTCATTCATCAATATCTCAATATATCCCAAATGAACCTCATTGCACGGGCAATATCTCTATACCGAATGCACCTCTTTGAACATTGAATACCTCTACATATTTTATGAAATAAGTAAATGTTTTAATCATTGAGTGTTAATGTAGGATTTTTAGCAATAACAGTATTAAATTGTTCTAGATTTACATGACCCAGCTGTTTTGTATATTATATTGAGGAAATACATTTGAAACTGCAAGCCAAGAATGAATATTAAATGTTAATGAGCTATATACTCGCCATCGTTTTGGTTTAAATCGTATGCTTAGGTTTCGATGAAATCAATTACTAATAAATAATAACATTTATGACAATTTACAATATTTTGATTTTTGATTAAATGAGGTTTGCCAATTAAATGATATATAATAGAATAAAATTATGTTTATTGTTTAAACGTTTTTATACGACATGAGCAGTTTCATCTGTACCGTGTGAGGAAGTGGAACTTCAAGTGTCGGTTACAATTTTTTTTTACGTTTCACCTATTTTTTTATGAATGAGGCAATAATACGATGATTTATTGTAACTGTAGGGCAGATACGAAATGTTTTGACTAAATGAACAAATTTGCTGTCAGTTAAAAGATTTTATCTGCCATCAGATGTTTATTTAAAAGAATTTATCAGTCTTGCACATTTTTCAAAAATTTAAATTAGGTGGATATCTGTTTCGTGGGAATATAATTGACGTTGCATACACCACAGATATCAACCTTGAATAAATAAATTAAGTCATGATACTTAAAAAAATTAGTTACAAACATGATAAAAAGAAACAAATCTTGCTAATTTGCTAAGTAGGATTGCATAAAATGTGCGGAGCTGTTCGGATCGCTTTCAACATTTGCTAAAATATGCAAACACAACAGAGAGAAATACCCAAACAGAAAGGTAAGGATATTTTTTCTTTAGAGTTTTTTTAACATTGGCAAACATTTCAAAAGCTCGAAAATATTTCTTATTTTTTTGTTGACAATAAAATTATTGACTGGCATCGGGTATTCGGAGAAATTTCAATCGAATTTCTTGCTTTATCAGCCTTTCAGTTGTCGAGGAACTATCCGTGAATCGAAAGTTTTGCTTTATAAGTCGATCAGTTGTCGAGTAACTATTCGTAAACCGAAATCCTTCATTTATCAGCTTTTCAGTTGTCGAAGAACTAATCGTGAACCGAAATCCTTGCTTTATCAGCCTTTCAGTTGTCGTGGAACTATCCGTGAATCGAATCCTTGCTTTATCAGCCTTTCAGTTGTAGTTGAACTATCCGTGAACCGAATCCTTGTTTTATCAGCCTTTCAGTTGTCGTGGAACTATCCTTGAATCGAATCCTTGCTTTATCAGCCTTTCAGTTGTCGTGGAACTATCCGTGAACCGAATCCTTGCTTTATCAGCCTTTCAGTTGTCGTGGAACTATCCGTGAATCGAATCCTTGTTTTATCAGCCTTTCAGTTGTAGTTGAACTATCCTGAACCAAAATCCTTTGCTTATTATCCTTTACGTCGTTGTCGAGGAACTATCCGTGAACCGAAATTCTTGCTTTATCAGTCTTTCCGTTGTCGAGAAACTAACTATACGTGAACCGAATCCTTGCTTTATCAACCTTTCAGTTGTCGAGGAACTATCCGTGAACCAAATCCTTGCTTTATAAGCCTGCCGTTGTCGCGGAACTAGCGAAAACGAAAACCTTGCTTTATCAGCCTTTCGGTTGTCGATGAACTATTCGTGAACCAAAATCATTGCTTCATCAGCCTTATCTTTCAGTTTTCGAGACATTATCCGTCATTATGATGTGCTTTTGTATATCCTATAAACTGCCGTCATATAACTAAAAGAATTGGAAAATTTAGGATTTGAAAATATATGTCCTCGCGCTTGTCGAATTTAATTAAGAGTTTAACAGGATATGAGCATGTAAGTGTTGAACTGATCGTGTCTGTGTCTCGAGTTAAACATAGAGATCGAAATTCGCGTCAGACTTTAAACAGTTTGTTGTGTTTTTAATCACAAGCTTATTTTGGATAAATGACGCAAAAATTCACCAAAACTTGCATTGTTCTATGATACATGCTTGGTCTGCTTTAATAAAGCTTAACGCCACTTTTAGCAATTTGTGAGCTATACCATGGTGTCATTTTTTTTTTGGGGGGGGGGAGGGTGGGGTGGGGGTGTGTTGAGAATCTGGTGTTCACCCATTACCGTCGGCAGGAAAATGGCAACCCTTGTCTAGGCTTAGTGTTGACAGTGTTGACATGCACGTGATCAAATGTATATGACTAACTACCTTAATTGACATCATCAATATAACAAAAGCTGAAATTAAATAATTGTGCCAGTCATCGTCTTTCTACTGTTGTAAACGACATTGAATAAAATTATGTTATCAAATAAAATAATTATTTGTAACGAACTTAAAATTATTCATACATTCTCATTTTGTATATTGTTCTAATAGCCGGAAGCAAGCCGGCTGTATTGATTTTTCGGAATTTATAAATTTTTATATTTATGAATGATATAATAATATAACAGTATGAATAATGTAAATTGTGAAATATTTTCGTCTTGAAGCCTACTCTGTACAGAGGGATATTGTTTGGCTGTGTGCTGTGTTTATTAACGAACTCAAATTGTTACTTAACAAATGAAATAAAATGTCAAAAAAAACAAGACATATGAAAGATTGTGAAAACATGAATAAAACATGCTTGTAATATTTGAAAAAAAACAATTGGTTAATCTTAGAAGTACTTGTTTTCTCCACAAGACATCGATAATACCCTGCGTTATAACAACAGAACACAATAATTAACTATGACAATCTTAAATAAGAAAAAAACATTTTAATTTTGTCTGGAACATTCTATAGAGATCTGCGTGAAGTAAAATACACAATGGCAAAAAATGGAACAATGTTCGTAACGCTTCATTTGTTGTTTCAATTTTATACGACTAATGACAGTTACGCCAGCGTTAACATAACACTAAATACAAGCTATTGAAATTTGCAAGAACCTTTATAAGTTTTATTTGTTACTTCCCTTTTGTAGAGAGCTGTATGAAGTAAAATTAACAAAACCAAAAAAAATGTTCGTTACGCTTCATTTAGCATTGTTTCATTTGACTTTTAAATACTGATGACTGTGCAGTTACGACATGTTAGAAATGGTAACATATATGTAATGCTTCATAGTCAGAATATTTTAATGATTGTTTGTTTATATGCTGACGATAATTATCATTTATTTAATTTATTAATTTTCTTCAAATTATATTCTTGAACGTTTGTTGACTTGCTGTATGCCGTCTAGGGGTTTTCTTGTCCTGTTTAAACCCGCGGTTGACATCGACTGGTTTCCTGTCTGCTTCGACTGTTACCATATTGACTTTGTTTATTAACCTCCCTCTGGGATAATGCATACAGATAATAATACGTATTTACATGTAAAAATAAATAAATAAATAAATAGATAAAACTGGTATTTTATTTGTTCTAGCGATGATTAGATGTTGTATGTATGTTCGAGTTAATACGACGATGTTGTGACTTGTACATTGTAAACAGTCTCCGAGAGTATGAAGGTATGTTTCTTTACTGTTGTTTTAGAAATATACACTTTTGGCATTATTTTTTTAAATTTCTGTGGCATGTATCAAACTTCCAAACTGTACTGATTTTTACAATTAGTGCTTTTTTTTTAATTAGACCACACTCGTGAACACTCTACAGTTCATACAAACATAAGGTAACTGGAAGCAGAAGTGTACATATACGGACTAAATAAATCTATATGTAGATTTTACAAGCATTTTAAATAATTTCTTCATCTGTATCTCATATCTGGTAAGTCTGTTCTCATTGGTGTACATTTATTTTCCCCATTATGTGGCTTTAATATTACCATAGCTGGCGTTAAACACAAACAAATCAAGCGATTAATCATCTCTAGCCTAGCTTTGACGTAAATACATGTACTAGGTAAATCATAGTTAACCAGGTGAAGGAGATAGGGTTGTCATGTCATAATACGTAAAGCCAGGCCGGGGATCATATTAAGTGACGTCTTTGGAGACTGGCGCTACTTGGAAAACACTATATATATAGGTAAAATACTAGGCGCTTTGTAGCCACTAGAATTAGCTACATCTGCTGTATCCAACCCCAGATACTTTTGTATGGTAGGTCTGAATGTTCTATTTCCCCAATTGTTTGTTGGTGGCTAACTTATTCTCGACCTGAATAGTTAGTATATATCTAATGACGTTCGCACGTGTGTACTGATTTCCGCGGATGTTCTAGTATTGTGCTAATTACTAAAAACAGTTAAATCTTTGCCCAGTGATCTTGTTTTGACATAAATGACACTGTCCCGACTGTTTTGCTTCCAGATATTCTGCTGTAATTGAATTTTGTAATAGATATGCCATGTTCAGTATATCTTACGTTCTAATCTTTATTTGCTGTACTCGATTAGGCTTAGTTTTCCCTACAGAGGTTTATAACAGATTAATCATATAAGTTCATAATAGGTCGCCTTTCTTGATTATTGTATTTTTGTGTATTTTCTTGTGGAACGTGCTATACACGTGCTACAGTGGTTACCATTACTTATTTTCTGGATACTGTGAAGCACTTTCAAGCAACGACCCACAGAGTTGCTAGTGCATCCATGGGAAGTTGGAGTTGAGATGTATGATACGGACTGTCTGACGTCGGATCATAGAGCTTATTTGTGTGTCACGTGAATATTATAGGTTATTTCTTGCATGTTGAGGGAACAGTCAATTCTTGCTTTGTGGTACAGATGACATAATAACTGATAAGGTGAAGATGGTACCTATAGCATTAATTAATACTAGCCGTGTCTTACTGTGCTCAAATTACCATAATAGGCTGTGTGCTTGAAAAGGGAAGAACTGTGAATCGGTGCCTTGCATGGAACAGTTCGAATCTGGAGGTAGGGAAACATTAACTGTTACAATCCTTTGTATATTTTTGGGAAAATTAGTTCAACAAAATACAGCAAATGCCAATTTTATCCTATAATTTAATAATATTAAATATCTGACACATGTTTTTTTGTTTTTATTTGTTTCGTGTGGGTTTTCAGTAGCATGATTTTAGTTAACAAATTTCCTATGCTACAATACGCAACAAATGCGTAAAAAACGGTATGGTTTAAAGCCATTTGTGTATTATATATTCTGTGTTTTTTCATATGACAAAAAAATTGTTCGGTCTTGAAGAGTGATGGTTTTGGGAATGATATTGTTTAAGTATATAACTTCTGCACATATGTACATGTTTACGTCATAACATTATACACCTCGACCTACTATTGTTTAATTTGTTCATCTTGTTCATACAAAGGTTTATTTGTTTGTTGATCTGGTTCTTACAGAGGTTTATTTGTTTGTTGATCTGGTTCTTACAGAGGTTTATTTGTTTGTTGATCTGGTTCTTACAGAGGTTTATTTGTTTGTTGTCCGTTTGTAGCTTTTATCTTGTTTATTCTGGATTATACGATGAACTAGTTAGCAACGTAGAGTGTATAGAAAATACAATTATTTTTGTTTATTTTTATGCCCCCGCGACGACATGTCGGGGGGCATTAAGTTTTACTCATGTCCGTCCGTCCGTCCGTACGTACGTACGTCCGTACAAATTTCCGTCAAGCTTTTCTCAGAAACCGTACATGAGAACAATTTTAAATTTGGCAGAATGGTTCAGTATCACAAGTTGTACGTCCTAAGCGACTTTCAGACCTGTCGGACAACTACTTCCTGTTTGCGACTGGGCCGATATGAAAATGTGTTAACATGAGTATGAAAATTTCCGTCAAGCTTTTCTCAGAAACCGTACATCAGAACAATTTGAAATTTGGCAGGGTGGTTCAGTATCACAAGTTGTACGTCCTAAGCGACTTTCAGACCTGTCGGACAACTACTTCCTGTTTGCGACTGGGCCGATATGAAAATGTGTTAACATGAGTATGAAAATTTCCGTCAAGCTTTTCTCAGAAACCGTACATCAGAACAATTTGAAATTTGGCAGAGTGGTTCAGTATCACAAGTTGTACGTCCTAAGCGACTTTCAGACCTGTCGGACAACTACTTCCTGTTTGCGACTGGGCCGATATGAAAATGTGTTAACATGAGTATGAAAATTTCTGTCAAGCTTTTCTCAGAAACCGTACATCAGCACAATTTGAAATTTGGCAGGGTGGTTCAGTATCACAAGTTGTACGTCCTAAGCGACTTTCAGACCTGTCGCACAACTACTTCCTGTTTGCGACTGGGCCGATATGAAAATGTGTTAACATGAGTATGAAAATTTCCGTCAAGCTTTTCTCAGAAACGTACATCAGCACAATTTGAAATTTGGCAGGGTGGTTCAGTATCACAAGTTGTACGTCCTAAGCGACTTTCAGACCTGTCGGACAACTACTTCCTGTTTGGGACTTCATTTAGCGGGGGCATCCGTGTCCCATGGACACACTCTTCAATTTTATTTTCATAAATATAACAAAGGCAACAAATAATAATGTGTGGAAAACGAGAAATCACTTAAACGCTACAATTTAAACAGTAGAGCAGATCAACTGCTTAAATAACTTTGTTCATATTTTTTATAGGGGATAGTTCATTGATCTGCATACATGTAGATGCATAATAAATTGTATTTACAGATTCCTTAACAGTGAAGATAGTTACATAAATGAAATAACAAACTGTATAACAAACGTCAAAGTTAGACTAGCTGATAAATGAGTTCGTTGTATATAGGTATATCATGGGCAATGTCAACAATAGGACTTGCTGACAAACAAGGTTATTGTAAATAGTTTGTATTGGGGGCAATGTCAAAATCTGGCATCTCAAACGCACCTTACTTGTGAAATGATTTGTCCGGAAGTAGTCTCATGTCTTGTGTTGGGCATTTACTTATGCATCCTATTGCAGTTAAAATAAGAAATGTTTAAAATCGATTATTCTGTTTAATTCCATTTCAAATACACATCTGGTTAGTTTCAGCCTTAAATTTGACATCATGAAATATCCCATAATTCATTATTTTACACGAATACTTGTTTCAGCGAAATCTTGTATATCTAAAAGGTCATTTAAGTTTAAAATGAAATCAGCGTAATCGCTGGATCCATTAAGAAAGTAAATATACGATATCGTTGTTTACGGGGAATGTTTTTGAATTAATTATTACAAGGACAAGACAATAACCCTGTCACAACTCAGTTGGATACTGAAGACAATCAATTTTCACGTAAAATTGTTTCAGTTGGACAAAACCAATTTAGCGTAAGTACACGATATTTATTGTGTGTTTGTTTAAATGATGTTTAACGCCACTTTCACCAATTTTTCGGCTACATCATGGCGTCCGTTTTTTATTACGGGAGGAAGCCAAAGTACCCGGAGAAAACCCCAACCTTCAGTAGGAAAGTTGGCAATCCTTGTCAATTAAGATTGGAGTCGTGTCCACCCTGCCAGCAGTGAGGCTCGAACCCGCTATCTCGGTGTTGACAGTACACGATATTTAAGTGTTACTGCACTTTTTATGTTAGTCTATTAGTTGAAAAGAACGATGACCTTGCAAGAAAGGCGCCCCAATGCTAATAACGAGCAAAAACGAAGTGAAACGGAACATAATTTTAAATTTCAAACTAATTAGCTGACAAATCATTTAAATAAAACAAATAATTTTTTAAACAAATATAATATCAAATACCTAATTTGTAATAAATCAGGGAAAATATTTATTCCAATATACGGATTATTTCATACAAAATGAAAATAAATATTTTTGTTTTAGTAATTAAAAAACAACAATCTTAAACAATTAATACTGAAATGGAAAAAAAAACAAGTATAACCCTTTAGCGTTGACCGACAGATATAAAAATCCTGAATTACACATAATTAAATAAGAATAAGTAGTCATACGCTTTTCCTGATAACTTACCTGTATATTCACAGGTTAATGATTTAATTAATCATGTTTTCTGTCAACTTAATCAAACCATATTTACATAAACACTGATACCAAATAAGTGGTTTGATCAATACACATGGATTAGTAAGGGGATAAAATAACTTTCAAGTTGTTCAAGTAACATGGATTATAAACGATGAAAGCAGTTGGAGTTAATTGTAGGTATGTTATTTATATTCATTGTTTCATCGTTTTTATTTCTTATTTTTTATTATTTTAATTTTATTACTTCAACGTTTTTGTTACTTCACACGAAAATCATACATGAAAGTTAATTTAAATATAAAATGTTGACACTGTATTAATTTGAAAATAATAAGACAGCAAAATCTCATTACAAAGTCAAATTAATACATGTATATTTCCGTCTTGTTATCCTGTTCACGCATACATACCTATACATAGACACATTTTACACTGACATACCATTTTACACTTATGTTGTAGAAATTATGTAGGTCTTTTAATTTCTAAATTTTGATGCTTAAATAATAATTTAATAAAGGGTTAATGCTGGCTACATTGTACCATAATGCAGCTAGGCGAAGCTACAAGAGGTCCTATTATTCGACCACCTTCAGATTTATGCATATTTTTTGCCTTAAAAATGCTGTCTTGGTTTAATGAATATTTTTTTCTTTCTCCACCGCTCAGCTGAAATTTCTACAACAGTTTATTTATTACTTGTCACACTTTTTCGTAATCATGGCAGTGTTTACTATTTGAAATTTTGGAATCGTACTTATACAAATAGTTATCCGGATAACTAAAATATTTTTGACCAACTCGGTTCCGAAAATGATGCCCCTCTGAAATACAAATATTGTCAACAATTACGAATTAAGTGGTAAAACTAATGAATTTGGTGTTGTAGAAATATCAATTAAACGGCGGAAACATAAAAATGCATGTTGCAAACCAGATCGGAAAATATGAGAAAAACTTCCGGGAGTGAATCACTCACGGGCCGCTATATTACGAATAATGGGACCTTTTTGTAGTTCCACAATATTTCAAAGTATCTACATTATTCTAGCTAGGTTTCATGTATGGAATTTGATGAATGCTTCAAGTAACCGTTTTCCCAGTAGTCATTAGAGTTGCTTATTAGTTTAACTCTTTCTACTAACTAATTAAATGAATGCATACGTCACAGTCAACTTTGTTTGTCCTATTTGAATGTAAGTTATAAATGAATTTTAGCATCTTAGTGTTTAAAATATCAAATATATGTACCCGCTATGAAAAAGCAGAGAACGGCTGGTCGGACTATTTTTGTAAGCTAAAAACTTGAAATTTTCACTCACTTTACATATAAAGCATAACAAGTGTTTTAATATTGTACCCCGGTACAATGAATGTGACCTTTAAAACTCTTTGGTAAATGCGTTTATACTGCAATAGTGCTGGCAATATTGAGATGTACTGGACATTTTTATATTAGATGGATATTTATAAATACTCCAATGTTTCTGTACAAAGTAATCTACAGTAAGCATACGTTAGGGTATTACACTCAGTTAAGTATCTTTTCAAGTAATTTGTTAATAATTCTAAAGCTGTTGCAATATAACTTAATAATGGCAATGGCAAAAATGTTATTAAACAAGATCAGTGTGTTACAACAGTGTGTTCGCCATGATATAATACCTTTATTCGTATCCTTTGTATGTTTTTTTACACTAAAATGTAAGCTAGAACTAAGTTACTGAAGTACGTAGCCCCTCTTTCTATTTCTACTTTCTTATCGCTACATTGTATGTGTTTTAAGAAACAACTTTATTGAAAAGGTTTCAATAAACGACACGTTATCTTTTGTATGAATGGACTTTCTTGAAACTGTAACTTCTTGATGTGATATGTGTATATACTTAATCAAATGTTAATGTATTATTTATTAGGTATCATTTTGTAACACTTGTCCTTAAAGTCAATGTACTGCCTACAACATATATGTAACACAACGATAAATCATATTAAAATCATGAATGATTCATTTCGATAAAACAATCTGTTTTGTCTTTTTTTGATGAAAATCATAAATTGTACGATTGAGTTGGAAAAAGTGTAATTGTATGACGTGAGATTAAATTTAACCAATACTCAGTGACAAGACGATAGTCTATCACATCAAAGAAGCGTTTAATGTATGCTTAGCAAACCTAAGCAAAGTATTTATTTCTGACCTAGTTCATGCCAGACAATGAAGTAGTTTTACCATTACGGTATTAGTGAAAAGTTTTCCCAAGCCTCTAAATCGCATCGATGTTTATATGTGTTCGTCGTGGTATCATCTATCACGGCTGATGAAATATTCATAAGCTCAAAGATTCTCTTCGTGTGATCTGTTTTAAATAAAAGTAATGAATTGACTTTAGTTACCACAAAACAACAACAGGGATATATGAGTTTAAGTAAACATAGATTTATATCGATACCACTTACATTGCAATAGTGCAATCCACACACTGGTACTCAATTCTGCTGAGTTTAACAGTTAGTAATACATTTACAATAAATGAGATTTCACTTCAGAACATGATCAGGTCATTATAGTTACGCCAGTATGTCACAACGATGTGCTGGTAGCAATAATTGAGGTTAAAACACGTATTTATTTGGCGTGCATTCGCATAAGCCTACAGCGTTAACATATACATATACGTTTCATGAAATAAACGAGCCGTGTTTAATTATTTAAATATAAATATTCAAAAATATGAAAGAATTTGTCAGTTTTATTTGAGTGATTACTGATAGTCAATCAGTCTATTCTAGTATTGACGGTAAGTTTAGATTATTAGAATTTTTTAACCTGGTCACACTAAAATGAACTTATGCAACACCACCTTTGCAAAAAGCTGATAGATAAATTACTCACATTGATATCTATGCGAACTATTCAATCTCGAATGACAGTTAATAGTACACACATACCCAAATTGCAACATTCAAAAACAAATAATGTTAAAACAATATTATCCTAATGTTTTGATAGAATATCATTTCGCCATCATGACTTATTTGACTGTTTCTTGCTATATTTCACGCCCACCCATATCTCTGGTGAAAAAAATTCGAACGAAAACATTTATTTGGCGCTCTCCTTTCTTAGTAAGGCTATGGTATATCGATGCTTATTTAGCGGCCGATATAGTGTCCCCTTGTATATTCTTTAGTGCAATCATGGTTCGGTCGACTCCAATCTTCATTGACAAGGATTGCCAGTTTTCCTACCGCAGGTCGGGGGTTTTCTCCGGGTACTCCTGCTTCCTCACCCAATAAAAAAACGCCTTGATATAGCTGAAAAATTGCTGAAAGTGGCGTTAAACACCATCAAACAAACAAACAAACAAACAATATTATGTTCGGGTTATTCACTTCCTATTTTTGTGTTTTTGGTTTTGTGTTGTGTTGTTTTTGTTTGTCTATATCCAGATTTGTAATTGTTCCCTGATTTTACTCTGCTGTTGTTCTTTCAGTTTCCTTGCTATTTTTTTTTAAATAATTTAATTTCAAGATTGTAATGTGTTCTACTACAATTTTTTTAAATATGTTCACACAAATATATATGTTCTATTAGACATTATGCACTTAAAGACCAGCAAAACAATTTTAGAAGTAAGTAATAACAATAATCGGTTAAGAAAGTGCATTACATTTCAAAGTGAATACTACATATCATACGGTTTGACGCATTAATCATTTTTATTGGTTATTTATGTAATACAACAAAGTAATTATTTCTTGTCCATGATGTTCAACGCCCATTTATTTACACTTTGATTTGATTTATACTACACTGTCTATTGACGATGATTCACGTATACAACTGGACATATTAACTTACTATAATCGGTTCAATGTGAATCAGGTTCGTTGATTTTTTTTCTATTTTCTCCGTAAAAGGATTAGTTCGTCAGTTATTATGAAACATCCATCCGTTATCTATCTCCCAGCTACATAAAAACACTACAATTGGATATGACCCGATAATAATTAGAGATGGGAATAAAAAGAGGCTATATGAACATCAAAATGGACGTGAATAACACTTATTCATTCAATTAATAGTATTATTCAAAGCGTTCTTTTCTGATATAGTTTTTTATCTGAACAGAATTAAAATTCACTTATTATAAATCAATTTTCGAAAGTTTTTGAAGCATAACATAGTTTAAAATAGGTCAGACAAGGTAAAAGTCATTTTATTATTTGGAATAATTTTCAAATTTATGCTACAAACGATAACAAGCCTTGAGTTCTTTGATACTGCACGCTATGTATTGTCGATTAGCAATTGACAAATAAATAAGTATTGGTCAGAGAATTTTTAAGTCGATCTGACGGCGCTGATCGAGTGTTTTAAACGTATAAGTTTAAAATCAGGGTTTATTTCATTGATTCTATAGCATTTGTCTTCTGTGTCATTATGGCTTGTTCTTATACGAAACTTTCACATTGATAAATTTGTCTCGCGTCGAGAACATTTTTGGAAATTTGTACTGATGCCAGAATTATTGTACAAATATGTCTTATACAAATATTTTTTGTTCCAAATAAGAATTGGCAGTCGTTTAGTACAACTTATCGCTGTAAGGTTAGCAAAAGTTCAAGATGTCTATGTATCCTACGTTGAATCGTGTTTTTATTTGTAAATTAGGAGTCTAATTTGATATGTATGTTACCAGTTATTTATGTTTACATAGTGATCTGGTCTTCCGTTGGGATTTTGAAATATCATACCTTTTAATGTTTCATATGCGGTCTATATAGGAATAAGTTAGAGGTTTCAGCATTGAAAGTAAACACATGTTTAAACCACATTTATATCTTTGTTTACTTTTGGGTGCCAATGAGATAAACATTTATCATAATTAATAATTCGAAACGTACTTTTCGAAATATTTTAGCAATGCGTAGATGTCCACAGCCGAATTTGGTATAACGTTTAAACGAGTTTGATGAAAAAAGCTCTATAATATCTTAATCTTTGAAATTTTTTTGACGAAATCTGGGGTTGCACGTCGCTGATATGTTTTGATTAAAAGAAACACTTATCTGGCTTAATCAATTTTATAACCTGGGTATCTTTTATGATATTATATGGCAACCAAATTGTCGATGCCTGCTGGTGGACTGCTAGTCCCTGAGGATATCTCCAGGTCAGAACTTCGGTGCTGACAAGAATAGCGTTGATTCCTTCAGTGATATAGTCTTTGACTATACTGCCCTGAAATTGCAAAAAAAATGATTTAAATTCTTAAGGTTTGCTGTCCGCAATGTGTATTTTGCTTTAGCCGGATTAAGTAAAATATTTTTAAATTTTGATGGTACAAGCTCTCAACATAAAATAATTTTGGATTGTAAATATTTTTTTGTTTGAGCGCTAATGATGAGTCTTTATTGGACGGAACCCGTGTCTAGTGCAGTAAATTTTATTTCTTTGACGACATTTAATTTAAATTTTGGTAAAATAAAATCAATTTGGCAGTTGAAGTATGTACAAGCTTTTGAAAAACCTACCCTTCATTAATCACAATGTTTCCATCCTGATTTTATCAAAGTGTTGGTTTTCACAGAGTATTCTGGCTTCATCCCTATTAAAACACTAAACGCCATTATCTAGAAATTTAATTGCTGAAGGTATTGTTAAACAATGTTCAAACAAACAAACATTAGCGTGTAAGGACTATATGTATGATGATAGAAATATTTACAAAAACACCAACATTTTAAATCGTCAAAGATATTAAGGCGATACCATGTACTACGCCAGACGCGCGTTTCAAATATTCATGACTCATCAGTAGCGCGAAAAACAAAAATAATGTTAAAAATCCTAATGATTTATATGTTGTTACCGAAATTCCGAAACGTTTTACGAAATCCGGCTACTGGGATTTACATCTTGCAAATATATAAACCTTAGAATTTAAACAATATAGAAATTTCAGATTAAATTTAGATAATGACTATGTCACTGACAAATGATATTCTTGTCAGCACCAAGTGTGACTTTTTGACTTATGGTACCCTCAGGGAACAACAGTCTACCAGCAGCAGCATTGACCCAGTGGTTATAAATTGTAAAAGGAATGTGGATTATTGTAAAAGACTTGTATTAGAACAGTGAATAATTCTATGCACAGTAGAAACAAGCATTTAAATATGTAGATTCATTTTATATGGAAAGTATATAAATCAAAATTTGATAGAACGAAACAACGAATTACTTCTTCATTATTTAGATTTTAATAATTTTGGGGGTTTGAGCGCCACTGATGAGTCATGATTGAAAGAAACACGCATCTGAACTAGACTAGTACATTGTAAGACCTTGGTAACTTTGATGAGATTTTATTTATTGACATCTTAACTTTCATTCACATGTTGTTTCCTAAATTAAACGCATTGGATACAAATCCCCACACTTAGTGGTTCGGTAATTGTCTTTACATTTAAATGAAAGGTTTTTGTGTCATTAACTCAAGCTAATTCCAATACAGGAATAACACATATATCTTTAGTTGGTTCTTCTATTTTTTCCTACTCTCCAAACAGCCTCATACGATAAAGTATTGGTAAGGAATTAATATCAATGCAAATGTCAAATGCCATATATGTAGTGTTTATTGACATTTAGCTGAAAATAAGAATGACATTAAAGCTGAAGACCGTCCTGACCTTTGGCAAGGTATCAGTATCACAATGAAAACCACACGTTATTTTTTCAATAGTTTGGCCGCCTGTCATTTTTAAAGATGACACACAAGTATTTTACACATTTTATTGAAGACATCATGCTCTATGTAAACACGTGAGTACATATATATGTTTGTCATAGACTGTTTATAGTATCTTCCATTTCTGGAGTTGACCTTCCGACGATACGACGGTGATTTTGCAATAAGCCCGAGCACCTGAGTTAACTCTCATCTTCTGGAGTGTTCGTGGCGCTGTCTTTTGTTTGTGTGTTGTTTTGTTCTTCGTATAAGTGTTTTGGACTCTAAGATGAGAACTTCTATTTTGATATTTTCCGCTTATTTCTAAATTAAGTATAGTTTGAGCACTGTGACATAATTTTGAAGCAAATTATATTTGATTGTTGTCCTCATTGAAGAATAAACGGACCACTATACGTATATGTTTCATGACAAATAAAAACTTATACGAAAAATGTTACTTTTTTAAGTGCTTGACATGTATCTAAAAAATTATTGTCTACGATTTGTATTGTGTTTCATTCCTCAACTGTAAATAAATTCGTGTTTTCGTTTCTATTTCTATTGTCCCTTGTTTTTGTCTGTTCTTCAGATAGTGAGTTTCTTTCTAACCTATGGGTCAACCTGTTTTGTTTCATGATGCGATTATTTAATTTCGCGCATTCTTATTTATGTATTTGTCTTAATTGTGTTGCCTTGCCTCTGATTATGATTGTTTACTGCTTTTCGAATGCAAAGTGACATGTAATCATACAAGTTTAATAGTAACAAACATTAACACATCTGCATGTATTTCTATACAAAATAAAGCATTTCACGCATTTTTGTACTTTATGAAATAATGTAAGTCTATGTGCGCATTATTTTTATCTAAAATTACACCGAAATGTCTTTTAGAACTGTTAATTGTTATTATTGCAAATACTGGCGAATAGTTATGTCATCATTGTTATATCGGGTAATTGTAGTTTTTTAATAAACGAGGAACACAATTGTTACCGGATCATCAGTGAGATCGGTTCCATAATAGAAAATCAAAACTTATTTAGTGTCGCTTACCACTCTCATTAGGTTTTTTCATATAGCTTCTTTCACAAGGAAACTGGGGCAAATGAAACAATTATGTTAAAAGAGTGTTACGTTCCTTACCCGATAAACAACCATTGCCAAAACTCTGTTTGTACCTTCCTTATGAAATACAGCTGAATTAACTATCCTTATTAATTAAATATTCTGCATAATGTGGCAATCAAACTTTAAGGTCATTGACCTAGCTGGTTTGTTTGTCATTCGAATTTTTACATTACGCATGTCTTTCATCGATATCTTAGAATTCCATTGGTTTAAACAGCTACTTATAACGTAGAAGCATTCTTTGCATTTTTCAACGAAACTGGTAGCCATGAAGAGAACGAGCTTCCTTGTCGAAATCCACAGTAAAAAACAACGCAGAGTAATGTAAATCAACAAAAATACATTGTGCACGATTGTAATCAAGACACCGGCATTTGTTTAAGTTAAATACGAATCTAGAATTTGTTATCAATTAAGAACTGAATGCATTCTTTCAAAGTTTCATTGACGTATGAAAGCGTTGACCGAAGCACATTTTCATCATGAAGCTCTTAAATGTCATACAAAATAGACAGTACCAATGGAAAATACATGCACCAGTGGGCAAAACAGTGACACTTCTGAACACTGTAGCCAAGTCCTTCTACGAATGCAATACCTCCTGACGATAATCATAGCGATTGTACAAGTTTGATAAATGCTAAGAATTGTAATCTCCATACAAAGCTTTTTTTATGACAGCTTCACAGTACGAATGACTGGACTGCTGATAAAAGTACAGTAGATGTACCGTTCTATTTCGTAGAAAGAACAAAATTGATTGAATTTAGTACAGCAGATTTGTATCATTTTGCCACAACCCAATATGGGAAAACAAGTTCTTTTTTAATTGTTTATAGTAATATATATCTTCTAACAAAAACTGTTGTGCAACACTATGTCTTTCTGATTAAAAATAGCTTTATCTTTACATTCATTTTTAATTGGCCCTATTTAGAGTAACTATTAATAATAAATTCAGTAGTTAAAGTAAACCAGTTTAGCAGTTTAAAAATTTAAAATGTATAGTTGAAACTATGTATTTTGAATGACACTGCCATAAAACCACCGAAGGCAAACACGCTTAACCAGGACAATTTACGTCCGACATGTTGTTTTGAAGTACTGTGTAAATGCAGGTTACTGTGCGTGATTATAAGGTTCAATCCTATTGACTATAAACCACGTGCTGGAGTGTTGTTTGTCAAAAATGACATTCATCCGTAACTTGTTTAGATATGTCATGAAAAAAATCAAGGCATAAACCAAATAAAGTATATCTCGCCTTGAAACATAATGTCAAGAATGTTTTAAAACTTTTACATTACAAGTACTACATGTGTAATGTGGGTTTTGTCGCAGCACTGACAGGTCGTTTTGGTCTGATAACATTAGTGTCTGCAATGAATGAAATAATTTAAAAAATAATAAACATTTAGGGTATACCAAGTTTGGATAATAACACCAATATGTGTTTTTTATATGTTGTTTGATTCTATTTTTCGTAAATTAAATGAGATCTTTATCTTGTAAAGTGTCCGTAAGTAATTGGTGATTGTATTGTCACAAACTGAGAAGAAACCTGTAAATTGATTCCAAACAATAGACGTCTCAAACTGGCCTTGTCCTTTTTACAATGCGATTAACTCCATTATTTGATTTAAAGAAAAATAGCAAGGAAACTGACCGAACAACAAAAACAGAAAGCAAAAGAACAAACATACAACACACGATAACCAAATACACAAAAACAGAAAGTCAGTATTCCGCACCAAAGTCTTCCCATGTTTGTATTTATGATCTATTTAGATGTCAATGTATGACAAAGAATTAACAATAACAGAATTGAATTTCTGTAAATAAGAACCATATTAAAATAATATTTTGAGATATTGTAAACAACTCTGACACAATACAATAGTATTTATGAAATAAGAACAAATGAAATCGAAATAGTAATGCCTTCCATACTGTACTTTTACATAATCAACAATAACGTTTATGTTCAAATACGTTTAAGGTTTATCATGTTACACAATTTCTACTTTCTGGATTACACACGTTTAAATGTCAGTTCTATTGCCTTTTCGAACTTGAATTGCCAAAGAGAAATGAATTACCCACCGTAAAACACATTTTTCAGACCCACGTTTTAATCAAATTTGGACAAATTTGTGCCATCAGTAGATTGCATGTCTGTTTTAACATTTCGAAACGTAATTGTCTTACAATAAATTTTATCAAATACTTAAAAAATCTATATCAACCTTTAGAAAACGAACAATGCGGAACATGTTTTTTAGCAAATAACATTATAGTTTGTTTATATTCGTCTGTCAGCTAATAACCACTAGTAATGTACTTGCCGCAATCCTTCCAAGTGCGCCATAAATGATATTTCGATTTAAATTTATTATTTAGCTTTAGATTTGTTGAAAAGAAGGGAAATTTCAAATCTAATATCCCTTGAACTCTGCTTATTGTAAAAAGTTATATTAGAGAAACTGTGCTAATCTTATAATATATTTGATGAGCAGATTATGGGTATGAATAAGTTACAAATTGCTTATCACATTAGCACTAAACCGATTCGTTTATTATGCTAATTATTATTTAAATCTTAAATTTTGCATAGTATTTCATATGTATGTATCACTAATAACCTTTAAAACTGCAACTATTTTATATGATGTTGACCTCTTTATATTTGAAGTGTATTGTTCTACAGTATAGAAAAAACATAATAATTTTTTTGTCCCATTTTTAGTAATATATCCTTGATATATTTTGGGAGATTTATCAGGGTTTGACCAAAAGTGCGGCCTATTTCGTCCCCAGGTGTCAAATTAGGGATACCTTTTAGTTGGGGGAGAGAGTTTGTCAGGAAACAATACATAATGCATTACCGCGGACTATAGTGGTGGTCGTGTTTGGAGTGCCACTCTCATTGCACTAAATAAGTTGTCGGTCAGAGTATGCCTATTATAGCCTACAACGCGCTAACGTTTAAGTCCACACCCAATTTGTTCATTGCTGTTGATTACTAAGCTTCTACAAACAGGTTTTTGTACCCATAAGTTTTATGGTGATCATCATATCTAATTCGATAGACCGTATTTTACAGCAGTTATAATCTGATGTTATTTTTGTGATTTGTCAGATTTACGGCAGAATGTAGTCCCATTACTCGTTATGTAGCAATCTATTTATACAAAATTCAAACATAATATAATCGCTTTTGCCATTTAAAGCTTCGGACATTGCAAAACTAACGGTAAACGATCTTTATTTAATAAATTTCTTTTTTCGTCTTTGAAAATGCACGTGGTTAATGCTATGAATATGTTGATCATTTATCCGTATATGGATAATGTCACCTGATTTAAGTAAAATCGTGCTAATTAGCAAATTGTAACAACCATCCCGTAGTAAGAATCCATTAATTTACCTATACGATACAACACATAATTTTCGGTGTTCTCAATATTTTTCATGTAGTATACGTAATTAAAGAGGGACACGAACGTTAATGCACAACGCACAGTGGGTTATTAAACACGCCAATAACAATCATCACGTATCAATAAAGATCGATCTTAAACACGAAACCGATAAAAACTCTGACATTGTCGAAAGATATCACGATTGACCATGGCTGATTATGCAGCTATTTTTAGACATCAAAGTGCCATGAGGGATTCTCTACTGCTCTGCTACATTACAAGTAATGGAACTAAATAAGTACCTAGCTAAAAAGCAAGGGTACATTCATTCGTTCTAATAATGAGAGGCATGCACTACAAACTCGTCCGGACCAATTGAGTGCACCCATGGTTTGTAAGATTACTCACTTTCTGGTTTGTTTTAGTTTTTTGGTTTTTGATAGGGCCCGCCACTTTATGTTAACGCCCTATAGTGGTTAGTCTGTCCGTCCGTCCGAAACAAATCGTGTACGAACTATATCTTTTTTTATCTATTGAGGTAGGCATGTGGGTACATAATATCAAGGCAATGTGTCGCATACCATGGTTAAAGACCTTTGACCTTGACCTCAAGGTCAGTGGGGCACACAGAAATAGATACCATCTTATTGATATCTAGTTTCGTGTTGTATATGTTTGTCCTAATCCGATTTGTAATTGTCCCTTCATTTTTGGCTCTTGTTGTTCGGTCGGATTCCTTGCTATTTTGTTGTTGCCAGGAGCGGTCCATGAAGTCTCTGCATTGCACCACCACATGTCATCATTGATTTATTGTTTGTTTAGTTGTACGTGTTTTGCATATTGCTGAAATACTGAACTTTAGAAAACAATTACCAGAAAATTAGTTTGTAAGAATATTATATGTATGAGCAATAATGATGTCACGAATAAAGTTTTACTCTGTTTTCGACATCATCAACTATATAAAGCATTTATTAGCGGATTAAGCTAGTAAAAACTCTCGACCCTTGGCAGAAAAAACTAGTAATCCTAGTTAGTTGAGAGCACAGAGATTTAACACAACCGGCATTTTTTTATTGATTTATTAATTTAGTGTGTATATTTTTTAATAGACCCTTTGTATAAATAACTGTGCATATATTAGGACGTCATTTGTGGCTAAATTTTAATTAAAAGATTATTACTTTAATAACATGTTTAGCTAATATCGCAAATATGTTTTTTATTTTTTAACTTAATAATACTATGGTATGTCATTTTCAGTCAAACGTTAGCAAGTTTGTCAATTTAAAAACTTTTTTCTTTACATGGTTAGAATTTCAAAACCAGCTTACATCAAGTCTATCTCCTTAATTAGTGTGAATTTATTTATGAAAAAGCATTATATTCTCGTCGTGTGTTACCTATGGTGCGTTTGAACCTTTTTAATGTTGTCTGTTAGTATCGTTTCTAAGTTAGTTAAATCTGATTGTGAAATGTCACCTATTTCTTCGAGATAAACCAAGAGTCCAAGAATAATCGACTCCACCGCGCCTTTATATATATTTAATAAGTTTTGTCGAAAAATATCCTAGTTTGAAAATATGGCTGTTTTCCCAATTTTTGAATTCAGTGTATAGTGAATGTGCTACGATGATTGTTAGATACACCTATTACTGACTAGGGGAATATGATACCCATATATTTTAATCAACTAACCAACTCACATACTACAGAAATGGAAGCGGGAGGTTTGGCATGCCTTAAAACCTGTTTTAACCTACCATTTCTTTTGAAATGACTGTACCTAGTCAGGATCATTGCTTAGTTACTATATGCTTTGTTGTTTGTTCTGGAATTTGCCGATTTCTCGGACTTTGATTTGTGGTTTTTGGAAAGTTTTCTTGGTGTTCGGTGTTTTGTTATTACCTTTATTTATCTATGTTAATGGTCAATCTTTCTATCAATCGTTAGTAATAATAACACTTCAGGGGTTTTAGTGTCTGTCATCTGTCTTTGGCGATTTAAATGAATTCTCTAAATCCTTTTGTCTTTTGTCCAGAAAATCTAAATATTATCCTTGCTGTGTGTCCAAAGATGTCTCTCAAAATTTGGAGTCTTTCGAGACAAAGTACCTAAAATTAATGTCCTTAAAACAAATTTGAAACAAAAGAAGAGATAAACGCAATTGAACAACGAAGTGGGGGCCTCGATAGTAGAGTTTAACACCATTACAACAAACAAACAAACGACGACAAAATGTTTAAGAAATTACTGCAATAATTATCTAATTTTACTACTTCCTAAAACACTTTTTTTTAATTAACTGTTATTAAATTTGGATCTAAATCTCATACTATTGAAGGTATATTGCTCTTCTTATATAAACGTTTTGATAATATATCTCATTGGAAGAAAATGTTCAGTCAGTGATAAATAATTGATGTCATCGTTCGTACTGACAAATGGGTATGAGTGGTGGTATAAGCTCCTTTAATATACAAGAGCAAAATCAGAAAATATCTTTAAAGGAATCGATTGAATGGCAATCCGATTTTAGGTTCTTCATTCTAGTAATAGTATTGGATTGGTATAGGTTATTCTGTCTTATGAATGTCGTAACATACAATGGATATGCATGTAATAGCAAAAACAAAACTTAGTAACCGAAATGACCGAAAAGTGTAATTTATTCTATAAAATTAAATCCTGATCGATGACGTTCCAGTTCAATCAATAGTTTTGTTTGTGATACTTGTCGAAGCACGTGTCTGGAAAAAATATTGTAATAAACAAAAACAGTTAATGAAAATTAATGAAACTGTAATGCTTCAAATAGTGGAAGTTATTTGTAAAAAGGTAAGTGTTTTCGGATGTGAGATAAGTATATATGAATAGTTTGTGTAATTGTACAGTTCAGAACTATTATACTGGATGATGTTAAACTTTAACAAAAATAGCATCACTTGTTTTAATGCATGTGAGATCATATCATGTTTATCAAATTATTGTTTTCATTTCGTTGTCGAGGAAGTTTTTACTGACTTTATAAGTGAAGGTTACACCGATAGATCACCAAAGTGTATACTACATAGACGTTGTCTACAAGAGGGAAAAGTAACCGTTTGATTATTGAACGATTTGCATTGTATTTATATTGTTTTCCTTGAGGTAAATATTGTATATTCGGGATATAGTACTATTAGCATATTTCGCAGTAACATTTTATGGCAGAAGCATTTTCGGTGAACTTTTTTAATTTATAAACTTTCGCTAAAACTATTTAAACCGACAGTTCTAGATATCATCTTGTATTTGAATACAATGCCACGCGTATTACGCTTGAAATGTATTGTTTTTGTTACGTTTATCATATACATGTATCTACGTATGTAAATACGCATAAAATGTGATATGGTAAAGTAATTTAATTAAAATTACAAATGATGTTTTCCAGGTTAGTTTTGAGACTATACATATCACCAAAGGCATATATAGTAAGTATTTTGACATAGGCTTATCTCAAATTGCTGTATATTTCATGTAAGTTTGACCAATATCAGATGTGATTCTGCGACTATGCCCAAAGACTAAATATCAGTCAAAACTGTCTACATGTAATCGTTCATTTCTGATAAGAGATTATATAACTGCAGTCGAGACTCCGACTGAACTTAAAAAACTCGTTTGCAAACTAAATTTAACACAGATTTTTAAGGCGTGCAAACCACCGTTAATCTGCTACCGCTGTTATAAATAAAAAGTGAATATTTACTCCTCTTAAATAAAACAAACCAATTTTTTCCTTTAAATAGACTTCGGGAATGATATGTACGTCGTATTTCTGTCGTGTTGTTTCTAATTTTGATTATTTAGATATAAAAAAGCACTCTCCTGTAGCTTATCAAATGTAGCATTCCACTTATTTTGTTTGGTTTTTTTTGTTCGTATTATTTATTTTTTAATTTATTAATTTTAGACTTACATATATTTTGTATTAGTTAATAATGAACATGTAAAGTAAAACAAAAGCTGCTTAGTAGGCTTAACTTTTGTCACAGAGTTTTTGCTAAAAAAGAAATTTCTTGTTGCTGTTTATGTGTAAACCAACAATGTATTGTTTGTAGAAGTAACAGGGTTGAAAATACCACTGAAAGTATAAATATAAAGAAATTAAGTTGTATCACTGCCATTTAGACAATATGGCTTATTGCATGTATGTTGCTTCATCAGTCTGTTTGATCAAACTTTGCATGTAGTAAAGCAGGATATATCAATTGCAAGCTGGCCTTCGGTTCTGACGTTACTAATTAATGTAGTAATACCACGCATGTTCCATTGCCGCATTCAGCCTTTGGTAGTTGTGAGGTTTGTCCACTCGTCAACCTTTATCATTGATAGTCACAAAATAGTCAGTAGGCCGCTTGTTTGGGCTTACACTTGCTTTAATACAACTAATAAAGGAATAGTAAGTAGACTACAAGCAACACCAGGTGTGCCATCAAAGTTAACTAGTCCGTTCTCCACTAATAATTTATTTTAGTTGTAATTTATATAATTCTGTACACTACCAATAACACTTTTACCAAGGTCAAGTATCAAACATGTCTTGCTCTACATAGTAATATAATGTGATGCTGCATTTGGTTTAGTTAAAATTGTTTACGATATAAGATATTCTATCATACATTTATTTTCCGTATTGACTAGTTGAAAGTTTCATTTTTCAGAATACTAGGTATAACAGATACAGAATAAAAATTCACAGTGTTTAGATTTCTGTGTCGTTGAATTAATAGAGTTTTCGACGTTTTCTACATCATAACACAAAATAGGCTAAACAAATGTCTATTGCTTATCTTATCAGTCTGAAGTGTACATGTTTCAACTTTTTATGTGTCCTTGTCTTACTCAAGTTAACCTTACGTTGGTTTTCAGGATTTAGCATACAAGAGAACAGAAGGTATCAATGTACTATTGCATAACGGTATGGGCGCGGCCATTTTATGAGCACAAAGTAAAGCGTGAAAAAACTGTCAGGTTAAACGCGATTGGTCAATAATGATTGTTAAAGTAAATATATTTTGGAAAGAAATGCAATCTTTGGTATGAAAATACACAAAAAAGGAGTTTTATACACATTTAGGAGGAAGAAATCAAATTTCGAATACGTAGGGGCACCTCGGGGAAATTTGAAAAAAATGAGACTCCCCCTTTTTGACCTTCATTTTTCAGCCGGAAAAGCAATGCGAACCTATATTTTTAATAACACCAAATAAACCCCCTATTCTTTAACATAAATAATCTCTCTTAATTTAACATTAAATTAACTTTGTCTTTCAAGGAAATAATAATCGAAAAGGGGTACCCCATATGGAAAATAACATAGAAAGGCCATTGGTCCATTGTATTCTATACATGTTTCTTTTGGCATTTGAATTCGGCAAATTTTACTTTAAGCGCATAAATTCAGCATAAAATCATAGATTATTACAAAATTCATTGTTTATATTCACGTTTTAATTAGCTATAGTCTATTTCATGAAACATGCTATTTTCAATGCAACGTTAGGGGTGGGAAGATGAAGCAATGACTGAAAGGCTCGTGGTCAATGTGTACACTACATTTGGAGTTTGTATGTTACAGGACGCATAAAACAGCAAATTTAGTCTAATTTAGTGATTCAAATTGAACTTTTGACAATGTAAAAGAACTATGATCTTTACGTTTTTTTCGGCCCTAATCTGACTTTCTGGTTGTGTTATAATAATGGGCGATAATTTCACAAATGTTAATCGATTTCGAAACGCTGTTTACAAATCACCGAAGTAAGGTCCAGCATTCAACCATAATGTTGTACTATGAAATTTAGGTCAGTTTTGAACAAGTTATAGTCTGTTTCAAAAACCGTTAATTTTCGGAAGATCATTTAGACCGCATTTCGTTCGTTCAATTGTGGACCCTGAATGAAAATTTAAGATAGAACAATCGTCGAACATAGGCAGCTACACATGCTATGTGAAAAACACCAACAGTAAAGATAAAAAAACATCAATTCTGAAGCGCAGCACAAACTGAGGAGAAAAAAACTACTTGCAAAAACGCGCCTTTTTTTCTAGGGGTGGCCTTTAAAAAACGGCATTTAAAGCATAAAGGAACATCGATGTATATGCCCAACTACATACAAGTTTTGTAATTGAATCAACAGTACTAAAGTTATGCAATTTGCTTAATTCTGCATCCATTTAATATCTCTATAGGTATCAATGTACTATTGCATAACGGTATGGGCGCGGCCATTTTATGAGCACAAAGTAAAGCGTGAAAAAACTGTCAGGTTAAACGCGATTGGTCAATAATGATTGTTAAAGTAAATATATTTTGGAAAGAAATGCAATCTTTGGTATGAAAATACACAAAAAAGGAGTTTTATACACATTTAGGAGGAAGAAATCAAATTTCGAATACGTAGGGGCACCTCGGGGAAATTTGAAAAAAATGAGACTCCCCCTTTTTGACCTTCATTTTTCAGCCGGAAAAGCAATGCGAACCTATATTTTTAATAACACCAAATAAACCCCCTATTCTTTAACATAAATAATCTCTCTTAATTTAACATTAAATTAACTTTGTCTTTCAAGGAAATAATAATCGAAAAGGGGTACCCCATATGGAAAATAACATAGAAAGGCCATTGGTCCATTGTATTCAGAAACCCTTTCGTATTTTATTAACACTTAACTTCCTTTGGCCCTGACCTTCAAAAGTAATCTTTATAAGCGGATTACTAAAATAGCATATTTCCGAGATTTTATATCAAAGTTGTTTACTTGTAATCTGTCTTTGTTATGATATTCTTCTTTCTGATAAGACTTATTGGTTTTCGAAGATAGAAACATCAAAATTGTGGTTTTATTTATTTTTCTGCCATCTGCCTATCTTTTAAGTATTAAGACGTATTATCGCGACATAGTTACGTGCAAAGTATATGTATCTGATACTATCTTCAAATATACATGTCTTCTTGTTATTTCGCGAAATATTTAGGGTGGAAAGTATTAAGATGTAGTCTTCGTATGAGTCGAGAACCAGGTAAGAGCCAGCTTCGACATGACACCTGGCAATCATTTGCAAATAAAGTTAAGAGTTGAGCAACCAGAGCTCGGCGACAGGGTCTAAATTATAGCCGCTGACGTGTTGATGATAAACTGATAGCTTACTACCTTGACAACTCTGCCAAAGGAAGATATCGAAATACGATTCTGACATTCAAATGGGAAGTTATTTTAATTGAGGTATTATGCATCAACTAGCTCAAACTATGTTTAGCAAGACCCAAGGTAATTTACGCAGGCCTCTGTCAGTCGGGGATAATTTCAAGGTTAATTATGACAACTGTATGTCTTTGGAATAATTAATGTTATAGGTCCCAACATCATTTTTGTCAAAACTGTTTTTTAAATTTGTAATTGAAATTAGGATTGTACTATATTACTCATACTTTAAGAATATGTGTATTTCTGGACTAATATTTTTAAACACATGATCCACTGTTTATTGTATAGGTAAATGTATTTAGGCCATGGCCACACGATTGGCGCGTTATCGCTGTGTGTAAACACTTCCTTGAACTGTACCATACACTTTGTTTTAATCATGTTGTTGCTGTTCTTTTTTTATTACTTTTACACTTCTTTATATTATTTTAAAAACCCACATATTTATCATTTTGAAAAAAACCGTACCTTACAGCAAATATATATAACAATATGAATTCTGTTTTTCGTATTATAAGTAATATAAGTAAGCACATTGGCGTGCATTTATGTGTTTAATATTTGAGTTATAATAGTCAAGATATGATTTTTTACACAAATATAGATTTTACCCGAGATGCCTTAGCGGAAATAAAGAAATATTTGCTACCGTACATCTGTTTAAATATGGAATTGTTTTTCGCCATTGGATTAAATACTTTTGAAAAACTGAAACGTAGGGAGTAAAATGCGGATTTGCAAAATTAAACCTTCATTGTTATTTCAATACGTTGTTGCAAGCTGTAAATGACCATAGCAGGATATGTTAGAACGTTTCAGAATTTTACTGATAAAACCGCTACAATATCTTCCAGTCTTACCGTATAACATTTGAACATATGGCTGTCATTGCATTTCTTATTTTTTGGTTCCATTTTTGTTACTTTTTTATAATTTGAAAAGGCAAAACGCAGTCTTAAGAATAGAACGGGCCAATGAGTTCTAAATTTTTTCGATTGTAAATATTTTTTGGTTTAAGCGGCGCTGATGAGTCTAGATTTGACGAAACGCGCGTCTGGCGTAGTTAATATAACAACATTGGTATATTTAATAACATTTTTATTGTTGTCAATTTTTTGTAAAATAAAGCATTAACCGTTCACTAAAAACAGTAAAGCGACAATTTTACAGTCAGTGGGGGTCTAACTGATCAGTTCGTCCGAGACAATATTAAATCGTATGAAGAAATTAATTACACTAAGTGAATGACCACTGAAAACGAAAACACACTGAAATAATTTGTATACCATATTCTTCTTACTTTATTGTGACATTAAGCTGATATATTACTTACCATGTCCATTAACGTACTACTAACTTCGCTAGATAAATCAATGAACCCTCAGCTTCTTATTGTTTGGAGATTATTGGATCCGTATTAGTTTACAACGTTCTTATGAATGGAAACATAGATATTGTATAATTTCCTGTCAAACTAATCTAATATGATATATTCGATTATGGCTTTGTCCGTTTTGTCACCCTAATATGTTAAATTGCACCCACATAGGAAAATGAAGCATTTTTCACAAACTAAAATGATTTAGTCTGTTTATTACAAATACATAAAGCGTTTAAAAATTAGAACATATCATGTATTATTAAGAATTTTTATAATTCTAGATACATACTGCTGACATACTGTTATTCTTTTATCTGTTTTCGTAATTTTTGCTGATTTTTGTTATATTTTGAATCTTGAGGTATGTGTTTAGACGAAACGCGCGTCAGGCGTAGCAAAATTAATTGCCTGAAACTTTGTTGTATTTTTGATTTCTAACATGCGTGATGGTTACACATCAAAGCTACAAAAGTGTTCTTGTAAATTGCAAAATTGTCAAAACCCTAAGGTTCTTCCCACCCCAGCTACAGGTTGATCTTAGTCATAATTTTTCAGTTAAGTCCTTCATTTAATTGTTATAGGTTCTAGTAAGAGAAGCAGCAAGCTATTCAGAAAATTTTTTTATGGAACGAATAAGATCTGGTTGTTTATATTTAATAATTTATATTTCAAATCACAAAAAGTTATTCCGAGCTAGCTCAGGTCCTGCACTCCGTGGAAAAAGAAACAACCATAGAATTTATAAGACGTTGATAATGTCAAAGCTGTATATTTAAGAATCATCTAAATTAGTGTAATGCGACAATATAAAAAACATTCCTTTCGAATTCTCATATCTGCAATCTAGTGAAACCAATTTTATTGTGTCAAGACAGCTTTTAAATAATACGTCTGCATTTCCGATGCAAAACAACCAAAAGAAAGACAATATAATCAATTTCATCATGTGATATATTTAATAAGCTTTGGCACAATGATTATATTTGCGATATTTCGCTAGAATTGACACAGAATACGTCTAAATTGGATATTATTTATCAGCGTTCAAGCTGTCCTTTTCTCAATCGAAATTCTATGAATTGATGTACAAGTAAATATTTAACTTGTGTCTACCAGGACTGTTTTTGCCAGTAATAACTTAATAATTTGTTGGCGTTTATCTTGTAAGAGGATATTTTAATTTTAAGTTATTTGGTATGATGGGCGTCATTGTTAGCATAGTGGAAATATTATTGCAGTTAAAATGTGAAAGTGCTTTGTAATTTGTTATTCTCAAACTTATCTAACCTTTTGGTACTTAAATTCTCACGAGTAATTATTGAACCAATTATATATTTATTTAAGTTTTCAAAATACAAAAACTAACTGATTGTACAGAATAAATGCATCATTTTCTTTTGATTGGTGTGATGGTTTGTTGTGTAGTATCTTTCTTTACTGGGCATGACTTACACTGGATTGACCCCATCAAGTTTGTGTGCTGTATTGTTCTGTGTGTTCGTTGTTTGCCCCATGGCTTCGTCTTTGGTATTTCTTTGCTTACGTCTCAAAAACTTCGATGGTTTTAATATGCAGACATATTTGTGAGACGATGGTAAATGTTGTCATTTCTAAAAAAATATCACACTATATGACTTCGTACTTTGCGACGGAATTTTGAAAGGGCTACTTACTGAATCGTATATACTATTTATAATATATCTGTTATTACCTGATACAAATATCAACTATCTAAAGAAATGATTAAAAATATTGTTTATTATATAAGAAAAAATTGTATACTTTAAATCGTAAAAAGATACTTATTGCTCTTAACGCAATACTGTTTATTGGTTAAAAAGACTGTTCGAAGTTGTAGTATCCGTATATCTTGTGTAAACTAATGCTTCTGATTTGACTCTTATTTTTTGAGGGTTTGTATCACTCTCTTTTGCTTGTGTGTTGGTTTTGTTCTGTGCTGTGTTTATTATTGTGTGCCGCAGGGTTTTGTATTAGTGTTTTCGGACTAGAGATTGATTGAATGTTTGGTATTTCTGTCCTTCTTTCATAACTTTTGTGTGTTAATACGTAGACATTTTTGTGAGACGATGATAAATAATGACATTTCTTAGACGAAAGGTACAAATATTACACTTTGTCTTACTTTTGAGACAGGACTTGTAAACTAAAGAATTAAATGTCAACCAACTAAGGAAATTACACAGAAGCTACAAATAATGTTAATTATAGTAGAACAATCTTGTATAATTTAAATCGTCAAAAGATACGCATTGGTCTTAAAGCATTACTGTTTATTGAATAAAGAGGACTGCTCAAACGAAATATATCTTGCATCATCCGATTTCCGTATCTTGTGTAAACGAGTGGTACAAAGCCTTACATTAGGGCTAAGTTAACAAGAGATATACTATCCATTCCAAATTAAGCCGAAATGTATGCTGCTATCTTAATCATATTAGGCAACGAATTAGGTGATAAAAGTAGTTAATAACATTAATATCCGAAGTTTTATGTCGTAATAGATTGTTGATGTTATCCCTAGACGGTCGTTTCATTACTCAGTATACCACAAGCTTTGTTCATTATACTGTTTTGTCGAGTAATTCATCAGCTTTAAGTAATAGCTACATGTAATGAATTAGAATGATGTTAGGTTTCGTTGTTTATCAACCTATTTTGGGTTATTTTTAGGTAAATTAGTTACCGAAATATTTTTTAATTTTGATTTCGTTAGTAAATGCACCATTTACAAAAGGATAATCCTTAAAATAAATATTTGGGCATACGAATCGTGTATTTTTTCGATATTGTTTTAAAACATAATAAGCCGTATTGAATGCTAAATTATGCCCTAACTATGTATCATTGCTATAGCAAGTTTCGAGACACGCGACACAAAACAGAAACCATACACACACAAACAGAAAGTAGTTAATAAAACCTATGAAAACCAAGAGTGCACTCAGGTTCTTCGGACGAGTAGGCATTCCCTTCTTAAAACTAGACAAACGTTGAGTTGTTCATTGTCATGTCTTAGGAAATGTAACATCGGGAAGAGGAAAGACTATCTATAACCCAGCTAAAATAACTCCAGGAGAACAAACCCCTGTCTGAGTAGCTAATGAGTCGAGCAGAAGTGACTGGTCTAGAAAATACGTTTGCTATCTATTTTTCATTCCTTTAAATATTTATTTAGAGCTGTCATTGAATTTACCAATATCGGTTTATTATCTTTAAATAAATTGAAGCCGTCTATGCGTTGGCCATTTCTGCTTCTAGTTTAATAGAGGTATAATACTGCTATTTTCTGATTTATTATCGTCACATCAAAAAGTATGGCAAACCGGAAATATGATCATTGGTATCCTGTAGAGTTTACGACTGATACTAGATGAGACTTTATGAGAAATGTAGTAAGTTTAATGAAAACAGATTAATGTTTATTCATTCCATGTTGTCAATTATTATTCAACATTCTAATCAAAACACGGCTGTTCAGTGCTTTACAATTTTATAAACTATACAACCAAATTAACTAAAAGGAAAGCTGTTATTGAATGTTTTGTTTTCTATTTGCAGATTCGTCCGCTAAGAGTGTCGAGATGATATAATGAAATGAATCAAGTGTCCCAAAGAAATACAACATGGTAGTCCACGAGATTAATTTTGCCGTTAATATAACATACAATGGAGCTTTTATGCAAGATTCGTGTAATTCCACAGATTGTTGGGATGCTCTTTATCTTCAATACCTGTTCAATGGTATACTCTTACCTATATTATCAGCATTTGGAGTTCTGGGAAATGCCTTGACAATGGTAGTGTTATGGCGACGTGAAATGCAGTCATCGACCATAATTTTCATGCGTGGATTAGTAGTGACCGATACAGGAATTATAATTGTAGCTTGTTTAGCATTGACTCCATATACATTAGCATTCTATCATCCAGCGCTCAAGTATTTTAAAGACGTGATATATCCTAACCTTTACACGCCTTGTCTGTTTCTCGTAATGACGATACAACAGTGTAATGTATGGATCACTGTCTCTACATCCGTTGAACGATATATTGCTATTTGCCATCCGTTCAGGGCATCAAAGTGGATATCTAAACTAAAAACAAAAATAACGTTAATAGTGATAACGGTCACCTCCATCTTATACAACATTCCACGCTGTTTAGCATTTAAAACAAAAAGTCCATGCGAAGAAGGTGGTCAAGTTAGGGAGGATTGTTATGTCGTATCGACGACCGAATTCGGTAATAGTAAATTCTTTGATTTCTACAAAGTGTATTTGTACACGTTTCTTATATATGTGATACCTCTGTGTGCTTTGTTTGTGCTGAATTTGTTGATAATTCTAGAACTAATGCGCATGCGTAAACGACGAGCTGGAATGAATATTCAAGAAGACAATGAAGCTAATCTTAGTCTTGTTTTAGTACTAATCGTTGTAGTTTTTTTATTTTGCCAGACACCTGGACTATTAGCGCAATTTGATTCTTGGTTTGATCCATTTGTGATGATAAAATGGCTGGCTGTAAGTAATTTTCTCTTCGTTACAAATTCTTCCGTTAATTTTCTTATATATACAGGTGTTGGACGAAAATTTAGAAAAGTCCTGAAGAAGTTGTTCTCAAATGTTTTTCGAGGAGCGTCGTTTTCAGAAATATCTCGGACTTCTGTATCGAGAAGAGGAACACTAGGAGGCTACGAACTGAACAATGCAAACGATACTGCGGTATCAGATGATAGTCAAGTAGATAATCTAGAAAAAATGAGATTGAAGGACTGAACTTGCGTCCTTGTTTGCTCTCTTTGTGAGTAATATAATAGTCAGACTGGTGTCAAAACGTCAGATTGCCACTTTATAGCTTCTGTAAGACATTAAGTAAATATTTGTATATTATTCATTAACATACCATGATATCCACTACAATATTTTTTATCACAATTTTCGGTATACAGGGTGCCTTTCATGAATGTTTCCCATTACCTGTGTTTGGCTTTTTCTGTTTGTATGCTCAACTTGTTAACAATTTTTAACATAATGTCAATTTCTATATTGTACATACAGAATAATTAGCAGTGCCCAAACAAATTATGAAATTATAATTATGCAGATATTTTTACCGTAATTATTACCATATTATGATCAGTAAATTTTGCGATTAATGCACCAATTACGAGTTTGAAAGCGTTTCGTTATAAAATATTTCATAGATATGAATTGGAGCTTGACAGCAGGTAGTACACCGCATATTCTAATTTAACAATAGTAGAATCTAATTTGACGACTGAGTATTTTTTTAATCTTGCAATTTTTATGTATTACGACACTGAATTAAAATCAGGCTTGACTTTTTCACAATTACTTATTTCAATAATTGAAAATCTTAGAGCTGCGGTCAAGTCACTCTCCTGCACAGAGATCACAGCTGGTTCCCAAATATAACCTCTGCCACACATCATCCCCCATTTACTGCGGGACTAAATTTTTCGACTGCAAATGATGTTTGTAAACATAGACCGATATTGGAAAAAAATATGAGATCTTATTTATTGTATATAGTCCGCCATGAGAGATATCTCGCATATGGCGTCAGCAATGGTGTGGCGAAGATGAATGTGGTTGACTGAAGATACCCAAGATTGCGTTAAGTGTCTGTGTTGTTAAACTGTATAAAACAACTTTCGTCGCAGATCTATTGTATCACACAATTTATTGTTTAAATAATTAGAATATTCTTAGTATTCATAAAGATTACGTTAAAAAGATCGATACATGTCTTGTTAAATATATTTAAGCGTTAGCTTCCGGTGACGTTTTGACTACCATATATGGAAATAGAATCATGATAATATTGTGATAGGTATGGTTACGTTAGTTCTATTTATATTATTTATTATACACTTGTCTTTCAATATCACATTGTCTTTTTTTAATAAACTTAAAATGTTGTCCGTCTTCACATCATAACTCCATAGACTTCTATTATGCCTATTAATGTACATATTTTTCTCAGCAATTAATTCTTTGAGTCAACGTAACGTAGCGGCTAAAGGGAATGTGGGCCAACGTAGCTTAACAAGGAACGGACTTCCGGGTAAATATTACATGACAGCGAAAAGAACTATGAGCTAACGTCACACATAAATTGTTTTAATTCAATGAAACGTGGGGGCGAAAGGTAACACCATTTTGAAAGGTTTGTTTCTTTGTTTGTTTGTTTATTTGTTTGTTTGTTTGTAGGAATTCTTTTTCTATGTTGTGGCGCCCAGTTATATTGGAGTAGTAAACCGACACGAAGTACTTATTAAACAAAAAACCTCCTTCAGCAGTAAAATTGGCGATTCTTTTCAACAAAGATTGGATTCATGCACCGATAACACTCATGCACGTGATCAATAATAGTTGACTAACTACCTTTACATAGTCCATCCCCCTACCTGGAAGTGAAAGTCATTGGGTTCATGTAATATGGTGGTGTAACGCCATCTAACGTGAGTGGGTTTAAGTATGAACATATGGATCGATGTAATATGTAAGTGAACGGGGTTGAATGCCGAGATAATATTAGTTAAAAGAACTGTGTGGCAATGTCACGTGGCTTGGAAACGTTTGTATTGATTGATTAATTTACGTAGTGCAAAACGCCTGTGAGCTATATTTAAACTGAAAACAAGAAACAAAGAATAAGATTGACCAATAGCATGCAAATTTTGAGTGCCACGAGTTAGGACACACAGACAGAGCATTTATCCTTTTGCTGCAGCTACAATTAACCGTTTTCCTTTTAGACAAAGGGGCAATGAGCCTCGTATTTTCAAAACACGTAACCTACAAAAATGTCGTTGCAGTATATCGTTTATCTTGTGAGATCGCGGTACGTTTTAAAACGAAAATCATATACAGCTATTACAATCTGAATAACGTGAATGTTTTGTGTATGTTTTAGTCATGAATTTTGTAACACAAACAACTATTGTCGAGTTTTACCACGCACTCTTGAGAAGCTGTGTTCTATTTTTTATGTATCAATGTACTCGTGGAGATAAAGGGTAGTCATACATAGATTGAGGGTCATAGAAACACGGTAGTGAAATGCAACATGGGGATAAATATATACTAAATGTTAAAGACTGAGAATGTGCATAAAGATAACTCGGTATTAAACGCGACTATAAATGCTAAAGAATAATCTTCTCTTGATCCATTATTAAGATAGAAACGAAAATTTGATGGGGTCTTTGATGAATTTACTAAAATTAAATTAAATGTTTTTGTGTCATTATTTTACGTAATCCAAACCAAAACACATCAAAAGGAAAGAAAACATATGTAAAGTGGTGTATGTTCTTAGCGGCTTTTTGTAAAGACTACGGAAGGTTCTTTTTTCACTCATTAGAAAACTTTAAATTTAGAAAGGAAATTACGTTTTTAATCACAAGGATGACAACAAAAGAAATGAAGTTTAATAGCTTAAGAACAAATATAGATATCCAATGATATCCGTTTCGTTCTATTTTAACGTCATACCTGGTGTCATTAACTTGTTATTGGGCAATATTCTTACGTTTTTAATAAAACCTGAATTATCTCTTCTTATAAACAAATTCAAGCGGTTTCTCTGTGGTATTTATCCGTCGATGCCTGATCGTACATTATATGCTGAAAAGAGTTTTATGATTTTTTGCAAGTCTTTAACCTAAATATAAAGTTAACTCGATTTTGTAACTTCTAGAATGTGACAGTTTTTTTTATTTTGGTTACATACATGCCGCGTCTATCAATCAAACATGCCGCGAAGGTTCTATCAATCAAACACAACTACTTATCCTATTATACAAAAACAAAGTTTAGTTTTTTCTTTTTCATTTTAAAAAGATGGCTACAAAATCGCACTATCATCAGGTAATTTTTTGTATTGCCTTTAACATTTGAAACCATTTCAGTTTATTCACTCATTACCGTGATCCCTATTTATTTTCTTTAATTTGTCGTTTACTGAAACTACTATTATATCTCAGTTTAACGTTTTTGTTCTTGCTAATAATTTGTGGAAAATCAACACTTTGAGATGTCAACGTGACAAGGGTTTTCACTTTGGTGACAATACACATTAAATAATTGGTTGATTGATGCCAAATATTCAACATGTAAGACGGATTCAATTTAACTTAAAGTTGACGATAACAGTCCACGTAATCAAGTATCAATTGGATCAACGCCGGGTATTTCCTATGGAAATAAGTAACTTACATTTGTAGTACATTTTGGCTGAAATGGCTGAGATAAGTACAGTAAGTTAACATTTTTAACTCCTCCAAAAAACTAGGGTGCGTATAAAATCAATACATAATTAGAGGTTTGAGCTTTGAAACATGCCCACAACAACCCATTTATACCAATAACTACACCAACTTTATAGATTACCCATAAGAACAAAACATTGCTTCGCCGAAACTTTATTTTGCATGCAGAAAGCCACACACTGTTACAAGACCCGAAAATGGTTCTGATATATGTAAATTCACTTTTTTATACCTGTAAATTTGCGCTGTATAATTACATCGACATTTTTGGAATGTACTTTTATTTTGCTAGAGAATTAACACACGAACGCTACTAACAATTAAGTATAAATTACTCTTCGACTGATTTTGTTTCATCTTAGTAAGTGTATAGATCAACGTGTTCATTTCGTAATAAGTTCCTGTGGTTTACAGCTTACATAATGTAAAGTAATTATTCAAAAGATTAACATCTGATCTTAAGACCAATTATCCCTAAGCACCAAAATAACGGGGACATGACATGTCTCAGATTTTGCTGATTTTCATTTCATAAGTTGGAATTGACCATTGGATCACAAAAATGATGACTGTTTGTTATGATTGACCATGGTTGCCATGGTAACCGAGGCAGTCATTTTTTATCATTTCTAATACTGCGAAATATCCTATATTCAATTCCCAATTTGTTATTCAAAAATCAAAGCATATTCAATATAACATTTTATTTGATTAATTCAATACCTCATAGACAATATTCAAAACAGTTTCAAGACTAAACATAAATGTGGAGTCAAAATGAGGCTGTGGAATATGTCAAGAAATCATGGATTTTCTCTGGAATTTTTTTACCAAAAAATTTCCATTTTTGCCACTTTTCTGACTCCATTTTCAGAAAATGCACCAATCACAAATACTCGTGATGAATATAATTACATAAATTGATGATTAATATTCAAAACTTATAAAAATCTCAATGGGGTAACAAAAGATGTCTTAAGAAAACACTGTCAAAGATGGTTACCATTGTAACTGGTGAAAAAAAGCCATTTCTGTATTGTTCAATATTTCCACGAAACTACTATTTCTTAGGGATAAATTAAATCATCCTTAATTATTATTTTTAACAGACATCCTATGAACTTAAAATGACATTGAAATCATTTCAGGGTACAGTGTCTCAAGGTCAAGGTCAACTAAAAATTGAGCTTTAAAATATGAAAATCTCGAAGCAAAATCAATTTTAAGTGACCTTGAAAACAACACAAGTGACCTTGAAAGTTTTCTAAGGTCATGCTATGTTGAAAAGATCCCTTTTAGGTACATATGATGACAACAATTGTTATCTTGGCTCATACTAGAAGTATGGTCATACGTATATTAAAATATAGAAAAATTGCCGTTTTTGTTTTATTACCATGGTAACCAACTTCAACGGTGTTTTCTAAAGACATTTTTTCTTACCCCATTGAGATTTTAATTTTTTTTAAATATTAATCACCAATCTATGTAATTATATTCACGAAGAGTATTTGTGATTGGTGCATTTTCTGAAAATGGAGTCAGAAAAGTGGCAAAAATGGTAATATTTTTAACCAAAAATTATAGAGAATAATGCACTATTTCTTGACATGTTCAATAGTCTCAGTCTGATCACACATATATTGAAAGTGTTGTAACTGTTTTGAATATTGTCAATGAGATATTGAATTAAGCAAATAAAAAAAATTCTATTGAATATGAATTGATTTTCCCCTGAAAAATTGGGATTTGAATATCCCCCTTTTCACTGTATTTTAATCGGCCCAAAATGGCTGCCACAGTTACCATGGCAACCGAAGTCAAATCATAACAAACAATCATTATTTTGTGATTCAATAGTCAATTTCAACTTATAAAATGAAAATCAGCAAAATCTGAGACATGTCATGTCTCACCCTATATGGAATCCTTTGATCCTTATGGAGAATTGGTGTTAAGTCCTTCAAGACTGCATCGTTAAGACATAACTACAACAGCAGTTACAAAAACAGTATCTTTAAAGAATTGTCGGAGACAAATATTGATAAGACTTTTCTGAGTAAACAAAGTTGAAAAATTCTCTGTGTGTCTTATTTCATATTGACGGAAATCATTCTTTAAAAAAGATAGTACTTTCGAAGAAATCTATATGTTAAATAAATAAAACTACAATGTTTATGCTAACGAAGTGTTACTGGAACCTTCAGTATAGGTAAACCTATAAGAAACAAGTATTTTGGATTAAGCTTATCTTTGTAGAGCATGATATAGCGAACTCTCCAAAGTGGCGTGAAAACAAAGTTCGAGTAGTTAAATCTGGGTTATTGTTTACATGTCTGTATGTAGAATTAGGAATAAGGAAAATATGTCTCGAAATTTATACCAAAAGGCAAGATGGTGTTGTTAACGATGCAGAAAACGTTTTGGTTTTTATTTGAGTTTCTGTTCATTTCGGTCTGTCAACAGAGACCACACTTCGATAGAAAGGCGCGGTAAATGTCAAACAATTCTTGCTACACTGTTCCAGTAAATAAACTCAAAATTAAGCTAATAATAAAAAATTGCTGTTAAATTTGGTCATATAAAACATTTCTAATCCAAATAAATGTCAACAATAAAACGAAGACTAGTTCTAGGAGTGGCGATGTAAATATCCGTCTTTCTGTGACGTTGAATTGACATAATTATTTTTGAATGATTAATCGTTAAGACAGTCGTTTAAGGTAATGATTACGTTTATCTTGCTTATTATTGAGGGTTTTTCAGTTATATGCGCCAACTTATTTTAATTATTTACACAATGATATAATCAGGTGTCAACCCATTTAAATGAATGTAAATAAATGTCAACAACAAATTTATATTATTCTAGTATTATCCAGTGGAATGTTTGGTATGGCCCCACATTTATCATGCAATCATTACACTTGTACAGTGGTTTATAGGCCGTGGTCTAAGAAGTCGCAATCCTTTAATGATCCAGTCTTCGGTGTGCTGGACCTCGATAAGGGTTTCTCCGCCGACTCCGGATTTCTCTCAATAAAAACTGGATGTTAATATCGCTGAAAGTTGTGTTAACCCACGTTTAAGCAAACAAAAAAACGACTAACATTTGCGGTACAAGAAATGTGTTTGTAGATACACTTTTTCTTTATTCGTCTAGTATTCGAATAACTTTTCCGAGTAATCAATTCCTTCAATGAATGATCCGTAAGGACAAATACTTACTGCTTGGTGTGGTGTTCTTTTCGAAGTCCGCGTCTGTGTTTGAATTCATATCTGCTATTTCGAGTAGAAATTGTGAAACCATAGGTAGTGAATAACATTCTAAGATTAAAACAATATACGTACATGTAATTTGTTAAAAAATATCAACAGTACTTGCTATTTACTATGAAACGGTACAGATAGGCTGGAAGGGACTCGTTTTTATATCTGTTTCAATGCTTGTAAAAATAATTTGATTTTTCCGACAATGTAAATATTTGGTATATTCTGTGCCATTTTTATTAAAAATGTTTAAAAAAAACATACATATTGCTTTATACTGTAGACACAAACTACAAGCTATATTGGAATATTTAGGTTGAGGGATCGCATTGATTTTTCACATTACAAAGTCTGGTAATTCCTTGAGGCACAAATGCAAATGTCTGCAAATTATACATGAAAACAATTATAAAAGTATAAATATGAAAATTCATACACGACAGGTAATGTTTATGTATATCTTGGTTTAACACCACTTTCAGCATTTTCGCGGTGAATATTGTGAAAGAAACACCCTGATAAAAAGTCAATGGTAATTTTTAACCATGCACATTAAATCACTTCTAAATGAGAAAAAATAAGAAAAGAATAGTTCACAAATGAACATCTAACTGCTACTTTTATTTGTCAAAAACGAAAGAAAGGAAATATATAAGGTTTTCATTATACGTTGCAATCCCTGCTTTTCCGATCAGCACACAGAATACGTAGATATATATTATCTCATTTTATGCATAACAATATCCTCAAATGTCAATCGTGAGCCATAATAGGAAGCGTTTATGGTGAGTAAGCTTTATACAAAAGGCTTCTTGTGTCGGATTGTTTATTTTTAAAAAAAATTGCCGGGTCAGCAGACAATCAGTTTATTTGTTTTGTCTTGTATACAGTATTTTGTCGGATAATACCACGTTTATTTGTACATGTATGAGCTTGAGCCGAAGTGTGTATACACGTTTATATTTTCCTTGCAATATCATGGAGATATTTAAATATTTATTTACTTATTACAAGAAAAAAACGCATAAACACTGGATTTTTGGATGCAGAGCGCTTACTGTGACAGATCTATTTGTCCAGTACAAGTAAATACAAGTAGAAACTTCTGGGATGCGTGACTGATACAGCAAAAAGTCTTTATTGCACAGCAAATGTTAGAGAGTTAAATGTACTTTCTCAGGCCACTTATGATTTCCATAGATAGACAGAAATATGTTTGATAACTTAATTTTGTTTACGGTTATACATTGCGCATTTATTAATTTCTCTTTTTATTTAATAAGTCACGTACGGGATTTTACTGTTAACTGTTTTAAATTTAGTTGTGAAAGTGACTAGTAAACAACATGGTGATCTTTATTCTATTGCGAATCTAGCAACGGCTTAAATTTGTAATTTTTATAGCAGGAACTATTATCACTATAATTCAGATTTTACCCAACACGACGTCCAGTTATTTAAGAGTTAAACCCGTGACGTCATTTAGTTATATGCAGCCTTGAACATAAACATAAATGCGCGTTGTTTTGCTGCCCGTACGGTTCAAAATTGGATTAATTTTGATATAAAAATCAGGCACTACACGTAAGGGGTACCCTGGTATCACTACACGTAAGGGGTATCCTGATTTTCTCTGTCTATTGATATGTTAGAAATGAAGAATTCAACATGGCAGCTCGTCCAAAGTCGATCAATTTGTTACAACAAAAAGATTGTTAATTGCACACAGACTGTTAGTCAACTAAACTCCACAATACACACACATTTAATTAAAAAACAAGATTGGCGGTCTTTTTGTTTACTTCCTCCCTCGCCCCAGAGCTGTTTCTTCATTAAGGTCTTTCCCACTACAGTGGAAAGACCTTCTTGTATTTCTTATGATTATTATTTTTCTGCCGCAAATGTCAAAAAAGTGTCTTGACGTATCGCTTCAAAACTTGGCACACTTAACAGACACTACCTGGGCTCGACCTGAGTCACCCTGCGAAACCGATCTATTTTTAGAAACGGAGTTATCTCCCCAAACACGTTTTACTATTGTTTTCAATTAAACTCATAAACAATAACCGATTTAACATTTCTAAAGGGTGGAAATTGTCACCTGACTTCTGACAGCGATTAATCACGCAAACAAAAAAAATCCGATCAACTTCCTGCTAATCCATTTTTGGCTTATATCTTTTAAATCGTCAGAGAAAATATAGTAAACATATGGAGTTTTTGTGACCGTCATAACAAGCCATTCGATTTAAGACCAAAGTCGAATGGTTACGGGCAGCCATTTTCAAAATGGCTGATACCGTAAACAGTTTGTATAGCATAACACGTAAACCATACAAAATTTAAGCAGACAATAAAAGGCAGAAATGTTCGTCATATCGAAATGTACAAAAAATGATTCAGGTACGAAAGCGTAAAACTTGTCGTTTTTGAATTAGTGCCCTTGATTTAAATTTTGAAAATGGTTTTTGGTTTATCACTTTTTAAACGTCACAGATGATGAATGATTTGAAAGAGAAATTAAAGACCTACAATTTATTCCAGGAAGTACATGATTCGATTGAGTGGTTTCAAAATAGCCGCCAAAAAATATCGTTAATTGGGTTATTTTTCAATAACTTTTAAACTGTTACAGATTATATAGTAAACATATACGTTTTTAGTGACCGATATGTCAAGCCCTTCGATTTAAGTCCAAAGTCGAATGGTTATGGGCAGCCACTTATAAAACTGTCGACACCGCAAACAGTTTTTATAAAATAACACTTTAACCGTACAAAATTGAAGCGGACAATACATGGGAAACTGAATCGGGTTCACTAACTGATTTCAAATATGATATTTTATGACCGGAAGTGACATTTTGTCCATAGCAACTTACTAAAAGTCCTTAGCAACCATACATTTTCTGACCTGGGACCACTTCCTTTGTACACTTAAACCATAGCAACTGACCGTAACGTCATTAGCAACCATATAGACATAACTAACAACAAAATGCAGGAAAGACCTCACATTTGTTCTCTGAACAAATTACTCTAATTTTTCTTGATATAGTTGAGCGTTCTTCCGTATACCATACGGTTTTTCTTATTCTAATACTTCAACTCTAGAACGGATGTATTGTAATTTATTACTTATAATTACATTTCAACAAATTTTATATAATGAAGTCGTAACATTGCATGAAAATCACAATCCTTTGGTGATACAAGTTTTAACACCTTCATTGTTTAGCTTCCCAATTCACTTTGTTTTATAACCTGTGTTGAGTCTTGATTGTCCTAGTCAAGTTTATAACCTTAATTCATGGCCAAGTTTTGTTTGAGTACCACCGATAAGTCTTAATTTAAGAAAACTGTATAACCTTCAGTTAGTTTATTTTGATTACATTTGTTGGTCTGTGAAAAATAAACTAACCGAATTTATGCACAGCCAAAACTGCAAAAATGAGTGACAAGAACATAACTCCTGAAACATTACAAAAAGGAGCGATAACCACAGAAACCATAACAACAGAAACGATGAGCCCAGAAACCGTAACAAAATTAGCGATAACCTCCGCTGTTACAAACGGGGGAATAAAAAAAGGAGCGTTAACCCCAGAAACCATAACAAAATGAGCGATAACCACCGAAACCGTAGTAAAAAGAGCGTTAACCCCAGAAACCATAACAAAACGAGCGTTAACCCCAGAAACCATAACAAAAGCAGCTCCAAAATTAACAACCGCAACATAACCTGATATATTATTAATTTCAGAACATATTTTACACAAAAACAAAGAAATAAAAACAATAAGTTTTATTATCTAGATCTACCGACAATTAAAAACTTATATTCAGAATCACGTGTTTTACATACCATAAATAACCATTATAATTGTGGTCTCTATGACACACAAGTTGTTGCAGTGGTGATTTTTACGCAAATATATACGTTCGTAGTTGTCTACTTATAATATCTAAATCCTTTATATTTCTTGTAATTGAAGTTTGCCGTTAAAAAACGTGACATATCTGTATTTGATACCAGTTGTTATTACACATATAACGTACCAGACAGAAAATAAGTGATTTCAAATGGCGTTATATAACAACAGATGAACAAGGGATTTGTCGAATCAGATGAAATAAATAGCTTCTATCAGTGGAACGTCGAAGGTAATTTTTCAGAGATAACAATGTATGCAATGATTATTGTTCTGAAATTAACAACTGGAGAGAAATTAAATGGAAATAAACAAGACAGGTCAATGACAAATATACATGCAAATGCATCGATGCGTTTATCGGTGTTGATTGTGGTCTAGTCTCAACATTTGCACGACAGTCTCAATTTGATATATAAAAGGAAAAAAATCTCCATTATGCCGACGAATGTGACATTTTTATCAACTTTTTAAACATAAAGCTCTTTCCTTTTTGAAAAAGCCGTCTTGCAATTGAAGTATTGTGATGACATACGAATAGCGAAAATTTCCGTAATTAGTACAAATAAAAACTTCATTCATGGTTAATTGATACAGTCGCTGAATTATCCGTTAATTAAAACAAAGAGAACAATATAAATACATGTAACGTTATATATAGGTTGCTGAAATACTGAATAGGACTTCCGTTTGAACCCTCCTCAATAAAAATGCATTATTTCGAACGTAAATAAAAGAATTTGGCACTGGGTGGCAGCCACTGGTGAACCCCACAGTGGACATAGTCATGCATTGCCAATTGGGCAAGTGCGAGCCGTGTGAACTCCATATATCTTTTGTATTGGGGGTTCATTTGGAAGTCTTACCAAATACAGGTTTATTGAAAATTATAAAAACAACAAAACAACATTAATATTTTTAAAGGTCTCGAGTCACGTTTGTCTTCATATACCCAGTGCCACTTTAAGCGAAATGTTGCCCGCGTGTGTTTAAATGTACGCAAAGGTCATTACATCTTTTTCGGAATATTATGTATTCTTTCGAATTACATGTAATTGTGTATAAATAATTATATAAGACATAAGAAAAACTGCTATGAGGTGCAATTTCAATTAAATGCCAATTACCTACTTCACGGACGATTAATTTTGAATACGTCACAAGGCTGATGAATCTATTGAGCAGATCTGACAAAATGCAATGACGTTTTTGTAATGATATTTTTGTACGCACTATCGACTTTAAGATCTGTAACTTTACTTTAATGCCTGGTTTATTTCATTTCATTAATAACACACCGTACAACTTCTTGGCAAGTCCCACTGATCACCGGTAACGTCGATACTACGTTTTTTTGTCATTTCTGGAGGAATATTTAAGACCATGGTAGGTAAAAGTTATAATACTCGTTTTTAAGAAAACATATAGTGCAGTCGGATCTAGAAACATCGCTTTTCACTCGGCATTTTGTATATTTGCCTAAATAAAGAGTCGTTTTTCTAAACATTCAAAGAGACGTTCAAGAATGGTTAAATGTCAAGTATAAACCTAATTTCAAACATTGTCCGATAAGTATAATGATAATATCCGACCTTTTCTATCACTCGTATCAAACAACAGAGAAAATAAGCATAGAGTTAGGCAAAATTGTGAAAAATAACCTTTTTCAAGGTAACGCCTGGTGCAAACGGTCGGTTTAATGGGTAATTGTCTTGATTGGAAGATGAACCTTTGGAAAGTACTTGAAATACTAGTTGAAAAGAAATAAGTATCCGAAATTCCTGTGAAGAAAAATTAGAAAGTAAATTTCTATAAAATAGTGCGCAAAAATGTCAACTTTATACATGTACGAAGACTGTGTGACAAGTTAATGATTTACGTTATAAATTCAAGTTGCAGTCCTAACAAGTTTCAAGTTTTTCTGAAACAAGAAAAGGGGCATATTTTGGCAGTGGTGTGAAGGACATACACCCCAATATTTGTTAAGCCAAACAAAACCCCAAAACGTTACAAGATTTCCACCGCCGGTGAATAATATACCATCGTTACATCAGTATGCACATTATTATATTGACCTACATTTTTGAACTTCATATATTCCATACATTAATGTTTTTCAACTATAAAAATGAAAGAACTTTGATTGTGAAGTTTGTAAAAAACATTTAAAAACTTCTTTACTTTACCCGTTGCGAAAAACGTCATAGTGAAAATAATTTGAAAGGAACACGAAAGTTGAGCTGCGACTGCATATGACTATACATTAAGTTTGTGGTATAAAAAATCGTGTTCCCGTTATTTGTGGCCTGTCGTACAAGTCTCGACATACCCAAAATCAATTCCGGACGAACCTGTCACACTGACAGGGCATTTAATTGATTGAAATGCAACAATTGTTTCAGGTGGAGACGGAACAAAATTAAGGATGAAAAACAAACACCGAAAAGGCACGTCAAATGTAAGAAAAAAAATTGGTTTGTTAAATGAGCACCCTCTGGTGTGTGTCAGTGGAAAGAACCCCGAAACACTATATAAGTGTGATATGTATGAAATACTCTGCAAAATAAGTATTATGGAAAAGCATATTAAATACAAACATGGTCAGAAGCAGTATATCAACCAAATCCTTCGCACACAGGAAAGTACAACTAAGCCACGAGAGGAAAGGAAACGCATTATTGTATTTCATCATTAACTAAATGTCTAACAAAATGTCAATAATTGTTGTAATTTATAGCGGTGGCTTATTTATCACATTACATTGATTTAACAACATCTTTATATCCAAATAAATCTAAATCACAGCATATTTGATCAATTCCAAGAGTGACTTTCTTTTCATCCGCACAGAGCATATATTGATTGTTGGTACTTGTGTCCAACAACGCATTTAATACGGGTATTATTACTGCAGTAGGAATCCCAGTTGGACGTTTGGTGTTCGTCATATTAAAGCTAGATATAGTGCTTACGTTAGGTTTCACACAGTTGATACAGGCTTCGTCAGGGCGACAGTCTCTTCGTTTTCTGTGCATCCAACTACATGTTCAAAACATGAAATCAATGCATCTTTCAGGCGTCCCTAACACACCCATGATCGGTTGATGACGTAATATGTAATGTTAACAAAGGTGACGGGTGTAACGACAGACGCCATGAATGTGGAATGAAATTTGTAAAGAAACCTTGCCTTTTAAACAGATATATCATGTCTGGGAGGGGTATTTGTGAAAAATAGCAGTCGAGAGATGAAATATTTCCCGAGCCGTTAGGCGAGGGAAATTTGATTCTCGAGACTGGTATTTTGCACAAATACCCCTCCCAGACATGATTTATCTGTTTAATTACACCGAATATCATGATTTTAAAGAGCGGTGAATACTAGACAACTTGTGTGCTGTTTGTTGATTCTGTACTATCGGAACGTTTCTGGTCTTCAAAATCGATTACTCATGTTACGTTTTATTTGAGGTAAAAGTCAAAACTTCCGAATGAATATTTCCAGCATAATAATATGCGAGGGTTATTTTTAAGCAAATACCATGGCACAGAGGGTAATTTTTTTTTTTTTGCTGAATACCCCGGAGATGACGAAATCGATGCAAAATGAGGAAATTTGCGAAAAATACACTGTCTATTGACCAATCAAAAGCCAGCATTTTTATATGAGGTGTAATTAACAGCAATTAAGGCAATTATCTTTATCCTCTAGTTTGTTTATTGAAATATGAACTGCATTTCGCTCTAATATGTAATGTACTATTCTCTATATATTGTTCATATCGCTAACAACTAGTTTTTCCTTGCAACTAAAAAACTCGTGTTTTAGTGAAAAAATTGGATACATGAGTACGTTGCAATTAGCTAGTGTTACGAGCTGAACATTCTAAACGTTTTGTGTATATTTGACCATCCTTTTACATTAAAATTGTCTGAAAACTTAACGTCTCTGACTGTGTAGAACTACTTTTTATCGGACAGAATATCGAGTGAAATGCGATGTTTCTAAATCCAGTTGCACTAAATATTAAAAAAAAAACATATAATATCAAGGAGTAATTTAACCTTTACGGAAGCCTATTAGTACCATATGTGGTATTTTTTTAACTTGTTATAACAACTTAGCTAACTTTTTATTGCAACTTAATGACTTGTAATAACAACTTAGCTAACTTGTAATACAGGACCTTTTGTGAAAAGTACACCTTATCATATATGCAACATCATATTTTCACCCTCTTTACATATTGCCTAATATCAAAAAAATAAACCCTTTTGTGCCGTGCATATGTACCTATCTAAATTTAAAATGGAAGTTAATATCCCCCTTTTTGGTAAAACTAAAAAACTAAAACCCCACAAAAAGTGCTCTTAGCGGGCACCTCACTTTCGTTTTTGTTTGTTGTTGTTGGTGGTGGTTTTTTTCTTATTTGTTCTTTTTTGTGGTAAAGGGCGGGAGTAGCTGTTGTTTGTTTGTTTATTTAGTGAATATCATAATATATAACGTTAATTACTTGTTAAAACTAAAAAAAACTTTTAAAAATCCACAATGGAAAACAGCTAGCAGGCTTCAATGTGATGCCTTCAATTCAAGCTTGCAACCCTTCAATAAATCCGCTTCTTAAAGCCAAAAGCTTCAATAATATTAATTTATTTTGTTGATGTAACATACTCCTTAGGCCTAGGTAACTTTAAGTCTCCATAAAAAACGTGATGCGACCGAATCCTTGTAAATCCTCTAAGGATAAGTTTTACTAGTCTGATTCACGACAGACCTACATCCCGGGCCACTTTATTTTCGGTTTTCGATTGTGAAATGTTTTTTCTCTGTAGACTTACAGTTACCTAGGCCTAAGGAGTAGGTTACATTGACAAAACAAATTAATATTACAAGCTATTAATGTGTTATAACAAGCTAACTAAGTTGTTATCACAAGTTAGCTAAGTTGTTATTACAAGTTAGCTAAGTTGTTATTACAAGTTGTCTAAGTTGTTATTACAAGTTATCTAAGTTGTTGTAACAAGTTACATGTAAAAAAATACAACATATGGTACTTATAGGCTTCCGTAAACCTTTACCTTTTTTCGTCTTCAATATTTCTCCGGAAATAACCAAACAACCTGTTATTTACGTTACATTACGTTACATTACGTTACATTACGCTACGGGACTTTGCTGTTACCGGTTGTACAGGGGAATAATATTACTTTTAAAAATGAACTTTCGGCATAATGTTTTGAAACAGAAAAGAAAGGTGGAAATGAAACTAAACATGCATTTGCAAAACAAAATACACCGGACGTCCATGCAGTCAAAACTATGCATGTGATATTTTTCTTACATTTTATATCTAAATACTCTTTTTAAAAAGTATTTCTTTAGTTTTTGGTGCATCTAAATTGGGTTTACAATTTTAATGAAACCAGTGTCGACACAAATGCCTACGTCAAAGATTTGAATGGGCATTTATGTTGAAATACGTTAGTGGGTCTTATTTTGTTTTAGATTTTTTTTAATGTTTTTTGCCTTGTTTTCATTTAGTTGTCTCAATTTTACAACTGTGTGACTCAATACACCCACAACCTTTTAATAATTTTTATGTCTTCAATTAAGTTCACCAGAAAATTAGGTTAATTATTCATTTATAAGTGTTTTTATGTACTCTTACGAGAGCTGTCTATAATATTTATGTTTAAAGTCTATCAATATTCTCCATGTGTAGAATGTGGTCTCCAATTTAATCTGTACTTACCACATGAAGTTTTATATATTTTGCTAAAAGTACATTCCAAGTATATTCCTACTCTTTACTCCACTATATTTTTTTGTATTTTCTATTTCATAATAATTTACAAAATTATCACCATTATATAAATTGAACTGAAAACCCATACCTTTCATAATGACATCTAACAGATAGCAAAGCTTTGTATACTAGGATAATCCCTGTGTTAGAAATAAAAGTCCGTCGTATAATCCCGCAAACCTGTTTTATGGTAGTTAGTTGTACTTTTAAGCTTGTACACGTTTTCAATCTAATGCTTTTTACGTTTTTTTCCTCTTACTCTTTTTGAAACTTAGGTGTTAAAATTGTACACAACAATTCTGTTTCATTTCGGATTGATCGAGAGTGAAATTGTTGTCTTTATTGTTTTATCTCTTCGAATATCGAACAGATTGTAATAGCCAATAAGAAAACCGAAAAAGTGAGTGTTGGGGAATGAGGTGTGACGGAACAACTTTATGACATTTTGGCAGATTTGATGTTGGAGAGGGAGTGTGACGGAACAACTTTATGACGTTTTGGCAGATTTGATGTTGGAGAGGGAGTGTGACGGAACAACTTTATGACATTTTGGCAGATTTGATGTTGGAGAGGGAGTGTGACGGAACAACTTTATGACATTTTGGCAGATTTGATGTTGGAGAGGGAGTGTGACGGAACAACTTTATGACGTTTTGGCAGATTTGATGTTGGAGAGGGAGTGTGACGGAACAACTTTATGACATTTTGGCAGATTTGATGTTGGGGGAGGGAGTGTGACGGAACAACTTTATGACATTTTGGCAGATTTGATGTTGGGGAGGGAGTGTGACGGAACAACTTTATGACATTTTGGCAGATTTGATGTTGGGGGAGGGAGTGCGACGGAACAACTTTATGACATTTTGACATATTTGATGTAGGCGGAGGGAGTGTGACGGAACAATTTTGTGACATTTTGGCAGATTTGATGTTGGGGAGGGAGTGTGACGGAACAACTTTATGACATTTTGGCAGATTTGATGTAGGCGGAGGAAGTGTGACGGAACAAATTTATGACATTTTGGCAGATTTGATGTAGGCGGAGGGAGTGTGACGGAACAACTTTATGACATTTTAGCATATTTTGAAGTAGAACGATACGATTTATTTATCTTGGAATTAACAAATCGTAAACAGACACCTATGTTTTTTACAATGTATAACGGAATAAACTTGACCTGCAAAATTTCACCAAGGATAAAATGTATTATTATACCTCATGAATATTAATTACAATATAGTCAATTTCTATTTGTTATATTTGAACATATGATTTCAATTCATTTTCCACTACATGACCACCAACTCTACTCTAAAAGTCAACATTTGTCACATTTCCGCAGAAAACCCCGACCTTCATAGTAAAAGTGGCAATCCTTGTCAATTAAAATTGGAGTCGAGTAAACCTTGGCCGCTGTAAGACTCGCATCCACAGCCGAAGTGTTGACAGACACGTGATTTAAAGTAGTATAGCATATCCAAGATTAGGAAATACAATAGAATGTGTTCGTGAATCATATATGTAACGATGGTTACATATCGTGGTCATCTGAATTTTTTTTTAAAACCAAATAGTAATTTTTTTTCTTTCGTTTCTATATAGCGTTGTGTTGCCACAAACATTCACATTTTCTTTATCTCGGTTAACTGCGAATAAGATATGTATTAAAATACAAAATGTCAAACTTTTGAAGATTGCATCTCAATGATAGAGGTTGACAGAAAGAAAATTGTAGACTTGACAAATAAAAATTATATGACGGTTCTGACAGTCTTTGTAATCATATATTGTAAGGCGACGAAATGGACAGATCATTTTCCAACAACGAGAAGCATAATTATCTTATTGAGGAGGTTAATTTAATGTGTGGGCTACAAAAGTACACCCAGCCAAATCAAGTGTTCTGAGTCCATATGTGTTTGTTTTCCTTAACATTATATGTACAATTTAGGTCGACATTTGACGTTTTCATTGGTTGTTTCTCATGTCGAAAAGAAAGATAAGGTCTAAGTGTTCTGGTAAACTGACTTTACCCAATAGATGGCGACATCTAAACCTGTACAATATTAATGAGATAGATAATGATGAAGGGCTGTTTGCTTTACGGATACTATAGCTTGTTGTTGTGCGTTTCTTTCTGTTGTATAATTCGTGATATCCGAAACCAAGGTCAAGGCAAGTACTTCTAATCAGTGAAATCAGTCAAATTCCAATCTTTAAAGGGGCCTCAGTGCACGAGTGGTAAAGATTTTTAGTCATCTACTGTCGATCACTTGCCTTTCTTCACTGAGGTTGCAGATTACGCCACACTGCGGGCAGGATGTGCTCGATTCCAACCTTGAAAAAGATTGTGCCCCATTTTCCTACCGACGGTCGGGATTTTCCGGATACTCTGGTATTCCAAGGAAGTAGTTTATGCCCTAGAATGTATGACTGTTCCAAGCAAGTAGTTTATGCCATAGAATGTATGACTGTTCCAAGCAAGTAGTTGTTGCCCTAGAATGTATGACTGTTCCAAGCAAGTAGTTTATGCCCTAGAATGTATGACTGTTCCAAGCAAGTAGCTTATGCCCTAGAATGTATGACTGTTCCAAGCAAGTAGCTTATGCCCTAGAATGTATGACTGTTCCATGCCAGTAGATTATTCCCTGGAATGTATTATTTTTTCAAACAAGCCAGTTGTTTATGCCCTAAAATGTGTGGCTGCTCCAATGAATTTCTTTATGCCCTAGAATGTATGACTGTTCCAAGCAAAAAGTTATGTCATTGTATTTGTGTAACTATTCCAAGCCAGTGGTTTATGTCCTTGTATTTGTGTGCCTGTTCCTTACCAGAAGTTTATGCCCTTGTGTTTGTATGACTATTCCAAGCCAGTAGTTTATGCCCTTGTATTTGTGTGACTGTTCCAAGCCAATAGTTTATGCCCTTGTATTTGTATGACTGTTCCAAACCAGTAGTTTATGAAGTTGTATTTGTGTGACTGTTCCAAGACAGGAGTGTGTAGTTTAGTGTGACTGTTACAAGGCAGAAGTGTATGCCCTATCAGTGTCGCTGTTCCAAGCAAATAGTTTATGTCCTTGTATTTGTGTGACTGTTCCAAGCCAGTAGTTTATGAAGTTGTATTTGTGTGACTGTTCCAAGCCAGTAGTTTATGAAGTTGTATTTGTGTGACTGTTCCAAGACAGGAGTGTGTAGTTTAGTGTGACTGTTACAAGGCAGAAGTGTATGCCCTATCAGTGTCGCTGTTCCAAGCAAATAGTTTATGCCCTTGTATTTGTGTGACTGTTCCTTATCAGTAGTTTATGCCCTTGTATTTGTATGACTGTTCCAAACCAGTAGTTTATGAAGTTGTATTTGTGTGACTGTTCCAAGACAGGAGTGTGTAGTTTAGTGTGACTGTTACAAGGCAGAAGTGTATGCCCTATCAGTGTCGCTGTTCCAAGCAAATAGTTTATGTCCTTGTATTTGTGTGACTGTTCCAAGCAAATAGTTTATGTCCTTGTATTTGTGTGACTGTTCCAAGCCAGTAGTTTATGTCCTTGTATTTGTGTGACTGTTCCAAGCCAGTAGTTTATGCCCTTGTATTTGTATGACTGTTCCAAGCCAGTAGTTTATGCCCTTGTATTTGTATGACTGTTCCAAGCCAGTAGTTTATGCCCTTGTATTTGTGTGACTGTTCCAGGTCAGGAGTGTGTTGTGTATTGTGACTGTTACAAGGCGGAAGTGTATGCAAGATCAGTGTCGCTGTTCCAAGCAAATAGTTTATTCCTTGGTATGTGTGACTGTTCCAAGTCATTAGCTTTTGCACTAGTATGTGTGACTGTTCCATACCAGTAGTTTAAGCCCCAGTATGTTTGACTGTTCCAAACCAATAGTTTATGTTCCAGTATGATTGTGCCAAACCAATAGCTTATGCCACAGTATGTTTGACTGTTCCAAACCAATAGTTTATGTTCCAGTATTTTATCCCAAACCAATAGCTTATGCCACAGTATGTTTGACTGTGCCAAACCAATAGCTTATGCCACAGTATGTTTGACTGTTCCAAAGCAATAGTTTATGTTCCAGGATGATTGTGCCTGTTCCAAACCAATAGTTTATGTTCCAGTATGATTGTGCCTGTTCCAAACCAATAGTTTATGTTCCAGTATGTTTGTCCCAAACCAATAGCTTATGCCACAGTATGTTTGACTGTGCCAAACCAATAGCTTATGCCACAGTATGTTTGACTGTTCCAAACCAATAGCTTATGCCACAGTATGTTTGACTGTTCCAAACCAATTGTTTATGTCTAGTATTTGTATGACTGTTCCAAGCTAGCATTTTGTCCTTTCTTTTCTGTTTCACGTTACTTTTTGTGATTTTTTTTTCTTTTGATGATGAATTTAATTGTATTGTTGTTTGTTTGAATGGGTTGAACACCACTTTTATCAATTTTTCAGACGTCCCGTTGTTAATGTCGTAGAAAGCCAGAATACCCGAAAGAAACGGCAAACATTCGGCATGAAAACAAACAAGGTTGAAGTCGAAAGCACCCTGTTCGCATTAGACTGTAAACCGCAACCTCAGTTTTGACAGTTACGTGATCAGTAATAGATCTCCAACTTTCTTTCGCCATCAAAGCATATAAGTGTACTCTTAGGTATGAAAAAGTAAGTTTCATAAAACTTTCAGCGCAATTATTGGAATCTATTTCTAGAAACGATAAAATAAAAAACGCATAATTCTATGCAGTTTTATTGCGTAATAAAATTACACGTGTTATTGTGTAAAATTGTTGTTTATTATATATCTAAAATGCTATTACAATGATTTAATATATTTTCTTTGGTTCATTATTTTATTTTTGTTCTCTTTCTGACAAATTCATACAGTTTAATAGTTTCTTTGAAGAAGTTAATTGCGACCTTCCATTCAAGATACTGTCTGATGTTTTGATAAAACTGCTTATTGCTTTATATCATTATGTATTTATCACAAACGCTGTCTAGGATGCCAAACTCTGCCAATCTCTATGATTAGACAGGTAGTTAAACCTCCACTTGAGTTTTTTTTTAAATATTAAACGTGAATAATCGCAGACACATGACACACAGTGATTCCAATTTGATTTTATAAATTTAGAATTTAACGCCGTGATCGTGTGATTGTAAGAAGAAAATAGCAAAGAAAACCGTCCGAACAACAAGAAAGTATTCATAATGTAGCAATTGTTGACGTTATCTTTTGGTTTTTTTTCGAGATTTAAATGAGTTGGAACTAAAATAATATACAGAGAAACATTAACATATAACAACGTGTTACCGATTGGATTGTCATACAAAAACAATAACATACCGACTTGTAACCTGGTTTTTTGGAATATTTTTTGTTAACATATGCTTCACGTTCAAATTTAATATCCATAGACCGCTTATGATAAAGAGGATATCATCGTCAGGGTACCAGAAATTAAGAGACTCGATACTCTTATAAAAACAATGACATATAACAATATTTAACCGACTTGATGTTCATAGAAGGTATTGTAGAACAAACCGAATGCCATATGTCTTGATGAACAGGTAGTTTTTAAATTTGTAAACATGGCCGCCATTGAAATTAAAACATTACCAGTTCTCAAAACTATTGGGTTGCGTCAGCGATTTTAAAGGAAATTTGTACACTCATACACAGTTCACTAGATCATTTTTACGGGAAATTTTTTTTTATAAAAGCGGTCATTTTTCTATCTCCCAAAATGTTCAACTTTGTTCACTTTTAACGTGCAGGGGGTCGTACCCTACACGCGAGATAGTGAAAACTGGCACAACACCAGCTTTACCTCGTGGATACGTGCCGAGGTTATTTCCCCGGATTTGCTGGGTGCTATATGACTGCCTTCTGGACCTTAACCCATGGTAGCGTAAAACCTAGATTGTGTGTTTGTTCAACCTATTACAACTCTAAGATTGCTAGTAATTGCCTAATGGTATGGACTTCGGGTACTTTGACTCCTGTACTGAACTATTAGTTGGTTATAGGACCAACGTCCCTCTGTCCCTTATTCAGAGTCAGAGTGGCGCTAGCCCACAGGGACGAAATGTACAATACCTCCTATTCACAGAAAAAGGTATACAGAATAATACCAGTGTACCTCTGGTCCTTATTCAGAACCAGATGCCCACTGGTACAAAGTGACCGCTTGTCAGGCCAACTTGTCATTGCCTTATTTAAACAGTGCCAATGGTCTACTCCTTATTCAGAAATAGCCAATTGCACTGTGAACCTTATATTAAATACCTTTTTAGCTATTATCAATGTGGGAGCTCCTATTGGAAATTATCTACTTGGTGTCCTTATGCAGAACTTCCATGAGAACTTAGAAACTTCGCCTTATATACCGATTTTTAGTAGCCTCCAACCAAAATGTGATAGTGTTTGAATTTTATAGTTTTACTGTAAATATGAATTTAAATTTATTATTAAATAAAGAATTGCATAATTTAAATCCGCAGTTAGTATTGTTTGATTTGAGTTGATTTAATCGCTGGTTCAGTGATGTTCGTATTTTATATCTACATGTAATTGTTTATTAGAAGACTGCACTGTAATCTACAATCTCATCATTAGTGATTAGGTTCTTTATTTTATGGTTCAGTTGTCTTACATTTCATTGGTTGATAGTTTTGGCGGTTTATTTCTTTTGTTCAATCCAGTTTAGGGCAATTCGAACAGTTATTCCTGGTGTTTGAAATGGTAGCAGGTTGACAATCTTTCTGCAGTTAATACGTTACTCTACTGCAATTTAACTACACATTTTTGTCTGTGTGTGCAACATTCATTTGATTCAGGTTTGTTATTTCACATTTCTCTCCATAATAGAAAATCTTTAACAGTAATAATTAATTTACCATTTAGCATGAAAGTCGCGAATGAATGCGTGAGCGCAAGTTTATCGGTTTGCGTAAATAACTATTTAATATTAATAAATCTGGTTAATTCATTGTATCTTGATCCAGAACTGTGTAAATACTAAACTTTTATTAAACTAGCAAACCAGTTTAGGAGTGCACGATTAATTGGCGCTTGAGGTGTTAGAGTTCGAATTTTAAACTAGGAGTATAACAAGTTTATGTGAAAATCGGATATGCTTTATGCTCCTCAATTATTAGGTTACAGAATTGTATATTTGTATATTTTTATGTTGTATAGGTTACCAGGACGAGGTGACGTACCTACTAAATAACTATTGATTATTTGCCACTTGCACGATATGTGAGGTAAGCAAAGTGTGATTTGTTTTCTTATCGCTTTGCTTTGTTTATTAGCTTTGTTTATATGCTTACCGCATTTAACTATGTATGTAGCTTCGCTTATGTTTCATATCGCATATTGCATATTATAATTTGTATGTCATGTAAATACAAGTTTTATTCATTTTTAATATACATTGTAATTATGAGTACAATTACTAATTAACAGTAACTTGGTTAACGAATCAGTTAACGAATAATTGTTTTAGTAAATCATGTGAAACTAAATACTTCACTTATAGACGATGTGATGCTATTTTTGTTTTATTATTTACAATCTATTAAATGCAAATGAAACTGTTGGCATAGATTTAAGATTGTTATTGCATTTTATGTTATATATTTGTTATTACAGGGCTACCATCATAATAATCATCATTATATGTTAATAAAAGTCATTGGACCCTGAAATAAAGTTGTCATTTTTCACCCCTCGAGGAAGAGAGGACTTTTACAAAAATAATCTCTAAACCAAAATAAAACAATTCCGTATCACTTATGCGTTTTAATTTACCCAGATGCAATAATAACGACAAAGTATTTACCGACGGCTTTCAATCAATCAACTCTGATCGGACAACGTACAAATTGTTTCCCGGACAATTGTCCGAACTGTTTCTTTAATTACTTTACTATCAAAACAATCAGAAAACAAGTAGAAATACGAATTCATCTTGCCTCGCAGAAATATACTTGCACTAAACCACTTTCAAAGGTCTTCGTTCTTTTTTCAATCTCGTCAAACTGTCATCTCGTTTTCTATGAGATTCTGTGTCTGATTGGCACGCAATTTTTTAAGTATGGCGGGGGGGGGGGGGATGACCTGAAGTTGTGCAATCAACTTTTAAAATTTTCAAAATGACTTCGTTTTAGGAACATTATGTGTTGGCATCCTAACAAATTTTTCACATGTCAATAAACGAACTCCATACTTTTCTTTGGCAGTCAAATTTGTGTTCCCATTGGCTAATCCCATTTTCTCGTTGATGTATTGTTTATTAACTTGTTCCCTAAACATATCTAAAATATCGACCGCTTGATGCTAAACAAACATTCAATTATTCAATCAATCAATTACCACAATAAAGCTGAAAGGTAATTCAGACAAACTTGTGAAAACATTAGTGATGGCACAGTAATCCCCTTGATGCATTTGGTGATTAGTTTTATTTGTCTGATTTACAATTTTATTACCTAACGAATTATTCTATAATCTGTTTCTTTTAACTACTTCACTGTCAAGATTATAATTATGATTACCAGAGAACAAAAATACACATTTATTAAATCAGCGTAACCAACGCAATACGTTCAGGATTATTGCTAATAAAACTCAGTACAAACTACTAATTAGAGAGAAGATGGGGTAATTTTTTATCGAAAGGAGATAAAGAAGTAAACATTCAATTGCATTGGCCTTAATATAAAAAACAAATTTAGTTGAAAACATCAGCAATATGCACACTTTAATTACAGCTGCTTCAAATGATATAACGAACTTTTGAAAGGAAATGTTAACCTTTCTACAAGGTGTTAACATTTTCCTTTTCTTGGATCAAGAGACCGCCACAGGAAATTCATTAAAGAGTATGTGTGTTTGTTTGAATTTGGTTTAACCCCAGCTTTTAGATATATTTCAGATATGTCGTGGGATCTAATTTTCATTGGGGCAGGAATCTTCAGTAGACGATGAAAACCCCCGAACTAAGGAGGACTTAGAAACAGATGGGGGATATAAAAGATTTTCGATCCATTGGCGTTGAAGCTTCTTTTATTAAGATGACTACATTTTCACGAAATTTGAAGACTTAGAAACAGTCTCCTTTGGAAAAACGGTCTATTTTAATTCCATCAAATAACAACGCATTAACAAACAGTGATGTTTTGACGATTTTTTACACACCCACCAGACTAATATCATTTATTTATTAGTTTAAATCATTCCGCTGTATCACGGAACAGACAGACAATTACGTTAACATTTCAAGTCAATATATTTACCGCCTAACAAAGGTGCCTTGAGGAATATCTATTAGAAACATAAATAAAATATTCCTGTGTTTCATTGTATATTTTGTTTTTGTCATAAATTGTATTTGTTAATTATTTTATTTAAATGTTTTAGTTTTGATTGCATGTTTTTGTGTAACGTTTTTTGTGTTTACTTGTATCAGGGAAACCGAATACCGGAATGCAGCATTATGCAATCATAGTTGTTCCCACGAGATCACGTAAAAGTATGTTTGAACCAGGCAGAATAAAACAGAGCACGAGAAAACATCTTTGTTGTTGTTGTTGTTGTTTGTTGTTTGTTGTTTGTTGTTGTGTGGGTTTTTTTTGCAGCAAGTTTTATAGTACGCCAAGGTTGGGGACAATAAGATTTTCGATGAGTTCGTCCATCAGTTCCAACACAGCATTATCTTTGCTTTGAACGTTTTTTTTTGTCAAGATTTCATAAATTGATGAACAGTTTCAATATGAAGAGATTTCTTCACTGACACAGTTCTGTAGGGATGTGCCAAATATTTCATGCTGGAGTGACTTTCGAAAATTTAAGAATATGTGCCAAACAAGACAACAGTGTCGCCGAGACTCGTTTTCTAGTTTAAGCTATATTATAGTGTCCATTTCTATTGGGGAGGAATCTGGAGTACCCCGTGAAAACCCTAGACATTTGGCGAGTAAACTGGCCATCCTTGTCAATAGTGTTGTAGTGGAGAGCAAAATGCATTTATAGCGTGCAATCTATACGTTTAACAAACACCATTAAAGAACCAAAAATTGAATATATTCGAGATGCATTAAGTGTTTAAATACTTGTAATTAAGGAATTGGCATCAGTCGTCAAAACACTTTATATTAACTTTATATTAACAATAAAAAATGCATGCTATTAAAGCATTAAGCAATTCAATTTGAAGAATGACAAGCTTAGTGTGGGATAATTCGCGTGTCATCTGAAATGTTATCGTCGATAAATTAAATGTAATAACAATCTCACCTCGACATTTGTCTTAAGTTGTATATCACGTTAATTTTGAAGTTGGTGTATTTACTGGCAGTGTCAGATAGCAGATTGCGTAGTAGATATTAGAGGATAGTACATCATTTAGTTTTAATTAATTGACAATTGTGCCGTTTCATTCCACCATTTTCTTGTTCTAATATTTCCTCCTTCAAGACTGATTTGTGGATTTCATACAGTATACAATTAATTATAACGTTTGGAGTACAGGACACCTTACCGCGGTGTCGCTACTTTCCTTAACGCCTACGTATGGTCTGGGTCGATTTAACGCTTTAGTCTTGTTTTTAATACACAGCAAAATACTACTACTTTGTTAAAGTTCTTATACATTGTTTTATGTTTATTTTTAAGAATTTTCTCTTCTAAACCACTATGCAAAAAAGTTTTAATTATACATGTATTATATTTTGAACACGTTTACAATCGTCAGCTTCTGTCAGCCCCTAACACAACTTCTTAATTATAGCAAATAAATGAGGCGAATCATTTAAAAACTTTGTTATTTCACTGGCATTTCAGGAGCATAACGCATGTTGTTATAGAATTTTAGTGTCCGATAATTTTCTTTTTGATTTTAAGACTTTTACGAATGAAGTAAGTGTCAATAAACCGGCAATTTTTTAGTTTTAAATCAAACTGAGTTGTATCCGTCTTTTTAGCAACCAAGATAATCTAATTATTGGAAACTAAGATTTGCTCTGTAAATTGTAACAAATAAATTTTAACATTCGGAACTTTTTGTTTAGTAATTTTTTTTTATTCTTCGTGTCTATAATATGTCAGTTTTCTATGCATCATCATTTTCAACGGCTTATTGTTTTTCTCCTAAGTAATAGCGATCATAGCTATGCGATCTATACAAAAAGTGATCCGTAGAAACAAACCTAATTTCAGTAGTTGCTGAGCTATCTGAAGAAAATAATGTTTTGCATAAGATACATTAACCACTAGAACCATAAAGCTGTCCAGCGAGTCCCTGAGTGACGAATGGGGAGACGCTCTCGTTTGGGGGAAAGGGGGGGGGGTTGTCAGGTCATAATACGGAAAGCCTGACCACAGACCACAGTGGTTACTTGTTTGAAAATTACCACGCTGCTTGCATGCTAAAGAATCCTTTTATAGATTTCAAGCTGCTACATAAGGCTAAATTTCTCAACCCTTACCCATAACCCATTGGCATTCAAAATTTGGGCCGTTAGATCCATCTTTTCCAAATTGATTTATTGTATGCTAACGTGTTCTCGTACTGAATATGGCTTATTACTGCCTGCTCGCTGTACGTAAGTCAAACATCCAATCAATCAAGCAAGCAATCAATCAATCAATCCAAATGATTGACATCCGACAGTGTAGATTTATCCCATGTTTATATAATTGTTGATTTCCAACGTTTCAATTAAATCCACTCCTTTGTTAAATATTAAAGTAAATTTGTAACGTTTATGGCCAAAATCAACGAAATGTTATGTTATGGGATCGTTACTTAAAGTGCATGTAGGTAGGACATTAAAAGTGCAGACTTTATGATTGGGAAAATGATTTATTGGGGAAATGTTTAACGTTCCACAGTCGTTATTTCTGAACAAGGAAGAGCCGTTACGCAATTTATAATGGCTGACGTTCCGCAATAACAGTGATGTACTGAACTACCGGTAGAACAGTAGTAAAGTTTTGGCTATAGTCGAAAATACTACTATTTCTGTGATTTGCATACCTTTCTAACATTGATCAGCATTTACCTGGACTAGGAAATTAATAAACTTTTCTTTCAACATTTAAACAAATTTATGCTATATAATCGTGACCAATTATTTTTATTTACTAGCTAGAACATTTTGAGACGCTTCCTACTTTTACATGCAATTTCTAATGAAGTAGAAGTAAATATACTAAATTGTTTTTAAAACTACCAAAATTTTATCTTACAAAATCTGAGAAAGATTTTACCACTTTTTAAAACGTAATTTATGCAGGAGCTTACAGATTAAAAATTGTACATATATAACCAAATCAGAACAAAACAGTGTAGTACTTAATGTAGGGTAGTCTCGATCATCCAGACGCTTAATTACATTTGTGCGTCTGCATTCATCTCTATATTGAACTCGTTACTATTACGCCCAAAACTGGGCGTAATTTTTGATTGGATGATATTTTTATTATCTTATTACTAGTACTTCCGTTCATATCGAGAAGGGTATAACAAATTGGGCCAAAGTTTACATTTGAATATTTTTATAAAATATAACTTTATCAATTAATTATACAAATATTATTGTTGTGCACAATCAAGAGTGAATCTGAATATGACGTCATATTATAAGTATGCATGGTTTTCCTGGTTTAAAAATAGGGCTCTAAAAATAGAATCATTGTTTTGTCTCCACCTATTGGTAGCGAAATTACAACAAGGTGATCCCAGACGCTATTATATTTGCGTCTGGGTGATCGAGACTAAATGTAGGGTACACAGTCTGGTAACCTATTACTGGTACACATTTACTACTGTTATACCTTAACCTTCTACTTGTATGATGAAATTGACATCTCAGTGCCATCGAAACAATCTAACTACAAATCTTAAGATATATCATAATTTAATGTTTTACCATACAATCTAACGACAAATCTTAAGATACCATTTGAAAGTTCAATATTCCAGCTGTAGTCTGGTTTATATACCCCTATTAACGTTTCCATGGCTGTCACTGTCGCTTCCGTTGAACTATCTGTTCTAAACCAAAAAAGTGGACTTTAATCATTTTTGTCTAGTTGTTCTCTCTGTTTATCTTTAACTGTTTTTCACTTTTTACTTCATGGGATTCGCTAGTTGCGAATACGTCTAGATATCTTTTTTTTATATAATACAGTATTTAGTGGTAAAATATGTATAATATGTTTCTCGTATTTTAGTCTGTGTTAATCCTTCTGTTACATAAATTCCCACTTTAATTCGTTGTCTGTTTTTAGGCATTACTTATATTTGTCTAAAGCGTGTATTTTTAAAATAATTTTTGCTGTCAAATTATTTTCAGAATTATTTCATCTGCCTGTGATTACGTAAGAATGACAGGCCCGAGACAAATGCATTTGTTTCTAATCGAGATTAAGAATGAATAAAATATAAGTCTTGACGTTAAAATGAATCAAGAAAGATATGTGTATGTTTTCCAAGGATTTAAGTTTCTCATCATCTGGCCTCTGATATTAACGAACTGTCAAATTGTCTTTATACTAGTTAACCAAGGATGTGTCATTCATCCCATGTGTCAAGGAAGACTTGACAAATTTATTGGTGGTTGGTGACCATAGTTTTTCTTGTAATATTAAATATAAAAAAACAGATTGCTGATTTTGATATAAGTGGTAATCGCGGATTGTAGTACCGTCACATGTATAAGTTATAACCACAGATGATGGTAACTAAAGATAAGGACAGGAACAATTTAGCAATCACCTTGGAATACACAGATGACGGATTTCAATATCCTACCTTATTATCATCCAATAAAACACTTTCATTACATTTGTTTAATGGGGCAAATTATGACGAATTGTCAGGGCAAACTACTGATGTATATAACTAATGATTGCATTGAAACCCGTCATAAAACGGTAAAAGGGCCTTGCGGCCGAGCGGTTTAGATATTTTGTTCACTATTAATCGCGTGGTCTGTGGGTTCCAGTCTCACTGCGGGCATGATGCGCTCGACTCCAATCTTAATTGATAAGGATAGCCAGTTTTCCTACCGAAGGTAGTGGGTTTTCTTCAGGTACTCCGGCTTCCTTCCCCAATAAAAACTGGACGCCATGATATAGTTGAAAAATTGCTGAAAATGGCGTAAAATAACATTCAAACAAACAAAATGAAACGGTTTGGTCATCACATAAAATATTTTAACATAATTATTCTACTTGTAGTGTCAAAGGTTAATTCAGGTTTGTACAAAGACAATAATAAACCATGCATTACCAGTTCCCAGCAGTACTTACTGGTATGCATGTAACTAATTCAAAGTACACTATCAATATAACTTACACCATGTATTAGTTAGATAAATGAAACAATGCCACCTATGAAAGCGTAACCGGAAATCTCGTTCCAAATATCAGACGGATTACTCCATCCATTTGGAAAGCTGACTTTTGGGGTGGAGTGTGGAGTAATGAGTAATCTACTATTGATCACGTGGTCTGTCTACACTGAGATTACGGGTTCTAGCCTTACAGCGGGCAGGGTGTTCACGACTCCAATCGTAATACATAATGCATGCATCTGATCGTCATTTGATATGTCTATAAATTACTTAGGGAACTATTAAATATACGTACTGAATTAGTGATTAATACTGCAAACAAGAACCACGTACTCGTCTAGAATTGTGTTGGGACCATAAATTTGAAGTCGAGGTGTTGTAACGTTTTTTTTCTTTTGTGTAAATTTCTTGCAATTGACAGCCTTAAATTGGACAATATTCAAAATTGTCAACAAAACAAAATGTCCAATGATCTTCACAATATGTTTATTCTTGTAGGATCCTTAATTCACTATCATGCCAAACAAAACATGATTATAAATAAAGAGATAAGTGCAAAAGAAACAGAAAGAATGTCACATTGTGTTTACATTATTGTAAATATTAGTATACACATGTTGTAACGATGCTTTAGACATTTAAATTAGTTTTCGAAAAACACTGACCATTAATATTATCTTGAAACTTCTACCACAATGTCCGACGTTCCTTCCTTGGTTAACAAAACTAGCCATTAGGTCATAAAATCTTCTGATATCAGTCCGGGAGGTTTATAATTTTTTGTAGCAAAAATCAATAAAGTCTGCAATATAAGCGAAATCACGTGTAACTTTTAGATTTATCACGTCGTATAGAATTATCATAAATAAGTTAAGAAATATCAAAGTGGCAATCAAATCAGTTCAAAAGTTTGGTATCATATATAAAACCTTAAAATAGTTAACAAGTTGTTGTTGCAAAATGCACACCGGTGTACAATGTAGTAATAATTGCTCAGGAAACACTTCACTAGCTACAAATTGAATTAAACGTTGAAATAAAAATTTAACAGTCATTGTAATCAGCAATTCCAATTTATAAATAAAATAATAGAATTAGTCTAGTGAATACAGCCATAAACATAATCTGCTGCCATTGAAAAGAGCTGTAAAAAATACATTAAAAGTTTCAGCACTTAGTACATCCAATGTAAATAATTAATTTGTTGTTTGTTTACTTGTTCTCGTCCTGAATGCATCTGAAATTTTGCTCCCTAGACGATAACTAGCCATTTAATTAACCAATCAATGAATTTATACAGAACGAAACAAAATCAGACAGATTTACTGCCAAAAATCTCAATAAATATCTATTCTTGCAAGTTTGGAAACTTCCAAAATCATAATTGTTTAGTATATTATCAAGACTTTCCCAGGACAATTTTAAGTTGAGAAAAAGCTATCTTTAAGTATGATTGCAGCGGTATTATTTTTAATCAAAAAGCTTGATAATAGCTGATTTAAAGTTGAATAAAAGCAGTATATCAGCGTTACTTTTAATCAACTTATATTTACCTAATGAACTGCTGAAATACCGCTTTTTAAAACTAATTTGCATATTTGGTTCAGTGATTAGGACAATAAGCGGTAAAGAAGTGTAAAATAAGTTGGGCTGAAGCGTCTGAATTATGCAAATTAGGTGAAGTTGGGATTAAGCGGTACAAATCAGCGGATTTGAAGTGGAATATGCAAATTAGTTGTCAGCGGTAAATAAGCGGAATAAAGTAAATGTACAAAAGCGGATTTTAGGTGGTTATACAAGCGTGTTTTAAGTGTATGTTCTCAGCGTACTTTAAGTTGAAGATGTCAGCGTGTTTTAAGTTGGAGATATCAGCGTGTTTTAAGTTGGAGATGTCAGCCTGTTTTAAGCTGGAAATTTAAAAAGTCTGATTTAAGTGTTAGCCTCTCATGTGAAAATAAAAATGTAATTGTCTATGTGGAGTTGAAGCATACATGATATTAAAAAATTCACATTTGGCGTAGGTCAAACTGTTTTAGAGCTAAGAGCAGCATTACTGTGCTCCATGAGTTAAATCTGAAATTTTGCCATTTTCTAAACCTGTCTTTTTGTACTTGTTTTTGTGTAGCTCTTGCTTCATTCTGTTTAAAGGGATTAAAAAATGAAAAAAAAATACAATTATATAAGTTTATTTGAGCATTCATATTTTATAGTTGCATAATGTAACCTTTAAAACATAACATAATATAATTATGAAAATAACTATTTACAAAATATTTACAACATAAATACAAGTTTTAATTGACTTTCTGTTTTAGTTTTTCTCATCTGTTCTGCTCTCATCGCTTCCCTAATTTCTCTTTTGATGGACTATCATATGCAGCACATATCTCTGAAATTACAATGATTTTCATTTAATGTACAAATATTTCCAAAGATAGCTAAAAAATTTTGCCCTGATACTAAAATAAACAATCGTGCATTAAATATTTAAAGATATTTATATAAATATAATAAAAGAGACATATATATTATTTACACATTTGTAACACAATGAGCATGCAGATGTAAACTTGTTTGATAGAGTTTTGTCCAAGAAAAACTCATTTGAGTTATCTTCTCCTAATATGAGTTGCTTCACCTTCTTAGAAGCATTAAAGTTTAAAACCTAATAAATGAGTATGTTATATGTGTAAACAACCGTTATTTGATATTTTGTGTGCTCCATTAAGAATAAAAGTAAAAAAAAAAATCTGACTTTAGTATTAGTTACATTTAATAAAAATATAGTTCAATGAAAATGATGTTCTATAATTATAATTACTTCATGTGATCTGAAGTGCTTTCTTTAAGCTTACTCTCTAAAAACTGAATTATTGTTTCCAGATCTAAGCAGCTTACAAACTACAAATACAAATGTATATACATTGTTTCATCTGAGAAGCAAAGACTGAACATAAACACACATTTACAAAATAAAAAAAAAACTAAATCAGTCAATGGGAATTAAACTTAAGACATATTTATGTTGTAAATATTGGGGAAGGAAGCCAGAGTAACAGGATAAAACCAGACCTTAGGTAGGAAAACTGGCAATCATTGTAAATTAAAATTGGAGTCGAGCACACCCTAGCTGCAGTGAGACTTGAACTGGCAACCTCAGTGTTGACAATTAAAGTAATCTTTGTGTTTAAATATTTCTAGAATTTACTATATTTTATCAAATAACACCAGTCATTAACAGGTTGTAAAAGATGAATGGAATAGCTATTCTTTTATTAACATTATTTCACAGGGACATACAAGAATAATTTCTGTTACCCTGGTTATGTTGTTTTGACTGAATGGGTGAGTAAAATGTAAAATGTAGGTTTGATACAATTGTTATTACTTTTGCTTTCAGGATAAATCAAATTTGATATCACACGCCAAGTACCATCTGACTTTTCGATTAGGACAGTTAGAGCATACGCACAGCAGAAAATGACAATTTTGAAAATTTAGTTAATTTCAATAGTTAAGTTCAATTTCCTCCTCTAATTATCTTAAAGTGTCAATTTTAAATTGCTCAGCTAAGTGAATGTATTGACAATATATGTTCCCTACCTAATATATTATGATAAGAAATGCACAAAAAAAACTTTATATAATCTCTCAACCATTTTTCACACAGTCAATATTTCCTTCTCTTCTCTTCTGCTGAAGCTAAATGCCATATTTAGAGAACTAAATCTCCAAAACCTGGGGAAATAATACAGTCATCTATAAGCTGTCCTCTGCTTGAGTACAAACCTAGCTTCAAACAGTTTTATATGACAATATAAAATCGGATGTCTGGCATACATGTATGATTCTATGAGCAAAAATAAATTTTGCTATCATAGGTTTATGTTTAACACTTTAGTTCCTTGTTCCAATTTATAAAACAAACATATGTTAAACAATTTATTATAACTGTTTTTGTATTCTGGTTGATGTTAAATATTGCTCACTTGTTCTGTATTGTATTTTCCTGGGGATACTCACTTAGTATAGAGAGAGGTTGGACGTGGTTTTGTACGACTACGTGATCCTTTGTAAATCTGTATTATAAGGCACCTTATGCTACCGCCAGGGTTTCGCAAAGGGCCTTTTAAAAAAATAGAAACCAACTCGTCTGTTAGGTGGAAGACACAGATAAGCCTATACACTAACTGTTTGTTTATCTTATAAACATATTCCATAACTCAGTGAGCTATGTTTTGAGCTATACATTTTCTGGACCATAAATTGTACTCCTGTCGTAAAGTTTTCAAGCCATCCTGCCACAACGCGTATTTGTCAACCGAACACCAGTCAAGAATTAATAATCGTTTGTGAAGCCTTTTATGATTTGTAAAATTTAAAAACACCTTTCTAAAAGTTGACTCAATGCATGTTCATGGTTTCCTAATATTTTTAGACACATATCTTTGGACACTTGAATCTTGTCATTAGGTGTACGTAATTAATTTCAGAGCAGGCTGATATTTAGTATTTAAATCATTTAGCACCATCGACACACTATATACATTTATACCATTACGTAAACCTTATTGTTTGATCTCTTAACATGCTGTTCTTGGTGTTGAGATCTGGAGTTATCTCCTTGTCACTGGTGTACAGGGAGATAGTAACAAGCAAGGTCAAGTGTTGCCATTAGATGTTGAAGCCTATGAAACTGCAGGTATAGTACTAACTGTTATCACCAACACTGGGAGGTTAATAGTAGATAGTAGTAAATGTTCTTATGGTGGGATCAGCCTTTTTCGGCTGCAGCTGCCCGAAAAGGTGGATATTGCTTTTTGGACGACCGCCAAATCTGGGCAGACAAACAGGACGATATAAATATGGAAATACAAAGTGAACTACTATTACTTTTTTACTTTACTATTTATTAATTTATATTTTTGCTTTGGGTGGATAAATGTGTTAGTAACTTAAAAAATTAGAGCGACTAAGTACATCTTTCTTAGTTTCTGAATGCCTTTTATTATTTTATAACGACTTTCGTACACCAGTACTACTATTTTTAATGTCAGTGCCGATATTGGTCGGACGACTGAGACATTTAAATGTAGTGGCTGTTTCATTCCGGTTTCTCAGGTGATTTTTTATATGATTTTGTTTTCATTTCTCAAACGCAAATAGTTTTTTTTTTTAAATCATATATTTGGAATAAACCGTTGGATTTTGCGTATCTCTTCTAGATTAGTATACCATCCTGTCAAACTTAAAGGATAAATAAGATCTTTAATTTAAACATATTTAATTGTATAAATAGATATATCATTGAACATACAGTTAATACAATACAAGGATTCAGAAACAAGCTAAGAAGCTTTTACAAATCCGTCTCCAGTTACGAAATTACATATTTAACAAAATGTAAAATACATGCTCTGACAGGCTTGATAAATTTTATAATGAAGAATAGAGAGGAAAGAAAAAATTAATTAATATATTTGATAGGAAAAGGAAAGAAAGAAAGGGTTGATGAAATGCTTTATGGTGTTTAATGTTTATGTATCTACAAAACGTTTACTTTTTAGAATATAGGATTGCACTTTTAAAAAAACTTCAGTATTCTGTTCCAATGTTAGAGCCATCTGACCCATACAGGAATAGGTTTAAGTCGATTTGTACTTGAAAAATAGTCCTTCGACGAAGGTCGGAATATTTATGACAGTAAAGTAGGAAATGTCTGTTTGACTCTATCTGTCCGCATATACAATTTGGACTGTATACCAGACTGCGCCTGAACAGATGCTCATTCAGACAGCTGCTATTCACGCGCATTCTGGCATGCAAGAATTGAACCATCCTACTACCTGCATTATAAAATAATGGGCGTTTTTCATTTTGAGCTCCGATACGTGACTTAAATATGTTTAGCGATCCCGAATTCCGGATATCTATCGAGAGGTTATTCCACAATTTAATAGTTGACGGCAGAAAAATAATTTGAATATAAAGACGGCCTAGTCCGAATATCAGTAATATTGTTAGATTGGCGTGTGAAATGACGATGAAAGTTAGACCTGATATTTGGTAATAAATTACTAAAATACTCAGGAGTATTCCCGTTCACCATTTTGTATATCATAACAAGTTTGGGTTTCTTTCTACGATCAGAAAGTTTTTCCCATCCCGTTTCCTCGTATAATTTTTCGAGCGATGTTAATTTTGTGCCACCGGTTACGATTCGCATCGCTTCTATCTGAACGCTTTCGATTTTATTAACTAATGTTTGAATCCCGTTGTCCCAAACGACGTCACTATATTCTAAAATTGGTCTGATATATGAAAGATACATTTTTTCTAAGGTAAATCGATCTAAAACTAAGCGTACACGTCGTAAGATATTGACTCTTAAAAATGCCGTTTTAACAATGTTATCGATATGTTCATGCCATGAGCCATCCAATAAGATCTTTAGTAAGTGAATATATTAGTACTATTACAATACCTTAATCCATTTTTACCAAAGATGTATTTTTTTTATGAGCTGTGATATATATAGTTACTACCTTTAAACTATCGCAATAAACTATTTAAGTCCTTTTGCATTCGCTGGAAACCCAAACTTTAAGTGCAGATAACCAAGATATTACGTATTGCTTACGTATTGCAAATTATGATAATATTAACATGAAAAAACATATTGATAACCAGATTTAAGTTTAATTACTTCAGTCTATTAATTAAAAGATCGTTAACCTTCATTGTATAAGGACAGTAGTCTGAAAGAATATTTACCGTTGATATAAATAGCAGACATGTACAGAGGCTTTCATGTTTTGCTAATGGAAAGAGGACCTGAGAATGTTTTGCCTCGTTAACTTTTTTCCAATTACTTTGAAAAAGATTTAATTATCGACTTACATTTTTGCAACATTAGACCTAGTTTTAAGATAATGAACCATTAGTTCGAAGAATGAAGAGATCAACTGGACTTTTTATAGAACAAATAATCGTACCCTCGCTTAGTTTCGCAATGTCTGAAGCTTTAATAACGTAAAAGAGACGTATATTATGTTTAAAATTTGTATAAATAGATCAAAGTTCGAATTTTTTATTTGCTATATTACGAGTAATGGAAATAAATTCTGCCGTTAATCCGACAAATCACAAAACTAACATCGTAATATAATGGCAGTAAAATTAGGCAAGAAACAATGTATATATGCGTTTTACTTCCTTAAAGAAACAAACTTTAAAACATAAGTACGAAAAGGATACATAGTGGAAATTTATACCATTTTATTTGGAGATACTTTATATCTTTACAACTATAAAGAACGTCTTGTTGCACTATTGCCTAATAGATGCACTATACCACACCTTCCCTTCAAACTCAAAAATTATATTGTAAAGCAGGAAGATTCATGTACTTTTCAGTGCTAAGTTTAGCTTACAAAATAAAATAAATTGATTAACCTCTCAGAATGTAATTTACAATCCAACAATTTAAATTAAAAACTATAAATTAATAATGGGCCATGTTGATTACATTAAAAAGTGTTTGGAGACATTAATATAAAATGTCAGAGAGGTATGAAAAATGTTCTTTTGCAAATCACTATAGACATATTCGCAAATAAGCAACTAGGCGTATAATCAGACATTAATGAATGTTCGCCAGACCTCAATAAAAGCCAGTCAATATAATACATAAATCTACCATGCAGAATAGTTTTTGATTTTCTTCAGTTCTTGTAGAAAATTTAAGATTAATTTTTCCGCATGGTTTAAAACCACTTTTAAAATCTGTGATGTCAATGTATTCGACATTTAATAGGCGCTAAATAGCTTGATAATAAAATATGAGAAGCCAATATTACTGTTTAAGTTACAAACATGCACGTTGATTAAACAAGAAAACAAAGGATGGGCTGTTAAAGTACAAATTATAAAATATGCTGCAGATATGACAATACAATCAATATAGGATAGTTCTCGTAAAACTATTTTTTAAAATTTAAGTATTTGTGATTATTGGTTGATTGTTTGTTTGTTTGATGTTTAAAGCCACTTTCAGCAATTTATCAGATATTTCATGGCGTCCGGTTTTTATTGGGGGAGGAAGCGGAGTACCCGGAGACAACCCCCGACCTGCGGCAGGAAAACTGGCAATCCTTGTCAATTAAGAATGGAGTCGAGAACACCCTGCACGCAGTAACCCGCAATCTCAGTGTTGACAGACCACGTGATCAAAAGTAGACGAACTACCTTAACCACTCGGCCACCGAGGCCCCTTTATTTGTTGAAGACATGCATAAATAAATGAATATGATAGGAAAGCATGACATGTAGCTCCACACCTCAACCACCCATTCTACTGAAAAATAAGGAATCATTTTATGCATACTTCATATTGTTTATTCCAATTCTTGTCAAGGGGATATTGTTGTCATATTTATGATATTTACTATTCTTTCGCTTGTTTTTGGTTTCAGTATCTGTATGTTTATTTAATGTTTTGGAAAAGAAAATGAATACTCAAAAAATCATCATTATTATAACTATGAGACACAGTTTCTAACAAAAGACAAACATAAGTTCAGTACTTTTTATATTTATTTTTATATTAGTTAGATCTGAACTGAATATTCGATAAAAGTCACTTAAAGAAGTCTGTATGACAAGCTAGCCATCAGCTCTGGTTTCCATCGTATACCAAAAGGAATGGATGCATTTCAAGATTAGATGGCAGTAATGCATAACGTCGTTAGATTGACATCACGTTTGAAAGCTGCATGAAAACACCAATCATGACAACATCACCCTCGTCAGCATATTTCAAACGCACACGCTATTCACTAAATAAATTATGTATCGTATAGAGATGAAATTATACGGCCGCATTTATCGCTCGTAATTGACATTCAAAGAGAAATTTTTCAACACGACAATGCCCGACCACATACAGCATGTGTAACAGTAGATTTTTTTAGAGCAAAAGAATGTCAATGTGATCCGTTGGCCATCACGATCTCCGGATGTTAATCTTATTGATCATCTGTGGGATGAACTGGATCGGCGCGTGCGCCAAGGCCAGCGACAGCAACCGCCGCAAAATCTGCAACAATTAGAGCGGGCAATTCAGTATGAGTGGCAAAGACTACTGCGTGTTCTTACTCAACGTTTAATTGAATCCATGCCAAGAAGAGTAAGGGCTTCGTTGCAAATGGTGGGCACAACAGATACTGACATTTTTTGCGTGATTAACTGACAATATGCGACGAAATGTTATATTCCATGGTAAAAAAAACTCATGAACAAAAAGTGTGTCAATTTTTGTAATTCTGTATCAATTTTATATAAGTTGTTAAAATAAAAAAAATGAAGTAAAATTTGTTGGTATGTTGCGTTTCTTTTTTAAGTGATTATATGTGGATTTCGTATTAAGTTGAACTTTTTAATTTCGTATGGGTTATACATTTATTATATATGTATTGTATATGTGGATTTCGTATTAAGTTGAACTTTTTAATTTCGTATGGGTTATACATTTATTATATATGTATTCCAAAAATACAAAGTTGCTTTAAATTCCTCTTTTAACTGAAAAAACAAAACAAACGTTTGAACATGCTCTGATCATACAACGAGTTAAGCAATAATAAATTTATTTTAATGCATGGTAGGAAAATCAAGCTGTTTGCTACTTTAATGGCGAATTTTAATCGTTAAATTCCTATTAACATTGTGACAACAACCTGGTGAAACAATAAAAGTTTTGTAATTCTATCTGTTTCTGTGTTGTAGCATCAAATGTGGAATAATTTCTCATTAAACCGAACATGAACACAATCGGTAATGTATGTTTTAGACATAAACTTTCACATAATGTCGTAAACAGCACAAAACATCCAGAAAATTGAAAAAAACATTGAATGACATACACATCAACAGAATAACAACTAACAAAATTGGAAAAAAGATTTCGATGCTTAGTCGCGACTATAATAACACTTGGTGTAAAAGATGTAAAAACGGATAGATAGGCATTTACCCTGTCCTATAATTAATTGTTAAACACCCGTGTGTTATGTCTTCATTTCTTTTCCAACGGCGACTGAACAGTAGAATGTTACCTGGATTAACAATTTTTGATTAATTTACATTTACAAGAAACGAATCTAGACCAAACACATTTAATACTATAAATATACTTTTCAAAACTAAATATCGTAATTGTGGCATAGTAAAATAGTACAAAGTGTATGTTATATAAAAATATTGATAAGATTAATTTTGTTTTTATTTTTAAAGGTAAAAATATATCAAACAATGGAATTGAAAATGGCATCTTATAATCATTGAACAAATACTTGTTGATATAATACCTTATTAATATTAGGGAACCTAACATTGTTTGGTGTAATTCACTATGAATATTTTATACCGTTTTTAAGACAATTAAACATAAGAGAAGCGTCGAAAATGTTATAATTGCTACATGTAACATTATTAGGACACTTGTCTCACTTAGTAGAGTTATGATCGAAATGAATGTAAAGCAGATATATGATTTTCCAGGATATCATGTTTTGGCATTGTCGTCGATTTGGGCATACGTAGATTTGGGTTGCCAGCTTAATTGTCATTACCTAATTTTTTAAGCAGTTACTTATATGCATTTTGCATAAGAATGCAATATTTTTGGGAGGCCTCGTAAGTCCGTGTAACAACATATTTGTAATGGCTTGAGATATAACCAATTTATTCAGAGCATAAGCTTTTAAATCAATACAATAATTGTTGAAAATACGTGGTTTGTAATATTATATTGGACATTTCACTCTTTAGCACTTTGATATATTCCGTTTTTATAGTATAAAGATTGTCTTCCGTGATCTCAAAATTATGCAATTCCATTGAAAAGTGCACATATCCTTTGAAACAGTACAACAGTACAAATATAACGAGATAATTGACGTACCTTATATTATTAATATATTTATCTTAATTATTGCAAGTCTGGGCTACACAATTCGTTTATGTCACTGATATGAAGTTCCAGGTTGACACGCTAGCGTTTTTACGATATTGTAACTAAGGTAACACATGTTACTTATTTAAGACATGTTAGGGTTGAAGCAAGACTTGCTAATTGCTAAATTTTAGTTGGTATGTACATTCTTAAATCTAACATAAATCGAAAAATCTCAAATATAAAAGTAAGGGATCATTGTTAAAGTACTGCAATCGCTTTGTGTTTAGGATAGAAACAAACTGAAGTGCTACAGTCATGGTATTATAGAAATGTATGTCCTGTTTCCTAAATGACACCATATTCAAGTGAACAAAACCTTATTCCAATATCACAATGTGTATGGTTTGTAAAGTTCGATTAAACGTGGTTTGTTAAAATCATAATTTAAAAGTTGTTCTTACGAAAATTCCAAACTGTCCTAAATGTAACAACCATTATCTTATTTTACAATTGAAATTTATTTTATGTGTTACGACAACTAACAACTATTTTCTTATTGAAGTCAGAAAATGTCTGCGTTTTGTTAATCAATAATCATTTACTCACAAGACCCTTTAATAATCTAAGCAATGGCTCCTAACAACTATTTTTCTATTTGTAGACAGGAAATTTCTTGGTTCTCAATAACCCTTTAACTATCTTAGTCGCAGATCTTTTATACATTTATGCAATACCAAAACAGAAAAAAAAATTTGACAAGAATTTAAGAATTTCTTTCTTTTTGCTAACTTACCATAATATCAGGAGAAAATGTTTTTTGAAAATAAATATTAATCCCAAACGTGATAATTATGCTCCTGCAATGGATAACGCCCACCTTTCTGGACTAGCAACATTTAGTTAATCAAGCATACTATGAACTACACTATATGTTTAATTTATCATGTTTATCGTGACTGACAATACAGCACTACTCAATCTGCTTTAAAATAACTGAATACTTTGTCAGTGTAAGCTCGCCTTAGTATTTATCGACGCTTCTACCTTTTTGTCTTGATAAATACGCTCTATAATAAGATGACACGACACGCAAATATTCCGGGCTCTAAGAATACTCTTATTCGCTATTTAGGTCATTTCATAATACTTAACTGATATTCTCTTCGGGTATTTTATTTTATCCAATTACAAAATTCTGAAAATCCAGTGAGCATTGTAAAAAGATTTTAACAATCTTACAATTTCAAAAAACAACACAAATAAAACATTTATCTCTTGATTTTTTATATTCGTTAACTTCGTTGTTTTACACTGTTGTCTCATACTAAATAGTTTAAACATATTTTATTGTCAAAAACAGAAGACAATCGGATCAGGCACAAATTATAACAATTTAGAATCGCCTTCTCCGTAAATCAGAGTCTCGATTAAACTGAATGTAGAATCTTTGTATAGGAGCTCAAACAGCAAAATGCCTTTTAATGTGGAAATACTTGTACACATCCCCACTGCCAGCTAGGTTAATCAAGAGTTTATTAAAACACATTTACGTCAGGTAATAGGTAAACATACATTAAATATCATCAAGTTGAAGGAACGATGTTTTATTTTATACCGTTGCTATGACAATATAAATAAGATGGAAAATCGACAGTTTTTTTTAAGAATTCGTAGTAATTTCTGATATTTTAACCTGCGTACTACTAAAATGTAACCAGGTGAAGACGTTTTACGTAGCTCACAAACAGTAAATTAACAAAATTATCTATCAATTGATATTCCTGTATCTGTCAAATTGTTTTACGAAAGGGAAAGAACAATAACATTGCTTTATGTTTATCATTAATCGCAGGTACTAAATTGATATTCCCGGTGAGAAGTTAATTCCTTTAATCACATGCTTAATTTCTTCCTTATTGCATCTTGTTCAAACAATATCCTATATTTTATGTTATATATACCTACCAATCAAAATAACAGTACGATGGTGGAAATGATGCAATTGTCTTAATGGATATATATTAAAATAGCAATTCAAAGCTACTTAAGCAACTATTACGGAGAGCAGTTAACTACACTAGCGTGACTGACTATTTATCACCCCTTAAACTGCCTTGTAATAGAAAGTATATTTTTGTCGGCGCGCCCTTAATAAAGACTTACTAAGTATGTATTTGTGTTACACACCTTCATTTCAAGACGATTATGTGAATACTAATGTCACACAGTTTGTAAAAAGTCAGAGGATATTCCTCTACACTCAAATAATATTAGGCGGCTAAACTTAGAGTCGGTTTATATATCAAGTGTAATGAACGAATGGAATTACCTATCTGTTCTTTATATAAAAATATAATGAATAGTTAGGCCTTTGCTTTTGCTGTCACATTTTAGAGTTTTTCTCTTTTACAAACATTGTATTAGTGTTAATGTGAATGAATGAGATAGAGATATAGATATATATATATATAGAAGAGACGTGATTGTTTTAGCAATTAATGATAATTTAAAATAATCTTAAATAGAGAAAAAGTTAAGATGACTATAACAGCAATAAACCAGCATATTTTATTGTTTAAACGTGCCTTTAAATAATATAAATTGGCTGCTTTCGTCGTCGTCGTTTAGTATGCTAATGTAACTTTAGTACTAATACTGGGAACACATGACCACCCAAATTTTAGACTCCAAACATAACTCGAGTGTAGGATAATGTTACTGTCCATGCAGGTAAAATTGTTCTATCACATTCACTTGTTTTAGTGTCTAGTATTGTATGTATTGCTTGCTACTTTGTTTTAATTGTTCAGAAATATTGCTCACTGCAGATTAAATATCCATAACTCAATCAGATTCCCTCGTTTCTTTACAGGCATATGGCATATTTTGTATTTTTGTTATTAAACAGCTTTTAAAGATTGAAACCACCTCTCTTCCAGTATGTGGACTTCATAAGTTGTTGATTAACAATTTAAGAAAGTCACTCGGATGAGTTACTTCATGTTTTCGTTTTACCTCCTAATTATTATCAAATAGTTTTAACCAGACGATTAATGTTTTTCGGTCGCACGACGTTGTTGTCTTGGTTATTTTATAACACTGAATACCCTAGTATTATCTTCATAATATGTGTAATATATGAAATAATAGTTAAATAATAATAAATTTCAAAGGTTTAGATTAAAAAGCAGAAACCTGTTTGGTTCTTCTGAATGTTCTTTTTAATGTGTATTCTTCATATTTGCTGGAAGCCAATTTCGATCAAGTTTTCACTTCTAATTTAAGACATATTTTATTCATTAACGTCTCATTCTTTATTATTGACAAGACACGTAGAGACGGAAGCCTATTCGAAAGTCATTCACTTTATTATACCTAAAATCTGATTTTTAATATCCGGCAACACACTCTGCAGAAAATATTATAACGTAATCTTTGCTTTAATTGAACTGGATGTGAGCTTGTCAAATAAATCATTAAATAGCTGATGGCAACCGTTTTTAAGCCTATATATTAAAAGAAGGTTCCGATCTTTACAAAACCTTATCAAAGTAGAATAATAAGCGTGTTAAGATCTTCACTGCATGATTGCCTTTTCTTCTAATATCTTTTCGGGTTGGAATATACTACAGGCATGTTTTCCCAAAATTATATAACTTCATTACGATTCTATTCAATTTGTGAGAGATCCCTGGAAATGAATAATTAGCTAACAATATCAGCATATAAGAAAACAACGATCTAACATCTGAAATGGAAATCACTATTGATTGAAATCGACGTTTTTATAGAATTAGTAATAACAAAGTGGCATTAGATCTGTTTATATAAACGTCCCTGCTGTGATGTTTTAAATATGCTGAGTATCTCCATTGTTACTATGAGATATGTGACAGATCCAATACTGAAGACGCCAAATGTGTTAACGATTATCCAATCAAAGACTTGTTCTCATTTGGAAGAAATTAACAATATTCTGTTTGTTAGAAGAGAACTCCCAAGGATACAACTTAATGTAAATGCTGGTCCCATTGAGGATTCTATGTTTTCTGTATTGTTATAATTATGAAATTATTTCCGTTTAAACAATATTTATTCAATAGGCAATGAATGAACATACTGTTATCATTGCTTTAGTTATTTCCCTTGACAAGATGACATTATCAATTACATATTGCATACATTAATTAAACAAACAAATTCTCGATACTTCTTAAAACAACTGTTCGTTATTTGAGGTTAAGAAACTGTACAATCTGTTTTAATGATATTAGTTTGCTGTAGTTGTTAACATTTCAGGCAACTGACTTTTGGAAGTAATTGGTTGCCACACAGTTTGTGGAAATCAAGAATATTAGAAAAACAAAGGTTTTTAAACTTTGTAATTGTGTCTTTCACAAAATGTATGAAATGCTATCCCATCCCAGTATTTAACTTGATTTAAAGTGCCAATAATACACGTGCAATAATAACAGATAATAAGTAATAATGGTTTAATATGTGAATTATTCAGAGCGATAACCGTATTATTCATTCTAAATGGACATAATCGTTTAACCACACCTTTACAGAATATATTAATAGTAAATTAAAAAGAAAAGACGTACAACTGAGGAGATATCGGGAAAATAAATAAAAAGGACGAGACGAAATCTGTTAAATCAGTTGTATAACAGCATTTTATTGATATTATTGCTTTCATTACGTCTCAGTATTCTCAGATTTACTGATATATCTGCATCATACTTATTGTAATAGAAAACGAAGTATAAACTCGAAATAAAAAGATATAGAAGATTTTTTTTAATAAAATTTAATCGCTGTGAATAATGGTACAATTCCCGGATATTATTAGACCAGTTATGCCATAAATAATGTTGTTCTGTCTGAAGATGACAAAACGACAACAACAATTTATGTGCATTGTGTGCTGGGACGATAGGCAGTTGAAAAATTACAGTACAATTCTTTCAATACAAAGACCTTCGTTGTAGGAAAAACAATGCAAAAGATGAATGGCTTTCATTTAATGATAAGGAAGTAGGTTACATCTGTACTTTTAAAGCTTCATTTTTCATCCTATCCTATATGTCCAAGAAGTAGTGCACAAATGTATAAATTTTCTATCAACATTCTTAGTATTTTCGATAGATAGATGACGCCAATAAAGTAACATTACATGTATTAGCCAGATACTGTTTGTCACGAGAATTAAAAATTAATTACAACATATTTTAATGCTGTCGAACAAGTTATCGTGAACAGCCTTGCTATGGTAGAATGGAGACGGATAGAGATGTCATTACCAGAAAATGGCAAAATTTGTTTAATGATTTAGCGTGATGTCGCTTTAAAGGACAGACTTCGCTTTAGATATATCTTTACGTTATTGGATGACTAGATAATAGAATAATCTACTTTGTTAAAATTTAATAGCTCCGTTGAAAATTTGACTCTTTAATAATTTTTCTTCCGTGAAAATATTTTTTTGAAGAAGTTGAAGAATAACAAAATAGTTAACCAATAAAAATAATCTTTATTTTAAATAAAAAAACTCCTTTATTTCTGATTAACTAAGACCTTTACTAATGTAAAGATTTATTTTTTGCATTCCCGTGAAGAGAATTGTCAGAGTATTTTTAGTAATAGTTGCTATTTCTTATATATTACTTCCCTAATAATAAGATGTATTCTTCTTGTTTAACCGATACATTTAGATATAACATAATGTTATAACAATTTATCAGATATTTACTACTGTGTACAGTAGTTTTGATCAAGTTATAAAGTGCGATGTGTTGAATACATATCGCGTAGTTTTGAGGAGACCTTTATCATGCCCCTTTTTCGCATGTCTACCACTTATCAGCACTCTTTACCATATGCAACTTTTGTCGCACTTCTGTTCATAAATCTAAGCCATTATTGATACATTTACGTTTGGAATCTCTTGGACAAGTTCGAGTTTGTGGATGAATTTAGCAGCAGTCCTAAAAGTAACAAAACGGAAGAGACTGTATTCAGGACCGCGACCGTGCACAAAGTAAGATTATGTACTGAACGTTTGATTTACATAATTTTTATAAAATTAGCATTATTCAGTTGAATTAAAGAAATGAAAAATGATTCCAAAACATAAAACTACAATTAATCATGCCTTTAATCTGAATACAAACAATCCAGATGCATTATTACTATGCACTCATGTTGAAATATTTGATAAGGTGTACAACGTTCGTTGCATCACCAACAACTAATATCAACCTTCCGTCCTGTCGCCCTCTTGGTATCTCAGAATGAGTTTCGACTTGTATTAGTATCCATATAAAATTCTTTTTTAATATTTATTATAAGAGGTCTTTAAGCTTTTCTAAAAGCACTGTGTGCTTCTGTTTGTAAGTTTAAAGTGTAATCCAACCAGTTAAAAAATTTTATATTGTATTTTAATTGCTTAAAATGTTAAAACGGACCGATTTTGAATTATAAAAAATATTTCTTTTGTTCTGGCAAAAAGACTTTGGTTGTTATCAATGTAAGGTTTGCAATTTATATTGCAAAAACGAAGTTCAAACTGTTATGCTATATATAACATCTGTATTTATCGACTAACACATTTTATACAATATGTTAGCTATGAAGGAAGAGTATAGTTTTGTGTATTGCAAAGTATTTCTTGCTTAAAATGTTAACGCATATATAGTTATAACGTTCTATCTTCATAAGATTACATATTTATTGAACCATGGTTGATGTTATCCAATAGCACGTTCAATTGCCGTCACAATGACGGGTGCCTAATTAGTGGCAGGCACTGCTTACTCGTCCGGAGCACCTGAGTGCAACCATGGTTTTTATTGGGTTCGGGTTACTCTCTTTCTGTTTTTGTGTTGTGTTTGTCTATATCCGAATTTGTAACTGTCCCTTGACTTTTGACTCTTGTTGTTCGGTCGGTTTTCTTTGCTATTTTTCTTGATTGCAAGAGGAAATCCATCTCTTAAACATTAGTAGTCTTTCCTTTTTCAGGGATTATTCTTTTTTGTAGACATGACAACGAGTAACTTTCCGAATGTCTAATTAGAGGCAGGCACTGCTTACACCACCATTTTTTGCTTTGTGTTTGTCTGGATACGGATTTATAATTGTCTTTGACTGTTGTCAATTTTTTAGCTCTTATCCTCAGTTTACATAGAGGAAAACAAGAAGGTCACATGACAAGTTATATTGTTTATGCTATTTTAATTGAAACATTGTTTAGCTCACCTGTCTAAAGAGTGATCAACTGTCGCCGATTTTTGTCCCTGTTCTTAATTAAGCATAGATCGACCTTCGTATAGTACATTCAATTTTCCGTCCAATGATCCTCACCTTATAACCAACATTGCCACTTACTACAAATGGAACAAAGGCTGTTTCAACAATATTAATCATAGCTTCATAATACTAATTTTTCGATTCGCTGAAGATGCAAATTATGTTTGTTTTGACAAAACCATATATAATTAAAATTGTCTCTTCCGACACTACTGTGATTTGAACGGTATATAGGATAGATAATACTTCTTACAAAAACCTATTATTTCAAATAACAGCAATTACTAAGAAACAGAAACTGCAATTTTGTCACCTAGTCCATATGAGCAATAAAATCTTACTGGTTAAATCGCCTCTGTACTTACAGAAAACAGATAACTCACCGCAGTTAAGATAAACATTGATTTCTTATACAATTTTTAAACGTTGGTTTTTGAATCTAAACAATTTTGAAAGTCTTAGCAATTTCACCACCTACTTTTGTAATTGGCTTTGTATACTATCATTCCACAGAAAGTTTGCTTACATATTTTTGTCATGGGATGTTTATCTCGTTGGCGAATATGGCTCTTTCTAATATGCACTCTTCTGTGAAATCTTAGAAACCACACAATCTCTGATTATGAACGATCGTTGGGTTCGTTAATGTTTTTGCTTAAACTTAAAGCTCCTAAGTATTGATTATTGAATGATATTACATTCAGACATACATTAACTGCACGTATTTGCTGATTTGTAAAAGAAGCAATTAGTTTTATTTTATTCAATAATTTAGTCTTCTTTCCATTTCATAATTATTATTTGTTGCATTTTCTACTATGAAGTACTAGTAAAGCAGGAATGACGTAATAACTAATCCAAAAAACAAATCTCAATAAATGGAGATAAATAGACAAACAGAAATGGCTTCAATATTGGCACAAGTTTTATTTGCGTAAATATTTTATCTGTGAAACGTGTTCCTAAAGTATTTTGATTTTAAACAAGTAACGACATTAGTTAATGCATAAATGACAGATAACCTCGGCTTTATTCGCAAGCCAAAGCTCTGGGTGCTATTACATTACACCATAGTCAATGAAGACAAATGATGCAAATGTAATTATCTTTGAACGATTTTAAAATGCCAGGCAAAACGCAAAAGCTACATACACAGTCAGTCATACAACAAAACTATTAATGAACTACTTTAAGATAATATTTCTTTTATACATGTGCGATAGTAAATATTTTTTTATTATTAGGTATCCCTTAATTATTAATCTTCGAACGAAATAACGACCTTTCAAGGCAGATATATTTCAACTTCGTGACAATAGAGTATTTTATTTTTATATTTTTCAGGGCATTTAAATTCCAAGAATATAACTGTTTCGAAATTATGATTAAAATATTTGTTATGTATAGAAGTAAACAAAAATTAAAAGGTAAAATTATTAACACGATTACAAACATTTACCCACGTGATTTCAATCTTCGTATTTCTATAATAAACCAGACGTGGATAAGTTACAATTGATCGACTCATCATTTAACGTGAAATAAAGGTAATTGATAATTATTACGTAATAAACGTTTTTTTTATCCAATATTTTCAGAATGTTTTAAGAAGCATCTGGGAGCAAGCATAAAACATTTGCAATTATTTTATTTGGAATGTGAAAATAAAATGAAAATGGCAATCGCTGCCTAAAATTATGGTCTTAAAAGTGTATCAGGGCTTTTCCGCTTAACTCAAATAAATATGTTCTTGTCGTGTTATTCAAAATATTCTTTGAACATTTGATTCTACACGTCCAGTAAAAAAATAATCAAGAGAAGAACATCTTAACGAACAAATAAATGCATTAGAATAGTATAGATCATAAACGGATTAATTTTTGCCTGCCACAGAGAAAGAAGCATATAATGAGTTATGATAATTATAGATCCGTACGAGTCCGGTCGTTATTGTGTTCTTGTTTTTTTACAGCACGGCTCGGCAACAGTATATCTAACTTCATTCCGCCTACTTATACATAGCACGGCAGTTTATGTGTAATGGTAACAATATTATGTCTTCCTATTGTAGACCTCCCTGACTGACGAATTTTTCATACCATCAATTATACAATAATGGCACCACTTAGATCTATTGATCTCTAATGTTAACTCTATATTTGAATTTAAATCTGAATTAAAGAACTTGATTCCACAAAGAAGAGTTTCAAAGCACCATGAATATGGTCATCAAATACGTAATATTGTCATAACAAAATTCAGAAAAGCTGTGTTATTTCCGGGCCAGATTAAATTTTGGAAACAATCTATGCATTTTAAGTAAGTATAATTAAGTCGCCCAAAACGAAGTTTTTGCGACTTATTGTTTTTGCACAGTTTCTTAATAATAATAATTATTATTATTATTATTGTTATTTCGGTTTCCACTTTTTCTAGACCGTGAACTTGTCCGACGCCTTAATAGAATCAAATGAAACTTGGCACAGTTGTAGATCGACATATTGAGGGGTGCAGTCAATAGTCAGAGTTTTGATAATGGCCATCAATTCACGACACCCACCCAAAAATGGCTTTCCCATGGTCCGATTTCAACGAAATTTGGTAAAGATAGCTTTTAGTATTTCGAGTGAAACGCTATCCTTGAAATGTTTTCCCGACGTCGCGTTTCAAAACGGCGGCAAATAACGTGTATAATTTTCAACGTTATCCGATCTCGATGAAATTTAACGTGCTCCATTGCAACAAAATTTGGTGTGGAGGTAAATTTCAGTGTCCCGTGTGGAAATCCACATTCAGAATTTTTCGACCGTGCGTTTCAAAATGGCGGCCAAAAACGCGTCAAATTTTCAACGTTGTCCGATTTTAACGAAATTTGATGTGTGAGTAGATTTTGATGTCTTGAGTGGAACGCAATACTACCCATAGTGATTTTGGGCATCCCACCACCTTATTTTAATTACATTTTATTTTATTTAATACTTTAAGTTAGTAGTTACTTGGTTGCAAATCTATAATAATGTTGTTGTACAATTATTCAGCTTCACAAATTTTAAGTGTTTAGCAACACACTCAGAACTTACAATCTTAATATTCAAACCACAGAGAACTTGTACTTTGTAAATATGAACTAATTAGTAAAACAATACCTCCTCGGAATAAAATTGATATGTTGTACTCTTATCAAGATTACCAACGGACAGTGAAAAGAGGCAGGATGTATATTTATCTTGAATAATAGTTATTTTTTTTATACATTTCCTTCATGTTCTTATTTCACCACCAGTAATTTGATACACACTGCATTATGGTTAATCCTGTGTATACTTTGTATTTTTAGAACATTTTGGTTTTTTTTTTAAATAAATTTATATAATTATTTTATTGGTAACTAGATCTATTCCTGGTTTGTTTAGGTTTTTCTGTGCTTTTTTATAGTTTGAATTGACGATAATTTTTTTAAAGTTTCGTTTTGTTTAAAAATTGCACATGCCAAAGTCAGTATTGCAATTTCAATCAACTCTTGTTTTGTAAAAGCTGATTACATTTCTCTGTTGTAAGATTTCCGTCAGTTTAATTGATACATTAACACGTTATATCATAACAAAAATTATACAATATTTTCCTTTATTAATGAAATGTCAGAACATGCACTTTGGAATGTGTAAGAGTGTTAGAAGAATTGATTAAAATTTTGTAACAGGATTAATAAAGCAAACCTACACCCTTTTAAACTTCTTCTTAAGGCACCATTGAGGTTTGTTGTAAAACAGCATAAATATGTTGCAAAGCTTATGTTACGTCTTTTATTTCAATATTAATAATAGCTTGTGTCATGAAAATTGCAAGCATTGATATGCAATAATCATTATTATAACATTTTTTCATATCCACTATTCACCAATACATATACAAAAAATAGCAAGGAAACCGACCCAACAACGAAAGCCGGAAGTCAAGGGACAAATCACGATTTAAGCATATATAACGCAAAAGAAAAACCAAAAACACAAAAACAAAAAGTGAGTAATCCAATACAACCCAATACAAACCATGGTGTACTCTGGTGCTCCAAGCGAGTTATAAAAATAAGTGATAGAAACGTGTGTACTTTTTATTACATATTGCGATGATATTGTTATATTTAGTGATAAACTATTGTTATATTTTAATATGGTAAATGAAATTAGTGATACCTCTGATCAAGAAAATTTAATTAAAATACTCTCTCCGACAAATTTGTTGGCAAGCTCATAGTCTTGCCTCCTTTATGAAACGTCATCAGAACTGAGGAAATTAGACTCATAGAAATTCAAGGGACAAAGCACGATTTAGTCATAAACAACGCAAAATGAAAACCAAAAACACAAAAACAAAAAGTGAGTAATCCCAACCCAATACAAACCATGGTGTACTCAGGTGCTCCAAGCGAGTTATCAAAATAAGTGATAGAAGCGTGTGTACTTTTCATTATATATTGCGATTATATTGTTATATTTAGAGATAAACTATTGTTAAATTTTAATATGGTAAATGAAATTAGTAATACCTCTGATCAAGAACATTTAATTAAAATACTCTCTCCGACAAATTTGTTGGCAAGCTCATAGTCTTGCCTCCTTTATAAAACGTCATCAGAACTGAGGAAATGAAACTCAAGAGGCTTTATATTTTGTCGTTATTTGTTTTTCCTTTATTTTGTTTTCTGTAACGAATCATTTAAATGTGATTTATTTGACAATAAAGTTATATAAAATACTGAAATGACTCAAAATATGGAGAAGTTAATTACGTATCAGTTAAGAATGTTGACAGAGACGTGGTAAGAGATCAGTGTGCAAGGTTACAAGTACAACCCCTACACACACAGACACAAATAGGGCGAGTAACAGATCGTTAACAAATCTCCTAATTGTTAATATTTAGTAAATGTAGCATGAGAATACCTAAATATATGTCATCAATATATTATGTTTGTTGTTCGTTGTATAAAAATATGTTTAGAAAATACTGACATGAATTATTTGATTGATTGATTAATTTACTTCTATCGAGAAGTATTTGGGGTATATTTAGACAGAACCCGGTTAACAAACTAAAAATTAAATGAGGTAAAACGAATAAATCAACTGTTCATGCAATTTTGACTGCTACTGACGAAATATGGAGAATTTGGTACAGGAGGAGAATGTAACCTTTTATAGATAGTGAAAAAGGCTTCGAAACATAATAATCGTCTGTATTAAAACTTACCTCAAACCATCCCTGCAATAAGAGGTCACCTGAAAAATGGCGGACCAAACCATGGAAAACTCCTAAATACCTAATACTGACATGATGACAAATATCCAGTTTACGTTCGTCATAGATAACAAATTATAATGAAAGGACATACAAAACAATGAACAACTAATGAGACCATTTATGTGTGTTAACTAAAAAGAGTGACGGCAAGTGCTTTAGACTGGTGCGCACATTAACGATAGAATTTGTGTTTTTTCTGTTAGTCAAATATAAGCATTAGCTTATTTCGGGACATCAACTGATTGATTTTTTTTGCATCCTTTAACACGTGCTGCATATTTCAATTTCTAATAGAATCATATGCTCATTCATTTAAATTGTAATATGTGTCTGTTTCAATCATTTCAGATGTTAATAGCTGAATCATGAAATATATGTTATCATTATTTCTGAAGAATATTTCACAAAAACAACGTAATACAAAATTTAGGTAGCATTTCCAAACAAACGGATATTTACATCATTTTGTAACAGTTTTGGCGCCACCATATTTCTTTGCAAACGTAGATTTATGTATTTGGTTCTTTTCTGTTACAGTTTCTTGAAAATAGTTATAGAAATGTGTCTTGTTATCACTTACCGCACGTTACATTATATTTACAGCGTTCTCTAACTATTTCGCCGCTACGACATTTTTTTGTATAACAGGATGAATGTTAAACATTGTTTAACTTGTTTTTTAACTGCCTTTTAAAGCAATGAAGTATGTTTATTTTCATTTAAGTTCTATATACAAATTGTACCAAATTTTATAAACAGCAAACGCAATTTATCTTTTAGATGTTGTCTAAAGAGGTTTAACTTATTTTTTTTTTAATTGTGTTGAACCGTCAAGAGATCCTTCTGGACAAAAAACACATTAAAACCTTTAAAGTCCATACAGTCGTTCAGTTTTGTTGTATTTTGGTAGACATTACTAGTTTTTATCCTTAGTCTGTATGTTTAAATGACATTAGTTCTTTTGTATGTTAGTTAAGTATAGTGCGTTGGAAGAGTGAGTACACATCTACTTTAACTACTCTGCCACTGAGACCTCAAGATGGGATAACATAATGCAACAAAGTTGTAACAAAAAGTGTCAATAGTTATATTTGTCCGTAGAAAGTATTGCAAACCATAAGCATTGTCAGCACCTGACACTGTGATATTATCGTATAAAAGACAAATCTGTGTTCAGGATAACTAACTGCAGTCCTTCAATATTATGTTTCATTGTATTCTATGCAGTAAATATTTGATCTTTATTGAACTATGTATTATGTATTTTGTAATATTTTAGTCGTACTCTCATTAAGAGACTATACAATCCAGTTGTCCACATTATGGCATGTTTAACGTAGTGGTAAATTTGTCAGATGTAAAAAAAAAAAACGTTAAACACTTTTGAATCCTAATAAATATATTGTATTTATTTTTTATTTTTTTTTATTTAAGTTTCAACACGTGATCATGTATTGAAAGATTTGTGGGGTACTGTGCAGCTGCAACTAACTTAAAACAGTACTGACTTGAACTTAATTGCGACGTATATTTTAACTATTCGGTTGATATAGTTACAGTATGTCTGTTGCCATCATTTCATAGCTCCCAATTATTTCTAAAGCATATTTCAAAATGGGTGGATCTACAAAGTAAAAATGTGTAATGATATATCTGGATTTTAATTGTTTGTAACATTACAACAGCTACCTCAAAATTTTGGCGCCACCTAGGTTCTTTGTGAATGTATATTTATTTTTGTTTCAATAACCGAGAAAACTGTTAAATAAAATTGTCTTACTATCAATCAAACTAAGATGTATTATCATAATAATTTACCAGTTAAAAATAATTGTAATTCATTCTCTACAGTTGCTGCAATCTTTAGCAATTAAATATGTTTAAACAAATTCATCAAAACTACCAAGACTATAAATAAAGTACACCAGATGCGTTTTTTATCTAATTAAGACTGATTTGTTGGGGTTCAAACCAACATATTATACGACCAAATAATTAAATTCAAAACGTTGGCAGTATCTGACTACGGCCATTTACTGTTTACTGGTATTTCCTGTCAGCACTGAAGTGTGACTACTAGGCTGGTGACATCCTCGGGGACAAACAGTCCAACAGTAGAGGCATCAAACCAGCGGATGTCTGTTGAAAAGATGAAAATCATTCCCTTAAACACTAAGGTATTGGTACTGCTGCATATTCAGGCTTCTTTTTTTAAATAATTCCTGTGTTTAGTGTCAACATTTCATTTACTTATTTCGGCACACCTTATATAAAAATGTGACATTTTTTATGTTTTATGATGAAAGATGTAGAAATATTCTTTATTTTTTTTATTACTAGCAAGTACTGATCGACTTTATATTAACATTAACAATGTGTCTAAATAATCAACATTTCCAAAAATATTTAGCGCTTTCTTCTTTTTTTAGGTCAATACACGATAGTCTCCGCATGTTAAAATAAATTGGTAACCTCTAGCGGTTATTAATACGATTACCGATAAAGTGCACTCTACTAGCATTCTGACCAGACCTACTTACATAGTGGTAAGAGAACCATCCTTTCTTCGTCAATGTATACTATTGACGCAATACAACTGAAGGCATAGTAATAACATTGTAATATATTATAATAGTATGAATGGTCTAAAGTTCATTGAAATTTTCAAATCATCTGATCCAGTTTTATCAGGTATATGGCCGATATCGTTTGATTCAAACGTTCATGTTAAGACTTTCTTTTGAATTACTGTGTTTATTCCCCGTTTACAGATGATATCATCAGAGGCGATGTGTTATAAAACATTATAAGTACACCACTTTCGAATCTACATGCTCGTTTATTACGAATGTATCGTGTTAATAAAAACCTGAAGTGTTTTGCTCTAGGATGATATATCTGTTTATGATAATTCTAATTTGTTTAGAGATCACTTCAATATGCACTACAATTTTACCACCGATTTGTATTTTTCGGTTTATAAAGGCATTGAGTTCTTTCAATGCTTTAATAATTAAGACAATCCCCGTAGCATTAAAAATAACACGTATCTGTATGATTTGGGTTTTGTAAAAGGGGTTCGGTATCGTGGGGTCTACCACCACCGCCAGATAAATAATCCCTACTATTTGTAGATTTCTACATTATTTAAATTTCATTGTGAGAAGAAAAGCTGATTAGAATATGATAACAATGACTTACGAAAATTGTCTATGTCTTTAACATGTCTGGATCTGTTATGGGTGAGATGTGATATTTGTAAACACTTTATGACTGTAAACTTGCCATAAGGGACAGACCCTTTAACTTTAAGGGGGGGGGGGGGGGCTTGGTTTTTTGTTTTGGTCAGAAAATGTTTTTCCATGCAGAGCGCGGAAAAAATATTTATTTTTTGGAGGCGTCGCAACAGAATATTTTTTTTCATTATTAGCATTATTTTATATAGCAGAAATCCTTCTTCAGAATATTTTTTTTTCGTACCCTCTGCTTCCAAAATATTTTTTTCATAAAAAATCATTTTCAAAATATTTTTGAAGGAAAAAACCAAACCCCTCCCCTGCAAGTTAAATGATCTGTCCCTAACGACGTCCCTACACGCCAAATTAAAATGTCTTGCTCCTTATGAATCATACGTACTCACTACATTCTTCTTAAAAACTTTTAAAAGCTTAAATCTTTAGCTTTATCATGTCTGCCATGATCGAAAAATAATATTGACAGCAGCCGATGAACGCTGGTCTTCAATTTTAAAAAGTTTTAAAGCACCGCTCGGAAAAAACAACCAACAATATATTATATTTAAAACTAGACATATTTATTATTAAGTCTGCACTTGATCTTTTATAAATGGAGAAATCTTCGAATAATTTATTTTAAAAAGACCATGACGAAACCTTTGATTTACGATTAGCGATACAATTGGCACATATGGTTTTAAGCCACGTGTAACATTTCGCTTTAAAAAGGTTCACGTCAAATTATGTTACCTACACGATTGTGCTTATCTAAATTATCTCAGCAAATGACACATTTTATATTGCAGCTCGTGCAGTGTTTTGGCCAATCAGTTATGTTTCAGTAAATACGAGATTTTTATGCATATGCCGAGGGGTCTGATTATTTACTTTTGATGTTGATAAAATCTAACAGAGGTTACAATATCAGATGGAAGACATATTCTAGAACTAGATTTGAAAAAAAAAATTATATTAATTTCATATTAATATCAAATATCCTTATAAATCTTATTTTGGGATCTTGACATAAATTTTGTTTTTCTTAGATTGCATCTGCCTAAACAATAATAAAAAAAGGTGTAGACGTACCAAAACAAATCAACAAATATCACGATGAAATGTAAATCTGTCTTATTATCTGTAGGTTTTTATATCAAAGATTTTTGTCTGTCCTTGATCTATCGTTTCGAATACTCATTGGTATCTTCGATTCTTTTTTTGCCAATTTTAATCGCAGACCATAAAACTCTTTTTTTTCCCACAGTGTTTTGTCAATAAGAGTCTACTTATCTTCCATCAATCTATGAAAATTGGTAAATTGAAAACCAAACTTACACATACAAATAATTTTGAAGTCACAAATGTAAAGGCATCATCCTATCAATGGTTTCGACGTTTATGACGGGTCGTACTATCTCATCTTTACCAGTAGTAGGGAGATACTGTCGGCAATAAAAGGGATCCTTAGCATTCAGGTGAAGTTTAATCATTTCATTATCGGAGGGATTGTGGTGACGTTACGAGGGTCTTATTTCATAGTCCTTATATAGTGATCGCGTTGCCAAATTTGATTTTTTATAGTGTTTCTTTTGGGATGGAGGACATTCGGTACACTTCTGATATTTTTTAAGTTCCACTGCGACTTCGATCAATATCGATTGGTGCATCTTTATATTCATCTCTAGAGTCATCTAGTATTATTGACCTTCGTATCAACACTGGGGATGTTCGAGCCCACTGTGGACAGGATGTGGCTTAAATCTGACTTAATTGACAAGGCCATCGATTGCTTGTTTTATTGCCGGAGATTGGTTGCATTCACTGGGTACTTCGTCATTCTTTCATTCTGGACGTCAAGAAATAGCTGAAAAATTTGGAAATGTCGTTAAACACCATTGAAACAACTATTAGATTCCGCTTGACCACTTTGCTGCGGGTAAAAAAGTCCATATTTTTATGCAACTTTAGACTGATGTGATTTATCGTGACCCGAAAGTTGTTTTTAGACCAATCAAAAACAAGCAAAATTCTATTCATATATTTCATCAAGTTCAAATCCATTTAATAATTTCGTTTTTGTGATACTAGTTATGAATACCGTATTAAGTGCAATATTTCGCTCCCGACCCCTCCCCAATCTTGTTGTAACTTGTCTATAAATTTTCGAGAAGTTAACATTAATTTTATTCATTTTATTTGCACTTCCTTGTTAGTTTTTAACATAAGCATTCCAATAATCAGAAGATATAACTTTGGATAGCTTTGAAATGATAATTTATTTTCGGCAATTAACACTTTTTCAGTAGGTTTTGAGGCAAGGGGATAAGAGCGGTAATTATTTTTAGCTCTGACTAATTTTTTCATTCAAGAAATAGGCAAACTTTTAGGCCAATGATGCCATACAATAATAGATTTATTTTCCCGACTTCAAGGTCCAATATTTATCTGGCACGTTACTAACATCTATGACAGCACACGATGCTTTGTATTAGATTTAGAAAAAAAATTGTGTGATAAAATATAAATAAATTTCAAACAATAAAAAATCAGAAATAGCAACTAAAATCACGTATCATGGAACGTTTGGCAACAATAAACATCGATAAAGCTGTATAGATTGCACCAGATGATATATATTATCAAAGATAAGCGTATGCCTTCTTGACTGCAACCTTGAAGTTCTTTTCGCTTTCGTGCACACAGTATTTATATATCTGAATCATTTCTAACTCGCGTAGAACAGATTTCGTGCGATAATCCCCTAACATTTTCCATTAATGTAGTCAGACATTGTATAATGGCGACCAATAACTTAATTACGAATTTCGGAAGAAGCTGACGAATTATTGTGATTTAAATATTGGTCTTTCAACAAATTAAGAATTCTCTAGGCTTGACTCAGCGCGTCCCTGTGTGGCTGATAAAGGATGCCTTTCGTTGGATGGGAGGAGTTGTACGTTATAATGTTGAAAATCTGATCGCTGACGAAAGTGCGTAACGTGTTTGGAGACTGCCACGTTCCTTGTACGTTACAGATCCCTATTGTAAATTTCGATACAGAGTCGGCGCATTGTAGCCACAACAAATGGCTAAATATTCCATCCGTTCTTTTACGATGGGAGTTAAAGTTTTTCTCAAACTGGTCCATCCTTTCCCCCACATGCCTAGTTTAAATGTTTGTCAACTTGTTCTCGTCCTGAAACAGCTTAAATACTATTGTCGCAATATTGATATAAGGTTTATCGAAATACATGTACATATTTTAATTAACGCTGCAACTATGCGCAAGACGCAGTAACGTTCCTCGTGTGATAAGATTTCATGTATTCCTGGTCATCTAAAAATGACCGAATGTACTTAATAACAGAATCATAACATGTAATGCCGTGTACTAAAACGCTTCGGAGGGGATTATTGTGACATGCTATACATGGCATTTAAAATGAAAAGTTTTAATAAATAAAATTAGATATAAAGACACGTTATCTAAATGTTGTAAAAATAACAGATTTTAACACGGAAAAACGTTGTTTGAACAGTTTTCAGTGATTAAAACGTATGACGATGACACAAATAAATGAATAAAGGATTGATTACAGTTTTTATAACATATATTCGTGCGCTATCATTGCGTTGTCCTTCATGGTTAAGTGACAAAAGGAACAAAATCGGAAATGGATTCTATATCAAATAAAAATCTCCATGGGTCTTTTGTTTTCAATTACTGTCAGTTTTTACTTTAATGCGATTTATTAATCATCCGGAAAATGCAACCCCACGAGACCGATTCAGAGAAGAAACATATTCATCGCGTGACGTTTTCAATTCAAACAAGACAAAACTTTTCCTAGAATTGTCAAATGAACCGATTCTGTATTTTTATAGGTTAATTTTTAGTATTTTAGGTTGTCAGTTTGAGTCCTAATTTCACTTTTTTATTTTGTGCGGAAACTGCAGTTTGTTAAATGATTCAGAAAAACATAATTGTTTAAGTATTTATTATTTTCAAAAGAAAAATATATTTTCATTACTCGTAATTGTTAGATTAACACCAAAACACGTACTTTGACGCTTTGAGAACAAGAATTGTCAATTTTCAAGGACAAAACAGGAAACGAATAAACAATGACTAATAATTATATTTATTAAAATGCAATCAGGAAATTAGTGCATTTGCAATTCGTATCTTAAAATCCATTATTCGTGTTCTTTTTATATATTATTCAATGGAAATACAAACTTTAAGCTAAGGTCATGAGGTCGAGCTTTACTGCACGCAGTGTGTGTTAGACTCTAACCTTAATTGACCATGATTGCCAGTTTTCCTGCATATGGTCGGAGTTTTGAGCAAACACTCTGGAACCCTCGCAAATTGGACTACTGGACTACAAGATAAATCAGAAAAATTACCGAAAGTTGCTTTAAAACCCATTGGAAACAAACATTCAGCTCATATAATCATGGAATTTCTACATATACCCAGAGGCCGATTGGTTAATATAGTTCGTCTACTATTGATCACGTAGTCAGTCCACACTGAGGTTGCGGTTTCGAGTCTAACTGTGGGCAGGATGCGCTCAACTCCACTCTTAATTGACAAGGGTTTCCAGTTTTCCTTCCGAAGCTCGGGGTATTCTCCTGGTCCTCCGGGTTCCTCCCCCAATAAAACTGAATCCCATGATATAGCTGACAAATTGCTGAAAGTGGCGTTAAACACCATTTAAACAAACAAACAAAACATATTCCCAGTAATCAGTAAAGTTCATGTTAAATACACGTACTTGCGCAGAAGGTTGTTGACGTCTTCTGCTTGATTTATCAAACTTCATTTCTCCAAAATCGCGAGTTCGTCACATAGACAAAGTCTCAGACGTCACACGAGTTCGTCAATAGGTAAAGTGTCAGACGTCAAGGATCTATTGTCCATGGCTAATATAGCCCACAAAGAGGATTACTGTGACAGTCATAAAACCACCGTCATTAGATTTAAGCTTCTTCTGTGATGATGTCGGTTGTTGTACCTTTAAACGTAACAGAATTTGTACAAAATGACTAAAACTAAGTTGTATACTAATAAATAAATGAATGATCGTTTTAACAGTGTTTAACGCCACTTTCAGCAATGTTTTATCTCAGAGTATAGTCTAATTGTCAAAGAAACTATTGATTGCTGGATTGGTTTTAATCAAACCTTACTGAAATAAATTGTCTCAAGTGAAAAAAGTAATTCATGAATTCATTTCTATAGACAATACTCACCAATGTCTTCATTTAACCAGTTAAACGTGGAATTTAAGACATTAAACTATTTTGTTCTTTTTGTTTCTTTTGACATGGTTCTTTTATCCATGTCAGACCTTTTTTGTAGACGATTTGAAATAATGTGAAGTATTTTCAACTGCTTCTCTTTTATTGTGTCAATTCAGCTTTGTTATATGTAATTAGTAGACAATACTGAAATCTTATACTGTGAAAATTTCTAATTTTCTGCTAAAGAATAATAAGTTGACAAGATCACAACTGGAATCATTTTATTAAAAATCTATCAAGTATTCAGATGACGAAATTAGCTTTTTAAGTAAACAGAAAATTAATCTAAGCAGACTGCCATGTCGGCAAATCTCCTTAAAACTAAATAACATTTTCATTTATGATCGTCTCGTCATGCAATTTATGTAAGCTTAACGAAGACATGTTAGAAGTAAAGGTCACAGACCAAAGGTCAATTTATTGACAAATTATTATATGTCTCGGTAGTGTCCGGAAATAAAAAAACTATTTTTGTTTAAATTAGAAGTCAGCTTTACGTCCAGCGAGTAGTAGTACAGCTATATTCAGGACGAGAAATAGTTAACAAAAAATAAGTCAATTGGGGAAAGATAGCCCATAGGGGAAAAAGCATGGGGTACGGGTAGGTGGCGAAAAATTTAGCCTTTTGTAGCGGCTACAACGAGCCTAGTCTTAACAACATCTACAGAGGGGGTCTTTAGCGTTCAAGGAGAGTGGCACTCTCCATACAAGATAATCACTGTGGTCCACGGTAATGATTTCCGTATTATGACCTGACAACCCCAATGAGAAGGCATCCCTTATCCGCCACCTGGGGTCGCGCTGGGCAGATCTTTTGCTCGAGCACTGTGTACCTTCACAGTATGGCCCAAGTCAGTGTGTCCCATTGGTGTTTGAAAATCCCAGCATGCACTTGTTGTAATCGATCTAAGATTTTATTACAATAAGATAAATGGACTCTGGATGCTAAGGAAAACAACTTTTTTCTATTAAATGACTGATCATAAATTACACCCAATTTTGCTGACAAGAATTAAACAATATTGCTCCAAATTATACTCTATACAATGTGTACTTATGCAAATGTTTTCTCTGTAAATCAATCAAATGTACATATCGCTGTCAATCTAACTATAAATCATATTTCATCCAGATAATATTATAAATATGGAAACTAGGCCTAAAATTGTCGTGTTATAGTTATAAGCAGCACAAAGGTTAACCGATAATTTATCTCAGCCTCCACCTATGTATAAAATCGAATGGATTTGTACTTATTTTTGCGATAAGATGGTGTATATGGTACCCAACCTTTATAATCAACACACTCTGAAACTTACACAGTGCAGTCATGCAAGCAGAAGGTTTGGAATGCCGTATTATTTGGTTTTACCCACCATTTCTCTTACAAGCCTTACGATGTCAGGACAGTTGATGTTGTTGCTTGTGTTTTGGTTGCTGGTTCTCCAGTTTGCCGTTTTTGTGAATTGTCCTTTTTACAGTTTTTTTTCGTGATCGGTATTTTGTTATTACCTTCATTTTCAAAGATTTCTATGTGTATCTGTAGACGTGTATATTTAAAAATTGACCTATAATTAGTTAACATTCTAAACCACGGTGTCCTATTTAATTTATTTTTACCACCGGTGTATACGGTTTTTGGTCTTTGTGTGTTACTTCGTAAAACCATTTTTTGTCACATTTTTCTCAGCAATGATGATACAATACGTAAATTTCGAAAAAATTGATTTATTATTGTTTTTAGTTAAGAAACATGCAACCGATACTCTTTGTTATAAAATCATAGATTTAAATCGCACTAGTGTAATCAATTGACAATAAAAGACACTACATATTGGATATTTGTTTAACACTTGCAAACTTTTGCCTATGAACCTGAACAATTTTTACGAAATTGAATTACTTGAAGTTAATACCATAAAGCATGGGTATTGCTGCAATATAAACATGTACTGGGATGTTTAATAACACCATTATGGAAATTTTAACAGTTTGTGTCCTAGCGTAGTTTTTGGATGTCTCTTCGTGTATTTTTAGTGTATACATGTGTCCTTAAAGACACTAAAAATACATGTCAATAGAATTTCTTTAAACTTGCCATTTAGTTAAGGTTTTTGGTGTGTTCACGTTTCTCCAACATTTGACATTTTGGAGAGACGTGAATAGGTAGTAGGCAAACTTAATTAATTTTACCTGTAATTAAGACTACAGTAAAACATGTATAAATGAATCTTTTGTAAGTAATAAGTAAAGAATAGAATATTATATATATATTTATTTATTTAATTGAATTACAGTACTATGTAAAAGGTATGTCCATATAACAAATTAAAAGTTACATTTATTACATTAATTACACATAGTAATATGTTCCATATGAAGCAGAAGGTAGCATGGTCGGCGTAGTCAAATATAGTGTAATGTCCTAGTTGATGCGTCTTGTCTTAAGTGTCTGAAGTCTGTACATGATCGATGTTTCCCTACTTATTCTGTTTCTGTTTCGGTCGATGAATTTCGCCTGCATGTATTCGAATCTGGTTTGACTTTATGAAGCATTAAGATATTTTATTTTTAGGTCATTTTGAAACAAAATTGACTTCAATTTATTTATACATAAAAAAATATGCTCATTCGTTTTATCCTAGTTATTTAGTATTTTGATTCAGCAATAGTCTATTTGACGAAAAATATGTTCATGTTAATGCTGGGAAAATGGTATAAATTCAAGTGCACGTATATTGCAACGTAGAAAACAGCGTACGACGTGTGCTTAATAATTGCCGATCACAATTGTTCACTTAATAACGCTCACATGTGCCTATTACAGACACAAGTGAGAGTACTTAAAAGTCTAATGCCTTTATTGAGCTCATTGGAATGAAAATAATTCCTTAAATGCGTCTGTCCGTATTGCTGCAATATAAACATGTACTGGGATGTTTAATAACACCATTATGGAAATTTTAACAGTTTGTGTCCTAGCGTAGTTTTTGGATGTCTCTTCGTGTATTTTTAGTGTATACATGTGTCCTTAAAGACACTAAAAATACATGTCAATAGAATTTCTTTAAACTTGCCATTTAGTTAAGGTTTTTGGTGTGTTCACGTTTCTCCAACATTTGACATTTTGGAGAGACGTGAATAGGTAGTAGGCAAACTTAATTAATTTTACCTGTAATTAAGACTACAGTAAAACATGTATAAATGAATCTTTTGTAAGTAATAAGTAAAGAATAGAATATTATATATATATTTATTTATTTAATTGAATTACAGTACTATGTAAAAGGTATGTCCATATAACAAATTAAAAGTTACATTTATTACATTAATTACACATAGTAATATGTTCCATATGAAGCAGAAGGTAGCATGGTCGGCGTAGTCAAATATAGTGTAATGTCCTAGTTGATGCGTCTTGTCTTAAGTGTCTGAAGTCTGTACATGATCGATGTTTCCCTACTTATTCTGTTTCTGTTTCGGTCGATGAATTTCGCCTGCATGTATTCGAATCTGGTTTGACTTTGTGTTTGCTTAAGTTTTCTTTTAGTAGTTCAGTCAGATGGAAGATATTTGGGTGCGCGTGATGTAGTAATTTCTTTAGTTTGCTGTGCCATCCTTCTAAGTGGTTATTGGTCCTAGGTCCTGCGTTTTCGAAGTGGTTCTTCGTATATTGCTGGTATTGTGGTAGCCTCATTAAGGCATCAGAAAACTGAATGCTTATCTGACTCGAGCATTCGACTTACAAATGGGTAGTGAACACTTCTCATAACTGACACTAAAATTTTTTCAAATGTTGGAGAAACGTGAGTAAACCTTTTTATTGTTCATTTCATGTTGGAGAAACGTGAATAAAATTTTTCAAATGTTGGAGAAACGTGAGTAAACCAGGTTTTTTATACAAGTAATCGTTAAAACTATAATATAAAGTGGTTTCTAAGTTTTTTTTTCGAGTGGTTAAGCAGAGAAAAAAATATATATTGTATTAAGGGGGCAGAATAAAAAAAGCAATAAATAAAAAAATACTTGATTTACAAAATTCTGTCATAAGAAATTTTCTGAATTGTCAAACGTTCGGTATACAATCTATTGAAAGGAAAGTAATATTCTATCAGTTATGTGTTGTTTATATAGACAAAAAATAGTAAAAAAAATACTAAAAATGGGATTTTTTATACAGAATTTCTCCCTTTTCATCGCAAATACCGAACTTGTTTTAGCTTTTTTTATAAATCTATAAATATATTGATATGACAACTTAGCACAAGTGTTTAATGATATTTTGACATTTTTTAATGAGACAGTAATTTTAATGAACGAAAATATTTGTATTTTTACCATAAATGTAAATGCCTTTTCACCAGTGTGCGTATTGTGACGTCATATTTTGAAGCTATGACGTCATACTAAAATGGATTATTTACTCAAGTTGATTTGCTATGCTTCCTTTATAGAACTAACATTGTGTACAACGGATATAAATTTTAAGCAACTTCAGTATGTTGCTGGTGAATTGGAACCAGAAGAATGTCGGAAATTGGTAGAAGCGTTACATAACAATACGTTATTTACAGATGACAAACAAACGTTTACAGGTGAAAAGGAACCAAACAAGACGTGTTTATTTCTACTGTTGAAATATGACAGGACAGACGGAAAAGGGAAGACATTTTTAGATCTCGCCATACGTCTACGACAAATCGGGCGCCATGATTTAGCTGACAAATTGTCAACGATGGTTTATCACGAAAAGTCATTGGCGTTAGAAAAGAATTTTATCGACGATCCGTTTCGAAAAATGATTCAGGAAAAATCATTTCTCTTAGATGAAGAAAAGACACAGAAAAAAGTCATTAAACCAAAAGAAAAATTTAAGTTTAATTGGGCAGCATTCTGGATTTGTTGTGCTGTGATATCCTTTTCTATGTTGACGTGCGTTGCCTTCCAAATTTGCTGTCCACAGTTAGGAAAGTCTTTATGGCAGCGTTTTGCTTCAGAAGGTTTGATCGAACTGTGCAGTTTTTGTGACTATGAATGTTCAAGATGTTGGCAAAAATTCAAATTTAACTATAGGAAATACGTTGTTGGAAAAAAATTAAGAGAAGAGTTCGACGACGAAGAAAAGCTTTTGAAGGAAGCTGAGCTTGCGGCGGCAGAGGAGGTGACATAAACTGTCCTACGATAGGTTTTTAACTTACCGTAACAACAATAATTTTCTTGCCCTAAATTATTCTCATAAATTTCGAATCACGTTTCTGATTAAAAGGGGTGTTGTTAAATACACTATAGTATACATGTTTTTGTTGTTAGAATCTATTATAGCTTTTTCGGGTAAGATTTAACCTGTTCGTCTTTTTTGAAGAAAAGTTTATTTCTTTTTGTAGCTTATAAACCTGCTCTGTCAAAAGGTCAAATTAAGGTTCGATGGAGCTGTTGTCCAGCAAAATTGTCTACCCTGTTCAGTATTCATCTCTCAGCCAAAACTGTCGCTTCCAGACTTATATTTGTTGTTGTTTGTTTGTTTGATTGGTGTACAACTCCATTTTTAGCAATTTTTCAGCTATATCATGGCGTCCAGTTTTTATTGGGAGAGGAAGCCGGAGAAAACATCCGACTGGCGGTAGGAAAACTGGCGATCGTTGTCTTATATTTGTAACCTGCGCCCTATTTATTTAACTTGAAATTGTACTGATTACATGTCAATACTTACTCTATACTACACCGTGTCATTCCGACGGGATTTTGCCTGTCAAAATTAAAAACTGCTACCACGTTTGATCGAGTTTATGGTCCTTTTGTAAATCTTTTATTACACTTTTTGAAATCAACAATTATTTTCCACAGCTAAACCAAACGGCGTTGTGAAATGCGGCTGAATGTTCATTTTCATTCGGATTGACACGGTAAAGTTTAGTATGAATACATTCCTAAAGATGCTATTGTTTATTAAACTATTTAAATGATGTCAAAACAAGCGCGGAATTTATTCTCGAAAAGATGGGATAAGCTGTTGACGAACTTGTATTACCTAAACCCAAGAAATGTTTCTATTCGGAGTTTACAACCACGATAAACTGTATACATATTGTAGTAAAGCAGGCTGTTCTTACCTTTTTTTCGAAAACTCGCTACAATTACTTCCTCTTTATTCTTTTTTGGAGGTTTACTGTTTGCCATGTTTTTGGTATTTCGTCCATTGATTATTTCGCCGTATCTTCTGATTAACGTACTTGTTCAGAATTTAACGCCACTTGCAAGAACTTTCAGCTATATCGTTGCGTCCAGGTTTTATAACAGGAGGACGCCAAAATACCGCGTGAAAACCCCGACATTTGGCAGAAATCCTGGCTATCCAAATTCCAATTTAAAATTGAGTCGAGCACACCCTGTTTGAAAATTGGACAAATCTTCCCATTCGGTGTTAACACGCCGGTAATTAATAGAAGACGTCTAACTATACTTATAAGTAAGTTTCGAAGCGGCAATATAGCGGTTTTTTTGGCTGACAAATAAAAACTGCTTACCGCGTTTGGTCCAGCTTATGCTCCTTTTGTAGATTATAGAATGTGTAAACTGACAACAACAATTATATCCAAGTGATAGTCGGCGGTTTGAAATGCGGCAGATTTTTTCACTTTGATAGAGCACTTTTCTATAGTAAAGTTTGACCTAAATTACCACGGAAGTGTATGTTTGGAAGAGTCAATTGTTATCTATCCGAAATCCTTCGGGTTATTTCGTCTGCAGTTAACAATGGTTAAAGCGGGAAAAGTCTCGCGGTTTGTCCGAATACCATTGAACGTTACGTAAGCAGACGATCTTTTTGAAAACAACGCTAGGTCCCTTTAGAAACTCAAATGGTTGACTTCCCATGTAAAATTCCCGTAGCAAATGTCAAGGACGATTTCGGATAGTTCAAAAACAAAGACATAATATAAAATATGGACGTGCTATCGTGTAGATTTTTTTCAAATCGGATTTTAGCACTATAAAGGTACAGTATGGAATAATAAAAAAATGCAAGCAAAACGCTGAGCGCATGTGGGGTGTAACATTTAGTATAGGTGACTCGGCTAATGATACCATAATTTACATGAAAATAAACGTATATCAGCTATCTGTATTTTCTTGAAATGTAGTAATTATTATTCGAAACCACTTCGCAAATGAAATATTACTTCACATAGAGAAGTGGAATTTAACATTTGGCGAGAATTCCGAGCAGACAAACTAAATGTCAATTACGGTTAAGATAATTTTTACATTGAAAGGTCTCGCACATTCCATTGAAAAATGGTAATTTAAAAAATACATGTAGTAATAACTGTGATACTAACACAAATGTCTCCCAACCAGAGATTAAACGTTGATCGCTCAACAGAATGTCAGACCGTCATCCTCACAAAGTTGTGACCTGTGTATCGATCTCAAAAAAAACGAGCGAACAAGATTGAATGTGAAGGAAAGACAGAAGAAGAAATAAGAAAAACCATTTCCTTCAAAACTTCGTAATTTAGATGAGTCCAGACAAAACATGACGAATTCTATTTGCTGTTTTAGACAATTTCTTTACCCTACAATCTTTCTAATTTCACACGAGACAGTTAAAAAGGGGGTTTTAGACTCAACTGCCGCGAAGGTTATTAAAACACTTCGTTTGTCGATTTTTCTGTTCGATTGTCTATTGTGCAACTAAGTGCGGGAATTAAAGACTTCTTTTTGCGAAAAGTAACCTGCTAAAGCTGGTGTTAAGTTTGGTCGGCACACATATAATGATATATAAAATAATGTGTTATTTGTTATATAAAGAATCAGAATAGATAAGAAAGATAAACTTATTTCAATAAGAAGAGAAAACATAAAACAGACCCGTGATCTTGAAATTGATCATTTTGGAATAATTTTCCATGAACATTTTAAGAAACGTAGTATTATTTCATTGACGTAACGTAATAAAGGAACGCCGTAGTCATATAAATATAAACCGAGCAATTTACCAAGAACTAAGATTTATCACATAATTTTTGGTTTTCGTAATAATAGCTTTCCTGGGAAGTAAACCATCTACAATATTGTTAAACGGGAAATACAAATTGCCCTTCGTGGCCAATGAAAACGAAAAGATCATTTCGAATTCCAACATACAGTAACAATACGTGAAAGGCACATATGATATTTTATTTATTATCCACGTTTAATGACTGTTAAAGGACGTTTCCATTGTTTTTAGATATTTGTTGAATAAACAGAGAAATAGATTACTGTAATTGTTTTCAGTGATGTATTGAACGACAGATTGTATATTTCTCATTCTTGTTACGAGACCTTTGGGATGATCGTTTGTAATGGCTACTGATTATTGGGGCAATGCAGTCAATAAAGAAGATGTAAGTCATACTTAAAAGTCGCCATAAGACTGGAGTCTTCGTGGTAACACTGCTTGAAGTACTTAAAATGCAAAAAAATACTTCATTGTTTAAACGACTTACGTCAATCTCAATGAACTTGTTTAGGTTGGTATCGCTAGTCGTTTAAGCTTACTGAAAATTCATTTGCTTTACAATAGGGGAAGCATTATATTTGTACAAGACGCTATCGACTTTATGAAGCATTAAGATATTTTATTTTTAGGTCATTTTGAAACAAAATTGACTTCAATTTATTTATACATAAAAAAATATGCTCATTCGTTTTATCCTAGTTATTTAGTATTTTGATTCAGCAATAGTCTATATATTTGACGAAAAATATGTTCATGTTAATGCTGGGAAAATGGTATAAATTCAAGTGCACGTATATTGCAACGTAGAAAACAGCGTACGACGTGTGCTCAATAATTGCCGATCACAATTGTTCACTTAATAACGCTCACATGTGCCTATTACAGACACAAGTGAGAGTACTTAAAAGTCTAATGCCTTTATTGAGCTCATTGGAATGAAAATAATTCCTTAAATGCGTCTGTCCGTCAGTGTTTTACATGTTAACATCCTCCAGTAAGACCATTGATGATTCAAACATGCTATGGATTGTTGTTGAAAGATAACCACCAATCTATATAATTAAAAAAAAAGTCCCCTTACGAAGCAGCATTTTAAAAATTAGTCTATAAACCATTGTTAATAAAAAAATGTGTGCAGAGACCCAGAGCCCATTTTAAGAGAAACGCGGGTGCACATATGAAAAACTCGCATTCGCCACCGCCACTGTCACTCTTCTTAAAAGGGATAAATCTGAGTACTTTGTAAGAAACAACACAAAACAGATTTTCTCCAACATCGAGTATTAATGTGGATTTTCATGTATTGTTCCCTGTCGAAATTGTATTTATATAAATAACTCCGTTCAATCAGGATCGTTCAATACTAAATTCAATGTCGCCTGTCTTTTCCAACAAACAACTTTTTGATGCTGCCATCAAACTCCTCCAAAGAAATGGATTCGATAGCTAATACTGTGCTGAACATATAACAAAACTAATGTCCGTCGAATAGGGACCCATAATCATAGGTCATGATCTCTATAACGTCGCAAACTCTCTACTAAAATATGTGTAGTACCAAACTTTTACCATTTCAGCTATATTCATCTGTTTATGTTAAAACCGTAATTCACTTACACTTACGTCCTATTCCCTAACTGACCTCATGAATATATTTGTAACTGAACATCAATCAATAAATCAGAAAGCAAACGTTGTAAAGTCTTTATTCTGAAAAGGACATTCTTATTAAAATAAATGCGATGATTGATACAATTAGTCATATGATAAATCCTCTTATTTATGTGCGTTATCTTTAAGTAGGGCCTAAAATGGGGAGGTATACCAAATATGACGAAAAAATCATTGATCAGCTTCTTAGATCGAATTGAATCAAGTATGCACTTAAAATTTAATTGGTTTGGGCAGCCGTTTGTAAATATAACTATGTTTGTTGGTCATAGTTTTCTAATGTTTAGAGTACATCACTGTTATTGAATCAATATTAGTTATAAAAGTTGTATTTCTCGAAAAAAAAACAGGTGACATTTTTGGGAACCTTTTCTCTATTTTTCATTTGTATAAACTTTTTGTATCTTACATGTTGGGCTAAAATAATCCCAGGGTAATGCCATTTTGGCCAAACTGTTATAAGAATGTAACTCAGTTTCTGAATAAGTTAATATATAGATAAATTAAATAAACGACTGAGGACAAAAAATGTCTAGCCTGCAATCCACATCGATAGTGAAAACATTACACAAAAATAGCTTTTAAAGACACATAAATATTACACGCTTATTAAGGAGCCATTAGCAAGGTCAAGTTCAAGTGACACCTACCAAATTGTCATATACTGCTGATGAGCAACCTATGCATGCATACACACTTTTGTCATTACATGCATGTTTACAGAGAAACTGGCATATTTCAAAAATATTAACGTAGCGACAGAACCATGAAATTTAGGTCGGGCATCCGAAAACTATTTCTGCCAATAAGCAGCATATATACCAAATATTTTCGTCTTACAATGCTTGGTTACCAAGGAAGTTTACAGAACGTAACCAATAAACCATGAAATTAAGGTGATAGTAATGTGACGCCAACCAGAAAGTCATAGTATTCATCATCAACCTGAGGTCATGGTCATGTGACAACTTCAGACTAAATGGTCAGGTGAAACCCATTAGACTGTCAACATTCTGAGGATAAGCAACCTACAAGTATTAGCTTTCCTAAAAAGCTAGCCGTCTCTCGGCTTTATTTTTCTTGATGGGCGAAATTGCGTACTTTTTTTAATGTTTAATGGCAAGATGTATTTTTTTTATTTACGTCACATTATTATAAGTTAAGATAGCTAAATCAGGCAACCGAAAAATATAGGTCAGAGGCAGCAATTGAAGCATGCACTTTGCTAAGCATCTTTAGATGCCTCATACGTGGTAAGATAGTTGATTAAAAAAGGAGTTACATTATTGTAGCTAATAATTGATTGTGAGTTAGTTGTCCCACGCAAAAAAAAGAAAGAAAAAAAGCTTTGAACGACAGAGGATTCTCGGACTTATCAGTAAGCATTAAAAGAATTAACATTTTTCTCCTAACCGGAGTCATTTGTTTTTCCGTGTTTCTCCTTTCAAGTTTTATGATACCCGTTTTTTTTATAAACATACACAAATCAATGCCACTTTCCTTTTAAAACAGTTTAATTCCCATTATTTCCCCCCCCCCCCCTTTTTTCATCGTTACCTTTCGTGATCGTTCTGCTTTTCTGGAGTGGCTACGAACGGCGGTCGGCCGTTATGATTTCTATCGCCCCGTAATCCCTAACTAAGCTCTGCTTATTTGTTGGCCAATCGGCAGCTATCTCCCGATTTAGCCTATTGTGATTGCTACCACCCCGTAATATTGCAGGGTTTTCATCCCTTACTTAGCTCTGCTTATATTATTTGTTGGTCAATCGGCAGCTACCCGGTATCTCCCGATTTAGCAGCCAATCAAGACACAGCATAGTTTATCTGTTATCCTTGAGGTACGACTGGTTTCCGCAGTTTAGCTTTTGATTATTTATCTCGTCTTGCGGGAACAATATATGCAAACATTTTCATTTTACTATGCATGATTACTGGGGAACTGACATAATTTTATACTTTAGCAATTGAGCCGTAAAATTGAGGTCATTGTCATTTGCCACATATAAACTGACTTTTACTATTTATTCATCGGCAACATTTATGCAAAATATTATAATGATCATCATTATTGCAGCTGATGAAGCTAATGATGAGCTTTGTGTTTGACATAGTTCTGTTGTGAGAAATACATAACACAAGACCCGGATACTTTGTACTAGACCAACACTGGACTTTCATGTTTTGCACCAGACCAACACTGGACCTATATGCTTTGAACTAGACCAACACGTACTGGACCTAGATACTTTGTACTAGACAACACAGGACCTCGATACTTTGTACTAGACAAACATGGGGCATAGATACTTGTACAGGACCTGGATGCTTTGTACTAGACCAGCACTGGACATGGATGCTTTGTACTAGAATAACACAGGACCTGGATGCTTTGTACAAGACCAACACTGCACCTGGATGATTTGTACTAGACCAACACAGGACCTCGATACTTTGTAACAAGACCAACACTGGACATGGATGGATGTACTTGACCAACACGAATTCGATGCTATGTCCTAAACCAACACTGTTCCACAAAATTCTGTACAGTGGAGCTGACATCAGATGTGTACATTTTCCTAAATAGTTTCATTTAGGGTCTAAGGGAAGATTAATTAAATAGTAACTTTGTTATTCTCTATAAATAAAGTATTATTATTATTATTTAATCAGCTGTACTAGTCTAAATTAAGGCATTGTCACATTTTAGAATTCACATATAAACATTTTCAGCTGTTATATCAGGTCAAAATCATGTTTGGTTCATTTCATTTGCAAAGACTTTATAAGTAAGGAAGATTGTAAATTTACTGCAGTGCATGTAGAATAAGGGTGTTGCCAGGTTTCTGAGAAATTACATATAGACTACATCTTTTTAATAAACTGCAGTCAGGTAGGAAAACGGTCATTTCCGGGTTTCATAAGTTTATCAGATTGGTATATTTAATCAACAGTGTACTTTTATTCCAATATTATTTGATTGTATCACAGATACTTATAAATAATGTTTCTAATCGACATTAATTGAAATATAATCAGATCTTGACTCTTTAATGACAACATGAAATATTACATCATTTTAACAATTAACAATATAATGTAAGCCATTGATTGATTTCATGTACACAAAATTACAACATATTTACAGTATAAATTTACAATTAATGAAAAATCTGTCTGTTAAAATGAGCCTGCATGTCTCTAACTAATAGGTAAATTGTTTACTTTAGAATGGTATTGCTGATTCATTAGTAGAAATAAATATTTTCGTTGGTCCAGATTTTATACAGTTTTCAGAGAATATTTTGTTTTTCTTAATGTTGCATGCTGGTAGCATGTTTGTAAAAAGCGGTGGACAATTCAACAATACCGACAAACAGGAAGCAGTGCCCTGCCCACTAAATAACAATACAGACAAACAGAAAGCAGTGCCCCACCCCCTCAATATCAAACCAAGTAGTGTAGTGACCCACCCTTTAATATCAATACAAACAGAAAGCAGTGTGCCAAATGTTTTTCAAAAAGATAGAACTTTTGTTTCTAGACAATTTGTACATCTGAGACAGATGTTTTTGATAACACTCATAGAATTATTGACTTGAAATGTTTGTATTTTTCATTTTTCATAAGAATCTCTAATAATAATTCTGTTGTAACATTCTTGGCTGGCATCTACCTATTACATTCTTTTTAACATGACAACTATAACATGTGTTTAAACTCATCCAGACATGCAAGTTAAATAATATATGATATGTTTGTAAAGATAAGTAATATACATCTATCGTTATACCAACCCTACTTAATTATTAGTGGTCCATACAGACAACTGGTTCCACAAAGGTCTACCTGCTACATATGACAGATTAATTATATTTCAATTACGTGTTGGCCTTACCCTATAAAGGACAGGGACAGTTTAAAATTGTTGTACGAAATATCAGCCCATTGATACGATTGGGTAAAATTTTCATTACTTTATTTGCCTAACCCAACAGATAACAAAACTCTAGAGTGATTTCTTTCATATGCTAACAAAATCTGCAAAAGTTAAGACTAGAATATTATGATTGATTGTTTAAGGGTTTAGGATATGTTCAACTGTACCAACCCATTAAATTTTTACCATAGATTGTTAGTTTGTCTAAATGGGATTTAAAGCCAGTTTCAGCCAATTTTTCACCTATATCGTGGCCTCCAATTTTATTGTGGGAACAAGACTGAGTAAACAGGAAAAATCTTTATCTTTGACCTTGATCTCACTTTAATCATAGGTGTTACAATATAACCTCAAAAAGCCTTGACCTTGATCTTACTTTAATCATAAATGTTATAATATAACCTTGAAACTAGCGAGCCCAAGTAATAACAAATCACTTTCAAATCTAATATCCTTACAATGATCTTTACTTTTTGAACACTTTTTTCCTTTGCTGCAAGAATCAGTCTCACCATTAGTTATCTTCTAGAATGTCAATTTTCTTCTAAATTTCACACCTTTTCTTTATCAGACATACACAATAATTTATTAAATAATTAATCAAACACCTGTTTGTTCAGAACAAACAAATCCGTTATAATTATACAATTTGACATCAACTGTATGTAAATGAAGGAGAATAAACATTGATATAAAGTAGCACCATCAGATCTATAATACATCACAATATTTACATTACAATCAAAGTTATCACACAAATGTACACTTTCATATTTACATAAGACAGCTATGCTATTTGGAAAATATAAAAAACATGCCATTATCACTAATTAATTAAGATGAACAACATGTACAAGTAAAAGTAATCAATTTAATTACAGTGGGTAAAATTTGAGATTTATGTTCAGTGACTTTGAAGTGAAAACTAAAAACAAATTATAAGATAGGATTAATCTTGTATTAGCAAGACACATAGTCTGGGTCCTAAATATTGACAACATTTAGTTAATTTAATTATAATGAAAAGAGGAGTTACAATAATAGAACCCTCCGCTATAAAGTTCAGAATCAGTGACTTATAACAAGCAATATTTTTAACTTCAGGAGAAGTGGAAATACAACCAAGAATAGTGAAAAGGATTCACACATTGTGGCAAGAGGAAAAATATTGATCCCTATATGAATACTATGATGCCCATTGGCATCTGATTATTAAATACAACTTTAGAGAAAGTTGGTAATAATGTGGAAAAAAATTATAATCATATTCATCAGTCTAAAAAATTCTGGTTCAAGAATGCTTTGGATAACTATTAAATTAAGTCTTTAACAGACTGTTAAATTCATTTGTGAGTTATAAACATATCAATAACAATAATTTTTAACAAACTGCTCATCTTAATTTCAGTATCATAGTATTTTTGGTATCAAACATGCATGACGAGTAATTATAGAATCCAAATATATAAAGGCATATATGTATACATCTTAAATAAAAACAAAAAAATCACAACAATCAAATTGATTTTATTGTATTACTTAGTCGTATTTGAACTTATATGTGTTTACAATAACATCATACCAGTTAATTTATAAACATTAAGATTATAAAAAAAGATAATGTTTTCTGCTTAAAAAGTGTAATGCAAATGTAAAGCAAATCACAGTTGTGAGTTAGAACTTCACATGTGCAGATATAACTACTAATCACAGACAAAGGGAGATTACTCCAAATGATTACACACACCTGTCATCATCTGATACTGTTCCTTGTGGTAATAGGACACCAGAGCTGTGGGTGCTGCTGAAGCTAGAACCTTCTGTGCTGGAACCAGTTCCAGGAAGTGACAATTCACTGCTTACTTTCATTGGGTGATAGCCCCCAGAGTCAACATTGACTGCCCCTTCACTCTTACTAAGTCCTTTAACATATGTCACTCTGCCTACAGATGAATCTTCTGGTACCGAACTAACAGGGTAACAGTCTGTTGAGATGTAACCACCACTATCAACATGTTTATCTGTCGTTTCTAAACAAATGAGTGTGCAAATCAATAAATAACTGCCTATTAGCAATACCAAATGATTGAACTTGTGTGAAAGAAATTAAACACGAGGACGAGCCAAAATGTATGATTACTATAAATATGATACTGAACTGTATTGAAGACGCCCCTTTTAAAGAATTGGATATACATTTATTTAGACATTTCAGATGGTAACTGAGATATCAGAAAATATAAAGAGCACTAAAATAAGTTTAAAGTAAACAAAAACAATTTTGACATCCATAAAGTTTAAGTGTTCATTTAATAAATAACAACAAAAATGTCAGACAATTATTATTTGCAATCTCTGAAATGCTGTATTTTAAATATTTTTGTGAGTCACCAACACATTAGAGAAAGACTCACATCACCAAAAGAATGCCGAGGAACTGTCAGGGTGGTCTGAAGTAACGTCATGAACCATAAAATGTTTGATGCTTGCATATATTCTGCCCCTATATTCATTCTATGCAAGTAATTGTCACAAAAACTAATTGGTAAACCAAACAGAAGAATCTGGCATAAAATAATTATGAATTTAAATTTTACCAATTGGTTCATCATCATAGTCTGGTTCAGGTTCTTGTTCAGCTTCAGAGGTATCTTCTCTCTCGTCGTCTGCTAAATCTTCTGTAGAACATCTGGTACCTGGTACTGGGTGTGGTTTCATGTCATAGTCACTGTCTGCCTCCGATTCGTTCATGTCATACACTTGTAACTTTGAGACATCAGGTGCTTCCTGGAAGTATTTGAGATTGTAGTACATTAAAAAAGTGAATGTCAACCAATCACAGTGAAGATTTTCATATGTCAACCAATCACAGTGAAGATTGTCATACTTTTAGCTGGTATGTTAGGCAATCAGCCAATCAATCAAAAATTATATTGATCCTATCTGCAATTAGACTAGCTTGATGAAAAAGTGGATAGGTACATAGACATTTTCTTTTTCTGCTTCCAAATTTAAAGAAAAAATATGCCTAAAATTTTTGAATTTTTTTTCTTCTTAAAAAAAATTGATACAATTTTTTGGTAGGTCTAAATTTAGTTAGTTACTCCAGTTAGAGCAAACCAATATATTTTAGCTTGAAATGCCACATAAAGTTTTCAAAATATATTCAAATAATTTCTTTTCTCATATGGCCACTGAGCTTAATGTTTTTGTCAACTTAAAATTGTTTACTTTCACAAACAACTATATTCATGGAACAAAAACTTTATCTTGTTTTCCAGTGTGCCAGAGCTGTAATCATTGGAAACATTCACAATTTTACCTTGTTTTCCAGTGCGTCGGAGCTGTAATCATTGGAAACATTCCCAACTTTACCTTGTTTTCCAGTGCGACGGAGCTGTAATCATTGGAAACACTCACAACTTTACCTTGTTTTCCAGTGCGTCGGAGCTGTAATCATTGGAAACACTCACAACTTTACCTTGTTTTCCAGTGCGTCGGAGCTGCTGTAATCATTGGAAACACTCACAACTTTACCTTGTTTTCCAGTGCGTCGGAGCTGTAATCATTGGAAACACTCATACTTTACCTTTTTTTCCAGTGCGTTGGAGCTGTAATCATTGGAAACACTCGCAACTTTACCTTGTTTTCCAGTGCGTCGGAGCTGAAATTATTGGAAACATTCACAACTTTACCTTGTTTCCAGTGCGTCGGAGCTGTAATCATTGGAAACATTCACAACTTTACCTTGTTTTCCAGTGCGTCGAGCTGTAATCATTGGAAACACTCACAACTTTACCTTGTTTTCCAGTGCGTCGGAGCTGTAATCATTGGAAACACTCACAACTTTACCTTTTTTTCCAGTGCGTCGAGCTGTAATCATTGGAAACACTCACAACTTTACCTTGTTTTCCAGTGCGTCAGAGCTGTAATCATTGGAAACACTCACAACTTTACCTTTTTTTCCAGTGCGTCGGAGCTGTAATCATTGGAAACACTCACAACTTTACCTTGTTTTCCAGTGCGACGGAGCTGTAATCATTGGAAACACTCACAACTTTACCTTGTTTTCCAGTGCGTCGGAGCTGTAATCATTGGAAACACTCACAACTTTACCTTGTTTTCCAGTGCGTCGGAGCTGTAATCATTGGAAACACTCACAACTTTACCTTTTTTTCCAGTGCGTTGGAGCTGTAATCATTGGAAACACTTGCAACTTTACCTTGTTTTCCAGTGCGTCGGAGCTGAAATTATTGGAAACATTCACAACTTTACCTTGTTTCCAGTGCGTCGGAGCTGTAATCATTAGAAACACTCACAACTTTACCTTGTTTTCCAGTGCGTCGAGCTGTAATCATTGGAAACATTCACAACTTTACATTGTTTTCCAGTGCGTCGGAGCTGTAATCATTGGAAACACTCACAACTTTACCTTTTTTTCCAGTGCGTTGGAGCTGTAATCATTGGAAACACTTGCAACTTTACCTTGTTTTCCAGTGCGTCGGAGCTGAAATTATTGGAAACATTCACAACTTTACATTGTTTCCAGTGCGTCGGAGCTGTAATCATTAGAAACACTCACAACTTTACCTTGTTTTCCAGTGCGTCGGAGCTGTAATCATTGGAAACACTCACAACTTTACCTTTTTTTCCAGTGCGTTGGAGCTGTAATCATTGGAAACACTTGCAACTTTACCTTGTTTTCCAGTGCGTCGGAGCTGAAATTATTGGAAACATTCACAACTTTACCTTGTTTCCAGTGCGTCGGAGCTGTAATCATTAGAAACACTCACAACTTTACCTTGTTTTCCAGTGCGTCGAGCTGTAATCATTGGAAACACTCACAACTTTACCTTGTTTTCCAGTGCGTCGGAGCTGTAATCATTGGAAACACTCACAACTTTACCTTTTTTTCCAGTGCGTCGGAGCTGTAATCATTGGAAACACTCGCAACTTTACCTTGTTTTCCAGTGCGTCGGAGCTGTAATCATTAGAAACACTCACAACTTTACCTTGTTTCCAGTGCGTCGGGGCTGTAATCATTGGAAACATTCACAACTTTACCTTGTTTTCCAGTGCGTCGGAGCTGTAATCATTGGAAACATTCACAACTTTACCTTGTTTTCCAGTGCGTCGAGCTGTAATCATTGGAAACACTCACAACTTTACCTTGTTTTCCAGTGCGTCAGAGCTGTAATCATTGGAAACATTCACAACTTTACCTTGTTTCCAGTGCGTCGGGGCTGTAATCATTGGAAACACTCGCAACTTTACCTTGTTTTCCAGTGCGTCGGAGCAGAAATTATTGGAAACATTCACAACTTTACCTTGTTTCCAGTGCGTCGGAGCTGTAATCATTGGAAACATTCACAACTTTACCTTGTTTTCCAGTGCGTCGGAGCTGTAATCATTGGAAACATTCACAACTTTACCTTGTTTTCCAGTGCGTCGAGCTGTAATCATTGGAAACACTCACAACTTTACCTTGTTTTCCAGTGCGTCGGAGCTGTAATCATTGGAAACACTCATACTTTACCTTTTTTTCCTGTGCGTCGGAGCTGTAATCATTGGAAACACTCGCAACTTTACCTCGTTTTCCAGTGCGTCAGAGCTGAAATTATTGGAAACATTCACAACTTTACCTTGTTTCCAGTGCGTCGGAGCTGTAATCATTGGAAACATTCACAACTTTACCTTGTTTTCCAGTGCGTCGGAGCTGTAATCATTGGAAACATTCACAACTTTACCTTGTTTTCCAGTGCGTCGGAGCTGTAATCATTGGAAACATTCACAACTTTACCTTGTTTTCCAGTGCGTCGGAGCTGTAATCATTGGAAACACTCACAACTTTACCTTGTTTTCCAGTGCGTCGAGCTGTAATCATTGGAAACACTCACAACTTTACCTTGTTTTCCAGTGCGTCAGAGCTGTAATCATTGGAAACAATCACAACTTTACCTTGTTTTCCAGTGTATTGGAGCTGTATTAATTGGAAACACTCACAACTTTACCTTGTTTTCCAGTGCGTCGGAGCTGTAATCATTGGAAACACTCACAACTTTACCTTGTTTTCCAGTGCGTCGGAGCTGTAATCATTGGAAACATTCACAACTTTACCTTGTTTTCCAGTGCGTCGGAGCTGTAATCATTGGAAACACTCACAACTTTACCTTGTTTTCCAGTGCGTCGGAGCTGTAATCATTGGAAACATTCACAACTTTACCTTGTTTTCCAGTGCGTCGGAGCTGTAATCATTGGAAACACTCACAACTTTACCTTGTTTTCCAGTGCGTCGGAGCTGTAATCATTGGAAACACTCATACTTTACCTTTTTTTCCAGTGCGTTGGAGCTGTAATCATTGGAAACACTCGCAACTTTACCTTGTTTTCCAGTGCGTCGGAGCTGAAATTATTGGAAACATTCACAACTTTACCTTGTTTCCAGTGCGTCGGAGCTGTAATCATTGGAAACATTCACAACTTTACCTTGTTTTCCAGTGCGTCGAGCTGTAATCATTGGAAACACTCACAACTTTACCTTGTTTTCCAGTGCGTCGGAGCTGTAATCATTGGAAACACTCACAACTTTACCTTTTTTTCCAGTGCGTCGAGCTGTAATCATTGGAAACACTCACAACTTTACCTTGTTTTCCAGTGCGTCAGAGCTGTAATCATTGGAAACACTCACAACTTTACCTTTTTTTCCAGTGCGTCGGAGCTGTAATCATTGGAAACACTCACAACTTTACCTTGTTTTCCAGTGCGACGGAGCTGTAATCATTGGAAACACTCACAACTTTACCTTGTTTTCCAGTGCGTCGGAGCTGTAATCATTGGAAACACTCACAACTTTACCTTGTTTTCCAGTGCGTCGGAGCTGTAATCATTGGAAACACTCACAACTTTACCTTTTTTTCCAGTGCGTTGGAGCTGTAATCATTGGAAACACTTGCAACTTTACCTTGTTTTCCAGTGCGTCGGAGCTGAAATTATTGGAAACATTCACAACTTTACCTTGTTTCCAGTGCGTCGGAGCTGTAATCATTAGAAACACTCACAACTTTACCTTGTTTTCCAGTGCGTCGAGCTGTAATCATTGGAAACATTCACAACTTTACATTGTTTTCCAGTGCGTCGGAGCTGTAATCATTGGAAACACTCACAACTTTACCTTTTTTTCCAGTGCGTTGGAGCTGTAATCATTGGAAACACTTGCAACTTTACCTTGTTTTCCAGTGCGTCGGAGCTGAAATTATTGGAAACATTCACAACTTTACATTGTTTCCAGTGCGTCGGAGCTGTAATCATTAGAAACACTCACAACTTTACCTTGTTTTCCAGTGCGTCGGAGCTGTAATCATTGGAAACACTCACAACTTTACCTTTTTTTCCAGTGCGTTGGAGCTGTAATCATTGGAAACACTTGCAACTTTACCTTGTTTTCCAGTGCGTCGGAGCTGAAATTATTGGAAACATTCACAACTTTACCTTGTTTCCAGTGCGTCGGAGCTGTAATCATTAGAAACACTCACAACTTTACCTTGTTTTCCAGTGCGTCGAGCTGTAATCATTGGAAACACTCACAACTTTACCTTGTTTTCCAGTGCGTCGGAGCTGTAATCATTGGAAACACTCACAACTTTACCTTTTTTTCCAGTGCGTCGGAGCTGTAATCATTGGAAACACTCGCAACTTTACCTTGTTTTCCAGTGCGTCGGAGCTGTAATCATTGGAAACATTCACAACTTTACCTTGTTTCCAGTGCGTCGGGGCTGTAATCATTGGAAACATTCACAACTTTACCTTGTTTTCCAGTGCGTCGGAGCTGTAATCATTGGAAACATTCACAACTTTACCTTGTTTTCCAGTGCGTCGAGCTGTAATCATTGGAAACACTCACAACTTTACCTTGTTTTCCAGTGCGTCAGAGCTGTAATCATTGGAAACACTCACAACTTTACCTTTTTTTCCAGTGCGTCGGAGCTGTAATCATTGGAAACACTCGCAACTTTACCTTGTTTTCCAGTGCGTCGGAGCAGAAATTATTGGAAACATTCACAACTTTACCTTGTTTCCAGTGCGTCGGAGCTGTAATCATTGGAAACATTCACAACTTTACCTTGTTTTCCAGTGCGTCGGAGCTGTAATCATTGGAAACATTCACAACTTTACCTTGTTTTCCAGTGCGTCGAGCTGTAATCATTGGAAACACTCACAACTTTACCTTGTTTTCCAGTGCGTCGGAGCTGTAATCATTGGAAACACTCATACTTTACCTTTTTTTCCTGTGCGTCGGAGCTGTAATCATTGGAAACACTCGCAACTTTACCTCGTTTTCCAGTGCGTCAGAGCTGAAATTATTGGAAACATTCACAACTTTACCTTGTTTCCAGTGCGTCGGAGCTGTAATCATTGGAAACATTCACAACTTTACCTTGTTTTCCAGTGCGTCGGAGCTGTAATCATTGGAAACATTCACAACTTTACCTTGTTTTCCAGTGCGTCGGAGCTGTAATCATTGGAAACATTCACAACTTTACCTTGTTTTCCAGTGCGTCGGAGCTGTAATCATTGGAAACACTCACAACTTTACCTTGTTTTCCAGTGCGTCGAGCTGTAATCATTGGAAACACTCACAACTTTACCTTGTTTTCCAGTGCGTCAGAGCTGTAATCATTGGAAACAATCACAACTTTACCTTGTTTTCCAGTGTATTGGAGCTGTATTAATTGGAAACACTCACAACTTTACCTTGTTTTCCAGTGCGTCGGAGCTGTAATCATTGGAAACACTCACAACTTTACCTTGTTTTCCAGTGCGTCGGAGCTGTAATCATTGGAAACATTCACAACTTTACCTTGTTTTCCAGTGCGTCGGAGCTGTAATCATTGGAAACACTCACAACTTTACCTTGTTTTCCAGTGCGTCGGAGCTGTAATCATTGGAAACATTCACAACTTTACCTTGTTTTCCAGTGCGTCGGAGCTGTAATCATTGGAAACACTCACAACTTTACCTTGTTTTCCAGTGCGTCGGAGCTGTAATCATTGGAAACACTCACAACTTTACCTTGTTTTCCAGTGCGTCGGAGCTGTAATCATTGGAAACACTCACAACTTTACCTTGTTTTCCAGTGCGTCGGAGCTGTAATCATTGGAAACATTCACAACTTTACCTTGTTTTCCAGTGCGTCGGAGCTGTAATCATTGGAAACACTCACAACTTTACCTTGTTTTCCAGTGCGTCGGAGCTGTAATCATTGGAAACACTCACAACTTTACCTTGTTTTCCAGTGCGTCGGAGCTGTAATCATTGGAAACACTCACAGCTTTACCTTGTTTTCCAGTGCGTCGGAGCTGTAATCATTGGAAACACTCACAACTTTACCTTGTTTTCCAGTGCGTCGGAGCTGTAATCATTGGAAACACTCACAACTTTACCTTGTTTTCCAGTGCGTCTGAGCTGTAATCATTGGAAACACTCACAACTTTACCTTGTTTTCCAGTGCGTCGGAGCTGTAATCATTGGAAACACTCACAACTTTACCTTGTTTTCCAGTGCGTCGGAGCTGTAATCATTGGAAACACTCACAACTTTACCTTGTTTTCCAGTGCGTCGGAGCTGTAATCATTGGAAACACTCACAACTTTACCTTGTTTTCCAGTGCGTCGGAGCTGTAATCATTGGAAACACTCACAACTTTACCTTGTTTTCCAGTGCGTCGGAGCTGTAATCATTGGAAACACTCACAACTTTACCTTGTTTTCCAGTGTGTCGGAGCTGTATTCATTGGAAACATTCACAACCTTGGATTCATCTGTACTGTCTTGATCTTCTGAAAATCTGAAATAATGATATCAGAGATGAAAGCTGGTTTTTTGCAAAAAAAAAGATCCAAAACTTTGTCAACTGGTGCCATTTACATATATACAGTCAAACCTTGATAAGTCGAAGTTTATGGGACAGCAAAAAATATATCCAGTTATCACGAGTTCCAGTCAACTAAGTTTAGGGTGTGACGACATTTTAATTATGTGATGTGTCCAAAATCTAAGCATACTTATTTCATGATATTGGTTTTGAACTTTCGGCATAATTTGTATTTGTAATGTGCAATAAATCAAGTATTTTGGCTATGTATCCATTCAAATAAATCGACAATAATTAATAACTTTGGTAAATAAAATTGAAAACTTTATTATGAAATCATGGAAATGCATCAAAAGCACTAATCAACATACAAGTTCTAAAACACTAAATAAGCAATACAGACTGTTACATTATTGAAAACAATACACAAGTCAACTAAAGTAACAGAATGTCTTTAAAGAAATGAAACAAACCACATAAATTATTAAACAGATCTAAAGAAATTTTCAATAATAATCCTTTTCAATTAAACATGACAAATAATTCGGAAAGAAATAAGGGGATCATCAATTAACCTTCATGTACTGTGCTTGGAAATATTAATTCCTTGTATTAAATCAATAATCATGTTAACATGTTTAGATAAGTGTAAAGTAAACAGTCAGGAATTAGTTAACAATACAAATGAAATCGATAGTTTGGACATATGATATACAGAGCAAAAGTAACTTCGAGACAACAAGGTTAAACTTCCACTAAGTAATATTGTATGGACTGCAAAAATTCACCGAGTTAAGCAAAATATCGAGACAACTGAGATTGACACATCCGAGGAAGAAATGTATTCAGTTGTTAACAGTATCTTATACAGAAATACATAAAGGAACAGGTATACAGATGATTCGTAGTTAAATAACATTTATTTAAAAAAAAACAAAATTGACCATAAAAAGGGAAAATCTGTAAAACATGTATATGAAGATATTATAACATTACATTTTTGGTATGTGTGGTTTGGGTACTTACATTTTTGGTAATTGTGGTTTGAGTTTGTCTTTGGTTTTCACAACCTCTACTGTATCCTTTACAGCTTTTGCTTCCTCAGATCCTAGTAATTTTTTATCATCCAATTTCATATTGGGGGTCACCACAGGGTCTTTCATAGATTCAACCTGAAGTGTTTGTCTGAAAAAAAAGTAATAAAATTATTTATGGGTAAATTTACTTGAGTCACTCACCAGGGTTAGAAGGATTATAAACCAAAGTCTGGATAAACAAATAATTTAACTCCATATAAAAATTAAAGGTTTTTTTCGCATACAAAATTCCCGAGTTCTCCAGATTTATCTCAGAGGATAAAAATTTCCTGGTATATGCACAACTAAATATGGTGTACTTGCTACATACTACCGTAATTAGGATCGTATTGATCGAGTTTTTTTCTTCCCGTTGATTGTTGTCAATGGCGGGCGCCATTTTGTTGTAGTGTCATATGCGGCATTTTCGTACTATTCTAACATTATTCTTTTACAAACTTCCAAATGTATACCTTGTTATGATATTAGTTTTTACCAAAATTATCTTTAGTAATGTTATATTAATTATATAGGACGAATAAAAATTAAAACAGATACGAAAATACTTGATGTGTAACCTGTATTGCGTAAAATGCAAATGGCGTTGTAACATCAAGTGTTTTAAGATCGATGTTTTGATTGCAATCATTCAGGTATTAAAATAAAACGTGTTATTTTTTTGTTTTCTTTGTTTTAGTTGATGAATCAAAGTTGACAAATTGTTTTGGTTTCGAAATGTGTGATTTTCCTTTTTAACATCAATCATTAGAAATTAATAAAAGTATAAACATAAATGATATTTAAAAAAAAATAAATTACATATTAAAGCAAAAACTTGTTAAGAAGCGCGGCCAATTCGGAATTGGATGTCTCCATCTTAAGACGTTTTGTGGAAAGTTGTAAGTGCGGATTGTACATGCATATCAGAATTTTTCAGCAATTTTGTGGTCCAAGAAAGGGGTGCGGACAATACGTAAATGTGGACTATACACATTGTTTTACGGTAAGTTTCGTAAATTTTGTGCAGTAGTTTCAGAGGAGTTGAGCAGAAACCATGACTTGTGAGGAATTTCTGGAAAAATTTTAAGTTCAAAGAGCCATAACTCACACAAAATTTTCAGGATTAGGTGTACTTGCTATTTACCAAGTTTCATAAAAATTGGTGTTCAAATTGACATAACTCTCACAAAATTTTGAGGAATAGAATTTCCAGGTAATATGCACAACTACATATGGTGTACTTGTTAAATACCAAGTTTCGTAAAATTTGGTTGAGTAGTTTCAGAGGAATTCGGTGGAATAACTTTTTGATGGACAAACAGACGGTGTTTCTTTGTATGAGGGTTTTACATCATTTAATGATACTTCTGAATTTCATAAGGAATTCAGCACAATATTTTTTTCTGATCTTACCTTTTCCTTTTCTGGTGATGGACAGACAGACAGTGTTTCTTTGTATGAGGGTTTTACATCATTTATTGATACTTCTGAATTTCATAAGGAATAAAATGAAATTCTTCATGGTAATAGTTCATTCACAGAATTCAGCACAATATTTTTTTCTGATCTTACCTTTTCCTTTTCTTGTCTCTGTGATGTGAATCCTTTTCGTTAGATGGTATAATTCTGACTGGAGGGTAATAATCTGAAATGAACAACAGACCAGTGAATAACTTAACACCATCTAGCACTGAACATTTAACTCATTTTCCTTCTAAGTTAATAAGATGAATAGAGAAACAAACAATCCATCATGGCCATTCTAGAATTTACTCCTATTTCATACAATAAGATAATTAATATTTGGTTTTTAACAGAATCCTACCCTATCATCAGTTAAAACTGCTAAACTAAAAAATTACCTGAAATTAACAGATTTATAGGATAACTAATTACACAGTGATATTGAAAATATGATCATGTGTGCCAAAGACATCATCAGTGTGCATAAGTTGTTCAGCATATGAGATAAATCTTCATGTACTTCGGCAACATTAATCACATATTCAACATTCAATGCACGATTCATTGTAAATCATGTTGCATTAATAAATACTTAAAATGTCATCAAAAACTTAGAGGAACTTTCTTCTGTATGTTCTTGCACATCAATAAACTGTGAAGGGTTTATGATTGATTGATTGGATGTTTGCTTTACGTCAAGCGAGCACTATTTCAGCTATATTCAGGACGGGAACAAGTTAACAAACAATATGTCAATTGAAGAAGGGGTGGGGTGGGACATAGGGAACACAATTTTGACTGCCACTGGAAAAGTACAGAGTATTGGGTAGGGTCGGGGAATTTAGCCTTTTGTAGCGGCTACAATGAGCCTACTCTTTTTTCGAAATCTACAAAAGGGATCTTTATCGTGCAAAGAGCGTGGCAGAAAGGGTTTATGAATGGTATAAATGACCAACAGCCATGAGGAAATATCACAAGCCTGAATAAAATAGTCGAAAATCTGTATGGGTTGTTCGGCAGTTTGTGTTGCTATGATTGTCTGTTATGTTGATTTTTATGTATATTTATTATTTACTTTTGTCATCATTTTTATGTTAATTCACTAATTTCAGTAATAAGGTGCTCTGTAAGTTATCTTATGCAGTACAAATAGGTAATACATACCATCCCCCATCAGATTTTGATTACAGGGACCGTTGAGGGCTTCTATAAGGGACACAGCACAATATCCAGGCGGTACACCATCCTGACTCATCTGGTTCTCATCATTGTTGTCTCCCTTGAGAAAAACACAAATTAACATTATATTAGTACAAATTGTTAAAATCTGATACTTACACCACTGAATTAGTACAGAATTGGTGAAGGCTAATCACATACCCAATGTACAGGAAAGACATGCATGTCTGTCTATGAAGTAATTATATCTAATTCTGTTATCTACACAGACTTTAGTAATTAATAAACAACCAACTTTTAACTAATATTATGTCCAATTGTAATTGACGACATTTTCCTGAATGTTTGTCATATCCTATTTACATAAAATGAATGTAGTTCCCAAGAAAAGTTTATAGAGAAAATTAGACCACAAAGACTGTCCACACTTCCACACAGACCTGCAGTCCACTCCAGTCTAGACAATATGTTAACAATTTGGACAGGATACTTAAAATCCTGTGACCTCTTCTCAAATAATTATTCTGAATAAAATATGTTTAAATCAAATCAATTTGGTAACAATTCACAATTCATATTTCTCAAATCTGACAATATTTGAAAGTTTACATAAACAAAATGTCATTTTTTTATACTGTGCCTTTGGACAAACACAGAATAAGTGTACTACCAACAGACCACTACAGTAAGAAACAGGCCAAAATTTAGAGTCCATTCTCATATGGCAAGCTATATAGTTAAATATCAAACATAACATAGCTTAGACAGGTTGTCTGTTTCCATGGCAAATAATGTCTGTACCTGTATGGGGACTGCTTGTTTCCTCCTCATGGCCCGGATCTGTAGCAGGGCTCTGAATGGTGACCTACATATTGGACAGTTACTAGCTTGGTACCTGAGGGACTCGGCGCATGCACTACACAGACACAGGTGTCTACAGGGCAGTATCAGGGTATCTCTCATGTCTGACATACAGATAACACATTCAGCACCGCTGTCATCAAACTCATCGTCTGGGTCAAGCTGTCAAAAACAATAAAGAAATTCCTAATAAAACTAAATTTCACATTATGTGAATAAAACACAGACAAAAATCGATCAAAGACAGAAATGGCTGGATTTTGTTAAACAGGAAGTAGTTGAGAGACAGGCCTGAAATCGAATCCCACCTTATGGGAGGCCATGCTGATGCTGCATACCAAATTTCAAGAGAATGTGATTAGCAGTTGCTGAGAAAACTGCTACAAAAATTTTGTTCCCCACCCGTACGATGCCTGCTGCCTGCCAGACATTCACCATACTATATCCTGGATTTTTACTACGTACTGGCCTAAAATGTTACAGATAACTTTGAATATTGTGTAAGCCTTGTACTGTAAAAAGCATTGTGTAATGCAAACAGATCATTTGCATATCAGAACCAACTTCAGGAAAGGTCATTATTTGGAACCATATTTTACAATTATTGATTTTAAATGGATTCAATGAAATGTTGAATATTAAAGGGTTGTTCCATAACACAAGATAAAAGACACACTTGCGAAAAAAAAATTCAATTGCATCAGAGATATCTCTCTGGTTAATAGAAAAAGTTGATCTGGCTTAAATTTTTTTTCCAACTTTTTTTGTACATATATTTGTAACTCTTTTTTGTCAACTGGTTACCATTACTTTTGTCAACTGGTTACCATTACTTTTGATGGAATTTCTCCAGCATCAATATGCCTCTAACCCACCTGCTATGTAATAATATCCCTTAGTTTCATTTAAATCGGATGGAAGCTTTTTGAATAATCATTCGGAAACCAAATTTGGACAGAAGGAAGACCACAATATACCCCCAACTTTCATGGAGCAGAAGTATTAAAATATTGACCAATATAAGGGCAGACCATGTTCTAATTCACATAGAGCTTGCTTGCAATAATCTGTTACTTAAATAATAACACATCACATTGTGGGGTAGAGGCTAATAATAAAATATGAATGTGAAAGTGGGGTTAGTAAAAACAAATGTTATGGAGGGACTATTGATAATACATGGTCATGAAGGAGTGGTTAATAATAATACATGTGTTACGGAGGGACTATTGATCACACATGGTCGTGAACGAGCAGTTAATAATAATACATGTGTTAGGGAGGGACTATTGATAACACATGGTCATGAACGAGTGGTTAATAATAATACATGTGTTACGGAGGGACTATTGATAACACATGGTCGTGAACAAGTGATTAATAATAATACATGTGTTACGGAGGGACTATTGATAACACATGGTCGTGAACGAGCAGTTAATAATAATACATGTGTTAGGGAGGGACTATTGATAACACATGGTCGTGAACAAGTGATTAATAATAATACATGTGTTACGGAGGGACTATTGATAACACATGGTCGTGAACGAGCAGTTAATAATAATACATGTGTTAGGGAGGGACTATTGATAACACATGGTCATGAACGAGCAGTTAATAATAATACATGTGTTAGGGAGGGACTATTGATAACACATGGTCATGAACGAGCAGTTAATAATAATACATGTGTTACGGAGGGACTATTGATAACACATGGTCGTGAACGAGCAGTTAATAATAATACATGTGTTAGGGAGGGACTATTGATAACACATGGTCATGAACGAGTGGTTAATAATAATACATGTGTTACGGAGGGACTATTGATAACACATGGTCGTGAACAAGTGATTAATAATAATACATGTGTTACGGAGGGACTATTGATAACACATGGTCGTGAACGAGCAGTTAATAATAATACATGTGTTAGGGAGGGACTATTGATAACACATGGTCGTGAACAAGTGATTAATAATAATACATGTGTTACGGAGGGACTATTGATAACACATGGTCGTGAACGAGCAGTTAATAATAATACATGTGTTAGGGAGGGACTATTGATAACACATGGTCGTGAACGAGCAGTTAATAATAATACATGTGTTACGGAGGGACTATTGATAACACATGGTCATGAACGAGCAGTTAATAATAATACATGTGTTAGGGAGGGACTATTGATAACACATGGTCGTGAACGAGCGGTTAATAATAATACGTTTTAGGCAGAGACTATTGATAACACATGGTCATGAACGAGCAGTCAATAATAACACATGTGTTAGGTAGGGACTATTGATAACACATGGTTGTGAAAGAAGGGTTAATAATAACACAAGTGTTAGGGAGTGACTATTGATAACACATGTTGTGAAGGAGGGGCTAATAATAAAATGTGTCTGAAGGATGGACGTTTCATAATGTTATTTTTAGCCCCTCCCTCACATAGCATATGATTGTGTGGGAGGGGCTAAAAATAACATGTGTTTGAGGGAGGGAATATTTAAAAAACACAGGGTTGTGGGAGATGGGCTTAAAATAACACCCAGTTGTGAGGGAGGAGCTAATATTAACATGTTTGTGAGTAGCTACAATAATGTAGCTCCTTTTTTTTTTTTTGATGGACGGAGCTACAAAGAGGTCCCATTACTCGTTATGCAGCAGCCCGGGAGTGATTCACACCCGGGGGTTTTATGCATATTATAAGCAATTACACTGTTTCCCTGGTTTGCTACATACTTTTTTTATGTATTTGCAGTTTTACTGATATTTCCACAACACCATATTCGTTAGTTTTATCACTTTATTCGTAATCATGGCATTGTTTGACAAAATATGAATTCCGGAAGTGCATAATTTCGATAATATCAAAATCGATCTGGTAAAAAAGTGTAATTCCGGATGATTTCAGCTGTATTCATTTGCATTATGATTATGTCCCCTTATTACAAATTTTACCGATACGATTCCGAAATTCTACACTCCACAATTTTAATTATGTCAACAATGCCACGATTATGAAAAAGTGTAAAAATTATTTAATTAGACATTGTAGACATATCAGATGAACGGCGGAGGAAAGAAAACATATTTATTTAATAAAGACAAAGGTTAAATAGCGGAAAATATGTGTAAATCCTAAAAGTGTTTTTGCTCCATTACGAGTAATGGGACCTCTTTGTAGCTCCGTCCATAAAAAAAAACCCCAAAAAAAAGGAGCTACATTATTGTAGCTAGTTTGTGAGGGAGGGGCTAACAATAAATATTAGTTATTAGTATTTTTTTTTGTGAGACAAGGATTATCAGGTCTATATCAGATGAGCTCGAAGAGCAAATCTGATATGGACCTGATAATCCTTGTCAAGCGAAAAAAAATACTAATTATTTTTGTATCGGTAATTTCTCAATTTAAATACATCTGTTTTTATTTGTTTTCGTTTTTTGACATATTTGATGTTATTTTGCTTTGTAATAGGGCCGTTTTTACTGTAAGAATCTGTCCACTACTTCTTTTGTACAATTTTTTATGCGTAATGCTGTCTGACATGACATCACTCCTACCTCATTCATTCAAAAACTGTTAAAGCGATTGTACGGAGGGAGCCAGAGGGAGTTTCAAATGAATGAAGATGAAATGTCAATCTGAAACCAATTTCAGGGTTACAAGAAGTTTAGAATGGTAGGTTATCATGCTTGAAAACTATATTAATGTTTCTTCAAAGAAAAAAATGATTCTAATTACGATTTCTTTCACTGACTAGCTTGGTGTGCATGTCAGTTATTCTGTTTATGGGGCTACTGATAATGATAATTAAAATCAATCCATATTGATTCCGTACCACCTAAATATGTAATGAAAATTTCTTCCTGTGTAACACCAAGTAATAAGTGGCCTACTGTATAGTATAAAGGGCTATAGCCTATCAACTACGTCTATGGTCACATACTCGATGTTTCGGCAATCTTCCTTCATTCAGCGATCGAAACAAAGTGTTCTGTTAAAATATCCTGCATTTTATTCTCTATTTATGATACACATGTGTTTCAACCAAATTAAACGTCGTTAAAGCCATACACTTTCAAGACCAGTTTATTGCCGAAATTCGTGTGTACTGCCATACATGGGAGGGGGTGGGGGTATTTTGTTCTTAATTCTTATTTCAGGAGAACAATGATACTCTCTAGATACTGATTGTGTGTTGCATTTTATATTTTGTAACACTTCATAGTGTCTGGACAGGTCTGATTAATTGCAGCAGAGATGTATTGTTTCTTTTGTGATGTTTGTTTTCCTTAATTATATGAGCTTTAGTTTGTGATGTGCCATTGGTCAAAAGTAAGGCAGATTCTTCAGCAATGTCTTTGCGCACGAAAAAAAACAACCAACAGCTGATAATTTCTAGTATCACTAGTCATTGTTCTACTGAGCGTTGATACTAATTTTATTGGTAGTAAAGATCAAAGGAAATTGTAACAAATTACCGATAATTATAATTTATCAAAACTTATGATTACCTTAGACCTGTCAACTTGTTTATTTTCTATGCCATAAATCTCCTGCAGTAGATAAGATAGACCATCCACAAACTGTTTCTGCTTCAGTGGTTTTAGGATGTATCCGCTCTCTGCAGAACTTTTCTCTACTGTACCAAATGTCAGATGTGCGTGGTTGGGGTGTTCTACAAAACAATAATACAGATCACTGATGTATTTAGACTCCCAAAAAGTATTGTTGAGCAAATATGGATAACACACACAATAGCACACTTAACATTATTTTTAATTTTCTTTCAACTACAATTGTTCTGTGATGTATAACATGTTGACTTAGTATACAAACAATTAACTTATTTGTAAAACTATTGATAATTCTATCAAGCAATTAAAAATCAGAGCATATATACACCTAACTCTTGGTGTTATTGAGTTTCTGTAAAAAAAACCCTGACTTTAAGTTGAATAACTGTAAAGCTTTATCAATTAAACTCAAGTCAAGCAAACCCTGGCCATAGTGACATTCAGACCCCCAACCTTGGTGTTGAGAGGCATGTGGTCAATATGAGATGACTAACTACCTCAACCACTAGGGCAATGAGGCCCATACAGCAAGATACACCCCATAATTGCTGTTTAAATTTTACCTTCATCTTCAACGACACAATGTATAACAACAGGAATGACATCACTTGCTGGGTTGTACTGCCACTGGAACAATCAAAACATCTTTAATGTACATACAAGTTTATCAACTCTGTTTATGATTCAGTTTAATGGATGAGATGTTATCATTACACAATAAAACTGCTAATATGATAAAGGAAAGGAATGAACATTTATTCTAATTTACTGTACTTTTATTTTTCTTGTAAACTAATCCAATTCATACCTTTGCCTCCTTACAAAAACACTCTATTTGAATTACTGGTACACATAATTATACAGAAAGAATAATCGTACCCTCACTTTGTTTTTGTGATGGTACGAATTTAGTCCCGTTACTCGTAATGTAGCGGAGCAAGAGTGAATCTCTCCTGGTACTTTGATGTCCAAACATAGTTGCATACATGTATATCATCAGCTATGGTCAATCTTGATATCTTTCAACAGTGTCATCATTTTTTTATTGGTTTTTGTGTTTAAGATCGATCATTATTGATACCTGATGGTAGTTATTGCTGTTTTTAATAACCAATGTATTTATTGACATTCCTGACACTGTTCAATTATGTTTACTACTACATGAAAAATTTCGAGAAACCCTAAACTGAATGGCATGTTGCATCTTGGGAAGGTATACGTAAATTACTGAGATTCTTACTACAGAATGGTTGTTACAGTATGCAAATTAGCACAATTATACTAAAATTAGGTCACATTACCCATACATGGAAATTTGATCAACATAGCATATTCCATGTTGTCAGGCCGAAAAAAAAAATATCTTCAATAAAGATTGTTTCCAGATAATTTTGCAATGTCTGAAGCTTTAATAACATAAATAAGATGAATATTATGTTTGAATTTTGTATAAATAGACCGAAATGAGTTGTAAAAAACTCTCATTAAAAAGCACAAATATCTCACCAAATTTCACCTTATGAAGACAATCTTTAAATTCAGACTTCTATGTTGTAACGTTAAGAAGTTTTGTTCTGAGGTTTATTTTTTTAATTGTTACAGTTTATATAATATTCAAAATTAACCATACAATTTTAAATTTTAAAAAAATTTACGAAATTATAAAAAACATAAATTTAGTAAAAGAATTTAAAATGTTAAATTTTTTAAAATAATTTTCATACTTAGTATCAATTAATGTAAAATCAGAAGTAAGGTAACAAGTTATTCTTTTCAGTACTTATGATATACATTTTGTTGTATCATGGATTTATTCATATTCCTGAACTCTTTATCTAACTTGTGTTTAACGTAAATTGAAAATGTTTGACTGAATTTCTAAAAATTTAGCCTCCACATACACTAGAATTAGTTTTTAAATGTAGCTAATTGATTTTAACATGACAATACCAAAACTAGATATGAACTGAAATTACCTCATCTTCTGGATGTTTATTTGGTTCTACAATGTGACCAGTCTGTGAAAACAGCTGATTAACCCCTTTTTTGTAGTGAAATGTCTCTGATTTCATTGCTGGTAACTTAGAATTAATCCTACAATACATATATAAAAGTCAATATACAATAAGTAGTTATAAATAATGTAAATTATAACCATTAACTTTTGTGTCACTCTGCTTGAATCTATTATCTTTACACATACAATTTTATCATTTATTAACTCATTATGCAGTGCTTTTAATGATAACATATCTGACTTTTACCAATGATCAAGGGGCAATCTCTTATCCACAATCCCACCTACACCACTGAATGGAATTTGATGAATCTTTAAAGAACCTTTGTCACATGGTACCATTGTGCAGTTATTATTATTTACATTTTAATCAGAATGATATTATAGGTTTCCTTCAGAAAAACAATTACTTTTTTGACACAGGGAAGAAGTGGTATCAATAAGTGAAAATCAATCACAGTTTAAATAGTTAGTATTCTGTTTTGATTCAGGATGTTTTGTAGTATTCTGTTTTGATTCATGATGTTTTGTAGTATTCTGTTTTGATTCAGGATGTTTTGCAGAATTCTGTTTTGATTCAGGATGTTTTTAGTATTCTGTTTTAATTCAGGATGTTTTGTAGAATTCTGTTTTGATTCAGGATGTTTTTTAGTATTCTGTTTTGATTCAGGATGTTTTGTGGAATTCTGTTTTGATTCAGGATGTTTTGTAGGATTCTGTTTTGATTAAGGATGTTTTTTAGTATTCTGTTTTGACTCAGGATGTTTTTAGCATTCTGTTTTGATTCAGGATGTTTTGTAGTATTCTGTTTTGATTCAGAATGTTTTGTAGTATTCTGTTTTGATTGAGGATGTTTTGTAGTATTCTGTTTTGATTCAGAATGTTTTGTAGGATTCTATTCTGATTCAGGATGTTTTTAAGGATTCTGTTTTGATTCAGGATGTTTCGTAGGATTCTATTTTGATTCAGAATCTTTTGTAGGATTCTATTTTGATTCAGGATGTTTTGTAGTATTCTGTTTTGATTCAGAATGTTTTGTAGGATTCTGTTTTGATTCAGGATGTTTTGTAGGATTCTGTTTTGATTTAGGATGTTTTGTAGTATTCTGTTTTGATTCAGAATGTTTTGTAGGATTTTGTTCTGATTCAGGATGTTTCGTAGGATTCTGGTTTGATTCAGGATGTTTTGTAGTATTCTGTTTTGATTCAGAATGTTTTGTAGGATTCTGTTTTGATTCAGGAAGTTTTTTTGAATTCTGTTTCTGATTCAGGATGATCAGTAGAATTCTGTTTTGATTCAGGATGTTTTTTAGGATTATGTTTTGATTCAGGATGTTTTCTAGGATTCTGTTTCTGCTTCAGGATGATTTGTAGAATTTTGTTTTGATTCAGGATGTTTTTGATCCAGGATATTTTGTAGGATTCTGTTTTGATTCAGAATGTTTTGTAGTATTCTGTTTTAATTCAGGATGTTTTGTAGGATTCTGTTTTGATTCAGAATGTTTTTTTAGGATTCTGTGTCTGATTCAGGATGTTTTGTAGAATTCTGTTTTGATTCAGGATGTTTTGTAGAATTCTGTTTTGATTCAGGATGTTTTTTAGTATTCTGTTTTGATTCAGGATGTTTTTTAGTATTCGGTTTTGATTCAGAATGTTTTGTAGGATTCTGTTTTGATTCAGGATGTTTTGTAGGATTCTTTGACATCTGGTTACCCAATTTTTATCCACAACTCTGCCTACACTAAATTTTCAAGTGGGGGTTAAATGACAATATTACAGTATTCAGGAATATGGACCAAAAACTAATTTTGACCATTCACTGACACCTATCTTATTTAACCCATTACATGTGTATGCTTCTATTGTATTGACATTCAGGTGGTAGAGTTATGATTTCCTTGTCAAAGATAATTGTCAGTCACTCGTTAGCAGCAACTGCACTCAATGAAAACCCAAACATTGGAAGAGAAACTAACAATTCTTGTCACTTAAAGTTGGATCCCACCATGCCTACAGTAGGGCTCAACCCTGTCATTCATTAGCAGCGATTGTCTGGTCCTGCTCTCAGTGAAATCCCAAACAATGGCAGGAAAACAATCAATTCTTGTCACTTAAAGTTAGATCCAACCATGCCCGCAATATGGCTTGAACACACAGGATAGCCAGTTTTCCTACCGAAGGTCGGGAGTTCTCTTCTGGTACTCCGGATTCCTCCCCTAATAAAAACTGGACGCCATGACAAAGCTGAAAAATTGCTGAAAGTGGCGTTAAACATCATACAAACAAACAAACAAACTAACTTAACCAATCTGCCACAGATTTATGAAGATAAACGTAATATGTATTTTACATACGTAAGCTGTCCATTGTTGAATTCCTCTGTTGCAAAGTAAAATATTGTTATTGCACACTTAACATCAGAATCAAAGACAAATTCTATGTTGTATTTTTGGCTGTTGTTCTCTTTTTGATCATCTTTGTCACCTTCATCAGCCCTGCAGAAAAATTCTTATTAATTACACAAATGATAACATTCAACTCTATTTCAGAACATGTTTTGGTGGATATAAATCAATTTTAAAGCTGGGTGAACTTCATAAAAGTATATTATTTTACCTTTTTACGTCACAATATATTTATGTGAGACTCAAATCAATGATGCTTTCTCAGATCTTAATACATTTGGATAATTTGTGGGTTTCTCTGTTATTTACGTGATTTTTTCTTGGTTTAGGTTGATGAATTTCAGGAATCAGTTCAGCAAAAAATCACAATTTTGGAACCAATCATGCAATTTTTTGATCCTCCAATAAACTACTGACAATAAACAAGTAACAATGCCCCTTCTCCTTCAAGAGTTTCTTTTTTCTTGCTAAGATCTACTCATTGCAGTCTTTTCTTAAAACGTGATAACTCTGGCATTTTTTATAATGTTTTATGAAAACTAACCAATAACTTTTGAAAGAAAAACTCGGTTTACAGCATTGTTAACATTGTTCATAAAAAAAATGAAAATAGTAAATTTTCAGGCTGCAAGTCTTTTAACAACCAAAAAAGGCACATACCAGGATACGTTATTTGATCTGAACATTATGATGTAACCATTTTGGACACAAAAAATACAGCTAATGAAATTTAAGGTTACACAGTCATTACATTATCATGCATTTGTCAATAGAATTTATATAAAACACACTCTTAATGGATCTTCATGTATGTAATTAAATACTAAAACGATTGGTCAAAATTTAAATTTATGCAATAGATTGCCCATGCAACTTACTTGACAAATCGTAGTGAGTCTTTACGAATGTTGATCAGACTTTTTAATGTCTTTGTTAGTTCATTTCCTGTAGATGTCGGATATGGATACTGGAAAATAATTAACAGTTTTTATGATATACAGTGCATTTTACATCAAGGGTCCGGAAATGGTCATATTTGCCGGACATGACCGAATTTATACTAAAATGACCCACTAGGATTTGCTCAAATCGGACATCTAAAAAGTAATATTTTTCATGCAATAATAATTTGTTGGATTTAATTTTTTAATTTGTGCTATGTAGAAATATTTGTATTAAAAAATCAACCCTAAGGCTATTTCCTGTCACTGACATGTGTATTGACCACCGACCGGTGATTATGTAATAAGGTCAAGAGGTGACAGATCTGTTTCATCCATATCTATTCATATATATTCAAACATACTATTCCAACAACATTTTGAAGCACGTGTTTAGAAAAAATAGAGATTGAATATAATAGGTTGTTTCTATATCACATTTCTAAGAAAATAAGACGACAACTTTACAGTACACCTGCAACTTTAATGAAAAACGTGCTGTCAAAATTATACACAACACAAGCGCCAATGTAACTAAACATTACACAAATCAAGAGAAAACCAATTTAAAGAAAAATTCATTGAAAATAATGAGAACAAAAATGATTATTTCATTGAATAATAAAAACTTGTAAAAAGAATCCATCGCAGAATAACGCAAAAATTCAATTCGGGTCCGAACTTGCGGCAATTAGGAGACAACTTCCTATTTCCAGTTAATGGAAAACTTGGCGGGATAATCATCAAAACAACTTTGTTTGCCTTTATTTTGTTGCATAGACAACATGTCATCTTACAATAAAACCTATTAGCAGGAAAATGTATCTCTACATATATTTTCGTTTATTCCCACTATTGTGGCGAAACGACCCTACGTGCAAACAAGATTCGGTGTGAAACGACCCCAGACCAATATTCACTACCATGGAATTTGAAATTTCTTAGGGGAAAAAATGACTGAAATAGGCAGGGAAAACTTCCGGACCCCTGTTTTACATACAATATTTATGGCAACAAAGAGGTTTACATCCATATACATGTACTAGTATGTGGGTTTTCGCAACAAAAAATAAATTTATATTTAAAAAATTGAAGAGTGTGTCCATGGGACACGGATGCCCCCGCTAAATGAAGTCCCAAACAGGAAGTAGTTGTCCGACAGGTCTGAAAGTCGCTTAGGACGTACAACTTGTGATACTGAACCACCCTGCCATATTTCAAATTGTTCTGATGTACGGTTTATGAGAAAAGCTTGACGGAAATTTGTACATACAGACGGACGTATTTACGTACAAATGAAGTCCCAAACAGGAAGTAGTTGTCCGACAGGTCTGAAATGTATACATATAGTACTAATACTTTTATGTACATGTAACATACACATTACAGCAATTTAATGTAACAAGACAATTGTTTTTTTATTATATTTAAGAATGGTAGAAGCTATGTTAAAGTTATAAGAATACATGAATTTGTACGCAAAGATTTAGTAGAACAGGCTTAAAAATCAGAGTAGGAAATTTTAAATAATGATGTCCTGCATACGATTATGTGAACAATGCTGCGTTAAAATTCCAAAATAAATTGAATTTGCACATGGGTAAGCAGTCAGTTTCAGAACGTGGAATTTACCAAAGAGTTTTGCATGATTTAATCCGCTGCCTTTTAAGTTATTTTTGTCACCACTCTACACTTTGACACACGGGAGATCCATAGAACAGCCACACACTGACACACATTTATCACACTGTATTAACTGATACATCTAAACCCGACGGATACGGTCAAGACCCATCTGTTCTCAGTTAAATAACAAAATAATATGATACATCAGAACCCAATGGATTATACAATGGGTTCTGATGTATCATTTTCTTTTGTTATTTATATGAGAATAGATGGGTTTTGACTGTTTCCGTTGGGTTTTGATGTATCATGTAATATGATGTGTTTATGTTCCACTTCAATGTAAAGATTGTCATAGTCAAAATCAAATACACGTATTTCATGCACACCATAATTTATTGTCATTTTAAGATAGACATGCAAAAATACCTCTCACTATTTGCTCTCAGATAAAACTTCATGAATATACATATGTTAAAATTACAATAAAGTACATGTTTAGCAGCATGAATTATTTCGTAAGTTTTCCTTTTAAATAAATGACTAAATACAGATAACACCAAATAATAATATTTTATGTGACTAAAAAAACATACCACTACTGGTTTAGATCCAAGAAAGTTGAGATCCAAATTCTCACCAAAAAGATATGCTTCCGGTTGACTCATATCAAATCTTTCTCCTCCCATAATAAAATGGCTTCCAAAATAGTTACCTGTAAAAAAAATAATTTTAAATTCATATTGAAATGTCAGAACTACCGGTATTTAGATGATGACTATGTTCAGACGCGAGACACCAAAAGATACATTTGTGTACATGTACCGTTAAGATTAAATTGCATTATTTTAGTATAAACTTATCAGCACTATTGCTACTAGTATATTAATCCTTCAGAAAATAGTGGCATTTAAATACACAATACAGAGAAAGGCACAGTTCCACATACCTATGAATATCTTCTTTGTAGCACCTCATGTTTTTTACACAGCTAACTGGTATAGGTGTTAGCCAATAACTGTGTACAATTACATATGGTGTAGTTTCTTATTTATCAAGAGAGTCACCCCTTTATGAACATTTATATGGTTAAATCCGCCATCTGCATGATCCCTATGAGATATGTGATAATAGTGGAAGACTTGCTGTGGAACATAGTGGGTGACATGTTTTGGATAGTGCCAGTGGAAGCCTTGCCATGGCCCATAGTGCTAACAAGTTTTGGATTGTGCCAATGGCAGCCCTGCCATGGCCCATAGTGGGTAACAAGTTTTGGATAGTGCAAGTGGATGCCATGCCATGGGTAACAAGTTTTTGATAGTGCCAATGGAAGCCAAACCATGAAACTTAGTGGGCTGCAAGTTTTGAACAGTGCCAGTGGAAGCCTTGCCATGACCCATAGTGGGTAACAAGTTTTGGATAGCTCCAGTGTTAGATGAAGCCTGAACATGGAGCATAGTTGGTAACAAGTTTTTGATAGTGCCAGTGGAACCCTGCCATGGACCATAGTGAGTAACAAGTTTTGGATAGTGCCAGTGGAAGCAGAACCATGAACCTTAGTTGTTTACAAGTTTTGAACAGTGCCACATACCTTGCATGATCAAGGATACCTTTACTTGTGGATTTCCAAAATCATTTGTCAAATTTTAACAAAAGGCTAAATTATTCATTCCTGTCCAACTTGCAATGCTCTTTCAGATTTATTACTTGCAAGGTATTTCATTTGCTTGTGTACTAAATATATAAGTAATATAAATTGTATTGACCTTGTTAACTGATTATGAAATAAGTTATCTGATTATGACATTGTACATTTCATATAAAGTCAATACATAAAAACTACTACTACTACAATAAGTCTACAAAGTGTGTTGCCAGAAATCTGTTGCAACAAAAACAAGTGTACATGTAGAGGTTTTTTCCTCCATACTTGTGTCTACCTTTATAATTTAATCAATTATAAGAAAATTTATAATACATCTAAAATAGCTTTGATGAATTATTTTATTTTTCTTGTGTATGCTATTAATTATCTATAAGTGGATGGCATGAGACAAATAAAACACAAACAAGAAACAAAACTGAGCCAAACAAAACCCAGTTTTTAGTTAAAATACATGGCATGTTGTACAGTAATTTTGTTATTTATATACATTCCATTAGATACTGTCAACTTTTATTATTTATCCTATTTCAGCTCATGTGTCTTGTCACAACAATACTTCCAATGTAAATATGATAATATACATGATTATGTATTCAACTCTGGTCAGTATGATTATCATCTGACAATTTCAGACCAATTGAAAGAATTGTATAACTGGTATTTGCTGATCATTTTTGCCATTTACAGTTTCACTCTACCTGTTATATTTTTTAGAATACACATTAACAAGTGTGGACACAGAAAAACGTCTCGCCTACATTCCGCATCAGTAACGAAAATAAATTTCGTCATAAGCATTACGTAAATAGCATTAAATATCAGCAGCGGCCTGTATACAAAATATTGTCACCCTACCCTGCATAGTTACAGGGGAACAGCCGTAACCCAAAAACTTTAACGTAGTCGCTGGACCATGAAATTGAGGTCAAGGTCAGGTGGAACCTACCAGACAGTCATGTACTATTCATCAGCAACTTATATACCAAATATTGTCATCCTACCATGCATAGTTACAGAGGAACTGTCGTAACCCAAAAACTTTAATGTAGTCGCTGGACCGTGAAATTGAGGTCAAGGTCAGGTGACACCTACCAGACAGTCCTGTACTAGTCATCAGCAACCTATACACCAAATATTGTCATCCTACCATGCATAGTTACAGAGGAACTGTTGTAACCCAAAAACTTTAACGTAGTCGCTGGACCGTGAAATTGAGGTCAAGGTCAGGTGACACCTACCAGACAGTCATGTACTAGTCATCAGCAACCTATACACCAAATATTGTCATCCTACCATGCATAGTTACAGAGGAACTGTCGTAACCCAAAAACTTTAACGTAGTCGCTGGACCGTGAAATTGAGGTCAAGGTCAGGTGACACCTACCAGACAGTCATGTACTAGTCATCAGCAACCTATACACCAAATATTGTCATCCTACCATGCGTAGTTACAGAGGAACTGTCGTAACCCAAAAACTTTAACGTAGTCGCTGGACCGTGAAATGGAGGTCAAGGTCAGGTGACACCTACCAGACAGTCATGTACTAGTCATCAGCAACCTATATACCAAAAATTGTCATCCTACCATGCGTAGTTACAGAGGAACTGTCGTAACCCAAAAACTTTAAAGTAGTCACTGGACCGTGAAATTGAGGTCAAGGTCAGGTCAAGGTCAGGTGACACGTGACTGACTGGCAAGTACTCATCATAAGCTACCTCTGGACCAAATTTGATGGACCTAGGGCTTGGGCTTACAAAGATATGAATGAAGATGTCAAGTGTTTACGCCGCCGCCGCCGCCGCCGCCGCCGGATTCCCATACATATGTCTCGCCTCCAGCGACTTTCGTCGCAGGCGAGACAAAAATCATCATTAATGGGCAATAACTCTAATAGTCATTTGACAATTTTAGAACAATAAAGTGAATTGTAGGACATGTTTTGCTGATCATTTTTGCAATTAACAGTTTTACTCTAGGTGTGACAGTTTTTAGGTGACAGGACAAAACAGAAAATTTTATTAAAAAATTGAAGAGTGTGTCCATGGGACACGGATGCCCCCGCTAAATGAAGTCCCAAACAGGAAGTAGTTGTCCAACAGGTCTGAAAGTCGCTTAGGACGTACAACTTGTGATACTGAACCACCCTGCCAAGTTTCAACTTGTGCTGATGTATGGTTTCTGAGAAAAGCTTGATGGAAATTTTCATACTCATGTTAACACATTTTCATATCGGCCCAGTCGCAAACAGGAAGTAGTTGTCCGACAGGTCTGAATTAAGTCGCTTAGGACGTACAACTTGTGATACTGAACCACCCTGCCAAATTTCAAATTGTTCTGATGTACGGTTTCTGAGAAAAGCTTGACGAAATTTTCATACTCATGTTAACACATTTTCATATCGGCCCAGTCACAAACAGGAAGTAGTTGTCCGACAGGTCTGAATTAAGTCGCTTAGGACGTACAACTTGTGATACTGAACCACCCTGCCAAATTTCAAATTGTTCTGATGTACGGTTTCTGAGAAAAGCTTGACGGAAATTTTCATACTCATGTTAACACATTTTCATATCGGCCCAGTCGCAAACAGGAAGTAGTTGTCCGACAGGTCTGAAAGTCGCTAAGGACGTACAACTTGTGATTCTGAACCACCCTGCCAAATTTCAAATTGTTCTGATGTACGGTTTCTGAGAAAAGCTTGACGGAAATTTTCATACTCATGTTAACACATTTTCATATCGGCCCAGTCGCAAACAGGAAGTAGTTGTCGGACAGGTCTGAAAGTCGCTTAGGACGTACAACTTGTGATACTGAACCACCCCGCCAAATTTCAAATTGTTCTGATGTACGGTTTCTGAGAAAAGCTTGACGGAAATTTTCATACTCATGTTAACACATTTTCATATCTGCCCAGTCGCAAACAGGAAGTAGTTGTCCGACAGGTCTGAAAGTCGCTTAGGACGTACAACTTGTGATACTGAACCATCCTGCCAAATTTCAAATTGTTCTGATGTACGGTTTCTGAGAAAAGCTTGACGGAAATTTTCATACTCATGTTAACACATTTTCATATCGGCCCAGTCGCAAACAGGAAGTAGTTGTGCGACAGGTCTGAAAGTCACTTAGGACGTACAACTTGTGATACTGAACCACACTGCCAAATTTCAAATTGTTCTAATGTACCGTTTCTGAGAAAAGCTTTATGGAAATTTGTACATACAGACGGACGTATTTACGTACAAATGAAGTCCCAAACAGGAAGTAGTTGTCCGACCGGTCTGAAATTCGCTAAGGTCGTACAACTTGTGATACTGAACCAATCTGCCAAATTTAAAATTGTTCTGATGTACAGTTTCTGAGAAAAGCTTGACGGAAATTTTCATACTCATGTTAACACATTTTCATATCGGCCCAGTCGCAAACAGGAAGTAGTTGTCCGACCGGTCTGAAATTCGCTTAGGACGTACAACTTGTGATACTGAACCACTCTGCCAATTTTCAAATTGTTCTGATGTACAGTTTCTGAGAAAAGCTTGACGGAAATTTTCATACTCATGTTAACACATTTTCATATCGGCCCAGTCGCAAACAGGAAGTAGTTGTCCGTCAGGTCTGAAAGTTTTTTAGGACATACAACTTGTGATACTGAACCACCCTGCCAAATTTCAAATTGTTCTGATTTACGGTTTCTGAGAAAAGCTTGACGGAAATTTTCATACTCATGTTAACACATTTTCATATCGGCCCAGTCGCAAACAGGAAGTAGTTGTCCGACCGGTCTGAAATTCGCTTAGGACGTACAACTTGTGATACTGAACCACTCTGCCAAATTTCAAATTGTTCTGATGTATGGTTTCTGAGAAAAGCTTGACGGAAATTTTCATACTCATGTTAACACATTTTCATATCGGCCCAGTCGCAAACAGGAAGTAGTTGTCCGACAGGTCTGAAAGTCGCTTAGGACGTACAACTTGTGATACTGAACCACCCTGCCAAATTTCAAATTGTTCTGATGTAGGGTTTCTGAGAAAAGCTTGACGGAAATTTTCATACTCATGTTAACACATTTTCATATCGGCCCAGTCGCAAACAGGAAGTAGTTGTCGGACAGGTCTGAAAGTCGCTTAGGACGTACAACTTGTGATACTGAACCACCCCGCCAAATTTCAAATTGTTCTGATGTACGGTTTCTGAGAAAAGCTTGACGGAAATTTTCATACTCATGTTAACACATTTTCATATCGGCCCAGTCGCAAACAGGAAGTAGTTGTCCGACAGGTCTGAAAGTCGCTTAGGACGTACAACTTGTGATACTGAACCATCCTGCCAAATTTCAAATTGTTCTGATGTACGGTTTCTGAGAAAAGCTTGACGGAAATTTTCATACTCATGTTAACACATTTTCATATCGGCCCAGTCGCAAACAGGAAGTAGTTGTGCGACAGGTCTGAAAGTCGCTTAGGACGTACAACTTGTGATACTGAACCACCCCGCCAAATTTCAAATTGTTCTGATGTACGGTTTCTGAGAAAAGCTTGACGGAAATTTTCATACTCATACTTAATGCCCCCCGACATGTCGTCGCGGGGGCATAAAAATTGTCTTTAAAGAAGAATAACATAGACTAGTGTTTAGTAGATCATTTAAGCAATTTACAATGTCAATCTTGCTCTTACAGTTTTCAAGTTATTTTGAAAAGACTGACAATTTTGTCAAAAATCGTAATTTAATGGCAATACATGCAAATACCACATGTAATCATAATTACACAACTTCGGTTCAGTGCTGCACAATTTGAGGTACATTTTTTTCATATGCTAATACAATTTTTGAGATATATAGAACAAAAACTAGTATTCACTCCCTATGTTCTATTTTTAGTTACAGTGACCATCTTTATCTGTTAATCAATACCCTGGATAAAAATTTATATTACGGGTATAGGTACCCTACGAACAACTGAGGCGAAGTTTAAAAAAAATGCCCAAGTGGTTTAAGAGGGGAAGACGTTTGAAAAGGTTTATGATGGACAACGGACACAGATGCCAAGTGATGAAAATAGCTCTTAAGGAGTCCTTTGGTTCTGCCGAGTTAAAAAAGATTTGTCCACAGGATAGAGATGCTCCCTCTCTTATTGTATTAAAACCTATGATATTTTAATTGAATCTGTGTTTAGTGGTCTTCATTAAATTTTCATATTTCAAATTATTTGCTTGGTGACAGCTTTCTCAATTTAGCATGCAGAAATCACTAATTTACTCTTTTTAGTTTTGAAAATGGGTAATAACTCCACAATGAGACATTAATTGATACCCCACCACATTGCATTATAATTAATTTTCATTTACACATTTTACTGATTTTAAAATCAGCCTATAGGAACAGCTCAGCATATATAACAGTCCATCTAAGAAATCAACTTTACCTTGACCTTGCACCTATATATACAATACATGTAATTTTAAATTGACCCAACTACAAAAGGGATTGTACTGAAAATTCAATTTGATCTTCATTTTATAGTACTTTACCGCTGTGCAATGTTTCAACTAAATTGGTTGATGTGTTTTTAAGTTATCATGTGGAAACGAATGAGGCAGGGACAGACAGACTGACACTTATATCCATACAGAGGGTATTACAATTCCTTTGGTGGGGTATAAATATGCTGCACATAAAGGCAAAAAATGCTTTTTACTTTGGTACCAGACATTGAAAATTGTCGACAAAAAATTGCAGCGATTTTTTTTTTTTTGGAACCAGCTTTTTAGAACCCAGAGCAAGCCCTGCCCAATGTCATTTGCAGTTTACATGAGAAAAGTCTCTCTCTATTCTTTAGAAACAAACATGGCTGACTAACAATGTAAAACTCCCATAGCAAAAGTCAAAGATGATTTGTTAGACATAAATAACTGAGAACTACGAAATACAGACTTATTATCACAGAATAATTCCTACTGGATGTTCATAATACCGCTAATCTGGTTAATTTAGCATAAGGAAAATTGGGTGTGTTTAATTTTGGAGTTAACAGACACTGACATAATTGTAGTTAAAACAGTTCACTCAATATACCTGCTTGGTGGTGTAAAATCAATGACTGCAATGCTCTGAATTTAATGTAAGCTTGTCACTGAAAATAAGATCAAGGCGAAATGAAATGAACTTAAGACTTCGGGACATTAAAATATGTGGCAGATGGCGACATGGGAGTTAGGCAGTTTTTAAAAAGGGGGAAAAGAAAACAGCGAATTTTTATCAATTAATGGAGATAATTCAAGGGACATAGAACAAGGGTGCACTTTATATATTCGAGATTATAACAGAAACTTTTCAAAAGTTTTAATGAGTGATAGAACTAGTTCGTGTAACTGGTCCCAGGCAAAAATATATAGACCATAAATATGTTAGTAATTAGGTTCCAGGTTGTTTCGCCCCGATTACATATTCTTCCCTGGTCCTTTCGCGCCTCGACTTTTGACCCCGGAATGAGTCGTTTCCCTCCGATATAGAAGAATAAGTTTTTTTTCAAATTATTCCAAAACGATTAATTAACATGCATTTGCAATTAAATGGCTTCAATTAAAAAAGTTTATATGAGCACAAATCTGCAGTTAAATAAAATTGTTATATTTACCGCTTGTTAATAGATTTGCAATTAAATGGATTCAATGAAAAAGCTAATATATTGTTGGCTTCTTGGCTTGCTATTAGAACAGTTTACGACTCAGGTTCATAATTATGTACACAATTTATTGTCTTAAAATAACAAAAAAATAATTAATTACAGCTGATTGTGCTCACCTATCAATCGGTACAGTATCTACAGCCAATTTCTCAAAAAATCGTAAATTTACACTTGCGTGTAAAGATAAAATAGTCGTATTAAACTTTACGTGTACGTCTACGATTGATCGTATTCTTGAAAGTAATCAGTTTTGCACGTAAAACAGCAATCGTAAATCTTAAGTTTTGCACGTAGCGTTATCACGCATGCTCAGTTGCTTCTTTCACTTTGGAAATAAACGTATTGAAAGGGAAATAATTACCTCAAAGTACTTAAATTATTACAGTTTTTTAATAGCATAACCTCACAAAGCAGTTGACTGGTGGAAGGAAATACGGATTTATATTTGGCTAAATTGATATTAAAAACAATAAATAAATAAATAAATAAATAAACAAACAAACAAACAAACAAACAAACAAACAAACAAACAAACAAACAAACAAACAAACAAATAAATAAATAAATAAATAAATAAATAAATAAATAAATAAATAAATAAATAAATAAACAAACAAACAAACAAACAAATAAATAAATAAATAAATAAATAAATAAAATAAAGTCATGATATTAGTTGGTGTGTTGCATAATTTTGAATATGTGTTTTAAAAAGTAAAATCTGTCAATTTACCATAACGTGGAACAACACCTTTTTTAAAGTTACGTTTCTTCATTGTAGAAATTAACCAGTAGTTTCGTGTTATAATAAAGCAATAAATAACCTAATCCCATTTTAACATAAATAAAACAGCATGATGTAAAATCGCAAATCATATATAGGAAATTTAAATTTCCTGAACGTTTTTTCATAAATTCGGTTGTTGTTTCTTTCTTTTAAAATTTACAAATTTTTGTAAGAGTTATTCCCCATGAGTAACACATTTTTCAAGATATTTGCAAATTTTGAATGTTTTTTGTCGTTCTATGTCACGTGCAACAAAATCAATGATGCTAAGTAGTGAATGGCTTGAAAAATGATTTCTCTTGGCAAAATTATGAGGGATGCTAGGACTTATGAGCGCTCAGGAGCAGACGTAAGTTTACGATCAATTTTACATGTAACTTTACAACTACTAATCTTTGAGAATATTAAAACACGCGTAAACTTACGTTACGTTTAAAATTACGTCTAAGATTTTTTGAGAATATGGCTGCTGGGTAATCATATACAACAATCAAAAATAAAACTTGTATTTTTATATAAGATATATTTTACCGGGGCGAATCGACCCGTTGCGAACAAGCATCGGAGCGAAATGACTCAGGTGCGAACGCAATTCGTGGCGAACTGACTCGATTCCATATATATATATATATATATTTGCCTTTCTCTGTCAAAATTTTTTACGCGCTAGTATATGAAATACGGTCTGTTACCAGATTTCGGTGGATATCTGTACAAGTTATTCGATGTAGAATCAACATCTTCATGTCCATCATTTTGTCGACTTGTGAAAGCACCCATTTTCGGGAAAGGGATGTTTACGTTTCCGGACTTAAAATGGTTGTACTTCCGTAATGGTAATTAACGAATTCTCACTAAAGTGTTTATTTAATATTTTAAAAAATATAACCGTTATGATATTGGTGCGGACGTCAGAGAGAACACCATGACTGCACGTTAAGTCAGCAACTACAGAAAAAGTCAAATCGGCACCTGGTATAGTCAATTCGGCACTGCGGAAGAGTCAAATCGGCCATCAACTTCGTAAAAACAGCACCTGTTAAATTATTCGTGTTTACTTACAAAGAAATTGTTTTTAAAAAAAACACAAATAAATACATGAAGTCTTTAAATTATAATTTAAAACAAAATAATTACTAATCATATACTGACTGCTAATAATAAAGCAACACTTAAATTTACATAAATAAAATTTTATTAAGAAACTGCATCAATATAAACAACTGGTAAGTTCTGAACAATATCAACAAATCGATACAAGTGTTTGATGTTAATGTTTATACTTTTCTGTAAATCACTAAAATACTCACAGTCAATTCTGAATTTCCCATAGTCAATAACAAATGTGTCTACCATTTGCTGCAACGCATGCTCGACATCTCCGTGGCATTATTGATCGGATAAGACGACGAATTCGTTCTTGTGGAATATTGTTCCATTTCTCTTGCAGTGCAATTTTAAGATTGGCGGTGGTTGGCGTCTTCTCACAGCTTGTCCAAGTTGAACTCATAGGTTTTCAATTGGACAGAATTCAGGAGAAAACGCTGGCAACGGTGATTAGAGGAAATTCCTTTCCAAACTATAGCGCTTCCGCCACCCCAACAGTCTGTCTCCTGAACACATGGATCAGCGTATCGTTCACATCGACGCCTCCGCACGTGTTTCTCAAGTGAAAACGCGATTCATCGGACCACAACATGTCAGGGTTGACAAGGCCTTTAGAGAAATAGAAAGAGTGCATCAAGTTAGATTTTTCCCTTTTCCTTATGTACATTATGTTTTGTTTAATTTATTTTACAGAATTTATAAGCTAGCCATTGCGTCTAATTTTTTTAAAGACGTAATGGACAACAGAAAAAGAATATGACTTGCAAAATACACTATCTTTGGTGTCCATACTGGTCTGAAACATAACTGGATTAATCTATGGATAAAAAAACAACAATTGAAACTATACTAGGTTCGATGTTAAACATACACACATCAACCGGTCTAATTTAATCTGTATTATGAAAAATCATTGCACTGAATAGTACAGCATATACAAAATGTACAATAATGGCTACAAATAAAAACGCGTAAATCAAACACTTGTTTTATGATTGATTTTTTGTTTGTGTATTAAAATCTTGATAATTTCGCGATTTTCTGTTTATGTTTATAGATTAAAATCGTAAAATGTGGGTGCATCTAGTTTTAAACAATCTGTAGTCGTTTACCGAAGGCAAAAATATATCATATTCTGTCTCTAATACAGGTCACTTAACTTGTTACCGTCTCCCATGGGAGACGGTATACATAGTCAAATGACGATCAGTCTTCGGAGTAAATGACTCTCTGATACTTGATTGGGTGGTGAACTAAATCTATAAATATTTTTCTCATTTCATTGGTTTACGTCAGGATCGCACTAGTATGTGTACTGAAATTTCGATATATTCTTATGTCGAATCGGGGTTGTAATCAGTATTTTAGTGTAGTAATGTAACGTTCCACATATTGACTTCTATTTCATTCAATGCATTGGTCAGTGAACAGTTAAAAGGTAAACATTGTACCAAAATCTCCCTACTTTTTAAAGCTGTTTGGGTTAGGAAAAAATTATATGTTCTATATCTTTATTTTCGTTAATCAGTATTTTAGTGTAGTAATGTTACGTTCCACATATTGACTTCTATTTCATTAAATGCATTGGTCAGTGAACAATTAAAAGGTAAACATTGTACCTAAATCTCCCTACTTTTTAAAGCTGTTTGGGTTAGGAAAAAATTATATGTTCTGTATCTTTATTTTCGTTCTGATATTGATGCAAATTTAACAAAACATATTTTTACCGCTAATTTTGATCATTGTTGTTTAGGGAGGCAACTTTTGTTTAATTATTTTTTAAGAAGCAAGTGAAGACAGGCATTTAAATCTCTCAAGCACCACTGGATAATAGGTTAGCGTAAACATTATCCTTACAAGGTACATGTACATTGTTTACCTATCTTACATATAAATTAAAAAAAACATACTTTAATAAATCCATTAAATTTGAAATGCAGCTAAGAGACGGTTAGCTTTTTAGAAAAGCTAAACTTGTAAAGCTATATACATGTAATAGATATGCTGTTTAGTAAGAAATGTTCCTCCTTTCTGTTGGGTAAATTTCCGTGTTTTTAATGTGTCTTAGTTTGGTTCTGCTTTGCCTGGGACTAGTATAACTAGCTGGTTTATATGTTCCTGGCTATACCCAGCATAAATCTGTTTAAATTAGGGGTTTCGTGTATGAGAGGTCATCTGTCAGAATTGTTTGAATGTTGATTTAACGCCACTTTCAGCAATTTTTCAGCTATATCACGACGTGGGGGGGGGGGGGGGCTAGGTTTCAGGTGAAAACCCCCGACCTTCGATTGTCAGAATCGTCCACAATGAATAAAAAACTACTGGTACCAATGATGTTTTAAAACCCAACGTTCGATACATTAAAATTGATCATTTGTTTGTAATTTTGTTTTCTTGTCTTGAACCATGAACCTATCAATCAATAAGTTATACTAGTCCCAGCCTGAACATAGATTAATTCATGATTATTCGTATTCTAAGTTTATTAAAATAAAATCATCACTTTACGATGATTTATACCGCTAAACTGTGTTCCTTTATTTATAGGAACCAGTTGGGCTAATAACATGGGCAAATTCCTATTTTTAGATAAACCAAAACTTATGTGACTTTTATTATTTTACTAAAAAATTCTGTTCAGCAATTTACCGTTTAATTTCTTTCGTGGTCAGTGTGCAAGCATATTTTCACTATAATTATGAAACAAAAGCTTCATTCGATACATCTTAGGATGATACTCCGAAGATATGTTAATCTAAAATCGAGGGTAATTCCGAATGTTGTTGCTATTTATGAAGCTCCGCCCATTATTTTTCCAGCGAACCAATCAAAATATGACATTTTGCTGACGTTAATGTCAATTTCATTCAATACCCACACTGCTCTTGTCATAACATCAACACAAACAACGATAGAGCCCAACACTAGTAAATTTGAAAATGGATAACTTACGAGAACATGTCATGGTCAACCATTTTGTCTCAGCAACTGGATGCCACGCAGAACAAGCTAAACAGTGCTTAGCAGCATCAAATTGGCAGTTTCAGGTAATGTTTTGGAAATATTTGATTGTTCAACATGGCGCATGTGTTTACATTGTGTTTAGCCGGTGTGACTGAAGTTCTTGTTTCGGTTTGTAAATTTGCTGAATGGAACGTTGTTTAGTTGTCAACTGATAATAATTTTTGTTTCTTTTTCAGACTGCCTTAAGTTTATTTTTTCAAGAATCATCAATACCCACATGTCGAACGTGCAATGGAAATCACACACAAAACGCAAATTACCCTGTAAGTAATCAGACCACCATTTTGATGACATCATTACCCTATTTCCAATGTTTACAAAATAGACACAAATAACACGTAGTGTCAAAATAAAAACAGCAAAAAGCTTTATTGTTTTTGAATGAAACATAATTGGTTACACGGTCAAGTTGACATAGTTAAACAAATATACAAGAATGAAATGACATTGGTTAATGGAAAATCGATTTTTATATATAACCTTACTTAGGTCATGCATGTGGTACGTGTTGACCTGATTTGAAGAAAGGCACAAGAATAGCTCTATTTATAGTCCTGTTGCTTCTAAAATGAATAAAAGTTTAACAATTGACAAAAAACATGTATAAAATTTGTAAAAATTTTAAAAAAAAGTTTAGTGTTAATGTTTGTAAACAATATTGCATAATCATTGACACACCTCACACATTTTCATATTAAATGTTAAAATCACAGAAAGGTTGGCCAGCAGGATGTGATTTGTTAACAGCAAAAACTGTTGAGTAATATTTCCCCCAAAATATGTTATTCATGTGTAATGTACACTTGTCTTGCTGTAAATAAAGGCCAAGTAAATTATTCTTCAGAACTCTAAAATGAAGTCAAATTTCAAATGTTCTGTTTCGACAGCACACACATTTTGGTCGTTTAGATGCACTGGTTATATACATAGGAATCAGTATAGTTTGTACTGCTCTAAGGCCATAAACTAACATTGAGGAAAGTGAGACAGTTACCTCTTAAAATTTTGCTCATTTGTCCAATGTATTGAAATCAAATTATCAAGTCCATTGTTGTTTGTCTTGAACATTTTAAGACCAAACTCTTAAAAAGGACTGGTTATAGAAAAATAGGCAAACTTAAATTTCTATACAAATGACTAGTTGATGTTTTTTCTAGCTGCTGACTTAAATTCATGTTTAGCATAGCAATTGATGTTAAAAAATACTTGTGGAAATTATGTAATAGTACATGTCTTAAAAGAAAAAGTATATTCACAAAAGTGTCTGAAAAACAAACTCAGTTTGTTCAAACGTGGTCCAGCTGTCTTGAAATGCTGAGAATGCACTATTTTGCACCTGAACCCAAGAGCTTATGGGCACACTCATGCCATTACATTTTTTGTTTCTCTGTGCTCATCTTGGAATTTTGCCTCTTGTCTCCCTAAATAAAAATGCCTAGTTACAGCCTTGTGCCCTAACAGTACCTAAAATATTTGTCCTTTTTATGCCACTGTTACTCAAGGTAGTGAATACCTGGTCTTAATTCATAATAACATGCTCCTCCACTTCTATCGAATGAATGTGATTTGATTAAGTTGGTAATTTAACATGTGCTAGAAATTTTGACAGCTGCTGTAAAAGGACTGTATGCCTAGTTTAGAGGAGACAAGATTTTTTGTTTTGTAGAGACTACATTGTTGCTACTCTTTTTTTTCACCAACTGTTTATTGGATCTTAAACTTGCATAACATATGTCAACAACTGGACTTTCTGCATTATAACCTTTGAAAGAGGAACAAATAACAAATCTTAAATTTAAGAGTCTTTGACCACATGACTTGATATTGAATATCCCTGCCTCCTTTAAAAGGTTGACAAAAACAGCTCTTTCAAACAAATACAAACATAACTTTTTGCCCTGGCTTCATCTGTCAGTTTACTAACTTAATTTTGGAAGTCACTGGGCCAATTTCACATAGACTTGATATGAATAGTCAAGGTCATCAGTATGTAGTAGCCCCATTCTTCATGGCAACAGTTACATAAAATCTTGATTTCAGCTGCTCGGGCGTTAAACACCATTAATCAATCAATCAATCATTTGTTGGTTATACCACATTGAATTGAACTATTGTCTAATCAACCGGTTTCAAAATTTTCTAGTTTTTCTTAAAAATTCAACTTTGGTTAGATGCAAATAAAGCATATTGATGATCTTTATATTTATTATCATACAAAAAGTGCACCTACATGTACGACCAAGATGGCTAACTACTTGGAGAGAAAATCAAAAGAATAAGAAAGTGTAAACATGTTAAGTTCATGAACAATTTGAATAAAATAATCTTATGTTAATTTTTTGTTTATGTTTACATTTTGTTTAAATGTTTGAAGCAGGAATGAACTTGTTTGACAACAACCCTAAGATTGGGCCCCAATTTGACCTTCATGAACTTCTTAGGTTATTAGTACTAGTGATTATTAATATATAGAATTGTTACACATGTCTGGTCTATGTGACAAATATGAATAAATCTAAAATTATAAGACCTTGAATATTTACTCAAATTTTACATCCCAATTTTGTTTTGTTTCCGTAAAGTCAATGCCCCTTTAAAGCAAGTTTGTTACGAACTAATAAACATTTTTTGTTGTCAGACTTTTAATTGCGAAGTACAATATTGTAAATATTTGTCAAGTTGTTATTGATCAGGAAATTGTATGCCTAATGTTTACAAACTGAGAAAGATTTAAATATAGATGACATATTTGGCTGGGAGCCACTGGAAATTTATCAATTTCTGCAGGATGTTTGTAACTGTGGATGTGTTAAAATGATTCACAGTCTAACATTTTTATGTTTAGATGTATAAATATTGATTTGGGGCAAGATGAAAGAAAACAGGTTACACAACAATCTATTGATTAACAATTATAACTTATATTGCTTCATTTGATTAAAATCTTAAGTTCATGTTTTTTTTGTTTTCTTGTTTTTTTTTGTTGCTTTTTTCTGGCAACTTGTACAGTCTGGATTTTTAAGAATGTTTTCAACAAGTTACAGTGGGACTGAGTACAGGGCAGGGTTGCCTGCTCTGCCTGTCCCTGGGAGTTACTGGACATAGGAAAGGCAAAACTTCTAGTTGCCCTCTATCCATCCTTGGTGGTGACGGAACACAGAGAAGGCAAAACTAATAGTTGCATACTCTGCCCGTTCTTGGGAGGGAATGTAGACAGGGAAGTCATATCTTCTTGCCTATTTTGCCCTACCTTGTAAGTAAACATGCTTTCTAGAAAAAAGTGGCGTAAGGGGGTTCAGGAAACTTTCACTGAAAATAATTAGTCATTAAATTATCTTTTAACTTGCCATCTAGTTAGTTTTTATGCATAATTCAATTACAAAATAGAGGCATCAGAGCTCATTTTCGATGGGTTTAACACTAAAATTTCAAATTTTCTGATACAGAGAAAAGAATAAAAAGCACTAACAAAATTGATAAAAAAAAGTTGTCCAATAAAATTTTCACAATGTTATATAATGTCAAAAAATTGGTATACATTTTAGTTCTGGAAAGAAAAAAAGGGGTCCTTGAGTTAAATTTTTTGTTTATTCTGAAATAACAGGTCAAAAAGTACTAAAAATTTGAATTTTTTGGTCCAAATTACCTGTGGTAAAAATTTTATTTTTATTATTGTTGACTTATACCAAACTGGTTTCAGTTAATACTTTGTATTTCAACCATTAATAAATTGAAGTAGTAGTAAAGGTATAAATAAGTCTTTTATTATTATTTGTAATTTTATGGAAACTAAAAAGTTGATAATGAAAGAAATTATTATTAATTTTACCTTAAATGTGATATCTTTTTGGACATTTTCACAACAAATGACACCCCTCAATAGCACTCAATATTTTTAGAAATAAAAAAAAACAGAAATGCCATAACAGCTGGAATGAAACTGTAAAATTAAAAAATGATCTGCAAGACAAGGCCTACAAATCATGCACTTAGACCAACATTGTTTTATGACTCTTTATACAAGTTATTGCCCTTTACTGACAATTTCAGACAAAATAATTAGTGTTTTTTGCTATAAATGAAAAATGTAAAATTGTTAATTACTAATTAACCTAAAGTACAAGGCCTTCAAATCATTAAATTTGCAGAAATTGTCTGATGACTTCTTGTTAGGAGTTTTTTCCCAGTAAATAAAAGCTATGCTGCATTATACATGTAGACTTAAACTGTAAATTGCAAAAATTTAAAGATAGCTTGATGTCATTTGGGTACCAGGTGAGCGATTACAGGCTCCTGGGAGACTAATTTTAACCTCAGCTCAAGTTTAAAAAAAATTGTTAATTTTTGTATCTACATAAGATATATTAAGATACATGTATTTATGTGCAGCAGAGAAATTGTTCTATAAAACCCTGTCAAGATGTTAATTTTACAGGGTTTATTTGGTACATGACTATAAACAAATTGTATGCCCTGTTATTGTTACCTCAGAAATATTAGTTATAAAGATATTTATATACTTGGGAAACCCAAAAGGAAGTGATATATAAGTTGATTAAAATATTAAATGAAAAACTTCCTTTATACTGTTGTAAAAAGTTTATACACACAATATGTATCCATGTGCAATTTATTCAACACGCAAAGTACTGATCTAATTACAACTATTTCTTCCCCCATTTAGTGGGGTAGACATATTATTTTTTGTCCCAACGGCCCATAATGCATTTTGTCAGTGCAACTCCTCTAAAAAAACAACTTAACAAATTTTTGCATCCTGGGTATTCTGTGGGTGTTACACCCCTTTGACCTTTGAAACTTTACTTTATAGGCCAGCATGTCAGCACCACTCCCCTTAATCTACATCACTGAATTTTAAAAACTTAATCTGCTAAATTTTGTGGAAGTTACATATATACCCCTTTGAACCCCTTTTGGATTTCACTCCAAATCAGCTTGTGAACATATATCTGAAGCTACTAATCTGAATTTATTGATATGTACTAGTAGCTGTGCATATTACAATAATTTTATAATCCATAAAATGGATAATTTGGGTGTTTTGGGTAGAAGGTAGTAAGAGATACATTGCATGTCATAAAATTTTGGTCAATTTTCATGTAATACATTGAAGTTCATATATGGCCTAACAGTTTCTCATTGAATTAACCTCCTACAGAGCAGGATATTTAAAAAAATACATTTGAAAATTTAACTATTGTGTAATTGTTCAGTTAGTATTTTGGGTTATTATTTATTACAACACCCACTTCTAAAATAAAAGTGTTAATGTGATTAGTGCTCTTATAATGTGGCTAAAAGTAATGTTTCAGGTAAACTATAGTGTATACTAGTATACATTTGTATACTAGTATACATTTGCATTGCACATATTACAATGGTTTTAAAACCTACTATGGATTTAGAGCTTACTACTAACTAGTAGTACTATGCATATATCGGTTTCTAAACCTCTGCTGTCCCTATCTTTAAAAACAAAATTTTAAGAAGTACATTGAAGATGGTTTATATATATATATATATATATATATATATATATATATATATATATATATATAGATTGATCTGAATATAGAATAAGGTAAATCTCACAACCCTGAAAGTTAATTCGTGTGAATTTTAACTGAATGATCTCCAACAATTTTTAAACTTGACATCATATTTAATAGATTTGAATTTTCAAATTTTGACCCAGTAACTAAGATAATGGGTTAACCTACATGTAAAATATACATTGTATGTAAAGTAACATTGTAAGTGATATCTGTATCTCCAGGTAAATGTATGTTGTTTGACCAAATGACTGATTTTTTCATACATGTTTTTATTACATGTTTACATGTACATGTAAAGGTTATGGTGTTATTATAGTCAGTGATCCAGGTAATAGTATATAGTGCTATTAAATATTCCTCGTACTTGTTTTTGTAACTATTTCAGGTGAGAATACATGTAGATACATATACTAGTAAATATGTATACATAGAATTAACCTATTTTACACATCTGTGTTCAGGAACGTGGTTAAAGTTATAAATAACCTTATCTTCAGACTGACTTGTTTTACAGAAATACATGTATTTTCGTATGACCTGCATAGATTCCTCATAATGTCAACAACAGAGGTCGTTGCCCTATTTAATCCCATTGATTACAGCATAGCAACCATTTGCAGTTATCCAGTTACTTTCAATTAAATATAACATGTTTTGTTATTTCAAGGGCAATGATCCATATTGTTCTTGTTCAAAACAACAACAAAAACTGTGTCAGATCGGTGCAGAAAAGGTGCAGTCTTATTCTTTGAACTCCATTTTTCAGTACATACATGTATAAAAGACAACAATAAAAAAAAATTGTTTTTTTTTTTAATTAGTGACTTGTCCATCTTGACCATAGTGTTTCTTAGAACATGTTTTTTCTTTTTAAGTTTAAGGCATGCAATAAGCTTAAGGTAATGCAGTTTTACTGCAGAGTATTCTGTATTTATAGAAACCAGTCTAACAGTATCAGTCTTTTTAGTGACTTAAATCTGAGTATTTGAGTAAAATTGTGAAATTTGTCTATACGTCTTGCCTTGGGGAAATGTTTTCTGTAAAGACTATTGCCCTTTGTTATGCTTAATATGGGATATTCATGTACTCGGAAACTCAAAGCTATTTACTTGTGAGACAGGAATTTATATCTATTTTATTGTTTTAAATGATTTTTTATTGTAAAATATATAAAACAGAAATTGATTGAAGGTCAGTGACATACAGTATTTACCCTTTGAAGGAACATAAAACAGGAAGTAAATACTTTTGTCATGCTTGTACATGTTTGTTGGTATAAAATAAAATGTCATAAATATGGTTGGTGAATAGCAGTTCTGGAGTATATTTATAAGTGATTTTTTATGGGTTAAACATTTTTAAATTAAAATAGAAAATGAGATATAATAATTCTACAGGAATGTTTAGAAAAAATTCTTCACAAAATTCAGAAGTCTAGAAATACAACATTTAAGAGTAAATTTAAGTTGAAAGTGCTGTCATAGGTCTCCTGCGACACAATGAATACACACACACTTTTAAATCTTTTATCGTGCATTTTTTGTTCTAGTTGATGTTTCAATAGTACTCTGTATGTATCATACAGTAAATTGTTTTATAATTGCAGTTATTAGAAAGTATTACATGTACATGGACAGTGACAATATACAATTATTGACTTTGACATAAGTTGTAGGTTGACATCTTTTTTTATCAACCCAAAGAAAATTTTTATTTACCAAGCTGTTAGGGAAGGTAAATATATTTCTATGAGGGTTGATAAAAATAGATGTCAACCCATGTTAAAGTCAATAAATGATTTATTATATGAAAACATATATGAATAAATATAATATGAAAGTAATAGTATCCAGGTCAAAGTACATGTAATTCAGATAACAGCATCATACATATTTATTTTTCAACACTGCAAGGGTTCTGGAATGTATTTGTAGGAAACTCCAGGGGGACATAACTTAACAGTGCACTTGGCTCTAGAGCTTCTTCTGGGACCATATTGGGGGGGGGGGGTTCCTAGTGCTCGACCCACACTGAGCAGCCCAGTGCGTCCCCGGGTGGCGGATGGGGGAGACCCTCTCTTTGGGGGGTTGTCAGGTCATAATACGGAAAGCCTGGCCGCGGACCATAGTGGGTAACACGTTTGGAGAGTGCCACGCTCCTTGCACGATAAAGACCCCTTTTGTGGATTTTGAAAAAGAGAAGGCTCATTGTAGCCGCTACAAAAGGCTGAATTTTCTGCCCCTACCAAAAATGCCATACTTTTCCAGTGGCAGTCAAAATTGTATTCCCTGTGACCCATCCCACCCCCATTTTCCGCTGATTTATTGTTTGTTAACTTGTTCCCGTCCTGAATATAGCTGAAATACTGCTTGCTGGACGTAAAGCAGACATGCAATCAATCAATCAATTTGGAGCTTCTTCTATTTTAAGCCCATTTCAAGTTGTTCTCATGCTTCATCATTACTTATGTAAGCATTTGAATCGATGAAAGAATTTGTATAGTTTATAATAATTGTTATTTTCTATTTTCAGTTATGTGCACCTGCTAATACTCCTGCCACACCTCCAAATTTTCCAGATGCATTGCTAGCTTTATCTAAACTATCTACCAGTTCATCACAGTATGCCACATCTCCCAAACAAGTCGCCAATTCACCAAAAGGAATAGAAATGGAAGTTCAGCGATAAATTAGTCATGTTTCCATTACAAGTGAATGAAATAATTTTATCAGAATATTTCGACTGGAGAATATTGGAAAGAACAATATGGGATAACTTTGGATACCAGAATTGGATATCATTAGATTTTTCCTCATCGACTCTCGGTCCTGTTTAAATGTTGTTTATCAAAGTGCTTTATTGTTTTAGTTTTGGGTGTATGTGGCCATTTATTTGACAAGGACTTTTGATCTCTATTATGGCTGTCCTCTGTTAATGGTCCAGAGTTTTGTTGCTTTTGACAGTTGCTGTAGAATATTTTTAGTTTTTTGTTTTGTTTTATGAAATCTACATCATGTCTTTCTATCATCTGTAACAAGTTATGTAGAATTGTTAGTCTAATTAAAACTAAATCCCAACAGTGACGATAATAAAAAGGGGGAAAGAGTGAAAGGTTTACTTTTAATTAGATTTGTGTAGACTCCTGCATCAAGTGCTTTGAATTATGTAACATATTCTGCTATTGCAAGCGATCAAAGATCAACAAACTTTATAGTGGCATTTTTTGTTCTGTTTTTCTCAACTTCATGATAAAAAAACTACACATTTTCTGTAACAAATGTGGCTGTTTTGTTTTTTTCCACATGAAATAAATCATTAATTCTGATACTGCCACATTTTACATTATGTTGTAATAATGATCACCATTTGTTAGCTTTTAGTCAATGATTGTCGTTTTGTAAGATTTTGTTAACATTTTATATTGTCTCCCCTTCATTTTTGTGATGTAACTTCCAAGTATATGTTAAAGGATATGTTACATTATCCATTTTCGAGACCTCCCCCAAGTCCAACTATTTTTACACATTTTGCGTAAATGATGACATTTTGTATATACGTATTTTGTTTTTGTACAGTAAGTGCTGAAAGAGTTTAATCTTGCAGCTCAAGTTCCAGGTATATAAAATTGTTGAATAAAGTCTTACTCAGGAACTTGATAAGAAACATGTCGTTTGTGTCTTTATACTGCCTGGGATTTATTTCATGAATTTTAAACCTATCAAAAAATGCAGCTACTGTTCAGTTTAGTCAGGTTTTGACTTCATGGTTAAAAAAGTCAATTGAAACGTTTGTTGTAAAGATAAGGGAGTATGTATGCTATTTGAATAGTGTTTTTTTAGCTATGTTATGGTGTCAAGTTTTTACTGAGATATGAAGCTAGTGAGCAAGCTGAAAAAAAACAGCCTTCAACATTAAAACTGGTTATCCTGGTCAAGTTAATGTTCGGTCACATATCTTAGACTCCCAACCTTTGAAGATCAGTAGTAGAAAACAAAACTGCTTTAACCACTGGAAGTATTATAATTTAACTATAACATAGATTCAGTATTTCCATAATAACACAAACATATTCTAGTTAAAAAATCCTGCACTATGTTGGATGCACAACTTATTTTAGTCCTTTTAAATTTTTTAAAGCTAAATGATCCAGGAAAACTTTGGTAAAATCCCATTTGTCATCTATTCCAGTACTCGTTCAAATTGGTATTATTTTCTTTCAGAAATGTACATTCTTAGAACAAACGTCATTTTGTAAGCGTCAATTGGGCTTTCATTGTCCTCACTCGTGAACTAGACAAGCAAGTTTGGATTGAAACGCTTTTTGATTACATTTACTGAACAATGATGCTAGTGCTAGTTGGTTAGTTGTTTGTGGATAAATGTATCATTGCATCTAGTTTTTACTAAGGGGAGGAAGCAGGAGTACACGTGGAAATCTCCAATCTCGAGCAGATAAACTTTCAATCCTTATCAATTAAGGAATAAGTCTAGCACACCAGCAATGCTCGAAATGACCTCAAGTTTGACATATGTGATCAATTTTATAACTTAGCCACCGAGGCCCTTAAATATAGTTGGTATTCCAGAAATCTAAATTGTTGAAAACATTGTCTATGAATGCTTTTTGGTCATTCTACTACAAAGTTGTGCAAGTTTCGGAAATTTTTAAGAGAAATAAGCTATTGTCGTCTGTAAACTTTTACAATTCTATGAAACCACTGGGCTAATTGATACTAAACTTAGTCACAAATTAATTTGATGGGCCTTTACAAATTCGGTTTTTATTCTGGCCCGAAAACAAAAAAGACCACCACCGCAGGACTTTCTTTAACATATAATTAGTCTATGGAAAATATTTTTAAAAATGCTTCTTCTCTGAAACCGGTAAACCGATTATTTCAAAAAAATTGTCAGCAATATATTTAAGATGGTCCTCATATCATCGATATTCGAAATGGCAGCCACCATGGGGCTTAGTTAATCATAGGATCCTACATGCACATGAAGAGTTTTTTAGAAGGCTTCTCTAAAACCAGTGAAACAAATAGTTTAAACATTATTCATTAGATGTTCCTCTAAACAGTTTGTTTATGAAAATCAGAAATAAAATGACCTCCACCATTGTACTTAGATTAACGTAGGACCGTGTGAGAAGATGTATGAAAAGGTTTCTACTCTGAAACCGATAAAACAGTTGAAATAACTCTTGTCAGCACTCGATGGTAATTAAGTATGTTTTTGCCAATCGGAATTCAAAATGGTCGCCACAGCAGGACCAAGTTTAACATGGAACCATATTGGACTTACATTTTGTTGAAAAGAGGAGTCTTATTTGAAGCTTTTTCAAATGTCATCTATTATGTATGTTATTATTTATTGGGTAGTTCTCAAAATGGTTATGTTTGTGAATTTGATCAGAAATCCAAGATGGCTACCATTGCATGAATTAACTTATGGGAAAATGTCAAAAATAGCGATATTGATTGGATGGCTCTCAACAAAGATAATGATGTAAGAAAATAATGTGTAGAAAATGTAAATATTAAAAGACCTATTTTAACATTTGTGAAATGTCACTTTCAATGCAAATATAAAGCACTTGAGCGATATACTAGCTCGGGTTAAAATTAAAGGCCGGAGTACCAGGAGAAAACTCCTGACCTTCGGCCGGATAACTGGCAATTCTTATAAATTAAGGCTGGAGCCGTAACAACCCAAAAGCGCTAACATACCGTCGAGTAGCTGGCGTAGATAGCGTAACAATTAGGACAACGCTGTATGTCAATTCGCACGGTAAACACGGCATACGGTCATGTGATATCTTGTTAAAACAAGCTGCATTTTAACTTATTTATATTTTCAATAGACACTGATTTGAAATAATTTATTGTATAAATATAAACTAATTAAATAGTTGAAATTCACCCCATGGACATAAGTTAACTTTTAACCTATAGTTGTGTCGATCAACAACTTCCAATGAACAAATTGATACAAATAACAGCGTAAACAGTGAGGGCGCATAAAAACTTGTATTTAAATCGTTGATTTATATTACCAACGAGACATGTATACCTTTAGGTCACAAAATGGGACGATTCAGCATACAGTTGGCTCACTATTGGTTAATAAACTCGATCAAATATTTTTACTATATGAAATGGGGTTACGATGACCTATTTACTCGAATTCCACAGCAACTTATTTTTTACCTGAATTTATGTTCAGAAGTTTGAATAAAAGATAGCGTTGACTATTGTTTGCGTTATAAAACTAAGAATCGCGGTGACATAAGAACCCACATTATAACCTGAAAACATGGCCCACAACTAGAGGTCATTTTCTGTCTAACTTCAGGGAACGCTCTGTGCACCGCCACCGCAGCAGGTAAAGTAGGCCCACTGCAGCGGTTACAATTCACCTTCCCTAATACTCCATACTTTTCCAGTTGCAGTCAAATTTTGTTTCCTTCGGTCTACCTTTGGAACAACTCTTTTACCCGTGGATTGTTTATAAACTTGTTCAAATCATAAATACAGCTAAAATATTGCTCGCTGGACGTTATTCAATGCCGGGGATTTATATAGAAAGTGTATACTTTTTTCTGATAAATTTTATCACATAATTCTTTTCTAGATTGTTAATGGCAACTTAATTTAGTTTGTTATATTTATGTCTTTGGAAAAGTTAACCTACAGCTGAACTATACTCCGCCAGTATAATATTGTTGTTCGATTTTATATATGTTCATTCATTGATTGATACATTATTGCTAAACGTCTAAAAAGTCGGATTTGATTATATACAATATTAATCTGCATCTAAGATACAATCTATTTAGTCTTCCATATACGTATATAAATGCAATATAGATATACAAAATCATATAAAATGTTCACTGGTTCGGGTAAATTATATAAAATCATACGTTGTTTTATTTTATATTAGTTATTTTGAAAAATCATAGTTTGTAGTCTGATTAATATTTAATATTTTTATTTCATTTATTTTAAAATGCTAGTAGAAAGGTATTTTAAAAGCGATCTTCATAATACAATCAAATCATTCGCATGATGTTTTATTTATATGCATGAAACTGCGCATGACAATATTTCACAAATTACATGTTCACAATTATGAAACCAGTCCGTTCCAATATGCTTGAACTATATTAGGATCTAGATACTAACCCTAATGGTTTCGCGATAGGAACAGTTAAAAGATTATCTCTGAAGGTTAAAATTCATAACGCATAAAGATAAACTTTGCAAGCAAATAGGTCAACTTTAAATTTGGTCTCGAAAGTCAAATGATGGCATAAACCACCTCTATAGCAAGAGTAGCTGAAACTATCGGTAATTACCAGCATGATTTATAACACAATGAAATTAAAAAGCTCAATGGTTATACAAAGGATAAAAAAAGAGAAAAAGATTTTCAATCCTTTCTGACCGGACTTGACATTTTCACTCTCAGACAAACAACATTATGCCAGTAACAATAAAGCGACCGTTATACTTTCACGAAAAGTCCTGGTATGTTCAAATACTTTTCGTTTTTCCCAAGATAAAGTTGATGGCTCCCAATTGTGCTCCCAGTGGACAAAATATGGATTCAAAATTGCTGGAAATCGTCCTAAATACCTGTATAACTGACTGGACGTTAAGCAACTTTTCGATCAATCAAGTTACTTAAACACATAAAATCTAACCATGCATGTTCATCTACATCATGTACATGTTATAACTGCCCCTGAAGTCATGGACTCTCATGTCTATAGTACCATTCAAAAAAGTAACGATATACGTAATAATAATATTAATAACACGTAACACTAGACGTGTTTGAAAATAATAGTTCCCAATATGTTATCGTTGTTTGTGTGTTTTGTTTGTTTGGTTTTGTTGTTGTTTTGTTGTTTTTTTTTTGTATGGTTCTTTTTGTTGGTTATCATTTACTTTCTGTTTGTGATTGTCAGCTCAATTGTGAGCGACTTGATTGACAATATAGTAATTTTTTCTTGTGTATAACCCACTCCAGAGTACGTTAATGCTGTACAAATGAGTAGCTTATAACATACCAGACGAGGTCTTTATTTAAGGACTGATCGCTATAATTTTGAGTTCACGCGGAAATAAACTAAATATTATTGTACACACTATGCAATTCGCGATTCAATCTGTATTATTTATAAAACGAATCAATCTTTTTCATTTGATAATTCAACATTTTTCCATTTTAAAAATAAAACATTTCAAAGAGGAAAAGGAAGTGGTATAATTAAACATTTTCCCATTTAGAGCTAATCGTTACCATGACAACTGCAACTGTGTTCATCATTATTATGGAAGTTAGTTCGTACTAGGTGATTGTATGGCAATATTTATAAGCAACTGCTGTAAAAACTAATTAGTATAGAAACGCCAGACAATAATAGATAAAGGGAGCCTACCTTTTGACAAAAATTATATATTCGAGTACATTCGTTTCCATTTGCTTGATAGTACCACATATTGGGAACTTTACATGGAAAATGTTGAATACTGTTTCAGCCTACATAAAGTGCAACGTACAATATGAGAAGATATAGTACGAGTCTCGGTATTGTACTGAAAAAACGTATAGGACTAGAATAATATCTTCTCATATTCAACGTTGTGTTGTATGAACAAATAACAAAGGAAGGAAGTCGACCGATCAACACGAGCTCAAAGTAAAGGGACGATTACAAAGCCGGATTTAGACAAACATGACCAAAAATCCCCTAAAACACAAAAATAGAAACTGAATACATGAACCCAATAAAACCATGTGTGTGTCGAGCTTTAAGACGCGTGAGCAGCGCCTGTCCCTAATTAGACACCCGTCGATTTACTCATGGTGACGGCAATATAACTTATGAAGAGATAACAACAAACCCTTGTTTCAGTAGCTTAGGAGTCATCATAAGTGAGCAAGAAAACCGGAATACAGATAACAGGATATAGCATAACGTATAAGTTGGGAAATGTTCACACCATAGGACGGATCTTTTGGAATGTTGCTATCGAAGTTGACAATTGAAAAGGTAAAGTCATTACGTTTGTTATGAGTCTTGTTTGTAGTTTGTACATTGGCTGATCATGAAATTTCTTGATATCACGAATACATGGTTTCAAAATAATGAACTACAATCTAAACACGGACTGATTAATGAGATATTCGGAACATCATTCCTAAATTCCGGAGTACTCGATTAGTGAACTTAAAGACATCGTGTAATTTTTTTTGCTAAACTTTGGTTCTGCATTTGTCGTGTTGATGGATTAAACACGTCGTCTTTCCGTGATTAATTTTAGCCGAGTTTGTTGCACATAGTATGGTGAATTCCGGGGTGGTTTGGTCACGTAATAAATCTTGTTAGCGCTCTTGTAGATTCTGTCTTCTTCATCTGACGTTATGAACCTGTATTCAAAGCTCAACACAAATGTCCTAATATTTCTTTATATAATAAACTTATGTCGACCAACGTGAGCTTATAGTTGTTTACAAACAAACCGTTGATGCGTGCCACGTGACCACTCTTTAAGTAAAACGAAAAACTTGGTATAGTTGATTAAAATACTGAATACATTTCATGTACAACGTACTGTAAAGATCATTCACGGCTATGACATATTACGGGTCAAGCGTACTAATAGAGTATTTTCTTTAAGTTACTCTAACTAGGACGTTGTCAAAGAACTAGGTCACTTTAATAGTCAAGCTGCTCTGATCGAGAGTCAATATCAAACGGTCAAATAGATAAGTAAACACGTGTCATTACCATGAACTAACGATAATTTGGTCGATATGTTATGTCAAAAGAGAAATAGAAACACGTTTACCATAAGTCGATTCGCTTCTTTCTTCTTGAAGGAGCCAATTTAATTTAGTTAAAAAAATTTGTACAACATCAAGCCTCTTGCTTCTGTAATCGTATTTTTGTAGATCTACCGGCCTAAACCATTAATCACTAGTGTTTGATATCCGTAAACAGTGTAATTCAAAGTATTATTGGTTGTTTGTTCGGTAAGTTTTGTAAACATATCACACTCTTCTCCGTTATTAGAAGGAAAATTGAAATATGGTATTTCGGAAAAAAAAATTTTTGCCCGATAAAAGTAGTTTGTCAGTGCCAGATCTTGAAGACATAGACGTGTTATTATGCTCAAATAAAACTCATGAAAGTCGGCTACAACGTAACAAACCTAAATAACGTCCATCTAGTATATATGAATTTATTTATTTAAAGCACAGTTATACCCCTTGAGGGGTTGAAGGCATACATAAACAAAAATTAACAAATTATAAAGAAGAACCATGCAATCTTCAAGTCCACTTTCCTCGGTATTAAAGACTTTTGAATAAATGGAACAACAAACTGCAAATGACTCCAAGAAGACATTATATTTATATATTTATTTATATCATTTTCATAACTATTTTTAACATTGCAGTTGAGGTTTTTTGTATGTATCTGTGTAATTATAAATACATTATATTATTGAATTTTAAAAAATAATGTATTCTATTGTTTTTGAATTATTTGTTTTCTTTTTTGTTTACGATTAAATGTTCTGGTGTATTTAATTTTAAATAAAGTATACTACTATAAAACTTACTAATTAAAAGTTCACCAATGCAAAACTTGAAGAGAAAAATTTACTTGGTAAAACCTCCAGGGAATAAATACACCAGTGTAAAACATACAGAGAATAAATAAACTATTGTAAAACTTCTGGGGAATAATTACACTAGAGTAAAGCTTCCAGGAACAAATACAGTAGGATTTTCATTTCAAAAACGTGTTTCCTTACACAAATTTACTTGAGGATATATCGCGCTCCACCAAACACTGGTGTCTTTCCAGGAATATTGGCTGATTATTTTTAGTCAAGGGGCAAACGAAATTTCTTAACCTTTATGTCAGTTTTTCCTTTGAAACGGATAAAAATATAGCTAAAAGACGTCTGAGAAATGCATGAATACTCACATCTCAAGATTGCATGATTCAGTACACGATTATTAATCACAATGATATACACTGCATTTGATAGAAAACACAATAATAGCATAGACGTAGCAAGCGGTACGACCGGTACGGTTCCGACCGTACCACATTAAATTCCAGTTACGGAAAACCTTACCAGTTTTTTGTAAATTGAAAAAAAGATAGAATTTCATTACTTTTACTCTTTAATTTGTGAAACGTTCAACATAAATCGATTTCTTAAAAATAACTTTCAATATCAAACAGCAACCATTACGATCTCGAGTGCCAAATAATAGCACTTGGAAACCCTTATCTATATTTCACACCGATCAACCAACTTATATCATTTTGGTGAGAAGTATGACACGATGAAAAAAGATATAAACAAGTTAAGACCTATACGTATACAGATGACTTTTTCCAAATCGCTACGTTAAAAACTCACTGTATAAAATATATTGTAGTAAAAAATTATTTAGCATATATTTGTCCATCAACATATTCAATCGTTTTAATTACTTTTTTTCATTTGTTATCTGAAAATATGTTCCAAAGGTACTGGAATCACAAATTTTAACAAAAAATGCAAAATTTACTCTTCTGCACAATATTTTTTCTGTATCCAGTATTTTTGTTCAAAAGGGCATTTATCCAACTTTTTTCTGATCGCAAAATTATTCTTCCAATTGTAATTTATTAGGAGTTTGAATCATTTTTCTTTACGCGTTTACTGAAAAAATGATACGGAAAAAATCAGTTCATCTTTTTATAATGACACGATAAATAAAAGTAAATTGACATATTTCTTAATTGATTAGTTTTATACTTCCACATGGGGCATTTCAATGACTTTTTACAACTTATGTCTGTATATCGTTAAATATTATACAAAAAGTCTACAATTGTTAATACAATAGGACTATGATGTATACATTCTTGACACAAATCACTAGACACGGAAAAAGGTAACAAGCAGCGGAGCAGCTTTGTAATTCATCTTAAAACCATAGTGAGGAATTAAACATAGAGTAAATAATCCCAGAGCAGGGCTTAAGCGGAAATCTGTGTTAAATGTCGATAACGCTCTACATATGAGTTCTCACCTATCAACAAATAACACATAACGAACAAGATTTTGTATAAATATTTCCTACTTGTACAAATATTTCCTACTATGTCGACATTAAATAGTATAAAACGGATCCATCTACTTGGTAGGTCATTATATTGATGTCAAACATTTTTTTACAAATTATAAGGTATGAATTTAGGCAAACATTATCAAATGTGCTGCCTACAATCAGGAACCTATATACTAGTCCAGTTACAATTTATAATAAAGACGAAGAGCGAGAAATTTAAGGTTAATTAGCGTACAAAAATGAGAGAGTTAGAACTAATACATCATATATAACTGTAACACGAATAATGCCTATGTCTAATAATTTTTAACATTATCGGATGCAAATATTTTGAGAATTCCCCAGTAATCTTTTACATAAAAACAGAAAAGGAAAACGTGTAAGACATGTAGTTACTAAAGACAATATTATATCATTCGAACAGACCACGAGATTTACCTTCATTGACCGAGTTATACACAATTTTCATCGCGTATTACGCCTGTATAGACACCTGAAGGTACACAGAAAAGAATCTACGAATCTGGTTAGAGAATACTTACACATATGTACACTGTTTTATTGCAAAATTATTTATCTTTATGGTTTAATTACCCGTATTCTTTCATTGTTAATTCTAATGAATGAATAATAAATAATGATAAACAATAAAACAAACAAAAATCAAAACACCCTGCCTTTAACGATGTCGTATAATATTGTCTTTATTTTTATGTCAACGCCCCAAATGCGAAGACCACCTTCGCCTTTAGACGTGGCATACAAATTCAGTTTGCAGAAAGTACGAACGTCGACATTAATTTTGTTACTCTTTTGTGTTTTCTTCAATCACAATATTTTGATATGGTGATTTGTGCAAACTAATAGTACGTTATAGGCTGTTATCCAACAGAACCGTACTTCTTGTTGGCTGATGTGCATTACAATGATTTTAGTATAACGTTTAACCCCTTCTGGAAATTGGAACGGTTTGATATTTGGCGATTCCTACTAATAGGCAGTAAGTTCTGCACAAATCGCACTGTCGACTTCCTGCTTGCAGCTTATACGTATTGAACAATTTCGTCAAACGTTTCTCGTGTTTCTTTTATCGTACTGGTTTGGTACGACGACTTATTCGTGCTAAACAACAAAAAGAAATTTCGTTTGTACGGTTTATTAAATTGTTTGTACGATTTATTAATCCGTTTGTACGGTTTATTAAATCGTTTGTACGGTTTATTAAATCGTTTGTACGATTTTTTAATCCGTTTGTACGGTTTATTAAATCGTTTGTACGGTTTATTAATTCGTTTGAATTTGGGGGGGGGGGGTCAAATTTCGAAGTTAATTAAATATCCCGGACACGAAGCAGTCACTCAAAAGGCAATGATGTGTCCTTGGAGGTCAAATTTTAAATTTAAAACACCTATGGCATGCGACACAACGATAAGTGCCCACATGCCAAATATCAAAAAGCCTAAAAGAATAAAAAGTTATATCCCGGACAAGATTTGTAATGGCTGCACGGACGGACACACAACAATATGTCGACCTTCTTTTGCCTCTTTTTCTAAAAACCCAATATAAACCTCATAAAAATGAAAAGTGGATTGTAGCACTAGATAAAGCTATATTACATATCCTAAACGTGTATTAGTGTCAAATAAATTTGGCTAAACAATATCAACCTTAAAGGAGAAGAAAAGAAAAAAAGAAGATGTAAATTACCAGACAAAAACAATATGTCACTCATTCATTTATCTTCGTTTGGTATAGATAATAAAATAAGAGTTGCATACAAATACAAAGTATACCTCGAAAGCTTTTCTGCAAATGTGTGTCGCAATTTGTTCATTTCATATTTTATGCACAGTAATCAAAATAAATTTTCCCCATCCTCTTCTTCATGCTTGATATTGACAAGAAAATAAAAAAATTACATATATTATTACGTTACGAACTCTTAAAGTGCATACTTATTCAATCGGTTAGCATAATTTAATAGCTTATACAAATTCATATTTCTTGTTTTAATCATATCATTGAACTGATTTACATCGTATGGTAATTTCTCTGACAGTGCAATTAAACTCAAATTAATATTGTCAATGCATTATGTTAAAGATACATTTTTGGCACCAAGCAAAAGCTAAATGAATATTCTTTATATTTAAACGGCCGATTTGAAATAAAATTAATCATAAAAGGTCATTTTAGCATTTAAATAACTATATATTCATTTTTTCGTTTAATTTATAAGATAAGTTGGACAAAAATAAAAGCAAGAGATTAAATGACTGAATATATCTATTGCGAAATCTATGCTAAATCGTGTTTTCATATATTTTATTCGCTACAGTAAATTTAAAACATAAAAAAATTGGAAACACTGACCTACGTTTTCATCGCTTCTAACATGTTTATATCTTTTTTCATCGTGTCATATTACTTCTCACCAAATGATACAAGTCGATTGATCGGTGTGTATTTAAACATTCACGGTCAACCTTTAAACGACCCTACCACTATTTTAACCGCCGTACCACTATTTTTTCTGCGTGATACGCCTATGAATTAAAGAAGCGGCAAAATATGTGAAGATATGATTAAATTTTGAATATTTTAAAAAGAGTAACTTTTCGTGAAATTTCGAAAACTCGAAAGGTACTGCTATGCAATGGTTGAAATAGTTTTACAACTTAATAAATGTACATGTATAAATATGTACTATAATATTCCTAGAAGATGGTCAACATTTACTTTTGAATTGTCAAACCAATAAACAAATATATGTTGTGTATAATATGTGACATTGTATAAAAATAGCATGCGAAGGTATTAGGTAAACCAACACACAATATTCTGTGTGTGAAACAGGTAATAATGGTACTGAACCTTTATTCCATAATGCGGTAACTAGCAATCAAATTGATTTTTGTATATTTTTTTTTCCTTTTTTTTGTTCGAGCAATTTACTATATGTTTTGTTAACAAAGAACATTTCAGTAATCATGACCAAGTTTCATTCAGCACCCAGAGAAGATGAGAGTACACGATGGGCGAATGGAGGGTGCGGGCTTTAGTCACCCCTTGCACAAAAACGTGAAGAAGTTAAGTTAGATTGCTGTATCAGCCTGATAGTAAACAGATGATGAGGTGCTAAATATGTCTTTTCTTTCTCACTTTGTAATGTACCCAAAGAATATATCTGGTAAAAATATACGTCCCTAAAAATGTCTTCTTAAAAAGTCCGAGCACATGAAAGACAAAGGTTATAACAAAATCCGAGGCAAAATAATCTTATCCGATCCCTTTTTTTGAACATGTCTGTTTTAATGACAAGTTTTTTAATATAATTGGATCCTAACACAGAAAATAAAATATCGACGTTTTCGGAATTCTTTTTCATTCGAACTTTAGCTCAAACTCGTGGTCATACTGGAAGTGTAACTCGAATCGAACTAGAAATTTAACTGCAAGTACATCTCGAACTCTAACTCTTAACTCGATGATCCAACAAACCACACACCTCGACACATCATCTTGTGTATTTACATCTTGCACTAGATTCACATTTTGGACTTATTTTGTAAAGAGTACAGTAGCAACTCTCAGTCACATCACCGAGACAAATTATATTTAATACAACCCTGCATAATTTTGTTTTGGTTTACACAATGCCAACATGTATTGTACGTTTGAAATTTAATAGCAGTACGCTGCATGCATTGCGCAGTATCATTCGACCAAATTACGGAGGGCTGTTATTAATTATTACAATAGAAAGTGATCAAATCAGGCAAAATTAACCCAAATCGCGGACATAATAGAGAGATCAAGGCAAGGTTACCAATAGTAAACCAACATTTGCAAAGATGTAATTAAATTCTTGATTCCCGATCCCCAGGAATTAGTTTAAGGGTTGGGAGCGATGGGTCTAGGTCTAGGCAGAGCGCTAGCGGCGGGGGGGGGGGGGGGGTTGTCTTTCTTTAAAAGCATTTATCCTTTTTAAAAGGTTTCACCTGCTTTTCTGAATTATGGATATTTAATCCCAATTCCTTACAGATACTATTAACACAGGCGTACCATTTATATGCTCCCACATTGTTGACAGGCGCGTAGCTCCCATACAAGCAAAAAATCATTTGCTTGCACGTCAGATTGTCAACTGTGACATCTTTGTTTTATATGAGATCCATTTGTAAAGCATATATGCTATACATAAAAAAAGGTAAATAACGTTCGTTTTTGTCATTTAATTATGTATAGATTAAACTCTTTAAAACCCCAAATGCAGGAGCTTTCTTAGCGCTTTGCCACGCCCTGGTCCCCCAACAAATGCTCAGCCCTGGACCCGCTAGGGACCTAAGGCGGCCCCCAGACCCCTCGCCTAATTAAATTTGCTTGCACATGGCACAAGGGTCAGCTACGCCCCTGGTTGAGGTTTATGCTTCTTTAACTAGAGGATTTACATTTTCTGTGTTGATTTGATATTAAATATAACAAACTTTTACATTGAATAAAGGATATAAGAGAATATCTTCCAAGTTTAGTTTTGCTTGGATATTACAAGCAGTTCTTTTTAGACCCAACACAGGTTTACAAAATCTATTATGTATTTTTCATAGGCAGATTTGTCTTCAAGGGAAAGTATATCACATTTAATCAACTATTATGTTTAAATCTTTCCAGATATTTAAATGTAGGTAAATAAGTATCCATATACCAAATTTCACAATTGTATAATAATATGGGTCAGACCAATATATCAAATAATTTACAAGTTAGATTCACTGGCAGAGCTTGAAAATTTTGGAAACGACTTTTAAGAAAACAACGTACCTATAAACCCTTCTTAATTAATTCTTGTATCGATCTTTTTACATTTCCTTTTTAGTCAATAGCATTCCCTAGAAAATTACATTATTTAACTTCATCCATAGGATGATTCATATAATAGTAAAGAATAGGAGTGGCCGTAGAAGTATTTTGAAAGGTTGTAGAAAAGAAAGTAACGGGAAAAAAAGTCACGGAAAAAAGTCACCGATAAAAAATCACTGGAAAGAAAGTCATGGATAAAAGGCACAGGAAAGAAAGTCACCGATAAAAGGCATAGGAAAGAAAGTCACGGATAAAAGGCACAGGAAAGAAAACCAAGATAAAAGGTACAGGAAAGAAAATCACGGATAAAAAGTAACAGGGACGAAATTCACAAGAAAAATGTCATAGGAAAAAAAGTCAAAATTAATAATTAGACTTGGTATTGAATGAGGTTTTTTAGGTTTTCACATTCACTTGATGACTGCGCTGTTTGCTAGGTTTATGTTCTTGTATATAGTAAAATGGATATTTAAAGACAATCAATATTTAATATTTCATAACTAATTAACAAAATGTCATCATACATATAAAAAGAAAGAAATACATAAGCGATTAGTAGTGCAGTAATTTGTCGCACATGTTTATTTTTCGTGATTTTTCACTACATATTATTTAATAAATAAATCACACTGTTAAAGCAGCACAAAAAGAACCGTCAACAGTAATATGTGTTTTTTTTTCTAAATTATTTTCTAGATTTAATGAACTTGAAATAAAATGTTAAGTAATGGTATTAAATAAGTAATACTTACGTATATAAAGTAATAAATAAGTATTACATAAGTATTTCCGTTTACCCGTTAAATGGTCAAACCTTTTGTTTTTAATATTTACAGTTTATTGCCAGTCAAAGCAGTACTGTTCCAAGCTATTCAATGCATTTTAAATCCACTATGGCCATTGGATAGACTGACAAGGTCAGCGGATAGTGGATTTTGCCCAGGGGTCTAGACCGCTTTACATAGTGCAGGCGATTTGGTGCCGCAGTGTCACAACGGTGATTTCGAATCCCGCTGAGGGTAAGCAAAAACGTAGACAGTGTTAAAAATCTAATTCTAACAGTGTTGGGATTGATTTGTAGACGTATATATAAATTTTTGATATTAACACTGTATTTTTGATGTTTCAGAAATCCGCTGGATATATATATTATATGGTTGTCACTATACTTAGGGTGCTGAGGGATCCAAAATATTTTGTTGTTCATATTACTGTTGGGTCATAAAAATTTTAGTATTCTACCTGTGTATTACGTTCGTTCAATCCATCAGGTTCTAGCGTTTTTAAAAGATGTATCCAAAATGTTTCTCGAAGTCTCCTGGTTGATGTATTCCACTTTGGGTTTTGATCAATAATTTGGAATTTTACAGTATCAAAAGCGTGGCCTGTACTTTTAAGGTGGCGAGTTAGTGGACAATTTCTTTCGAAGCACAACAACCAACGAAAGCTTTACAATATACTCCAATTGTTCCTGTATATCCAGCAATTGTACATGTATTTACATAATGAACTGTGGAATTTGTAACATCCAGTATGTTGGAGAAACAGAGACAGCTTTCAATATGCGACTTAACAACCATGCTCCTTTTTCACGAAAAACAGAAATTGATGGATATATTATAGGATTGAACACCGTTTTCAATGGATTTATCGGTATATCAACAGGACCAACTCACTCACAAATAAAAGCCCGGTATATCAACAGGATCAACTCACTCACAAACAAATAAAAGTCCGAAGGACTTTAATGATATGTTTGTGAGTGAGTTTGACCTGTTGATATACCGGTAAATCCATTGAACACGGGGTTCAATCCTTATAATTCTATAAAACTGCATTCAGAATATAATTTTCCTATTAAGGTATTTTCAATTCCATGTTTCTTGTGTATTTTGGTAGCAGGTATTGTCGACCAGACGTATGAATATTTTGTTGATTTTTTCGTACCAAATGTTATTAATAAACCATCTTCTGATTTTAATCAAAGTGCAGACTGCACCGAAGGAAAGGTTGCTTTGAAAGTATGAAATGAGAATCCTGCCTCATGTTTGACAGGCAATAAAACAAACCAATGTAAAATAAATCAGGTAAATTTAAAAACATATTAGATATAAATTAAAAAGACTAGAAAAAACTTTGCAATCCTCATAATTTATTGCCCCAGCTTCCCTGTGTCTTGAATGGCAATGTCCAGGGCTTTGCTGTTGGAAACTCCAAAAATCGTTGTGCTCAAACTGTAAATATCAAGTGCACAATTCTACTATATGACAAAGGATTCTGCAAAAGTTTTATCAAATCCCACTCAGTGGTGCAAGTAGTTGTGGATAAGAGATAGGTATCCCCTACATCAAAGAATGGCAAGTCAATGTTTGCTATCATGGGAAATCCTAAATATCATTCGAAATAAAAATATGAAATATCAGGTGTACAATAGAACTATGTGACAAAGAGTCCATCAAAACTGCATCAAAATCCATTCAGTGCAATGATACAATTGAAGATGTTTCTATCATAACTTTTATAAATACATAATAAATAAGCCAAAATTGCTGCTGCCCATTTCAGACATAAAAATCGCACCTGTTATATGGTTGGAATATAACTTCAAATACATGTACATATATATAAATATCTCCCTATAAATGTAAATGATGGCATAAGCTTCTAAAATATTCAGAACTAAAATAGTTTATTTCTGTAATACTCCAGGGCTTCAGTTGCCGAGTGGTTAAGGTAGTATTCATCTCCTATTGATCGAATGTCTGTCAGCACTTTTTTTAATCTTACTGCTGCCATGGTGTGCTCAACTTAAAATCTTGATTGACAATTATTAAAAGACTCCTACAAACTGGCTTCCTCTACCCATCTGGCTTTCTCCTCCAATAAAAACAGGACGCCAAAATATAGTTGAAAAATTGCTGAAAGTGGCATTAAACAATTACAACACAGGGATATGTGCAAATCGATTTACATGTGCTTTCGAATGATACTGGATCGATTTTGTTATATCGAGTCCCACACACTATAACAAGATCGACTGTATGAGGCAACATCTTTATAATCAGAATTTGTTTTAAATTTAAACAGTGTGTTAATAGCTTATACTAAAAGACACAATCACATTGAGTGCTTTTCTGCAGGCATTTTTAAAATTAATATTCAATATGCGATATTATAACATGTTATTACAAAAATCCAATAAAAAAACTTTCCACTGTACATATTCCATACTATGCTTGTTGTTTACATGTACTTGACTTTTGCTACGCAATCTGACACCATTTGTTTTCAACAAGTGTCTTACAATGTTTATAAAAGATCGCCAGCTTTCGTGACGTTCTACGGTGTTCGCGCCGTAACCGCAAACGTCATTACCCCCCCCCCCCCCGAGTTTTCAAATGGACAATAATCGCTTGCTCCAAGTTACACCCTTTCTAATTTTGGTCAAAATTTACCTTGGAAAATAGCTCGAGCAAATTAAAAAACAGCATTTCAAAACGCTGAACAAATGTAAAAAAATAATTGCTGATTTCAATTTGCACCTTTTTGGATCTACATATTAAGGAACATAAGATCGACCATACGCGCTAAGAGGATTTATTTTTCACTCAAAAAACTTCTGCTAAAACACACTGACTTGATCACATCTTCCTTTGTTTTAAGGAACATATAAAATGAAGAAAAAATATGTCGTTTTGACTTTCGTTTAATTAGATACTTAAAGCATAAAAATGCAACATCGTCTGAAACGACGGCAATTTCGTGAGGTAAACATTGAAAGAAAATTGGTACGTTTTTTGGCTTGTTACGATGGGTGTGGACCAATTTCGACTCGTGTATTAATATTAATGGTTCAGCATGAATTACCAATTATAAAAATTAATCAAAAGGACGGGAAACAAATTGTCAGCTTTTACTAGGGAATAATGTAGCGACATGGTGATCACCGATGTCGAACAATCTATTCTCGTGTCACAAACACCAAAATATCTTTTTCAATATATTTTTATTATTAAGAAATTGTTATATTTAATTTAAATACTTGTACTTCTACATGCCATTCTCCCAACCTAAATTTTTATAGATGGCGCCTCTCTGCAAATCTGTACATTGACAAAGCACACACTTTTGTGTTGATTTTCATTTAATTAAACACGTAAAAATAGAAGGCAAAACCGTATGAAACGACGACCACACGATCGCACAAAATAATCATTAAATCACAATAACGTCGTCAAATATTATTAGACTGGTGTCACTGTCAATACTACATTTGACGGTTCAGTGAACAGCTATCGCGAGGATTGCCAAATATCGCGTTGATTTCCAAAACCAAAAGGTGTAACGAGTCTAGCTGTCTCTCGCGGATGAACATGGAATATTAGTTTAAATCGTAATATTAGTTATCAGTTATACAGTAAATGAGACAATACGAAAGGACATGTATAGAAAAGTTGTTCAAGATAAATGTGGGGCACCGATTCATGTAATTGATAGATTCCTCAAATGTGACCTATATTTTACGAGCGTAAGGTTTTATTACACGCCGGTCGCAGTAGTTTCTATGTATTTGAGCGTTAGCAAGGGGAAAGTTTGCTACGCAACCTTCACAATAAAAAAACAACTTAAATCTTTGAATTTATTTTCTTCATCGATCACAAGAATAGTTTTAAATTTAACGATTAATTATCGTACAAATAATTTGTAATCGCCGCCATCTTTGTTTACATTGGTTACACTAAAAATAGTTCGGTCAACGTCATTTATCCAAAAATAAATTGAGTCAACTTCATTTATCAAAATATAAATATCGTTAAACACCTCAACGGGAAGTAATCTCGACCAATCAAATAAATGCATTTCTAAAATATTCAAATTAACAAGTCTGGAAGATTATGCAACGATACAAATGACGGCGTTTCTTGTCAAATTTTTAGACACAGACCGACCAACACACGGCCTTAGTCATTGAGCGTCAATATAAATAAATAACTCAAAACTTCCATACATACCACCAACCATCCCCCACCCGGGGACGCGCTTTTACTTGGCTTTGCTAAAATATTCCAACAAAATGTTATCAAAATTACCAAGGTGACAAATTCATTACGCCAGACGCGCGTTTCGTCTATTCAAGATTCATCAGTGGCGTTTAAAGATATTCTTCATTGGGATATGGAATAATGCAAGTCCACTGGGATCGTGTAAACACACAATACCGGCAGTTCAAAATATTATATAGTCTAAAGAAAGCTGCCCATTATAATTTATAATATTTATTATTCAAGGGACTTAGACTTTTAAATTTTTAAAACTTGATAGCACGTTGCTACATTTATATAAGAAGTATTCCGATTGGTAGACGATTATGTCACACGCAATCTGATTGGTTATAACTTTATTGAATTTCGAATCTCGAATGAGCCTACTGGGCTTTCGTACAAATGCGACCTTGAAATTTGATGGATTTCCGCCCCAAAATCGACAAGTTTCCGATAAATCTATACCCCCCCCCCCCCCAAGTTTCATGGCAATTAAATTGAAACTTTCCGAGTTTTGGCCAGATGATTTTTTTTTTACAAAATGTCTCAACAGTTTTGGCAACTGTGACCTTGAAATTTGACAGATTTCCCAAAATCGATAATCTTATTACTAACCTGATAAATAACAATATCGCAAAGTTTCATTCAAAACGGATGTTAACTTTTCGAGTCGTCACCCAGAAACCAAATTTGGACGGACGGGAAGACCACTATATACCCGGTCTCTGTGACACGAGGGGATATAATACAACATAGAGGACCATCAAACTATATGCTTTTAATTTTTGTTTCTACTTTAACATAGGACCCTATTGGAAAAAGTTTTAAAAGGCTTCTTTCTGAAAAAGATGTTCCAAAAAGTTCAAGTCCTGCAGTGGCTGCCATATTGGTTTTCCCATCAGAATACAAAACAAACTTTGAAAAGGTCCACTCAGTAATGATTGCGACAACGGTTGGTTTTAATTATCCCAGTGATTTCAGATGCCGATAGACGCAAAGTGACAACACAAGCTCACATGACCCTTTGGATCAAGTAGGTGACCGAATTAAATAATGGTTTAGATACAACTGAAAAAGTGTTGTAGCACCCCAAACAAAAATCAAAGTGCAGACTGCACCGAAGGAAAGGTTGCTTCGCAATTATGAAATGAGATTCCTGCCTCATGCTTGACAGGCAATAAAACAAACCAATGTAAAATAAATCAGGTAAATTTATTAGAAACATATTAGATATAATTTTAAAAGACTAGAAAAAAACTTTGCAATCCTCAGAATTGATAGCCCCAACTCCCCTATGTCTTGAATGGCAATGTCCAGGGCTTTGCTGTTGGAAACTCCAAAAATCGTTTTGCTCAAACTGTAAATAATCAGGTGCACAATTCCACCATATGACAAAGGATTCTACAAAAGTTTCATCAAATCCCACTCAGTGGTGCAAGTAGTTGTGGATAAGAGATAGAATCAAAGAATGGCAAGTCAAAGTTTGCTATGGAAAATCCTAAATATCATTCCAATCAAAATTTAAAATATCAGGTGTACAATAGCACTATGTGACAAAGAGTCCATACAAAATCCATTCAGTGCAACAATACAATTGAAGATGCTTCTATCATGAATTTTATAAATACATTAATAAATAAGACAAAATTGCTGCTGCCCATTTCCGACATAAAAATCGCACCTGTTATATGGTTGGAATATAACTTGCATCAAATACATGTACATATATGTAAATGTCTCCCTATAAATGTAAGTGATGGCATAAGCTTCTAAAATATTCAAATCTAAAATAATTTATTTCTGTAATACTCCATTGCTTCAGTTGCCGAGTGGTTAAGGTAGTATTCATCTACTATTGATCGAATGCCTGTCAGCACTTGTTTGAATCTTATTGCTGCCAGGGTGTGCTCAACTTCAATCTTGATTGACAATTATTAAGACTCCTAAAATCTGGCTTTCTCCTTCAATAAAAACAGGACGCCCAAATATAGTTGAAAAATTGCTGAAAGTGGTATTTAACAATTACAACACAGGGATCTGTGCATGACGATTTACATGTGCTTTCGAATGATACTGGGTCGATTTTGTTATTTCGAGTCCCACACACTATAACAAGATCGACCCAGTATTATTCAAAAGCGCACGTAAATCAATTTCTATAAATCCCCCGGATTCAAACAAACAAAAACGACTGTATGAGGCAACATATATCTTTATAATCAGAATGCATGTCAACTAGTTTGTTTTAATTTAAACAGTGTGTTAATAGCTTATTCTTAAAATTAATATTCAATATGCGATATTGTAAATTTTTATTACAAAAAATCCAATAAAAAAATTTCCTCTGTACATATTCCATACTATGCTTATTGTTTACATGTTCTTGACTTTTGCTACGCAATCTGACACTTTTTGTTTTCTTACGATGTTTGCAAAAGCTAGATCGCCAGCTTTCGTGACGTTCTATGGCAATTGCGCCTAAACCGCAAACCACTTTACACCAAGGTTTTCAAATGGACAATAATCGCTTGCTCCAAGTTACATCCATTCTAATTTTGGTCAAAATTAACCTTGGAAAATCGCTCTATCAAATTAAAAAAAAAGCATTTCAAAACGCTGAACACATGTTAAAAAATAATTGCTGTTTTCAATTTGCACCTTTTTGGATCTACATAAGGAACATAAGATCGACCATACGCGCTAAGAGGTTTTATTTGTCACTCAAAAAACTTCTGATAAAACACACTGACTTGATCACATCTTCCTTTGTTTTAAGGATCATATAAAATGAAGAAAAAATATGTCGTTTTGACTTTCGTTTAATTAGATACTTAAAGCATAAAAATGCAACATCGTCTGAAACGATGGCAATTTCGTGAGGTAAACATGCACGAAATATTGGTACGTTTTTTTGCTTGTTACAATGGGTGGTGACCAATTTCGACTCGTGTAACGAGAAATATTATTAATCAAAAGGACGGAAACAAATTGTGTCAGCTTTTACTATGGAATAATGTAGTGACATGGTGAGTGCAATTGATCACCGATGTCGAATAATAATCCATTTACTATTCTTGTGTCACAAACACTAAAATATCTTTTTCAATACATTTTTATAAGTAAGAAATTTTTATATTTTTAAATATACGTATTTATTTACCAAACTTCTACATGCCATTCTCCCAAACCTTAAAAAATTTTATAGATGGCGCCGCTCTGCAAATCTGTACATCGACAAAGCACACACTTTTGTGTTGAATTTCATTTTATTAAACACGTAAAAAATAGAATGCAAAACCGTATGAAACGACGACCATACGATCCCACAAAATAATCATTAAATCACTTCAATCATAATAACGTCGTCAAATATTATTAGACTGGTGTCACTGTCACTACTACATTTGTCGGTTCAGTGAACAGCTATCGCGAGGATTGCCAAATATCGCGTTGATTTCCGAAACCAAAAAGTGTAACGAGTCTGTCTCTCGCGGATGAACATTAGTTTAAATCGTAATATTAGTTATCAATTATACAGTAATTGAGACATAATACGAAAGGACATGTATAGTAAAGTTGTTCAAGATAAATGTGGTGCACCGATTCATGTTATTGATCGATTCCTCAAATGTGACCTATATTTTGCGAGCGTAAGGTTCGATTACACGCCGGTCGCAGTAGTTTCTATGTATTAGAGCGTTAGCAAGGGGAAAGTTTGCTACGTAACCTTCCCAAAAATAAAATGTTTGAGATATTTACCTAAACGTGACTGCGTTTGTCCCACAAGATCGAAAGTAATTTAGAAAACATTTTGGATCTGACAGACCAAAGACAAATGATTTTATGGAACACCTAAGTGTTGCCATACTTTTATTTAACTGTTGCTCAACTGTTCAAGAAGAACCAGTTATGACCGTTTTAATCACAGTTAAGATGTCATAATGGACTCGTATAGCAAGTTCTGCTGATAATTGGTCAATGTATAAAGGATCACATCTATTTACTGTAAACAGCAGTCACACATAGTTCGCAACAAACATTTAAAATCAAAATATAGACTGCAAAGCTTGAAAGTAGCCTTGTAAACGACTTTTTCATGCAAGAAACTTTTACTTGAAAAATGGCAGCCTGTGACAATTTCTTTCACTTGCAAAAAATTCCATCAGTGTAACCTTGATTTACAGACCACCATCAAATTTGTTTTACTGTTCCTTGTTTGTTTGAATGGTGTTTTAAAGCCACTTTCAGCAATTTTTCAGCTATTTCATGGCGTCCAGTTTTTATTGGGGGAGGAAGCCGGAGAACCCCCGACCTGCGGTAGGAGAACTGACAATCCACTGTTCCTTGTTACAATATTTTAACTGTAATGTTGTTGAATGCCAAATAATAAGTCTTATATCAATTTTTTTTACAATAGTGTACCCAAGGAGAACTCCTATATGACAGCAATAAAACAATGTTTCGAGTCTGCTCACTTGCCCAATTTAACCCCAGTGGTCAATAGGAACAGACCAACATCCTAGACCACTATGCCATCTAGTCAGAGAATCTTCTGCCATTTAATTTAAAAAAAAATGGTTTGGTTTACCTATATACAAATGGCTTTCATAGATATTTTTTTCTCCATAAAAATAATCATCTCAAATCAAGCCAACTTAATGAGAAGAAGATTTTCGAAATTTAGTCAATCAGAACACATTAATGTCTCTGGCAGCCATGTTTAATAATTAATCAGCACCAAAAACTCTTTGTTAAGAACCACCCAATAAACATTCCAGCCAAGTTTGGTTCCAATTGGCAAAGTGCTTTTGGAGAAGAAGATTGAAATGTGAAAAGTTTATGACCGACAAAGACGGACGCCAAGTGATAATAACCCACACTGACCCTTAAGGTAAGGTGAGCTAAAAAGTCGTGTTTGTAAAACATGTAGGTGACCCAATCAACATTAGTAAGGATTACATTGTTTGAGGTCTGACATCCTCACAAGTCAGGGTTCCTGTGTCCACATAACCCTGACAAACTTGGCTAGGAAATTCCCGGGCATTAGAAGATTTTCCTATGACGTCAATCCTTCAAAATATCAACTAAAGAAATTGCTTGAAAGAAGCAAGTGTTTGGCAGTAGTCACTCTTACTCAAGAGAAGAAAATGTATAGCAACTTAATAATAAAGTGGTAATAACAGACTATTAACACTACTGTACAAAATACACTGATTTTCACATGGTCTTGGCAACACATCCGTTTGGTTTATTTACAATCGACATCGAGATATCCCCTAACCAAGTCGTGAATGTAAGCTAGCTTTTCATTCTACATTAAGGTATAATGTAGACAATTAAAATAGTGACTTCTAGCCTGGGAATTTCCTACCCAAGTTTGTCAGGGTTTCATGGACACACAAACCCGGACTTTTGAGGATGGAGGTCTGATGGCAAAATCGACAGTTTTTATGTTGTGATTTTCAATGAGTTATACAACTAATAAGAAATTAAGGCATGTTTGAGGTGTAAGTTGTTCTTGAAATAAAATTTCTTTAAGAAATAAAACATTGTATTTTTCTTCTTGATAACTTTATTTAAGGTCTTTCACAGCCAAACCTACAAAACAAGACAAAGAAAAATTAGGAATGAATTTAACTTGGTAATAAAAAATGTTAGATGTACATTTTAAAAAAAAGAAAATAGTTTGAATGGACAGTAAACTTTACATCAGTACAGTTCTAAGCTTGTTGTATTCATCGTGCTGAAACACTCCCATAAGAGGTGTCAAAAGCTCAAGTCATCATATGTAAAGTTTCTGTTATGTACTATAATGACAAAATGATGAATTTAGAAACACAAAATAGAATTTCCAATTGAGTCACAGGAATAAGACAAATGCCAAGTTGAAGTAATGTAAACTGATCCAACAAACTGTGTTTGTTCAAACTCATGAACACTATAAACAGCAGCTGATTTCAGACATTTTCACAAAACATTTTCATAGTATACAGGTTATCAAAGAACTGATATTCTTTTTCACGTCTACATTTTTTTCTCTGCAGTTTTAACATACTAGTATAACAAAAGTTCTGTTACAAATAAATGTCACCTAGAAAATTATGTATCAATGATAGTATATACCTGGAGGTAAAGACTGCCTCAGTTTCTCTGCCTTTTCTCGGTCTTGGATGACGAGTGTGTAGAGGTAACGACTACATCTTACTTTGAATTTAACATTGTCCTTGTTCTTCTTGATCTTAACAGCTAGAATGAAAAATGAATAAAGTATGCTACAATCCCACTAGCTCAAGTATTTTGTCAGCTACAGTATACTTGTTATTTCAACCAATCCTTGTTATGCCTAAAGCAAAGTCACTTTTTTAATTATTACACAAGTAAGATTTATCATTATAATCTCTCAACACCATAAAATAAAGTAATCAAATCATTTATCGGACCAATAGCCTAGGTTCACTTCATTACAGCTTGCCTAACAAAAATTGTCCCGAATCTGAACTTACACTTTATTTTTAATTTTACTTTTATGTTTAATCACCTCCGGAAATCTCTTCGTTTGATCCAATGCATCAGTTTTACTTGTAAGCTTGTTATATTCATTGTGTTAGTACACTCCAATAAGAGGTGTCAAAAGCTTTAATCATCATGTGCAATGGATAACAAACACTTTTTATTACACAGTTCTATTCTATAGCATCTATAACCAAACCTTCAAATTGCCCATAGATGTCCTATTATTAAGAATATACTTATTATGTGATTATTTTCCAGGTTCTTTACGACAAGGATTCACTATTGAAAGTGATTTCCAGTCATTTGTCCAGCATGATTGCCAAAAGCTTTTTGACTGTTAACAGTTGGAACGCGTATTGTACATTTTTTTTTTATAAGAAAGAAATGAAGAAAATCGTGAATACTGAGAGAAAATGGGACTGAACTGTGACCAGTTATTGTAAATATCAGTCCTTATTTCACCTGTATCAATGATACTTAAGACAAGAAAATTTGTCTCTGTGACACTAATGTCCCGCTCGGCACATATTGGCAAACCAAGTTCACTCGAGCATGAAATATTTGGCACAAAATTTTGCCAGTGAAGAGATTCATCATATTGTAACTGTGTACCAAGTTTCATAAAAAAAAAAAGCTTCAACACAAAGGTAAACCTGAGGTGGGACAGACCAACTAAACCTGAAGTGGGACAGACCAACTAAACCTGAGGTGGGACAGACCAACTAAACCTGAAGTGGGACAGACCAACTAAACGTGAGGTGGGACAGACCAACTAAACCTGAGGTGGGACAGACCAACTAAACCTGAAGTGGGACAGACCAACTAAACCTGAGGTGGGACAGACCAACTAAACCTGAGGTGGGACAGACCAACTAAACCTGAGGTGGGACAGACCAACTAAACCTGAGGTGGGACAGACCAACTAAACCTGAGGTGGGACAGACCAACTAAACCTGAAGTGGGACAGACCAACTAAACCTGAGGTGGGACAGACCAACTAAACCTGAGGTGGGACAGACCAACTAAACCTGAGGTGGGACAGACCAACTAAACCCTGTCCCAACTAAACCTGAAGTGGGACAGACCAACTAAACCTGAGGTGGGACAGACCAACTAAACCTGAGGTGGGACAGACCAACTAAACCCTGTCCCAACTAAACCTGAGGTGGGACAGACCAACTAAACCTGAAGTGGGACAGACCAACTAAACCTGAGGTGGGACAGACCAACTAAACCTGAGGTGGGACAGACCAACTAAACCTGAAGTGGGACAGACCAACTAAACCTGAGGTGGGACAGACCAACTAAACCTGAGGTGGGACAGACCAACTAAACCTGAAGTGGGACAGACCAACTAAACCTGAGGTGGGACAGACCAACTAAACCTGAGGTGGGACAGACCAACTAAACCTGAGGTGGGACAGACCAACTAAACCTGAGGTGGGACAGACCAACTAAACCTGAGGTGGGACAGACCAACTAAACCTGAAGTGGGACAGACCAACTAAACGTGAGGTGGGACAGACCAACTAAACCTGAGGTGGGACAGACCAACTAAACGTGAGGTGGGACAGACCAACTAAACCTGAGGTGGGACAGACCAACTAAACCTGAAGTGGGACAGACCAACTAAACCTGAGGTGGGACAGACCAACTAAACCTGAGGTGGGACAGACCAACTAAACCTGAGGTGGGACAGACCAACTAAACCTGAGGTGGGACAGACCAACTAAACCTGAGGTGGGACAGACCAACTAAACCTGAAGTGGGACAGACCAACTAAACCTGAGGTGGGACAGACCAACTAAACCTGAAGTGGGACAGACCAACTAAACCTGAAGTGGGACAGACCAACTAAACGTGAGGTGGGACAGACCAACTAAACCTGAGGTGGGACAGACCAACTAAACGTGAGGTGGGACAGACCAACTAAACCTGAGGTGGGACAGACCAACTAAACCCTGTCCCAACTAAACCTGAGGTGGGACAGACCAACTAAACCTGAGGTGGGACAGACCAACTAAACCTGAAGTGGGACAGACCAACTAAACCTGAGGTGGGACAGACCAACTAAACCTGAAGTGGGACAGACCAACTAAACCTGAAGTGGGACAGACCAACTAAACATGAGGTGGGACAGACCAACTAAACCTGAGGTGGGACAGACCAACTAAACCTGAGGTGGGACAGACCAACTAAACCTGAGGTGGGACAGACCAACTAAACCTGAGGTGGGACAGACCAACTAAACCTGAAGTGGGACAGACCAACTAAACCTGAGGTGGGACAGACCAACTAAACGTGAGGTGGGACAGACCAACTAAACCTGAGGTGGGACAGACCAACTAAACCTGAGGTGGGACAGACCAACTAAACCTGAGGTGGGACAGACCAACTAAACCTGAGGTGGGACAGACCAACTAAACCTGAAGTGGTACAGACCAACTAAACCTGAAGTGGGACAGACCAACTAAACGTGAGGTGGGACAGACCAACTAAACGTGAGGTGGGACAGACCAACTAAACGTGAGGTGGGACAGACCAACTAAACGTGAGGTGGGACAGACCAACTAAACGTGAGGTGGGACAGACCAACTAAACCTGAAGTGGGACAGACCAACTAAACCTGAAGTGGGACAGACCAACTAAACCTGAGGTGGGACAGACCAACTAAACCTGAAGTGGGACAGACCAACTAAACCTGAAGTGGGACAGACCAACTAAACGTGAGGTGGGACAGACCAACTAAACGTGAGGTGGGACAGACCAACTAAACCTGAAGTGGGACAGACCAACTAAACCTGAGGTGGGACAGACCAACTAAACCTGAGGTGGGACAGACCAACTAAACCTGAGGTGGGACAGACCAACTAAACCTGAAGTGGGACAGACCAACTAAACCTGAAGTGGGACAGACCAACTAAACCTGAGGTGGGACAGACCAACTAAACCTGAAGTGGGACAGACCAACTAAACCTGAGGTGGGACAGACCAACTAAACCTGAGGTGGGACAGACCAACTAAACCTGAAGTGGGACAGACCAACTAAACGTGAGGTGGGACAGACCAACTAAACGTGAGGTGGGACAGACCAACTAAACGTGAGGTGGGACAGACCAACTAAACCTGAAGTGGGACAGACCAACTAAACCTGAGGTGGGACAGACCAACTAAACCCTGTCCCAACTAAACCTGAGGTGGGACAGACCAACTAAACCTGAGGTGGGACAGACCAACTAAACCTGAGGTGGGACAGACCAACTAAACCTGAAGTGGGACAGACCAACTAAACCTGAAGTGGGACAGACCAACTAAACCTGAGGTGGGACAGACCAACTAAACGTGAGGTGGGACAGACCAACTAAACCTGAAGTGGGACAGACCAACTAAACCTGAGGTGGGACAGACCAACTAAACCCTGTCCCAACTAAACCTGAGGTGGGACAGACCAACTAAACCTGAGGTGGGACAGACCAACTAAACCTGAAGTGGGACAGACCAACTAAACGTGAGGTGGGACAGACCAACTAAACGTGAGGTGGGACAGACCAACTAAACGTGAGGTGGGACAGACCAACTAAACCTGAAGTGGGACAGACCAACTAAACCTGAGGTGGGACAGACCAACTAAACCTGAGGTGGGACAGACCAACTAAACCTGAGGTGGGACAGACCAACTAAACGTGAGGTGGGACAGACCAACTAAACCTGAGGTGGGACAGACCAACTAAACCTGAGGTGGGACAGACCAACTAAACCTGAGGTGGGACAGACCAACTAAACCTGAGGTGGGACAGACCAACTAAACCTGAGGTGGGACAGACCAACTAAACCTGAGGTGGGACAGACCAACTAAACCTGAAGTGGGACAGACCAACTAAACCTGAAGTGGGACAGACCAACTAAACCTGAAGTGGGACAGACCAACTAAACGTGAGGTGGGACAGACCAACTAAACGTGAGGTGGGACAGACCAACTAAACGTGAGGTGGGACAGACCAACTAAACCTGAGGTGGGACAGACCAACTAAACCTGAGGTGGGACAGACCAACTAAACCCTGTCCCAACTAAACCTGAGGTGGGACAGACCAACTAAACCTGAGGTGGGACAGACCAACTAAACCTGAAGTGGGACAGACCAACTAAACCTGAAGTGGGACAGACCAACTAAACCTGAGGTGGGACAGACCAACTAAACGTGAGGTGGGACAGACCAACTAAACGTGAGGTGGGACAGACCAACTAAACGTGAGGTGGGACAGACCAACTAAACGTGAGGTGGGACAGACCAACTAAACCTGAAGTGGGACAGACCAACTAAACCTGAGGTGGGACAGACCAACTAAACCTGAGGTGGGACAGACCAACTAAACCTGAGGTGGGACAGACCAACTAAACCTGAAGTGGGACAGACCAACTAAACCTGAGGTGGGACAGACCAACTAAACGTGAGGTGGGACAGACCAACTAAACCTGAGGTGGGACAGACCAACTAAACCTGAGGTGGGACAGACCAACTAAACCTGAGGTGGGACAGACCAACTAAACCTGAGGTGGGACAGACCAACTAAACCCTGTCTTAACTAAACCTGAGGTGGGACAGACCAACTAAACCTGAAGTGGGACAGACCAACTAAACCTGAGGTGGGACAGACCAACTAAACCTGAGGTGGGACAGACCAACTAAACCTGAGGTGGGACAGACCAACTAAACCTGAGGTGGGACAGACCAACTAAACCTGAGGTGGGACAGACCAACTAAACCTGAAGTGGGACAGACCAACTAAACCTGAGGTGGGACAGACCAACTAAACCTGAGGTGGGACAGACCAACTAAACCTGAGGTGGGACAGACCAACTAAACGTGAGGTGGGACAGACCAACTAAACCTGAAGTGGGACAGACCAACTAAACCTGAGGTGGGACAGACCAACTAAACGTGAGGTGGGACAGACCAACTAAACCTGAGGTGGGACAGACCAACTAAACCTGAGGTGGGACAGACCAACTAAACCTGAGGTGGGACAGACCAACTAAACGTGAGGTGGGACAGACCAACTAAACCTGAGGTGGGACAGACCAACTAAACCTGAGGTGGGACAGACCAACTAAACCTGAGGTGGGACAGACCAACTAAACCTGAAGTGGGACAGACCAACTAAACCTGAGGTGGGACAGACCAACTAAACGTGAGGTGGGACAGACCAACTAAACCTGAGGTGGGACAGACCAACTAAACGTGAGGTGGGACAGACCAACTAAACGTGAGGTGGGACAGACCAACTAAACGTGAGGTGGGACAGACCAACTAAACCTGAAGTGGGACAGACCAACTAAACCTGAGGTGGGACAGACCAACTAAACCTGAGGTGGGACAGACCAACTAAACCTGAAGTGGGACAGACCAACTAAACCTGAGGTGGGACAGACCAACTAAACCTGAGGTGGGACAGACCAACTAAACCTGAAGTGGGACAGACCAACTAAACCTGAAGTGGGACAGACCAACTAAACCTGAGGTGGGACAGACCAACTAAACCTGAGGTGGGACAGACCAACTAAACCTGAGGTGGGACAGACCAACTAAACCTGAGGTGGGACAGACCAACTAAACCTGAGGTGGGACAGACCAACTAAACCTGAGGTGGGACAGACCAACTAAACCTGAGGTGGGACAGACCAACTAAACCTGAGGTGGGACAGACCAACTAAACGTGAGGTGGGACAGACCAACTAAACCTGAAGTGGGACAGACCAACTAAACCTGAGGTGGGACAGACCAACTAAACCTGAGGTGGGACAGACCAACTAAACCTGAAGTGGGACAGACCAACTAAACCTGAAGTGGGACAGACCAACTAAACCTGAGGTGGGACAGACCAACTAAACGTGAGGTGGGACAGACCAACTAAACCTGAGGTGGGACAGACCAACTAAACGTGAGGTGGGACAGACCAACTAAACGTGAGGTGGGACAGACCAACTAAACGTGAGGTGGGACAGACCAACTAAACCTGAAGTGGGACAGACCAACTAAACCTGAGGTGGGACAGACCAACTAAACCTGAGGTGGGACAGACCAACTAAACCCTGTCCCAACTAAACCTGAGGTGGGACAGACCAACTAAACCTGAGGTGGGACAGACCAACTAAACCTGAGGTGGGACAGACCAACTAAACCTGAGGTGGGACAGACCAACTAAACCTGAGGTGGGACAGACCAACTAAACCTGAGGTGGGACAGACCAACTAAACCTGAGGTGGGACAGACCAACTAAACGTGAGGTGGGACAGACCAACTAAACGTGAGGTGGGACAGACCAACTAAACGTGAGGTGGGACAGACCAACTAAACCTGAGGTGGGACAGACCAACTAAACCTGAGGTGGGACAGACCAACTAAACCTGAGGTGGGACAGACCAACTAAACCTGAGGTGGGACAGACCAACTAAACCCTGTCCCAACTAAACCTGAAGTGGGACAGACCAACTAAACCTGAGGTGGGACAGACCAACTAAACCTGAAGTGGTACAGACCAACTAAACCTGAAGTGGGACAGACCAACTAAACCTGAGGTGGGACAGACCAACTAAACCTGAGGTGGGACAGACCAACTAAACCTGAGGTGGGACAGACCAACTAAACCTGAGGTGGGACAGACCAACTAAACCTGAGGTGGGACAGACCAACTAAACGTGAGGTGGGACAGACCAACTAAACGTGAGGTGGGACAGACCAACTAAACCTGAGGTGGGACAGACCAACTAAACCTGAGGTGGGACAGACCAACTAAACCTGAAGTGGGACAGACCAACTAAACGTGAGGTGGGACAGACCAACTAAACCTGAGGTGGGACAGACCAACTAAACGTGAAGTGGGACAGACCAACTAAACCTGAGGTGGGACAGACCAACTAAACCTGAAGTGGGACAGACCAACTAAACGTGAGGTGGGACAGACCAACTAAACGTGAGGTGGGACAGACCAACTAAACCTGAAGTGGGACAGACCAACTAAACCTGAGGTGGGACAGACCAACTAAACCCTGTCCCAACTAAACCTGAAGTGGGACAGACCAACTAAACCTGAGGTGGGACAGACCAACTAAACCTGAGGTGGGACAGACCAACTAAACCTGAAGTGGGACAGACCAACTAAACCTGAAGTGGGACAGACCAACTAAACCTGAAGTGGGACAGACCAACTAAACCTGAGGTGGGACAGACCAACTAAACCTGAGGTGGGACAGACCAACTAAACCTGAGGTGGGACAGACCAACAAAAGCTGTGTCCCCCAACTTTACTTAGTGGGACAGACCAACAAACACAAAAGCTATGTCCCCCAACTTTACTTAGTGGGACAGACCAACTAAACCTGAGGTGGGACAGACCAACTAAACCTGAAGTGGGACAGACCAACTAAACGTGAGGTGGGACAGACCAACTAAACCTGAGGTGGGACAGACCAACTAAACCTGAGGTGGGACAGACCAACTAAACCTGAAGTGGGACAGACCAACTAAACCTGAGGTGGGACAGACCAACTAAACCTGAGGTGGGACAGACCAACTAAACCTGAGGTGGGACAGACCAACAAAAGCTGTGTCCCCCAACTTTACTTAGTGGGACAGACCAACAAACACAAAAGCTATGTCCCCCAACTTTACTTAGTGGGACAGACCAACTAAACCTGAGGTGGGACAGACCAACTAAACCTGAGGTGGGACAGACCAACAAAAGCTGTGTCCCCCAACTTTACTTAGTGGGACAGACCAACAAACACAAAAGCTATGTCCCCCAACTTTACTTAGTGGGACAGACCAACAAACACAAAAGCTATGTCCCCCAACTTTACTTAGTGGGACAGACCAACAAACACAAAAGCTATGTCCCCCAACTTTACTTAGTGGGACAGACCAACAAACACAAAAGCTATGTCCCCCAACTTTACTTAAGTGGGACACAAAAAAATACATTAACTCCTTTAAGCTTGTCCAGTGGGAGCAGTTTAGCCTTTAGGGAGAGTGCTTCCATCATTTTTGTATCCATGTTAAAAATTAATATACATGTATTCCTAGCCACTACATATGGCTAAATTCTAATCAACTCTCCATGTTTTTCTAATGGCAGTCAAATTTTTCTCTCTATATGCTCATCCTTTTCCAATATTGATTTACTGTTTGCCCTGAATATTGCTGGCATTCCTCAAGCAACAAATTAACATATCTTATAAAAGATACCTAAGTTACTAGCCAATCAGAGTGTGTAACATCAACTGTAATCACTGACAGTCATTGCCGTGGATATGCTCTCATCATTTTTGGCGAAACGAAAAGTACCTCTTTTGACATCTGTACACATTAAGTCATAATTTCAGGTTTTAGTTTGTGTGGTTTTTTTTAAAATATAAACCTGCATTTATAAATTGTCTGCCTTTGTTTAGACTTAATTGATGCTTGTTAATTTCACTATTCATAAGTATATATTTTGTAAACAATTTCAAACGTGTATTCTGCTCAAAGCAAAGCAACATATCCCTCTGTTGAAATTTTTACTAACCAAAAATTTACAAGAGTTAACTGCATCAATACCATTGTTTTAAATAACCAGCAAAATATACTCTTTTCTCCAATGAAAATTTAATTTCTCAAATACAATTATCAATACATTCCATTTCTGAATACTTTGTTATCAGTTTGTTTGAATAAGGGTTTATCATTACTTCCAGTATTATTTTCAGCTGTATCGTGGTGTCCTCTATTAATTGGGGCCAACCGGAGTACCCAGATAAAATCACCAAACCTGAGTAGAAAAACTGGCAATCCTTATCAGTTATGATTGCAGTAGAGCACACTCAGCCTGCAGCGAGACTGTAAACCAGAAGAAATTAAGGGCCATAACTTTTTCAAAAATCATTGGACCAAAGAGATATTTAAACTTGATATGCAACTCATCATGATTGACTGGCACACCAAATATCAGCTTAATGTACGCCAACGTTTAAAAAAAAATCTAGAAAAACGTGTGAATGACGGACTTAAAAATTGTAAACCTATAGTCCCCTTCAGCGAAGTTGGTAGGGGTCTAATATAATTCTTGTTTTTCAAAACAGGACAAATAAGGCATTGCCAATCAGAGTGTGTAACTGTAATCACTGACAGTCATTGCCATGGAAGTAGTTATGCTCTCATCATTTATGGCATGTCCTTATAATGACCTTGAAAGAACTGACCTTTCAAAATTTATAAGCAACCATCAGAAATGTGCAAAACAGTGAGACATGACTGAAATTCGGAAGCATGTCACATACAGAATAAAACCAATCAGACATCCATATTTTTTTCATAGCATATTGATCTGTGTCATCCTACCATGGTTACTTGAGGAATTGACTAAATCCAATAATTTTAATCAGGTGAGACCAACTAGCGTCATGAATTTTTCATCAGCAACCTATTTGAAATATTTTCATCATGGTTACTGATGAACTGACTTCATCCAAATAACCTGAACATTGTTGAACATACATGTATTCAACAAATTTAACACTGCCACTGGACCAACTGACAAGGACTCCTAAAAAAACATTGGACCCAACAAGGTTGACCTTTTGTTAAGCTTACAAAGATATAAGGCAAAATGTCCAGTGTTAACGCTAATACTGATGATTATATATATATATCTATATATATATATATATATATATATATATATATATATATATATATATATTCGTTTAAAAATATGTACAACAACATCTAGATACATAATTAAAGCGAAAACAAAGTTTTACACTTTAAAAAATTGCACAAATATTTCGCCTGACCAACAGGCTTCGTCAGTGTTTTTACAACGAATGACAATAACAGGTAAAAAGTTTTTGTCGTTATACGTATGTGATGTATACTATATCTAGTAATTAACGAAAAAATGTTTTTTGTTAGTGCTGTTACAAGTATGTACATGTGTTTAAATATGTAGCACTATTTATACGGTTACAATCAATATATATACAAAAAAGCAGTTTTAAAATAAATAAAACGACACGTAATTCACAATGAATATTCGGAGACCATGGTTGTATCTGGTCTAAGGTCCTATAATTTTTCATTAATTCCCTTCGGAAATGATGTTCCCAATGTTTTTATCCAAAAACTTTCTTTCTCTTTTCTCTGTTTGTCTGTCCATCTTGGGTTATGGTCTATTAGGGTCACCCTGAGTTACACGTCTACAAATTAAGCCAAACACTGTTTGAATTAGATTTTTAACACTGTCAAATTTTTGCTTTCCCTCAGCGGGATTCGAACTCACACCGTTGTGACACTGTGGCATTAATTCGCCTGCACTATGTCTAGCGGTCTAGACCCCTCGGCCAAATCCGCTATATAAAAAAATATAGCTTCATTAACCGGGGTGAATCTTCGACATAGACATAGTACATGTGTACTAGCGTGTGACGATGGAATTTTCGTAACCAATACGTATTAATCTGACAGTAATCTAATTCAGCATTTTTGTATATATTATATAGGATGACAAAGTTACTTGTCATGCAGTCACAGTAAGTAAATTATATACAAACGTCTAAGTATTGTGACAACCATATAATATATCTATCCAGCGGATTTCTGAAACATCAGAAATACAGGGTTAATATCAAATATTTATATATACGTCTACAAATTAAGCCCAACACTGTTTGAATTAGATTTTTAACACTGTCAAATTTTTGCTTTCCCTCAGCGGGATTCGAACTCACACCATTGTGACACTGTGGCACCAATTTGCCTGCACTATGTCCAGCAGTCTAGACCCCTCGGCCAAATCCGCTATATAAAAAAATATAGCTTCATTAACCGGGATGAATCTTAGACATAGACATAGTACATGTGTACTAGCGTGTGACGATGGAATTTTCGTAACCAATACGTATTAATCTGACAGTAATCTAATTCAGCATTTTTGTATATATTATATAGGATGACAAAGTTACTTGTCATGCAGTCACAGTAAGTAAATTATATACAAACGTCTAAGTATTGTGACAACCATATAATATATCTATCCAGCGGATTTCTGAAACATCAGAAATACAGGGTTAATATCAAATATTTATATATATGTCTACAAATTAAGCCCAACACTGTTTGAATTAGATTTTTAACACTGTCAAATTTTTGCTTTCCCTCAGCGGGATTCGAACTCACACCATTGTGACACTGTGGCACCAATTCGCCTGCACTATGTCCAGCGGTCTAGACCCCTCGGCCAAATCCACTATATAAAAAAATTATATATATATTTAGAGACGCCTCTAGCAATAACCTTTGCAGGCAAGACCAAAATTGCCAGTAGACTCTCCCAGTCAATTTGTTCACCCTCTATTCTAGCACATGTTTGGGGATTGCCACACTCCTTTCATGTTTTAGAACACTTTGTAGACTGCCAAATTTGTTTCGTCTATTCACTGGAGACAATCAAAATTCCCTAAAATGGTTGATCCCATTTCCGTAATAGATTTTTTTTTCTCTTCTTGAATATTAGACACAAAGCAAAAATCAATGATGCCTGTTACTAGCCAATCAGAGTGTGTAACATTAACTGTAATCACTGACAGTCATTGCCATGGATATGCTCTCATCATTTTTGGCGAAAAAATAGTCACTGTTCATGCATGTACTGTGGATCTGTATAATTCAGTTTCAGTTGTTTAAACAAAATATGCACAAAATTATAAATTCACTTCCATAAATACACTGTCCTTCGCGGTATTAAATTGATGCCTTTTACATATCCACTATTAATGATCACATTATTTAAAACCAATTTCATTATATAAATTCTGCTACTGCACACCCAGTTTGTGGAGAAGGGCATATAAGAAGAAGAAAGTTTATCAACTATCAAAATGAATAATCTAGCTTTTCTCAGTACTAACTGTAAACTATTGTATTCATAACTTCTTAAAATACCAACATTGTAAGTTCTCTAACAATTTTCTGGGAAAATGTACATTTGTATTCTCTGATAAGAACTTTACCAGAATAGCAGTTTAAAATAAATTCTTTTGAAAAATATCATTCCTTTTCAACAATATTTGGACATAAATGAGTTGTTGCCACTCAGAGCAGGGATCGACATTAACGGTAGTCCGATTGTCCGGGACAAGTAAAAATACAATTCGGACAAGTAAAAAGCTTGTTTCAGATGCCCGATCGGACAAGTGAAAATAAAATCAAATTTATCTAGAACAATCGTAAATTTTTTAAAAGTCCTTTAAGCGGCGATTCTCGCATTAATTGTGTTAAAAATAAAACCCTGCATTGCGACCAAAATTCCCTTAACACTTAACAATAACCAATGAAATCCCGTTTCTTACTTATTATAAATAATCATCCAATGAAATCGTTGATGCTAATTTTATATCGGCCTTTCTGGAAAAATGTTCTAAAATAACTACGATACAACTGTCGGATGTTTTAGACTAAAACAATTTATTTCAATAAAATAATGAAATGAATGAATTAATTGTCGTTTTATTGATACAAATAAATGGAAAGAAGTTCGATTTCTGTCATAAAATTTTCATAACTTGTTAAATTTGGCCAACAAAAATGGTTTGTTTAATTCGGACAAGTACTTTGTACTTTCGGACAAGTAAAACCTGACTGTTACTTGTCCGAATGGACAGTTAATGTCGATCCCTGCAGAGACGCAATGTGTTACCTATAATCACTGACAGTCATTGCCAGAGAAGTAGTTATGCTCTCATAATATATGGCATGCCCTTAATACAATGGATACGAGTCTAATAGACTTGACCTCTCACAGCATTTATTTATATTTGATGAATGTCAGAAAAAAAAAGAAAAAAGAAAAGGTAGATTCTGACTAAACCCAAGCAGACGCCAAATATTTTTTCAAGACACTTCCAATTTTACTTTTTAATACCTTTAACTATTGCAATATTTACAGCTATTTATATAGTGTCAACTTAGTATCTATTTCAGAACATCTACAAAATAGATGAAACAAGAACAATTTTTTTAAACTTCAAACAAACATTTCACAAGCTTTCCCACTTTTGATGCTTAATAATTTTAAGTAACTGAAAGTCTTTTCTGCATTTTATATTTAGAAGTCAGTGTTTTTTTTCCACAGGACAATTTTTCATGTGCATATTCAGAACAATAAATTTGGTCCCCACTTTTTTTTTCTTGTTTAGTAGGTCATCCAGCAGCATGAAGAAAAAAACCACTTTTATTTTAAGAAGAGAACTGAATTGATCTCTACAATGAACAATCCAATAGTTAATGAAATTTTAATGAAATTATTTAATAGTTTCTATCACTGGGGCATGTAATTACAAAACAATTATTTCCCCTGCATCAGTGTTACTTGTAAGCTTGTTATATTCACTGTGTTACATACACTCCCATAAGAGGTGTCATAGCTTCAGTCATCATATGCAGAGGATGTCTTGTATCATTGGAGATCAATTACAAAACCTTTTAGGCTTTTTTCATAATTCTACTTTGCTGCTGCTTCTTTTTGAATTTTCTACATGCATTAGAATTTAAACGTCAAAACAGCTCCTGCAAAACCCTGTTTCAGGCTCTTTTATTTGAATAGTGTGTGGCGATCTCTTATACATGGTCTAATTTATATGATCTGATACCTGTACCATTATGCCACAGCAGCAAAGTTCTACTTCTACACTTAAGTTATCTAAGGGGAAAAACAGTAAAGAAAGGATTGGAAACAAAATTGCACAACTTTTTTAGACAACCAAAGGAATTTGACTCCATATCATTTGGGGCTAAATATGGCCAGAAAAGGAAAACGTGTTCATGCACAAAGCGAATGAATTGAAGGAGTCGAATAGAAACAATATTCCTCCTTCCTTACTTTTGTTTACACTGGTATTTTTTAGCTGTCACCATGCCTACTAGTGTTCTACTAGTATGTACTCCCGACTTCGTCAAGCCAATTTTTTTTTTATTTTCTGGTCATATTTCGCCCCCAAATGATACGGGGGTCAAATTCCTGCGATACAACCAATAAAAATTAATGTACTCACATTTAGCATCTTTCCTCCTGGCTGTCAGGAGAAAATCTTTAATTTCCATAATCTGTTTAGGCTAAAAATTAGATTATGTACATATAAATACTCAATTAAACTGATACTAGGGGAGACGGGTGAAAATTTGGTTGGCCCGAGGGCTTACGGTAGGTCAAAATTATAGGGAGAAGTCACTTCTCTTTTTTTTAAGGCTGACATGAAGAAGTGGGAATAGAACAGGAAGAAGTTGCATTATATGTCCATATTTTTTTTTTGTTTTTAAATACATGTTGGCATTTGAATTTTGTTTTTATATTGGTTTTATTTTTAGCAGTTTTATTAATTGATACAAAATAAAAGATAGTCCAGAAGTTTGATGAACTAACAAGTCTTTTTATATCACACATTTTCATAAATCTGAATATTAAACATTTCAATAGAAAGAGAATCATTCGTTACATAACTGTTCATTAAAATAGATGCTTTTTGTCATTAGTACACAAATTGATTGAATTATAAATGAAATAGAACTGGAGTAGAACATGACATCATATATTATAATGTATGCAATTGTGTAAAATTCACCATCAAAGGTATTTAAACAGATTTAACTTAAATTTTTTGAACATAACTGAAAAAAAACCCTAATTTTTATTATGTTTTAATACTCATGCAATACTCATTTCATCGTATTTTCAATCTTTGGCACAAATTTCATAGCTACACTGTGTAGCGCATACACATGATGCCATAAAAATATGAAGATTTCTTACCAAAATGGAAATAAAATTGAAAGGCAACATAAGCGATTGTTCTAAATGACAGGGTGCCATTGCTTGGCATTTGAAAATGATCAAGAGCAAAGAGTGACCACTTCTTTGCCCGTGTTGCCATCCAAAACGACCACTGGTCTGGAAAATTCAATTTCAAACAGTCAAAAACATCTTCCACACACTTCTCCCTGTCAGCATTACAAAAAGAGAAGTGACTTCTCCCTACTCAACCAGTCAAAATAAATCTTCATAAATCCTTTGTTATAAAACCTTTATGATTCATAATGTTGTAAATTATAATTGAACACCTCTTGTGCAGAAAATTCTGTATTGTTTGTCCAATTGGTATATAGTCAAACTTTTCATATGGCAAATTTATACAGGTAGAAATTCTTCCCCCCCCCCCACCAAGTACAGTAAAACCTGTACTGGAGTTATCCTATTGTCTTTTTAAAAGCACTTTGGGAATACATGTATCTTAGCGACTTTTCTATGAAGATATCTGGAAATTCAAGAAATACAGAAACTCCCTAGAAACATGGCTATGATGAGTATTTCCCAGGTACAAAACTAGAAACAAAAAAAATGACGATCAAAACCCCCCTCTGTCAACCTTCCACCAGCCTCACGGACATTTATTCTTTAAGATTATGACATCTATTCATTTAATATATCCATATTTTTGCAACCGCGAAATTTTTTCTTGGACTGAAACACTTTCTTTACTTCAGGGAAGCTTCCATGGATGATTGTTCCGTAGTAAATGACAAAAATTAAATGGGATAAAACGGTAAAAAAAAAACTTTGCTTTGTATGTAAATGAAATAATATTTAAATCCTAATTTTAATTATTTTTTGTAAAATTGAGTTTTAATCGAATTGTTTACATTTCTAGCACATCTGTTGATAAAGGGATGTAACCCAATGACATCAGCCATGTGCTCTTCGGTTTGCAATTTCCGGATAATTTTTCTCTGGTTCCGACTTAGCGTTTAACTTTTTGTCATTTACTGCGGAACAATCATCCATGGAAGCTTCCCTGAAGTAAAGAAAGTGTTTCAGTCCAAGAAAAAGTTTCGCGGTTGCAAAAATATGGATATATTAAATGAATCGATGTCATAATCTTAAAGAATAAATGTCCGTGAGTAAGTAGAACACATACAATCATGTTGTCAGTGCAAATTCTCAAAGCAAACTCAACAACAAAGGTAGGGGGGTAGGAATTGTTTACTTTTGCGTTAGACTCCTTCGCTCACTTCGTTCGCGACAATACTTTTTTTTTCGTTGTCTGGCCATATTTCGACCCAAATGATATGGGGTCAAATTCCTGTGGGTAAACAAACCTGAAACACCATCACATTCTTGCAACTTTAATTTCCAAATATCATTTTTGAATGATTTAATGTTTGTCTGCTTGGACAACCTTTTTAAACTGATACTGATAGATACCATAATGACTTTATAAGACATGGGACAAAAATTAAAATACATCTTTGTCTAGTAGACGGTATGTTTTCAAATATCTATATATGGTACTTATTTCAAGTACATATTAAATGAAAACATTACAAGAACAAGTTTTGGAAATACATAAATATTAATTAAATTATGCGTTCTTACCATTTTGAATTCTTCCCTGAAAACAGTATCTGAAAGTTAAAAGAATACTTTACTTTTAAAAACATTTAAATTTTTTTTCAATTGAATCGGTTTCGTTACTAACAGTTTGCGATAGTTTTAGTGTTTATATGTATACAAAAGCAACAAATAGTGAATACACGACATTAAATTAGGAAAACTTATGGCAAATATGAATGCATGGGTACGTTCACTCTTCAAATCCATGCGATCTGATGCATTTTTGTACTTTATAAGGAAACATATTCTACTGTGTACATGTAAAAATACATCACTTGACATTGAAAATATTGCAGGTAATCGACAATCGTAACAAATTGTGTAAAAGTTAATTTTTTTAACTTTATTGATTCTTATATTACATTGCAAACATTAAAACTGAAGTTTTTATCAAGAAATAATTGGGTGATGGCAAAAGATTAAACCAACATCGCAAAATTTACAGCACTCACATTAACGACGGGAAGTAGAAAAGACTGTTTAAGGGAGATAATTTTGAAAGGACGACGAGACCCAGTATACTCTTAAAACAAACAAATACAACAACGTACATTTTTATTAGTGCAAATCAAGATGTGAAGAAATATTAAAGAGGTAATCAATCTCGTAGATTTTGTTATAATTCAGAATAACTAATTAAAAAAAATGTTTATTATAGTGACATGTGTTAATTTTGAATTACAATGCATATATGGTATTTGAGTAATAAGTTACTGTTCTTTGGTTCGACAAACCGAATTAAATTTTAGAATTTTCATTTGTTATTTTGCATCTAAATTAATTTTGTTGGTTAAGAAAGGTTTTATATCAAGACCAAGAAAATTTTGACATCATTATTATGTTCTGATAATTTGAAGTCGAAACTTTTCACTGTTGTTAAAGTGATGATACACCAAAATGAGATGAATTGAAATATAATAGAATCGATCTGTTTGAATTGTTATTTGTACCTGAGGGTGGGCATCTCACCCATAGGAGAGTATTTACAATACTCAAAGTAAAGGTTACTGAAATAAATAAATATATTTATTCTATAATTAAGTTTCAATAGGTGTTCCATTCTTGATGTTACGAAATATTTTGTTATTTGCATTTAAATTTATATATTAAAGTATTTAAACTGATTGAATTAAATGTCTTACTGAATATAATAATCGTGAACACCCTGCTACACATAGATATTTTCAAATTATATTACACTCGGCCATAACACTTTGAAACATAATTTCTGGAAATTTCTAGTCATTCAGCTGCGATCTGATCTAAGTATGATTTATCCTAGTCAGAAAATCCTCTGCCGTCCAACGCTTTTCTCGGACTAGATTTATCCTATATAAAAAAATGTTTTCTTTTTACAAAAGCATGTGATAAAAATTTGGCAGTTTTTCTAGGATGTTGATATAAAATACGTTTGAACTGTTAATGTTTAAATAATGCACAACTATAATGTAATTATGACACATTGCCACAATCCGGGAACCAAAGGTAGGCCTATCTTTTAAAATATTTTTTTCCTTTGACAAGTAATTTTACCACCTTTTTAATAAATAAGACATTTGTTTTATTCCTGTTTCCAACAAGGTTTTATAGTAAATTCAATCAGTTTATACATTTTTTATTTCAATCGAATTTTAAAAATTCATAGTCGTCTGAGTGGAAACGTACATAACAACTACAGAAATGACTTAGGTCCAACTCATAACATATCTAAATCCTGATTTTCTAGCCGCCATTTTCACGATGAAAAATTTTTTGTCAGGAAATCCTTTAAAGATTGCAACATGTGCAATGCACGGTGGACAAAATACACTTTAACAAAACATTTATTGAATATTTTACTATAACGTGCCCTCGTTGTTGCTTTATTAATGGAATTTAATTTTAATAAGAACTTCAAAATTCAGCTCTTAATATTGTGACGTCGTAAAATCTCTTGCGACGTCACGTTTCATTGTGCGTGTGCAAATTAAGTGGAGATCTATCTATCTTCCTTTCTGGTACAGACCAATATGGTATAACGTACCGCGCATGGTGCAGGGATAACAATATCGGATATGATATCGTTTGACGTTATAAGAATTCATATGTCTTGTTTATTTGTTAATATGCTGTGTACTACTGCCTTGACCTTTGATGAAAGGTAAAAACAAGTTTAGCTGTTATAAAAAGCTAACCGTCTCTTAGCTGCATTTCAAATAAAATGGGTATTATAAAAGTATCTGTTGTTTGTAATTTATATGCAGGATAGGCAGGCAATGTACCTATTAAGGACATTGTTAACGCTAAACTATTAACCAATGGTGCTTGAGAGATTTAAACTGTAGTCACTTCACACGTGGATTTTGAAAAATAATTAAACATAAAACGACTCCCTGATTAAATGTTCAAAATGAGCGGTAAAAATATAAGTTGTAATATTTGACTGTATCAATATCAGAACGACAATAAAGATACAGAAAATATCAGTTTTTTCCCAAAAAGCTTTAAAAGTATAGGGAGATTTTGGTGCAATGTTTAACTTATAATTTTTCACTGACCAATGCACAGTGAATATGTGGAACGTAACATTACTATACAAAAATACTGATTACAATCCCGATTCAACCCAAGAATATATCGAAATTTAAGTACACATACTAGTCCGATCCTGACGTAAACTAATGATGTGACAAAGATATTTACATCCTCACAAGTCAGGGTTTCTATTTCCACTGTAAGTGTCCACGAAACCCTGACAAACATAGCTAGGAAATTCGTACTCGTTGCGTCATTCAAACAAATGAGTTAAACACAAACGTTGTTACGTTGACATAACGTTAAATAATATTGTCTCGGGCGTTCTGATTGGATGTCGTATATTAAGCAAGCGTATATCGCAGTGTGAACGTTGTTGGTCTGAGGAAGAAATGTTTTGAGGAAACCCATGAGGATCCGTGTGTTCTTGATAGATTTTTTAAATGTTTTTCCGTTCGTTTCACTGCGCTACACACGCGAAAAAGATGTGCACATTTCTTTCGAAAACCAACAATTTACATCGGACATACTATAGACTCCAGTGTTTAAAATCAGACATCCAATCCGAAAGCCCGTAACAAGAATTACGTGTTTAAATGTTCTTGATAGCGACTGCTTGGAATTTATTAAGCGCTAACAGTTCATCTTTGTCACATTGCACACTTGATATTCAATAAAGAGAAAAAGCGAGGGGGGCTTCATTATTGTATCTACATTTTGATTTGAATGATATTTAGAAACATGAAGTTTGCAACTCTGTAAACATATCTGCTATTCCACTTGAACTAATCAAATGATATTTGAAACTATCAATATTTGTCACGAAGTGGTATATTGTGCATATTTACAACCGGGGTTTCAATTAGTGAGCATTGCTAATCGTTTTTCAGTTTTAAATTCTTACGAAAAGAGAAATATCATAATGACTGTTTATTAAAATGCCAAAAATTACGAGATAGTTAAGTATTTGACAGTGTTTGTTACTTGGGTGCATTCCAGTTTGCCGAATGACAAATTGCCGATTTCTCATATTGCCGCGTCCAATTTGCCGCTAATTGGACGCGGCAATCTGGGAATCGGCAATTTGGGATTCGGCAAATCGGCACTAAACCGTATCAATCTTGTTTCTTACAAGTTGAATTAACCGATAAGCAGATGTATGATAAAAGCAAAATGTAAAACTGTCTTTTCGACTAGAGGATTTAAACTGTATTTATTATTTTGTATAAAATCATACCATGAAAAGAAAAAAAAACACTAAAGCAGTACCTTTGGGCTTACATAAATTTATGAGATTTAAATTCACATAGATGCAATTAAAAAAAACCCAATTAAATACAGTATGTATATTCCATTCTTAAAAGAATTATTGGAGATAATTAAAAGGCTGCGACACGACTTACCGAAAGACCATAGGATAAAATAAATATGTGACAGTGGCCAACACTTGGCGGATTTTGTCCACCTGGAAAATTATAGAGGGAGATTTGTCCGCATTGCGAATTTTACAGGGATTTCGTCCGCCCTTAAAATTCTACAAAGGGAATTTTATCCTTCCCCAAATTGTTCGTCAACTCACGAACGGTCATATAAATCATCAAAAATGGACAAGTTAACCTGTTAACAATATACATGATTTCGTTCCAATATTTATTTCTAACCGAAATTAACTCAGCAAATGAATACCGATGACAAAATAAAATAAATTTATGAGTTAGACAAATTGCTTGCCAAGCTTTGCCATTTACCGTGTCAAGACATTCCCGAATATTGAAGGTCTGTGTAATGTCGATATCCCGACTTTCATAAATTAATATTAGAAAAAATTGTCTGCCAAGTCATGCACGTGTGTACTTATACCCGAATATTTAAGCAGTGTATAATGTCAACAGTATAATCCCGAATTTCATACATTTTAATTACTGTCCAATAAATCTATGCGACAATGATCGACACAATTTATGGTACACAACGTCCTTGCTCAACATACACGACAGCTTCTGATTAGAGATTACCCCCCCCCCCACCCTTCGAACCACTTGGCAAAGGGATTTCATGAAGATGAATTCACTTAATTACTTTTGTATATCATAAAATAAAATTACGTTTCATAGATATTTGCGTTTTGTATGGCTTTCTATTATCCATGACGATTTCGCATCTTCAGATGATTATCATATTATAAACGATTTTTCGACAAAAACAAAACGGTATGTATACCGCGTGTATCATAACAAAAACTATAAGATCTAAAACTGCAGTTTGATGGGTATGGGTTTGAATTCAACAGCGCTGAAAGTTATATTATATTCTATAATCTGACTGAAACTCGACATTACAGGGGACTTGCAAGCCGTTTCTCTGATGAAGATTTGTTAGAAAAATAATACGCATTAATTAGTAGCTCTGGAACCCTTTTAGAAATTCTGATCATCACTAGTAAAAACTCTAAATACCTCACTAACTGGCATCGTTGTGCATGACTTGGTTTCAACTTGCGAGATCAAGCCGTCTAAGTAATGTGTAAAGATCCACTATAAACGCCGGATTTAGGATCAACACCAAAAACTCAAATCGATAGAATATTGGAGACATTTCGAAAACGTTTTCTTAAAAATAGACTTTTTAAAAATTAAACCAATAAGAACTCAAGAATACTCTTTGAATTTGTTAGTTGGCGGTTGAGTAAAGACACAAAATGGGCACATCTCTAAAACAACACAATAAAAATAAACCAACTTCAACAAAACTGTATGCTTTGTATTTTGAGATTATGTGTTGTCTTCGTGTTGTTAGTGCAGATTTCTCGTTGTAAGTGCACTTACTTGATGTCAAGCTGTATTTCTACACACTGCGAAAAATGCAACGTTTGACAATAGTACAATACACCGACTAATTTTTTTAAAATTGTTGTCTGTTTTCTGATTGGGAAACAGTATGTGTAGATATGAGTTTACTAGACTAGTATTTTAAATTATATCAATAAATTGTTTTTATTAGAATAAAAATTAGAATGGGACCTTTGACCTTTTCAATGTCAAGGTCATTGATGGCCAACAGTGAAAAACCCCAAGTGTTACAAAGTTACACTGTCACAACTATGTAAACAGTGTACTGAATGGCTAAGTTAACACTGTACTGTTGACCCATGTAAACTATCACTCGTAATTTAGTGAATACTTGGAGAGCAATTATCAGTTGTAGTCTTCTTAAAACATTTGCTGTTCAGTGGCGGATCCAGAGGGGGGTCCAGGGGGTCCGGACCCCCCCTTTCGTTTTGACAAGCCTTCTTTTTATTTTAGCATAACAAAATGACATTTTAACGGACATGTTTTAGGTGTCAGGAAATCGTCAGAATGCAGGATTTTACACATTTCGTTCAGACCCCCTGCAGTAATACGACCTCTGCGAGGTCGGCATGGTGGCCGAAGGCCACCATGACAAATTTGAACCCCCCCTTTCATTTGAGGCTGCATCCGCCCCTGCTGTTGGTTTTATTCTGTACTATTTATCATATAGTAATGTGCTAAAATTGTGAAAAGTCTAAGTCCACTAATTAAAAAAAGTATATGTTGCATTCAAAATTATAGAATATTATGTGAAAAAAAAGATGAAATCCCAACAATTGCAAAACGATGAATGAAACTGACTATGAACAATCTTAATTGGAACAATTTTTAACAAACATAAAGAATAACTTTACATTTTATAGTAATTGAGGACAGACACACTACAGTTGGAAAATGACTGCTATTATTTCATGTTCATTTTGATTGATTGATTGATTGATTGATTGATTGATTGATTGATTGATTGATTGATTGATTGATTGATTGATTGATTGATTGATTGATTGATTGATTGATTGATTGATTGATTGATTGATTGATTGATTGATTGATTGATTGATTGATTGATTGATTGATTGATTGCAGTTCTTGTTGGCACTAACCTAAATACTAATTGTAACCCGTTTTGCAAGAAATGTGAATTAGTACAAACCCAACATTAATTATATAGGTAATAGCATATCGCCTTGAGAGATTAAAAGTTTCCTGGAAAACTTATACTATGGAACGTCGGCGCCATTGGTGTCTAAACTGATTGGAGTGAATCGTGTAATTTTAAAAGAGGTTTGAGAGGTTTGTTTTGCGATCATCCTCACAAGTCAGGGTTTCTGTTGTCCACAGAACCCATGTGGACACAGAAACCTAGTTCTATGACATAAAATCTCCAATTCCACGTTTATATTTATGATTTTCATCTGACTTTGACATTTTTTATCGAATTTCACTAAAACATAAAATATCAATATCCGATAAAAAAAATGTTGAAAATAAACATGAAATGAGAGGTTTTATTAATGGAACTAACAGAAACCCTGACTTGTGAAGATGGTTTTCGATTTATAAATGTATATCCTTTTTGTGTTCTATCATATAGCCAGCTGCAAACGCGATACAGTAATAAGTAATTCGCAGAAATAATGCGCTAGGTGAACACTTTTAACAATTGGGCTATAAATAATTCGATTTATGCAAAAACCACGAAACTACGTCGCGGCGAGAGCAATAATTACTTAAAAAGGGAACGGTGTAAATTCTTAACTTATCAACTTTTTAAGGAACCACATTTCATAATAGCCAGTGCAGACGCAGCACGGATAACCCTTGTCTGTGTAAAATCTAAGTAATCCCTATGAACAATCCAATGATTATCATAGTATCGAAAATGTCAACCGTTTCATTATTATTTTGGATCGGTGGCCGAGTGGTCAAGGTAGTTCGTCTATCATTGACCACGTGGTCTGTCAGCACTGAGAATTCGGGTTCGATTCTCACTGCAGGCAGGGTGTACTCAACTTCAATCTTATAATTGACAAGGTTTGCCAGTTTTCCTACCGCAGGTCGGGGGTTCTCTCCTGGTACGCCTGTTTCCTCCCCCAATAAAAACTGGACGCCATGATGTAGCTGAAAAATTTGCTGAGTGGCGTTAAAACACCATTCAAACAAACAAAAAAACATAATTATTATGTGTTTCAATAAGTATCTATCCGTTCACGACCCTCAGTCTACTATTGTTCTTATTACTCCAGTCCCTCCTTAACATTTCTATATTTACACACACCAGTCCGAGAATCACACGCCGTCTAACGCTTTTTTTTTGATGTGAGGGCTCCACGTCAGTCTTAGGATGTCTGAGGATTATTGGACTATATACAAACACACATATAAAGAAAATGGAATTAACATTTTGATATTATCACTATACACGTTAGTTTGTTTGTTCGTTTAAATGGTGTTTAACGTCAATTTCAGCAGTTTTGTAGCTATATAATGGCGTACAGTCTTTATTGTGGGATGAAGCCAGAGAACCCGGAAAAAACCCGACTTCCGATTGAAAATTGGCAATTATTGTCAATGAAGGTTGGAGATGCGCACACCCTGCGTAGTGAGATTCGAACCCGCAACGTTAGTGTTGACAGGTCCGTGATTGATAGTATACTAACTACCTTAACCACTAGGCCACCTAGGCCTCCATCAATACATGAAATGGGTGATGTATTTATAAAATTACACGTTCCATGCACGATAAAGATTTCGCCAACATTGTATATAAAAGGCTAAATTCTCCACCCCTACCAATTACTACACACTTTTACAGAAGCTGCCTGTCAAAATTTCGTTCTAGATGTACCTTCCGTGTGTCCCTGAAAATTGTTCGCTTGTTGAAATATTGCTCTCTGGACATTTTAAGGGCCAACATTAAAGCAATCAAAGCATATTTACAAATAGAGACATAAATTAAATGAAATATATCTGCTATAAATCTGTAAAGACAGCTCGGACTTTTAATTGTCATGAACAGTTAAACGATAATCTATAATAAATGCTTAAGTGAACGGCTATAGATTTACCCAAGCCTTGCACTAATCAAAATATTTTAATATGTACTGGAAGTAAAATAAGGCTTTCTATGGATGCCCGTACTTGCCATGGAAAAAATAATTTATAACTTGTGCGCACGAGTTACAAACTTGAGCGCATGAGTTTCAAATCTTGTGCGCACGAGTTACTGTACAGTAATGTTTTGATAAATCAAGATTAATTATCGTTACAGCTGTCGTCTGTACCTTATTACCTTATCACTGCTCTTTACAGTTTAGAAGTTCCCATGATAATAAATTATGTCTCTGTTTTGATAACAAGCTAATGTACTATGTTTTTGTTTGTTTGGTGGTGTTTAACGCCAATTTCAGCAATTTTTCAGCTATATCATGGCGTCCAGTTTTTATTGGGGGAGGAAGCCGGAGTACCCGGAGAAAACCCCCGAACTGCGGTAGGAAAACTGGAAATCCTTGTCAATTAAGATTGGAGTCGAGTACACCCTGCCTGCAGTGAGAATCCTAATGTACTATGTAATCTCTGTCTATAGATGAACTGTGTCATTATTAAAATGTAGTTTGTAGTGAATGGTTGTGTATTAATTATCGGTCTCAGTTACATATACAACATTGGCGACGAGGATAAAATTCGGAGAATACTCTGTTAAATTTAACATTCTACGAGTTTTCTTGGTTTTATTTACCACAATGCCGGAAGATAGACCAACATTAATTGGATTAATTGGAAGGATTGATCCCTTTGATGAATCAATTGAAACATTGACAAGTTACACAGAAAGACTTGAACAATATTTTGCTGTTAACAGCGTCAGCAATGAAAAGAAAGTACCAACACTGCTCACTCTATTAGGTGGTAAAACCTATATATGGGTTGCTTAGAAATTTGACAGCGCCGGATAAGCCGAAAACTAAGACTAATGATGAAATAGTAAAATTGTTGAATGACCACCTCACTCCAAAGCCAATCGTGATTGCAGAAAGATTTCGTTTTCATAAAAGAAATCAACAGGAGGGAGAAAGTATAAACGAGTATATGGCTGAACTGAGAAAATTAACAGAGACATAATTTATTATGTCTCTGTTTTGACAACAATCTAATGTACTATGTAATCTCTGTCTATAGATGAACTGTGTCATTATTAAAATGTAGTTTGTAGTGAATGGTTGTGTATTAATTATAGGTCTCAGTTACATATACAACGCTTACTAACTTGTTACTATCTTGTGCGCCCGATTTTTAAATCGCTACGATTCCGAAAAAGGTCAGGTTGTGAGCTTATGCCATAACTATGCGTCCGTCGTCGTCCGTTAATAATTCACCAATATTTTACTCTGAAATCACTGAACCAATTTGACTGAAACTTGGAAGGAATGATATATGACATGTTGGTTATAAAACTTTTTTTTCATTTCGAATGAAGACATGGTCGCTGTATATAATAGAACATAGCATTCAAAGTCAGTTAAAGTGCGCCAATTACAAATATTGTGGTCACAGACGTTTTTTGATGACCAATAGTATAATTGTTATGGAAATTTGACTTTAATTTAACTCGTAGGTAATTACGTGTTGAAAAAAATAACAATAATGTTCTGTTTGACTCATTTATTGGTCAACACTGACTAATTTTGAAGCCTACATAGTAAAAACCATTATGTCAAAAATTTGGAGTACTAAATTTATTTACAAAGAAAGAAAATTTATAGCGAAATAAATAAGTGAAATATGTTTTTTATGATAGAGAATTGTCAGAATTTGGCTAAAAACACTCTGTTTTTATGTCAGTATATTTGGAAATAAAAAAAACAACACATTATTTGTGTCCCATAAAATGCTGTGAATTACGTTACAATTTTATGATAGTCGTATTGCAAACATATTTGATTAATACAGTACTGATTCGTGTACGAATATGTACAAGAATGCTTCAAAATATTTATAAATCATGATTAAAAGGTGTATGAATAATTTTGGCCTAAAAACCAGTCTTTTATTTCAATTTTTAATTTTTTGCATTTAATTGTGAATTACGTTACGGTACCTTCCTCATAATAAGTATATGCTATAAGCGTCAAACACTGTGAGTAATAAACACACTGATGTTAACCATAATTGCCATATAAAAATTGTTTTTAGCTGTTAAAACATTTCTCATATATTTGCAAATGCTTATGTCCATAAATTACGTTGCGGTGAATTACGTTATGGTATATTCAGTAAACATGCTTTAAAACTTATTTCCTAGGAACAAATTACCTGGAAACATTATTTTTTGACACCGCCTAAAATAAGGGCGTTTATTGAAAACTAAGTTGTCAAGCGGGAGACATTTAAAACATTTTCTTGTGTAAACATTACCATCACTCGTAAGTACACATTTATTTAACAAGAACACATATTATATAGCATTAATTGTCAGCGAAAATTATTATTAAACGACACAATATATAATATACTGAAGAACTGTGAATATGGAATATTGATTCCATTTGTATTTACGTCACGCGAGGGCACAAAGTTTAGTGTAACGTAATTTACGTTTTGTAACGTAAATCACATGCACATTTATGTTATAGTTTGTTTCTAAAAAATGGTAAAAGTTGATAAAATGATGTGAAAAAAATGTTTAAACACTAACCGAAGATAGGCATACAATTTAGAAGGAGTTAGGCATTTGGATACGTTGACATTTCCTTATCGATACTACCAAACACCAGTTGGATATATCATTTTGTTTTAAAATGGCACTTTCATTTTAAATTTTATCTTGCTATAATTGAAATTATTTGCAAAACATAAGTATAAATTATAATACAACACCATGACAATAAATAGTTTAGAAAATCATGTAGTAAAGATCTATCACTCTCACTTTCTTGTGTAACGTAATTCACTATTGTGTAAAAAGACAATTGGCAATACAACAGTATTGAAAACACAACCATTTGTTCCAAAACATTTAATGGTGTGAAATGATCATAGCCCATTGTTTATCTTTAATCAAATCGTTGTGAACAGCACAATTTCATTTGTTTAACTGGGGATTTTTTTAATATTTCTTCGCATTGGGAATTTAATGTGACATTTTAAAAGATTTTATGTTTTATGTGTTAATATAGTTGCAAAGATATTGTAAATCATTGTACCAAAAAAAATAATCATAACCCAAAAGCTCTTTTTCTATAATGGTTCCAATTTAGACATAAGATAACAAGATTGTATATATTTTATGGACTTCAGTGAATTACGTTACACATAGTACTACTACTGTATAGTGTAATAAATATCTGCTTGGTAAAATTTCAAGTCTTTTAAATTTGTTAAGTATTATCTTAAATGGTCAACAAATGAACAGATTTATTTAAACGGTGTTTAGACTTTGAAACTAAAAGAGTATCAACATTGAAAAATAGACACTTTTTCTTTAAAGCGTCTATTTTCCTTTTTATTGTTCAAGTATCAAGGAGGTGACCGAAATCTTTTAGAGTTGGTTAATGTAGGGTTTCTTAAATGTTTTATTTGGTAAATCAATCATATATCTATCATATAAATGTGTTTTATATGCAATTGTGGTTCTTTTTACGATCAAATATGTTTGATATAGTTACAGTAGACAGAAGTAACGTAATTCCCCATCCAAAATACCACCACATGTTATTCATGTTTTTCTTGATGTGAATTTGTTATTCAAGGGCTACCTTTTTTGTTTTATAATTGTTCAAATATAGTTCTTACAAAATAAATACATTTGTGAAAGCCGAAAATCTTCAGCCGTTTTTCCTTCTGCAAATGGCGCACTTTAACTGACTTTGAACCATAGGGTAAAGTCACCTAACTAAAAATATGTAAAAACAGTGTTCTGAGAGTGTTCTTACTATTTACAGCAAACAGGGTTTTTCTTTTCATTATAACAGTTAACAACAATGTCAATTATTAGGAATACAGATAACAGCTATTTTTTTCCATAACGGGCCCTATAGTCAAAGACCATGCCTGCACAGGCGCTTGGTGCGTTATGGCAATATTAAAAGTATGATCCAATTTCTCCATTTAATTACACGTTTCTGATTTATGATAATAATTCAAAACACGGTCACTTGGATCGGGTCAGGATAATTTTTTATGGAATAAAATGCCAATAAATGAGTTTATAGTGTGTATTCACTCGTTTGTTAACTAGTCTGACATGTCTCCTTGTGCAATATTGACCCCAGAAAAATAATATATAAATTTCTCTTTATTATATAACAACATAATAGAAATTAATTATTTTTCTGGGGTCAATATTTCACAATAAGACATGCCACACTAGTTACCACCTGACCCCAAGTGCCTGTGATTCCGAAACAATAATAAGAGCATTTCTTTCTACCATTGATAGACATTTAGACCAAATACAAAAAAATAAAAATTCTGTTCTATTTATTATGTACGAAAGCAAGTAAACACAGATAATCGAAAAATTATTGTATATAGTGCATAAAATTTTAAATAGCATCTCTTTTTCTAACTGCCAAGATATTTTGCAGAAGATTCTTCTTGTTGGTAGTTCGATCTGTTTGTCAATAACATGTGACGATTATCGAGTGTGTTAATTACTATTATCACGTGTTGAGGGAATTCCGGCACCAGCCAATCAAAACGTTTCTTACAATATGGTTGACCTGATTTAATAAGTCATGTGAGGTAATCCAATGGATTCAATATGGCACTCTTCAGAAAATTATTTCCAAATTCTCGAAATAATGGTGACAAATTTCGGTTAGATTCAAAATCAGAGTAAGTTTTTATTTACTTGAATATTAGTTTGTACAATTCTCTTGATATTTACACCAAAGAATCCTTTGAAAAACTGCACGTATTTATTTTATTATTATCTTGAAGTGAACTTTCGACGTGTGTTGTTCCCAGTATACAGCGCTACTGTTTAACAGTTATTACAAACAGTCTTGTGGATTTTTTAAAAATAAAATGAGGGTAAGGTATAATATAGTAATTTGTGGTTATGTAAAATGGACCGACGTGTGTTCATTGACTTGGCTAAAGTGTAAACAAACTTGTGACAAGCACATGACTTACTTGTCATACAACCAGTCATCGTACTATAGAATACCTGACGTTGGTCATTTACCTTATCAAATGGATCGCAGTCTTGAGACTTGTAATTAGGAAGGAGTTGGTTGAAATGCTTTCTTTTATTTCATGGAATAACAATGCTAAATTATACAGGTTTGGTAAAAAAATAGGTGAAATTGGAATATCTTTAAACAATTTTAGTTTTTCTCTTTTTGAAATGCAAGGTTTCATCTTTAAACACATTTTCCAGTGCGCACATTCAGCAAGAAAATTGTGCGGAATGTTTCAGTTATGTTTGATATGAAACCAGTTTGAACACCAATGCAAACTAAGCTTAACTTAAAGAAAAATGTCTACATTTTCTAAAAATTTTCTTACCTTAGCTAGTACATTGAGGATGTTTAAAGTCCTGTTTGATGCTTTCTTTGAGATTCCCCTTCACTACCATTACATTGAATGGCAGACACCATTTAAATCTATCTTATGGTCAGGATTTGTTTTTAACGAAACAAATTTTTAATTTGTTACAATTACAACAAATTATTGTTCCGACATTAAATTTGTAACTTGATTCCATAACTTTGATTTACGGTTAAATTCAAAATGTCAACTCCCAGCAAAATTTCGCCTCAGTATTTAAAACACGGATTACTTAAGTGAATATTGTTTCATTTATTGAAAACAGGTTTAGTCTTTGTGTTTATGTTAGTTATATTTCACATGTTAAAATATACAGAACTTTTTTTAAAAATTTGCTCTGAGAAAATTCAACTGACGGATAAAACCTCACATTTCAAATAATTATAAAAATATAAAAGACAGATGAAAATGATAAATATAAATGTGAAATTGGAGGTTTTATGCTCTAGAACTATCTATGAAGTTATTTTTTTTGCATTATTGAATCCCATGTTTTTATTGCCAAAATTAAGATTTTTTTTAAAACAAATACTTTAATCACTTAAAGTTTCTTTGTCCCTTCAAAAATACATGTACATCAATGTAATCATTACATATTTACATGTACTATTTCAGCTACTAGTACAAGCAATTCAGTTTCAGCAATTCATCTCTTAATCAATAAAGCATCCAAATGTTACAGGTATTTCATATTGTATACCCCCACTAGAAATGTGGGTGGTATATAATGCTGTGGTGTCCTTTCATTACTCCTCTGGGTACCCATCTGATTTCTTCAACTCCTCACATATCACTTAAAGGAATTTGATGTAACTTTCTCTGTATCTTGTCACATAATGCCACTGTGCTCCTGATATTTTATATTTTTAATCAAATGATATTGGGGACCTCTGTGGCCAGTAGTGTGGTTAAGGTAGTCCATCTTCTAATAATCTTGTGGTATGTCAACACCAAGATTGTGGGTTCGAGTCCCACTGCTTGTAGTGTGTACTCGACTCACACCTTAGTTGACAAGGATGGCCAGTTTTCCTACCGAAGGTCTGTTTTTTATTCTATTACTTTAGACTTCCTCCCCCAATATAAAAACTGTATGCCATGACATTTATAAAGTAGCTGAAAAGTGCTGAAACATTCAAACAAAACAAATAGTAAAATGATATTTGGTGGGGTATCAGTGAGTAGTTGTCACAGTTTTTCTAGTTTGTTTAGCATTTCTGAAAGATAAATTTAGCAAACAATTTGACAAATATTTAACATGCTAGTAAAAATTTCCCTTTTGAGTGAATCTAAATGTGAAGAAAGCTTTGGTTTTATTCAAATCTTACCATCATCCGGCCCGTTTTACTGGTCAGTAACAGTATACATGTACATGTACTGTTTAATATTTTGTTGTAGTAGTAGTAGTAGTATGTTGTATGATATGTTTAGTATAATATTTCAACAAAGGATTTCAGCATACTCATTGTAAACAAAATCTAAAAATTGAATTATTTTTCTATATCTTGATTTTCAGAGTACACGTAACTCAAAGTAATCTATGTGTAGAAAACAGTGTTGCTGAAACTAAAAAGCATATGTAAGGGAATAAATCAGGTCCACAACCTCTGCAGCCATTCACAAGCATCAATGTCACCTAAAACATGCATTAAAATTCAAGAAATGTGAAAACTTAGTACATCTACGACATTTTGCTTAGCACTAAAATTTAAAGTCTAACTGACAATGTAAGCATTTCACAGTTAGTACCATCTAAAGAGGATTAAAATATAATAGCATACTAGTATCTTAATATCTACGTGTATTTCCTTTTTATAAGATTTAAATAAGATAAAGTTATTTTTGAAGATACATGTAAATTTTAAATACATAGATTGACATTACTAATTAACTTGTAACATGAATACATGAAACACACAGGGCAGAGCTTTTGCTTGTACATTTTCCATGCTTCCTTCCATTCCCAGCAGGAACATTCTTGTACCTGGTATATATGCTAAGACACATGTAATCAGACCTTACTTGCAGGTTTTGTCTTCTGTAAGTACTTGAACCTTCATAATTTGTTGTCTGCTAATTTATTGCAGTCTAAACTGGTTTATTTTACACCGTCTGTGATGATCTCTAACATTGATAATAATTGCATTGTTTACTGCTAAATATGTGTATGATGGTAGATATCATGAATCATGTACTGTTGTACGTGCAGTTTATACATGATACTATATATAATGAACATGTTCCATTGCATATTTTTGATACTTAGTATCATCATTTACGTTTAATAGTTAATCTAGGAAAAATATTGAGATGTTTATAAAATTAAAAGAACATTTTAATATTTAGTAATGTTAATTATACATGTGTGTAACTACATGTAGTAGAGTATAACTTTAGGTAAAAACTTGTTAAAATAGTAGTAGTAGTAGAAAATTTGTACTTTGACATTTCAAATAGGTCTTATTAATTACAGAACACAGCCACGCTTAGTTGCAAATACTTGTACTTCCTGATAAGGTTTATTTATCGTTGATTCATTGAAATAAGACCTTTTGGTTGGTTGACTTAAATAAGTGATTGAAAACTACTGGTTTGATTTATCATTAAATTAAGCTGCAACCTCAATTTTTAAATACCATTGACAGTGTGAGTGATTGTTTTTTTTTTTTCCGTTTTTTGCAAGTTTTGGTAAATTATTGGAAAAATACCTACTTGCAGTTTAATTAATTTAATTTAATCAAAGTATGGACTACGAAACAGCTTTTTTTAATGAATTACCACAATAAATATAGATTAAGTTGATGCTTAAGATTTGTTGTATTTGATTTTCTAATGAAAAGATATTTTGTATACATGTACTAATAGATATACAGATGTACATTGAAAAGCAATTATCTGGTGTCTAAATTATGCTTGCAAATTACATACAAGTACAGTATTAGACTAGACTGAAAACAAAAATATGCATAATTTGTACATTAATACATTTTTAAATGTATGCATGAGAACAGTTATATGTAAAGTTTTACTCGGGGCATACACTAGTATACATGTATGTATGTGTAGATTATTGTATTAATGCAGTTCTATGTGAATGATATGAAAGATCACATGTTTGTAAAGTACAATGTATGTACATACTTGAATTTCTGTTCTAAACTTTGTCAAGCTTTACTACATCATAATTTCTAGCATGTTGTTCCCCCTCTGTGAGAGCAGTGGAAGTCACCCGTGATCTAGCATAGATGTTCCACATGGACTTCTGTATTATTGTAATTTTTTAATTTTATGTTTGCAGATGGAAACCTCCAAAATTAGAGCGAAACAAGATAAGACTGGTTTTATATGTAGATAATGAGAGAGATCGAAATATTTTATATGATTCCACATCAGTGAGGAAGACAGAAGATGTCCCGGTAATTTTTCAATTTATTTGTATACTATCTAGATAATTAAAATTATTGATGCAGCTTTGAAGTAATGAAGTTGTGTGTATATTTTGTTTCTTGCCATTAAATAAAAGTTGACAGTAAACAGTGGTTCTTAAATGTTTCTTCACATGTCAATTTCTACAAATATGAAATAAAATCATTAAAAATTGTAGATTACTGCATTAAAGAGCACACACAAGCCATGTGATAAAAAAGGTCATTTATAAGGTCATTCACCTTGGTCATGTGACTCAAGGAACTACCTGGTTGGGTTCATGTACAATGACACCTGTGTTCTTAATGTTAAAAGTAATCTTTTAGAATATTATTTATGTTATAATTTCAAACATAATTGTTAATCAGACAAAATCATTTGTTTGAATAAGAATATGTTGCTTTTTTTAAGACGAACTTCATGTCAACATTTTATTGTAATGTAACTGAAAGATCTGATTAACTTTTTAAAAAAAATTTTTCTGTAATTACATGTAAGTTCCCTATGTTTTAATTTGCATTTAACTTATTGAGCATATTAAATGAGACTAGCATAAACTAGACATTTCTCTTTTGGCAAAGGGGCCTCGGTGGCAGAGTGGTTAAGGTAGTTTGTCTACTATTGATCACATGGTCTGTCAACACTGAGATTGCGGGTTCGATTCTCTCTGAGGGCAGGGTGTCCTCGACTTAGGCCTTATTATACTCAAAGCCTCAATATTGTAGGGTCGTCTAGGGATAGGGGGTAAATGTATGTATATTGTCCTCTAAAATAAAATTAGTCCAAATTATTTCATCAGCTATATTTCTTATTCTAAATGCATTAAGTGTAATATAAACAAATATTTTTTTTAAAACTAGTACCTGTTTGACTGACTAGATGTATAATGAGGGTAGCTTTGGGACTTTATTTGAACAAAGATTCTTTCATGTCATGGAGATACAGAATAAGAGATAAGAAGTGATTATTTCAACTTTTAAAGAAAAATTCTAAACTTCAATGTTTAGGCGAGAACAGAGTTCAGATCATAACGATCAATTAAAAGTTCCCCCTTGTACATTACATGGCCCCTTCACATAACATTTGTCTAGTTCATCTTGATTTAAATATCCCTAGCAACATAGTCACAGATTTTGATAAATCCAGTGACAATGTGACCTGACATTAATTTCAGATGTCAGATGTTACTTTGCAGTAAATAGGAAGTTGTTTTGGTTTTACAGGTAATAATATACTAATTAACAGTGGCATTGTAAAGATTTGTCAGTACTACATGTGTCATTGCCACATAAGATTTTAAAATAACTTAATTACATATATGTATGTGGATTTGTATATTCAGGCATGTCATTTAAAAAAGAAAGAATGCGGTCAAAAGAGACTGATCTGTTCAGATGGAGATTTATCAATGAACAAGAAATTATCATGTATCCAATCAAAGTATATGGTAAGACTTCTAATTTATTTCTTACTTTGAGTATAAAAAGTTATTGAACTTTATGTATGGTCCTAAATTGCTGTGAGACATTAGAAGTGCTTATATTGATAAACATTCAGTATAGCGCTATATCATACATTTTAAATTTTGTGTGTCTACTAGTACATTCACTAATTTGAAAATGTTAAAACACTGATTTTTTTTTATATACATGTACTTGTCACAGAGTAGTTCTTGCCATTTAAATGACAATTTAATTCTTCCAATTTCCTGATTGTGCTGTTATTTTCCCATTATAATCAATTACAAAGTCTCCATTGGATCAACTTAACTTTCCTTCATCCAAAACCAGTTACATTTATCAGTTTTAAAGTACAAATTTTTCACAGAACTTGTCAATAGATCAGGCCCCAGCGCCATAAAACCTTCTTGAGTAAAAATGTTTTGCTCAGCATGAGAATTTACTCAACTACCATGACAACAAGGGAAAAGGAAAGATTTGATTGGATGAAATTAAGAATAAAAAAGTTCTCAGCAAAGAAAATGTTTATGGCGCTGGACCCAGGTTACTTGCCAGCAAGAACTACTCCATGACTAGTAGGAGAGACTTTTTGTTTTCTGTTGCTTGATATATTTCAAAGCATTTAATATATTATATATATGTTTTAGCTGACAAAGATGGGGAAAGATGTCAAGGTTTTAGAGGAGCTTATGTTCGGATCAGTAGGGATGGCTTACAAGGGACCATCATTCAAAGTCCATTTTCTAAGGTACTGTCGTCATTAACAGACACATTATATAAACCCTGTAAAGGTTAGATGTGTTATTTTGTATCACATATTGTTTTTAAAAAATTATTTTGTACATGAAACAAAGTTGTCTTATACATTTAATACATCAGCTGAATTGTGGTGTTTTTATTACAAACTATTTCTAGGAAAACAGTTATAAAGTTATTGTTATATCATGTTACAATATACTGTGATTCACACAAAGCATTTTTCTATGTTGTCGATTTTTAAAATTTATATCTTCATTACACAAGCTGCACAGTAAAAGCTAATTCTCAATAATGTTTATATCAATTTACAACATATCATGTTTTGAAGTTGTAACATTATTTGTTATTCAGTAGCAGCTGTAAACTTCGAGAGCACTTCAGGCTGTAAAAGATGCTATTGATTTCTTCTGTTTAGAGACTATGTGTTATTGCATTCATTGGCTAAAGTTATATGATATTGACTTATGTTTTACAGAAATCCATCCCAAATGATGTTGACAAAAGTATTCGTGCCAGAAAACCACATGAAAAGAGAATCCATGCATAGGTCTGTTAATATCAGGCATGATTTTAATTTGAAAGTATATTTTCCTTGCTTTTTGAATTTCTGTCCAATTTTTTTCGATGGGGTTATTTGCCATTTATTATTAGTCACACCAGTAATTAATGTCGCTATAACACAAAAATCTCACTGCAGACAGGGTGTACTCGACTGCAGCCTTAATTGGCAGGAATTGCCAGTTTTCATACTAAATTACAAGGGTCTTCTCTGGGAACTCCCGCTTACTCCCTCATCAAAAACTGGACACCTTGATATAGATGAAAAATTGCAAAAGTTGCAGTAAGCACCATTCAAACAAACACAAAATTACAACAGAAAAAGATTGAAATTGTTAAGACACAAGATACATAAATAAGTGTTGTATAAGAAAATACTATGCCCCTATTCCACAGAGATGCATTTTTTAAAAATTTCTACCTCATCACAGATTTACCTATTTACAAAATTTTAGGGGGGGGGGGTGACAAAGTATTTTTTGTAATGGCCAGAAGAAATTAAGATTTTTTGTAGCCATATATTATTGACATTGTAACTTTATTTTTCAGTGATGTGGATTCGATTGATTCACTGAGTATCCATAGCAACCAAGATCTCTCTATCAGTGATCCAAAACATATCACTAACCATAACAGACATGGCCCTAATGTTGGTGAGTTGACAGAAAAAAAAAATCACACTCGGGTTACTTGTATTGTGGTGACTTGTTTGGACATTTCATATTAGTTGTTTGTCGTTATTTTAGAACGTTTGTATTTCATTTGTACTTGAATAGACATTTATAGTTTGGTAGTCTCACACAGCAAAATGTTCATTTTTAATGTATTCTACCCATAGTTAAAGTTACAGTTTAGTTTTAATAATTACCAAGGAATACAGCATTATTAAGTCAATGTATTACTAATTAATGATACAAATTAAATATATTGTTTTACTTCGTGTCAATGTAAACAGTTTTGAGTAAAAAAGTTACTCAAATAGTATTTCCGATATATGCTGAACATTACCGAGGTCTGCCTTATTAAAAATCAGTTGACATCAGGGACACCAGCTATACTGCTATAATCACATAGTCAGTTGTGATCCGGATGCCTTAACTTTAAGGTGGAATTATGTTGACAAGGAATTATATAGTGGTAGAATTAGTTGTACCTTTAGTTTGTAATTGCAAACAGATACATTGAAATTTTGTCTTTCAAGACCCATGGCTGTTTTTCGTTATTTATTTCCTTTACCTTTTTCATAAAGCACTCCAATTCACAATTGTGACAGTCAAAGTATGGTAAACAAAGATGACAGTTCTCATCGCTTACATGTATTAGGAAATGCATTGGATCTTTACCAAGTTATCTGATATTGATAAGATCAGGTAGCATTAATCTGTTATGTATTAATATTATTATATCTTTAATATTTGCAGCACAAAGTATACCAGTAGATGTTCCCACCCTGAGCCCCAAGAGAGGAAGTTTAGACTTGTTTGATGAAGATAGTGGTTGGTCATCATGTATGTTTCCATAGAAAAAAATAGTTTTATTTTGATTTGAATTGACATGATCTAAAGATGACTGATTATATTTTTTATTGTTTAAATACAATATAAAGTAAACAAAGCCTACAATAGTCTTAAGTCTTGAACCTTTGACCTTAAGGTCACATTATTGCTGTCTGCATGACAAATTCATGTCCGTTCTGTAACTTTTTTATCTTTCAAGGTAGGCTTTTGATATTTGGAATGTGGGTAGATGTGTCACATACCATGGTTGAACTTTGCTCTTAGGTCAAATTATTGCTTTCTGCATGAAAAATTCATGTCCTGGCTGTAACTTTTTTATCTTTGGAGATAGGCTTTTGATAATTGGAATGCGGGTAGATATCAAGGTGATGTGTTGCATACCATGGTTGCTGATATTTGACCTTTGAACTTTGACCTTAGGTCACATTATTGCTTTCTGAATGACGAATTCATGCTCGGGCTGTAACTTTTTTTAACTTTCGAGGTAGGCTAGGTAGATAATATCAAAGCGATGTGTCGCATACCATGGTTGTTGACCTTTGACCTTGACCTTAAGGTTTGCGGTGCCCACAGAGATGGGTACCATCTCACTGATATCTAGTTAAGTCAATTTTGTAGATACTCAATAATTTTAAATTATACTTTTTTCAAGTGACCTCTAGTGGTAGCTTTCATACATCATACCCATCCCCAGGTAGTAATCCAAACAGTTATAACAGTTTACACAGACGTTGGATGAGGGCCCAGGCCACCTCACTGGAAGGAATAATGAGAAAGAGAAACTCGCAGGAGAATCTGTTAGCACAGGATGTGAGTGCACCTGCAAGGCGACGCAGGAGCAAGATAGCAATGGGGATACTGTTTGAACTTAATGATACTGACAAAGATAAAGAACAAAATAAGTAAGTTAATTTTTATCTACAGTAGAGCAGTGTTTTTGTTATTCAGATTTTTCTGTTTTTAGTAAATTGTCTAGTGATTCAAGACAGATAGCGAATAACATTTTTTTCTGTTTTGTTTAAATTATCAAATGTTATTTTCTTTTTCAGAATGTTTGAGAATTTCTTCTTCTCCCATATAACCCTATTAGAAGCCCATTTAGAGAAATTAAAGTTAGCTGTGGAGAAAGCACATTACAATAGAGCAAAGTTTGTAGATATTGTTACAGAAGTGAGTATAAGATCACTTTATTATCTTTGTCATATCAGCATGCAGAATCTTCTTAAAGCATTCAAATAAAATTGTTCGAAAAAGCTTGAAATAGCTCTGAATCACTTGCAATTAAATACTGATCTGAGATGATATTTCTACATCTGTTACAGAAACCAAGCTTATCTGATACCACTTATTTTTTCATAGTTTATATTGTACAATCAACCACATGTGCAGTGTAAATAATGAATTACAATGTACAGTTACAATATGTTAACCTTATATACAATGTCAAAACTGACCAACACTTTACAGTGTCAAAACCTTTTTACATTATATAATTTCAATATTTAATAACAATATATATTGTCTGAACTTAATTACATATAGATGTATTGTCATTGGCATTGTAAGCTTGCGAGTATAAAGCCATGTTAATTTCCCGTATATTACATAAAAGATAGAGACACAGTGTTATTCCTACATGAAATCAAATGGGAAAAATTATTACCATATAATAAAGCATATTATTATATAGTAATATTTTTTCCCCATTGTATTTCATATAGCAATAAAGTGCAGTATATTTTCATATTTTACACTGAATCTCGGCCTTTTATGTAATTTCTGGGAAAAGTACAGATGTGTTCCGAACATCGGCTTTTATATTTTACTGTTGTTTGGTAAACAAACATGGCCGAAAGTGACATACATGATCTGCTCTCGAGGGTTAAATTAGCAGAAACGCTTGAACTGAACAAATAGTAGTGAATTCGATTGTAGATAAAAGTAAATTTCCATCAAAGGAAAAAATCAAGTGTAAACTGTACAAAACGAGATTTAAATATCGTGTACAAGTGGCTCATTTCAAAGCAGGAATTTATGCTAGTAGTAGTACACTCGAATTTCAGCGAAGTAAGTGTGTGGCTTTAACAGAAGTTAATTTAGCTGAAGCGCATTGTATTTTATTATTTAGGCGTCATTTGGTTAGAGCAATAAGTGCAAGATATTTTAAAAGTAATTAAGCCTTGGGATCATTGTTTACATTGCCGAATGAAAGGTAATCGCTGAATTTCGAGTATGGACGAAACTCGAGGGTGTGGCCATATACTCACAACAATAAGGAGCAACAAATAGAAACATAAAATTGAGAAAAAAAATCAGTTTTTATTATATGTAAATCTACATCAAAATATATATCTGTAAAATTGACCAAGTGCAAATATGATAATATTGGACCTAGTAAAATATTACAAAATAGAAAAGATAATGAATAATCACTTAAAAGTACAAACAAATTATTACTATATAATAAAAGGGTTATTGCATGAATATTGGAAAATATTGTCCCTCGCAAGATGCTATATTGCACTCGCAAACTCGTGCAATATAACACTTGCGTGGGACAATATTTCCAAATATTCATGCAATAACCCTATAATACAATGTCAATATTGGATAACAATAAACAATGTCTATTCTTGAAAACGATATTCCATTAATGTTTAAAATATATAATGTCAGTACTGATTCAAATTATGTTATGTGTTGTATTTCAGGCCCTAGAGGTGTTCAGAGATGATGTAATAGATCTGTATACTACTCCCAGGTTGTCAGAACCAGTCTGGCTCAACATGATGTCACATGCCAGCTACCGCTATGCTCTCTGTGAGGGCTTCATGAAGGATTTTATGTCACTAGTCATTAAACATGAAAATAAAAATAATAGTTTGTAAGTAGTACAGAAAAGCATCATAAATACAGTCAAACCTGTCTTAAGCGACCTTTGAAGGGAAATTGTAAAAAAGGTCACATAAGAGAAGGGGTCTTTATACACAGGTCATGATGTTTGCAGACCAAACAACAAAGTCATGCTGTCAGCTTGTGAAAGAGTGAATTGAAGACCTGTATTGTTTGTTTTATTAAGTAAACAATAAAATATGACATTTATTTTATGTAAATAACTCAAGTACAAAATATACAACAATAAAGAGCGATTTGATTTCCGATTGTATTAACGCAGGGCAACTTTATTCCCCCATTCAGTTGTTGTATTTTTCTTTGTACAGGTTTTACTAGTTTCCTTGTGTTTTAACCATGGGTCTGGAAATGGTCATATTTGCCGGACATGACCGAAATTTACACTAAAATGACCGACTAAGATTTGCTCAAATCGGACATCTAAAAAGTAATATTTTACATGCAATAGTCATTTGTTGGATTTAATCCCTTCAATTTGTATTATAAATCAACCCTAAGGCTATTTCCTGTCGCTGACATGTGTTTATTTACCACCGACCGGTGATTACGTAATAAGGTCAACAGGTGACAGATCTGTTTCATCCATATCGTAAACATACTATTGCAACAACATTTTGAAGCAACAGAGATTTAATATAATAGATCAATGTGATATAGTTTCTATATCACATTGCTAAGAAAATAAGACAACTTTACAGTACACGTGCAAGTTTAATGAAAAACATGGGCAGTAACAATTGTACACTACGCAAGCGCCAATGTTACTAAACGTTACATAAATCAAGAGAAAAGCAATTTGAATAAAATTTCATTGGAAATAATGAGAACGAAAATGATTATTTTATTTAATAATAAAAACTTGTAAAGAGCATCCATCGCTGAATGACGTATAAATTCAATTCAGGTCCGAACTTCTGGCAATTAGGTGACAACTTCCTATTTCCGGTTAATGAAAAACTCGCCGGAATATTAATCAAAATAATGCAGTTTCCCATTATTTTGTTTCTTAGACAACGTCATTTTCCAATAAAGACTTTTTAGGCAGAAGAATGTATCACTACATATATTTTCTTTTTCACATGATGCATACATCGTAGGAGCCATCCCAAATTCCATGGTACAACCCGCTTATTCACATTATCGTGGCGAATCGACCGGACGTGCAAACAAGTTTTGGTAGGAAACGACAAGAGACCAATATTCACTACCATGGAATTGGTAATTTCTTAGGGGGAAAAAAGGACCGAAATGGGCAGGGAAAACTTCCAGACCCCTGGTTTTAACAATACGCTCTGTGTTGAAAGTGCAAGTCGGTTTAGAACCAGTGTACACCGGTTTCGTATTGATTATTTCCCTTTGTAAAACAAATTGGCGTGATTATACAATAAACATGCCTTTCATTTCCAACCCAAATGGCAACAAAATCGAATAACAACATTGACGACTATTCAAATTTTACAGGTCAATCTGAACTTCGATCGTAAGATAATAAAATAGTTTTTGATTGCTTCATACTTTAGTTTTCTGTTTCCAAGAACATTGATTCTGCCGTTAATGGCCGATTTCTGATACATATGACCCAGCACAGATGAGCTCACGCGCAGACATCTGTACTTGCTGCATCATCAAAGCTAAAAGCTAGGAAAATGAATGTTTTTATGGAAGCATAATAAACGTTTTTTTTTTAAGTTCTTGCTTCCGGCTTTCTGATTGGATGTCAGAGACAATGGAGTCTAAAACAATGGAGAGTCTATAGCATATAGCGATGTAAAAGTTGCTGGTTTACAGAAGAAATAGGTACTTTCATACACTGTTGGGAAAGCCTGTGTGATCTCTCACTCAGAATAGAAATTTTTATGTCTTTTAGCTCGTTCCGCTGCACTCCACTCGCGAAAAGACATAAAATTTCTATCACTCATGACAGATCAACCGGTCTTTCCCAAAACTGTATGGAAGAACCTATTATAATTGACAACATTGCCAATGGTCAACGAATCTTCTTTTCGTCAAACAGGGTTTATTTATTGTTTAATGATTTTAACAGTCCTGATAGTCGTTTTAGACAGGTTTTCTTGGTCAAAACGAACGGAAGACATGGTCGTTAGTCACGTAAGACAGGGAGTCATTATATAAAGGTAAAATGAATGGAAAAATGCTCGGGAGGAATAAATATGGTCGCATAACACAGGAAGTCATTATGTGGAGGGGGTCACTAAGACAGGTTTGACTGTACATTAATAGTTTAATGTGATTACTCCCATTCCTATGGCCTTATCTTGCAGGTGAAATCTCAGCAGTTTTCAAGTCACTCTCATCTGCCAATCAACTGAATTGTTGACAAATTCTATTGCTGTTCAAATTGTATTGATAAAGGAATTACTTAGGCATCAGTTTTGTATAGACAAGTTTTCTACCTAAAGAAAACATCAACAAAGCACAATATTTGATTGTATTTGGTCTGTTGGCATAAAAATGAAAAAAACCAGAGGAGTTCCAAATCTGGCCAAGACATTAAAAAATGTTACAATAAGACATCTTAAAGATTAGTGAAAAGATTTTGTGTTATTTTATGTTTACAGTTTTATAAGTACTCTAGTCACAGCTGTGTTAACACATCATTTAGCTTGGGTTGCCACAGTAACACCAGCAGGCGCTGCAACATCAAAGACTTATCTGCACAATCACTCGGCCAAATGGGTAGGTATTTTTGGTTTTTTGTATAAGTAGATATAAAATATGTGTACCAAGACACCTGAAGTAATAGATATTTTTTTTTTTAATGTTTTTTGGGGGTTGGGTGTGGGTGGGCAGGGGGTTCAGTAAATAATGAGTACTACTATAATGTTTTACTTCCTTCTTCAATCTACCAAGGAGTAAAACTCTAATGGATTTCAATATGAAGCATTTTAGTTTTTTGTTAAGTTTGTCACCAAAGGTTAATATATCCATGTATTTTTTGGCCGGATTACACAGAGTGAAAATCCGGGTTATAGTATGGTGAATGTTGGGTGGGAGGCGTGTGGGCTGCGGGCGGGGAAAAAATTTTCGTAACAGTTTTCTCAGCAACTACTAATCACATTCTCTTGAAATATGGTATGCAGCATCAGCATGGCCTCCCATAACGTTGGATTCGATTTCAGGTCTGTCTCTCACCTACTTCCTGTTAACCAACTTAGTTAATTTTTAACATTAATGTTCAATGGTAGAAAATTTTCGTAACAGTTTTCTCAGCAACTACTAATCACATAATCATTCTCTTGAAATTTGATATGCAGCATCAGCATGGCCTCCCATAACGTGGGATGATTCGATTTCAGGTCTTTCGCTCACCTACTTCCTGTTTTATGAAATCTGGCCATTTCTGTTTTTGACTGATTTTTACACTGGTATGTCACTGGTTAAAAGTAACAGGAAATTGTATTATACCAGGACAGTTCACTGGTTGCATTAATGTAATAATTGCAATTTTTTAAGTAACTGATAGACCAGGTAATTGAAGACGGACAGATTTCTAGGAAAAAGGCATAATTATATATTCATTATGTCAAGATGTCCTAATTTTCTTCCTTGTTGGGTTTGAACAAGGAACTTGATCATAATGTACTGTTGCAAAAATTTGATATACATGTATAATGTTATGATCATGAGTAATATTAAATATTTTGAAAACTATTTTTCCTTCTTAAGGTTTGGGTTTTTTCCACTAGTACTCTTTCTTCCTCTTCCAATGAAAACTAATCACCTTGATATACATGTAGCTGAAAAACTGTTGAAAGTGGCATAAAAATAAATTCAAGCAAACAATTCAGGAGACAAAAGTTTTAACACATTAATTTTTTGTATGAATTGTATATAAAATAAATAATATATCCCCTTGGTATCATTTCAGGTTGATGCATTAGCTAAATCCCATCCTTACAATCCGATGTGGGCACAGTTAGGGTGAGTAATTTTAAATAATATTAGGTGTAAAATTGTTTTTTATCACTGTTTCACAGTATTTTTCTTTAATCTTTATATGCAATTTATTTCCCCATCTTACTCTACTAGTCTGAGACCGACTCATCTTTCTCCTTAGGGTGCCTCTGTGGCCAAGTGGTTAAGGTAGTTTGTCTTCTATTGATCACATGGTCTGTCAATACTGAGGTTGTGGGTTCATGTCTTACTGCGGGCAAGGTGCACTCGACTCAAATCTTAATTGAGAAGGACTTATAGTTTTCGTACCAATGGTCAGGGGTTTTCTCCGGGTACTCTAGCTCCTCCCCCAATAAAAACTGTATGCTGTGATATAGCTGAAAAATTGCTGAAAGTGGAGTTGAACAATATTCAAATAAACAAATAACACTTTGCTGCTTAGACATAGTTATATAAATTAGGTGAAGACACAATGTTACAAAACAGCAATAATTAGATTATTTATGCTTATAGAAACTCAATGCGTTTTCCCTTCATCACATTTTGGGGCTGGCACCCTTTATGAAACAGGGAAGAGTGGGACAAATGTAAATAATCTATAATTGACCTAGTTTAGTTTTTTTTTCTTGTGTTCATTTTGGAGTGGACTCAGTGGTAATAATTGTTATACCATTGGGTAGTATTCTGTTAATACTGAGGTGGTAAGTTAAAGTCTGTGTACAGAGGAGGGAGCCTGAAGGAATTTTTTATTTTATACCCAAAAGGATCTATATAAGTTTTCTTGTAACTCTTGTACTCTGCTACACATACAGAAACAAAAAAATATATTGAAAATTTTTTTTCAACTTGTACAATAAAGTTGTTTGTCCTTATCATGATATATTTTAATTATTTATAGGATAATTAATTGGGCGTAGTGAATATCCAAAATATGATCATGAGTGCCGCATAACGCATCTGATTAAACGAGTGCGCGGAACTTGTTCCGAGCATGAATTTAATCTGATGCTTTATGCGGCTTAGTGATCATATTTTGGATATTCACGATGCCCAATTGATTATCCTATTTATTATATAGATCAAAATTGTTTTCCTAAAATTTTAATGCTTAATCCTAAATTTTATGAACGGAGGATGAATATCTGTATAGTACAAAATTTTGGCGGGAAAAAACCCAGAGAGTGAAAAAAAAAGATAATTGTCACATGTGATTTACCATGATTTCTGTCACTCGGAAAATTCGATATTTCATTTTTACCTATATAATAAATTTATTTATTGGCATAATAAATAAATATAATTTTAACCATATTTGCTGCAGTCCCACAAACTAATGTACATGTATTAGACACACATTTTGACAATGAATTTTATCTTAGAACTGTTTATTAGCTAAATTGTAAGAATCCTCAGTGGATTTCATACAAAGTCATGAGTGCATAATCTATCGTAAGTATTATAAGATTAAATGGAAATGCATTGTGACATCAGCACTTACGATAGATTTTACCCTTTCAACTTTTGTGAAAAACACTGCAAAACATTTTAATAGTAAAACAAACAAATCTTAATTTCCACATTAATAATATGGCTTTCAATTGCAGTTGCTCGTAATCGCTAAAAGCTACCATTTACTAACAAACAAACCTATATGCTACTGAAATTTTGGAGTACTTTGCCCCTTTTAGTACATCTTTCCAAGGATATAGTAAAATGTTGTTCAAATCTTTCGAATAGTACATAAAAATACAGATAATATGTTAATACATGTAGTAACCTTTAATTATTGGTTTTCTATGTTGTAGGGATCTGTATGGTGCTATAGGATACCCACTGAAGTTAGCAAGGACAGTGATTGTTGGTAAAAAGGCAGATTTAGTGAAAAAACTGTTGTACGTCCTAACATACTTTATACGATGTAGTGATGTTCAGGAAAACAATGATCTGTCCTCAATGATGAAGTGTATTGAAGATCTGAATTTAGATGTTGATAGTGAAAAGCAAGACATTACACCTATAAAAGAAGATTGCAACTCAAATTGTTCAATTCCTTTTGGAAATGAGGACGCCTGTAGTGTGTGTTCAAACGACTTGTGTGTCAGTTCTAGATCTAAAGAGGGAGACTGTCTGAATGTCCAACCTACCTTTGATAATTGTAATTTCAGTAACAGCCAAGGGAGAGAATCCAATGAGATGAAAACAATTAATATTGTGTTGGATACGGACAATACTGTGTCACAAAATCATATATCATGTAGTAGCCAACTTGAAAGAATATATAAATCTAGTCAGTTATGTGAAAGTAAACTGGAAAGAACTAGTATGGTTGAAAGCTTAGATTCTGTTGGTCAACAAACAGAAGACGAAGGATATGATTCTATTTTGAGCAGTGGAAACTTTGAAGATAATTCAGTCTTCAAACCATGCAGATTGTCAGCATCAGAAATCAGAGAGAATGTCCCAATAGAGAAGGTCAAGTATGTTTTTAGGGCAACAGAAATCCATCAGCAGAAAAATTTGCCAAGTTTGCCTTTAATTTCAAAAGTGGAACCTGAAAACTTTGATGATCTGGGTGTATTTAGTAATGAAGATAGTAAAATAATTGGTGTGAAAAAGAAATCCTTGTTATCTCACACGTTATCTAGTGAATCCAAGAAAGACAACCCACCACAATTAACAACAGCTCAAATCAAAGCAAATTTTCTTAAAGGAGGTAGTAATAGTTTATTTAATGAATATTTTGATGATGATAGCATTCATACAAAAACTATTGATGAAATAGATATGAAGGATCGAGTCGTGCAACACCCTCTAGCAGGTGTACATTCTAAATCTTCAAATAATATTTCTGATGCTAACAAGAAAGAAGACATGTATGGAAGTCAGAATGAATTGGAGCTGATTCATGCAACTAGATTGAATTCAATAGGAAATGGTGTGCGACCTAGAATTTCATCCTTTTCTCGACAGATTAGTGCAGATAAAAATCATAAGCCAAGCAGACCTACCACTCTTGCCCCCGGTAGATGCAGGTAAATAAATTCATCAAAAAGATAAATCTCTTGTCAACATCACTAGTAGTTTTAATGTCAAATGCATAAATGATTCTTTTATGAGATTAGATGAACCTAGGTGTAGTTATTCTGTCTTAAAATGTACTTATAAGTGCATGTGTGGTGTCTTTCTTTTAACCTACCCTGAATATAGCTAAAATATTGCTTGATGTATTCCAATCAATTAAGTGAAATGGTTTTGACAGAATAAAGACATTTAAGTTATGGTCTGAACATGAACATCATTTAAATAATATCAGATCATAATTATTCCATGAACATAAGTGTATATGCATACATGTAGATGTGTTTCATAATTAATTGTTGGCTAATCAGATGTTTATATTTTAAGGTCAGTCACACCAACAGAACTTGGAAGACGACGACATCTGTCATCAACAGGAAGTTTTGAAATTGATTGGTCAGATCCAATTCAACATTTGAATGAAATTGATATTCCAAGGTATATTTATAATTATTTTATCTTTTGCAGAAAAAAACGTGAAAAGAAGAGCAAAAACTGTCTAGTTTAAGATAACAAAAATTAATGAAAGCTCTGTTTTTTGCAAGATGACCGTCAAATTTCTAATGTGTTTGCTGAAAATAATTTTATGAATCATAATTTTATTTTAGAAGTAAGATCCCACAATAAAAGACTACATGAAGATGAAATATATAAATATTGAAATAAAATACTATTTCAAATAGCAGCTCTAGACACTCTTAGATACTGAAATTAGTTTCAAAATCTATAATTGTTGCACTTAAAAATACCTGTAATTAAATCATATACATTAACATTTCTGCAGGAAGGATTGTATTTATTTGTACTACTTATCAATCAGATTTCATATGTTTTCTTAAAGTGTTGTTGATTTTTTCCAGTATTTCTGATGAAATGTCTAGCAGTAGTATTAAACTATTTGACCGTAATTTTGGGCGGTCACTATTGGCAGGTTATTCCAACCACTACCTGTCTGACTTTGTATTACATGGTACTTCAGAAACTGGTTTCCATGGGAAATTAATGAATGACTTACAGTTATCAGTTCAGGTAAAAATAAATTAATATAATAAAACATCAATTATGTGCTGTAGATGTTTTAAAATTTGATATTTCATAGAATTAAGAAATTATTTTGTTTTGTTGAAATTTTACCACTAAATTAATTTCACTTAAAACTTTTGATATAAGTACACTTAATTGCATGTCTGTTAATTGTATAAGATTTCAAGACATCAAACCATTTCCTTTTATTTCTTTTTTAAATTACTGAGGAAATCATATATTCCTGTCAATTACATGAAAACTTCAAGAATATACTTCAAAATTTTGAAACAACAAACTGTGTAATAACTACTGATATTTTAAAAAAAAAATTTTGTACTTTTTTGAAATTGTGTCATTGTTGACTACTGTTTTCCAGCATTCTGTGTTAGATGAGAAAATCTCAGAAGCTGTTGGCATTGTAGCAGACACAGATAAATGGTAAATACCAGGATGTTGTTGTAACATAATAAATAATTTGTTCAAATTTGTATTACTATGAAACCTATACATTACCATTCTGTGCTAAAGGTCTTTAGAATTGAATTTAGTTGTTAACATGTTGGATTTTTAGTCTAGGTGTTGATGGCTTTTAGTTCAGTTATTTAGAGGGTGGTTGTAATTACAGGTTATAAGATAATAAATGGCTTGGTCAAGAAAGTTTGTGGTAGAATAAAATTTGTAAATGTAATACAAATATTCTTATTTAAGTATGTTGGTAAAAACGTGAGAAAAAAAAGGGTAAAACATTTATTTAAAACAAATATAACACTGCTTTAATGAAAAATTCATCTGCTGATGTCTTTTAGGAAATGTTTAAATCTAATGTTAGCATTTGTTTATTTCAGGACTGTTGAAATTAACAGTAGCTTATGTCCAGAGAAGTCCCCACAGCCTGTGGTGGCATCACAACTAGTCTGTAACCTTATTGAAGCCGTCCTACAGTTATGGAAACTAAAAATGAGTCCAGAATTTGTAAGTAAAATTACACAAGAATCTTATTTAAGTATCTAACTGTTTTTGATATTTTTTATGGTTCACTAAAATTCCAAAATCAATTTTTTGAAGTCATTATGATGTGGACAGAGTACAAGTTCATATGAAGAATTTTGATAATGAAAATCTTTTAACCCACTACCACATGACATTAACAATAAGTGCATATTACATTTGTTACATACAAAATTGTGTGCATTTTGACCATACCACATTTTTGTTTTGGGGGGAGGAAGGGGCGAATAGTACTTTTTGGAACAACCTTTACTTTTGTTTTACAGTTTCACTCTAGATTACTCTGGCTCCCTGAATAAAAACTCAACGTAATAATACAATTTACAATTGCTTAAAACAGAGTAAGAACAAAGTAAAACAAACAGTTTACATTTTTGAAAAATGTTGATGACATGGCTTTTATTGTACATTTTACAGTGTTTGATGCATTTAGAAGATCGCCTACAAGAAATCTATTTTAAAAGTAAGATGTTAGCAGAGTATTTAAATGATGTAACAAAAGATAGTTCAAAGCAATGCAGTGTTAGTGATCTGACTAAAGTATTAGGGTAAGTGTCTCTGTCATCTACCTGACTAAAGTATTAGGGTAAGTGTCTCTGTCACCTACCACAAATTGACATGTACATTCAGAATAAGAATAAGATAAAAACAAATTTCCATTGATAAAATGTATTTCTATAGTAAAACTCTCATTTAAAAATAGCTGATACATCATGTTGACAATTTTTAAGAAACATATAATTACATGAAAATGAGAGTGGTGTTAAGAACAGTTCAAACAACACAAACTTAGAACACTTGCACCTAAAATAAGTAGGTTAAATAATTACAGTCACTTAAAGCTTTGTGAAGTTTTCTAGCTTTACAGTCCAATGGAATTTTTAAATTATTGTCTTTTTTATTAATCAAGTTTTTCATTGACTTCTCTTATGCTTATTGTTTTGCTGATACCCTGACAGGATTATTGGCTGCAAATGTTTGAATTACAGTAGAACTTGGATAACTCGAACTCGCTGGGGTCGCCAAAAATAGTTCGAGTTATCGGTTGTTCGACCACCGAAGTTGAACAACCTCGAGAAATCATCTGTCCCTTACCGTGACAGGTTTTGTTTATAAGTTGCTCGTTAATTTCCGTACACGCAGTATGGTTGTTTTTGGGAGCTAAAATTCGTTTTGAATGTACTATGTAGATGTTTATTTCATTAATTTTGACACGAATAAAGTTATTTTAGGTGACATAGTTTGTGAAATTTGAAATTTCTACATCGCTTACTATTTACTTCCGTTATTGCGCAAAAACCTGTTTGTACTCAGTATATCCATCGCAGTTAAATTAAGAAAATAATTTCCACAATATTTATTGCCGACATATTTTTCATAAATTATTTTAGCTTTAATATTTGGTTTTTAATATCAATTTAACCACAGTTGACAACAAAAGTCGTAAATGATTTTTAATTTAAATATTTTCGTTGATTTTAAAATCCGCTTGGTACATTTCATATTTTCAATTAAAGAAACAATTAATGTCTCTTTGCCTGTTCAAACTAATCACCAGTCATGACATAATTATTATCTATTATTTTTTAATTGACATACCTGTATTAATTGTTATGGCTTCTGTTATCCACATCCTTTGTACCTGAAGTTAATTGCTTGGCACTGATGCTTATAATTTTAGTTCGAGTTATTGATGGTGACTTGCATGAGTTTGCTATCAAAGGGACCTATAAATGAGTTCGAGTTTTCGAGAAATCGGTGTTAGAAAAACCTGTGTTTTTTTAACAAACATATATAGAAATAAATGTCGGGACTTTAAAATCAGTTCGAGAAATTGGTGGTGTTTGAGCCATCAGTGTTCGAGCTACCGAAGATTCACTGTAATAATAATCTTATTTTTTTAATGCTGATCTTAACAATGTTGAGCCTTTACACATACATGTATATATTTATACTTTTTTTCCAGATTTGAAAGGGGAGACTTGCCTTTACTTATGGCCATAGCAGGGACACATAGTCTTCTACCGGTGTGCCTTTAATTAAAAAATTTACATAAAAAATACAAAAATAACTATTTCTTGTTGATTCTATAATTATATTGCTAATTGTCAGGGTACCAGTTTCAGATGTTATTTATTGATTGGATTAAAATGTTTGTATTTGGCCATGAGTGTAAGAAATTATGTGGACAAGATGAACACAGTATTTATGTACGCTGTTATATGTCATAATATATAATATACATGTAACTCGAGAATTTATACAATTTTTCTGTTGATTTTTTTAACCATTTTTTTCTTTCCAATTTTTTTTTGCATTTGAAATTTTGCATTACATTTTCATAGAATGAAAATTGTATTTTTATCTTTCAATAGCAGCCATGGTAGTTAAATGTCCATATATTAAAATTACATTTATAAGTTTCAGAAATTAATTTTTGGCCGGGTTGCATGAAGTGCAAACGCAGGTTATGGTATGGTGAAGTCAGGGAAAATAGGGTATCAGTTTTGTGGGATCAACTCCACTTGGTTTTCTGTAATTGTTTGAGGATTTTTTTCCTAATTTCGCAGACTTTGGAACTTAGTCATGTTGGGGAACATTTGCAGCTATTTTGCGTAATCAACTCCTACATTTTTTTACTCAAAACTTAAAACCTTCCAACAAATTGTAAACCATTCACTAGTTATTAAGGCTCTTTCTTCGCAACACAGCCATGTAAAACTTGTGCAATTTTTGTTTCATTGTTGCCTGTTTATTTAAAGTTCGGGGATGTTGACTTTCTTTGGTTTTCTAATTAAGGCAAGTTATAATATGTTGTTGTTGTCAAATTTTCTCACATGAATTCTTGCTTCAAGTTCAATGTGCATTTTGCTTAGATACATTTTGATTTTTTATTTTATTTGGCTTGTAAACAATATTTTGAAGTTAAGAAACATTGTAAATGATTAACATGTTCAGTTAATAAACAGAGACATTTGTCAACAATATTCAGCCTTGAGCCAATTAATACTGTAACTAAAAATGTAATAATATGAATCTACAGAATCATTCAGTTATATTTGAATTTTAAAACAGTATATATATTATCTTACACCCTTGGTTCCCCTCAAAAGAATCAAAACTGAGGTTTTTTAAATGGGAGATCGAAGTTTGCAGTTAACAACATTTGGTTATTACAATGGGTTATGCATTATCAATTTCAGTTGTAGGCAATTTAAATTCTCGTTTACTATCAATTATTTCATATAATTAAAATGAGTTCAAAAAAAGAAAAGACACAAAAAAATGTGAAAACCTAAAAGGCAACAATCAATTGGGATCTGAGAAAATTTCAATTCATATAAAGGAATTATTGTTAAAATTTATTTTTAGGTGGGGGGAGGGGCTAATATTGAATGTATTATTATACAGTATATATGATTATAGGGGTAGGGCTCTAATATTGAATGAATTATTATACAGTATTTATGATTTTACAAATGTTATAAAGACATTTGATTAGCATTTGTGTGTAAGAATATTTGTTTATTTAAATGACTAGTAATGTATTTAAATTAATTGTGATATTTGTATTATTCTTTATTTTTATTACATATCAACATGCCATTGGACAGCTTGTTTAAGTCGATATACATTTATCTGAAAACAGTAAATTGTATTTATTCAATTACAGAAAACCTCTGCTCAATATTTAAACTGTGTGTTTTATTTTATTGGCTGCTTTGCAGGCATAATGCAGAATGAAAAATATAAATGTTGCTAGTGTGTTCTTTTTATCACATAAAGAATGATAGCACTATTTTATTTGAACTTAAGTTAGCTTTTTGGATTTTGTTTTTTAAAGTTTCATATCAGTAAACTTTAGCTCCTATCCCAAACCAAACAAAACCTGAAACTTCTATCACTTATGGTGGTTATCTTCTAGTTGATTGATTGAATGGTTGCTTAATGTCCAACAAGAAAAAGTTAAGTAAAAAACAAATAAGAAATGATGGATCAATTGGCAACAAAATTGGAATGGCACTAGAAAAGTATAAAGATGCATAGGGATGGAGAATTCCTGGTGTAGTGAACTTGGTCATCATGTCTTTAATAATAGAAGACAAAAAGAAATTACGACTTAACTATGAGACATGGAAGCTGGAAGAAAAAATGTTGGAATAATAATACAACCGGATTGAAAACAATGGGAAGAGAGAAATGCAGTTAGCTTTTAAATTGAAGTAGATTTGTATATCTGGATTGGTGTGAAATGGTCATTAACAAATATTTAATGAAAGATGTGTTATTTAAGAACAAGATATTTTGCTGTTTTGCACCAAAATTTACTATTCTGCCTTTAAAAAAAATGACAAACATTGCGCTATAAAACCATTTGGTTTTCCATACCATATCCGTCCCAGCTTTTTCCTTTTTAAGTGAACTATTCTGTTTGGAGGTTTAATAAAAATTAATTTTCATTAATGCTGAAAGGTGACCTAACATTTAAAAAAATTGAACCATTGTAAGTAAACATTCTTTAAATGTCAAGTTATTACAAAATAGGTTCTAATTCAAAAGGAAAGTACTCTATATTATTATTTTTCGGTAGTACTTATTTCTTTTATCGTAATATTTGTATGGAGTCGCTTATAGTCACATAAAGTCGACCTTCTATATTAAGTGACGAATATCGCATTTCAATATTATTTTGATGGCATTTCTTTCTTTTTTGCATGCAGAAAATGACATAATAATAAGTCAACACTAAATTTCATAATGTCGATGCCAATGCAAAACCCTGAAGTAAGACACATCAAAGCATTTGGCGCCTTTTCCTTGGATTATGATGTTATATGATTTCTGGCAGATAAAGTTTCCGTTTTAGCGTTTCCAAGTTAGTAATTGTCAAATAATTCCTGGATAATATTTCAATAAAGATGGAGAAATGTTACGTTAAATTTTCGATCTTAAGTTATTACATCCGAATAACCCAAACAAGCTCTTGGTAAATCATCTCTGTACAACAAATTAAGTCAACTCATGGTAAATCTTCTCAGTACAACAAATAAAGCAAGCCCATGGTTAATCTCAGTACAACAAATTAAGCCAACTCATGGTAAATCTCGGTACAACTAATAAAGCAAGTTCATGGTAAATCCTCTCAGTACAACAAATTAAGCCAACTCATGGTAAATCCAGTACCACTTATAAAGCAAGCTCATTGTAAATCCTCTCGGTACAACAAATTAAGCAAACTCGTGGTAATTTCAGTACAACAAATTAAGCCAACTCGTGTTAAATCCTCTCAGTACAACAAATTGAGCCAACTCATGTTAAATCCTCTCAGTTCAACTAATAAAGCAAGCTAATTGTAAATCCTCAGTACAACAAATTAATCAAACTCGTGGAAAATCTCGGTACAACAAATTAAACAAGCTCATGGTAAACTCTTAGTACAACTACCTAAACAAGTTTAGAGTTAATTGTACAAGCACATCATCCAAAACAACGTTAGTCAGACTTTTGTCTCGGCTTTGAAACATGGCAGTCTATTAATGACTCGACTAACATGCAAGATCAAACTACACAATCGTATCTAAAACAACCTTGTCGTAGATTTGACATTCATATTCCCGTTTCACAAGAACTAGCCGCATCTTCAGGTTTGTAGTTTCTGCCTATTTCAAAGATGCATCCATATATATGGTGGCAAAACACTTAATAGTCGTTTATAATTTAAAATGCGCATTATTAAAAGGTTATCTACGCATTATTGAAAACAAACACGAGTCCATATAATATTACAATTAACTTGACTGTCGATATAACCATTATACAACCCCCCTGGCTAGTGTTAATCTCTGAAGGGCGTATAGATAATATTATATATATATTAGAAAAAAAAACAGAATTACACAATGTCCACATAATTTAAACTGCTAACAAGGACTTTTCATTTTTCCTATATATATGTATATATATATGTCAAATTTCTGACCAGTGTAAACGTGTTTTAATATGTACAAGGCGTATAGAATAGTATTAATTCGTCACATATTAATTTCAACCAAAAATACCTTAGATTCCGTGTTGGGAACGAGAAAATTCTGGTTGATTCTACTCTGATTTGGAGTTAGTAATGCTAGTGACCACGCTTTTCAGTCTTTCGAAATGTTTCTGTTGCTTAAATGTACAGACAAAAAATAATTAACACACATTCAGTCAGAGACATGTTTAAAAACGGTTTTATATTTACCTGTGATTAAGTCAGAATATTCTTAAAGAACATATTGCATGTTTTACTTAAAATATAGAATTTCCTCAATGTAGATAGTCTGTGAGATGAAAGAGAAACACATTCCAGTACACGTGTACAGTTATGGTTCGGACATGAACAGCAGGTAAGCACCTCCTATAATGTAAACATCTACTCTTCTTGTGATTTTAAGGAATTACATTACATGTGCAAATTTACATTACTATATTCGGTCAAAAGCCATGTCGCGCTTATGTTGTTTTTAAATTTTCATGCCAAATTCAAATAAAGTTATTTTATATCATCTCATTTTATAGAATATTACATTTGTGTGCATCCAACTTCTGCAACTTAAAACGGATTTTTTCAAACCTTTTCCGTTTTAAATTCTAATTTGATAATAATTTAGAATTTTTGGATGGGTGATCTTTTTTCCGTTTTCAATCATTATTGCAAGTTACTACTGCTATTTCTGCCAAGCATGATAATGATTCGGGTTTCTGTACATGTGTTTCTAAACTAAAAGAACTAACGCCCTTCATTATTACTTTGCAAACTCTTATGGCTTATCAATTTTAAGGTTACATCGTGTACAGCTTTCTCTTGTTTTAAATTTTGTCCTCTTCGTCGTTTTCTGTACATTTTTAAAAACAAAAATCAATTTGCATGTCTAGTTTGAAAAAGATTGCATTCGCAACACTCGGTTATCTTCTGGTGACCACTGTGATTGGTAATACAACTTGCAATGGCAACAGTAATTTCTGGAAGAGCTTACAGTATCAACTTAAACTTGTTGAGGATATTGACGGAAAGTGCGACTGTCAACAAAGAGGTAATTCGTTATTACAAAACAAAGAAAATTTATTGAAATATGTAAATGTATGTACATCTGCATACAAGAGTTACTCCATAGTAAAGTGAAGAGATTTGCCCTGTACTATTATTTCAACATACGCTGTATTGATATTTTTAAGTGACTTTCCTGATTGACTTGATTGTTTTGACTCATTCCCAAAGAGAGTATTACTAAGTTTATACTGCAGACACTCTAAAGTTTGCTGCATACCTGATTTTATTTGACATTGACTAATTAAAATCTAAAATATCTAAAATATCTCCAAAAGGAGGTCACCATCAAAAACATTTGTAGCAGCATCTATTACATGTATATAGGTAGGTTATTTATCTGGCCAATTTTTTATTAAATGCACATCACACGGCGTTTGCATCCTATTTGAGAATTGCCTTTCTGACGTGGGAAGGTCTTTAAAGTAATTATTCTTTATTGTATGCTTGTTCTATGCTTGGCTTCTTTAATAAGTTGATCAGAGTGACTTAAGCAAATTGGCTTAGGATATGTTTGCACCGTCTTTATGTTTTATCAATCACTTATACCGGATGTTACTTTGTTTCCAACATTTACCGAGCGTTGACCAATATCTAGAGTTATAAGGATTTTGGGTGGTGCAGGAAGCAGAAACTAATTACAATTCCGGTGAATGGCTCATCTCCAGTTTTTAATATGGTGTCTTTTTTGTAGATTTTTCGGGTTTTTGTCTCTATGATTGTCATTGACACTATTTCTACGGTAAAGCGCCCATGATAAGAATTGTAATTTCTCATTGTCAAGATTTTTTTCGTAAGATATTTGTATCTTAATGAGCGATACATATGAATGAAGCAATATACAGAATTTTGAAACTATAACTAACAAAAATAGCAAATTAATCGACAAACACGTGCGTTTTGCGCATGCGCATTATGATAAAATGAATATCTATGCCGAAATTGACATTCCCGTATAAGTGCATAATGTGAATGATGACTGTTTTTTGCTTTAAAGTGCGTTTGATACGGGTCATTTTTATATTAATGTTTTGTCACATTACTCCCCAATTTATAACATAAAAATTTTGCTATTCGATATTCAAGAACGGTCATAAAAAGTCCCCTGAACGGTCAATATTCTAAACTTATAAAAAGTCCCCTTAACAGATTGTTGTATACGTTAACAAAAACAAAAATGACAAAATACGAAGTAATGCTTTTTATTATGTTTTATTTTTATAATCTTCTTATTCTTCTCTTTCAAGGCAATAAATTAAGTCCATTACTGAGTTGTTCCGGGGAGTTGGCTAAAACAAACCCTTTCTTAATACCAAAACATGTGTTCCGATTTTTTAAGCTGTAATCTCCGTTAAACCCCAGGAAAACTATAATGCAAGGACAAATTTGCTCGCATTTTAATGCCTAATTGCAAGATTACATGTAAAACTAATATACGTGACTGAAACCTTGAAACCGTTCTTTATAATAGAGAACAATTTATAAAACTGTATATTGTAATCTCCGTTAAACGTGTTTTCCGTTAAAACAACATAAACGACAGCCAAAAATCACGCGCTTCCATGGAGATATTGTGCTTCCGCGAGTGACGATTGGGTGAAATGGATGAAAAAAGAAAGACAACTCAATCATGAGCACCTTAAATAATGGATGGCGAGATTATTCTGTCATAAAGCAACTTTTATTTGAATAATATATCGTATTATAGAATACAAAAATTTAAATCGTACGAATTCTACCAAAAAAAGGGGAAACCGATCCTCGATAAAGACCCGACAAATTTTTGTCAATGATTTTCTCATCGACTACACGTACTAAATTGCTGCTAAAATTATACTATATACAACCCCCCCCCCCCCCACCCCACACACACACACACAAACACATTTTCAAACTATGACAACGACTGCCAGGCTTAAATATATAATTAAAGATATTTCATAACACATTCGGCGTCCTCATGAAATGGCCTTATTACTAAAACTTTACGCTTTCATTCTCGAGGATTCTCTCTGAATTAAATGATACATCTACATCTAACACCCCCCCCCCCCCCCCACACACACACACACTTACAACAACAACATTCCCTTTATAATTTCTGTTATGATGCAGTCGTTCAGCGATTCAAGAGTCCATTAGCCCCTATTTATTTTTTATATCATGATTCAAACCGCGGTTAAAAAGATCCTTGTAAAATTAGTACAGCAGTCAGCAAGCACAACGCCAATACACACCATGACCCTCAAGAATCTTTTATGATCAAAGATCGAAATAAAATCGTCGGATTTTCATTACTTTCGGTTCTGTTATATATTTTTAATTCCGTTTAAATAGTTCGATAATGATTTCGTTGATATTTTTTGTTTGAACATCAGCGTCTACCAGTATGTGTTTCTATCAGGTCCAAGCTTTAAAAATAAAATGTATGGAGAGCGATAACAGCATTTTTAAAGAGGTTTTTCGGCATTTTTATTTTGCCATTCTTATTATCATGTACAGCGTACCTCCTTTATATGTTAGAAATAAGGCAAAGTTATATTATTGTTAGTTTTACGAAATTTTCTGACTAAAGACATTCTTATGAAGACGGAACAAATATAACAAATGAAATTCACCAACGTCCGAAAAAAAACTTGGGAATAATTTATTTATATTTTAAAAAGGTCATTAAATCGGATTTGTATAGATATTATAACACTCTTTACTAATAAAATATATAAGTTAAATGATCAAAATAAATTATTCTTGTATAAAGACTCGAAGCTAGCCTTTAACGGATAAGTGATAATTCCTTAGAAATTGAGTCCGGTCGTTATACAAAAATACCCCGAGAATCTCGACTTTGTAATTTCTATTCCCTTCAAGAAATTGAAGATGAAACACAATTCTTCTTCTACTGCCATAAAAATCAGCGACTAAGGCAAAATTATTGTTCAGAACTAATGAAAGAATATAAAAATTTCAATGATTTAAATAAAAAAAAACAAATACTTATTCTCATTTTAAACCCAAATTTTTTTTTCGACGGTCCAGAATATAGGTTGGTCAATCGAATTTAGGTCAAGTTATTTATAATATTTTATCTGTAGAATCGTTTGTTGTTATATCTTTATTACTGTTTTATATGACACAATTGCAAGCTGTTAAAATAGCTTTATGATAATAATTAAATAAATAAAATAAATAAAATTTATAAAAGAAAACATTTAATATAACCCCAACACGAAATGTTTGACACTTATACGCGGAAATATTAACCCTCAAAATTATTTACGTTTACAGTACGCAATAACATAAAAGAAATACAAAAGAGACTCAATGCCCACAAAGCAATACTTGATATTAATATATATATATATATATATATATATATATATATATATATATATATATATATATATATATATATATATATATATATATATATATATATCATATATATATATATATTATCAAAATAAATAGAAAAAAACTAACAAAATATACATATTGACATATAATATTTATTTAAAATATGGCAACTTTAAAAACTGATTTAACCCCTTCATTTTTCCTCTAAATACAAGCAGTTCCATATAAGTCATATATAACATTTCCTACCCATACATGTATGCCGTCTCTTTACAGAATGTTTAAACATTTCTGGATGTATTTTTCTACAGATTTTCAAACATTTTAATGAATTTTCCGTTAACAACCCCATTCGAAGAACCCCGAATTAATGCCTGGCAAATTAAAAAAAAAACTTACAGTAGCGTATAGAAATCAGTACGTCTTCTTGCAAAAACCTTAACGGTTGGTTTAGTTTGAATGGTGTTTAACGCCACATTCAGCAATTTTTCAGCTTTATTTTTGCGTCAAATTTTTTGGGAGAGTCAGCCTGAGTACCCGGAGAAAACCCCCGACCTTAGGTAGGAAAACTGGCAATCCTTGTCAATTAACATTGGAGTCGAGAACACAGTGCCCGCAGTGAAAATCGAACCCGCAATCTCAGTGTTTACAGAAAAAGTAATCAATATTAGGCGAACTACCTTAACCACTCGGCCACCGAGGCCCCCCAAAAACGTTGACGCAAACTGCATTTTCACAAAGTACATTCAATAAAATACCATTCAGTTATAAAATAATCAAGACACAGGCTCTCCGTCGTCTCATCTGGTCGCTAAATTATTCATTTTTCCACTGAAATCGGTGTTTATTGTAAATTGCTGGTTCTCCTTGGAATGTTACCTTACGCACATTATATAAATATTATGGGAAATGAAAGACCGGTTGATTATTGGTACGTAGAAATGTAATGTTCAAAATTATTGCATTTCGATCCTTGTGATCCTCACTACTTTTAAATTATTTTGTGATGTACAGCAATAACAAAACTTTAAACCATGAAATTTAAAACGTAAATTTTATAACATTGTTAAACGTCACCGATAACGTTGCTTTTTATGTTGGTATATATGCATATTTTCATCGTATTTATTTCCAAAAAAGTTTAATATTACATACCAATTTTATTAATCCTAATTGTGTAAGATCTAAACATTATCAACATTATGAAAGAATTTCAATTTTCACATTTTTGTTTTTTATCATTCTCTAACTGTACAATGGGCGCTTTACCGTAGAAATAGTGTGTACGTTTTGTTTATCCTAGCCGAGTGTTGATCTTCTATCGTTTTAGTTGCTTTTTGTCAACAGTAAAACTGTAAACTAATCCAGTTTTAATAAAATTTCAGCATACTTGACTTTTATCTCATGTGCAACGTTTTGTCGGTCCTATTTGACAACATCCATATTCTGTTTTGAAGCATTTCTACAGTACCTGTACATGCAAACTAATACTTCAGTATTTTTTAAGATTCAGAGAAAGTTGCATTCATGGCGTACAATTCTAAACAACTGCATGATGCTGCCAAAGATTCAGTCGTGATATATGACGACGTTTACATCAATTCAGGAAATGGCTACAATCCCTA